>JAUIMM010000514.1:0-1265000 GCA_031769625.1 Taudactylus pleione | reverse complement strand
ACGCGTCTTATAGACACGCCCCCTTTTCGATGACCACGCCCCCTTCTCGCGCGCGCACACTAACGTGCCCTCTCTAGCTCCGGCACCCTGCCTCGCGCCGGAGCTAGAGTGAACACTAAAACAGCATGGATTTACTGGGGGGAGATCATGTCAAACAAATCTTATTGACTTTTTTGACTGGGTGACTAAGGAAATAGATAAAGGGGGGGGGCATAGATATAGCTTATCTAGACTGTAGTAAGGCTTTTGACACTGTTCCACATCGCAGACTGTTAAATAAACTGGAAAGCATGGGATTGGATACAAAGATAGTTGAATGGATAAGATCGTGGCTGCAGGATAGGAAACAGAGAGTTGTAGTAAACGGAGTGCAGTATCAAGAGGGAAATGTTACCAGTGGAAACCTCAGGGATCTGTACTTGGTCCAGTGCTTTTTACTATCTTTATTTGTGACATTGCAAATGTATTGAAGGGAAACTATGCCTTTTTGCAGATGACACAACGGTATGCAACAGGGTAGACACACCAGGAGGGGTAAAACAAATGACTGATGATCTAGGTAGACTAGAGGAATGGTCAAGAACGTGGCAACTACAATTTAATGGCAAAAAATGCAAAATCATGCACTTGGGTCTGAAAAATTCAAAGGCTAAATATAGTATTAATAGCACTATACTGGAGGGTGGTAGGTTCAGGGGAAACTACTGAAGAGGAAAAGGATCTAGGAGTCACTATTTCAGGTGACTTAAAGGCAAGCAAACATTGTAACAAAGCAATGAGGAAGGTAAGTCAGATGCTTGGTGCATAGGGAGAGGAATCAGTAGCAGAAAGAAAGAAGTGATAATACCACTGTATAGGTCATTGGTACGTCCTCATCTCCAATACTGTGTTCAGTTCTGGAGGCCATATCTCCAGAAGGATATTAATACATTAGAGACTGTACAAAGAAGGGCAACAAAAATGGTGCAAGGTCTACACCACAACACGTACCAGGAAAGACTAAAAGATCTTACTATGTATAGTTTGGAGCAGAGAAGGGAAAGGGGGGACATGATAGAAACGTTCAAATATATAAAGGGTTTTACAAGGTAAAGGAAGGAGACATTCTTCAAAGAAAGAGAAGTATTAGAACAAGAGGACGTGTTCTGACACTGGAGGGTGGTAGGTTCAGGGGAAATATGAGGAAAAATTACTTAACAGAAAGGGTAGTGGACAAGTGGAATAGCTTCCTATCAGGGGTGGTAGAGGCTAAGACAGTAGAGCAATTTAAACATGCATGGGATAGACTTAAGGACATCCTTCAGAAGAAGAAAGGATCAATAAGGGTTGAGGTAACAATATGTTTAAAAATGGGGCAGACTAGATGGGCCAAGTGTTTCTTATCTGCCGTCAAATTCTATGTTTCTATGTTATGACACATGCCGTACTGCAAAATGTATTAAGACAGAATGCAGTAATGATAATAGTTAACGCTGGGCATACACTATACCAGTGTTGGCTAACCTTGACACTCCAGCTGTTGTGGAACTATATATCCCAGCATGCCCTGCCACAGTTTTAGCATGCCCTAATAGCAAAACTGTAGCAGTGCATACTGGGTTATGTAGTTCCATAACAGCTGGAGTGTCAAGGTTAGCCAACACTGCACTACATAATTATCGGGGTGAACAGCCATGATAATTGTACTGTGTGCGCACGCGACCGATCCGAAAATGTCGATCAGTTGGGCATACCGGATAATCCAGCATGTCCGTCCAATGTGATATTTTGTAAGTAAACAGTCGGACGCATTGGGCAGTGTATGGGCTGCCGCGGCCGACCGACTGACATTTCCCCTTTTCCTTTACTGGGAGGAACGGGAAAGGAAAATATCAAGTGCCGTATGCTGTGACATATCTCACACAGTGTATGCCAATGCTATCTGCTGCGTGTCGGCTGCCAGATAATGTGTCGGTCGGTCAGACAGGCATTTTATCTGCCAGTGTATGCCCAGCAAATGCAACAATGGGGGTGATGTATCAAAGCTTCGAGAGAGAGAAAATTCGGGCTAATCAGTCCCCAACTGCCATTTTTTTTTTTTCAAACCCAGCCTGTAGAATGACAGTCAGGAGCCGATTGGTTGGTGTTTTATCTCTCTCTCCAAGTTTTTACACATCTCCCCCAATGTGTCAAACTGCCAGGTGAGGTTGCAGGAGACGTAATGGAAGAGTAGGAAGCAGGGGTTGTAATGCTGGAGCACTTGCTGTCATTTTTTTTTTTTAGATTAGAGTGAGGCAAAATCAGGGCATTGAAAACTTTTAAACTGAAAAGATTCCAGCTCAGCACATGAAGGACGCGCGCAGCCTCCCATGTGACTATTGTGCCAATGCCATGTACGAACTAATGCAATCCTGACTACACCCCTGCTGCTGGCAGCTGCATGGACGCCTCTCGCTCCTCCACCAGGGGATTTTGTGCTGCACAATTCTCCTGGGGAAACATTATTTTTATGTTTCAACAGCCATAAAACCAACGCGTCGCTCCAATCCCCGCTTCAATGCAAACTCTGCTCAGAGACCTGAAGCCCCTGGACGGATGCGTTCCGTTATCTTCTCACTAAAGAGGAAGTATAGTCAAAAAAATGTTAATTGCTTAGTTTTTTTTAAATAAATACGTTAGGGTTAATTACCTATGAAAAATTCATTGACGTAAGCAACTGTCATGGTCTCTCTTTTTCATAAGCAAATATTCAAAGCAAACTTTAGAGAGACCGTGGCATATATCATCTCCCGTTCTCATCATAGAAAATTACTTTTCAGTTTAAAGGGACAGGGTCTAAATAAAAAGCCTTCTGCTGGAAGGGTGCCCTGGCACTTGTAGTCCCACACTAGTGTGAGCAGGAAAAGGGGAAGACTGAGGTTGCACACCAAAACCAGAAACCCCTCATAGGTTCATGTATCAAACATGTCGTGTGTCCATCAGAACTTTAAACAGACTGACTGGGGTAAAGTGGCTTCTTCCCATAGTTAGCCTTCATCTTGGGGAGGAAAGGATGGGGGGTAATCATAAGATTAAAGAAGCATCCCCATAAAAAGTAGATGGAAAAAGGCACGGGCACTCCAGCATCATTAGTGAATGTAATAACCAGTCAATTGTTTGTACAGAGAATATTGGCCCTGATTCAGAGCCGGACGCTCTGACCAGAGCGCTCGCTCTGAATCAGGGCCCACCTCCATAAATATGGAGCGTCCTCCTGGACGCTCGTATAGCTGTGGGTCACCACCCACAGCCTATACGAGCGTGCAGGATGATGGTCACGATGGTCTTGACCATCGCGACCATCGCCAGTGCGAGCAGAAGCCTGCGGTTGAGTTTCTCAACCGCAAGGCCCGGAGTGATTTTGGCTCTATCAGAGCCAAAATCACTCCCACTGACATCACTAGTGATGTCAGTGGGGCCGGCTTCTGGCGGTAGGCGTTCCCTTGGGAACGCCTCCGTCTGGCAGGCACGCCCACCAAAGGGGGCGTGCTGTCAATCAACATCGACAGCACGCCCCCTTTGATCAGACACAACGAGCGAAGGAAAGTCCTTCACTCGTCGCGTCTCGCGCATGCACACGACGGAGCTCCCTCCGTCGTGCGCATACGCAGTGCACACCATCGACCCACTTGCGAGCGGACAGCCGCTCGCGAGTGGGTCTGAATCAGGCCCATTATCTGCTCCAGACTTAGCGTATATTTACTAAATTGCAGGTTTTTAGAAGTTGAGTTGTTGCCCATAGCAACCATTCAGATTCTACTAAACATTCATCTAGCACCTTCTAGAAGATAATAGATAACATCTGATTGGCAACATCTCCGCTTCTAAAAATCTGCACTTTAGTAAATACCCCTTAGTGTTTTTTTCAGAGCGGAGGCCATAGCTCCTAGGATGGCCTTGGTGGGATCACTAATCTCTGAAGGACCCATTAACCATAGGCATGCTGAGACTTGTGGTTCTCCACTTGGGCGGAATTCGGTATGTCTACCTCTGCTCTAGCGATAGGGACATTTTGTTTGAATTTGCCAATCAACAGCTAAAAAAAAAATACAAAAATTGTCCTCAAGGTGAATAACTACAAAACGTCTCCAAAATCCTTGATTAACATCCCTCTGATTTTCAGGCAACTTGTTCACCCTCCTGTGTCTTCTGTTGTTCACGATTTAGTAACTGTACACATAAATGTACTCTCTATGCTTCGCACTTTCTACCACATTCCATTGTATTACCCAGAAATTAGTCTAATCACTTATCAGCCGTTTACATTATTGCACCAACATAAGAATAGGTGATGTGCATATTTATGACAGCTAAAATATAATACAGGCCTGTATTTAACAAGTTATCGTCAAATGTAAATGTCCTACCCCCGGAACAGACCGCAAAGCAGAGGACGGACAGCTGCGCCCCAAGAGCTTGCAAACTGGTTCCACTTCAAAAAGACCCTTAAAAGGAGTCATCCGTTTAAAATAATCAATTTTAGCAAATCCCCTTCCTTCCCGATAATAGCACTTTGGTAGCGATCTCTCCCCCGGGACCCCCTACATTATCTGCACTTAGCAGTATCCCTTACATATTTCCGGGACCACTGCTGTTCCCCTTCAGCAGCAGAAAGGGGACACGGCCTTACGCCATAGGACTTAATCACGACGGTGCTTTGTGCAAATGGATTTAAAAAAAAAAATGCAAAAACATGAACGCACAACTTGGAAATGTTTTGATGCATTTTTAATGCATTGCGCAGTCACTAATATGATCTATTGTGTTAACGCAAGCTAAACGGTACACGTCAAAAAGATCAGCTGCATTTCAAATTTTAAAATTACAGTACAATGGCATGGATGAGAAGCCGATGAAAAAGCAGATGAACAGCGGAGATACATGAACGTGCCCTACCAGATGCCATCTTGGATTTTCCCTCCGTTGTGACAATTAAGGAGTCTTGTCTACGAGTATGTGTGAGTGTAAAATATATCTATTAGGAACAAACAAAGGACCTGATTCAATACGAATCGCTATAGTGATCGCAGCTGCGATTACGCACGCAGTCTCACTGCGAAAAACGTGCTAATGATTACTATCGCAATGCCCTACGCAGCCTAAGATAAGGACGTCCACTACCCTTTCACGCATCTGTAATACTTAGCAAGACTGCAAAATCATCGGCAACATCGAGTACCATCGCAGCCTCATGCACACCTGCACAAGGTCTGACCTCACTCAGGAATTGCTAACCCCCATCGCACGCAGTGACAGCTCAAGCTGCGTATGTCATCCCAGTGGCTAATTTATGCACGCCCCTGTAATGGCGTTCAAACGCCTGCATTTCGCTGACCACCCCCCAACGGTCACTTCCTGTCAATCACTCTGCGATGGGTCAGCATAGTCACTGCGATCACAATCCAATCGCAGTGGAGCCATTGCGCATCCACGTGCGTAATCACAGTTGTGATACGTAATGAATCAGGCCCAAGGACCGCACAACTGTAAAATGACTAGATAGATAGATATAGATATAGATATATATATATATATATATATATATATGTGTAGAGATCTGTCCACACTCACGTCTTTTGACACAGTTTGCTGGGGTGACCAACCCATAGGGAACCAATGAGGCCCTTAATGAACAAAAAAGAAAAATAGGGGTGCACTCACCAGTCTTCTCAAAAGTTTCTTTGCTCCATAAGTATAAAAATGTTACAACATTTGCAGGATCGACGTTTCGGTCCTGTGCGTGGACCTTTGTCAAAATAAATACAATTAACTAAATACAGGTTAAGTCTCCCATATCCATAATGCTTGGGACCAGGGGTATTTTGGATATCTGATTTTTCCGTATTTTGGAATATGTACATACCATAATGAGAGATCTTGGGAATGGGAGCCAAGTCTAAACACCAAATGTTTTTTTTGTTTTCTATATACCTTATACACACAGCCTGCAGGTAATTTTATACAATATTTTTTATAAATTTTGTGCTTTAAACAAAGTTTGTATACAAAGAACCATTAGAAAGCAAAAAGGTGTCACTATCTCAGTCACGCTAAAAAAATAAATAAAAAATAGCAATCTGTATTTCGGAATATTTGGATATGGGAGACTGTGAATGAGTAAATATTTTCTGTAAAGACCTGTGGATTATGTGTGCACACCTTACAAATAACTGATAATAATAGTAGTGTGTGCATATGTAGCGTATAGACGTAGCCGCCAAACTCTTAACACACACACGTAAATTGCTCCTCTGTGCATTGGGATCAGTGTCCAATAATAAATAAAGCAATCATAAATCCAATTCTGTGACCCAGTAACTATACATAAACATCTCGTCAGACGTCAGCACGCACAAAAACAGCGGCGATGTCAGCAATCGCTGCTGAATAGGTGTCACACTAGAGAGCATAGTACATATGTCTGAGCGCAAAGGGTTAAAGAAAAAGGCCATCCAGAGAGGACGGAGATCCATATATTCATTTTATATTAATTTTTCGGATTGGTTACAATGGAGACAAAATAAACCGGGGGGTGGGTGATGAAGTTTATTTGTAGCTTATAAGAGTTGGTCTGCGCTAATTTAATAAAGGACAAATCTATTTAAACAGCATACCTAGAATGTGAGTGGAGGAAACAAACTCTACTCCATACAACCCCCCCCTCTTCCCCTCCCCTAGAGGGGTTTGCCCTGAGCAGATAAACACACAAAGCTTCTTGTACAGCTCACACTGACGTCAACCGTCTCCAGGCAACAGCATTTGGTGCTAAAAAGTTGTACTGAGTTTCAGACTGAAGGGAGCGGGTGACACTTCACAGCGGAGTTGGCTGTCTGCCTGGGGTGAAAGTAAAGATTTAAAAACACACATAAAAAAAAAGTATCTGTGTAAAGCCCCCACTCCCCCCCCCCCCATCCCATCCTCGAATACACAAAATGCTGCAACTCATCAACATTTAGACGTTTTTGTTTCTTTTGTAACATTCAATTGTGGTGTGCATTTATTTTATTTTGTTTTATGAAACCGCTTAAGCAACATTGTGTATAATACTATTGTGGGGAAGGTAAATTTGTAGCAATATCATTTTTGCAGTTAATCGTGCCAAAGTTATTAGCAAGATAATATAAACAGTGGATTTTTTATTTTATTTTATTTTATTTTTTTCGAGTATTAAAAAACAAACAAACAAACAGTTCATCAGAAAAAATAAAATACAAAAATGTACAACTTTGAAAAACTAATTGAAAAAGTAGATTCTATAAGGGCATTTAATTCATTTGAACATATCAATGAAGTGGCTAAAATGGGACTTATTTGGCTAGAAAAATACAAGCGTCTGACGTCACCATCTAGCGCCGCGGGCTTCACACACAGCGTGCACCGTGTTGAGAGGAGAAATCCCCGGAGGGAGAAAAACAACTAGCGTCCCCCACGAGTGTTCAGCCACGTGACAGCTATCCTTTACATCATACGCCGCGCCACCGCAGACAACCCCGGAGGAAGAAACTCAGTACTGGGTATAAGGTAGGGACAGTCAGGGGCTGCCTGTACGGACTACTATCGGGACATTGTTGATAAATTCCCACTCCTCCAACTAGTCTGAAAAGACTATAAACATCATATGCATTTACTCCATATATATTGTGGTAGGAATATATTTATAAGAGTCTGTCTTTTTCTAGAGTTATTCTTAAAGCGCTTAATCCTGAATTTTATTTATTTATTTCCTATATATATTATTGAGCAGCTTTCCATATTTCAAGCGCATAGCACACACATTATATAATTTTTCTAGAAAAATACAAAATCACCCACTTTTTTATTTTTAAGGTTTTTTTTTTCTTACATCATGGAATCTAAATGCATTTATTTAGATAATTCTTACCACTAAGCAACACGAAAAAATGCCCTGTAACATCAAATAAAAAACACCTGTATATCTTTAGCTAATTTACAAATAAGAAAAGACAATAATTGATTACAGAAGTTTTCACCCCTCTGAGGTCACACCTAAATAAACCCTCCGTTGTCTCCAGAGGTCACAAAAGAAATTGGATTCCACATGTGTCCAATTAAAATGATTTAATCAATTTCCAAATGCACCCAGCCGGGAGTGGTTTTACAATTAGATATATACATTTCCAAACTAAAGCCCCCATACACCAGCAATCTGAAAAACACAACTGAACAATTTGAAGATTTCTTGCCAGATTTTAGGATTTCCCAATCTAGCAATCTGCGCCCATACTACAGATGTCTTTTTCAGTGATTTTCAGATCGACTGCAGCAAACACAGATCTGCCAATCTTGAAAGGCCCATCATTTCACTAGTAGGTCTGCAAATCTGCTGATCATCTTCATACACTAGCAATCTACAGCCCCAATCCATCTGTGAAATCCTACATGTTGGACAATCTGATTTAACAATTCCAATCAGTTTTTGGTTGCAATCTGCGATCTGTGAAGCCCATACATTGCAGACTTTTTTTTATACAATCATCTGCAAATTGCAGAAGTGCCACAATCGATTGCTGATATCTGGGGGCCTTAAGGCTTCATTCTGAAAATCAAAGAACATCCAAAGCAAGTCAGAGAATCACTCTTTTAACGTCTTTGGGGGGGGGGGGGGGGGGGGCAAATTCAGTTGTTATTTGGTCACCCGACTGGGCTACTCAATTGTTGCTCTGATCGGGCGGGAGTACCGCAAGCACCCAGATTTCTGCTCGCATCCTCCCCCTGAGATGGTTAGCAGAAAGCTGCGTAAAGTTGTGAACTTGTGCCACGACAAGCGAAGTAAAGGGCATCTGCAGCACTCGAAGCCGTCAGCTGAAAAATTGAATAGGCCCGTCGGGGGCCCATTACTTTCCGCCCCCCAAAATAAAAAAATAAAAAAAACACTATCACTTTTCTTTCAGTAATCAAGTTTATGTGCAAAATTTACCATGCTCCCCCTACCCCTTCCCAAAAAAGGTTCAGAGATTTAATCTTTCATTGTGAACCAGCTGTAGCCATGTTGCCAATATTCTAAAACCATCACCTTGGAAATTGGGATTTCTGCGGTCGACCACATCTGGAGGAAAGTGAAACCCAATCTGCATTTTATGCTCCTTTGCGCAATATAATGCAATTCGGAAATACAATCCCACCGACAAGTAATCATCAAACTCCACATGCAAAAGGGGCTGCTGACTTCCAAATCATCCTTGTGGAGGGTTCATAAATAGTCAATACTTGCCAAAGGGTGTCCAAGTTTGTTAAAGAAAGTGTTGATGGTCCTGATCAGTAATGAAGTCTTGATTTAAAAAAAAAAAATAAAAAAATAATAAATATGCTTTTCTACCTATTTACCGTCAGTTTGGTGACAAACAATGTTATTCACAGGGAATGATCGCCGTGCTGCAGAATCATTGGTCTGTGCGCAGCCTGCATGCAGTACAGGTGTACTCGCAGGGCCCGGAGGCAGCGCAAACTAAAGTGAGCTCATTCAGCCTCCTGACCTCCCTGTTACCTGAGGGCGGCTGCTCAGAAAGTGCCACTTGTAAAACCAAAACAACGTCTCCCGACTGCTGAGGCGGAGAAAATGACCTTGTTTAATACAACTCCTTAATGTTATTGCTCCAAATCGTCTAGACCTGGCAAACTTTTTTTTTCTTGTCTTTTTTAAAGCCAACAGTGATGGGAAACTGCACTATAAACAAGCAATGGACATAACAATCCCGAGTGAGGTATACCAGAGTTACAGCATATAAACCGCTCATCACACCTGGAAATTGGAGAACATTGGCGTAAAGCCAACAGTGATGGCAAACTGCACTATAAACAAGCAATGGACATAACAATCCCAAGTGAGGTATACCGGAGTTACAGCATAACAGAGTTACAGCATATAAACCGCTTATCACACCTGGAAATTGGAGCTCATTGGCGTAAAGCCAACAGTGATGGCAAACTGCACTATAAACAAGCAATGGACATAACAATCCCAAGTGAGGTATACCAGAGTTACAGCATAACAGAGTTACAGCATATAAACCGCTTATCACACCTGGAAATTGGAGCTCATTTTCGTAAAGCCAACAGTGATGGGAAACTGCACTATAAACAAGCAATGGACATGACATAAATCCCAAGTGAGGTATACCAGAGTTACAGCATATAAACCGCTTATCACACCTGGAAATTGGAGCTCATTGGCGTAAAGCCAATAGTGATGGCAAATTGCACTATAAACAAGCACTGGACATAACAAATCTCAAGTGAGGTATACCAGAGTTACAGCATAACAGAGTTACAGCATATAAACCGCTTATCACACCTGGAAATTGGAGCTCATTGGCGTAAAGCCAACAGTGATGGCAAATTGCACTATAAACAAGCAATGGACATAACAATCCCAAGTGAGGTATACCAGAGTTACAGCATATAAACCGCTTATCACACCTGGAAATTGGAGTTCATTGTGGTAAAGCCAATAATGATGGGAAACTGCACTATAAACAAGCAATGGACATAACAATCCCAAGTGAGGTATACCAGAGTTACAGCATATAAACCGCTTATCACACCTGGAAATTGGAGTTCATTGTGGTAAAGCCAATAGTGATGGGAAACTGCACTATAAACAAGCAATGGACATAACAAATCCCAAGTGAGGTATACCAGAGTTACAGCATATAAACCGCTTATCACACCTGGAAATTGGAGTTCATTGTGGTAAAGCCAATAGTGATGGGAAACTGCACTATAAACAAGCAATGGACATAACAAATCCCAAGTGAGGTATATCAGAATTACAGCATAACAGAGTTACAGCATATAAACCGCTTATCACACCTGGAAATTGGAGTTCATTGGCGTAAAGACAGCAGGCAACTGGCTAACCAGCAATGAAGGAATAAGATTGGGTTCACCATGAATCACCCGTCACCTCGTTCTTATCTAGTAGACAAATTCAACCTAAAGAACACTACAAAGGCCTGAGGGCTTGTTTACAACAGTGAAGGATTCTGGCTCCATAAAGTTGTGGGCATGCCACGGGTTTCTCCGTACCGGATCTGAACCCAATCCAGCTTTTATAGGATAGTCTTAAACGATGTGTTTTACCATATCCCATGTGTATGATGAGTGATCCACCATGCACAATGCCTTTTCGTATAATAAAAGTATTTATATGTTCAAAAGTTGTACTCTGCCAAAGCAAAATCGATCCATTTCTCACTGGACACTTGAGAACTTGGTTACGGTACACACTGGCTGCTATTTCATATTACATCAAAGGGTAATTCACACGGCAGATCATACTCCTATATATGTATATGTGTTTTCCAGAGAAGGTAAAGTAAAATGTAAAATAGTCGATTTTTATAAGCAGATCGTATTTCACAAGAGTTCAGCCAAACTTCCAAAACTATACAAAGGGATATTTGACTCACGCATTTCATAAGTTTTGCCAGAATTCGACATCAAACGCTCCGGCTGTCGCACCTCAAACACGCAGTGCATGACAGGACTCCACCCAATCTGTATTTACAGACTCTGTGTCCCCTAAACACAGTTGTCAGGACTGAAACAACCACCAATGAGAATGTAATGCACAAACAACTGGTGACATCACTAAGACAGTCTGTGATGTCACTTTTTTTTCCCTACAGTAACACAGATCTGGATTGAGATCAGCCATATTGAACCCATCAGACCATAAACCATGAAATCAGTATGAGGAACAACCGTCATAACCACCTTCCTCTTTTATGCCCTTGTGCCCTCACTATACGTAAAATGAGAAAAAGGATTGTAGTCTACTTATGCTTAGAAATAGAACCTCAGGAAACCACAAGTTCATTGTTAAAACTGCACAAGAAAAAAAATAAAAAAACACAAAAATAATTGGATATTACATTTTCCATCGCAATTGGGTACCATGCACAAAAATGTATTAAAGAAGAGCATTAATGATTACATAAAAAAAAAATCTTAAATTCCGGGGGTGGGGGTGGATAGGCTTCTTGAGTAGCTTTATCCACTTCTTGGCAAACTGGCCAAACTCGCAGTCCCCAGCTTACACAGTTTTATTTCGAATTCCCTACCAATGAGCATACTCAATTGGACGCAAAAAGTCCCGTACTTTTCGCATGCTGGACTTTTCGCCGACCTCACTGGTTTTCCATGCGAAAAGTATCGCGCGCGTCCCCGCTTATCCCCGTATTCAATTAGAAATTGGCGAAACCGGGACCCGGCGAAACGCAAACAGGCGAAAAGTGCTGTCAGATTTGGGGAAATCAGCCTGACACCCCCCAAACGATGCACTGACATTGGGGAACACTATAGATACCCCCGAATAGGCCTGCTGAAGGTATTTGGGGTACTTAAATGCTCTCTCAAAAGCTGCCAATTAGCGTCTTTGCAGAAGTGGTGAAGAATAGCATTTAGCAGTTTTTTTGCAGAAAATAAGTAGTCCCAGCAAATTTACACGAAAATAGGTGCTCGCATATTTTAAAGTTGCTAAAGTGAAGTTTTAACAAACTTAGAAAATCCATCTGCTGCAACCACCTGCAAACTTAAAAGCGCCTGGGGCATACTTGTGGACCCCCCCCAGTCTATTTCGCTAGTTTTTAAAATTGTTCCCTAACGTTGTACTTTTCCACCCCCAAAATGAAAGTACTTTTTTGGGATGATCTAAAGTATTTTTTAAACTTTTTTTGACGCAGATTACCTTTGGGGGACTGTCCCAAGGGTGTAGGGGGGTTTTCTGTAGTTTGCACCCGAAAACACCAATTCTGCACTTTTTTTCGACACCTATTCATTCATAAGCAAAACTTTTTCCATTGCATTGAGTCTCCGCACCGGCGAAAAGTCTCCGGAATTGAATACAGAGGAAACTTTTTGCATGGCGGAATGACTTCACTCGTGCAACTTTATCGCTGGAAACGGCTTTTCGTCGCTAATTGAATATGGCTCAAGCCTGGAAACATTACAGAACTGACCAATCATATTTTACATCTACTGAAGTGCAGCCAGCACTGCCCCATGAGACAACATTATAGCACACACCAGCTAGTATAAGGGAGCAGACACAACAAGTGACATCAGTGAGCTCTGGCAGGCTATGATCATCAGAATGATATTCCACAATCTCTATCAGATATACGATACAGGAACAAATATATGTGGCAAGACATTGGGCAACATGTTCTACATTTACAGAGAAACTCTAGGTCACATTTGCGCCGCTAACCTAAAGGTCGAGACAGCCCAGTACACAATCCGGACTGGAGCCTCGGATGCCAACTCAGTAACCCCTGGGGTGGACGAATGGAATACTCAAGCGTGAGGAAAAGGATTGTCCACTGGATTCATTGCTTCAGGACAGTGGCAGGTGGGGAGTTTGACTGGGGCGGTACACCTGTCAAACCGTAACGCAGGTGTCCTAAGGCGAGCTCAGGGAGGACAGAAACCTCCCGTGGAGCAGGTGGTCATTGTTAGGCGCGGCGACTGATTCACCCAAAGCTTATTATGCAGAAAGTTAAGTGAAATTGAAAAAAAAAAATATATATATATATATATATATATATATGTATATGTATATATACACACACACACATACACACACAGTATATACACACACATACTAATACATAGTTATATATATATATATATATATATATCAAATTGCTGCTCCTTGTAGAGCCTTTCCTTCTACAGTCACTCTCTGCTAAGCAAGTTTATGAGGAGGGAAATACTAGGAGCAACATGGAGAAAGATGGTGGCCACTTCAAACTAAAGTCTCTGCTCTCCTGCCAGGTCTTCCAAAGGCTGCACGCTGCTTTCCTGCCAGGTCTTGCAATGGCTGTACGCTGCTTTCCTGCCAGGTCTTGCAATGGCTGCACGCTGCTTTCCTGCCAGGTCTTCCAATGGCCGCACGCTGCTTTCCTGCCAGGTTTTCCAATGGCCGCACCCTGCTTTACTGCCAGGTCTTTCAATGGCGGCACACTGCCTTCCTGCCAGGTCTTTCAATGGCCGCACGCTGCTTTCCTGCCAGGTCTTTCAATGGCCGCACGCTGCTTTCCCGCCAGGTCCTCTAATGGCTGCACGCTGATCTCCCACCACATCCTGCAATGGCTGTACCAGAACGCCCCAAACCTGACCATGTGACGCAGCAGTTACTGTACCAATGTCCTGGTTGGTAACAACTTCCTACTCCAGCCAAGTTGTAAGGCAAGCTTAAAGGCTTTTGTAACTCTGAAACCTGCCCGAGCTCAGGAGCTGATTCAGATCCGCTCGCTATGTTGCGAACGCTCGTAGCTGGCCGAGGTTTGCAATCTGCACATGCGTATGCAGCGCGCGTGCGTGGAGGTGCGAACGCAGGCATGCCTGAGTCTCAATGCCGTGCATAATTAAAAGACAGCGTCATAGGACACATCACTTAGTGGGATTTCACTCTGAAGTGATCGCAGTGCTTGCGGCAGGATAAAGTCAACCTCAAGCGCTGCGATCGCATCCGATGGTGCTCGATGTGCCTATGTTTTCATGCACTTCCATTAGATGACATGCGCAAGTGGGCGTCTTAAGAATGGCTGGTGGGCGTCTGCATACTCAAAGTGATCGCACGCCAAGACATAGTGGGCGTGCTAATGCCTTGCCGTGCGATCACCTGCCTTGGTGGGCGTGCGCTGTATTTGCATACGCAGGGTGCGCGAGCGAACGCATCTAGCGAGCGGGTCTGAATGAGCTCCCCAGCTCTATACGCTAAATCCAGAAGGTTTTCTGAGGAACAGGCTAATCAGAGTAGCTGGGAAATTGATCATCTGATTGACCTATATTTTTGCAACGAAAGTAAAAATGAGAAACTAAATAGAAACACTAGACTCTACAGTATTTAAGTCAGTTTAAATTAACGGGATGAAAATCTCACTCAATACTATGTTTAAGCACCAGAAACTCGTCATCGATAATCAGAAAAAGCAGAGAATACAAATTACAGCTGCCGGAAAACTCTCTGCAGAAGGTTCTCCTTACAGGAGAAGAAGCTTCAGGTATAATTTTGTGCCAGTCCCACTTCAGTCATTATACAAATCCAGCACATTCATATTAACCGGTCACCTTGACAGAATTTCTCAGGACAATAGAGATCTACAGTAAGCTAGAGGCAACGGTTACTTATTGCAAATGTTAATGCAGAGCTCAGTCACAGCACAAATACTAGGAAGATGCCTTCTGTGGAACCAGCAATACTATCAAGTTCTTCATTATCACTTCTATCCTTATCCAGACCTCTATAGCCAACACATCAACGATGATCCTTTCATAACCTCTATATTATAACTCACTACATATGCCTCATGGGCGGTATTCAATTAGTTTCTCACCCTCGGAAAAGTTTCGCCTGCCAGACTTTTCGCCCGACATCGCGCCTTTAGGCCGCGAAGACGTATCGCGCGGGATCCCGCTATTCGCCGTATTCCATTGCAAAACACGTGAAAACGCCAAGCGGGAAATTCAGACCAGGCGGAAAGTGCTGTCAGAATTGGGGAAACCAGTTTGCACCCCCCCAAAAAGATGCACTAACATTGGGGATCAATGTAGGCGTGTCCGAATAGTCCTAGTAAAACTGTTTGGGGCACTTAAGTTGTGTCAATAGCTTCTAATTAGCGTCTTTGCACAAATGGTGAAGAATGGCATTATGCAGTATTTTTTGGTGATAATTAGTCCTGTCAAATTTGGGGTGCTTGAAAATGGGTGCTAGCATATTTTAAAGTCGCTACGGTGAACTAATAAAAAACATGAAAAACGCACCTGTTGTAAACACCTGCAATCCTAATAACACCTGACCCATATTTGCAGACCCCCAAGTCGAATATTTCGCTACTTTTTATGCTTGCACCACCACTTTGTACTTTTTCACCCCCAAAATGAAATTACTTTTTTGGGGTGTTCCTCACTTTTTTTTTTTTTTTAGGGATTTTTTGACACAGTTATCCTTTGGGGGGCTGTTCCAAGGGTTGAGTGGTTTCCCCACCTTTACACCCTAAAATAAAAAAAAATGTACTTCTTTTCTCCTGCTATTCAGAGGTTAATCTTTTTCGCCTATTACACTGCATTGTCTTTCAGCGTACGCGAAAAAAAGTATTTGGAACTGAATATGGAGATAAGTTTCAGACAGGCGAAAAGTCGCAATCGGCAAAACTTTTTAGCCGACCTCGGATTTTCGCATCCAATTGAATACGGACCATAATATTAGCAGCACAATGTCTCGCCATTATATCTATATAAGCTCTATAGCATCACCACCACATCTCTATAAGCTCTATAGCATCACCTATATGTCTCTATGGGATGTAGTTATGAGACCGGAAGCCGCATGGCCGCCGGTCTCAATCCCGACAGCGGAATCCCAGATTTGGGATTTAACATAGGCGCCGAAATACCGACGCCTATGTTAATCCCAAAACGGGAACGCCAAAGACACCAGCCAGAAAGAAGGGAAGTATGGGGCGCCCTTAGGATTAGCCGAGGGGGGGAGGTTTAGGATTAGGGAGTCTAGCGGGGTTAGGGTTAGGTTTTTTCGGGAGAGATTAGGTCTAGGCACCCCTAGGGGCGAGGGTTAGGCACCCTCAGGGAGAAATTAGGGTTAGGCACCTCCCCGGGAGGGTTAGGTTTAGGGAGTGGTAGAAGGGGGTTAGGGTTAGGCACCACTAAGGGAGGGTTAGGGTACTTACCTGTCCCAATCGGGTTTTTCATCCGTCGAGCATCCGCTGTCCGCTGGATTTGAAAAGCCACCGGTATTTCAATCCCTTTCCGTCTCTATAGCATCACCATCACATATCTATATCATCACATCTCCATAACCTCTATTGTATCACCATCATGTCTCTAACTTCTGTATTATCACCATTACATCTATATAACCCCTATAGTATCACATCACATCTCTATAACCTCTATAGCATCACCATCACATCTCTATAACTTCTATAGTATCACCATCACATCTCTACAACCTCTATAGCATTACCATCACATCTCTATAACCCCTATAGTATCACCATCACATCTCTATAACCCCTATAGTATCACCATCACATCTCTATAACCTCTATAGCATCACCATCATGTCTCTAACTTCTGTATTATCACCATTACATCTATATAACCTCTATAGTATCACCATCACATCTCTATAACCCCTATAGTATCACCATCACATCTCTATAACTTCTATAGTATCACCATCACATCTCTATAACCTCTATAGCATCACCATCATGTCTCTAACTTCTGTATTATCACCATTACATCTATATAACCTCTATAGTATCACCATCACATCTCTATAACCCCACATAGTATCACCATCACATCTCTATAACCCTTATAGTATCACCATCACATCTCTATAACCCCTATAGTATCACCATCACATCTCTATAACCTCTATATAACCATTATGTCTATGCAACCAATATAGCAGTGGTTCTCAAACTCTGTCCTCAAGACCCCACACAGTTCACCTTTTCCAGGTTACCCAGCAGGTGCACAGGTGTATTCATTACTCACTGACACATTTTAAAAGATCCACAGGTGGAGATAATCATTTCACTTGTGATTCTGTGAGAAGACCTGGAAAACATGCACTGTTTGGGGTCCAGAGGACAGAAGGCCTAATTCAGAGCCGGACGCTATTTGCGCTCGCTCGTTCAGAAAAAGGGGCCGGCTATTTAAATTGAGCGCTCGCTCTTTGCGGTCGGTTGACGCCTCTATGTCTGAGCGAGCGAAAGAAACATGTGCTCGCTATTTTGTAAAGACGCCCCCTGGCCGCTCGCATCCTACGTAATCTCCGCTATTTATTTGATTAATCGAGTACATTGAAAGGCGTCTGTACTGCTCGCAGTGCTTGTGGTAGGTTTTTCCTACCACAATCATGCAAACAGTTCAGGCTAAGAGACAACCAAGTGACGTGGCCGATGATGCTGCTTTGTTAATTATGCACACCCTTAAAACGCCCGTTTTGACCGTTTGGCACGCCTGCGTTAGGATCTCCGATCTTCGTTTTCAAGCACCTTCCCCTGTTACCACCCACAAACGCCGCATCCTGTCACTCAAATTAGCAGGCACTCGCTATTTGGCGAGCACTCGATTTCCGATCGCACTGACTGGTTGGCACATGTGCATTATGACCCATACGCATGCGCAGTTGTGCGAACATCGCTTGGAGCGAACAAGCGGCCGCTTACGAGCGGATCTGAATCAAGTCCAGAGGCCTTGATTCAGAGCCGCACGCTCTGACAGAGCGCTCGTTCTGAATCAGGGCCATCCCTCTGAATTTGACCACCCACAGCTATAGCGAGCGGCCAGGAAGATGGTCGGGCTTGCGACGAGACCCTTGTGGTAGGGTCTCGTTGCCGCAAGCCCTGGAGTGCTTTCTATCACTCCCACTGACATCAGGGAACGCCTCCATCTGGCCAGCTACGCCCCCGGCTCGCCCACCAAAGGGGGCGTGCTGTCACTCACCATCGACTGCAAGCCCCCTTTGTAGCGAGACCCATAGCGGCGGCTTGCCTGTCGCTATCCAGGTCTCTCGCATGCGCACGACGGAGCCGCCTCCGTTGTGCGCATGCGCACTGGCCTAACATCGACCCGCTTGCGAGCGGGTCTGAATTAGGCCCAGAGTTTAAGAACCTGTGCTCTATAGCATCACCATCTCATCTCTATAAATTCTATAGCATCAGCATCACATCTCTATAACTTCTATAGCATCAGCATTACATCTCTATAACTTCTGTAGTATCACTATCACATCTCTATAACCTCTATAGTATCACCATCACATCTCTATAACTTCTATAGCATCACCATCTCGTCTCTATAACTTCTATAGCATCACATCTCTATAACCTCTATAGTATCACCAACACATCTCTATAACTTCTATAGCCTCACCATCACATCTCTATAACCTCTATAGTATCACCATCACATCTCTATAACCTCTATAGTATCACCATCACATCTCTATAACCTCTATAGTATCACCATCACATCTCTATAACCTCTATAGTATCACCATCACATCTCTATAACCTCTATAGTATCACCATCACATCTCTATAACCTCTATAGTATCACCATCACATCTCTATAACCTCTATAGTATCACCATCACATCTCTATAACCTCTATAGTATCACCATCACATCTCTATAACCTCTATAGTATCACCATCACATCTCTATAACCTCTATAGTATCACCATCACATCTCTATAACCTCTATAGTATCACCATCACATCTCTATAACCTCTATAGTATCACCATCTCGTCTCTATAACTTCTATAGCATCAGCATCACATCTCTATAACCTCTATAGCATCACCATCTCGTCTCTATAACTTCTATAGCATCACCATCTCGTCTATATAACTTCTATAGCATCACCATCTCGTCTCTATAACTTCTATAGCATCACCATCTCGTCTCTATAACTTCTATAGCATCACCATTGCGTCTCTATAACCTCTATAGTATCACCATCACATCTGTATAACTTCTATAGCATCAGCATCACATCTCTATAACTTCTATAGCATCACCATTACATCTCTATAACTTCTATAGTATCACCATCTCGTATCTATAACTTCTATAGCATCACATCTCTATAACCTCTATAGTATCACCATCACATCTCTATAACCTCTATAGTATCACCATCACATCTCTATAACTTCTATAGCATCACCATCTCGTCTCTATAACCTCTATAGCATCACCATCTCGTCTCTATAACCTCTGTCGAAACTGGATTATTGGCTGAGACAAGATCAGTTTAAAATTGAATCGCAGCGACACCATCTTGCGACTGGCCGCAAAGACGCCATTTTGCAAAATGGCCGCCTAAGCACCATTTTAGATAAACTCACACTTTAGTACATGTGGCGATAATACTATTAGCATCATGCGAATGCATCTGTGACCATCGCCATAGGTTGCGGCGATTCACCAAAAGCCCATTTCATTACTTTACGTATTATAAAGGATATATATATTTCAGAAATGGCTTTACAGTATGCCAAAATTGATTGCATTAGATGAATAGAGCAAATGCCTACGTGACAACTAGCTAGTGTAGATAAGCTTCCTGTACAGTGTCTGCCCTCACTACAGGTGGTCTGGCTCGAATACACACCTACATTAGCAGGCTTCCTGCAATGACATGATTTCAAAGACTAGAGTGTCATCTTAGGTCTGTATCTTGTAGCTGGGCTATTTGCATTTCACACAAGAGACTGGGAGAATAAAGAGTTTTTCTTTTGGAGCCTGGGACAGGTGGGGGGGACTGCTGACAGAGTGGGCATGTGGAACTATCTGGCTCAGCATGTCATACTGCTAAGATGTTCACTTAGTGAGAGTTAAGTGCACCCTTCCTCATACACACATTAATACGTCTTTATATCAAACCCCGAATACTCACACATTACATATTCACACATAAGGTTTAATAAGCTTTAAAGTATATGATTTAAGTTGGTTCAGTTAGTTTAAATGCTGTGAAATAAAGATATTTGATAACTAAGGTTCTATACATGTTAAGACAGCTGTGTTTGGTTTCGAACTGATGCATACTCTTTCAACAGAATTCCGGTACTATCGGTGTGGAGAGCGCATCATGCATTCCCAACTTATGGACCGCAGAGACTACAAGCAACAAAATGTATATTTTATGAACAACTGTTAGGATGCAGCATGGGGAGGCGGGAGGGAAAAGACCCTCAGTTGTTAGAGGCTGGGCGAGTCTATTTGAACCAGCCTGTTAAATGCACTATAAAATATGCTTCTCCCCTGGGAACCAATGGCATAAGCAAGAAACTTCTCTATTGTCCTGTCTATTCTGGGGGGGTACACAACTCTATAACTTCTGTAGTATCACCATCACATCTCTGTAACTTCTATATTATCACCATCACATCTCTATAACTTCTATAGCAGCTACATCACATTTCTATAACTTCTATAGCATCAGCATTACATCTCTATAACCTCTATAGCAGCTCCATCACATCTCTGTAACCTATATAGTATCACCATCATATCTCTATAACCTCTATAGTATCACAATCACATCTCTGTAACTTCTATATTATCACCATCACATCTCTATAACCTCTATAGTATCACCATCACATCTCTGTAACTTCTATATTATCACCATCACATCTCTATAACTTCTATAGTATCACCATTACGTTTCAATCACCTCTATATTATCACCATTCCATCTATATAACCTCTTTAGCATCACCATCACATCTCTATAACTTCTATAGCATCACCATCCCGTCTCTATAGCTTCTATACTAGTATCACAATCACGTCTATATAACCACTATAGCATCACCATTACATCTCTATAACCTCTATAGCATCACCATCACATCTCTGTGACTTCTATATTATCACCATCCCGTCTCTATAGCTTCTATACTCAATCACGTCTATATAAAATCTATAGCATCACCATCACATCTCTATAACATAGCGTTCCCACTAGGCTGTTTTAGCGGGGCGCCGCACCCATGCCCAATTTCAAAAGAGCAGAATGCACCCTGCCACCCTTGGGTTGAAGTGTCCCACGGGTGGGAAAAATAGCGGTGCAGCAGTCACCATCGGTGAATGGATGCTGGGTGCAAGCTTCGGGGCAGTGTGTAAGTGCCGGGCACACCCCCAAAGAGTGACGAAGAGTAGACGTGTCTTAAAGATACGCCCCCTTTTCTTGTTGCCACATCCCCTTTTTGGGAACGCGCAAGAGCGCCCTTTCTCTAGGTCCGGCGCCCTGCCCAGTGCCAGACCTAAAGTGAACACAAATAACCTCTATAGCATCACCATGACGTCTCTACAACCTCTATAGTATCATCACCATCATTGTCTTTATAACTTCTATGGTATCACCATCATGTCTCTATAGTATTGTGACGTCTGTATAACTTCTACAGTATCACCATCATTTTTCTATAACATCACCATGATGTCTCTATAAATTCTATAGTATCGTCATCATGTCTCCATAACTTCTATAGCATCACCATCACGTTTCTATACCACCACCATCAGGTCTCTATAACCTCACTATCATCACAAACACGTCTATAGTATCACCATCACATTTCTATAACCTCTATAATATCACCATTACGTCTCTATAACCTCTATAGTATCACCAGCATATCTCTACAGCCTCTATAGTATCCCCATTATGGCTATATAACTTCTATAGTACCACTATCATGTCTCTATAACCTCTATTATATCTCCAACACGTCTCTATAGTATTGTGACGTCTGTATAACTTCTACAGTGGCCATCATTTCTCTATAACCTCTATAGCATCATCACCATCAGGTCTCTATAACTTCTACAGTCTCACCATGACATCTCTATAACCTCTATAGTATCATCACCATCAGGTCTCTATAACTTCTACAGTCTCACCATGACATCTCTATAACCTCTATAGCGAGGTTGTGCGAGTTTTCTACAAAAAGTGACCTTGGAGACCTGCGTGAAGAAGGGGAGAAACCATCTTAGACCCCCCAAAAAAGTGGCAACTGAGATAGCAGGTAAACCTGGAAGGCTGTTAGAGGCCATAAGGAAAGCATTCAAGGTACCTAAAATGTGTCAAATTTAAGTCTTTCCAGCATTTGGGGTACAGAAAAATGTCTGTATAGTAATTTTTCAGTGTTTTCTACAAGTTTGCAAATAGTTGTAATAAACAATTTTAGCTTTTATGTGCAAGTTCTAAAACCCGTCTCACATCTATACATTTCCACATACCTGACCCCCATCATTAACACCTCCATATACCCGTCCCACATCATTTACACCTCCATATACCCGTCTCACATCATTTACACCTCCACATACCCGTCTCACATCATTTACACCTCCACATACCCGTCTCACATCATTTACACCTCCACATACCCGTCTCACATCATTCACACCTCCACATACCCGTCTCACATCATTCACACCTCCACATACCCGTCTCACATCATTCACACCTCCACATACCCGTCTCACATCATTTACACCTCCACATACCCGTCTCACATCATTTACACCTCCACATACCCGTCTCACATAATTTACACCTCCACATACCTGTCCCCCATCATTTACACCTCCACATACCTGTCCCCCATCATTTACACCTCCACATACCTGTCCCACATCATTACACCTCCACATACCTGACCCACATCATTTAACCCATTATTGAGTTTTGTAGAGCAATTTACCTTTAACTACTATGTGTGTGATTATTCATTGGGAGGCATGTAACAGAGGTTCTGCACTGTGTCCTAACCTCTATCTTTTCACCTGCTCAGGGGGCTGCGCAAAAAATAACACCTGCAAATTTCCTCTGAAAAATCAACTTGTACCTAATTGAATAGAACCACAAAAATTACTTTTGGAATATTGATTTATTGGAACCCATTTCCCCGGAAGAAGCGTAACACTAACCTGCCCTCTATGAGGTTTCTGAGAAACACAGCGTTAAATCATAATTTCTACCCACCCCCAGAACGCTTTACAATAAAGTATGGTCCGTACAGAACAGCGTCCAGGGAAACCTGCGGCGCTCCGTACAGAGTGGCAAAGGAGCTGTCATGGAGGTTCTTTCTCCTGGGTACTCCCCCCTTACTTCAGGACAGTCGGATTTATTAGTACCTACTTCCTAAAGCCACCAATTTATCCTGAACAACTGCTCCGTTTAACCCCATTTATGGTCTAAATTAATCCTGAGAGTGAGGGGACAAAGGAAATGTCTGTATCACGTGTCCTGAGAGCGAGATGCTATGGGTACTGTCTGTATCACGTGTCCCGAGAGCTAGGTAACACGGGTACTGTCTGTGTTACATGTGTCCCGAGAGTGAGATGATACGGGTACTGTCTGTGTTACATGCAGGGGCGGATTGGGACGCCGGGCCGTTTCCCGCTGGGCCGGTCCGTTTATATGCCTTTAGGGGCCGGCGGCTGCCTGGTGCGGTCCCATCACCCACCACCTCTATGATCAGCCGGGCCGGCCCCCTGCTGCCGCGATCGGCAGTGTTACAACTTCTGCGCATGCGCAGAAGTTTACTCACCCGACGAACTGGTGAGCGCTGCAGCTGTCTCTCCCATGTGGTCCGCCCCCTCCCTGGCCCGTCTTCTTAGTTCTTCAGGAACTGGGAGAGACGTCATGACGGAAGTCTCTCCCATTCTGGCCCACAGTGCGCTGCGCCGCCGAGCAATACCATGGTGCTCGGCGGCGTGTCAGCTCCTCTATCTCCAGGACTGCCGGGAGCCAGAGCGCGACTTCACCAGATGAAGAGGAGGACCATGCAGGCTGCAGATTGAGCAAGCTGGTAAGATATTGGGGGGGGAATACAGAGGGGGCAGGAGGCTGGATATACAGAGGGGACAGGAGGCTGGATATACAGAGGGGGCAGGAGGCTGGATATACAGAGGGGGCAGGAGGCTGGATATACAGAGGGGGCAGGAGGCTGGATATACAGAGGGGGCAGGAGGCTGGATATACAGCGGGGGCAGGAGGCTGGATATACAGCGGGGGCAGGAGGCTGGATATACAGCGGGGGCAGGAGGCTGGATATACAGAGGGGGCAGGAGGCTGGATATACAGAGGGGGCAGGAGGCTGGATATACAGCGGGGGCAGGAGGCTGGATATACAGCGGGGGCAGGAGGCTGGATATACAGAGGGGGCAGGAGGCTGGATATACAGAGGGGGCAGGAGGCTGGATATACGGAGGGGGCAGGAGGCTGGATATACGGAGGGGGCAGGAGGCTGGATATACGGAGGGGGCAGGAGGCTGGATATACGGAGGGGGCAGGAGGCTGGATATACGGAGGGGGCAGGAGGCTGGATATACGGAGGGGGCAGGAGGCTGGATATACGGAGGGGGCAGGAGGCTGGATATACGGAGGGGGCAGGAGGCTGGATATACGGAGGGGGCAGGAGGCTGGATATACGGAGGGGGCAGGAGGCTGGATATACGGAGGGGGCAGGAGGCTGGATATACGGAGGGGGCAGGAGGCTGGATATACGGAGGGGGCAGGAGGCTGGATATACGGAGGGGGCAGGAGGCTGGATATACGGAGGGGGCAGGAGGCTGGATATACGGAGGGGGCAGGAGGCTGGATATACGGAGGGGGCAGGAGGCTGGATATACGGAGGGGGCAGGAGGCTGGATATACGGAGGGGGCAGGAGGCTGGATATACGGAGGGGGCAGGAGGCTGGATATACGGAGGGGGCAGGAGGCTGGATATACGGAGGGGGCAGGAGGCTGGATATACGGAGGGGGCAGGAGGCTGGATATACGGAGGGGGCAGGAGGCTGGATATACGGAGGGGGCAGGAGGCTGGATATACGGAGGGGGCAGGAGGCTGGATATACGGAGGGGGCAGGAGGCTGGATATACGGAGGGGGCAGGAGGCTGGATATACGGAGGGGGCAGGAGGCTGGATATACGGAGGGGGCAGGAGGCTGGATATACGGAGGGGGCAGGAGGCTGGATATACAGATGGGAGACAGGAGGCTGGATATACAGAGGGGAGACAGGAGGCTGGAAATACAAAGGGGACACAGGAGGCTGGAAATACAGAGGGGAGACAGGATGCTTGAAAACGGGGCAGAGGCTTGCAAGACAGGTGATGGGCAGGAAAGACAGTAGGGGCTGGTCTTGAAATTACAGAGGGGAACAGGAGTCTTGAAAGACAGGTAGCAGAGGAAGGAAAGACAGTCGGACAGGAAGCTCAAGTGACATGGGGTAGGAGGTGACAGAGGGAGCTGGAGGCGACATTGGGCAGGAGGTTAGGGAGACACAGAAGGTTGGTGGGGACTTTGAGCAGGAGGTAACGCATGGAGCAGGAGGCGACACATGGCACAAGACTTGAGAGACACGGGGCATGTAGCTTGAGAGATACACAAATGATTGGACATGGAGCAGGAGTCTGGAGTGACACAGGTAGGAGGCTGGAGGGGACATGAGGCACAAGTTTGGTTGAACCTCTGTTGTATGATGATGACATTGGTTATATTCCTACACAAACAGGCATCTTCCGGTAAATGGGATTGCTTACAAGAATAGTGAATACCGACTGCCTGCCAAAGGAGGATCAATTTCTTCAGAGGTCCCCCATCGTAGAGAAACCACCATATAGGTAAGGTGTATTTTTATTTAGTACACACATACACACTGTGCATGTGGCAAATACATAGTAACTGTGTAATATATAGTACATGTGTAATACATAGTATATGTATAATATATAGTACATGTGCTGGGGTTTTGGAATTGAATTGCAGAAAGAGAGTACAATGATCTGCAAAACAAAAATGTGGAAAAGCAATTCCACAGATTACATCTTTTGTGTTGCAGCTCATTGCTCAGCTCTCTCTACAATTCCAAAACCCCAGCACATCTACTATATGCAATTCTATTTGGCACAGGTACTATGCAAACAGTCCAGTCACAGTAATCCTACACCTTCTCATTGACTCCTTCCCATCCTGCCCAGTGCCCCCATTCACAAAGTGTCCCCCTATCCAGCTCACCATCTCATGCCCCCATCCCAGTGTCTCCCACCCTGCCAGCCTAGTGTCTAGCTCCTTCCCTAACCCAACCAGCCCACTGCTTCTCAGCAAGACTGGGGGGTGTACCCCCATCATTTAACCCAGTGAACCCTCTTCTCCAGCCTAGTGTTCCATCCCTCCCAGCACCATCTTACTGCCCCATTCCCATCTTACTGCCTGCCTATACATCACCCACTGCCTCTCCGTCTCCAACTAATTCTCCTCATCACCTATGTCTCCTGTTACCCTTGCTCCCTGACACCCACTGCCTCTCCCTATCTTCCTCTACGGTACCCACTACCTCCCCATAGCGTCACCCACTGCCTCCCTTTGTCATCCATTTCCAGGCGTAACCCACTTCCTCTCCAATGAGGGCATAGCTCGTGGATACAACACTACCTTTGAGGCCATGCCTCCTTGTTGCGAAGTCACTTCCACTTTTCCATGAACGTGAACACACAGCATTTGTACTGTGGCATAACATGTAAATGGGAGGGGATTAGTACTGTGGGCATATGTATGGAGCACTACAACTGTGGGCATAATATGTATGGAGCATTACAACTGTGGGCATAATGTGTAAGGGGCATTAACACTGTGGGCCTAATGTGTAAGGGGCACTACTACTGTGTGGTCATAATGTGTAAGAAGCATTATTACTATGTCTCGTAATGTGAATTGGGGGTACTATAGTGCGGCCATGACCTTTCCCTACAAGACCACAACCTTTTTTGAGCCGCATGCCTGAGGCGCACACTGTCCCTGTTTAGACTATGGGATAGGGGGGCACCAATGCTATTTCTGGCACAGGGCACCAAACTATCTAGTTACGGCTCTGGTCTTAGTCCTTGCACATTCAGATGCATGGCTGTGCACCATGCAAGGAGTTTTCAGCAACATTAGTATAAGGTTGCAGATGCGACTGCGGCAAAGGACGCACAGATGGACGCTGCAGCATCCCACTCAGAATCAGGCCCTATGAGAAAATAAGGTGCTGTTCAATTATTTATTTCTGCAAAGCAATATCAATATTTTATATGTGTTGGGCGATCCTGGGAGGTTACAGGTGGTTGCTAATCAGATGTAGATGTAGCACAGTATGGGCATGTTATCGGAAGGTTGCGAGTGTTTGCTGAAGTAGTTGCATACATATTCAGGCCATACGGATGGATGAAATGCAACTTGTATATTGCTGGTGCAACCGATGGTGGCATCTAAAAGCGCACCAAGCGGTATGGAGGAATCTATAGACTCTAAATGTAGGCGTCTCAGTCCTTGCACATTCTGACACAGCTGTGCACCATGCAAGGGGTTAGAAGTAGCCGCGACTGCATCCAATTAGAATCAGGCCTTATAAGGAGGGAGTATCCCATTCCATCAACAGACCCCGCCCTTTCAACAGAGCCCACCCCCAATAGGGCTGCTTTCAAAAATTTCCCGGGCTGGTTTACCATCCCAATCCGCCCCTGGTTACATGTGTCCCGAGAGTGAGATGATATGGGTACTGTCTGTGTTACATGTGTCCCGAGAGTGAGATGATACGGGTACTGTCTGTGTTACATGTGTCCCGAGAGTGAGATGATACAGGTACTGTCTGTGTTACATGTGTCCCGAGAGTTAGGTAACACTGGGACTGTCTGTATTACATGGGTCCTGAGAGTGAAGGAAAACTGGGACTGTCTGTATCACATGTGTCCGGAGCATGAGGGAACACCAGGACTGTCTGTATTACATGTGTCCTGAGCATGAGGGAACATTGGGACTGTCTGTATTACATGTGTCCTGAGCATGAGGGAACAATGGGACTGTCTATTACATATGCCCTGAGAGTGAAGGGACATGAGAACCATCTGTATTAGAGGTGCTCCCGAGAATTAGGGATCATCAGGGATATCTTATATGTGTATATATATATATATATATATATATATATATGTCTGTGTGTGTGACAATTCTGTGTATGTAGCAAATTACAACATATTTGGTAATGTGACTTCAAATGCACTTCTCTGACATACGGCAACATTGAGGCTCAAAATTAAATAAAAGGATCGGATACAAGGATTTTACGGGGTGGGACTGACCTTGCCCCTTCCTACCCCTTTAACCTCTGTACTTTGCAAGGAATGCTCCTCCCCTTCAGAACGTAAGCTCTCACGAGCAGGGCCCTCTTCCCTCGTGTGCTTCTCCTTATACTTTCATTTACTCCTTACTCCCCACAAGGGCACCTAACACTTCGTTACTTATACCCAGCTTCTTATTTTGAGTGTTACGATCGCTTATGCAGCAATGTGTATAAACCGTGTCCTTGTCCTGTATTGTACTGTACTTATTTGTTTATGTACTCCGTAACGCGCTGCAGCACACTTGTATCACCATAAAAATAAACTAATAATAATAATGAGAACTCTTCTCACTGGCCAGTGCAGATCCTGCGTGGCGCAGGACAGGAGCAAAGCTGCCGGCATATTATGGGTAACCTCGCTACGCCAGCTGCCTTTGCACCGTGATTCGGACATCTGGCGTTTTCGTCAATGACGTCCATTTTAATGCCTGCGACGATTAGTCAAGCCCTAACTCTGCGGACAGGCACACAGAAAGGAAACATTTTAAATATTCTATTGTCGCTTATGCTTCCTTTTTTACACCCCAACAAAGAAAACAATCTGGACTGCTATTTTTCTTCCCAGGGTAAACGGTGAGATAAGGCGGGCTGACGCGTCAAAATAAATAAACAATATAACAAAAAAGAAAAGTTATGATTCTGTGGGGGGGGGGGGGGGTGGAAGGCGGGTCTCTGACCCAACACACAGTAACATAACACACCACCGCTCACTGATACAGTGTATGTTTCTCAAAGGAACAAAGTTACGGAAGAGTTAACAAACGACACCCTGACCCCTCCTCACAACTCTCCATCTTCACACACAATCAGCAGCCTGGACTGGGGTCAGCACTTTCCTCCCCCCCTCCCCCCCCCCCCCCTTGTTTAATGCAGTCAAGTTCAGCCAGCCAAGCGATCATGAAAAATACAGAGCTGTAAGCTAATTGCTGCTGAGCATGACGTCAACCGTTGCCGCAGTAACAGCCAAAGTTCTGGAGCGGCTGCTCTCGCATTTCCTCATCTGATTGCACTCACCGTGGCAGTTAAAAAAAAAAAAAAAAAAACTTGACCACATTAAACAAAAAAATATTTACGTTGGTATCAGCAAGTGGTAGATACTGTCAAAACTTTTACACAAGAAAAAAAAACAAAAAACAGTACATTAAAAATAGTAGCAGTAGGTACCCGATGTTAAAAATGTGTGTTATATACGTAGTATACATGTACGTGTGTTGTATGCGTGGAAATTTATGGACTATGCACTATGTAATGTAGTGTCCGGATGAGGCCAATATTAAGGCCATTAATAAAACAAATAATATTACAAAATGTGCTTTTTGGGCGGACAGACATGAAAAAGTGGTGCGAAACCATTCAGTTTATAAGTCAAAAAAAACATTTTACGAACTACCGCATTATATATTATTTATTTATGCACGCAGGAAATATATGCCTCTCCCGCAGACCTTACGATCTAACTTTGCAGTCGCGGACAGTGTTATTTGCCATAAATAGGATTTTATCCACAATCGGTCAGTTCTAACACAACTGACTGGCTACGCAATTGTGTCTTATACACCGGTCAGGGTTCATGGTACATATACACTAACAGGGGCCCTCACGTTATTTTTGATTTTTTGTTTTGTTTTATTTTGTTTCTTTATTTGGTTTTGTTGTATTTGGTTTCTTTGTAAATTTTATTTTTGGTTTGATTCTATGGGGTAGATCCAATTAGCCGTGATGATCTCGCCGGCGCGAGTCATCGCGGCAATGTGCGCACTTTACAGCAGCCCGAATTTGCAGAATTATGTTCGCAGCCCCACAGGGTTGCGAGCAAAATTCCCCGAATTTGGGCTCAGAGCGGGCCGCGATGGGTGCGAGTTGCCGTTCCGTTGCCGGCGGTTTAACGCCGTTGCAACGGCAACTCGCACTCTTCGCGGCTAATTGAATTGACTATTTGTTTTTGTTGTGTTTGGCTTCTCTGTTCATTTTTGTTATATTTTTGAAAATAAGCAAACAGATAAACAATAAAATGAGCATACACAGCACCCACGTCATATCATTTCTCAAAAATAGACTTCTAATTGAAACAGGATGAACAAATTAAGTAAACAATGAGCAATTCAAAAGAGAGACTTGAGGTGGGTACACACCTGACAGATAATTCTGCAGATGATGGTCGTTCATGCACACTGATAGGCCATCATCTGCTTGTGCCCTCGGGTCTCGGTGGCTGGGGGGGCGGGACCCGGCGGCCGGTGGCGTGTCCCGTCCCCATCCTTGCGGCTGCCGCAACGCGATATGTCGGTGAACGTCAACGGGTACATACGGGCCGACGTGCAGGAGATTGCTCGGCCAATGTATCCGTCAGTGTGTACCCAGCTTTAGGTGCATACACACGGTACACAAAAATTAACGCTATGAACGATAACTATATGAACGTTATCGTTCAGTTTTATTGCTCCGTGTGTAAGCACCTTTAGTAGGGGGAGATTTAAAATTGGAGATAAATAGCCAATAAAACCAATCAGCTCCTGTCACTTTACAGGCTGTGTTTGAAAAATTACAGTTAGGAGCTGATTGGTTTGTACTTTATCTCCAATTTTATCTCTTTCCAAGCTTTTCTAAATCTCCCCCTAATGACCCATATAACAAACTACCCGAGGTCCATAAGGGAGGGAACAGAAACATACCGGATACACAGAATAAACTGAATAAGAGCCAAAACTAGAATAGGGGGTATATTTACTATAGTTAGAAGTGGAGATGTTGCCCATAGCAACCAATCAGATTCTAATTAACATTTAACTAGCACCTTCTAGAAGATAAAAGCTAGAATCTGATTGGTTGCTAGGGGAAACATCTCCACTTCTAAAAACGCTCACTTTAATAAATATGCCCCTAGGTGTCAATTTTCATTTTTTTACAGGTCAGATTTACATGATGTTGTTAACACAACTGCACAAAGTTGCTGGCCTAGCACACTCACACACTCAATGAATGTTATCACTGAGACTCGTATACCATTATTAAGTCTACAAAACGCCGGCGTCATTAATGGTTTTATAGAGTTCCAAACAAGCTAATGGACACAAATCCTATTCACACACAGATGACCTCAGTCCAGGAGAACCTCTGCACTATACAAAAACAAAATGACAGTAGTCATAATAGTGTATTTTCAGCTGTGCAGGTCAGGCTGTAATTAAAACCAGAGCAACGTATTAGTACAGAAGCACTTTCTAAAAAGAACTGACCTCAGGATACAACATGTCAAATCCGACCCCAGTGTCAACACAATCTCCCCCAGTCGGCAACAGACTCCCAACCTGCACTGCAATTCCGCCCAGCTGGCAGATTCCTCAGTGAAGCTCAGAGAATACTGTGCGTCTGCACAGGTCATACGAGGCACAGGGAGAGGTTCACTACAAGTTTGGGTGGCCTTTAGGATAACGGCAACATACGGGAGTCCAAAAATCTGAAGTTAATACATCACTATTCCAGGGTCGGCAGCTAAATTTAATTTCTGGATGGAAAAAGCAAAAAAAAAAATTAAAATATATATATATATATATATATATATATATATACACACACACATATTATATATATATATATATATATATATATATATATATATATATATGTGCACACTTTTTTTTTTTAATAGGCCCACTACACCTCTAATATAAGTTGCTTTACACAATGCTAATGGGATTCACAAGTTTATTTCTTAAAAACTACAGATGCTGTTTACATTTACCGCATAGCTTAGTGCAAGCTATTGTTCCCCGTTATCAGCCATGTTCTGCAAAGGAAGCTGTAACAGGCCGACATGATGTTCTTCAGCTATTGACGTTCTGTCAAAAACCTTCAGTTTCGTTAATTTCACATATATTTGTGTGTATAAAACGCTCACCCAAGAAAAAAAACAAAAAAACATACAGTTCAGTAGGCCAAACATTACCCAATGGAGCAATTTATGGTGCTCAATTGATACAGTTAAAGAAGAGGATATTGGGCGTTGCAGACTCTCCAACTATGACACAGTCAAAATGAAAAATGCAAAACTCTTGAGCAGTTTCAAAACAATATGCAGCCAAGATATACAAACAGATTACTTCTCCAGCAACAAAGAACATATTGTCACCGTGATCTCTCCAAGCACCGAGCGGTAAATAGTAAATGTTTGTCTTGGACGGACTTTATAAGTTACTGCAAGGAGCAAGTAAACGATCTTATAGCAAATAAAAAAATAAATAAATAAGTGACTGGCATCACAATAGAGATCACTTGTGAAAGTCAGTAGTGAGCCCATATATGTGCTAACTTGGCGGCATGGTGCCACAGTGGTTAGCATTAGCTGCCTCATGACACTGGGGTTGTGGGAGGTCTACCTAGCAGTGTGGAGTTTATATGTTCTCTGGTCTCCCCAAGGTGCCTCGATCCCTCCCAAAAAGTCCAAATACTGATAGGTTAAATGCAAATATGAAAGGCTTGATCCAATTAATCCGCCGGGGCGGGCGGGGGGGGGGGGGAGTGGCGAGTTTCCGTTGGAAAAGTGCGGAAGCGTTTGGTGACGGTAGTTCAACTTGCCCCTCGCAGACTGATCTTGCAGATTATTTTTTATACCCCTCCCTACGCTGCTGCGAACAAAAGTCAGCTAGTCTGGAGCTATCGTAAGTGCGGCATAAACCCACGCTTACTCGCAAGAAACTCGCAAAGGTGCGCCAACTAATTCCACCATCATGACTGTAAAGCTCCACTGAGTCAGGCACTGATGTCAGTAACTAAATACGCCCTGTACAGCAGTGAAAAATTGATGATTATGAGAATGATGATGATCTATAGATTGTAAGCTTGCGAGCAGGGCCCTCTTACCCTTATGTATGTATGTATGTATGTCTTTTACAACCCAGTATAATGTTAATTCAAATTGTAAAGCGCAACGGAATTTGCTGCGCTCTATAAGAAACTGTTAATAAATAATAATAATATCATCATCATATTTAATTAAAATAACAGCAACCATAGTGAGTCAATACAGAATCATTTCAATAAAAGTTGCTTGTACAGGTGATCATTATATCAATTAGCCCCAACAAATCTCCGAAAAGACTGTGGCATGTACTGTAGTGCACACTTAGGTACCCTGCACCTGTTAAAACCTGTGCAGTTCCTCTTCCCTTCCTGGGGCGTCGCTCTCTGCTCTGGTGCTCCTAGCACACAAACTGCTTATTCTCGGCAGTTTGCTGCATCAGCTGAGGTGTGCTAGAAGCACCAGAGCAGAAAGCGACACCCCCTGACAGGATAGAGAAACTGCACGGGGTTGTGACAGGCGCAGGGTGCTAGAATGAAGATTAGTATGGCATCGGTGCTTGATCAGTACTCCTGTACAACACAATGTCATATTATGCCCAGTTCACAACAAGGGGGAGTGATGGCAGTAGCACAGGTGGGGTAAAGATTCCTCAGTTACACTGCAATGCCCCCCCCCCTTTCCCTCTTTGAATTAGAAAACATAGGGGGGGGTTCTGCTATGGGTGTTTATGTGGTATTCGTAGTTATTAACAGCTGCAAAACTAAACATATTTAATATGGTGGCAGCATGCTAGAAGTTGTAGTCCGACATAGACAGACGCAGGCTGACTGCTCTACAGAAGTGACTTGAAAACATACAATCACACATTATGCTCCTGCAATACATTAAAAAGAAAAGAAAAAAACAACACACAATGCAGCAGTGACAGAATAGACAGCTCAAGGCTACCGTCGACTGTACCTCAGAGTAAATGGTAGAGAGCGGATACAGAGTATCAGTCTGTGCTATAGAGAATACAGATTGGCGTACTTTACACTCTGCAGACATTTCAATTCGCACAAGTCGTTTTCTGCTAGCAGAAGGAAAGGGGATTTTTTGTTTGTATGTTTTTATTAAACAAACAAAAAAAAAGAAAAAAAGTTTAATTTACTAGTTCACCAGAAAGCAGCAAGTCCCTATTTCTACTATGCGGGTACAAGAGCAGGGGAAAGCCAAAAATGCAACTATATTCAATAAGGCGGTGGATGGCAACTACTGGCCCTGGGGCAAGGGCAATAAGTGGCATAGGGGTCCAGCAGAATCTCCAAATATCTCCAGTTATGTGGAATAGTGGGAGGAATGATGAGCTGGAGGAACTGCCCCGGATAATGGTGGCCGCATACCTATATTGTCATGGAATTCTTGGGGGGCAACCTGAAGGGAATCGGTATGATTCCCCGCCGGACCCCTGTCCGGTGGTTGGATTCCCGACACCAGTAGGCCGGCAGAGGAGGAAATCCCGATCGTCGAAGGTAAGTATTCACTAACCTATTTCTAACCCCCTAACCCTCCTTTAGGGTGCCTAACCCTAACCTTCCCCCCCAGTGCCTAACCCTGACCCCCCCTCTAAGTGCCTAAACCTAACGCCCCTTCCCCGCTGCCCAAACCCAAGTCCCCCAGGGGGGTGCCTAACCCTAACCTCCCCCCCCCAGTGCCTATCCCCAACCCTCCCTTCCCCTAGCCTGACCCTAACCTCCCGGGGGGCTGCCTAACCCCAAGTCCCCCCCGGGAACCCTAAACCTAACCTTTTCCCCCTGCGGCTGTCCGCAGCGGCGTCCGGCATCACTTCGATCGGGATGCCGGGCGCCGGTCTCGGTAAAATGACAGGCGTCTAGCTTTAGACACCTGTCAATTAACCCTCGCCGGGATAAAGCAGTCGGGAAGCCGGCCGTCGCTATTACGTCCGCCGGCTTCCCGACTGCATACCACCTGAAGTGTGAGTACTAGGAAGGGATTTAGGTGTTATAACACTGCGCGACAGGACCACTGTACTGCTTAAGGACGCTCCTTCCATCCATCGCCTGTAAAATATAATATAGAATGACCCGAGAGATAGGTATATTTCTGTCTGCAAATAGGCCACATCAAACACAATGAACTATATATGTTTTCCATGGTCGGAAGGTTTCACAATAAAAGCAATACCAACCTTCCAATCTCATTTAGGTTTCCTCTATTAAACCATCAGCATGTTTAGACCCATTTACACCAGTTAGATCAATAAGCAGAAAAGTTCACATCTAGGTCACAATGGCCCAAACCTTCCAGGAGAACTTCTACAAAACACTTTTATACCCCGTGAGCATATAATTGTAGCAAATCATCCAACTGGCAGTTTACTTTAGGACATTAAGAAACGGGCAACGTTGAGGACGGTAGACGCAGTGATCAGCCAAGGAAACCTAGTGCACCAGATGAAAGACACATCTTGCTTACTTTCCTTCGAAATCCAAAATATGTCCAGTAGTGCCATCAGCTCAGAACTGGCAGAAACCAGTGGGACCCAGGTATACCCATCTACTGTTCGGAGAAGTCTGGCCAGAAGTGGTCTTTATGGAAGAATTGCGACCAAAAAGCCATACCTTTGACATGGAAACAAGGCCAAGCGACTCAACTATGCACGAAAACACAGGAACTGGGGTGCAGAAAAATGGCAGCTGGTGCTCTGGACTGATGAGTCAAAATTTTAAATACTTGTCTGTAACAAAAGGCAGTTTGTTCGTGAATGGCTGGAGAGCGGTACAGTAATGAGTGTCTGCAGGCAACAGTGAAGCATGGCGGAGGTTCCTTGCAAGTTTGAGGCTGCATTTCAGCAAATGGAGTTGGGGATTTGGGCAGGATTAATGGAGTCCTAGATGATCAGAAATACTGGCAGGTACTTATCCATCATGCAATACCATCAGGGAGGCGTCTGACTGGCTCCAAATGTATTCTGCAGCAGGACAACGTCCCCAAACATACAGTGATGATATGGCCCCCACAGAGCCCTAATCTCAACATCATTGAGTCTGTCTGGGATTACAGGAAGAGCCAGTAGGATATGAGCAAGCCTACATCCACAGAAGGTCTGAGGTTAGTTCTCCAAGATGTTTGGAGCAACCTCCCTGCAGAGTTCCTTCAAAAGCTGTGCGCAAGTGTACCTAGAAGAATTGATGCAGTTTTGAAGGCAAAGGGTAGTCACAACAAACATTGAATTGATTTAGATTCTCTTCTGTTCATTCATTTTGCTAAAAACACTTTAATAGGGTGCAAGAAAGTGTCTGTTACAGGAGATCCCCATGATGCAAAATATACAAATCTTGTGTCATTAGTAACGGAGGAGACTGGCCCCTGGCTCTTTGCATGGTCAGCATACGGAGCAGGGATTGTAAAGTGTGCCCTTTAGTAAGTAGATACCTAGGGTTGAATACTATATATTGACAAGTAATTGTCCAGTGCGCTTCCCCAGAGTCTACTCTTCCAGTACACTGAACAGCATTTGCAGTATATGGCTGGGATCTTTTTTTTATCATAAAAGGGAAGTAATTTGATATTGTAAATACTAGTAATTTGCAAAACAGGGAAAGCAATTCTTCATTGCACCAAAATGAGTTCCGTGTAAACATGAATGCAAATTAATATAGTGTTGAGGGGGTATTGGAGTGTCGGGTAGCAGTAAAATCAAATGCATTTAATTCACCTTAAAACATACAAATAAATAAGTTGGATGTACAAATATTTTTCTCGTATAAAAGGTTATTTGACGTCACACTCTTCCTGGACAGGAGCCTTTTATCTGTACTCTGTGCTGCTGGAGACCCTGAGCCTTCCACTATACAACTCTCAGTCTGTGGCTTCCTGCTGCCTCCATTTCCATTCTCACATCATGTCACTGCCCCTGTCACATGCAGTCCTGTCCTCACTGACACATCACTCATCTCCTGATATACTCTGTGCTGCTGGGGGACCCTGAGTCTTCCACTATATAACTCTCAGTCTGTGGCTTCCTGCTGCCTCCATTTCCATTCTCACATCACTGCCCCTGTCACATACATCCCTGTCCTCACCGACACAACCACAAGAGAAGACACATGAAGCCCTGCACTCATATCACACAAGTGGGGAGGCCTCTGTCCCCTACACAATTTGACATTTTCTCTGTGCTGCTGTGACCATTTATGTAATAAGTTAGGGTACACATGGGTGAACAGTTGATAAAGACTAAATACACCACGTGTCAACGATTTCCCTTGAACTCCCCGAAACTCCTGCACTAACGATATATATTGCATACAAACGATATATCGTTCATCATTAATGATTTCCAAATCGTCAGATTGTTAACAATATATCGTTTGATGTCCCAAAAACCTAACGACCAACTTTAAGATTTCATAAACATTAAAATAATGGGCTGTACTATGAGACACAGATGAATGCACAAATCAATAAGATCCGTACATGCATCTGTGTAAAAAGTGTAAAATCAAAAAGAAAAAAAATGACGTGGGGTCCCCCCCTAAAAGCACAACCAGTCCCGGCCTTTTCAGAGCCAGTCCTGGTTTTGAAAATATAGGGGACAAAAGATGTAGGGGTCCCCTGTATTTAGCACAACCAGCACTGGGCTCACGTCGTCTTAATATAAAAAACGAAAAGTCCCGACCCACAAACTTAGTACCGTCCCCAATTGGTTCTCACCATTGAAGACAATGGTGGGGACCGTTCATTGGCTGAGAGAGGAGGAGGCTCACCTCTCTCAGAACCGGGATTTCTATAGAGAAATGCAGTGGCTGAGCTCATTCGGGAAGTACCGTCCTTAGAGGACAGTACTAAGTTCGTGGGTCGGGACTTTTTTTTTTTTTTTAAGACGTGGATGCCTACTTGTAGAAGAGGACATGTCCAGGGATTGAAGGTGAGTATTTGTGTAATAAAACTTTACTTTCACAGTGAGTGTGTGTGTGTGTCTTGTCTTTATTTTAACATTACTGTTGCAGGTGAACTAGGAAGTACCAGCGGGCCCTCAATGCCTCACATGCTGGTACTTGTGGTTCTCCATGTACACGCATGTGGGGGAGGCTTGATGGGACCTGTAGTTCTACTGTAAGAGACAATGTTTTACATCTATTTTTAAAGTACACTTTACACTATCAACCCGGCACCCACCGCCCAGGGGTGCCGGGGATAGCCCCGGGCTAGCAGCCCAGGACGGAGAATGTGGACATATCACAGTGACGGGATCCCGGCACTCAGGATCCCAGTGGTCAAAGTCCTGATGCCGGCATCCCGACAGGGTTAGGATACTGACACCTGTCGGTCGGTATCCTAACCCTTCCCTCTCCCTACCCCTAATGCTCCCATGTGCCTAAACCTAACCCACCCCCCTTAGTGCCTAACCCACCCCCTAGTGCCTAACCCCGCTACTTATCTTCGGTATGTCGACGCTGGGATTCTCTCTGCGCTGGTGCTCCTAGCACACTCTGGTCTGTATCTCAGCAGTTTGTTGAATCAGCAGAGTGTGATAGAAGCACCAGAGCAGAGAGAGACACCCCAGGCAAGAAATATGAACTGCACTGGTTGTGACAGGTGCAGGGTGCTAGAATGAACACTAAATGCCGACATCGTAACTGTCACTGGATCCCATTTACAGACCATCGCATGTCCCAATAGTGACAGGGAAGCCCTTGTTTTCATCATTGGAAGACCCAAGGACATTTATTTTCCTAGAATTCAGACTCCTGCCCGTAGATTAATAGGACTGTTGACAAAACATACCTGTAAAGATGACATAGCACTTGGCATGACAAGAAAAGACAGAACAAAGATTATAACTATTTATAGGGATAACTTTTTAACAACTGAACTTCATTGCAGAACAGCTTTTCTAGCTTTCCAAATATACTCCTCAGAAACATAAAAAGGTTATAAAAACGTTAGCCGCTGACATCGGTATTCCGCTTAGGGAAGACCATTTATAGATCTGCGACGGTTATTGCATTATACCTAGAACTAAGAGAAGGGACGAGACCTCTTCCCCCGATCGCCTTGATGGATTGTTAAATACACCTCACCTTTAATCGCTCCAATAAAGGATCCTCTCCATGGCGTACACTTGTCTAAGAGTTCCCCTGGTAACAGTGCAACGCTTACACGAGTACAAGGGAGAGCTAGAAGAGAGGGAGCTAGTTGCCAGGAAAATGACATCTTGACATAGAGGAAACTGCCGATCGGGAGAATGCTGGAGTGATAAACTATGCACAGGGAGAGGGGGGACACATTTATCTATCCCAGCAGTGACAGACACACTGCAAACTTACACAGGACTGCTACACAGCGTATCCTAAGTTCCATTGGGCACCTGTTGGCGAACACTCACTACGCAAAAGCATGGTGGTGCTAATACAGAGTTGCGTATATACGCTCGTATAAAGAATTACGCGCGTGTATGCGGCTGGGCCGTGCCTATCTGTACGTTTCATTTCACTCGCCCATTACCATCAGCGCGCACTTGCTCCAGCCCAGTCTTCGGAGTAATAGATCTGTCTGTAAGCAGGTGTATGTACACACAAATCCGCCAAGCCCGCAAATCCGGCAGCAGGCTCTGAAACCGCCCTCGCTGACCTTCGCCCGGCCAAGGACCCGTTTGCACCCATCTGCGCCCTTTCAGCGGCAAGTAAAGGTGCCAATGAGCTGCGCAAGACTTGGCCACGGAGTATGCGCAGTGCGAAAACATGCACGGTCAGCCCGCGAAAAGGGACATGACTACAATCTGCACCGGCCCTTTGTCTTTTACAGCCTGACGCCTTTCTAATCCCATTAGGAAAAAATGAGCGCATCCGAAAGCTCACAACATGAAGGATGCACTCCCAGACAGTAATTGTACCGTGCCCTAAATAGAACAGAGTGCATAATATTATTACTATTGATTCTAGTCATGTCAGACAGCCGTGCTTCATTGTGTGTGTGTAATACATATATATATTTATATATATTTATATAGAATATATCCCATATCCCGTTGGTTTTACATAATTGCCAACAATTCTGCCCTGTGACCATAGCACGCACTAAAATCGCTATCATGTCACGTTCACGAATTTTATTTCAGGTACTCATTTATAAAGCTCGCAACATAGAATTGAACGTTGAGAATTGCATTTAATATGGAGATAAAGAGAAGTACATTGATCCTCATAGACAATATCAGAAAACAACAGGAGCAGAAATTTCCGAAGGGAGGGGCAATTGGGCAACTTTGGCCGCTGAGAAGATGGTTGAACAAAACCTTTACAAATATGAACATTGATTTCAGCTATTTGCATTTAGGTGAAGTGACCGGGAAAGGGACAAGGCAGGTATTAGAACGCAGTGATCACTAATATACAGATTTCTTCCACAACTAGGTAAGAAACACAAGCTCTTCCCTCTTCTTCTGCCCCCTGGATCCAATCACCTCCCACCGGTGTTCCCTCTTCTGTTCTGCCTCCACCCCACCCATATATTCCACCTCCATTAAACATGCCTTCATGGCCCCTATTATCAAATAACCCTCTCTAGACCATACCTGTCAATCTACCGTCCTATGGCTCTCCTTGCCTCGTAGCCCATCTCATTTACTCCCACCTCACCACCTTCCTCCCAGAAAACTGCCTCATTGCCTATCTCCAATGGGGTTTAGTCCCCTCCACTCTACAGAACCTACCCTGTCCAATGATGTCCTCTCTAAGTCCAAGGCCCTGTCAGGTTGCACACTGGCTAGAAGGATTCTGGATTGTAGATGCTTCGTGACAGCGGAAATGATCTGTCCTCATCATTAATGGCCACCGCTGTCTTCACTAGCAATCATTGCGACATACTCATCTCTCTGTTCCCCTTTTCTCTCTCTAATTGATCCTTCTCCGACCTCAACTACACCACCCCTTCCCACTCCCTGTAGAGGTGCGTGAAAGCTCTGTCCGGGACCCCTACTCTACCTCCTCCCCTGGTGACCTTAAAAACTCTCTCTCTCTGTCTGCAACACCACCTTTATCTTTATACCCAACCCTACTTGTCCTACACCCTGCTCTCGCACCTCTTACTGAATTGTCTTAACACTTTCTTAAGCTTTACATGTCCAAGACTAAACTCACAGTATTGCACCCTTCTTGACACTCCATGCTTTACTCAATGTTGACAATACAACCATCTCTTTGATTCAAGTCAGCTGACTTGGCATCACCCTAGACTCCTCCCTTTCATTCACTACACCATATCCAGTCCCTCACTCCTGTTTATGCCATCACCATAACATCATCAGGATCAGACCATTCCCATCCTTAACGCCAACAAAACACTGGTTCATTCCCTTATTTCCCACCTGGATTATTGCAACCTTCTGCTCTCAGCTTTCCCCCCCTCACCTGTGTCAGTGAATTTCTCCTTAACGCTGCTACTAAACCGATATTTCTGTCAACCACTGTCAATCCCCCCACCGGGTTCCCCATCTCCTACAGAGTTCATTTTATACTCCTCATCCCCACTTACCTCTCTCTCTCTCCTCTTCCACCTACATCTCCAACCTTACCTCCCAGCACACTCCTACCATTCCTCTCCAATCAGCCATTGACTACCTCCTCTCCTCCCTGCTGATAACCACTGCGTGATCCCTACTCACACCCTGCTGCCTGCCTTACTCACTTTGTGTCTCCATAGTGCCACAGTCTCCCACTTAAAATGCAGATTCCACTTATCTTAGCCCTCAGGTAACTATGCCATTACGTATATATGCATGTAGTTATGTATACGCTTCTAATTCTGTATGTATATATCATGCATACATACACACGTGTTACTATATCTACCCCGTTTGTATAGCTACCCTGCAGCACTGCAGAACTTTGTGGCGTCCTACAAAGAAATGCTCATAACAATGGTTACAATCCATCTCTGTAAATGTTTTGGATTGTTTGTATTCTTTCACCCTTGCATTGTACTTTAGTGAGTTACCTTCACCTACGCACCACACTAAATGCAGCATAGAAACACCAAACCTCCCCCTTACGATGGCAATTAAGCTGTACAAGAATGGGGGTGGGGGGGGGAGACAGTGTATTATATGACAATATATTTAATACTCAGACTGGCATCATCCAGAGAATAGTGGTGATACAAATCCGCCCAGGCGCATACACTATTTATGGACCAGCCCACTAGACACAATAACACACACAAAAACGGTGGAGTTTCAAGATAGTACAAGACACGGGGGAGATGTTTTGAACCTTCGAGAGAGATAAAGGGGATGATCTGCCCATAGCCATCAAGCAGCTTTCTGATTGTCATTTTATAGATAATATATATAATATAGACTGCTCTTGATAAATGACAGCGAGAAGTTGATTGGTTTCTTTGGGCAACTTCTCTGCTTTCTCTCTCTCAAAAGTTTGATACATCTCCCCCTGTGAGTTAAGACCGTGGTACTTAGTCACATATACCAAACACATATACCAAAAAAAACAATAAAAAGACATTTAAAACCTATTGTACAATTGCCACCATGAAAACAGAGTGAACAGACCCTGGATTCGAGTAAAACAACACTCGCCCGCTTCCAAACAGCGACCTGTGCAGGTAATGTGGGGACGGGGCTCACTATATTTACACCAAATTCTTCTTTACTAAACCATACTCCCAAATTCTAGCAAGGAGGTGCAAGACGGCCGTTGAGCTTACGCAAACAGCAGCACCTAGCTCGACCCCCGGCCCAAGGGTGGCCCCCCCCCACCAGCTCTATGGAAAGGAAACAGCGCGCACACACGTCTCTAAAGACAAAGAGGTTCAGAAGCAAATGGGAGCGAGTGCTGACATCAATATGCCAGTGACGTTACAGTCTATTTGCCTTTAGTTGCTAGGATTCAATGTGCCCATTTACCTTGATGCTGGGAGATTGGAGCCTCTTTGATGTACAGATGTTAAAGAAAAAAAAAAACGCAGATGTACACACACAATAACACGGGAACAGACAACCGTGTGTGACATAGAGGGCAGTCTACAGGCAGCATACGTGTTAATATGTTTCAGGTGAACATGCACTTACATGATCTGCAGAAAACCATTTCCAAAAGACGATTTGAGTTTTCTGGCTAATGGTTAGGGAAAAACCATTAGCCATTCTGCACAGAAAAGTGTTTTGTGTGCGTATTCGCAAAGCCCTGACAGTTGCGGCATTGTTTCAACATGTAGAGACAGAATTATCCAAAAGCTTCCAAACAAAAAAAATAATAAAAATCTGCCGCCCACTGGCCAAACTGCCATAAACAAAACGAAACAAAAACAAAAACGCAAAAACAAATTCATCCTTCGAACTAGAGGTCAGTACAAAACCCCAAACAGTGATTTGCGGAATATAAAACGGTGGAGTTTCAAGATAGTACAAGACATGGGGGAGATGTTTTGAACCTTCGAGAGAGATAAAGGGGATGATCTGCCCATAGCCATCAAGCAGCTTTCTGATTGTCATTTTATAGATAATATATATAATATAGACTGCTCTTGATAAATGACAGCGAGAAGTTGATTGGTTTCTTTGGGCAACTTCTCTGCTTTCTCTCTCTCAAAAGTTTGATACATCTCCCCCTGTGACTTAAGACCGTGGCACTTAGTCTAACATTCAGCCATAATTACAAAATAAGTTATCTGACCTGTGATTGTGGTACAGTAAGAGAGGTAAAACCTGGTTGTTAGTGCTGTGAACCAGTTTTAGGCCTTACAAATATTTGTATTTTTCCATCTCCTTCCTGTTTGCACCAGTATGTTGTGTTCATTTTAGCACCCTGCACTTGTCACGACCCGTGCAGTTCCTCTTTCCTGCCTGGGGTGTCGCTCTCTGCTCTGGTGCTTCTAGCACACTCCGCTGGTGCATCAAACTGCTGAGATAGCCCAGAGTGTGCTAGAAGCACCAGAGCAGAGAGCGACACCCCAAGCAGGAGAGAGGGACTGCAGGGTGCTAGAATGAAGACTACGACTGGCTTTTGCCATCTGAGCCTGAAACCGATGCAGTGTGTGCAAAGCGGACAAAATATTAACTCTAATAACAATTCCGCATAAATTACAGATTACAAATCAGGTTTCTAAAGATCTCATTGCCTTTTGTATATCACCTAGAGCAGGCCTGGCCAACCTGTGGCTCTCCAGCTGTCGAGATACTACAAGTCCCAGCATGCTTTTCCAGCTGATCGGTGGGAGAGTATTCTGGGAATTGTAGTTTCACAACAGCTGGAGAGCCGCAGGTTGGCCAGGCCTGACCTACTGTTGCATGACAACGCAATGTTGTTCCGTCTTCTTGTAATGTTTGTTATCTATGTATGATTTTCTCCTCAGATACGGAACCCATAGGGATCTATCTATCTATCAGCAACTCGAGTACCCACATGTACAAATGTAGTTATGACGGGAACAAAATGCCTCTGGCAATGCAAGTACACTTTTAAAACAAGAACTAAAGATTTAACTAGATAACGGTGTTGTTGGAATGTTGTGTTCTTCATTTCACATTAGTGGCGGCCATGTTGTCGGATCATGGGATGTCCCAGGCCCACCCTGAGTTTGTCTTCTCAGGTGGCAGAGGGGGAGCTTTAAAATGTTCCCCCTTCCCCCCCAGAGCACCTGACTGCCATTCTAATATGTCCCCGGCTTCCAGTCAAGGCCGCTTCTCAGACACGGGCAGCAGGAAGTGGTCTGTGACTGGCCAGTGATTGATCCAATCATCAATCTCTTCCCCCTAATTGTGCAAGTGCAGGTGAGTTTTAAAGTGGACTCTCAAACAATGACAGTGATAGTTGAAATAGTAATCAGTGAACGGGCCATTTACTGACCAATCATAGCTGTCAGGGGGATGTATTTGTGGGCAGCACAGGGGTTAGCAGTAATGTTTTACAGCATTGGTGTCATGGGTTCAAGCCCAACCAGATCTGTGTGGACTTTGCACGTTCTCCTCTGGTTGGCGAAGGGAACGTGGTCACTCAGCCGGCCAATGTCATGCATAACCGTGCTGTCGCAGCTACTAACAAGTTATCAGCTGAGACAGCAGTTACTAAATGCTCCGGGCCAAATGTACCTTTGGTTCAGCGCATACTGATCTATAGCAGAACTGAGGTCATGGGTTCGATTCCCACCTTGGCCCTACTTGTGTGGAGCTTGTATGTTGTCCCTGTGCTTGCGTGGGTTTCCTCCGGGTGCTCCAGTTTCCACCCACACTCCCAAAAATATACTGGTAGGTTAATTGGCTCCCAACACGAATTAACCCTAGTGTGTATGTGTGTGCATGTGATAGGGAATATAAAGTGTAAGCTCCACTGGGGCATGGACTGATGTGAATGACCAAATATTCTCTGTAAAGCGCTGCGGAATATGTGTGCGCTATATAAATAACTGGTAATAATAATAATAATAATAGCAACCTTTACAGATGTGAAGAGCAATGTAACAGATTAATGTCAAGTGCGGTTATATAAGGCCTCACACCAGACAACAATCAACAGATAACCAGCTGGATCATATGATGTTATCGCTTCAGAGAAAGCATTGCTCCCATTAGCCTCAAACCCTGGCATTATAAAAGGAAACCTGTTGATAGATCGCTCCTGGGTCAGGATCATGGGACAGATCATCAGCACTTCACTGTTCACAAGACTCGGTATAAGTATGACTGGGATACGCACGTACTGGATCATGTTTTCTTCTTGTCCAGATAACCAAACCCCCGGGAACAGACAGCTCATGCTCCCTATGCAAATCAGCTGTATTCTAAGTTTTCGGACAGTGCTGCAAAGAGGTTTGCAAAATGGGTGTAAATGTCTCATTACATACATATCTATATACATAACACGTCAAAAAAAAAAAAAAAACCCGGCTATTTCTGCACATCAGCTGAATCATACACCGAGGCACCAGCGTGTGCCGACACCGGCCTTGTAGCTGGACACCTCACCAATATTCTGTGCATTATACGTCCAATAGGCCCAAACCTGGGAGCGCATCAGACATAAGGACAATCACACTCTGGGCCCGATTTAGAGATGTGCGCTAACTGTTGGATGGACTGGGCATGTGCAAAATGTGTACTGCGCATGTGCGGCCCTCCATCGGCGAGTTCGCTCACAGAGCCTCCCCAGTCATTCAGGCTGCTGCGTTTGGGAGGGGAAGTTCCTGGGTAGCGTTTACCGGAAATGGAGGAGTCGCTCCCGTTTTCCGAGAGGGACGAGGCTAGGGTCTGCGTCTATGGATTTACCGGCATCGCAACCCACCAGGACCCGGTCAGGCTGCGGTAAAGCTTCAGCTACCGCAGCCAGGCCGAAGGGACAACAATCGCGACCAATGTCCGACACTTGCATTTTGCGTTTTAGATGGACGGAATTGCACAGCTGCTTCCGTGTGGCCGTGTAATTCCGTCCATCTCTGAATCAGGCCTAGCATATATGGATACAAATATTATCTTCGCTTAAACTGTGCATCTCTCCGTGTATACTAACTGGGGACCAAACTTCCAAAACACACTTGTAACAATGGCTTCAGCCATAGAACACTAATCGTTCTACCGTATACTGTGCTTGCAACAATTTATAGCTTGCAAAAAGGCCGTAATCATGGAAATAAGAGGACTACTACATTGGTGGTGTATGATGCATGTGACCTAAGACAACGAAGCTTTGATCTTCCATCACTTGGTAACAATTATATTCAGCATTGGGTTGGGGGATCTAAGGGGGGGGGGAAGAGAGGCGGATTATGATCGTTCAAGATGTTTTTAATAAAATATATAGGTTACTAAATTCATATTGTCCCAGGTGTGGTCATTCCGGCTATGGATCGTTCAGGTGAAGCTCATAAAACTGGTTGCGTCTGCAGACAGCTGGAGCTTGCCGGGGAATATAAAACACATTCAGGGGGATCGCGCTGTCGATGCTTCGGATTCAAATTCCTCTCAGTCCCAATCTGATTATGTGATAAAAGCGTTCGTGGAAGGCAGGTGGCGGGATGAACAGATAAAACTATACAGGAAATCAGTCCCCGCTACAAAGTCCAAGTCAAAATGAAAATGGCTTAACTTAGAGACTAATGAAATGTCACTAGGGACTGCAAGGAGGACGCAAGCAAGATATTCATGTAAATGACATTTATTCATTCTGTAATGCAGATGCCAATGTTGAGGGTTATTTATTTTTGTTATTTATTGATACAAAGTCTGTCTAGATCCTGCACAATGAGTTTGGAAGAAACACTTTACAACAGCTTTCACTATTAAATGTTTATAGGTCTATTGATCACTAAAACTGCGGTTGTTAATAACTTATGGCCATCAAAAGGGGATGTAGTCATAATGGCCACCGGCGTCCACTTTTCCCTAAGCAGCCGCCCACTTATAATACAAGTGGGCAGTCTGGGGGAGACGATGACGCCTTATTGCGCTGAAACAAGTCATCGTCTGCCCGCCCTATGCTGCACAATGAAGGTAATTTTGGCATTTTCTAGCGGTGGCGGGGCCGCGATGACTCCTGCTCCACTCTCAAACATGCGTCACTTTCCTCGCTCTGCCGACCTGGCTGCCTCCTCCCGGACAAGGCGGCCAGATTGTCTGCAATTACAGGGAAGGGTTAGGGAAGCTTACTGCTAGAAGCGCCGCAGGATCCGCTGGAAGCCATCATGATGTCACCCTTGGACCTGGAAAACACAGCTAGAGCCAGCAAACCAACGACTCACCGCTAGACCACCAGAGATGTTTTGACAACATACTAATCAAGTCGACACTTCATCAGGGATGACATGATGAATTTCGGCATGCCAAGCATGTCGACATCACGACATGTGAAATGCCAATATTCCGCAGGCACCGGAGGGTTAATATTAGGCTGTGGCAAATGAGGGTTAGGCTGCGGAGGGGAAGAGGTAGGGTTAGGCTGTGGAGGGTTAGGCTACGGGGAATCGGTATGATTTACCGCCGGAGGCATGCCACCAACACCAGCATTCCGGCAGCAGTGGAAATGCCGATCGTCCTCAGGTAAGTATTAGCTAACCTAATTCTACCCCCTAACCCTCCCTTAGGGGTGCCTAACCCTAACCTCCCCCCCAGTACCTAATCCTAATCCCCCCCTCTAAGTGCCTAAACCCCCTTCCCCGCTGCCTAAACCTAAGTCCCCCGTGGGAGTGCCTAACCCTAATCTCCCCCCAGGGGTGCCTAACCCTAATCCCCCCTTCCCCTAGCCTAAACCTAACCTCCCGGGGGGGTGCCTAACCCTAAATCCCCCCTGGGAATCCTAAACCTAACCCTCCCCCCACGCGCTCAGCGTCCCTTTCGATCGGGATGCCTGGCATCGGGCTCCCAGCGTATGTCTAATGACAGGCGTCGGCATATCGACGCCTGTCTTTAGACCCTTGCCGGGATATGAGAGTCGGGAAGCCGGCTGTCGAGATTAGGTCCGCCGGCTTCCCAACTGCATACCGGCTACGGGAGGGGAGGGTTAGGCTACGGGAGGGGAAGTGTTAGTTATACTTATCGCCGAAAGTGCCCCAGGATTGGTCAGAAGTCATCATGATGTTACCCATGGACCTGGAAAACACCGCTTTGTCAGCATTCTAGTCATGTCGACACTTCATGTGTTGACATGATGAATGTCGACAAAATATACCACACCCATCCAGATCATTTTATATGCAGGCATTAAAAAGCTTATTAAAAAAAAAAAAAGAAAGAAAACGTAAATATTCATATATGCAAGAAAGCTAAAAACACTGGCTTCCCACGGAAACTTTCTTACAAAGTGTGATGAATTATTTCCTACCATCACAAACAGCATAGAATATATCCTACAGTTTTGGCGTCAATATGGTCAAAAAGTTGAAATGGCAAAGCAGGGCATGTCATTTATGCTGAGGCATGGATGGTATATAAAAACAGTGAGCATTTCGGTTATCTAAGAAACTCCAAACGAGTCTGTAAAACTCTGGTTTCTGCACTGCTACAAAGCGAGACAAGACACAGGCTGATAAAGAGTTTGGTTTGTCATACACGCAGCAAAAGAATACAAAGAAAAAGTTTAGTTATGTAGAACTTTCTTTATAATCACTTTCAAGTACATGTGAAGGTGTTTTCAGATCATACCAACGGTGTATCCAATGCGACACCTACGTTGTAATAAAAGTCCATTTGGCGGTTCGTTAGCCTAGTACGGTCTTGTCTGCTGACGGCAGAGAGCTGGAGCAAACAGACAGGGTGGTAGAGCTGGATGAAGAACTCATACAGACCTGCACATTCTCCTGGGCTTGTGGAATTCCTGCAGGAGAAAGCAGCTCTTCTCTTTCAGATTAAGGGGCTCATTTTGAATCGACGCAATTAGGACAGCAGACGGATAAACGCAAATTTCGGCACAAAGTGCATGCACGAAAGGGATCATCGACCACCCATGCGCCGGATCAGACTTACACTAACTGACGGAGTTCAATCCTGCAGATGGAGCGCAGTTTCCGGGAAAGGAGCGTTTTTGACCGGTACCTGGCTGGCGACCATACGACCGCAAGGAACAGTCTCATTTTGTAGGAGTGTAGTGGGCAGGGAAATCCAAGTTCCGATGCGTGACCGTGGCTTTCAGACGGGAGATTGGATGTCTGTTTCTGACGGATCATTTGCACCTGGCATGGGGCCGCTGCGAGTACGGATGCTCGCGATGACGGCTGCGCCTGCAGATGGCATCTCAGTGTCTCTGCACACTTTGGCGGATTCCCGCATTACCATTTGAAATCAGTAGAATGTTGTGCACATACGGAAAAAAAGCGTTCCCGCATGCGAACAGATATTTGATAGAGCGTTTTTCTTCAGCAGTCTCCAGATTCAGGGGGAAAAAAAAATCCATTCCCCACATTTTACGATGTGATTACAAATATAGAAAGATACATAGGTAGACGCCAACACAGTTTATTTACTAAGCGGCAGTATACAAAATGTAAAAGGCCAGTGCTGTTTTTTTTATTAAAAGCAAAATATCCTGTTTTGCTATGAAAAGCACGGCCCCTTTTAAAATTTCGGACTTAAAATACTCTGGGAAGCGGAGGCGTGCTCAGGTAATAAACTCCCCTTTGTTGTCTGAAATTTGTTTCATTCATTCATAAACTGGAGATGGGGGGAGAGTAAGGAAACAAACAACGAAAACATTAACGCCCAAGCGGAACAATTTTCATGAAAAACGACAGGAAATTATTTGAGGCCTGTTGGAAATAGCAGCTTTTAAGAAGAGGGTGCACCAATGTTTTTTCTCTCTAAAACAACATTCAAGGCTCCACCAAACAGATCAGTCTTCACAAACTGGACACATCCGACCTGAAAATATTTACCTTAAATCTACAAACCAACGTACAACGGTCTCTAACGGTGCATACACACGGTCAGATGTGTCAGATGCGTCAAATGAACGATTGAACGATTTGACCAATTTGAACTACGAACGATTTTTGACTGCATTAAATGAATGGAATCGTCCAAATCTGACTGCAAACACATCAGATGTCAGATATCGTTATCTGACCATCGGGAACGCGCATCGTTCATCCATGTCAGATTTTCCTTCAGATATCAATGATTTTTTAAATGGTTATCGTTCAGATCTGAAGAAAAATCTGACCCTGTGTAGGCACCATAAGGCTACCGCAGTATAAACAGAGGGCACGAGGAGAAATACTTTTATCTTCTAAACAACGCATTGTCCGCCGGGCATAAGCATCTCTGGCTCGCATGTTATTATTACATCTATTATAATTACACAATGGCAAGCTTAATTAAAAAGGTTACTTAATAGTACAATAAAATAACAGCCCTACCGAACTTTTTTTTTTTTTTTTTTTTAAATCGCTGGTAGTTTTTGGGAACACCCAGAAGGGAACAATGGAAAATTATCACAACACACACTTTATTTGGTTTGGCCATGGTGTGCTGGCACAGTCTGACAATATACCCTACCACTCTGCGGAAAAGGAGGCAATTTTGTTTTGACTAAAAATATATATTTTTTATTTTATTTTTTTAACCGATGGAAGGAATATAAAATAAATACATATAAAATAAATACATATATATATTTCCGTCCTCAAAAATACAGAGATGCTAATTGACGGTAATATTACCGTCAATTAAGAATTATCATATTCTTAAATCAAAGAGAAAATTATCAAACCCAAAGCAGATCATCATTACACCCCAATGAGGGAAAAGACAAGTTATGGAGAAGTTCCACAGACACCCGAGAAAAGACCCTCAGTGACGCAGAAATTAGAAATCCCATTAGATTATATTATGTTAGCGTAAACAATCGTATCAATACAATTTAAAATAATTTACATCCCCTCTGCTGCAACAATTTCTTTATAGAAAGCGCCATCCGCTCTCTCACAATGTGATACAAGTTTTACAGCACTTTCCCTAAGCAGCTGCTCTAATCTGTATGGGGTCTTCAGGGTACCTAATAGTGTCTTCAATTAATGACGCAACTTCTCGAATACTCTGCACCGATTGGCTAAATAGTGAGTAAGAGGACGGAACAGAGGCGGCAGTCTATGGAGATTCTGCCATGTTATCTTAGGATACGGTCAGAGGTCAAAAGATAAATTTACTCATCTACATCTGACCGTGGCTCAGCTTCTCGTATTCTGCCCAGACTCTTTATACTGTAGATGGTTTACTGCCGAAAGCATTGGATCACCCAATTCCCCCTTTGTATTTGCATTTTTCTACCTAGATCCTAACAGCCAACATTATCCTACAGAAGCAGAAGAGGCGGCTTTAATCCTCTCCTTAGGAGATGTGGCTAGATGTAAGAAAAGTTATACTCGTTCACAGACCTGACCTTGCAGACTGAGGCATTGTGTTAAAAGCGTTATCGCCTGGTAGAGTAGCGGAGACATGATACGCCCAACTCACAGACATTTCCATCTTATTAGACCTTTTCAGTGGAAAATATGGACCATTGACTTCCAAGGAAAAAGCACTTGACAAGTCTATTAGGAATATGTGCTGATGAAACAGCCAACAGGGCCCCTACTGTTGATGTAAGAGGCTCCTTACGCAGCTGTTCAGGCCTCCTCAGGTTCTGTGGGTTACAGTTATCAGCATGTGAACGACCGCTGTTACAGGAAGGCCCGTACTGCTGTGTTTATAGTAGCCGAGTCCTTATCAACCCAATGTGCAATAACTCTAATGGGCGTTCTGCAACGTCGCCCAATGGCAGTCACAGCCACGGTGGAAACATCGGGCACTGATTTCATCATTCGGTGGTAGATTATTAAAAATCAGGACAAGTATGGGGGTAATCACAGTTTAATGTCGAACTTTCCTGCTGCTTTACACGTCCTACAGAAAAGGCGGTTTTTGTACTCATTTCTTGAAGCCTATTAAACACGGCAAATTGGAATTCACACTGTGGGCTCTATTTACTACAATCCGCATTGGTAATGCAGATTGTAGTGTGATATTACCGAGTGAATTCGCATTGCGAATTCAGGCAATATCACAAGGATTTACTACAAATCACTTGCAGGTACAGAGCTTGCGAGAAAGCTCTGTCTCTGCGAATCTTCTCCGCACTCTAGTCACGGTATTTTCACAAAAAAAATACCGTGACAAGTGCCCCACGCATGCGCCAACCGGCCACCGCTGCTACCCCCCCCTTCCCCCGGCGCTAAGCCTCGCCCCCGTCAACAAGCCCCGCACGATCGCGGACCCCACCCCCCCTTCCTTTAATTACACTTACCTGCATGATCTGAGCTCCGGGGATGTTCTCCGGTCAGCTGACATCCCATACTGCACTGCGGCACGGTCACCTGATGACCGGGCCACAGTGCAGGATGGGAGACCAGCTGACCGGAGGGAGGACATCACCGGAGCCCTGAACTCCATTTTTTTTTTTTTTTTACAGTGAATCAGCATGTGGTCTGTTTAGATCACAGCTGATCACCGTCAGAGTGAAGCAGGAGTCCGGTAACCGGGGGAGACCCTGGATAACAACACCTCCAGGTGGCGTTACTATCACAGGGCTTCCCCTGGTATTTTTTCACAATTTATTTTTAGTAACTTTGGCCAGATCACATTTCCTATTACAATTATGGGAAATGCGATCTGATTACTAAAAATAAGTGATAATTAGGGCTTGGAGTAGAATTTTACGAATTCTACTCCAATTGCCCTTTAGTAACTGTAGGTGATACTAAAATAATGTGAAAAGGGTGTGAAAACACCCTTTTTTACTTTATTTTAGTAAAAATAATGTTAATAAATAGGGCCCACAAAGCGCTCACTTTGGGGCAGATTTACTAAAGCTTCTAAAAAATGAAAAGTGGTGGCGTTACCCACAGCAAGCAAGCAGATTCTAGCTGTCATTTCTCTATTGCCTTCTAGAACTTTGATAGACAAAATCTGCTTCCTCCGCCCTTTGTGATGAGGTCAGTGTTGTCTGCAGCGTTTGGAAGAATGAATGCTCTGCAACATATCAAGTCCTATGGGTGCTCTTATTGAATGGGCCCGGGAGTGCAGGGGGCAAGTAACCAAACCCCCTCCCCCCTTTCCCCCTCCTTGATACTGTGACCACCACCCGGGTGCGTACTGACCTGATCCGGAGATGGACGCTATTGCACAGGTGGTCTCGGCAGGGCCTGTTTCATAGTTGTGCCAATGTTTACGCAGTTGAGCAATCAGTAAACCGCGCATGCGTCCAAGTAGCACAGCGCCTGCGTCTAGGCACAGTACCGTAGTTGCTCGCAGTGTGAGTGACAGTCAGAAAGCGTTTGGGGGGAGGTAACGGGGAGCGACAGCAAAGAATGTAGGCATGTTGCGACCATTTCAGGGGCACGTCATAGCCGGTGACCCCCAATGCAAAACAAAAAACCCACGGCTCCGGTGTCTCAATTCCCGCGCCCATTCTGCGGGATCATAGGCTTGCTCAGGGCCGCGACAATCTAATGATCTGAAACAATTTACACAGATGCTGGGATTGGCGTCTCTGTACGTCTCCCGGCAGCTGCGAAATTTGCAAAGGCGGGCTCAGCGTACAACTCTAAATCCGGCCCTAGGTATAGAACACGCTCCGCTGCAGGGGGGCTTCAGGAACGCACTTCCCACGCTCACTAAGGACAAAGTGCAGTTTTTGTCTGCACTCATAACAAGCGTTTGTATAAATGCCCATTTTATGAGACCTTTACATTAGAAAACCATCAGCTGCTTTGCACACAGAAGCAATAAAGTAGAAAAGCTAAACAGTAGTTATACTATCGTCTGCTCCAGACGATACAGCTAAACAGAAACATCACCTGCTCACATATGTATAGGTCAGATACAACCGTAAAAAGGGTTGTTTCATTTTGTACAAACACTCCTCATTACCCACCTGCCATATCCAGCTGCCGGCACAGTACAGCACCAGGTCTGAGAGCGTGTAAGGCCTGATCTAATCAGCGGTCAGTAGTCGCATTGCCGCAGCAAAGTAACTAAGGTGACGAGCCAACCTGGCCCGGTCACCAGGTGGGATCCCCTATTCCAGACACTGGGGATAAGGGTAACGTGATTTTACATGTTTATTTTTCAACCTGAAAGCAACCAAGACGCTAAAGGCATTCATTTGCAAATCTTATGCCCTAATGGAGGATCTTATTTATTTTGAACTTGTCACATCACAATGGGCCTGATCCATTGCGATCGCTATGCCTTCGCAGCACAACATAAGGACGCCCACCTTACCTTACACACATCCGTAATGTTTAGCAAGACTGCAAAATCATCGGTAACATGGAGTACCAACGCAGCCTCACGCACACTTGCACAAGCCCTGGCCTTACTCGGAAATTGCTAACCTCATCGCGCGCTGTGAGTACTCAAGCGCGTATGGCATCGCAGAGGATAATTTATGCACGCCCATGAAAACGACGTTCAAAACGCACTGGCACGCCTGTGTTTCGACGACCACCCTGTCACCTCCCACAAACGGCACTTCCTGTCAATCGTTCTGCGATGGGTCTGCACAGTCACTGCGATCGCAGTCCCGGTCACAGTGGTTGGTTCGCGCGCACTGCGATGCATACGTATGCACGGAACGCAACGATCGGCCGATTGCGTGCGTAATCGCGCTTGCCATCCTTGCTGGATCAGGCCCAATGTCACACAAGGTTGGCATACGATTCCCAAAACCAGCAGTATCCTCATAAAACACTGTGAAATGTGATCTATATTGGGCTGAGCTCAACGGGTTAATATTTCCGCCCTGTGCTCCGTTTAGTACTAACAAATGATATCCCAACAGATTACTATGGGCTTAGATAAACGTAATTCTCTTAACAGGAGCAGGATTATTCGCCGGATAACAGCTCTACTAAAAAAAACAGAAAACAAATTAGAAATAAATACTCTGAGAATTTGGGAGTCTGAAAGCAGCTGGTGAATCACAGGGACCCTACGGATCCCTACTGGAAATAGAGAAAGTAGCTGAAAGACTTAAAAACATTTCTAGGTATGAACACATGTGGGTGCAGACAGCAGAGTTCTGTCCTCTCAGACTAACGGCAAAGTAAATCTTTTTGGTACAGAAATCACATCGTTCGACCCAAAGAGGTGCTATCGTTATAATCGTTCACTGCTCCATAAGTGGTTATATTTATTTATCATCAGTTATTTACATATTACGCAGCACGTTACAGAGAATATTTGGCCATTCACATCAGTCCCTGCCCCAGTGGAGCTTACAATCTATATTCCCTATCACATGCTCACATAGACACTAGGGTAAATTTTGTTTTGTAGCCAATTAACCTACCAGTATATTTTTGGGAGTGTGGGAGAAAACCGGAGCACCCGGAGGAAACCCACGCAAGCACAGGGAGAATATACAAACTCCAAACAGTTAGGGCCACGGTGGGAATTGAACCTAACGACCTCAGTGCTGTCAGGCAGTAATGCTAACCACTACACCGTCTGTGCTGCCCCACACAAAAACTATACAATTATGATCTCAGCGTAATCGCTTTGTCTGGAAGAGGAAATCAGGAAGACAAGACCTGGGGGGGTGTTTGTAATAGGTGCAGATGTGACGGAACCACCTGGGGTTTTTTTTCTGCGAGATTGCAGCTAAATCTAAAAAAAAAGCAATCAGTTATAAGGCTGGTTCAAACGGCACCTATTACATAACCCCCCTGCTGGTCATTTAAACATAAGTGTTGCTACAAGAAAAAAAAAAGTTTGCAGCTGGGTAGTGACATATGTCCGTCTGTTATGCTTTACACAGATAGATTCAATTGTCACACTTGCATTGTCCTGGTTTGCAGCAGCTGGAAGCAGCAGTTACACCACATTCAGTATGTGTGTAGGGGCCTTATTCAGAGGCGGCCGTACGGTCTACGACCGCCTCGATGTTTGGCCAGTGCGCATGCGCACGAGGGAGCCTGCTCCTTCGTGCGCATGCGTGAGACCCGCTACGACCGACAGCGCTGGTCGTAGCGGGTCTCTTTCCAAAGGGGGCGAGCTGTCGATGTTGATTGACAGCTCGCCTCGTTTGGAAGGCGGGCCGGGGGGGGGGTGGCAGCCCAAACGGAGGCGTTCCCATGGGAACGCCTGCCGTTTGGGGGAGGCCCCACTGACATCACTAGTGATGTCAGTGGAGAGCTTCCGGCTCTGACAGAGCAAGAAGCTCTCCGGGGTTTACGACAAGTGAGACCCTACCCTAGGGTCTCGTTGTAAGCCCCGATGGTCTCTGACCATCGCGACCATCACCCGAGTGGTCGTTAAACCCACAGCCTAACGACCGAAACAGAGGCGGGCGGTCAGGATGCAAGCGGCCGCCCAGTTTCTGAGCGACCGCTTGCATCCTCCGACCGCCTCTGAATGAGGTCCTATATGCCTAGGCCAGGGCTTGACAAATTTTTCTAAAATCTAGGAGCCAGGATGATTTTGTAGGAGCCAGACCACCACCCCCGCAAAAAGATTACAGGAGTGAGTAAGGAGCACAGCTCTGTGTGTTATACACACTATACTAGTCCACTAAATGGTCACGGTTGAATGGATACAGTAAAATGGAGGCCCCCTCACTGCTCTGCACAGCTCCCCTGCTTCACCCTCCAGTAGTAACGGACCACATTTCACATACAATAATGGTGCCAGAAAGTACAACAAAACCCCCCTCCCCTCGTGGTCACACCACTATCCCTCTGAAGCCGCTCCGCAATCCCTAGCCATGCATAGACCCTACTACCGGAGAGCTCTATGCAGCCAGAGATAGGAGTCAGTAGACAGCCGGGACGTACAGGAGGATCAGCTTAGACTGGGACAGACAGCAGGGGTCAGAGCAGGCCAGGAAGGAGAGGAGTCGTCAGCGCAGGCCGGGACGGACACAGGCACAGCAGTCACCGCAGGCGACACTCAGCACATGCACTCCTGTGCATGATATGAACACCGCAATACTATAGGCACGAATCTCCGCCGGAGCTGAGGAGGATCGGCTTCCTCCCTCACTGCAAAATCTGGTAGCCAGGCAGCAAAATCTGGTAGCCATGGCGACCTGGCCCCTGGGATTTGTCAAGCCCTGGCCTAGGCCACACAGTAATGGCATTATTGCTGTACTGTTCTCACACTTTTTACCACCGTACTGTCGTGATACCATATGATACCCACAATGACCTAGGCCACTATATACTGCTTTGTGATACAGGAAAGTGGCTTGTTTGAGTGTCCCACAGCAGTCTTTACACTGGGACACAAACAAAAAGTCCTCTTTCTTTAGATACAACTCCTGGGTTTCACCTAGTGTTATCTGCACTGTTCGAATGCAGAGTGTATGGACGAAAATTGTCAATTCTGCGGGCGGGCGGGCGGCTCAAACGTCCCTAACATTAAAGGGAGGTTGATGCAATTCTTACAAGGGAATTTATTCAAATCAGTTTCCGCTACTAGCCCCAAGGATACACTTATTGCGGATTTACTCCTGAGGTGCGAGCAGAAATGTGCGTTAAGTAGGGTTTCGGGGCTAGTCGCTACCTGACAGCTGCATCGCGCCAGCCACTAAAGCTGGGTACACACTGGAGCGATGTTGTGCCGATTTGGCCAAACTGCAATGACAAATCGCACATATCGGGCAGTGTGTTGGACGTGCTGCCCATCAAACCTGGCGATAAAGCGTGCGGCGCCATGCATGTTAGTGAAGGACAGAACAAGTGAGATTGTTATGTGCTTCATTAATCGCTGCAGTGTGTAGCGGCCACCGTGCCATGGCCAGGGTGTCCAAGGCCGGGGAGCTGCAGCTGAACGCGGCTAACCTTGGGCATTATTGCAGGAAGTAGTGACCGCTGTGGGATGGAATTGAATAGCTCCCAGGCTAAGTGCTATATTCTCACGTAAAAAGTGCATAAAGAGGCACCCAGAGGTGTGTACCAGGCACCTTGCACATACAGATGTAAAGTGTTCACTCTAGCTCCGGCGGCAGGCAGGGCGACAGAGCTAGAGAGGGCAACCTTGTGCGCGTGCCCGAAAAGGGGGCGTGGTCATGAAAAGGGGGCGTGTCTATAAGACGTGTCCCCTTTTCGTCACACTTGGGGGCGTGCCCGGTGCTTACGGACATGCCGGGCAGCCCCCAAGCGCTGCAGAAAGGGAGAATAGATGCCGGCGGTGACCGGGTGACCGCATGTTTGTCCACCCGCGGGACACTGCGTCCCGCGGGTGAGGACGGCACCCGCAGGCTGTGAGGACAGGGCGCTTTTTGCCCTCCTCCTGGAGGGCAGGGTGCTTTTTGCCCTCCAGAAGGAGGGCAGGGCGCCGCGCCCCACTAAAACAGCCTAACGGGAACGCTAGATTTGTTCTCAAACACCCTATCCTCTTTGCTCCATAAGGCGCGATTCCCGTGCGGTGCAATTTTTCCTCAATTTTGCATCTTAGTTGACCTATAGGGGTATATTTCTGAAAAGTCAGTCGATTTTGATCGCTTTAAAGTCGATGAAAATTGATCAAGATCGATGATGTGTTTCTGGGGCTTAAATCACACATTTACTAATACTTTAAAAACTAATACTTAAAAAAAATAAAAAATTTGTCTGTTAGTAAATGTGTGAATTTAGCTACAGAAACACAATATCAATATTGATCAATTGTGGTTGATCAAAATTGACCTTTAGTGAATATATCCCGTAGTGTACTAGGTAATTAGGATTCGTTTTATTGCAAAGGAATTAATATAAAGTCACTCATGTCGAACCTGTCTTTTTAAATTTTTACAAGGCTGCGCACTTTTTCCTTAGTTTTGCATCTTACTTTGTTAATACAGTATTAGATACTTAGGATTAGTATTTTTTATCAAAGGAATTAGTATCAGATAAGACATAATGCACGCCACAGGTCACTCAGATCGGACATGGTTTTACCCTAGATTGTGCACCTTCTCAGCACGGACGGCAAGTCTGCAATCGCGCGCACCCGCTCGCTGCGAAATTATGCAAATGAATGCAATCGCAGCACTCTACCAAGACGCCCGCCACAAACTAAAGCCGCCCACTTCCCGTTACATACACCCGCAAGTGAGCGAAAACATCGCTAACATCACACCCATGCGCACAGTTGAGGTTGAGCTGACCCTGAGTCGCAAACTGTGAAACTTCCTGTCGCCATCTAGACCTCCGGCTGCGTATGCAATCGCAGGGGCTTAATTATGTCAATCAGGCAGAGGAATTAAAGGAGCTGCGTGTCATTACGGGAACCTGCGTTCAGCATTGCACTTGCGTGCACTGCTGAAACAGCCTCTACGTACCCAGGATCAGTGATTTGGCGCAGCTAAGTTGCTAAGTCTATGGAGCACAACTCGTGGCTATTTGGCACAATTTGAGGATAGGTTTATGTGGACACATTTCTACCACGTCCTGTATGAATGGATAAAACGGTAATAATCTACCAGTGCAGACAACTCATCTGAACTGTGTGACGAATGGTTCGATGGTTAATGGACGGTCACCCCAAAGGGCGACATGTGGACAGAAGTATCATCCAAAAGTAGACAGAATGTGTTTAAAGCACTACTATGTTTTACCTGCTAGAACCCACATGCCGTAAACAGTTTCAGTTGGTTTAATGGGAAACGAAGTATAACAAACTAACCAAAGTATGTCCAACTCAGTGATGTGTCGTCATTTTTTATTTAGTTACATAACCCAGCAGTTTGCAGAGAACAGTCGGTCACATCAATCTTTGCTCCATAAAGTTTACAATCTATGGCCCTGATTCAGAGCCACTCGCTAGCGGCAGTACGCTCGTTCCGAGCGATGTTCGCACATCTGCGCATGCGTACGGTTTTAGTACGCATGCGCGAACCAGTCAGTGCGGCCGAAAATCGTTTGTACGCAATATAGCGAGTGCCTGCTATTTTGAGTGACAGGAGGAGGCGTATGTGGGTGGTAACAGGGGAAGGTGCTTGAAAACGGGGAGTGGAGATCAGAACGCAGGCGTGCTTAAAGGTCAAAACGGGCGTTTTATGGGTGTGCATAATTAATATAGCAGCGTCAATGACCACGTCATTTGTTTTTTTTTAACTCAGAACTGCTCGCAAAATAGCGGTTGAAAAAACCAACCACAAGAATAGCGAGCAGTTCATACGCTGTACGATGTACTCGATTAATCTAATAAATAGCGGACATGACGTAGGATGCGAGCGGCCAGAGGGCGTATTTTTCCAAAAAACGAACGCAAGTTTTGTTCGCTTGTTCAGACATAGAGGCGTGAACAGACCGCAAACAGCGAACGGTTCATTTGAATAGCCACCCCTTGTTTTAGAACGAATGACCGCAAATAGCGAGTGGCTCTGAATGAGGCCCTATATTCCCTACCACAGACACACATACACACTAGGGTAAATTTGTGTACAGAAGCCAATTATCTTACGAGTATGTTTTTGGAGTATGGGAGAAAACCGCCGCACCTGGAGAAAATACAAACAAACTTGGGGAGAACATGCAAACTTCACACAGATAGGACCTCTATCGGGAATTGAATTCATGACCTAAGTGCTACGAGGCAGTAATGCTAACCACTACACCACAATGCTGCCCATTTTCCAAAAAGACACAGTAAATATTTGCAAAATAGCCCCAAGAAGGTTCCTGATTTGGTAGAACAGGTAATCACGTGATATGCAACTAACTTATAACGGGTCTCCCGCAATTGGGACTAGTATTATGATCCCATCGATGTTCAATATATGTTGGCACTTTATCATTCATAATACTCATTAATGGTAATAATACCTCACGCTACCCAAGCGTCCAAATATTCAAGGCTTGTGGCGCATCCAGAACCAGACAGACCGTGCATAAAATTAATGCTGGAGACGTAAATCCACAAACATGTTCCCTTCAATTATTGTTTTACATTTTTGAGGAGGGAGGGAACACAGATCGCCAGAGGCCATTCGAAAAAAGGAACCAAGCTTAACCCCTTACCACCCAGGTGGGCCTAGAGCTGCCACCCGAAGCCTGCAGTGCAGGATTTCGCCTCAGGACAGGGTTACCGGGCAGCGAAACAAGCTTGTTGTTTCGTGTGCGACAAAAGTAAACACGGAACACCGCTCCTTGCCAATCTCGTTTTACCAGACACTTCACCACAAGTACTGAAGAATTTCCACACGGTCTCATGACTGAAAACACAGCGCACATCTGCAAAGGTTTCCATGGACAAAAACAAAACAAGCCAGAGGGACACAATATCAATATAATCTCTGTCAGGACAGAAATTTACCTTCATTCGTATGGACGGGAGAGAACGTTGATAGGCTCCTCAAAACAAAAAGTGCAACCAAAAAAATACTGTCAGGCTAGTGATAAATCAAAACCCCAAATGGCTTCTCATATGGCGAGATTACAAAGAAGCCCCTCCATACATATAAGGTTATTTTCTGACGGGTTCCCAGGTCTACATACAACGAGAAGCGAATGACCTATTTCTGCAAACTCTGTCTACAAAGAGCAATATACCAAAGGTACAATTAACATGGCTGCTGTCACCCTGCTAATCCACCTTATTTACTGATTACACACCACAATGGGAGTGTGGCAATATATACACAGGTAACAGGACCTAACAATCAGCTCCTGAGTCCACGCAAGCAATAGGAATGAGCATCTCAAGCTCCATGTACAACCCTCAGTGCCTATAAAGAACCAAAGGCAAACCACAAACTGTTCAAAGCTGTCTGCACACAGGAGGCAGCCATTTTGTAGGTGGGTTCAACTTTTTTAGCCCATCAAGACCCCGGTGATATAACTGGTTCCTCATGCATGGTCAAGGTGCATTTGATCAGTATCGGAGCGGTCCCCCCAAAATATGACGGCTTCCACTGTAATCAAGTGAAAGGCACAGCAGAATTGTAAAAGCAATTAGAGACCAGTTCCATGGATATTTGACGCTCACAGACTTATTATTGTACATGGGACGGATCACCAATTCTAAATTCTAATTCAATAGATAATAACTGATGAATTTGTGACGCGTTTCTAAAGTCACGTATGTTATTTCACGTGAGCAAATGTATTATTCATTGGAAAATTACTTCTGGTTTTAACATAATGACTGAACAGATTTGCTGGATATCCACACAGGAAACTCGGACGCGTGATTAAAACGTTAATGAACTTAAATGATCAGTTCTGTATCAGCCGGCAATAAAAGTCTGTCTGTTCGTTATTAACTCGTGAAGGCGACATGAAGACAAAGAGGACAGCCGTAACCCTCAAACTACCGACACGGCGAATTAGCAGAATTATATCATAAAAATGTGAATAAGTGGGATCGAGAAGGAACAACCCCAATAAATCCATATAACAAAGGTCACACAATGATTCTGCTCACACCGAAACAGAATAAAGACACTTTTTACTAAACAAATGTATAAATGGTAAAGAACAGCAAACATAACAGTAATAGAGAAGTAGTCAAACCTAAAACGTTTTACGGTCATCTCGCTCTGATCACAGTTTATCCAAGAGAGAAACATGAGGGCCCCTGAAAATCACCCTGCACATGCATTTATTGAGATCATTAATATAATTATTACTGGGTGGGGGAGGGGGTGTGGATGTGGTAAGTAGATGGACACAATCGGCATGTGTGTGCCGCCATCTTCCCATCGAGGGGAAGAAACTACAAATAAAACCGTTGGTAAACTTGTCATGACTGGCACATGAGTGGTCACTTCACAGTAGGTATGAAAAGGTGGCAGATATAGCAGGAACATGGAATATTAGTAAATATAAGACAAATGCATTAATGGAGGTCTACATTTACACTGGCTCGTAATAAATTCCTTCCCAAATTTAATCCAGTTTTGCACCCTCTCAGGTCATATTACTTACTGAGGAGACTAAGAAACACCCTGATGGTCCCCCAGCTTCACACAGTTATGTATGTGGAAGAGGTTTGTAATTCCGTTCTGCTGTGAAGGGATGAGGACACCACTCGGAGATTTGCCCTGGTTGAGCGTTACGGTGCACGTGTTGGGTCTATCCATTGGGTATAAACAGAGTAGTAAGATTCGGACACGCTGATGGACACGGTTGTTCAGGGCGAAACAACTGTTCATAATGGCGCCTCTAGGGTAAAACATTAACCCTTTATATGCAGGCACGGGGACAGAATTATTCAGCAAATTATTTCCAAGTTTCCTGATCTGAGGTGACCCGGTGACTATAGCTACTGATCGTGTAGGACAAGGAATATCGCACAGGGTCGGATGATTGAATAGTTTAGCAAAATTTACTAACAATGACAAAAAAAAAAAAAAATATTTTATTTCTTTTTTTAATAAAAATCTTTCATAAAAAAAAAAAATCTAAAATTAATAGTCAAAATCAGGCATGTTGGTTCCCTGGGTCCTGAGAGAACAGAAAAAAAAAATCACAAAATATCTCTATATTTGACAGCTTAACTGTTAATTGTTGCTCAATGGTATTATCTTTTAGAATGTCCCGACTTACTATGACACCACTGAACTGCCGTATGTACGAGAGCTACCACCATCTCTCAAGAACATATATGTAAATAATTCTGAAGTTTATTAGAATTGAAGGTATTGGAGTCAAAATGTGTGACCGCGGGGGAAGCAATTTAACAATGAACAGCAGACTTCCTTTCAGCGAGTCGTCCAAAAAGGAAGCTGTAGGCAATATTTTTAAACACAAAAGACCAGTAAGAGAAAAGCTAAAAATTTAAACAAAAGCTATTAAAAATAATTTTAAAAAAAGCAAAACCAAAAAAACAAACATTCATGTGTCCAGGCCGGTAGACAGAAAAATGGGTAACACAGAGGACAATAGCTTGCGCGAGATAAATAACAAGGTTATATGCCCTAATACAAAAAATTACCTACATTCACATTTTGTGAGCTGAACCTCATCCTATTAATTTGGTAGGAACTAGTCACCTCACTGAGGAGTGCCTCATGCCCCAGTGAGCTCACTGCTTCCTAGTGAATTCACAATCATCATTAATGAGGATGCAGTCCAAGTCCACAGCCTGGCAGCTCCCACTATACGTAGGTGATAAACTCCTGACACTGGAGGGAAACTTTTAAACAGAAATATTTTTAGATGCTACAAAACACCCTTTTTTATATCAGACCAGCATCTTTTGGGTTTAGTGGCCAAATAAATCTCTTAAATGAAGTGAAAAGATCTGACCTAAACATCAGGACCTATCTTTAATAACTTAGATTGAGCTTCTCTCTACATTGCTGGTCCTGTTCCAAAACTATTTTAACAAATCAGATGCTGCAGTATTTAACCCAAGTGCATCAACGGAATAAATTATTCATGCACACAACAGACTAAAGACGTATTTCCCTTCCCTGTGGGACTATAAGCATAGTGCAGGAAATACACTGTATGGCATCTACAGGACAAGACATTGCACCGAAAACTCTGTTTGAACTCTCTACCTGCAATAGCTTGGAGGCTTGGAGCAAGTTAACCTCTAATAATTTTGCAAATGACATGTCTGTGACCGTAGATTTCAATTTAGAGCTATTCTGCGGAGTTCCAGCACTGCGATTCTCCACGTGTGATATTAAGGACAAGGGAAACAGCTGTGAGAAAACCTCAATTAGTAACACTTCGGAAAACGCGCCCTGCTTCCTCCCCGTTCTCCAGACATCTGCTAAGCTTTAATACGTTCGCACCAGGCTGTGCCTAAGATTTTGCGCTGTGCCTTTGCGGTACAAGGGAAGACCCCTCTTTGTTCTAATATTCACATCGTTTATACGCCACGCGGTTATCTCTCCTGCCTTGTGGCTGAAATCCAGCACTTCATGTATTAGCTTATCTTCAGTGGTAAGGGTTAATAAACTAAAGGAATAGTAGGAAGCTGGAACCCTGGCTGTCAAGAGTATACTGTCATAAAGCAATACATTGTAATGCTGTAATAAAGTAGTATGGGATGGGGAGAGCCTGTCAATTCCTGACTTTATTGGTGAATGTCTTCATTAACGCTTTGCCCTCCTGACTCAAAAGGTTTTGGAAACAGCATTATTAAATGATTTATTTCCTCCAGACGGCAATTGTATTGTAACATCTTAAGAGGAGATATGATAGAAGCTTTTGAACACATTAAGGACTTCAACGATGTGGCAGGTGGAAATCTGAGGACGAATTAATACATTTAAATTGTAGTAGGTGCTATGGGTGGAATAGGCTCCCGACAGACTCATACATTTTTATTTTTTTCAAAGGTATAAAATGGTGTCAGATTATTAGGAATAAATATGGGTGACATATGTACCGTAGATAGGCTGGGCTGCTCTAATCTGCTAGCAAACTGGTTTCTATCAACCTTAAAGCATACAATGGGCCCAACTGATGTGCGTCCAGAAATGGAATTAAAAAGTTACACTTTTTGGTTACACCAGTGATTTTCAACCTTTTCAAATCGAGGCACACTACACAAGATTTTAAAATTACCAAGGCACTCTATCCGGCTATGCGGTGTGCGGAACCAATGAAAAAACAAACATTGGCTCCCACATAAAAATATACACACTACACTGGCCTCCACAGGAATAAAACACACACACACACACACACTACACTGGCCTCCACAGGAATAAAACACACACACACACACACACTCTACACTGGCCTCCACAGGAATAAAACACACACACAATACACTGGCCTCCACAGGAATAAAACACACACACAATACACTGGCCTCCACAGGAATAAAACACACACACAATACACTGGCCTCCACAGGAATAAAACACACACACAATACACTGGCCTCCACAGGAATAAAACACACACACACACACTACACTGGCCTCCACAGGAATAAAACACACACACACACACACACACACTACACTGGCCTCCACAGGAATAAAACACACACACACACACACTACACTGGCCTCCACAGGAATAAAACACACACACACACACACTACATTGGCCTCCACAGGAATAAAACACACACACACACACACTACATTGGCCTCCACAGGAATAAAACACACACACACACACACTACACTGGCCTCCACAGGAATAAAACACACACACACACTACACTGGCCTCCACAGGAATAAAACACACACACACACACACACTACACTGGCCTCCACAGGAATAAAACACACACACAATACACTGGCCTCCACAGGAATAAAACACACACACAGACACTACACTGGCCTCCACAGGAATAAAACACACACACACTACACTGGCCTCCACAGGAATAAAACACACACACACACACACTACACTGGCCTCCACAGGAATAAAACACACACACACTACACTGGCCTCCACAGGAATAAAACACACACACAATACACTGGCCTCCACAGGAATAAAACACACACACAATACACTGGCCTCCACAGGAATAAAACACACACACAATACACTGGCCTCCACAGGAATAAAACACACACACAATACACTGGCCTCCACAGGAATAAAACACACACACAATACACTGGCCTCCACAGGAATAAAACACACACACAATACACTGGCCTCCACAGGAATAAAACACACACACAATACACTGGCCTCCACAGGAATAAAACACACACACAATACACTGGCCTCCACAGGAATAAAACACACACACTACACTGGCCTCCACAGGAATAAAACACACACTACATTGGCCTCCACAGGAATAAAACACACACACTACACTGGCCTCCACAGGAATAAAACACACACACACTACATTGGCCTCCACAGGAATAAAACACACACACTACATTGGCCTCCACAGGAATAAAACACACATACATTGGCCTCCACAGGAATAAAACACACTACAGTACAAGTGCGCTGAGCTGACCACCGCGGCACACTTGACAATAGCTCGGGGCACACTAGTGTGCCACGGCACAGTGGTTGAAAAATGCTAGGTAATACAGTATAAGTAGATCTTACTTGCAAGTCTGGAGATTATCTAGGTCTCTTTTGGTAGAGGAGATACACTTTGCTTCCAGAGACACATGAAATAGACCTGTGCTAGATTTATAGACCAACAAAGTAGTTACACTGTAAGAATATTCAGACAATAATGAAGAAAACACCCCTAATATATTCTGCTGCCAGACACTGCGATATTCTGCAATGCTGGGGTTAAAGGCGCGCAGTCTACACCTATGTGCGTTATTGCATGGAGCTACACAGAGAGGCAGCGTCCTAACCACAATGTAGCCTGCTGGCAATAGACAGGTTAAACGGGGAGGAGCCACTGACACAAACCAGAAATGTGGGCTACCAAAGTGCGTCACGCCAACAAAACATTAACCCAACACTGCCAGGGTGTGACCTCCTGACCCGGTATTTAGCAGGTGATGTAAGATGGCTTTCGTGGCACCCTGCCAGGGCCCTGGAAACCTGCGGGCATTATATAAGCTTACTTCCAAGCCTGTTCTTTGTGGACAATGGGTGCATTTCAGAATAATTTCTATTTACAATGAACAAATAGGAGAGAAACTCCGGCACTGGTTCTATCCTTACAATCGCTTGGGATAAGGATTTGACAAAACAACGGCGGCACCAACTCAACCTTCTGGCAAGTTCTAAAATGTTTCAGGGTCCCTGAAGAAAATTATTTCATTATATATAAATATTTATTTTTTTTACTATCTGTTACTTACATAGTGCCAGTATATTTCATTGAGGTTTACAATTGGGTACAAACAGTGTAATAGATAGAACAAGACTGTAAGACAAGACATAGAGGGAAGAGGGCTCTGCTCGCAAGCTAACATGTATGTAAAAAAAGGCACTCGCCCAATTTAAGAAAATAAAAAAAAAAAAAACAATAAAGGTTCTGGTGCCAAGTCCAAATCAGCACAATAGATACACCTTGTTTAGTGCAACTGTTCCAGAGTGCAGGCTATTTTTATATATTATTATTTATTACCAGTTATTTATATAGCGCACACATATTCCGCAGCGCTTTACAGAGAATATTTGGCATTCACATCAGTCCCTGCCCCAGTGGAGCTTACACTCTATATTCCCTATCATATGTGCACACACACTTGGGTTAATTTGTGTTGGGAGCCAATTAACCTAGCAGTATATTTTTGGAGTGTGGGAGGAAACCGGAGTACCCGGAGAAAACCCACGCAAGCACAGGGAGAATATACAAACTCCACACAGGTGGGAATTGAACCCATGACCTCAGTGCTGTGAGGCAGTGACACTAACCATTACGCCATCTGTGATTTTATATAATATATATATATATATATATATATATATATATATATATATATATATATATATACACACACACACACACACACATACATACGATGTATATATCAAAAAAATATATCATAAAATATATATATATATATATATATAATCACAAATACCTATACATATATATTTATATGGATAGATTGCTTTCGCTCTCTCTATATATTTATATATCTATGGATATGATGGATAGTTTATGGTGCTGACCCTTTTACTTACACTTGGATATGTGTTGCAGACAAATCAAAAAGCAACAACTACACTTATACACAGACGTGCAAACCTTCATCCTGAGTTTTAGCTATGTGTGAATGCAAACAACCCAGGACAAAGTCCCGGGTAAACGACCTTGCTCTTTACCAGGGTCGGGCTGAGACCCGAGATTTTGCCGGGTTGATAGACCCGGCAATTTTCCCGGATCTAAAGTCTGAAGGGAGCATTACTATAAAGCAAAAGTCCTTGTAGAGTCAGGGCCGTAACTGGGGTAGTGAGACCTGTGCCATGGCACAGGGCACAGCAGGACAGGGGGCACTGTTCGGGCCTTTCAATTTTCCTGATTCTCACTTCTAGCCTCTTCTTTTTTTATCCCCAGCATCTCCTGGCCTCCCCTATCTCTTCCTCCCTAGCCCTACCCCATGAAGCCATGGTCCTTTTTCAGGTGCACTCTCTTAGGTCCCTATTTAAAAAATGGTGGGGCGCAATGCTCTCTCTGGCACAGGGCACCAAAAAGTCTAGTTACGGCTCTCTGTAGAGTAGACTGTAAACTGGCAAGCAGGGCCCTCTTACCTCTTGGCCTCTCACTTATTACAGTTCTGTACCCAATTGTAAAGCGCAATGGCAAATGCTGGCGCTCTATAAGGAACTGTTAATAAATGAGTGTCCCTGTCTGTTTCCCACTGTAATAGGCGTCACATTAATTGTGTGACCTTTGGCGTAATCTGTCCTGAAGAGATCCATCTTACACAGTGTACAGCCAGGCCTGGGCATAGGCACTTATAAATATTTCAGACTTGTAAAGGCATTCAGGGAAAAGTTTAATCCTGCAGATTCCATTAACCACAACAAATGGAGAGAAGCTTGGAAGTGATTTAGGAGGGGAGGTACAATTAGACAGAACACAGGAACACTCTATAGGGCATGCTTAGTGTATTGTACACTGGGCTTATCAGCGCACACTGGTTAAATATTGATCAGGAGCTCTGCACTTAAGTATTCATTTTCTCTGTGCAACTCATGGCGAAGACCTGGTTGCTTATAAATGCTTGCAGATTTATGCAGTGATCCAAGGAGAATGGAACGGAGGGATGTCCTGAAAGGAATTATTTGCTGGAACAGAGTTCCATTAAGAACGGCAAATATTAATGAAGTGAGGGGTTGGAGTAATTCAGGATTAGTCTCGTTGTGAAATTACTTAACTTCGCCTATATGTACTTGTCAGTAAGGGGTTGCTAGTTCAGAGCAATCTGCATTGGCTGCTGTTAGAAAATAATTAATATTCAGATATGTACAGAGAGGAAAGGGGGTGCAGTGTAAAAGAGGAACTTTGAGGTTCTGGATGGCAAAGGTCATTGTAACTCCTTGTTCCCCGTGGGTTTGGTGGGAGTATACAGATATCACCAGTCCTAAAGAAATTCACAAAACATATTTTTGGGAAACTGACATTCACCACAGAGCAGTGTATCCTGTAGGAGCAAATAACCCAGTTATTACTGTCCAAACAGCCAAAATCTGCAGAAAGCCAATAAAATTGCAGGGGCTGGGGAGGGAGGGGACAGGGTGACAGCAGAGAGGTAAACAAGTGTCCCCTCCACAAATTCCCAGTACCCTTCCCATCACACAACAGTCTCTTATCTGACATTCCTTCTTTCCACCAAGCTGGAACGTTCTCCACAGATTGTTTGCAATAAAAACAACAAGTTAAGACTTTGATGTGTATGTGCCAGGTGTTGAAACAGATAAAAAAAAATTTTTTTAAAAGTGTCAGCTCCTAAGACCACAAACACAGTTAAACTGTGTATGCGCCAGGTGCTGAGCCACAGAGAAAGAAGTGTCAGCTCCTTGGCCCACAAACACAGTTGAGCTTTTCAGTATGTACCAGGTGCAAAGCTATACAGAAAGGAGTGTCAGCTCCTGGCCCACAGACACAATGAAACTTGTTAAAGTGTCACCTATTGGGCCCACAGACACACTAACTGTGCGTGCATGTGCCAGGTGCTCATCCACAAAGACAGAAGTGTTAGCTCCTGGGCCTACAGACTCAGGAAAGGTGTAAACATGTATATGTGCCAGGTGCTTAGCCATACAGAGAAAAGTGTCAGCTCCTGGGCCCACAGACTCAGCAAAGGTGTATATGTGCCAGGTGCTTAGCCATACAGAGAAAAGTGTCAGCTCCTGGGCCCACAGACTCAGCAAAGGTGTATATGTGCTAGGTGCTTAGCCATACAGAGAAAAGTGTCAGCTCCTGGGCCCACAGACTCAGCAAAGGTGTATATGTACCAGGTGCTTAGCCATACAGAGAAAAGTGTCAGCTCCTGGGCCCACAGACTCAGGAAAGGTGTATATATGCCAGGTGCTGAGCCATACAGAGAAAAGTGTCAGCTCCTGGGCCCACAGACTCAGGAAAGGTGTATATGTACCAGGTGCTGAGCCATACAGAGAAAAGTGTCAGCTCCTGGGCCCACAGACTCAGGAAAGGTGTATATGTACCAGGTGCTTAGCCATACAGAGAAAAGTGTCAGCTCCTGGGTTCACAGACACAGGGAAAGTGTATAGGCGCATATGTGCCAGGTGCTGAGCCATACAGAGAAGTGTCAGCTCCTGGGCCCACAGACTGAGAGAAAAGTAGAGTAAAGTTGCTCCTTACCTGCTCCCTGGAGATACAAGGCAGCGAGGGTCTCCTGGACATCTTGCCACTGGCATAGTAGCTGGAGGAAGTCTCTCCCAGGGACACACAGCTGGACCTCCTGCGGGGTCTGATCACAGGCACCTTCTCCTCCACCGGGGCCGCCCTGGGGTGAGCCTCCCGGATGTGGAAGCAGTGGCAGAAGCCCAGGGCCAGCAAGGAGCCGGCCAGCCCGACCAGGCAGCCCCCCAGGGCTCTGAGGGCCGGCGACAGGGAGCCGAGGCTAGTCCGGGAGATGAGCCAGACCAGGCTGGAGAAGAGCAGCACCAGGACGCTGTGCTTCAGCCTCAGCCCCTGCCACAGGCTCAGCAGCCCCACGCACAGCAGTACGGCCAGCAGCCCGGCCAGCTCCCCCGCCGGCAGCAGCGCGTCCCCGCAGCAGCAGCAGGCGGGCAGGGCCAGCAGCCACAGCGCCCCGCTCCCCCGCTGGGACCGGGCCAGGTAACAGGTCAGGAAGAAGAAGGCGCAGGCCAGGCTGAAGAGGGGGCTCAGAGCGGGCAGGAGGCACCGCGCCCAGCCCCCCGCCGCCCCGCTCCCCAGCACGGACCAGGCGGCCGCCGCCACGGCCGCCCCGCCGCACAGCACGGAGGAGGAGGAGGAGGGCGCCCGGCTGAGGCGGCCCAGGACGGGGCGCTGGGGGTCCGGAGGGAGCGGGGTGACGCAGCCCCTCACATAGCCGTTCCTCAGGCCGTCCGGCTGCTTCATGCTCTGCTCTTCCCCTGGAGCCATCGCCAGCTGCGGCCCCGGCCGGGCAGCCTCATGTCCCGCAGCCCATCCTGCAGCCCGCCCGGCTCCGTCTCTCTCACTCTCCGGCGGCGGAGGCGGCTACTTACTACAGTACTAGTACTAGTGGCAGAAGTCCCTGCTGGTGCTGCCGCCGCCGCCTCCCTGCTCCCTCCCGGCCGCCGCTGCTGCTGCTGTAATAGGTCCCTTCCCTCCCCTCCTGTCACACACACTACTCTGCTCTGCTGCCCGACTTCCTACAGCGCTCTGCGCTGCTGCTGCTGTGTGTCCTGCTGCCCCGACCGACTGCACTGCTCTGCCATATACTGTCCCGACTACTGTGCTGCCATACACTGAGCCAACTAACTTCTGTACTGCTATATACTGCCCCAACTTACTACTCTGCTGCTATATACAGCCCCAACTAACTTCTGTACTGCTGTATACTGTCCCAGCCAACACCTGGCTGTCATATACTGCCCCAACTTACTACTCTGCTGCTATATACAGCCCCAAATAACTTCTGTACTGCTGTATACTGCCCCAACTTACTACTCTGCTGCTATATACAGCCCCAACTAACTTCTGTACTGCTGTATACTGTCCCAGCCAACACCTGGCTGCCATATACTGCCCCAACTTACTACTCTGCTGCTATATACTGCCCCAAATAACTTCTGTACTGCTGTATACTGCCCCAGCCAACTACTCTGCTGCCATATACTGCCCCAGCCAACTACTCTGCTGCCATATACTGCCCCAGCCAACTACTCTGCTGCCATATACTGCCCCAACTTCTGTATTGCTGTATACTGCCCCAACTTACTACTCTGCTGCCATATACTGCCCCAACTTCTGTACTGCTGTATACTGCCCCAGCCAACACCTGGCTGAAATATACTGCCCCAACTTACTACTCTGCTGCCATACACTGCCCCAACTAACTTCTGTACTGCTGTATACACTGCCCCAACTTACTACTCTGCTGCCAAATACTGCCCCAACTTCTGTACTGCTGTATACTGCCCCAGCCAACACCTGGCTGCCATATACTGCCCCAACTTACTACTCTGCTGCTATATACTGTCCCAACTAACTTCTGTACTGCTATATACTGCCCCAACTTACTACTCTGCTGCTATATACTGCCCCAACTAACTTCTGTACTGCTATATACTGCCCCAACTTACTACTCTGCTGCCATATACTGCCCCAACTAACCTCTGTAATGCTATATACTGCCCCAACTTACTACTCTGCTGCCATATACTGCCCCAACTAACTTCTGTAATGCTATATACTGCCCCAACTTACTACTCTGCTGCCATATACTGCCCCAACTAACTTCTGTACTGCTATATACTGCCCCAACTAACTTCTGTAATGCTATATACTGCCCCAACTTACTACTCTGCTGCCATATACTGCCCCAACTAACTTCTGTAATGCTATATACTGAACCAACTTACTACTCTGCTGCCATATACTATCCCAACTAACTTCTGTACTGCTATATACTGTCCCAACTAACTTCTGTACTGCTGTATACTGCCCCAGCCAACACCTGTCTGCCATATACTGCCCCAACTAACTTCTGTAATGCTATATACTGTCCCAACTAACTTCTGTACTGCTGTATACTGCCCCAGCCAACACCTGTCTGCCATATACTGCCCCAACTTACTACTCTGCTGCCATATACTGCCCCAACTAACTTCTGCACTGCTGTATGCTGCCCCAGCCAACACCTGTCTGCCATATACTGCCCCAACTTACTACTCTGCTGCCATATACTGCCCCAACTAACTTCTGTACTGCTGTATACTGCCCCAACTTACTACTCTGCTGCCATATACTGCCCCAACTAACTTCTATACTGCTGTATACTGCCCCAGCCAACACCTGTCTGCCATATACTGCCCAACTTACTACTCTGCTGCCATATACTACCCCAACTTACTTCTGTACTGCTATATACTGCCCCAACTTACTTCTATACTGCTGTATACTGCCCCAGCCAACACCTGTCTGCCATATACTGCCCCAACTTACTGCTCTGCTGCCATATACTGCCCCAACTAACTTCTGTATTGCTGTGTACTGCCCCAACTTACTACTCTGCTGCTATATACTGCCCCAACTAACTTCTGTACTGCTATATACTGCCCCAACTTACTACTCTGCTGCCAGATACTGCTCCAATTAACTTCTGTACTGCTGTATACTGCCCCAGCTTACTACTCTGCTGCTATATACAGCCCCAACTAACTTCTGTACTGCTATATACTGCCCCAACTTACTACTCTGCTGCTGTATACTGCCCCAACTTACTACTCTGCTGCTGTATACTGCCCCAGCTTACTACTCTGCTGCCATACACTGCCCCAACTAACTTCTGTACTGCTGTATACTGCCCCAACTTACTACTCTGCTGCTATATACTGCCCCAACTAACTTCTGTACTGCTATATACTGCCCCAACTTACTACTCTGCTGCTATATACAGCCCCAACTAACTTCTGTACTGCTGTATACTGTCCCAGCCAACACCTGGCTGCCATATACTGCCCCAACTTACTACTCTGCTGCTATATACAGCCCCAAATAACTTCTGTACTGCTGTATACTGCCCCAGCCAACTACTCTGCTGCCATATACTGCCCCAGCCAACTACTCTGCTGCCATATACTGCCCCAGCCAACTACTCTGCTGCCATATACTGCCCCAACTTCTGTACTGCTGTATACTGCCCCAACTTACTACTCTGCTGCCATATACTGCCCCAACTTCTGTACTGCTGTATACTGCCCCAGCCAACACCTGGCTGAAATATACTACCCCAACTTACTACTCTGCTGCCATACACTGCCCCAACTAACTTCTGTACTGCTGTATACTGCCCCAACTTACTACTCTGCTGCCAAATACTGCCCCAACTTCTGTACTGCTGTATACTGCCCCAGCCAACACCTGGCTGCCATATACTGCCCCAACTTACTACTCTGCTGCTATATACTGTCCCAACTAACTTCTGTACTGCTATATACTGCCCCAACTTACTACTCTGCTGCTATATACTGCCCCAACTAACTTCTGTACTGCTATATACTGCCCCAACTTACTACTCTGCTGCCATATACTGCCCCAACTAACCTCTGTAATGCTATATACTGCCCCAACTTACTACTCTGCTGCCATATACTGCCCCAACTAACTTCTGTAATGCTATATACTGCCCCAACTTACTACTCTGCTGCCATATACTGCCCCAACTAACTTCTGTACTGCTATATACTGCCCCAACTAACTTCTGTAATGCTATATACTGCCCCAACTTACTACTCTGCTGCCATATACTGCCCCAACTAACTTCTGTAATGCTATATACTGAACCAACTTACTACTCTGCTGCCATATACTGTCCCAACTAACTTCTGTACTGCTATATACTGTCCCAACTAACTTCTGTACTGCTGTATACTGCCCCAGCCAACACCTGTCTGCCATATACTGCCCCAACTAACTTCTGTAATGCTATATACTGTCCCAACTAACTTCTGTACTGCTGTATACTGCCCCAGCCAACACCTGTCTGCCATATACTGCCCCAACTTACTACTCTGCTGCCATATACTGCCCCAACTAACTTCTGCACTGCTGTATGCTGCCCCAGCCAACACCTGTCTGCCATATACTGCCCCAACTTACTACTCTGCTGCCATATACTGCCCCAACTAACTTCTGTACTGCTGTATACTGCCCCAACTTACTACTCTGCTGCCATATACTGCCCCAACTAACTTCTGTACTGCTGTATACTGCCCCAACTTACTACTCTGCTGCCATATATACAGCCCCAACTAACTTCTATACTGCTGTATACTGCCCCAGCCAACACCTGTCTGCCATATACTGCCCAACTTACTACTCTGCTGCCATATACTGCCCCAACTTACTTCTGTACTGCTATATACTGCCCCAACTTACTTCTATACTGCTGTATACTGCCCCAGCCAACACCTGTCTGCCATATACTGCCCCAACTTACTGCTCTGCTGCCGTATACTGCCCCAACTAACTTCTGTATTGCTGTGTACTGCCCCAACTTACTACTCTGCTGCTATATACTGCCCCAACTAACTTCTGTACTGCTATATACTGCCCCAACTTACTACTCTGCTGCCAGATACTGCTCCAATTAACTTCTGTACTGCTGTATACTGCCCCAGCTTACTACTCTGCTGCCATATACTGCCCCAACTAACTTCTGTACTGCTATATACTGCCCCAACTTACTACTCTGCTGCTGTATACTGCCCCAACTTACTACTCTGCTGCTGTATACTGCCCCAGCTTACTACTCTGCTGCCATACACTGCCCCAACTAACTTCTGTACTGCTGTATACTGCCCCAACTTACTACTCTGCTGCTATATACTGCCCCAACTAACTTCTGTACTGCTATATACTGCCCCAACTTACTACTCTGCTGCTATATACTGTCCCAACTAACGTCTGTACTGCTATATACTGCCCCAACTTACTACTCTGCTGCCATACACTGCCCCAACTAACTTCTGTACTGCTATATACTGCCCCAACTTACTACAGTGCTGCCATATACTGCCCCAACTAACTTCTGTACTGCTGTGTACTGCCCAGACAATTACTGTCTGCCATATACTTCCCCAACCAACCACTACACTGCTATATACTGTCCCAAACAACTACAGTGCTGTCATACACTGCCCCAACTAACTTCTGTACAGCTATATACTGCCCCAACCAACTACTGCACTGCTATTTACTGACCCAACCAACTATTGTCTGCCATATACTACCCCAATTTACTATTGTGCTGCTATATACTGTCCTAACTTATGTACTGCTATATACTGTACTACCATACACTGCCCCATTCAACTTCTGTACTGCTGTATACTGCCCCAACCAACTACTGTACTGCTATATATTGCCCCTACTTACTACTGTACTGCCATACACTGCCCAACCAACTACTGTACTGCTATATATTGCACCAACTTACTACTGTATTGCCATATACTGTTCCAACTAACTTCTGTACATATATATATATATATATATATATATATATTACTGCCCCAACCATCTACTGTACTGCTGTGTACTGCCCCCAACTGATTACAGTGCTGCAATTCACTGCCCAAATAAACTGCTGTACTGTAATATATTCCGCCAACCAGCTAATGGGCTGCCATATACTGGTCTAGCCAAATACCGTACTGCCATATACTGCCCGAACTAACTACTGTACATGCTATATACTGTTATATATACACACACTTCCCTCTGGATATTATATCCAGTCCAAAGCAGCATGTTGCTCTGCACACAAACCCCTAGGTCAAAGGGGGCCCCACAGCCTGCACCCAACGTATTTACTTTCAAGTCCATCCTATCAGTTGCCAGCACTGTAAGGGGGAGATGTATCACACCTTGGTGATAAAGTGTAGAGAGATGAAGTACCAACAAATCAACTTGTAACTGCCATTTTACAGGCATTGAACATTGACAGATGCTGATTGGTTGGAACTTTAACTCTGTCCATTTAATCTCTCTCCAAGGTTTGATACATCTCACCCTTATTCTGAAAATCATGCTATTAATATGAGGTATGCGCAGAAGACTGACAGTGGCATAACAAAGGTTGTTTATGATGTTAACCAGTCAAATAATAAATAAGCCTACTGGGGTGATAAATCATAACCTGTCTGTATTGTACAACTGATAATTGTGTATAGAGATAGATAGATATCAGTTAGGTTAAAATAACCTTGCCATACACTTTGATAAGTTATATCAGCAGATGAAGCTGATAACTGACCGTTATCTTACAAGCAATGACTTTTATTTTAAAGCTGGTTGACATTACAGAGTTGTTTATGATGTTAGTCAGTTATATGATCCGCCTACTGGGGTGACAAAACTCGCCCCCTACACATGACGCAGGGAGAGCAGCATGTGTGCGGGCTGGGCAGAGAGGCAGCAGCAATCAGTCCTCTCCCTGCCCAAAGTACCACACCAGGGGGGCTGCAGGAGCCGGGCCCCTCCAATCAGGGGCGTATCTATAATGCTTGCAGGGTGTGCAGGGAACATGGGCCCCGCACCGCACACCCTGCACCCATAATATTACTTACCTCTCCGCAGTCCCACGTCGGCGCAGGGGTCCGGCGCTGTAAAATTACTGGAACATGGCCGTGGCGGCCATTTTCCCGTCGTTTGCGCATGCGTAGTTCAGGGAAAATGACCACGCCCATTTTCCCGGTGACCTGTGCATTCATTATAGCCTCTGGGCACACTCTAATGCCCAGAATCTATAACTCCGGCGCTGGCCACGCACAGCTCACTGCGCCGCCGGGCGGAGAGGAGGGGGCCCGTGTCGGAGACTGCATACCAGCCCCCTCCTCTCTAGAAATGCCCCAGCCTCCAATATGCCCTGGTAAAGAGTACCCACTCCCCCCTGGCGCCCCTGATCATTATACCAGTCTTGTTATACTGATGTAGCTTTCTGTGATATAAATAGGCGAAACTAGAGATCTGGTAATGGGTGGTCCCGGTTCTAGCACCATATCAGATATTATGTTACTGTTTCTTGGAAAAAAAAAATTCTATCACGCACACCCCAGTGGGTCCTTCCCCACAATGTCACCTAGTGCAGGGAGGGATGTTGCGCGCGCTGCTAAACCGCATGCCGCCAAAAAGGGGTGTGGCCTTGTGGACAAGGGGTGTGGTCATTTGGGAAGGGAGTATGGCTTCGTGGCCCGAACCCCAGTGGTCCGGTGTGGGGGGCTGCCAGAAGTACGGGTGAGCACGGTACAGTGCCGGCTCCCTCACACTGACAGGAGCCGAGTGCTGCACTTAATGCTACAGTGCAGCACCCGGCTCCTGTCACCTTGGTGTCACCCCAAGGCGGGTTTTTGGGGCCCCAGTCAGTTTGAAAGTCTTTTCTTACCTATATGGTGGTTTATCTGCAATGGGGAACCTCTGAGGAGTTTGAGCCTCACTTTGGAGCGTCTTCAGCCAGTATTCACTATTCATGTAGGAGATAACATTGTCTGGAAGATGCCTGTTCACGTAGAAATATAACCCATGTCATCATCATAACCAGATAATATATACTGTAGTAACAGAAGCTTTTGTGCAGGAAAAATGTGAATTTCCCTGATCAAACTTCTGTGTCTCTCCAGGCTCCCCTGTGTTACTCCAGACCCCCCAATGTCTCCATTCCCAGGCCCCCTGTGGTTCTCCAGGCTCTGTGTCTCTTTGTCTCAGGCCTCCATGTCTCTCAATCTCCAGGCCCCCTTGTCTCTCACCAGGACCCCCTGGGCCGCTCCATCCCCAGAACCCATTGGGCCTCTCCACCCCCAGGACCCCCTGCGTCCTTCCATCCTCAGGCCCATCTGTGGCTCAGCCTCATTCCTCCAGCCCCAGTGTGCATCTCTCTGCTCCAGTGTGTCTCTCAGCCCCATTCCCCGACCCCAGTATGCGTCTCTCTACTCCAGTGTGTCTCTCAGCCCCATTCCCCGACCCCAGTATGCGTCTCTCTATTCCAGTGTGTCTCTCAGCCCCATTCCCCAACCCCAGTGTGCGTCTCTCTACTCCAATGTGTCTCAGCCCCATTCCCCTGACCCCAGTGTGCGTCTCTCTGCTCCAGTGTGTCTCTCAGCCCCATTCCCCAACCCCAGTGTGCGTCTCTCTGCTCCAGTGTGTCTCTCAGCCCCATTCCCCGACCCCAATATGCGTCTCTCTACTCCAGTGTGTCTCTCAGCCCCATTCCCCAACCCCAGTGTGCGTCTGTCTACTCCAATGTGTCTCAGCCCCATTCCCCTGACCCCAGTGTGCGTCTCTCTGCTCCAGTGTGTCTCTCAGCCCCATTCCCCAACCCCAGTGTGCGTCTCTCTGCTCCAGTGTGTCTCTCAGCCCCATTCCCCCGACCCCAGTGTGCATCTCTCTACTCCAGTGTGTCTCTCAGCCCCATTCCCCTGACCCCAGTGTGCGTCTCTCTGCTCCAGTGTGTCTCTCAGCCCCATTCCCCGTCCCCAGTGTGCGTCTCTCTACTCCAGTGTGTCTCTCAGCCCCATTCCCCGACCCCAGTGTGTGTCTCTCTACTCCAGTGTGTCTCTCAGCCCCAATCCCCCGACCCCAGTGTGCGTCTCTCTACTCCAGTGTGTCTCTCAGTCCCAATCCCCCGACCCCAGTGTGCGTCTCTCTACTCCAGTGTGTCTCTCAGTCCCATTCCCCGACCCCAGTGTGCGTCTCTCTACTCCAGTGTGTCTCTCAGCCCCATTCCCTGACCCCAGTGTGCGTCTCTCTACTCCAGTGTGTCTCTCAGCCCCATTCCCCGACCCCAGTGTGCGTCTCTCTACTCCAGTGTGTCTCTCAGCCCCATTCCCCGACCCCAGTGTGCGTCTCTCTGCTCCAGTGTGTCTCTCAGCCTCATTCCCCGACCCCAGTGTGCGTCTCTCTACTCCAGTGTGTCTCTCAGCCCCATTCCTCCAGCCCCCAGTATGCGTCTCTCTACTCCAGTGTGTCTCTCAGCCTCATTCCCCGACCCCAGTGTGCGTCTCTCTACTCCAGTGTGTCTCTCAGTCCCATTCCCCGACCCCAGTGTGCGTCTCTCAGCCCCATTCCCCCAGCTTCATTGTGCGTCAGCGTCATTCCCTAGCCCATGTCACCCCAGCCCTGTGTTAACTCCAACCCCCCCAAGCCCCCTGTGCAGCCAGCTCCAACCTTTCCCTCCCCAGCCCCTGTGCAGTCAGCTCCAACATTTCCCTCCCCAGCCCCCTGTGCAGCCAGCTCCAACCTTTCCTCCCCAGCACCCTGTGCCGTCAGCTCCAATCCCCCCCAGCACCCTGTGCCGTCAGCTCCAATCCCCCCCAGCACCCTGTGCCGTCAGCTCCAACCCCCCCCCCCAGCCCCTGTGCAGTCAGCTCCAATCCCACCCACCCTCTACCCTCAGACCTGATTGGTCAGCTCCAATCCCCTTCCTGCAGTCGCCGCCAGCACGTACCTGCTGCTCCTCTGTTTGGCTGCTTGTAGGAAGAGCTGCTGCTGGGCAGGCGCAGCAGCTCCCCCGGTGGCCATTGTTTTTTTTTTTTTTTTTTTAAGGTAAGCTTCTGCGCATGCTCATTGCACAGAAGCTGTAGAGCAGGGGTCTTCAACCTTGGCCCTCCAGCTGCTGTGGAACTACGCATCCCAGCATGCACTGCCATAGTTTTAGCATGCTGTTATATCAAAAAGGTGGCACTGCATGCTGGGATGTGTAGTTCCACAGCAGCTGGAGGGCCAAGGTTGAAGACCCCTGCTGTAGACTAAAGATGCCCGATCGCAGCGGGTGTGGGAGGGTGCAGGGCACATTATATATACCCATAATGTCATATGGCCCTCATTTCCTGCACTACTAATATACACTATTATACCCGCCCTTTGCCCCAACTTCTCACCATGACAGAGGATAGATGGTGTTAATATGTGGGGTTAACTCTCATCTAATACTACCATATAATATTAGAAATATATAGCTTTCCCCTCCATTAGTACTATTATATTGCTCCAACTAAGCATAATATTACTGTTACAATGTGCTGCTGCCATTATACTCCACAAACATCTTAGAATAATATTATAATATACTGTATGATAATATAAATATATATCCCGTCCAGTTACATAATTCTGCCCAGTTTCCTACAGTAATACTAAACTCCTGTATATTTGTGTAATTTCTCTCCTGTCATTCTATTATACTGTTATATACTGCCTCAACCTCCTATAATATTATTTATTGATTTTTATTTTATTTATTAACAGTTTCTTATATAGCGCAGCATATTCCGTTGCGCTTTACAATTAAATTATAATAATTATATACAGCCTGGGTACCTCCCATACTATTAAATTACATCCACTTCATATAGTAACAATACTACTGTAATTTACAATATTATAAATATACTCTCTGCTAAAACTCATTCAATAATAATAACAATAAAGTAGAAAATTATAATATATGCTCCTCCCTCCTCTGGCACCGCTGCTCAACTCCTACATGGAAACCTGAAATGCTTCTCAGGCATATCCACTTTATATTATCCGTCCATCCATCTATATACAGAGATACACTTTCAGTAGATTCTAGGCAAGGAATTTGAACACCAAACCTCCCATACCGTAGTCACACACTCGACTTGTGGACCACTGTGATTTATTTGCACCTTATCATTCACTTAACTCTTTATTTAAAACAGACAATTCTGAGCATGTCAGAAACAGGACTCAAACTCTCAACCTCATACACCACAGTCAGACACCTAACACATGGACCTATTTGCTCCTTCATAGGAAGCTGGTAATTCTAACTATATGAAACTAGTTGTAATTGCCAGTTTAAACATATTTCAGCTGAACAGATCTAAGTCCTGGCGTGCGCCTCTGTATCCTAAGCCTCGTGCTCGGGTACTCTGGCCCTGATTCAGAGCCGGACGCTCTGACAGAGCGCTCGCTCTGAATCAGGGCGTCTTTTTTTTTTTTTTTTTATGGAGCAGCCTCCTGGCCGCTCGCATTGCTGTGGGTTTCCACCCACCGCTAATGTGAGCGGCCAGGATGATGGTTGCGATGGTCAAGACCATCACGACCATCGGGCTTGCGACGAGACCCTTGTGGTAGGGTCTCATGGCCGCAAGCCCCAGAGAGCTTTCGGCTCAAACAGAGCCGGAAGCTCTCCCACTGACATCACGGGTGATGTCAGTGGGGCCGCCCCCAATCGGTAGGCGTTCTCATGGGAACGAGTCCATCTGGGCAGCCACCCCCCCCCCGGCCCGCCCACCAAAGGGGGCGTGCTGTCACGCAACATCGACAGTACGCCCCCTTTGGTGCGAAACCCAGAGCGACGGATTGCCCGTCGCTATCCGGGTCTCACGCATGCGCGCGACAGAGCCGGCACCGTCGTGCGCATGCGCTCTTGGCCACCATCGTCCCGTTTGCGAGCTCTCTGTATGCCCTCTGTATGTTCCCCTTCCTTCTCTGTTTGCCCCTGCCAGGGTCCAATGCTTTCTGTAGCATGGTGGAAACAACATCAGTAGGGTGTGCCAGAATGAAGAACCAGATACCACTTTGGGGGTCCATTGGGGACTTTTCCTGGTGGGCTTAGCTGCTCCAACCACCAAACAGCCTATGGGCCTGATTCAGAGCCGCTCGTAAGCGGCCGCTCGTTCGCTCGGAGCGATGTTTGCCCAACTGCGCATGCATACTGATCGTTAGCGAATGCCTGATAATTTGAATGACAGAAAGAGGCGTATGTGGGTGGTAACAGGGGAAGGAGCTTGAAAACGGGGAGTGGAGATCCGATCGCAGGCGTGCTTAAAGGTCAAAACGGGCGTTTTATGGGTGTGCATAATTAATACAGCAGCTTCACTGACCACGTCACTGGGTTATTTTATAGCCAGAACTGCTCGCAAGATTGTGGTAGCAAAAACCAACCACAAGAATAGCGAGCAGCTCATACCCTGGTCGATTTACTCGATTAATCTAATAAATAGCGGACATGACGTAGGATGCGAGCGGCCAGGGGGCGTAGTTTCCCAAAAAACGACCGCAAGTTTTGTTCGCTCGTTCAGACCTAGAGGCGTGAACAGAACGCAAAGAGCGAACGGTTCATTTGAATAACCACCCCCTTTTTTTGAACGACCGAAAATAGCGACCGGCTCTGAATCAGGCCCTATGTTTCTTCCAGATGGGCTCTCTCTGGTGGTGACAAGGTGGAACTACAGTTTACTTTGAAACTGCAGGTAAAATGCAAGAAAGAGAGAAACATAACAATGGAAATGGTAAATTGGCTGATGTCATGTGTCAGCCAAATTCAAATCACCTTCACAATGTAAACCTGCTCAGTGTGCAGTATGGTGTCAGAGTCTTCTTTACTCCACCATTCCTATACTCAGGGCTGTAACTCATACTTGCCTACTTTTAAAAACTAGTTTCAGGGAGATTATAGTTGGCAGTAGAGTGGCGCATTCACACACGTCATTGAGGGGGCGTGTCTGCCTCCACCCAAAGGGCGTGTCTAACTCTACCTATGGGCGACACGCTATGTCTATGCTTAAATGTTTGGTTCAAGATATTTCTATATAACATTAGTAACAATATATTTGGGGAAAGTTTGCAAGTATTGATACTAACATTGCTGCCTGCAATGCTCCATTTATTGTTTGCAACTATTGGCTGTGATATTTCATTTTTATCTCACTCAGCACAATGGAATGGGTATGAAATACCGCCGGCCGCATGTATCTACTAACCTAACCCCCCAAACCCTAACACTCCTTAGGGGTGCCTAACCCTAACTTCCCCCCCAAGTGCCTAACCCTAATCCCCCCTCTAAGTGCCTAACCCTAACCACACCCTTCCCCACTGCCTAAACCTAAGTCCCCCGGGGGGGGCCTAACCCTAACCACACCCTTCCCCACTGCCTAAACCTAAGTCCCCCGGGGGGGTGCCTAACCCTAAGTCCCCCCCGTGGGTGCCTAACCCTCCCTCCTCCTAGCCTAACCCTCCCGGGGGGGTGTCTAACCCTAAGTCCCCCCCGGGAGCCCTAAACCTAACCCTCCCCCCCGCGGCTGTCCGCTCGCGGCGCCCGGCATCACTACGATCGGGATGCCGGGCGCCGGTCTCCCAGCCTCGGGGAAATGCGGGTGTCTAGATGTAGACGCCCGGCATTTCACCCTTGCCAGGATCTGACATTCGGGAAGCCGGCTGCCGGTATTTAGGCAGTCGGCTTCCCGATTGCTTCCCAGCACAATATACATGATAAATGTGATGCCCATGCAATCAATTCCAAATGCAATTTGACCTTTTGTGAATACAACCCTAAGCCTATATTTCTTGCCTGGTCAACTGAGAAGATGTTGCTAAGTATGTTATTTGGTGTATTAGACGTTATTTCAATGTGAACACTGGACTGCCTGCAACTTGCACACCTGGGATGTAGTCAGCGTCACAGAGCACACAATGCCGTCAGTCAGAATCCCGATGCCGGAATCCGGACGGCGGTCAGAATCCCGGCTACAGAATCCTGGCAGCTGCGGTGAGTATTAGGGTTGGGGAGAGACTTGGGATTAGAGAGATGGTTAGTGTTAGGCTGCGGGAGGGGAGGGTTAGGCTGTTGGAGGGTGTGTGGGGGGGGGACAGTTAGGCTGCAAAAGGGAAAGGTTAGGGTTAGGCTGCGGGAGGGTTGGGTTTGAATACTTACCTGCAGGTGTCGGGATTTCCACTGTTGGTATTCAGACCATACTTGCCGACTTTCTTGCCGACAGATCAGCAGGACGGGGGGCTGGCTGGGATAAGGGGGAGTGGCCAGGTGGCTGACGGGCATTTGTGGCTGGGCCATGCGATCACGTAATTTTTGGCCCCGCCCCTGCTACACAATGCCAATAATACAGGCATTGTGGAGCAGGGGGCGGGGCCAAAATGACGCGATTCAGTGTGAATCGCGTCACCGGCCCCCTCCGCTGTGAGGGTTTAAGTATTAGTCTGGGGGATCGGCAGCTGCCGGGATGCTTGCCTGCCTTCCCGGGGAGCCGGGAGCTGCACCCGATTTTCGGGAGGCTCCCGGCAAAATCTGGAGGGTAGGCAAGCCTGATTCAGACCGCCGGCATTATCAGTCGCACACAGATATACCAGTGTCGAACATCGAATTAATCAGTGCAGACTCGTGAAGATGGTTGACGCCAGCCAGTTTGCATGGGACCTGGCGGCTCAATCACACAACGTTGAGTGTATGAGGACACATCGTAACACTCTGCAAATGGACTTGCCTTCAACTATGCGTTAGCTCCAAAGTGGCTAGTTACTCGAAACTTACGCCTTCCTAGCATGATATTTGAACCTTGCTATATTGGTTACATTTCAAATTTATACACACAGGTCCAGTGCTAGACTTCTAGGCACCCTAGGCAAAACTCCCCTCCCCCCCCCCCTCCCGTACTCATTTAGCCCCTGAGGTGAAAATGACTTTGCACAGGTGGAGTGGCAGTTAAGTTTTGTGGTAAAAAAAAAAATATATATAAAACGCAAAACTTATCCGCCACTCCACCTGTGCAAAGTCATTTTCACCTCAGGGGCTAAATGAGTACGAAGAGGGGGGCGCAGGCAGAAGTATGTATATACACAGACACACACACACTAGCCCACTTGTAATGGTGCCCCTTATGCAGTGCCCCCAGTAGTAATAATGCCCCTGTAGTAATTCCCCCTGCAGTTCCCCCAGTAGTAAAGGCCCCTGTAGGGTATGCAATCGGGAAGCCGGCTGACGTAAGCCTGACAGCCGGCTCCCTGACTGCTTTATCCCGGCGAGGGTTAAATGACCGGCGTCTAATTCTAGACGACTGTCATTTTACCGACGCCGGGAGACCGGCGCCCGGCGTCCCAATCGAAGGGATGCCGGGCGCCGCTGCAGACAGCCGCTGGGGGGAGGGCTAGGTTTAGGGCTCCCGGGGGGGACAGTGTTAGGCTAGGGGGAGGGTTAGGCACCCCCAGGGGGAGGTTAGGCACCCCCAGGAGGACTTAGGTTTAGGCACTTGGGGGATTAGGGTTAGGCACTGGGGGGAAGGTTAGGGTTAGGCACCCCTAAGGAGGGTTAGGTTAGTTCATACTTACCTGGGGACGATCAGGATTTTCAGCCGTGCCGGCCTGCCGCTGTCAGGATTTTGTAATTCGTATGTATTCCTCCTGTAATTCGTATGTATTCCCCCTGTAGTGCCCCCAGTTGTAATGACCTTGTAGTGCCCCCAGTAGTAATGCTCCCTGCAGTGCCCCAGTAGTAATGCCCCTTGAAGTGCCCCCAGTTGTGCTCCCCATAGTGCCCCCAGTAGTAATGCCCCTGTAGTGCCCCCAGTAGTAAGGCTCCTGTAGTCCCCCCATATGATGCCCCCAGTAGTAAGGCGCCTGCAGTGCCCCCAGTAGTAAGTCCCCTGTAGTGTCCCCTGTAGTAAGCCCCCCCAGCGTGCACACATAAAAAAATGGGAGTGACGTCATGACATCACTCCCATAGTGCACTGCGGGAACCGGAAGACAGAGCTCAGGAGTGAGCTCCGGCCGCTGTCGCTGGAGGGGGGTGGGGGGTAGAGAAGGACCCAGGTGCCCGCTGGTAACACAATCTCAGCGGGCACCCGGCAAATGTGGGGGTGATCGGAGGGCCGGGCGCCCCTAGGAAGCTGCCTAAGCTTGCCTATTGGAAGCGCTGGCCCTCTATACACATCATCATTAGCTTTTAAGTTAAAATGACCAGACTCTTTACAGGTTCCCAACATTTTCCAGGTATCCAGCTCCTGACTGTAATTTTTCAAACACAGCCTGTGACATGGTAGTTAGGAGATGATTGGCTGGTACTTTATCTGTTCACTTTATCTCCATCCAAGGCTTAGTAAATAGACCCCTTAACCTCTTGTCAGTGGTCGGTTGTCTTATAGTTCTGCATAAGAGCAACAATAGCAAGAATTTGAAGAAAACCAAATTCTGGGTTCCCACAGCTCTAGGGGTGGGGGTGCAGATTGGAAGGGATATGGGGCCTGATTTAGTACGGATCGCAATCGCAGCTCCGCATTCGCATGCAGTGCTTCTGTGAAAATATGCTAATGTCTGCCACCGCTCAGCCAACATAGAGACGCCCACTACTGCTTTCTCACATCCGTAATACCTCGCTGTCCTGTGGGCCTGATTCAGAGCCAGACGCTCTTGAAGAGCGCTCGCTCTGAATCAGGGCATATTTTTTTTTGCGGCCTCCTGGCCACTTGCTAAGCTGTGGGTGACACTCACAGCTTTTGCGAGCGGCTAAGGCGATGGTCGCGACCTTCGAGGCTTGCGACGAGACCCTTGTGGTAGGGCCTCCCACAAACAGCAGGCGTTTCTTCGGGAACGCCTCCGTTTGTGTAGCCACCCCCCCTCCCCGCCTACAAAACGGGCGAGCTGTTGATCAACATTTTGTAGTGAGCCCCGAAGCGAGAGAAATTCTCTCTCGCTCCGGGGCTTGCGCATGCACACAGCACGCGCCGCGCGTGCGTAGTACCCCACCATTGACCCGCTTGTGAGCGCTGTACGCTCGTGAGTGGGTCTGAAACAGGCCCTGTGTACACATTGGTAACATCGAGGAACATCGGCCCAGCATGCACAATTACAGCAGCTATGACCTCAGTGAGTACACAAGCTGCGGTTGCAGTCGCAGTGGCTAATTTATGCACACCCATGTAACGCCGTCACCACCCTAAACGCTGACGGCCTTTCACTCATGCTGCAATGGATTCCTGTGTGCGTGCGTGATCGCATGCGGAGTACGCAACAATCATCTGATCCACTGTCGCAATTGCTATCCACGCTGAATCAGGCCCATGGTCCGCAGGTACGTTCTTGGGTAAAAGCTACTGACATTCATGCTCTTTCCTACGGCCGATGATGATCAGCGGATTTGGCAAACTGATGGAATAGCCAATAATCCCCAGGTATCTGCTGGCTTTGGTGGACTGTATGGGCTTCTCCCAGGGGACTCTGCTGCTCCAACCGCCGAGCAGCCTTTGCTTCTTCCGGAAGGGATACGACTGAGGGTGTTAAAGGCCTTCCTGTTTTCCCGGACCCTTAGAGAGGGCCGGCCCTGGGATAATTGTACACGCCCCACACCTGTCTGCGCCTGTGTTGGAGTTCGGCTGTTCTGTCACTTGGGTATTCCAACATCGGTGGAATTGTGTCAAGCTCCAGTCCCTTCTGCAGGCATTGGGATTTCAGTGGGGGTTACCTGTTCACTGTGGCCTCTGCCTGAGGGGGCTGCTTCAACCACCAGGTAGCCTATGCTTCTTCCAGTTGGGCTCCCTCTGATGGTAGCAAGGTGGAAGTACAACTTTTTTTTGATCCAGCATTCCTGGGCTTCATTACTTATCAGAATTAGGGGTCTATTCACTAAGCCTTGGAGAGATATACAGTACCAACCAAACAGCTCCTAACTGTCAATTTACAGGTTGTGGATGGGATGTACTAAGCATCGCATTAGCGATGCGGTACATCCCACCTGTCTTCGGGTACATACTGCGTTTAACACCCAGAAGTCCCTCTGCGGTAAAACCCCCGAAAACTGCATTTTCGGGGGGTTTTATGGCTTTTTCACGTTTAGTACATCCTGGCCTGGGTTTGAAAAAAATGACAGGAGCCAATTGGTTGGAACTTTGGGCCTGGTTCAGACCCGTTCGCGAGCGCATAGGGTCGATGGTCGGGCAGTGCGCACACGCGGCATGCTCATTGCGTGTGCCGTGGAGCGAGAGAGAACTTCATTCGCTCGGGGCTCACAGCAAAACGGGGCGGCTGTTGATGTTGATCGACAGCTCGTCCCGTTTTGTAGGCGAGTCTATGAGAGCAGGAAGTTCACTGGGGCTTGCGGTGGATGAGACCCTACCACAAGGGTCTCGTCGCAAGCCTGATGGTCGCGATAATCACGACCATCGACAGGCTGCCCGCAAAAGCTGTGAGTGGTCATCCACAGCTTAGCAAGGGGCCTGGAGGCCGGGGAAAAAAAAAAAACCGGGCCGCCCTGATTCAGAGCGAGCGCTCGCAAATAGCGAGTGCCTCTGAATCAGGGCCTTTGTCTCTCTCATACTTGCCAGGAGCGGGCAGCCAGGTCGGCCTAGAGGGGGCATGGCAGCTGCATAGGCGGGCTGTGCGGGGATCGTGGTGAAAGAACACAGGCATTGTATAGCTGGGAGGGGTCGGGGCTACGATTATGCTATTCAGCGAGAATCACGTCATCGCCCCCCCCAGACAGCCCACTTGTGCTGTGTAAGTAAGCGGCTGTGGGAGACTCTGAGCGATTGGCCGTTGATGTGCGGGCACCTATAGGGGGATGCGGAAGACTAGCCCTCTTTTCCGGGCAGCCGAGAGATCAATCCAATTTTTGGGAGCCTCCCGGCCATTCTGGGAGAGTAGGCAAGTATGATCTCTCTCCAAGGTTTAGTGAATAGGCCCTTTTATTGTGTACCTGTTTGGCATGTCTCTTGTTCCTTCCATTGTGATCCTGAACTGGGATTTGCTAACCATTTTTCTGTATAATAATCCTGTACTGTATCCAGCTATCCAATTGGATTATATGACACTTCCATTGACTTCCATACTATCAACCTGACGAGTCGAGAACCTGACTTGTCTCTTAAGCCAGGTACACACTACAGTAGACTAGTGGTTCCCAAACTTTTTTAAATCACGACACTCTAGAGTATCGCCATTGTTTTCACAGCACCTCTAAGCCAAAAGTTTATTACCAAATTCAGAAAAAAATGTAGTGAAGTAAATTGTGCTGACCTGTCATCCTTAGGTGCAGTTATGTGGTGGTGGACAGGTTTGAGCTTCTGCTTGTCCACACATTTACATTACATTGACCATAATTAACACTGTACAACAAATTAATACTTTTGAATTTGTTTCCTTTCTAAAAATAGTCATACATTACTAATTTGAGGTCAAGAAAAACTAAAATGATTTCAGAATGTTTTTACTAGCTCTATTTTTTGAGCTACACTACTTGCACTATACTGTATGTACATTAGTAATATAGTCATAGTGAAAAGCTATTTTAAAATAATCTGATATTTTCTTGATTGAAAATAAATAACAGTTGTTTGAATTCAATCAATCACAAAGAACACAACAAGAAACAAACATACAGCATAGGAAACAAACATACAGCATACGAAACAAACATACAGCATAGGAAACAAATATACAGCATAGGAAAGTACTATGTAATATAGTGGCCTATTCATGGAGGTGCTTTCTCTTTGCTTGTCGCTTGTCCTCCTCTTCTGGGGCGTCTCTTGTCACTGTCCTACAGTAGTGATCACCTATCCTGATATCTTTGTTCCATGGCTGAAATGTCTTGGTGGAATCGCTCACTATGCTTGTCACTCAGTGCACCACAGTTATCTTGTGGGGGTAATCCCATGAATCGCATATATTTGAATAGGGGAGGGGACAAATAACTGATTCATGTAATTGGGTCATTAGGCCCCGCCCCCTCTGCGCGGAACGCAGATTGCTGGTAAGATTCTCTCCATTCTGCCCACGTCACTAGGAATACCCCTACATCGTCATAAATGGGCTATATCTCAGAACTCAGAGCTAACTGAGAGTTTTAAATGTCATATTCATTCTTTGCATGCTGAAATCAATTAGAAGGAACTATTTTCACATCAGAAACATTTTCATTGTTGTGCAGTGTAATTTGACTTGGTCCTGGACCGACAACCTGAGGCACCCCTGCAAGTATCCCGAGGCACCCCAGTGTGCCTAGGCGCACAGTTTGGGAACCACTTCACTAGACATCGCTTAAGATGTGTGCCCGACATCTTAAGCGATTGGACCTGGCTTCGGCAAGTGCATACACACTTGCCGGCAGCGGCCATGTTGCATGGACCTCGCTAATGACATCCCCCATCGGCCCTGCATGTAGTGCCAACGGAGTGTGTCACTGACGCCGAACTTAAGCGCGGATCGTCAGCAACATGGCGGGTATACACTAGACGATTTGCCCGATATGTCAGTCAGATCCGCCAGATTGGACGCCATATCGTCTAGTGTGTACCCAGCATCAGTCCTGAATCTTTGCTTGTGATCCTTACCTTGGATTGTCCTGACCTCACTAATGCGCTATCATCCTGTTACTCAGGGAACCTGGACAGAAGGTCGCCACCTGCGCGTCAATCTCATATCTATATCTACTGTTTATTTTCTTATCATCTAACTACACATCTATCCCATATATATATATATATATATATATATATATATATATACACATTTGTAACTATCTCATATATATGTATATATATACCTATTTATCAATATCTATTACTCTACTATATATTTCATATTTGTTATGACTTCTCTTGGAGGCCATACGGTTTGCTGCCAGTGCTTTTGTTTTGCACGACTATCCCATAAGCGTATGTGACAAGGATACTTACTATATCTACTTTGCTGCCCAAGTGGAAAGTTTACCATTTTTAAATCGACACAAACAGACCACTGATGCTGAGAATAAGCTATTTTTTCTAAGACTAACTTGATATTTTCATACAGTTCTTTAAGTTTTGTTGAATGACCGATAGGAATCGACGCAAATGTATTCCCATTGTGCAGTAATACGCATTTTAAGCTCCTTTTAGAACTTTCCAAAAAGAGACGCCAGTTTTCTGCTCGATATTCTGGTAAACCCATCATCTGGAGAAGTCCCGGAATATTGTTACAATACACAAGATTGTTATCTTGGCTGAAAAACGGCAGTAGGGCTTTGCTCTCTATTTCGATACGACGTTATAGTAACATCCGGCTGAAGACAGTGCTTTTCTTCAAGTCTGGATGCTAAAAGCTCAGCTCCTTTTTTCGATAAATTCAAGTAACTAATTAAATCGTTTAGTTCCTTTTCAGAAAACTTGTTTGGAGTAGAGGAACTTTCTTCAAACTCACCTTCATCGGTGTTGTCACTTGCACTGGATGAAATTAACATTTCCACATCATCACATTCAACTTAGCACAAAGGGCCTAATTCAGACCCGCTCGCAAGCGCTGAGCGCTCACAAGCGGGTCGATGTTAGCCCAGTGTGCATGCGCACGACGGAGGTGGCTCCGACGTGCGCATGTGCGAGACACGGATAGCGACGGGCAAGCCGTCGCTATGGGTCTCGCTACAAAGGGGTCATGCTGTCGATGGTGAGTGACAGCATGCCCCCTTTGGTGGGCGTGCCGGGGGCGTGGCTGCCCAGACGGAGGCGTTTCCATGGGAATGCCTACCGTCTGGGGCCGGCCCCACTGACATCACAAGTGATGTCAGTGGGAGTGCTCTCGGCTCTGATAGAAAGCACTCCGAAAGTACTCCAGTGCTTACGGCAACGAGACCCTACCACAAGGGTCTCGCCGCAAGCCCGATGGTCTTGACCATCACGACCATCTTTTTGGCCGCTCGCTATAGCTGTGGGTGGCCCCCCACAGCTATGCGAGCGGCCAGGAGGCCGCTCTAAAAAAGAGAAGGATGGCCCTGATTCAGAGCGAGCGCTCTGAAAGAGCGTCCGGCTCTGAATCAGGCCCAAAGAACTGAATGATGGTACAGGTAAATCTTCGCTATGTGGTATCGGTTGTTTTGCAGAATTCATACTTGGGTATTCCCATTTGCGTTTCTTAAATCGATTCATACCCTTCACATTTACAGCACAAAAATAGCAGTCACTCAAGTGATCTTTTGGCTCACACCACATCATAGCTATGCCGAAATTATGTCCTTTTCGATCACCTTTAGTCCAATTGCGGAATGACTTCACGCAGGTTTTATAAACTTTGTGAGGCACCCAAATCTTGTTTTGCTGGCTTATGTGATGTCCAAAATAAGCCTGATATGCAGTTACTGGTATACGCTCAGGAAGCCGGCTGACGCAATGCTGACAGCCGGCTTCCGACTACAGAATCCCGGCGAGGGTTAAATGACAGGCGTCAAAAATCTCGACGCCTGTAATTTTACCTATGCAGGGAGACTGGCGCCTGGCAGCCCGATCGAAGTGGGGGACTTAGGTTTAGGCGGCGGTGAATGGGGGATTAGGTGGGATTAGGTGGCATATACATACATACACACATATCATTCCTCACTCACAGTTTCAGACTGCAATGCAAATGTGTTACCTCCAGCTGTGAAGCTGGGGCCATTCTGTCTGGGTGTGAAACTAAAACCTGTTTAGGATTCAGACACATTCAATTGTGTAGATCAATGCCTGGATTCAATTGTGTAGATCAATGCCTGGATTATACTACAATTGCCACAACTATACTTGTCTGCATTCAGTGATTCCCAATTTGTATGTAAAACACTCACAGTTTCTGGTGCATTGTCTATTCTATTTAGATTATCAAAAACATTGGCATCTGTTCTTAGCTCGTGAGTTGTAACTTAAAGTGATGCTGGTCGCAAAATGGCGTCTTGCAGATTCTTGTTTCTAAAATGGAGTCTAGCTGCCATTCGCAAGATGGCATCGCGCACGCTTAAATTTTAAACTGATCTTGTCACAGCCAATTATCCAGCTTTGACATAAGTGTACAGGTGCATATTGGGCCGCCGGGCCAGTTCCTGCTGGGCCGGTCCCTTTGGCAGCTGCCCAGCCCGCCCTTCATTGATTGAATCCCCCGGACCTCCGCTCCCCCTTCCCACTGCCACGATCGGAGGTCAGCTCCAATCGGGCAGCTGTGCTGCTTCTGCTCAAGCGCAGCAGAAGGCAGTACCTCTGAGTCAAACTCACAAAAATGCAGACGGTGGAGCTGCTGCCCATAAGCCTTAGTGGAGCCGGGGCCTCCAGCCCCAACCCACCTCCTGCATAGATTTTACACTACACGCATGCAGGCAGACGCAGCAACACAGTGCCAGGCTCGGCGAGCAGCTAATCCAGAGGTGGCATGGGCGGCCGGAAGCAGCACCAAGTATATTCTGCCCACTCCCCCTAGATCTAAACTGCCCCCCCTTGGCCAATATGACATACATTCCTACCACCCCCCCTCAGGTAGATGTACTACCCGCCTGCTTCTGATATTCCCCGCACCCACCCACCTAATAATATGCCTAATAATATATATGTAAAATAAATATGTTTGTCGTGTCCAAATGACCCCCCTGTACAGATACATGTACTACCCTCCCGATCCTGACACCCCTCAATGACCAATTAAATATAATAGATAAAATAAATATATTTAATTGTCATGCGCCTATAACCCCCATACCCAGGTACATGTACTACCTGCCCGATCCTGATCCCTCCCACTCCATTAAATATAATATATAATAAATTTAAGTTTACTTGTCATGCCCATATAACCCCCCCCTGCCCAGGTACATGTACTACCTACCAGATCCCCCCTGCCCTAATAAATATTAACATATAAAATAAATATGTTTATTTGTCATGCCCATATAACCCCCCTGCCCAGGTACATGCATTACCTCTCCCAGATCCCCCCCCTTTGCCCTAATAGATATAATATATAACATAAATATAGGTTTATTAGTCATGCCCAGTGAATTTATTGTGCAATATAAGAGAGCATGTTGTACCTACCCGACTTCCCCAGCCCTAGGAACATATACTAAACAACCTCACCCCCCCCCCCCCAACCCCATAGACCTGAACTACCTGCTCAGGGGCATACATACTCTCCCTACGCCCCCACCCCTGACCTGAGAGACATACACTCCCTACCGTCCCCAGAGACATACACTACCTGCCCTACTACCACACCCCACCTCTCCGGCCCCAGGGATATACACTACCCCCAGTCCTCTAGATACCATCTCCCCCTGAACCCAGGTTACATACAATGGTACTGCTGCCAGCCTGGGCACAGCAGTGATCACAATAAACTCCAGCGCCCAACAGCTCTTATACCAGGAGCTAAACACACATCGCTCTTTGGGGGTGGAGCCAAGCATGCCAGCAAGTGATGCAAACGGCTCAGTCTCCTGTGGGGACTGGGGCAATTCTGTACTTTTTTTTCCTCTTTGGGGCCAATGTGTTTATTTTTTTTCTTGTGGGAGCTAATGTGTGTTATTATTTTCCTGTGTACTTGTTTTTTAGTTTTTTTCCTTGTGGGGGCCAATATGTTTGTTTTTGTCTGTGGGGGCCATTGTGTTTTGTTTGTTTTTTAATGTTGGTAGCCAAGATGTTTTATTTTTTTTTGTTGTCGGTGCCAGTGTATTTTTTTGCATGTGGGTGCCAATGTGTTTGTTTTTTGTCTGTGGGAGCCATTGTGTTTTATTTTTTTTCTTGCGCAAAGTTTTTTGTCTGAGCATGCGTCTAAGTTGCACCTCACATGCGTCTCGACGGTGTTTGCACAGAGTTGCAGTTGCAGTACAGATTTAGACGTACGCACCAAAAAGTGTATTAGAAATGTGTTGGGTGTTCCTAGGGCAATAACAGGGGGCTGGCTAATCAAACACAGCTATAGTTGTCACAGTGTGCCGGACCCCGGTTTCCACTTACCGGGTCCGGCAGCACTGGAATCTGTGGCGGGCAGCGAGCGGGGAGTCCCCGGCGCCTGCTGCCATGACGTCTCCTCCGGGTCCCCCGCATGCCGGCTGGAACTGCAGGCGGCCGCGGCTCTCCTAGGCACGCGCGTGCCGTCCTGCAAAGTAATTTAAAGGCACAGGCGCTTCAAACGTGAAGCCACGTTTGGCGTGAGATTTGAACTTCCTCTTTTAGAGGAAGTCTCTGGCACCAGACAGGTGCCAGAGTATAGGCTCCATTCCATACTCCAGCATTCATAGTACTTACCTGTTATCCTGTTCTTGACCTTGGCTTGTTTGTGACTCCGATTTCGTCTGACCCCTTGTACTGCTCCTGATACCTGGTTCTGACCTCGGCTGCTTCCTGTGACCCGTTTACATCTGCTCCCTGGTACCATCTCATCTTTTTGGTTCTGACCCGGCTTGTCGACTATGTTTATGTATATTTATCTATGTATAGGGGACCCAACCTGAGGGCCGCGACCTGTGTGTCGGACGCAGCCAAGCCCATACCTTCTTGCGAGGGTCCCTGGCGAATACCGCCGGCACATTAGACTCCGCGCCTCAGGTATAGGTCTAGCCAGTTCCCTAAATACGGGCTGCATCCACATCCCATCCGAGAGGTGTGACAGAATACTCTGGCCAACAACATGGATGCTACTGGTAATCCGTCACCATGAGACCTGCTCCAGAACTTACTTGCTAAAGTCGAGAAGAAAGAACAAGACCAGGCTCAGATTATGCAGTGTTTGCAGATACTGATGCAGCAAGTCGGTGTTGCTCAAGCACCCCCGGTACAACCAGGTCCATCTACTACGGCACCAGCCGCAGGGGCTTCCGCACCAATACGGATTGCGAATCCAACAAAGTATGATGGGGATCCGACAGGCTGTCGTGGATTCCTGAACCAGTGCTCGATCCAGTTCGAAGTCCAGGCACCAAGTTTCTCTTCAGACAGAACTAAAGTGTCTTATATAATCTCGCTATTGTCAGGTCAAGCATTGGCTTGGGCCTCTCCATTGTGGGAAAGGAATGATCCGCTTGTCAACAACAGTGCCAAGTTTCTGAGAGCCTTTCGGAAGGTCTTTGATGAACCTGGGCGAGTATCCTCCGCAGGGTCGGCCATCTTGCAACTGAAACAGGGGAAACAATCTGCGGGACAGTATGCCGTACAGTTCCGAACCCTTGCTTCAGAATTGGGGTGGAACAATGAAGCCTTGGTTGCCGCATTTATACAGGGACTGTCGGATCAAATTAAAGATGTCCTTGCATCGAGGGAATTGCCAACATCCTTGGACGACTTGACCTCCTTGTGTATCTGAGTGGACCTTCGCCATAGAGAGAGAGAGCATGAGAAAAGGAACAGTCTCGTCGCTTCACTTTTAAGCTGGCTCCACGATTCATGGCACCTATTGAGTCACCAGAGGAACCCATGCAGATTGGAAAATCTCGTCTTCCTGCCGCAGAAAGAGAAAGGAGGTTCAAGAATAAACTTTGTTTGCACTGTGGCGAATCAGGCCACCTCCTCTCTGGCTGTCCAAAGCATCCGGGAAACGAGAAGGCCTAAATGATCGAGGGGTGGTCAGTTTAGGTGCGTTGAAATACACCCCAAAAAAATCAAGTTACTTCCCAGTTTTCCATCAATGTAACCCTGGTCGTGGGAGATTCCTGTGAAGACGTTAAAGCCTTCTTAGATTCAGGTGCCGATGGCAATTTCATCACGGCTAAAAAGGTCCAAAAGTTAGGTATTGCTAGCATGCCACTGCAAAAACCCCATGGCATCATTGGCGTGGATAGAAATAAACTTCCCATGGCCACCATTCAATCACAGACAACATAAATCATCATGCAAATAGGGGCTTTTCATCAGGAATCAATAACATTCTATATCTTCACGTCAGCCGAAAGTCCTGTTATCCTGGGTCTTCCTTGGCTTCGCAAGCATGCCCCTGTCCTGGACTGGAGAGAGCTTCAAATCCTGTCATGGGGTTCTCAATGCCGAGGGTCTTGTTTATTGTCTGTCAAACCACCTCATCGCATCATTCGGTCCTCCGTTGACTTGTCGGAAGATCAGCTTCCGGCTCCATACCAGTCCTTCAGGGATGTGTTCAGCAAAAAGGCCGCAGAGACGCTTCCTGGCCATCGGGAGGGGGATTGCACTATAGATTTATTGCCTGGAAAGGTCCCACCTCGTGGAAGAATTTTCTCCCTCTCACTTCCCGAATACCAGGCAGTTACTGAATACATTACAGAGAACATGGAACGTGGATCTATCAGAGAGTCTAAGGGCCTGATTCAGACCCACTCGCGAGCGGCTGTCCGCTCGCAAGTGGGTCGATGTTATGCACTGAGCATGCGCACGATGGAGGGAGCTCCGTCGTGCGCATGCGCCAGACGCGACGAGCGAAGGAAAGTCCTTCGCTCGTTGTGTCCGATCAAAGGGGGCGTGCTGTCAATGTTGATTGCCAGCACGCCCCCTTTGGTGGGCGTGCCGGGGGCGTGCCTCCCTGACGGGGGCGTTCCCACGGGAACGCCTCCCGTCAGAAGCCGGCCCACTGACATCACTAGTGATGTCAGTGGGAGTGATTTTGGCTCTGATAGAGCCAAAATCACTCCGGAGCTTGCGGTTGAAAACCTCAACCGCAGGCTCCGGCTCGCAAATTCGATGGTCGCGATGGTCTCGACCATCGCGGCCATCACAAAGCACGCTCGTATAGCCTGTGGGTGGTGACCCACAGCTATACGAGCGTCCAGGAGGACGCTCCATGAAAATGGAGCCCGGCCCTCATTCAGAGCGTGCGCTCTGCTCAGAGCGTACTGCTCTGAATGAGGGCCTAAATCTCCTGCTGGAGGGGTCTCTTTGTTAAAAAAAAGGATGGGTGTTTGAGACCATGCATCGATTACCGGGTACTGAATTCAAATACCATCAAGGATCGGTTCCCACTACCCCTGATTTTAGAACTCTATGATTGAATTAAGGGGGCAAAGATTTTCACCAAGCTAGATCTACGCGGGGCCTACAATTAATCAGGGTCCGATCTGGAGACGACTGGAAAATGGCCTTTAACACTCGAGATGGCCACTACTGTCGAAGGTGGATAATTGGCTGAGACAAGATCAGTTTAAAATTGGATCACAGCGACGCCATCTTGCGACTGGCCGCAAGACACCATCTTGGAAATGAGATCGCAAGACGCCATTTTGCGAATGGCCGCCTAAGCGCCATTTTAGATAAACTCACACTTTAGTACATGTGGCGATATTACTATTAGCATCATGCGATTGCATCTGTGACCATCGCCATAAGTTACGGCGATTCATCAAAAGCCCATTTCATGACTTTACGTAGTTTGGGTGCTATGGATAAAGTGTGTATATTATTATAATTCCCCTAAAGGATATATTTCATAAATGGCTGTACAGTATGTCAAAATTGGATTGCTTTAGCTAAAAAGAGCAAATGGCCACGTGACAACTAGCCTGTGAAGACAAGCTTCATGGACATAACGTCTGCTCTCACTCCAGGTGGCCCTGCTCGAATGCAGCAAGAGGGTCGTTTGTAGCACCTTACATTAGCAGGCTTCCTACAATAAAATACCTTCGAAGCCAAGAGTGTTATCTGAGGTTTGGGTCTTGTAGCTGTGCTAATTTGCATCTACACAGGCCCTGGGAGAACAAAGACCAGTATTTTGGAGCCTGAAAAGGGTGGGGGCTGCTGGGACATGAGCAAGTCATGGAACTATAATGCTCAGCATTCCACACTGCTAGGGATAGCTGAGAGCGAAGAAGTGCTCCCCATGTCAGTCTATGGTGGTCTCCCTCCACACAGAGGCCCTCATTCAGAGGCGGTTGGAGGATGCAAGCGGTCGCTCAGAAACTGGGCAGCCGCTTGCATCCTGACTGGCTGCCTCTGTTTCGGTCGTTAGGCTGTGGGTTTACACCCACAGCTCTAACGACCGCTAGGGTGATGGTCGCAATGGTCATAGACCATCGCAACCATCGGGGCTTACGACGAGATCCTAGGGTAGGGTCTCACTTGTCGTAAGCCCCGGAGAGCTTCTGGCTCTGTCAGAGTATTGTTACTACAAATACTTAGTTATGCCTTTCGGACTAAGCAACGCCCCAGCTGTATTTCAAAAATACATGAATCATATTTTCCTGGATCTGTTGTATAAATTTGTAGTGGTGTATTTGGACAATATCCTAATATTCTCTGAAGATATAGCAAGTCATCGTCAACATGTTTGTGAGGTGCTGTCTCGTCTCCGAGCTAATCAGCTTTTCTGTAAACTTGACAAATGCTCTTTTGAACAAAATTAACTGACATTTCTGGGGTACATAATCTCGGGTTCCTGCCTTCGAATGGACCCAGAGACGCTTGCAGCAATTGTCACCTGGTCCCGTCCAGTTGGATTGAAAGCAATACGCTTCCTGGGCTTTTGCAACTTCTACCACCAATTCATCAGGAACTACTCTTCCATCGCTGCTCCTATCACTGCTCTTACCAGCAGGGCCGGATTAAGGGGGGGGCGACAGGGGCGGTCGTCCCTGGGCCCCCACACGCAGAGGGGCCCCCACTAGCAGCGGTGCAGCCGGTGGTTTCACCCGCCGCTAGTGTCCCGCCGCTAGTGTAGTGTAGACCGCGCAGTGAGTGCGGCCACACTACACAGAGACAAACACACAGCCACCGGCGGCAGCTGTGTGTATGTTACAGCAGCCGATGAGAGTCACACAGACTCTCATTGGCTGCTGCTTCAACGGAGGGAGCCAGCTGGAGCTCACTCATGAGCTCTGTCTTCCGGCTCCCCCCGGGTGATGATGGGAGTGACGTCATGACGCTGACGTCTCTCCCATAGTGCAGGAGAAGAGCCAGAGCGGACAGCGGCGGTCACGTCAGGAGCGGGGTTTCAGGTAAGTTGTGGGGTTTTTTTTGTGTAAGGGGCACTGCATAGGGTGGGGCGCTTCATGGGGGCAATGCATAGGACAACTACTGGCGGCACTGAATAGGGGTGGGCTACTACTGTGGGCAGTGTATAGGGAGGACTACTTCTAGGGGCACTGCATGGGGGGGACCACTACTGGGTCTGGGAGCACTATATAAGGGGCACTACTGAGGGCACTGTATAGGGGGACCACTACTGGGGAGTTATATAAGGGGCACTGCATAGGGGGGACCACTATTGGGTGTAGGGGCACTGTATAGGGGGACCACTACTGGGGGCATTATATAAGGGTCACTTCATAGGGGGGACCACTATTGGGTCTGGGGGCACTGTATAGGGGGACCACTACTGGGGCATTATATAAGGGGCGCTGCATAGGGGGGGACACTACTGGGTCTGGGGGCACTATATAAGGTGCTCCACTGGGGCATTATATAATGGGCACTGCATAGGGGGGACCACTACTGGGTCTGGGGGCACTATATAAGGGGCACTGCATAGGGGGGACCACTACTGGGTCTGGGGGCACTATATAAGGGGCACTGCATAGGGGGACCACTACTGGGGGCACTGCATAAGGGGCATTACTACAGGGAACGGTGGTATATAGGGGCCCCCACAGACCTTAATCCGGCCCTGCTTACCGGGAAGGGTCAGGGTACTCGTGAGTGGTCAACGGAGGCAGAGGAAGCCTATGTCCATTTAAAACAGCAATTCCCCGAAACAGTCTACACCAATCATAAGAATTTGACGTACCTCAGGACAGCTCACTGTTTAAATTATCGTCAGTGTAGATGGTCGTTGTTCTTCGATCAATTTAATCTAGTGATTACTTACCGGCCGGGTAATAAGAACATCAAGGCTGATGCCCTTTCTCAAGCATTTATTTCTGCTGAAATGGAAGAAGTAAAGGAAGATAAGGCCATCCTAAACCCTGCCTGTTTCTTAGCAGTCACCAAGAGGGGCAAGATTCCACTGGGGAAAACATTTTCATGCACGATTTGTGATTCTGTGAGCAGACCTGGAAAGCATGCACTGTTGGTAGATCTCGAGGACCAGGGTTGGTTATCCCTGAGCTATGGGGTCTATGTACAAAGCCTTGGAGAGAGATAAAGTGGACAGAGGTAAAGGACCAACCAATCAGTTCCAAACTGTCACATGGCAGTGTTTGAAAAAATTACAGTAAGGAGCTGGTTGGTTGGTACTTTATCTCCATCCACTTTATCTCTCTACAAGACTTAGTACATAGACCCCTATATCGCTCTACACTTTATCTCTCTCCAAGGCTTATTACATGGACCCTTATGTAATTATCAGATTCATATATGAGGCAGGTCAATGCAAACTTTGAACCAAAGTACAATGTTAGTAAATGATCCCTACTGTTATTTTACACGTCCCCTCACTTTCAGTTTCAATCCCTTTTCCTATAGGCTGTAAGCAGTGGCGTCCCTCCCCGTGGTGTCACCTGGTGCCGGGAGGGACGCTGTGCGTGCGGCAACGTCGCGCACTGCCTAAAAGGGGTGTGGCCTCGTGGTACTGGGGCGTGGCCTCACAGGATGGGGCGTGGCCTCGCGACCTGAACCCCGGGGGTTCCGTTCTTGCTACTGGAAGGGGGGTGCAGGAGGTGCCTTGTTACAGTGTCGGCTCCCTTACAATGTCAGGAACAGGGTGCTGCACTTAATGCTACAGTGCAGCACTCGGCTCCTGTCACTGTGGGGGAGTCTGGGTGACCCCCGGGTGCAGGCCGCACCCCCCTTGTGACGCCACTGACTGTAAGCTCTTTGAGCAGGCTTTCCATTTGTGTCTTGCAATGTAAGATCTGGCTACTGCAGTGGTCTGAGGGCCTGATTCAGAGCTGAACGCTCTGACCAGAGCGCTCGCTCTGAATCAGGGCCCTCCTCCATGAAAATGGAGCGACCTCCTGGCCGCTCGTATAGCTGTGGGTGACCAAAAAGATGGACCATCGGACTTGCGATGGAGACCCTGCGGTAGGGTCTCCCTGCCACAAGCCCTGGAGTGATTTTGGCTCTATCAGAGCCAAAATCACTCCCACTAAAATCACTTGTAATGTCAGTGGGGCCGGCTTCAGATGGTAGGCGTTCCCATGGGAACGCCTCCGTCTGGCAGGCACGCCCCCGGCACACCCACCAAAGGGGGCGTGCTGTCAATCAACATCGACAGCACGCCCCCTTTGGTGCGAGACCCGGAGCGATGGAAAGCCCGTCGCTCCCTGGGTCTCGCGCATGTGCACGACGGAGCTCCCTCCGTCGTGCGCATGCGCAGTGGGGAACATCGACCCGCTTGCGAGCGTCCTGACGCTCACGAGCGGGTCTGAATGACCCCCTGAGTTTTTTTGGCAATGCTCCTTCTGTCCCTAAAGCATTTACCAAGCCCTTATCAGGGTGCGTCTGACTGCACTGAATGTTGACTGGGTCGTTATGAGGGGAGGACATGGCCGAATGAGCTGCCTTCCAGCTAAAAATTAAGCCTATCAATTCATTTTGTGTCTCAATGTCTTCACTGTTCGGATGGATAGGCTGCAGCCAATAATTACTGTGTATTAGTGTGCCCGTATGACAGCTGGATATTATTGGGATGAATAGGTGATCTTGTTTTCATGTGTATTTAACTTTCTATTTTACTATCTACATTTTCAGCCATCTGTACAACACTGCTAAATGGTATAATGACAGGGCCGCCGCCCATCCCTAATTACCAGTCCCAAGTTTTACAGATTTGTCCTTGGAATTGTCACCGGTTCAAATCCCGACAGCGGATGCCCGACAGGATCAAGATCCTAACTGGGGCAGGTAAGTACCCTAATCCTCTCCTGTCCCCCCCTAATTCTAACCTTCACTTAGTGGTGCCTAATCCTAATATCCCGCCTAGTGCCTAACCCTAACCTACCCTCGGGGGTGCCTAACCCTAACCCCCCCTTACCGCTCCCTAAACCTAACCTCTCCTTGGGGGTGCCTAACCCTCCCCCCTAGGGGTGCTTAACCCCAATTCCTCCCCCCTAAACCTAACCCCGCTAGACTCCCTAATCCTAAACCCCCCCTTCCTGCAGCTAACGCTAAGGGCGCCCCGGACTTACCTTCATTTTGGATGGCTTCCCCGACGTTCCAGCGTCGGGATTATGATAAGACGCCTATCATAAATCCCTAGCCGGCATTCCAATGTCGGGATTGTGACCGGCGGCCTTATCGTCTGAAGAAACCGTCCTTTCATTTAGATTGAGAAACGCGTTAAGGATCGTTATATTGCTGCTTTATCTTCCACTGGATTCACAAGATTGTGAAACTTATTATCCTGAATTCTATCTACACCCCCCAAGTGAATAGGAGCCAAGTTACCGGAGGAAGCAGCGTTTCTGCTATTACCACTGCTCGGAGACTACCAACTGCAGTTAGAGTGAGTCAATTAAAGAGCGTGACTCTTTACCCGCTACCAGGCAACCATAGCTTATACAAGGTAAAGACCGGACCAGCAATACCCCAGATGATTACTGGGAGGAAGCTGGGGATCTACACCGGGACATTTATATTCCTTTACTGCTGATGATATAGCTGATCTAACGGGACTCCAATCCTCTAGACAATTATAAGCTTCTTTATATATCCACTCGGACATGGGTGATTACCTCTAAGATTTTCATATATGATTGACATTTTAATCCTAAACATCGGTTGATATGTTTCTTATTCACAGTGGAATTAATGTTATTTAATTAGCTAAGTGCTAGTTTATTGGTTTCATGGTTAATAATAAACAAACTTTTTACATCTATACGTGCTCTTGTTAATTTGTAAGCGCCCTCTTTGATATGTCATTTTGACATATCTTATGTTTGTTTAGCTGTTTCCAATTGTAACTTCAGATACATTATTGGGAGGCTGTTTTATTTTTAATCTAGATAGTCTGTATCATTCTTGATTGCACCTAGTTTAATTTGTTATAATTAGAATTTCTAGAGAGCTGATGGCAATGCCTTTTGGCTACTAGAGCAGCAGCCAATCAATGCAAAGGAGAACCCGTCACCAACCTGAGCAATTACAAGTAGCAAATGCTTTTCATAATTATAGGCAGTAGAAGTGACCGATTCCGGTTGCTGGAGACGTGTTGCCATACTGCAGAGAGTCTCCCTATATCTGCAGCAATATGCTAAGGAAATAGACAACAATTAGAGCAGGCAGAGTTGGGTAATATAGTAGGGATGTAGTCGGCATCCCGGCAGTTGGAATCTCGAGTCCAGAATCCCGTATTAGGCTTGGGGTTAGGAACTAGGGGGAGGGGTGGGTTAGGCTGCGGAAGGGGAGGGTTAGGCTGCAGGAAGGGTTAGGCTGCGGGAATTGATTTGTTTTGGGGGGGTCATTATAAACTTTGGTCTGGTAATGAAGGTGTTAACACAGAATGCCTATGTTTCGGATGACCCCTATGGATCAGATACGCCTTCACTTCGGACAACTCCCGTGGTTCTGATACCCCTGCTGTTACCAAGTAGCTGCGATGAAGTGGAGCATATATTGGAAACACAGCATTTTATACAAGAAAAAGTTCAGTGAACCAGAAGTGAGAAACTTGTTCTGTAGAGACTCATGCAAAATTCAAGGGTGGATCTCACAGCTCTGACGCAAATACAATAGCCAGCGTGTATTTGCATTTTGACCTAAATATGAATGTTAGGTTGGTGAGATGCCAGCGTAATGAATGCCAGACCTTTTCTACTTCCACGTCTAGCCCAGGGAACTGCCTGATACAATCCTAAAGGAAATAGCTAATTTTCTTCGAGTAAATGCATCCTGCCTCTGCAGTCACACACAAGCCAAACGCTATACGCCCCTCGTACATCGGACAGAACCAAGATACAGCTTTGCCGGACCCACTTCTTCTATTACTGTTGCCTGCAAAGAGGACTTGCATTATGGCCACAAACCTTGTAAATGTTAACTAGTCACTTGAGTGGGATGCAGTCATTCACAATGTCGACATATGAAACGTCAACACCCGAAAATTGGGACAGAATGTCGACATTAGTGTTAGGTTGCGGGATGGAAAGGTTAGGCACTAGGGGGAAGGTAGAGCTGTAAGTGTGTGTGTTTGTGTTGGCGGGGGTACAGTTAGACACTAGGGGGTTGGATTAGTGAAAAATATTCACCTGAACGCTGCTTGTCAGATGACTCCGCAGGAACTACTCCTCACATGACCGCCAGGACCCGCTGTTGAAGGCGTCACTGCCATCAGGACTTGCTAAGACACAGCTAGAACACCAGGCCAGGGATGGTTTCTCGACATTCTATCATGTTCGATATTTCAGCAGTGTTGGCATAATGAATGTCAACATGATGCATACTTGCCTACTTTTGAGAAAGCATTTCAGGGAGACTGTGAAAGCAGCAACTATGAGCGCGGCGGTAAAGTGGGCGTGTACTGCTACATCCGAGAGGCGTGTCATGACGCAGCCATAGGAATCATTGTGCCTTATAACCAATCCAGGGAAATACTAATAATCTCATTTGAATGTACAGTATATATTTCTGAATATTTTCCAAGTATATAACAGCTACATAATGGGGGTAAGGTGCAATCAGGGAGATTGTCGGACTCTTCAGGGAGTCAGGGAGATTGCTACTATTTCAGGGAGTCTCCCTGACTACCGTATCAGGGCAAGTATGACCTGACGAATGTCGACCGAGTATACCACACCCTTTCGAGTATTTAGGGGCATATTTATCCATCACTCTTCGTGGGATATTTCACAAAAATACCCATTTTGGGGGGCTACCCACAATTACTAAGGACCCCCTAGATGTATGTACGGGGGAACCACAGAAAATATCATAGATATTTGCAGCGATCCCCCATTTTTGACCACAAGGGCTTCTGTGGGGGCTGCAAAAATGCTGAATTCTTCAGATGGCTTTAGCCATTGTACCCTATAGGCATTATTACGCAAAGGTTACCAGGTGAGAGATCCGCAGGATCCCTTCCCTGGCAGTGGCCGGGTCCTGAGTCCAGAAGTAAAGTGATCGCATTAGCTTGGGTTTCAGCTCCGCATCTTTTATAAAATTTCAATCTATAGATTAGCTAAAAATAAAGGAAAAGTTCTATCGCCGTGGTTACCATACACTGCCCTTACCCTAAGACGCTGTGTAAGACCGAATCAATGTACAGTAGTCAACATGCACAAACATAAATGAGAATTCCTGAGTAACCTCCCAGCGTGTGGGACACTGACGGTCTAAATACCGGTGCCGAAATCCCGATAGGCCGCACCAGTATCCCTACCGTCGGCATCCCGCAGGTAAGTATCGGGGTGTTAGGGGAAGGTTAGGATTAGGCACTAGGAAGAGGGTTGGAGTTAGGCACTGGGGAAGGAGAGTTAGGATTAGGGTGCGGGGAGGTTAGGTTTAGGCACTAGGAGGGGAGGTTAGGTTTAGGCAACGGGGCGGGGGAGGTTAGGCTCAGGTGCTAGAGGGGCGGAGATTAGGTTTAGGCACTGGGGAGGGGGTGTTAGGTTTAGGGCGTGTGGAGGGGGATGTTAGGTTTAGGCACCGGGGTAAGGGTGTTAAGTTTAAGGTGCAGGGAGGGGGATGTTAGGCCTAGGCACTAGGGGGGGAGGATTAGGGGTTAGGGTAGGAGTTCGGAAAACACTTACCGTTAGTTCCTATGGGCAGGGCCGGCGCTACCAATAGGCAAACTTAGGCAGCTGCCTAAGAGCGCCCGCTGCTGGATTGATGTGTAGTGTGGACCGCACATAAGTGTAGCCCGCACTACACTACTAGGAACAAACACACAGCCGCCGGCAGCTGTGTGTCTGTTTTAGCAGCCAATGAGAGTCAGAAAGACTCTCATTGGCTGCTGCGCCCACTGCCGGAGCCGGACTGGAGCTCACTCATGAGCTACATCCTGCCGGCTCCTGCAGTGAGTGATGGGGAGAGAGACGTCATGATGTCTCTCCCATCATGCAGAGTGGGCCGGCACGGGGGACAGAGGAGCGGACGCCGGAGCGGGGATTAAGGTAAGTGGAGGTTTTTGTTCTTTCTTCCGTGTGTGTCTGTCTGGGATTACTGCTGGGGGGGAGAATATCACTACTGGGGGCACTGCTGGGGGGAGGCTACTACTGGAGGCATTGCTAGGGGGAGGCAACTACTGGGGGCACGACTACTACTGGGGGCACCTCTTGGGGGGGATCTCCTGCTGGGGGGGACTACTACTGGGGGCACTGCTGGGGGGACGACTACTACTGGGGGCACTGCTGGAGGACTACTACTGGGGGCACTGCTGGGGGGATTACTGCTGGGGGCACTGCACTGGTGGGACCACTACTGGGGGCACTGCTGGGGGAAGATTACTGCTGGGGACACTGCACTGGTGGGACCACTACTGGGGGGCATTGCAAAGGTGGGGATTACTGCTGAGGGCACTGTATAGCTGGGGACTACTACTGGGGGCACAGCTGGGGGGGACTACTACTGGGAGCACTGCATCGGGGGGACCACTATTGGTGGCACTGCACAGGGGGGGACATGTACTGGGGCACTATATAAGGGGCACTTCACAAGGGGGGACTAGCACTGGGGGCACTATATAAGGGGCACTGCATGGGGGGGACTACTACTGTGGGCATTATATAAGGGACCACTACCTGGGGCACTATATAAGGGGCACTGCGTAGGTGGGACTACTACTGGGGGCATTATATAAGGGGCACTGTATAGGGGGACCACTACTGGGAGCACTGCAAAGGGGGCCACTAATGGGGGCACTACTGGGGGCACTGCATAGAGGGGACCACTGCTGGGGGCACTGTATAAGGGCTTGTGGAATTTCTAGGGTGCCAAGAATCCTTGCACCGACCCTGCCTATGGGTGTCGGGATGCCGCTGTCGGTATTCTGCCCATTGGCATCCTGACAGCCGAGATTTCATACCCAACCCATTCACACTGGTTGGTGAGGGCTTAATGAGAATCGTTTTGTTGTCCTGTCTTGAATCATATCCGGCTGAGACATATATGACAAAGTACCCAGCAAATACCACTGCGATATGAAAAGGGAACAGCTCCATCCGAGCATGATTTTTCTCTGGTCTGTGCTAGGTGTAGTATGAAAAATTGACATTTAAAATGGCGACAGGTTCTGTATGTTGACAGTCACAATGTCGACATTGACCTTAGGCCAACATGAAAAATATTTACCAGAATGTCGACACACATTTTGCTTATTTTAGCCTAACCTTAAAAATAACACAAAATTGTACTGTTGATATAACATGCCGACATGAACATGTCAACATTTTGACCTTGTCGACATTTGTGAACGTAGACCTGACGTCCATTTTGTCATTCTGACTGAATCATCCTGTCCCAGTCCTCTTGTTGAATACAGGTTCCGAAAGTGGGCCCTGATTCACTACCGATCGCAACTGCGATTACGCACGCAATCGGCCGATTGTTGCAGTCTGCGCATGCACGAACCGGCCGCTGTGATCGGGACTACGAAGACACAACGCAGAGTGATTGACGAGTGCTGTTTGTGGGTGGTGACGGGGGATGGAGGGGCGTCGGTGAAACGCAGGCATGCCAGTGCATAAATTATCCACTGCGATGCCGTATGCAGCCTGAGGCCTTACAGCGTGCGATGGTACTCGATGTTACCGATGGTTTTGCAGTCTTGTTAAGGATTACGGATGTGTGTAAGGTAAAGTGGGCGTTCTTATGTGGTGCTGCGAAGGCATAGTGAACGCAATGGATTAGCATACTATCGCAGTTGAACTGCGTGCGTAATTGCTATCCATAGTGAATCAGACCTAGGGATGTTATACTTTTATATTCTGAGGTGTGTTGTGTAACAATTACTCAGAGATTGCAGGGAGATGCCGGACTATTTACCAATGATGAACATTGAATTGGCCCACAGATGTCCCGCCTTCACTGGTTGTAATTTATGAATTGCAAAATGTCCGAGGAGTATTACAACGCCCTTTCATGCAGTGCCGTCTCTCTATGTCGGCAACATCACCAAAGCTCAAAGATACATGAAGCTAAATTTGAGGAGCCGTTAAAGTTTGCATGGGCCAGTGGCATCAGTTCTGCGGGAGGGTTTTTTGTTCTATAAGCGCTCAAGGGCCCTCATTCAGAGCCGTACGCTCTGAGCAGAGCGCACGCTCTGAATGAGCGCCGGCCTCCATAATTATGGAGCGTCCTCCTGGACGCTCGTATAGCTGTGGGTCACCACCCACAGCTATACGAGCGTGCAGTTTGATGGCCGCGATGGTCTTGACCATCGCGACCATCGCCACTGCGAGCCGGAGCCTGCGGTTGAGTTTTTCAACCGCAAGGCCCGGAGTGATTTTGGCTCTATCAGAGCCAAAATCACTCCCACTGACATCACTAGTGATGTCAGTGGGCCGGCTTCTGATGGTAGGCGTTCCCTTGGGAACGCCCCCGTCAGGGAGGCACGCCCCCGGCACGCCCACCAAAGGGGGCGTGCTGTCAATCAACATCGACAGCACGCCCCCTTTGATCAGACACAACGAGCGAAGGAAAGTCCTTCGCTCGCCGCGTCTGGCGCATGCGCACGACGGAGCTCCCGCCGTCGTGCGCATGCGCAGTGCACAACATCGACCCACTTGCGAGCGGACAGCCGCTTGCGAGTGGGTCTGAATCAGGCCCAAGGTTATTTAAATGATGGGCAGAGAGGGCACATGTCCAAGGCCATTCCGTGTTGGCCAGAGGGTCTCTACACCATTTTCAACTCTGCAAAAGAACTTACATATTGCACCTGGTCTGAGCTGGCAGAATCCCCAGGATTTATGGCTCCGTATTGCAGCCTCCCCCCCCCCGGTGCTCCGGTTAGCAGAAGGCTGGACCTTAATATATTTTCTTACAATATTTAACTAGGTGACTGGCAATGCAGATTTAGGTAAAAAGAAAAATGAAATGTTTTATCTAATGAAATGGGATGGCTACAAAATGTCAGAAGGTAGAACCTAGGGGTATTTATCAAAGCTTGGAGAGAGATAAAATTGCGAGAGAGAAAGTACCAACCAATCAGCTTCTAACTGACATGTTACAGGCTGTGCGTCAAAAATGACAGTTAGGAGTTGATTAGTTGGTACTTTCTCTCTCACAATTTTATCTCTCGCCTAATGGTGCATACACACGATCAGATTTTTTCTTCAGATATGGACGATAACGATTTAAAAATCGTTCAGTCGTTCATATCTGAAGGAAAATCGTTCATATCTGACATGCCTGAACGATGGACGATCAACGATGCGCGTTCCCGTTTGTCAGATAACGATATCTGACATCTGATGGGTTTGCAGTCAGACTTGGACGATTCCATTCATTTTAATGCACTCAAAAATCGTTCAATCGTTCAAATCGTTCAAATCGTTCAAAACTTTGGTCAAATCGTTCAAATCGTTCAAATCGTTCAATCGTTCAGTCGTTCATCTGACAAATCTGACAAGTCTGACAAATCTGACCGTGTGTACGCTCCATAACTCCTAATAAATACCTGTGATGCCTATGCTTTCAGAGCACCTATGTATAACTATATGCAGTGGGCGGGCACATTTTGGTGCGTTGGGCGAAGCATATACGCTGATGGTTGTCATTTTGCCTCAAGCGCACTTTGTAAGATTGCTAAACTTACAGAAGTCCGTATTGGAAGGCTGCAGAGTATGTGTTAGGCAGTCACATCGCAGGAAACAAGATAGAACTTTGTATCTCAAACAGCCACTTAATTTGTGGACTAATTTCCCTGATGTTCCTTCATTAAAAATGTAAACACACACAGTGTTTTAGGTAATGCAGTTACTGGACCTCAATTCATCTGCACATTCTTTAGCTTTGGCAGAAGCCTCACCTTCCAGGTCTCTCCTCGCCCGGAACAAGCAGCACCATTCATCCCAGGATGTGTGAAATTGGCCGGCTCACCTGGGCAAAGTGTCGATGGGATTTCCAGCAGCAGAACTTTGCGTCTCATTATTTCTGGGCATAGGTGAATTTATGTACTGCCGACTAACCTCTCTGTTGCTTCAAGCAGAATCATGGGCTGCAAAGTGATTTCAAAGTTTCGCTGAGTTGTCAAATAACAGAGAAAGTTAGTTGTTCAATTTTTAAATAAAAATAAATAAATAAATAAAAGTTTCCAATGTTTAATAGGGCTTCAGATGAATTTCATTTACTGCCGGGTACATATTCTCCTGCAACTTTTGCTAAATGTTTAACAATGCATTTCTGTACAGTATATAATGACAATATAAACTATTTTCTGCACAGTTTTTTCGTAAAAAATACTGTGACAAGTGCCCATGCATGTGCTAACTGGCCGTCGTAAGCCCCATCCACGCCATCGTACTATCCCCCCCGCGACCCCCCTTCCTTAATTACACTTACCTTCGGTGATCGGGGCTCCGGTGATGTCCTCCGTGGCTCCGGTCAGCTGATCTCCCGTTCTGCACTGGGAAGCGGTCAGATGACTGGGTCCTAGTTCAGGATGGGAAACCAGCTGACCGGAGGGAGGACATCACCGGATCCCCAATCTGGACTCAGGTAAGTTTTTTTTTCTAGCAGTGATCAGCGTGTGGTCTGTTTAGACCACACAGTTGATCACTGGGGCTGGCTCCGGGATCTGCTCTGCCTGTTAGAGCGGAGCAGGAGTCCGATAATCGGGGGAGATTCTGGATAACGCCACCTCCAGGTGGTGTTATTATCACAGGGCTTCCCCCTGTATTTTTTCACAATTAATTTTTTAGTAACTACCAGGCAGATCGCAGTTCCAATTACAATTATGGGAAATGCAATCTGATATCTGATAAACATATGTGATAATTAGGGCTTGGAGTAGAATTTTACGAATTCTACTCCAATTGCCCTTTAGTAACTTTAGGTGATACTAAAATAATGTGAAAAGGATGTGAAAACACCCTTTTTCACTTTATTTTAGTCAAAATAATGATAATAAATAGAGCCCAAAGATATATATGGTTTCAATTAAAAACGAAGAAACAATCAGGATCACACAGCTGGAGCAGCCAGCTCCATAGTATAACATTACCACACTGCAGGATCACTCAACTGGAGCAGCCGGCTCCATATTATTACATCACCGCACTGCAGGATCACACAACTGGAGCAGCCGGCTCCATATTATTACATCACAGCACTGCAGGATCACACAGCTGGAGCAGCCGGCTCCATATTATTACATCATTGGACTGCAGGATCACACAGCTGGAGCAGCCGGCTCCATATTATTACATCATTGGACTGCAGGATCACACAGCTGGAGCAGCCGGCTCCATATTATTACATCACAGCACTGCAGGATCACACAGCTGGAGCAGCCGGCTCCATATTATTACATCATTGGACTGCAGGATCACACAACTGGAGCAGCCGGCTCCATATTATTACATCACAGCACTGCAGGATCACACAGCTGGAGCAGCCGGCCACATATTATTACTTCACAGCACTGCAGGATCACACAGCTGGAGCAGCCGGCCACATATTATTACATCACAGCACTGCAGGATCACACAGCTGGAGCAGCTGGCCACATATTATTACATCACAGCACTGCAGGATCACACAGCTGGAGCAGTCACCTCCATATTATTACATCACAGCACTGCAGGATCACACAGCTGGAGCAGCCAGCTTCATAGTATAACATCACCACACTGCAGGGTCACACAACTGGAGCAGCCGGCTCCATATTATTATTACATCACAGCACTGCAGGATCACACAGCTGGAGCAGCCGGCCACATATTATTAATACATCACAGCACTGCAGGATCACACATCTGGAGCAGCCGGCCACATATTATTATTACATCACAGCACTGCAGGATCACACAGCTGGAGCAGCCAGCTCCATATTATTACATTATTGGACTGCAGGATCACACAGCTGGAGCAGCCGGCTCCATATTATTACATCATTGGACTGCAGGATCACACAGCAGGAGCAGCCGGCTCCATATTATTACATCACAGCACTGCAGGATCACACAGCTAGAGCAGCCGGCTCCATATTATTACATCATTGGACTGCAGGATCACACTGCTGGAGCAGCCGGCTCCATATTATTACATCACAGCACTGCAGGATCACACAGCTGGAGCAGCCGGCACCATATTATTACATCATTGGACTGCAGGATCACACAGCTGGAGCAGCTGGCTCCATATTATTACATCATTGGACTGCAGGATCACACAGCTGGAGCAGCCGGCCACACATTATTACATCACCACACTGCAGGATCACACAACTGGAGCAGCCGGCTCCATATTATTATTACATCACTGCACTGCAGGATCACACAGCTGGAGCAGCCGGCCACATATTATTACATCACAGCACTGCAGGATCACACAGCTGGAGCAGCCGGCTCCATATTATTACATCATTGGACTGCAGGATCACACAGCTGGAGCAGCCGGCTCCATATTAGTACATCACAGCACTGCAGGATCACAAAGCTGGAGCAGCCGGCTCCATATTATTACATCATTGGACTGCAGGATCACACAGCTGGAGCAGCCGGCCACACATTATTACATCACAGCACTGCAGGATCACACAGCTGGAGCAGCCGGCTCCATATTATTACATCATTGGACTGCAGGATCACACAGCTGGAGCAGCCGGCCACACATTATTACATCACAGCACTGCAGGATCACACAGCTGGAGCAGCCGGCTCCATATTATTACATCATTGGACTGCAGGATCACACAGCTGGAGCAGCCGGCTCCATATTATTACATCATTGGACTGCAGGATCGCACAGCTGGAGCAGCCGGCTCCATATTATTACATCATTGGACTGCAGGATCACACAGCTGGAGCAGCCGGCTCCATACTATTACATCATTGGACTGCAGGATCACATAGCTGGAGCAGCCGGCTCCATATTATTACATCACAGCACTGCAGGATCACACAGCTGGAGCAGCCGGCTCCATATTATTACGTCATTGGACTGCAGGATCACACAGCTGGAGCAGCCGGCTCCATATTATTACATCATTGGACTGCAGGATCACACAGCTGGAGCAGCCGGCTCCATATTATTACATCACAGCACTGCAGGATCACACAGCTGGAGCAGCCGGCTCCATATTATTACATTATTTGCCTGCAGGATCACACAGCTGGAGCAGCCGGCTCCATATTATTACATCATTGGACTGCAGGATCACACAGCTGGAGCAGCCGGCTCCATATTATTACATCACAACACTGCAGGATCACACAGCTAGAGCAGCCGGCTCCATATTATTACATCATTGGACTGCAGGATCACACTGCTGGAGCAGCCGGCTCCATATTATTACATCACAGCACTGCAGGATCATACAGCTGGAGCAGCCGGCACCATATTATTACATCATTGGACTGCAGGATCACACAGCTGGAGCAGCTGGCTCCATATTATTACATCATTGGACTGCAGGATCACACAGCTGGAGCAGCCGGCCACACATTATTACATCACCACACTGCAGGATCACACAACTGGAGCAGCCGGCTCCATATTATTATTACATCACTGCACTGCAGGATCACACAGCTGGAGCAGCCGGCCACATATTATTACATCACAGCACTGCAGGATCACACAGCTGGAGCAGCCAGCTCCATATTATTACATCATTGGACTGCAGGATCACACAGCTGGAGCAGCCGGCTCCATATTAGTACATCACAGCACTGCAGGATCACAAAGCTGGAGCAGCCGGCTCCATATTATTACATCATTGGACTGCAGGATCACACAGCTGGAGCAGCCGGCCACACATTATTACATCACAGCACTGCAGGATCACACAGCTGGAGCAGCCGGCTCCATATTATTACATCATTGGACTGCGGGGATCACACAGCTGGAGCAGCCGGCCACACATTATTACATCACAGCACTGCAGGATCACACAGCTGGAGCAGCCGGCTCCATATTATTACATCATTGGACTGCAGGATCACACAGCTGGAGCAGCCGGCTCCATTTTATTACATCATTGGACTGCAGGATCACACAGCTGGAGCAGCCGGCTCCATATTATTACATCATTGGACTGCAGGATCACACAGCTGGAGCAGCCGGCTCCATATTATTACATCATTGGACTGCAGGATCACACAGCTGGAGCAGCCGGCTCCATATTATTACATCATTGGACTGCAGGATCACACAGCTGGAGCAGCCGGCCACACATTATTACATCACAGCACTGCAGGATCACACAGCTGGAGCAGCCGGCTCCATATTATTACGTCATTGGACTGCAGGATCACACAGCTGGAGCAGCCGGCTCCATATTATTACATCATTGGACTGCAGGATCACACAGCTGGAGCAGCCGGCTCCATATTATTACATCACAGCACTGCAGGATCACACAGCTGGAGCAGCCGGCTCCATATTATTACATCATTGGACTGCAGGATCACACAGCTGGAGCAGCCGACTCCATATTATTACATCACAGCACTGCAGGATCACACAGCTGGAGCAGCCGGCTCCATATTATTACATCATTGGACTGCAGGATCACACAGCTGGAGCAGCCGGCCACACATTATTACATCACAGCACTGCAGGATCACACAGCTGGAGCAGCCGACTCCATATTATTACATCACAGCACTGCAGGATCACACAGCTGGAGCAGCCGGCTCCATATTATTACATCATTGGACTGCAGGATCACACAGCTGGAGCAGCCGGCCACACATTATTACATCACAGCACTGCAGGATCACACAGCTGGAGCAGCCGGCTCCATATTATTACATCATTGGACTGCAGGATCACACAGCTGGAGCAGCCGGCTCCATATTATTACATCATTGGACTGCAGGATCACACAGCTGGAGCAGCCGGCACCATATTATTACATCAGTGGACTGCAGGATCACACAGCTGGAGCAGCCGGCTCCATATTATTACATCACAGCACTGCAGGATCACACAGCTGGAGCAGCCGGCTCCATATTATTACATCATTGGACTGCAGGATCACACAGCTGGAGCAGCCGGCTCCATATTATTACATCATTGGACTGCAGGATCACACAGCTGGAGCAGCCGGCTCCATATTATTACATCATTGGACTGCAGGATCACACAGCTGGAGCAGCCGGCTCCATATTATTACATCATTGGACTGCAGGATCACACAGCTGGAGCAGCCGGCTCCATACTATTACATCATTGGACTGCAGGATCACATAGCTGGAGCAGCCGGCTCCATATTATTACATCACAGCACTGCAGGATCACACAGCTGGAGCAGCCGGCTCCATATTATTACGTCATTGGACTGCAGGATCACACAGCTGGAGCAGCCGGCTCCATATTATTACATCATTGGACTGCAGGATCACACAGCTGGAGCAGCCGGCTCCATATTAATACATCACAGCACTGCAGGATCACACAGCTGGAGCAGCCGGCTCCATATTATTACATTATTTGCCTGCAGGATCACACAGCTGGAGCAGCCGGCTCCATATTATTACATCATTGGACTGCAGGATCACACAGCTGGAGCAGCCGGCTCCATATTATTACATCATTGGACTGCAGGATCACACTGCTGGAGCAGCCGGCTCCATATTATTACATCACAGCACTGCAGGATCATACAGCTGGAGCAGCCGGCACCATATTATTACATCATTGGACTGCAGGATCACACAGCTGGAGCAGCTGGCTCCATATTATTACATCATTGGACTGCAGGATCACACAGCTGGAGCAGCCGGCCACACATTATTACATCACCACACTGCAGGATCACACAACTGGAGCAGCCGGCTCCATATTATTATTACATCACTGCACTGCAGGATCACACAGCTGGAGCAGCCGGCCACATATTATTACATCACAGCACTGCAGGATCACACAGCTGGAGCAGCCAGCTCCATATTATTACATCATTGGACTGCAGGATCACACAGCTGGAGCAGCCGGCTCCATATTAGTACATCACAGCACTGCAGGATCACAAAGCTGGAGCAGCCGGCTCCATATTATTACATCATTGGACTGCAGGATCACACAGCTGGAGCAGCCGGCCACACATTATTACATCACAGCACTGCAGGATCACACAGCTGGAGCAGCCGGCTCCATATCATTACATCATTTTACTGCAGGATCACACAGCTGGAGCAGCCGGCCACACATTATTACATCACAGCACTGCAGGATCACACAGCTGGAGCAGCCGGCTCCATATTATTACATCATTGGACTGCAGGATCACACAGCTGGAGCAGCCGGCTCCATATTATTACATCATTGGACTGCAGGATCACACAGCTGGAGCAGCCGGCTCCATATTATTACATCATTGGACTGCAGGATCACACAGCTGGAGCAGCCGGCTCCATATTATTACATCATTGGACTGCAGGATCACACAGCTGGAGCAGCCGGCCACACATTATTACATCACAGCACTGCAGGATCACACAGCTGGAGCAGCCGGCTCCATATTATTACGTCATTGGACTGCAGGATCACACAGCTGGAGCAGCCGGCTCCATATTATTACATCATTGGACTGCAGGATCACACAGCTGGAGCAGCCGGCTCCATATTATTACATCACAGCACTGCAGGATCACACAGCTGGAGCAGCCGGCTCCATATTATTACATCATTGGACTGCAGGATCACACAGCTGGAGCAGCCGACTCCATATTATTACATCACAGCACTGCAGGATCACACAGCTGGAGCAGCCGGCTCCATATTATTACATCATTGGACTGCAGGATCACACAGCTGGAGCAGCCGGCCACACATTATTACATCACAGCACTGCAGGATCACACAGCTGGAGCAGCCGGCTCCATATTATTACATCATTGGACTGCAGGATCACACAGCTGGAGCAGCCGGCTCCATATTATTACATCATTGGACTGCAGGATCACACAGCTGGAGCAGCCGGCACCATATTATTACATCAGTGGACTGCAGGATCACACAGCTGGAGCAGCCGGCTCCATATTATTACATCACAGCACTGCAGGATCACACAGCTGGAGCAGCCGGCTCCATATTATTACATCATTGGACTGCAGGATCACACAGCTGGAGCAGCCGGCTCCATATTATTACATCATTGGACTGCAGGATCACACAGCTGGAGCAGCCGGCTCCATATTATTACATCATTGGACTGCAGGATCACACAGCTAGAGCAGCCGGCTCCATATTATTACATCATTGGACTGCAGGATCACACAGCTGGAGCAGCCGGACACATATTATTACATCACTGCACTGCAGGATCACACAGCTGGAGCAACCGGCCACATATTATTACATCATTGCACTGCAGGATCACACAGCTGGAGCAGCCGGCTCCATATTATTACATCATTGGACTGCAGGATCACACAGCTGGAGCAGCCGGCTCTATATTATTACATCATTGGACTGCAGGATCACACAGCTGGAGCAGCCGGCCACATATTATTACATCACAGCACTGCAGGATCACACAGCTGGAGCAGCCGGCTCCATATTATTACATCATTGCACTGCAGGATCACACAGCTGGAGCAGCCGGCTCCATATTATTACATCACAGCACTGCAGGATCACACAGCTGGAGCAGCCGGCTCCATAATATTACATAATTGGACTGCAGGATCACACAGCTGGAGCAGCCGGCTCCATATTATTACATCATTGGACTGCAGGATCACACAGCTGGAGCAGCCGGCCACACATTATTACATCACAGCACTGCAGGATCACACAGCTGGAGCAGCCGGCTCCATATTATTACATCATTGGACTGCAGGATCACACAGCTGGGGCAGCCGGCTCCATATTCTTTCATCACAGCACTGCAGGATCACACAGCTGGAGCAGCCGGCTCCATATTATTACATCATTGGACTGCAGGATCACACAGCTGGAGCAGCCGGCTCCATATTATTACATCATTGGACTGCAGGATCACACAGCTGGAGCAGCCGGCTCCATATTATTACATCATTGCACTGCAGGATCACACAGCTGGAGCAGCCGGCCACATATTATTACATCATTGGACTGCAGGATCACACAGCTGGAGCAGCCGGCTCCATATTATTACATCATTGGACTGCAGGATCACACAGCTGGAGCAGCCGGCCACACATTATTACATCACAGCACTGCAGGATCACACAGCTGGAGCAGCCGGCTCCATATTATTACATCATTGGACTGCAGGATCACACAGCTGGAGCAGCCGGCCACACATTATTACATCACAGCACTGCAGGATCACACAGCTGGAGCAGCCGGCTCCATATTATTACATCATTGGACTGCAGGATCACACAGCTGGAGCAGCCGGCTCCATATTATTACATCATTGGACTGCAGGATCGCACAGCTGGAGCAGCCGGCTCCATATTATTACATCATTGGACTGCAGGATCACACAGCTGGAGCAGCCGGCTCCATACTATTACATCATTGGACTGCAGGATCACATAGCTGGAGCAGCCGGCTCCATATTATTACATCACAGCACTGCAGGATCACACAGCTGGAGCAGCCGGCCACACATTATTACATCACCACACTGCAGGATCACACAACTGGAGCAGCCGGCTCCATATTATTATTACATCACTGCACTGCAGGATCACACAGCTGGAGCAACCGGCCACATATTATTACATCATTGCACTGCAGGATCACACAGCTGGAGCAGCCGGCTCCATATTATTACATCATTGGACTGCAGGATCACACAGCTGGAGCAGCCGGCTCTATATTATTACATCATTGGACTGCAGGATCACACAGCTGGAGCAGCCGGCCACATATTATTACATCACAGCACTGCAGGATCACACAGCTGGAGCAGCCGGCTCCATATTATTACATCATTGCACTGCAGGATCACACAGCTGGAGCAGCCGGCTCCATATTATTACATCACAGCACTGCAGGATCACACAGCTGGAGCAGCCGGCTCCATAATATTACATCATTGGACTGCAGGATCACACAGCTGGAGCAGCCGGCTCCATATTATTACATCATTGGACTGCAGGATCACACAGCTGGAGCAGCCGGCCACACATTATTACATCACAGCACTGCAGGATCACACAGCTGGAGCAGCCGGCTCCATATTATTACATCATTGGACTGCAGGATCACACAGCTGGGGCAGCCGGCTCCATATTATTACATCATTGGCCTGCAGGATCACACAGCTGGAGCAGCCGGCTCCATATTATTACATTTCTGCCTAACAATACTATTTATTTTCAGGACTATATATTTGAACTAGGGGTGAGCGGGTTCGGATTTTCAGCCCCCCGATCCGAGTCAGATCCGAGTCAGGCTCGAGTTTTCCCGCCTGACTCGGATCTGAAATCGAGGCAAAACGTCATCATCCCGCCTTCCGGGTCTCGCGGGTTTTGGATCCTATATAAGGTACCCGCGTCGGCGCCATTTTCTCACTCGGCTGTGGACAGTGAAGAGGGAGGGTGGGAGTTAGGGCTGGCTGGGCTGTGTAGTGTAGTGTAGTGTAGTGCAGAGTAGTGTTGTGCTGTGCTGCGCTGTGCTGCTGTTGTCCACTACTTCAATGTCCATAGGGGCTGGCTGTGTTTGTGAATTGTGTGCGCAGTAGCCTCACGTGCATCAACAAAGTAGTGCCAAGCGTGCGCCTGTGTCATAAGTAAAGGGCCGGCTGGCTTGACCGTTAAAGGGTGCTGTAACCCCCAAAGTACACTCCAAACCAAATAACAAAATATTTTTTCTGTGTTTGTGAATTGTGTGTGCAGTAGCCGCACGTGCATCAAGAAAGGAGCAGCGCCAAGCGTGCGCCTGTGTCCCATAAGTAAAGAGCCGGCTGGCTCATTTCTTAAAGGGTGGTGTAACCCACAAAGTGCACTACTCTCCAGCAAAAATAAAAAAATATTTTCTGTGTTTAGCCGCACGTATATATCAAATCGATATAACATAAATGGAGGACCAAACTTTCTCCAATAAAAATAAAATAGAGAAAGATCAAGAACCACTTCCTCCTACTGCTGAAGCTGCTGCCACTAGTCATTACATAGACGATAACATGCCATCAACGTCGTCTGCCAAGGCCGATGCCCAATGTCATAATAGAGGGCACATACAATCCCAAATGACAAAGTTCAGGAAAATGACCTTGAAAAAAACATTTAAATCAGCTGAAGAGAAACATAAACTTGCCAAGATGCCATTTACGACACGGAGTGGCAAGGAACGGCTAAGGTCGATCCCTAGTATGTTCATGACTAGTGGTTCAGCTTCACATGACGATGGAAGCCCTCCTCCCACTAAAAAAATCAAAAGAGTTAAGCTGGCAAAAGCACAGCGAAGAACTGTGCTTTCTAAGAAGATATCACAAATCCCCAAGGAGAGTCCAAGTGTGGTGGTGGTTGCGATGCCTGACCTTCCCAGCACTGGACGGGAAGAGGTGGCTCTTTCCACCATTTGCACGCCCCCTGCAAGTGCTGAAAGGAGCACCCACAGTCCACTTGCTGATATGCAAATTGAAGATGTCACTGTTGAAGTACAACAGGATGAGGATACTGGTATAGCTGGCGCTGAGGAGGAAGTTGGCGAGGAGGATTCTGATTATGATGTGGTTTGTTTAAATCAGGCTCCGTGGGAGACAGTTGTTGTCCGTGGGATGAATAAGCCCATCACGGTCATGCCTGGGCAGAAGACCAAACATTCCACCTCTTTGGTCTGGCAATATTTCTATCCAAATCCGGACAACAACTGTCTTGCCATATGTACCATATGTAAAGGTGAAATAAGTAGGGGTAGGGACGTCAACCACCTAGGAACATCCTCCCTTATACGGCACCTGCAGCGCGTTCATAAAAAGTTACTGTCAAGTTCAGAAACTTTGGCTAAGACCGTAAGCAGTCCAGGGACACCTAAATCCCGTTGTCCTGTTGTATCCAAGCGCCTGCAAACCACACCGTCAACTCCTTCCTCGTCAATTTCCTCCTTAGTCAGGATCGGAAGTAGTCCTGCAGGCCATGTCACTGGCATGACTGACTCTCCTGTCCGGGATTCCTCCGGAGGATCCTGCATTGCTACGCCTACTGCTGCCGCTGCTGCTGTTGCTGCTGCTGGGAGTCGTTCATCATCCCAGAGAGGAAGTAGGAACACCACTACTTTTACTAAACAATTGACCCTCCAACAGTCCTTAGCGAGGAGGATGAAGTACGACAGCAGTCATCCTGAAGCAAAACGTATAACTGAGGCCTTGACTGCTATGTTGGTGTTAGACGTGCGTCCGGTATCCGCCATTAGTGCAGTGGGATTTAGACAATTGATGGAGGTAGTGTGTCCCCGGTTCCAAATCCCGTCTAGATTCCACTTCACTAGGCAGGCGATACCGAGACTGTACAGAAACGTCAGAAAAAGTGTCCTCAGTGTCCTGAAAAATGCCGTTGTACACAATGTCCACTTAACCACGGACATGTGGACAAGTGGAACAGGGCAGACTAAGGACTATATGACTGTGACAGCCCACTGGGTAGATGTATCACCTTACGCAGCAACAGCAGCAGCGTCACCAGTAGCAGCATCTCAGAAACGCCAGCTCGTTCCAAGGCAGGCTACGCTGTGTATCACCGGTTTCAGTAAGAGGCACACCGCCGACAACTTCTTAGAGAAACTGGGGGAAATCATTGCCCAGTGGCTTACCCCACTTAGACTCTCCTGGGGATTTGTGATATCTGACAACGCCACCAATATTGTGCGGGCATTACATCTGGGCAAATTCCAGCACGTCCCATGTTTTGCTCACACAATAAACTTGGTGGTGCAGAATTTTCTGAAAAGCGACAGGGGCGTGCAGGAGACGCTTTGGGTGGCCCGAAAAATTTCTGCCCACTTTCGCCATTCAGCGACTGCGTGCCGAAGACTGGAGCGCCAGCAATCACTCTTGAACCTGCCCCGCCATCACCTGAAGCAAGAGGTTGTGACGCGGTGGAACTCAACCCTCTATATGCTTCAGAGGATGGAGGAGCAGCAAAAGGCCATACAAGCCTATACATCCACCTATGACATAGGCAAAGGAGGGGGTATGTACCTGACTCAAGCGCAGTGGAGAATGATTTCCGTGTTGTGCAAGGTTCTCCAGCCCTTCGAACTTGCCACACGTGAAGTCAGTTCAGACACTGCCAGCTTGAGTCAGGTCATTCCCCTCATCAGGCTTTTGCAGAAGCAGCTGGAGAAAGTGAAGGAGGAGCTAAGACGGAGCGATTCCGCTCGGCATGTGGGACTTGTGGATGAAGCCCTTCATTCGCTTTGCCAGGATTCCAGGGTGGTCAATCTGTTGAAATCAGACCACTACATTTTGGCCACCGTGCTCGATCCTAGGTTTAAAGCCTATGTGGTGTCTCTCTTTCCGGCCGACACAAGCCTGCAGAGGTGCAAAGACCTGCTGGTGAACACACTGTCAGCTGAAGCGGAACGTGACACGTCAACAGCTCCTTCTTCATTTTCTCCCGCAACTGGGGCTGCCAGGAAAAAACTTAGGTATCCTAAGCAACCCGCTGGCGGTGATGCAGGGCAGGCAGGACCAAGTTTGGACATCTGGTCCGGACTGAAGGACCTGGCAACAATTTCTGACATGTCTACTGTCACTGCATATGATACTGTCACCATTGACAGAATGGTGGAGGATTACATCGGTGACAGCATCCAAGTAGGCATGTCAGACAGTCCATACCTGTACTGGCAGGAAAAAGAGGCAATTTGGAGGCCCCTGTACAAACTGGCTCTATTTTACCTGAGTTGCCCCCCCTCCAGTGTGTACTCCGAAAGAGTGTTTAGTGCAGCCGGGAACCTTGTCAGCGAAAGGCGTAGGAGGTTGCTTCCACAGAATGTGGAGAAGATGATGTTCATCAAAATGAATTATCAGCTCTTCCAGGGAGACCAGCCTCCAGAACGTACAGAGGGACCTGTGGTGGTGGATTCCAGTGGGGACGAGTTAATACTCTGTGAGGATGAGGATGTACACACTGAAGAGGGTGAGGAATCGGTGGATGAGGAGGATGAGGATGACATCTTGCCTCCGTAGAGCCAGTTTGTGAGGGACAGATTAATTGCCACCTTGTTTTGTGGGGGCCCAAACGAACCAATCATTTCAGCCACAGTTGTGTGGCAGACCCTGGCGCTGAAATGATTGGTTTGTTAAAGTGTGCATGTCCTGTTTATACAACATAAGGGTGGGTGGGAGGGCCCAAGGACAATTCCATCTTGCACCTCTTTTTTTTCTTTGCATTATGTACAGTTTGGGGCCTAGTTTTTCAAACTGCCATCCTGTCTGCCACTGCAGTATCATGCCTAGATGGGTCACGTGTTTGTGCCGCCCACTCGTGTCGCTTAGCATAGTCATCCAGCTACCTCGGTGCAACCTTTTGGACATAAAAACACTATTGTGAGGTGTTCAGAATAGACTGGAAATGAGTGGAAATTAAGGTTATTGAGGTTAATAATAGCATAGGAGCAGAAAAACCTACAAATTCTGTGATTTTAGCTGTTTTTATGCTTTTTAAAAAAAAAATACAGATCCAAAACACAAAACCCAGAACCCAAAACACGGAAGGGTGGTTTTGGCAAAACCAATCCAGATCCAAAACACGAAGAAAGATCCAGATCCAAAACCAAAACACAAAACACGAAAAGTGGCCGGTGCACACCCCTAATTTGAACCAAAAAAAGGTGCGAGTTGGGAGGAAAGAGGGTGCATGGTTCTGGGTATAACAAAAATAAACAGTTTTGATCCATAAAATGTACTCACACAGGGAAACCTGAAAACAGGGTGCTTTGGTTGTAACTACACAATAGTACAGTTCGTTCAGCGTTGGCATACGACTTCTACAGGGTTAGGAACATGCATGTTCCATCCATTATATGCCATGTTATAAATAAGGAACTGTATTACAGGCAGTACCCACTGAGCAGGAGGTGGCTACCTGTGGGCTAGCTTGGAGCAGTAAGTAACTGGAAACTTATTTCCAGTAAGTTTGCTGAAATTCTCATGACTGCGACTTACAGAAAGATTCAGAATGCTGGAGACTAAAGAAATATCCTGACGTCAGTGGAATCTCTTCACAATCCAGGCAGCTAGTATGATGCAGCATCTCAGCTCAGGGACCTGTCAGGATGATTATGGGAGGAAGATTTAGCCATGTCCTGAGCTCAGCTATCTCTTGTCAGGAGTTGTTAACATCTCTTTAGGATATTTGCTGCAAGCGTCACACAGCGCTCGTCTCTCAGAACAATAGCAGAACCGTCAGAATAACTGGTCAGCAGCAATGTCACAGGTACTGTAAGGACAACAAGGACTGGTGAGAGTGAGCTCACTGCTGCCCCCACCTGTTACCTGATAGGAGCTTCCATCATTTCATGTTGACGATCCGTGGTACTGGGAATGTGCGTATAAAGGCACAACTCTTGCCAGGTGTATTGCAGCTACAGGAGCAATGCTAGGATTTTATCACAGTTTTGGGGAAAATAACAGTCAGCACAGTAGATTTGTTTAATCCGGCTACAGAGGCCTAAATACATCAAATAGAAAATAGGATATATATATTTTTTTTATTAAATACTCTTTTGATCTTATCTACCAAAACAAAAGAGATGCTCAGCTCCCAGTGACTTAGGGGGTCTATGTACTAAGCCTTGGAGAGAGATAAAGTGGACGTAGATAAAGTACCAACCAATCAGCTCCTAACTGTCATTTTTCAAACACAACCGATGGTAGGCAGGGCCCTATGCTCCCAGTGACATAGCGGTCTATGGGCCTGATTCAGACCCGATGGTGGGCCAGTGCGCACGCAAGCCCCGTACCGAGTGAGAAATCACTCGCTCCGGGGCTTGCAACAAACCGGGGCGGCTGTCGATGTTGATCGACAGCTCGCCCCGTTTTGTAGGCGGGGAGGTGGGGTGGCTGAACATATGGAGGCGTTCCCGAAGCAACGGGCGGCCCTACTGACATCACGAGCAGGAAGTCCACTCGGGCTTGCGAGACCTGAGACCCTACCACAGGATCTCCTCGCAAGCCCGATGGTCGCGATAATTGCGACCATATCCTGCCCGCTCGCACTAGCTGTGGGTGGGCACCCACAGCTTTGCGAGCGGACAGGAAAGAAAAAAATCCTCCCCGCCCTGATTTAGAGCGTGCTTCGCAAATAGCGAGCGCCTCTGAATCAGGCCCTATGTACTAAGCCTTAGAGAGAGATAAAGTGGACGGAGATAAAGTACCAACCAGTCAGCTCCTAACAGTAATTTTTCAAACACAACCAAGGGTAAGCGGGGCCCTAAGCATCATGGACCGAAAAACGGGACCACAGCACCTATCAATACTTTTTAAACAGCTTGCTGCGCTTGTAGAAAGGAATCTATTTTCTCTGTTACAGACAGCAGACATCCAGCAGAAGTCCACTGACACCTTTCCTCCCCCCCTCCCAAGTAAACCACCGGCAGTGACACTATGACACGCAGGGGCCACCGACAGTAATTTCTCACCCCTCTCGTGCTTCCTTGTTCTCTCCTCTCCAATCGGATACCTTCCCTATTGTTCTCCTTAGTACATTCTAAAGTCTGCACCCTCGATGCCCTACTCCCACAGTCATCCTCTTCCTCCTTAGGGGCATATACAATTAGCTGCGGGATTTCACCCGTGGCTAATTGTCAGCTAAAAGTCCCGCGACGCGAGGATTAGCTATTCAATTAAATAGCTATTTCCCCGCGTCATTAGATCGGGACTCCTGCGCGAGAACACACTGATTCCGCGAGAACTGCGGAATCAGTGTGTTATACCCTCTCGCGCGAGGCCGAATAGGGCGGCCTCATGCAGATTTTACCTCGCACCTACATGATGTGCGAGGTAAAGTCCGGCAGCGGGGACTCGGGGACACCCGCGCGTGGAATCCTCGCTAATTGAATCCCCACCAGCGTAACAATTAGCCGCGGGGTTTAAGATGCGTACACACTAGACAACATTTCAACCGATTTTGCCGATAACGACACATCGTTACGACAAATTTGTTTTTATCGACCATTGTGTACGCACTAGATCGCTTGCGATGCGCGCTCCCGCGGGTCACTAACGACATTCCCAGTCGACTGTATTTGCAGCTCAATCTGGGGATGTCGTTAGCGATGTTATGCTGCCGAATGCAGTATGGCCCCGCTCTCCCCCTGCCGTCTTTCCCAGCATTGGCAAATGTATATGCACTTGCTGATGCTGGCAACCCCCGTCGCTTGGTACACACATTGTTTAGTGTGTACCCAGAGCAAGAGGGAGAGAACCAAGTGTCATGGCTGTACATTCATACTAGGGGTGAGCGGGTTCGGATTTCTGAAATCCGAACCCCCCCGAGCCCCCCCGATCCGAGGCAGATCCGAGTCAGGCTCGACTTTTCCCGCCTGACTCGGATCTGAAATCGAGGCAAAACGTCATCATCCCGCCTTCCGAGTCTCGCGGGTTTTGGATCCTATATAAGGTACCCGCGTCGGCGCCATTTTCTCACTCGGCTGTGGACAGTGAAGAGGGAGGGTGGGAGTTAGGGCTGTGTAGTGTAGTGTAGTGCTGCTGTTGTCCACTACTTCAAAGTCCATAGGGGCTGGCTGTGTTGTGCTGTGCTGCTGTTGTAAATAGGGGCTGTGTCCACTACTTCAAAGTCCATAGGGGCTGGCTGGACTGTGTTGTGCAGTCAGTTCTCCATAGGGGCTGTGTCCACTCCAAAGTCCTGTGCAGTGTCCCAGTCCTAAAGGGGTGCTGTAGTGTTGTCCAGGGGGTGCTCTGTCCATCAGGGGTGCTCCCCCCAAGTGCTAAAAAAATAATATATTTTCTGTGTTTGTGAATTGTGTGCGCAGTAGCCGCACGTGCATCAACAAAGTAGTGCCAAGCGTGCGCCTGTGTCATAAGTAAAGGGCCGGCTGGCTTGACCGTTAAAGGGTGCTGTAACCCCCGAAAGTACACTCCAATCCAAACCAAAAAAAAATTATTTTCTGTGTTTGTGAATTGTGTGCGCAGTAGCCGCACGTGCATCAACAAAGTAGTGCCAAGCGTGCGCCTGTGTCATAAGTAAAGGGCCGGCTGGCTTGACCGTTAAGGGTGCTGTAACCCCCGAAAGTACACTCCAGTCCAAACCAAAAAAAAATTATTTTCTGTGTTTGTGAATTGTGTGCGCAGTAGCCGCACATGCATCAACAAAGTAGTGCCAAGCGTGCGCCTGTGTCATAAGTAAAGGGCCGGCTGGCTTGACCGTTAAAGGGTGCTGTAACCCCCAAAGTACACTCCAGTCCAAACCAAAAAAAAAATAATTTTCTGTGTTTGTGAATTGTGTGCGCAGTAGCCGCACGTGTATCAACAAAGTAGTGCCAAGCGTGCGCCTGTGTCATAAGTAAAGGGCCGGCTGGCTTGACCGTTAAAGGGTGCTGTAACCCCCGAAAGTACACTCCAGTCCAAACCAAAAAAAAATAATTTTCTGTGTTTGTGAATTGTGTGCGCAGTAGCCGCACGTGCATCAACAAAGTAGTGCCAAGCGTGCGCCTGTGTCATAAGTAAAGGGCCGGCTGGCTTGACCGTTAAAGGGTGCTGTAACCCCCAAAGTACACTCCAGTCCAAACCAAAAAAATATATATTTTCTGTGTTTGTGACTTGTGTGCACTGTGGCTGCACGTGCATCAACAAAGGAGCAGCGCGAAGCGTGCGCCTGTGTCCCATAAGTAAAGAGCCGACTGGCTCATTTCTTAAAGGGTGGTGTAACCCACAAAGTGCACTACTCTCCAGCAAAAATAAAAAAATATTTTCTGTGTTTGTGTGCGCTTTAGCCGCACGTATATATCAATATAACATAAATGGAGGACCAAACTTTCTCCGATAAAAATAAAATAGGGAAAGATCAAGAACCACTTCCTCCTAGTGCTGTTGCTGCTGCTGGGAGTTGTTCATCATCCCAGAGAGGAAGTAGGAACATCACTACTTTTACTAAACAATTGACCCTCCAACAGTCCTTAGCGATGAGGATGAAGTACGACAGCAGTCATCCTGAAGCAAAACGTATAACTGAGGCCTTGACTGCTATGTTGGTGTTAGACATGCGTCCGGTATCCGCCATTAGTGCAGTGGGATTTAGACAATTGATGGAGGTAGTGTGTCCCCGGTTCCAAATCCCGACTAGATTCCACCTGCATCCTCAAAGCAGCAGCGACAAGCGTGCGTCTGTCTGTTAAAGGGTGGTGACACCCTCAAAGTGTGCTACACAAACAATAAAAATATTGTTCTTTTTTTTTCTGTCTTTGTGAAATGTGTGGGCTGTAGCCGCACCTGCATCCTTAAAGCAGCAGCGACAAGCGTGCGTCTGTCTGTTAAAGGGTGGTGACACCCTCAAAGTGTGCTACACAAACAATAAAAATATTCTTCTTTTTTTTCTGTCTATGTGAAATGTGTGGGCTGTATCCGCACCTGCATCCTCAAAGCAGCAGCGACAAGCGTGCGTCTGTCTGTTAAAGGGTGGTGACACCCTCAAAGTGTGCTACACAAACAATAAAAATATTGTTCTTTTTTTTTCTGTCTTTGTGAAATGTGTGGGCTGTAGCCGCACCAGCATCCTCAAAGCAGCAGCGACAAGCGTGCGTCTGTCTGTTAAAGGGTGGTGACACCCTCAAAGTGTGCTACACAAACAATAAAAATATTGTTCTTTTTTTTTCTGTCTTTGTGAAATGTGTGGGCTGTAGCCGCACCTGCATCCTTAAAGCAGCAGCGACAAGCGTGCGTCTGTCTGTTAAAGGGTGGTGACACCCTCAAAGTGTGCTACACAAACAATAAAAATATTCTTTTTTTTTTTTCTGTCTATGTGAAATGTGTGGGCTGTATCCGCACCTGCATCCTCAAAGCAGCAGCGACAAGCGTGCGTCTGTCTGTTAAAGGGTGGTGACACCCTCAAAGTGTGCTACACAAACAATTAAAATATTGTTCTTTTTTTTCTGTCTTTGTGAAATGTGTGGGCTGTAGCCGCACCTGCATCCTCAAAGCAGCAGCGACAAGCGTGCGTCTGTCTGTTAAAGGGTGGTGACACCCTCAAAGTGTGCTACACAAACAATAAAAATATTCTTCTTCTTTTTTCTGTCTTTGTGAATTGTGTGGGCTGTAGCCGCACTTGCATCCTCAAAGCAGCAGCGACAAGCGTGCGTCTGTCTGTTAAAGGGTTGTGTAACCCTCAAAGTGCGCTCCACAAACAATAAAAATATTCTTTTTTTTTTTTCTGTCTTTGTGAATTGTGTGGGCTGTAGCCGCACTTGCATCCTCAAAGCAGCAGTGACAAGCGTGTGTCTGTCTGTTAAAGGGTGGTGACACCCTCAAAGTGTGCTACACAAACAATTAAAATATTGTTCTTTTTTTTTCGGTCTTTGTGAAATGTGTGGGCTGTAGCCGCACCTGCATCCTTAAAGCAGCAGCGACAAGCGTGCGTCTGTCTGTTAAAGGGTGGTGACACCCTCAAAGTGTGCTACACAAACAATAAAAATATTCTTCTTCTTTTTTCTGTCTTTGTGAATTGTGTGGGCTGTAGCCGCACTTGCATCCTCAAAGCAGCAGCGACAAGCGTGCGTCTGTCTGTTAAAGGATTACATCGGTGACAGCATCCAAGTAGGCATGTCAGACAGTCCGTACCTGTACTGGCAGGAAAAAGAAGCAATTTGGAGGTCCCTGTACAAACTGGCTCTATTTTACCTGAGTTGCCCCCCCCCCAGTGTGTACTCCGAAAGAGTGTTTAGTGCAGCCGGGAACCTTGTCAGCGAAAGGCGTAGGAGGTTGCTTCCACAAAATGTGGAGAAGATGATGTTCATAAAATGAATTATCAACTCTTCCAGGGAGACCAGCCTCCAGAACGTACAGAGGGACCTGTGGTTCCAGCGGGGACGAATTAATATTCTGTGAGGATGAGGATGTACACACTGAAGAGGGTGAGGAATCGGTGGATGAGGAGGATGAGGATGACATCTTGCCTCTGTAGAGCCAGTTTGTGCAGGGACAGATTAATTGCCAGCTTGTTTTGTGGGGGCCCAAACGAACCAATCATTTCAGCCACAGTTGTGTGGCAGACCCTGGCGCTGAAATGATTGGTTTGTTAAAGTGTGCATGTCCTGTTTATACAACATAAGGGTGGGTGGGAGGGCCCAAGGACAATTCCATCTTGCACCTCTTTTTTTTCTTTGCATTATGTACAGTTTGGGGCCTAGTTTTTCAAACTGCCATCCTGTCTGCCACTGCAGTGTCACTCCTAGATGGACCACGTGTTTGTGCCGCCTACTCGTATCTCTTAGCATAGTCATCCAGCTACCTCGGTGCAACCTTTTGGACATAAAAACACTATTGTGAGGTGTGAGGTGTTCAGAATAGACTGGAAATGAGTGGAAATTAAGGTTATTGAGGTTAATAATAGCATAGGAGCAGAAAAACCTACAAATTCTGTGATTTTAGCTGTTTTTATGCTTTTTTTCAAAAAAATACAGATCCAAAACACAAAACCCAGAACCCAAAACACGGAAGGGTGGTTTTGGCAAAACCAATCCAGATCGAAAACACGAAGAAAGATCCAGATCCAAAACACAAAACACGAAAAGTGGCCGGTGCACACCCCTAATTCATACAGACTCAGCATGAACGTAAGCAACTATGTTATTGTCATTTTGTAACATATATATACACACACACACACACACACACACATGTGAAAGCAGCACTCAGAGGATTCAATGAAGGACATACACCAGTATTCTCCGCGGTCAACGTTTCAATGTTTGCACATTTTAATCCGTCCTGACAATGTGTAAACATTGAAACGTAGGCCACAGAGACAATTGGTGAATGTCCTTCATTGAATACTCTGAGTGCCGCTTCCACCTGTACTTATGTTTATTGCGTATCTTAGCGGGCGCGCTTTGCTAAGCAGGTGATGGGGTTAAGTATTTTTCATTTCTAGTGAGTGCCGGATCTCTGGAACTTTATATGCATTTCTCTACAATAATTGTGTGTGTGTGTGTGTGCCTCGGCATGCGTGTTGGAGGAGGGGTCAAAGATGGGGCGTTGGGATGGGGGGGGGATTTGGGGGTCCCAGAGATAGTGTACTGGACCCCAATATTTCTGTTGCCGGCCCTGGTACTCCGGGGGTGGACGTGTGGCCATATAAAGGTTAGGTATAGATGGTACCCTGCAGTAGAGATGGTACCTCCCGTGGATCTTCCCTTCCTCTGGCAATGACTCCATCGGCCTTTCCTTCCCAGACTACAGCAGAGAGGCCAGGCCCATACACAGGGCCTGATTCAGACGATGGTGGCCCAGTGCGCATGCGCACGACGGAGCCGGCTCTGTCATGCGCATGCGCGAGACCTGGATAGCGACGGGCAAGCCGTCGCTCGGGGTCTCGTACCAAAGGGGGCGTGCTGTTGATGTTCAGTGACAGCACGCTCCCTTTGGTGGGCGGGCCGGGGGAGTGGCTGCCCAAACGGAGGCCTCACTGACATCACGAGTGATGTCAGTGGGAGAGATTTCGGCTCTGTTTGAGCTGAAATCTCTCAGGGGCTTGCGGCAACGAGACCCTACCACAAGGGTCTCGTCGCAAGCCCGATAGTCATGATGGTCTTGACCATCGCGACCATCTTCCTGGCCGCTCGCTATAGCTGTGGGTGGTCACTCACAGCTATGCGAGCGGCCAGGAGGCCGCTCTAAAAAACAAGAAACCGACCCTGATTCAGAGCAAGGGCTCTGTCAGAGTGTCCGGCTCTGAATCAGGGCCACAGTAACATGACAAACCTCAGTAGGCTGAATAATCTGGGGAATTTATTATAGGTAGTAGGTTCTGGTAGAAGGTATGAAAACAATAATCATCAGCATACAAATGACATGGGACTTCTCATATTACAGAATATGCTGCAAATAAGTAGAAAGCAATTATCCCTATACAAATGACATACAATACCGCACACATTAAAATAATATTAATATGAGCCAAATTCCTATAAATAACTCTCTGCAGTGAACCAGCAAACTATCTCTCTCTCTCTTGTCAATCAAACACACTTCTAACTACAGCTGCTGCAGCACCTCTTTAATTATGACTAGGGAGAGAAAGAGAATGCAGTTCCTAAACTACTTCAACACATTATATTCTGCATCTACACAGTAACTTTCACACATATGGATAGAATAGCAAATAGGATGCTTTTATGTTACTATGGGGCCCATCTGACAATAATCACATACGATATTAGCGCCCATGGTCGCATTGCAGTATGCAATAATACCGGCCGAATGTATGAAAGGAGCCCATCCCTGCGACGTGCTGGGGGTGGTGACGCATCAGCGCTCTCTTCACATCTCTATCTGTGACGCATGCGCGGTCTACAGATGGCGCGAGGTGCAGGGGCCACACTCCAGAATGTGAGCCTGGTAAATCTGATGGCTTCACAACCCCCATAGAAATCTATGGGGATTGCAGATGCTGTCGTAAATAGAGAGACCACAGCAGACCGCCAGGATAGCGTACCCAACCCCCCAAGATGTACTCTGGAGTGCATCTGGGGGGAGGGGGGGGGTTGGGTACAGGATCCTGGAGGCCAGAATGCCGATGATCAGAATACAGACAGCGACATCCCGACAGAATTTGGTAAGTATCCTAACCCTTACCCACCTTTCCAGCAGCCTATCCCTAACCATCACCCTAGTGCCTAAACCGAATACTCACCACCGGGATGTCAGCGGTCGAGATTCTGGCTGCCGGCATCCTGGCCGACGAGATGCCAACTACATCCCCACCTGGGTAATATCTGATATTTGCGGACATCCCCTGAAAATTTATATTTTCGGCGAATATGCAGCAAATATTTAATGATAAATAGGCCCCTATGCATTAGACCATAAACACCCCAGACTGATCAATCATTTACTTTATTGGTGATCACAGAGGGCCTGATTCAGACCCGGATGCTAACCAGCGGACGCTCGCTATGGGCGATTGTCGCCAGTCTGTGCATGCGGCAAAATACGCATGCGCACACAAGTCACTGCGGCTGGGAATCGTGCGCTAGTAGTACACAGACTGGACACGACTTTGAGTTACAGAATGTGCTGTTTGTGCTTGTGAACGGGGGAGTGGCGATTCGAACGCAGGCGTGTCTGGCAGTCAAAACGGCATTTAATGGGCGTCCATAATTAGCATTGAAGTGTCATTGTACACGTCACTCGGTTGTATTTCAGCCTGCTGTGATCGCAGTGGGGTAGGGTCTACCTCAAGCTCTAAGCGCAGCTCTGATGGCTCTCGATGGTTCTGATTAATCATACACTTCCAGGAGATGACGTGTGTGTAAGAAAGAAAAGTGGGCGTCTTTAGACCGGCGTGCGTTCGCTCTGCCGTCACTCTCTAAGAAATAGAGGGCGTCCTTACACCAGACAGTGCGATTGAGGAAGTTGCATACCCGGCCCCTTTTGGATGCGAGCAATGGCGGCTTAGCGTCCGGGTCTGAATCGCCCCCAGAGTTCTCTCTTGCTAGGTGGTCAGTGTCCTATTATCTGCACGTATTTGTGACCAACAAAAAGGCAGAGGTTACCATCTAACACTGCTGTTGTTTTTGTTTGTTTTTTTTGTTTGAAAAAAATTTTTTTTGTTCCCAATGACACTTGAGGGATCTATTTACTAAGCAGTGTTAGGAGACAGAGTGAAAAGTGATAAGGTGCCAGCCAATCAGCTGCCAACTGTCATTTTTCAAACACAGCCTGTGAGATGGCAGTTAGGAGATGATTGGCTGGTACCTTATCACTTTTCACTCTGTCTCCTAACACTGCTTAGTAACTAGACCCCTTGGTATCCTATGTTCTCTCTCCATCCTGTATCACATGATTATGTTGCATGCTGAAGACCATAAATTGCTGTACAGCTTACATCAGGCCCACATAATAGACTGGCTGATGTACACTATACTGGAGGAGGACATACACAAAGCATCGGCTGCCCAGTGACTGGGAGGAACAGACTTGGCCGTCTCAGAGCTGGGATTTGAACGCTGTGCGACGGGCGGAGGAGGAAGTGACCCATCTGATGAGGTGTGAAAAACATTTGAACTACTCCCTCTAGAAATCAGCAAACACATTACATTACAGTCTCTCCTTCCATGTCACCCTCATGCAGATGGAATTCATTCTTCTTAGATGCAAAAACAGAATGTACTATGGCGGAAGTCGCACGCTGCAGGGTACTGATACTGGAAAACTTCTTTCAAGTCTTGGAGAGAGACAAAGTGGATAAGTAGCGCATAGCAACCAAACAGCTTCTGTCATTTTATAGACTGAGGGCCTGATTCAGAGCCGAACGCTCTGACCAGAGCGCTCGCTCTGAATCAGGGCCCTCCTCCATGAAAATGGAGCGGCCTCCTGGACGCTCGTATAGCTGTGGGGTGACCACCCACAGCTTATGCGCACGTCCATGATGATGGTCGCGATGGTCAAGACCCTGCGGTAGGGTCTCGCTGCCGCAAGACTGGAGTGATTTTGGCTCTATCAGAGGCAAAATCACTCCCACTGACATCACTAGTGATGTCAGTAGGGCCGGCTTCAGACGGTAGGCGTTCCCAGGGGAACGCCTCCATCTGGCAGGCACGCCCCCGGCACGCCCACCAAAGGGGGCGTGCTGTCAATCAACATCGACAGCACGCCCCCTTTGGTGCGAGACCCGGAGCGACGGAGAGCCCATCGCTATCTGGGTCTCGCGCATGCGCACAACGGAGCTCCCACGCGCAGTGGGGCAACATTGACCCGCTTGCGAGCGTCCTGAATGACCCCCTGAGCTAGATAAATGACAGTTAGAAACTTAGGCCCTCATTCAGAGCCGTTCGCTACTTGCGGTCGTTCGTTCAAAAACAAGGGGTGGCTATTCAAATGATCCGTTCGCACATTGCAGTCTGTTCACACCTCTAAGTCTGAACGAGCGAGCAAAACATATGCTCGTTTATTTGATAAAAACGCCCCTTGGCCGTTCGCACCATACGTCATGTCCGCTATTTATTAGATTAATCGAGTACATCGTACAGCTTATGAACTGCTCGCTATTCTTGTGGTTGGTTTTTTCAACCGCTATTTTGCGAGCAGTTCTGAGTTAAAAAAAAACAAGTGACGTGGTCAATGACGCTGCTGTATTAATTATGCACTCCCTTAAAACGCCCGTTTTGACCTTTAAGCACGCCTGCGTTCGAATTCCACTCCCCCGTCTTCAAGCACCTTCCCCTGTTACCACCCACATACGCCTCATTCTGTCACTCAAAATAGCAGGCATTTGCTATATAGCGTACAAACGATTTTCGGCCACACTGACTGGTTCGCGCATGCGTACTAAAAACCGTACGCATGCGCAGATGTGCGAACATCGCTCGGAATGAGCGTACTGCCGCTAGCGAGCGGCTCTGAATGAGGGCCTTAGTTATTGCTATGGGCAACTACTCCACTTTATCACACGCTATGGTTTGAGACATCTCCCCCAATTCAGTACAAAACTGATAACACCAGAATGACATGACGTTTACTTACACTATGGGTATCAGCGACAGATCTCTGAATACAGCAGCTTCTCAATCTGAATTCTGAAAAGAGGGACCCAGGAGGACCTAGGTGCACATACAAAGACACTGATTTTTATGGAGCATACACACGGTCAGATGTGTCAGATGAACGACTGAACGATTTGACCAACAATTTTGCAAACGATTGGAACGATTTGGACTACGAACAATTTTTGACTGCTTTATAAGGACTGAAATCGTCCAAAACTGACTGCAAACACATCGGATGTCAGACATCGTTATCTGACCATCGGGAACGCGCATCGTTCATCATTCAAACATGTCAGATTTTCCTTCAGATATGAACGTTTGAACGATATTTTAAATCGTTATCGTTCAGATCTGAAGAAAAATCTGACAGTGTGTATGCGCCATTAACGCAATTTGAGACTGTTTTCAGGCTCACATTGTGATTCTCGTACTTTCAATGCGCAGCTTTTCAGGAACTGCGTCCTTTTTGGTCTATAGTCTGACTTAAGACTCAAAGGGCTAAGGGCCTGATTCAGAGCCGGACGCTATTTGCGCTCGCTCGTCCAGAAAAAGGGGCTGGCTATTTAAATTAATCGTTCGCTCTTTGCAGTCTGTTCACGCCTCTATGTCTGAATGAGCAAACGAAACATGCGAACGTAATTTTGAAAAAAACGCCCCCTGGCCGCTCGCATCATACGTCATGTCCGCTATTTATTAGATTAATCGAGTACATCGGACGGCGTATGAACTGCTCGCTATTCTTGTGGTTGGTTTTTCCTACCACAATCATGCGAGCAGTTCTGACTATAAAATAACCCAGTGACGTGGTCAATGACGCTGCTTTGTTAATTATGCACACCCCTAAAACGCCCGTTTTGACCTTTTGGCACACCTGCGTTCTGATCTCCACTCCCCGTTTTCAAGCACCTTCCCCTGTTACCACCCACAAACGCCTCATTCTGTCACTCAAAATAGCAGGCATTCGCTATTTAGCGAGCACACGATTTTCGGCATGTGTATTAAAATCTGAACGCATGCGCAGTTGTGCGAACATCGGTCGGAACGAACGAGCGGCCGCTTACGAGCGGCTCTGAAGCAGGCCCTAAGCCCTTGGCTGGAGTGGACATGGAATTAACTAACACGGCTGCCGAAAAAATCTCAAACGCAGTCTCCTAGAGGGGTCGGACCTGCATCAGCTCTGACTATGATGTGAGTACACAGATGACAGAGATGACTGTGAACCTGCTAATGATGGCTGCATCCGATTGGTTGCAAACTGAGGACACGCCCATTTTTTCATATACATGAAAAAACAGCAGGAGCAGTGCTTCATAAATCACCTTACACTGCAAACCTTCGTTTTTCCAGAAATGAAGACTGATTCATGCACAATTGGGGAAGGCTGCAGATATCGTTATAATGGTGCCTACACACAGTCAGATATTTCTTCAGATCTGAACGATAATGATTTAAAAAATCGTTCATATCTGAAGGAAAATCTGACATATCTGAACGATGCGCGTTCCCGATGGTCAGATAACGATATCTGACATCTGATGTGTTTGCAATCAGATTTGGACGATTCCATTCATTTTAATGCAGTCAAAAATCGTTCATAATTCAAATTGTTCAAATCGCTCAGATCATTCAGATGGTTCAATCGTTCATCTGACAAATCTGACCGTGTGTATGCTCCATAATAAGGGATGAAAGAAAAATAATTCAGTATTTGGATCTGCTTTGCGAAGCAATTCAGGTGCACAGAGCAACTTTGCTACTTTTTAGCGGCACATAACATCCCGGCCATTACCTTCAATATATTTTTATTGTATGCTGCGATTTTTATCATTTTGGGGTCTATTCACGAAGCCTTTGAGAGAGATAAAGTGGAGAAAGATATGTACCAACCAATCAGCTCCTAACTGTCAGGCTGTGTTTGAAAAATGACAGGAGCTGACTGGTTGGTACTTATTTTTCTACTCTTTATCTCTCCCCAAGGCTTAGCGAATAGACCCCTTTGTGTACTAACAGTGAGCCTTCAGTAACAGTGTCTGACTCTGTAAAGCCCAAAATGTGTTATTTAAGCAACTGTCTGATTATTCCCAATAACACACGAAAATGAGAAATAGTTTTTGATAGGGGTGTGCATCGGACACTTTTCGTGTTTTGTGTTTTGGTTTTGGATCTGGATCTTTCTTCATGTTTTGGATCTGGATTGGTTTTGCCAAAACCACCCTTCCGTGTTTTGGGCTCTGGGTTTTGTGTTTTGGATCTGTATTTTTTTGAAAAAAAGCATAAAAACAGCTAAAATCACAGAATTTGTGTGTTTTTCTGCTCCTATGCTATTATTAACCTCAATAACCTTAATTTCCACTCATTTCCAGTCTATTCTGAACACCTCACACCTCACAATAGTGTTTTTATGTCCAAAAGGTTGCACCGAGGTAGCTGGATGACTATGCTAAGCGACATGAGTGGGCGGCACAAACACGTGACCCATCTAGGAGTGACACTGCAGTGGCAGACAGGATGGCAGTTTGAAAAACTAGGCCCCAAACTGTACATAATGCAAAGAAAAAAAAGAGGTGCAAGATGGAATTGTCCTTGGGCCCTCCCACCCACCCTTATGTTGTATAAACAGGACATGCACACTTTAACAAACCAATCATTTCAGCGCCAGGGTCTGCCACACAACTGTGGCTGAAATGATTGGTTCGTTTGGGCCCCATAAAACAAGCTGGCAATTAATCTGTCCCTGCACAAACTGGCTCTACGGAGGCAAGATGTCATCCTCATCCTCCTCATCCACTGATTCCTCACCCTCTTCAGTGTGTACATCCTCATCCTCACAGAGTATTAACTCGTCCTCACTGGAATCCACCACCACAGGTCCCTCTGTACGTTCTGGAGGTCTCCCTGGAAGAGCTGATAATTCATTTTGATGAACATCATCTTCTCCACATTCTGTGGAAGCAACCGCCTACGCCTTTCGCTGACAAGGTTCCCGGCTGCACTAAACACTCTTTCGGAGTACACACTGGAGGGGGGGCAACTCAGGTAAAATAGAGCCAGTTTGTACAGGGGCCTCCAAATTGCCTCTTTTTCCTGCCAGTACAGGTATGGACTGTCTGACATGCCTACTTGGATGCTGTCACCGATGTAATCCTCCACCATTCTGTCAATGGTGACAGTATCATATGCAGTGACAGTAGACATGTCAGAAATTGTTGCCAGGTCCTTCAGTCAGGACCAGATGTCCAAACTTGGTCCTGCCTGCCCTGCATCACCGCCAGCGGGTTGCTTAGGATACCTAAGTTTTTTCCTGGCAGCCCCAGTTGCGGGAGAAAATGAAGAAGGAGCTGTTGACGTGTCACATTCCGCTTCAGCTGACAGTGTGTTCACCAGCAGGTCTTTGCACCTCTGCAGGCTTGTGTCGGCCAGAAAGAGAGACACCACATAGGCTTTAAACCTAGGATCGAGCACGGTGGCCAAAATGTAGTGGTCTGATTTCAACAGATTGACCACCCTGGAATCCTGGCAAAGCGAATGAAGGGCTTCATCCACAAGTCCCACATGCCGAGCGGAATCGCTCCGTCTTAGCTCCTCCTTCACTTTCTCCAGCTGCTTCTGCAAAAGCCTGATGAGGGGAATGACCTGACTCAAGCTGGCAGTGTCTGAACTGACTTCACGTGTGGCAAGTTCGAAGGGCTGGAGAACCTTGCACAACACGGAAATCATTCTCCACTGCACTTGAGTCAGGTGCATACCCCCTCCTTTGCCTATTTCATAGGTGGATGTATAGGCTTGTATGGCCTTTTGCTGCTCCTCCATCCTCTGAAGCATATAGAGGGTTGAGTTCCACCGCGTCACAACCTCTTGCTTCAGGTGATGGCGGGGCAGGTTCAAGAGTGTTTGCTGGCGCTCCAGTCTTCGGCACGCAGTCGCTGAATGGCGAAAGTGACCAGAAATTTTTCGGGCCACCCAAAGCGTCTCCTGCACGCCCCTGTCACTTTTCAGAAAATTCTGTACCACCAAGTTTATTGTGTGAGCAAAACATGGGACGTGCTGGAATTTGCCCAGATGTAATGCCCGCACAATATTGGTGGCGTTGTCAGATATCACAAATCCCCAGGAGAGTCTAAGTGGGGTAAGCCACTGGGCGATGATTTCCCTCAGTTTCTCTAAGAGGTTGTCGGCGGTGTGCCTCTTACTGAAACCGGTGATACACAGCGTAGCCTGCCTTGGAACGAGCTGGCGTTTCTGAGATGATGCTACTGGTGACGCTGCTGCTGTTGCTGCGAAAGGTGATACATCTACCCAGTGGGCTGTCACAGTCATATAGTCCTTAGTCTGCCCTGTTCCACTTGTCCACATGTCCGTGGTTAAGTGGACATTGTGTACAACGGCATTTTTCAGGACACTGAGGACACTTTTTCTGACGTTTCTGTACAGTCTCGGTATCGCCTGCCTAGTGAAGTGGAATCTAGACGGGATTTGGAACCGGGGACACACTACCTCCATCAATTGTCTAAATCCCACTGCACTAATGGCGGATACCGGACGCACGTCTAACACCAACATAGCAGTCAAGGCCTCAGTTATACGTTTTGCTTCAGGATGACTGCTGTCGTACTTCTTCCTCCTCGCTAAGGACTGTTGGAGGGTCAATTGTTTAGTAAAAGTAGTGGTGTTCCTACTTCCTCTCTGGGATGATGAACGACTCCCAGCAGCAGCAACAGCAGCAGCGGCAGCAGTAGGCGTAGCAATGCAGGATCCTCCGGAGGAATCCCGGATAGGAGAGTCAGTCATGCCAGTGACATGGCCTGCAGGACTACTTCCGATCCTGACTAAGGAGGAAATTGACGAGGAGGGAGTTGACGGTGTGGTTTGCAGGCGCTTGGATACAACAGGACAACGGGATTTAGGTGTCCCTGGACTGCTTACGGTCTTAGCCAAAGTTTCTGAACTTGACAGTAACTTTTTATGAACGCGCTGCAGGTGCCGTATAAGGGAGGATGTTCCTAGGTGGTTGACGTCCCTACCCCTACTTATTTCACCTTTACATATGGTACATATGGCAAGACAGTTGTTGTCCGGATTTGGATAGAAATATTGCCAGACCAAAGAGGTGGAATGTTTGGACTTCTGCCCAGGCATGACCGTGATGGGCTTTTTCATCCCACGGACAACAACTGTCTCCCCCGAAGCCTGATTTAAACAAACCACATCACCATCAGAATCCTCCTCGCCAACTTCCTCCTCAGCGCCAGCTACACCAGTATCCTCATCCTGTTGTACTTCAACAGTGACATCTTCAATTTGCATATCAGCAAGTGGACTGTGGGTGCTCCTTTCAGCACTTGCAGGGGGCGTGCAAATGGTGGAAAGAGCCACCTCTTCCCGTCCAGTGCTGGGAAGGTCAGGCATCGCAACCACCACCACACTTGGACTCTCCTTGGGGATTTGTGATATCTTCTTAGAAAGCACAGTTCTTCGCTGTGCTTTTGCCAGCTTAACTCTTTTTGATTTGTGGGATCGTCATGTGAAGCTGAACCACTAGTCATGAACATACTAGGGATCGACCTTAGCCGTTCCTTGCCACTCCGTGTCGTAAATGGCATATTGGCAAGTTTACGTTTCTCTTCAGCTGATTTAAATGTTTTTTTCAAGGTCATTTTCCTGAACTTTGCCATTTGGGATTGTATGTGCCCTCTACTATGACATTGGGCATCGGCCTTGGCAGACGACGTTGATGGCATGTTATCGTCTATGTCATGACTAGTGGCAGCAGCTTCAGCACTAGGAGGAAGTGGTTCTTGATCTTTCTCTATTTTATTTTTATCGGAGAAAGTTTGGTCCTCCATTTATGTTATATCGATTTGATATATACGTGCGGCTAAACACAGAAAATATTTTTTTATTTTTGCTGGAGAGTAGTACACTTTGTGGGTTACACCACCCTTTAAGAAATGAGCCAGCCGGCTCTTTACTTATGGGACACAGGCGCACGCTTGGCGCTGCTCCTTTGTTGATGCACGTGCGGCTACTGCGCACACAATTCACAAACACAGAAAATAATTTTTTTTTTGGTTTGGACTGGAGTGTACTTTGGGAGTTACAGCACCCTTTAACGGTCAAGCCAGCCGGCCCTTTACTTATGACACAGGCACACGCTTGGCACTACTTTGTTGATGCACGTGCGGCTACTGCGCACACAATTCACAAACACAGAAAATAATTTTTTTGGGGGTTTGGACTGGAGTGTACTTTGGGAGTTACAGCACCCTTTAACGGTCAAGCCAGTCGGCCCTTTACTTATGACACAGGCGCACGCTTGGCACTACTTTGTTGATGCACGTGCGGCTACTGCGCACACAATTCTAAAACACAGAAAATATAATTTTTTTTGGTTTGGAGTGTACTTTGGCAATTACAGCACCCTTTAACGGTCAAGCCAGCCGGCCCTTTACTTATGACACAGGCGCACGCTTGGCACTACTTTGTTGATGCACATGCGGCTACTGCGCACACAATTTACAAACACAGAAAATAATTTTTTTTTTGGTTTGGACTGGAGTGTACTTTGGGGGTTACAGCACCTTTTAACGGTCAAGCCAGCCGGCCCTTTACTTATGACTAGGGGTGAGCGGGTTCGGATTTCTGAAATCCGAACCCCCCCGAGCCCCCCCGATCCGAGTCCGATCCGAGTCAGGCTCGACTTTTCCCGCCTGACTCGGATCTGACATCGAGGCAAAACGTCATCATCCCGCCTTCCGAGTCTCGCGGGTTTTGGATCCTATATAAGGTACCCGCGTCGGCGCCATTTTCTCACTCGGCTGTGGACAGTGAAGAGGGAGGGTGGGAGTTAGTGCTGTGTAGTGTAGTGTAGTGTAGTGCTGCTGTTGTCCACTACTTCAAAGTCCATAGGGGCTGGCTGTGTTGTGCTGTGCTGCTGTTGTTAATAGGGGCTGTGTCCACTACTTCAAAGTCCATAGGGGCTGGCTGGACTGTGTTGTGCAGTCAGTTCTCCATAGGGGCTGTGTCCACTCCAAAGTCCTGTGCAGTGTCCCAGTCCTAAAGGGGTGCTGTAGTGTTGTCCAGGGGGTGCTCTGTCCATCAGGGGTGCTCCCCCCAAGTGCTAAAAAAATAATATATTTTCTGTGTTTGTGAATTGTGTGCGCAGTAGCCGCACGTGCATCAACAAAGTAGTGCCAAGCGTGCGCCTGTGTCATAAGTAAAGGGCCGGCTGGCTTGACCGTTAAAGGGTGCTGTAACCCCCGAAAGTACACTCCAGTCCAAACCAAAAAAAAATTATTTTCTGTGTTTGTGAATTGTGTGCGCAGTAGCCGCACGTGCATCAACAAAGTAGTGCCAAGCGTGCGCCTGTGTCATAAGTAAAGGGCCGGCTGGCTTGATCGTTAAGGGTGCTGTAACCCCCGAAAGTACACTCCAGTCCAAACCAAAAAAAAAATTATTTTCTGTGTTTGTGAATTGTGTGCGCAGTAGCCGCACGTGCATCAACAAAGTAGTGCCAAACGTGCGCCTGTGTCATAAGTAAAGGGCCGGCTGGCTTGACCGTTAAGGGTGCTGTAACCCCCGAAAGTACACTCCAGTCCAAACCAAAAAAAAAATTATTTTCTGTGTTTGTGAATTGTGTGCGCAGTAGCCGCACGTGCATCAACAAAGTAGTGCCAAACGTGCGCCTGTGTCATAAGTAAAGGGCCGGCTGGCTTGACCGTTAAGGGTGCTGTAACCCCCGAAAGTACACTCCAGTCCAAACCCAAAAAAAAATTATTTTCTGTGTTTGTGAATTGTGTGCGCAGTAGCCGCACGTGCATTAACAAAGTAGTGCCAAGCGTGCGCCTGTGTCATAAGTAAAGGGCCGGCTGGCTTGACCGTTAAGGGTGCTGTAACCCCCGAAAGTACACTCCAGTCCAAACCAAAAAAAAAATTATTTTCTGTGTTTGTGAATTGTGTGCGCAGTAGCCGCACGTGCATCAACAAAGTAGTGCCAAGCGTGCGCCTGTGTCATAAGTAAAGGGCCGGCTGGCTTGACCGTTAAGGGTGCTGTAACCCCCGAAAGTACACTCCAGTCCAAACCTAAAAAAAAATTATTTTCTGTGTTTGTGAATTGTGTGCGCAGTAGCCGCATGTGCATCAACAAAGTAGTGCCAAGCGTGCGCCTGTGTCATAAGTAAAGGGCCAGCTGGCTTGACCGTTAAAGGGTGCTGTAACCCCCGAAAGTACACTCCAGTCCAAACCAAAAAAAAATTATTTTCTGTGTTTGTGAATTGTGTGCGCAGTAGCCGCACGTGCATCAACAAAGTAGTGCCAAGCGTGCGCCTGTGTCATAAGTAAAGGGCCGGCTGGCTTGACCGTTAAGGGTGCTGTAACCCCCGAAAGTACACTCCAGTCCAAACCTAAAAAAAAATTATTTTCTGTGTTTGTGAATTGTGTGCGCAGTAGCCGCACGTGCATCAACAAAGTAGTGCCAAGAGTGCGCCTGTGTCATAAGTAAAGGGCCGGCTGGCTTGACCGTTAAAGGGTGCTGTAACCCCCGAAAGTACACTCCAGTCCAAACCAAAAAAAAATTATTTTCTGTGTTTGTGAATTGTGTGCGCAGTAGCCGCACGTGCATCAACAAAGTAGTGCCAAGCGTGCGCCTGTGTCATAAGTAAAGGGCCGGCTGGCTTGACCGTTAAAGGGTGCTGTAACCCCCGAAAGTACACTCCAGTCCAAACCAAAAAAAAATTATTTTCTGTGTTTGTGAATTGTGTGCGCAGTAGCCGCACGTGCATCAACAAAGTAGTGCCAAGCGTGCGCCTGTGTCATAAGTAAAGGGCCGGCTGGCTTGACCGTTAAAGGGTGCTGTAACCCCCGAAAGTACACTCCAGTCCAAACCAAAAAAAAATTATTTTCTGTGTTTGTGAATTGTGTGCGCAGTAGCCGCACGTGCATCAACAAAGTAGTGCCAAGCGTGCGCCTGTGTCATAAGTAAAGGGCCGGCTGGCTTGACCGTTAAAGGGTGCTGTAACCCCCGAAAGTACACTCCAGTCCAAACCAAAAAAAAAATTATTTTCTGTGTTTGTGAATTGTGTGCGCAGTAGCCGCACGTGCATCAACAAAGTAGTGCCAAGCGTGCGCCTGTGTCATAAGTAAAGGGCCGGCTGGCTTGACCGTTAAGGGTGCTGTAACCCCCGAAAGTACACTCCAGTCCAAACCTAAAAAAAAATTATTTTCTGTGTTTGTGAATTGTGTGCGCAGTAGCCGCACGTGCATCAACAAAGTAGTGCCAAGCGTGCGCCTGTGTCATAAGTAAAGGGCCGGCTGGCTTGACCGTTAAAGGGTGCTGTAACCCCCGAAAGTACACTCCAGTCCAAACCAAAAAAAAATTATTTTCTGTGTTTGTGAATTGTGTGCGCAGTAGCCGCACGTGCATCAACAAAGTAGTGCCAAGCGTGCGCCTGTGTCATAAGTAAAGGGCCGGCTGGCTTGACCGTTAAAGGGTGCTGTAACCCCCGAAAGTACACTCCAGTCCAAACCAAAAAAAAATTATTTTCTGTGTTTGTGAATTGTGTGCGCAGTAGCCGCACGTGCATCAACAAAGTAGTGCCAAGCGTGCGCCTGTGTCATAAGTAAAGGGCCGGCTGGCTTGACCGTTAAAGGGTGCTGTAACCCCCAAAGTACACTCCAGTCCAAACCAAAAAAAAATTATTTTCTGTGTTTGTGAATTGTGTGCGCAGTAGCCGCACGTGCATCAACAAAGTAGTGCCAAGAGTGCGCCTGTGTCATAAGTAAAGGGCCGGCTGGCTTGACCGTTAAAGGGTGCTGTAACCCACAAAGTACACTCCAGTCCAAACCAAAAAAAAAATTATTTTCTGTGTTTAGCCGCACGTATATATCAAATCGATATAACATAAATGGAGGACCAAACTTTCTCCGATAAAAATAAAATAGAGAAAGATCAAGAACCACTTCCTCCTAGTGCTGAAGCTGCTGCCACTAGTCATGACATAGACGATAACATGCCATCAACGTCGTCTGCCAAGGCCGATGCCCAATGTCATAGTAGAGGGCACATACAATCCCAAATGGCAAAGTTCAGGAAAATGACCTTGAAAAAGACATTTAAATCAGCTGAAGAGAAACGTAAACTTGCCAATATGCCATTTACGACACGGAGTGGCAAGGAACGGCTAAGGTCGATCCCTAGTATGTTCATGACTAGTGGTTCAGCTTCACATGACGATGGAAGCACTCCTCCCACTAAAAAAATCAAAAGAGTTAAGCTGGCAAAAGCACAGCGAAGAACTGTGCTTTCTAAGAAGATATCACAAATCCCCAAGGAGAGTCCAAGTGTGGTGGTGGTTGCGATGCCTGACCTTCCCAGCACTGGACGGGAAGAGGTGGCTCTTTCCACCATTTGCACGCCCCCTGCAAGTGCTGAAAGGAGCACCCACAGTCCACTTGCTGATATGCAAATTGAAGATGTCACTGTTGAAGTACAACAGGATGAGGATACTGGTGTAGCTGGCGCTGAGGAGGAAGTTGGCGAGGAGGATTCTGATGGTGATGTGGTTTGTTTAAATCAGGCTCCGGGGGAGACAGTTGTTGTCCGTGGGATGAAAAAGCCCATCACGGTCATGCCTGGGCAGAAGACCAAACATTCCACCTCTTTGGTCTGGCAATATTTCTATCCAAATCCGGACAACAACTGTCTTGCCATATGTACCATATGTAAAGGTGAAATAAGTAGGGGTAGGGACGTCAACCACCTAGGAACATCCTCCCTTATACGGCACCTGCAGCGCGTTCATAAAAAGTTACTGTCAAGTTCAGAAACTTTGGCTCAGACCGTAAGCAGTCCAGGGACACCTAAATCCCGTTGTCCTGTTGTATCCAAGCGCCTGCAAACCACACCGTCAACTCCCTCCTCGTCAATTTCCTCCTTAGTCAGGATCGGAAGTAGTCCTGCAGGCCATATCACTGGCATGACTGACTCTCCTATCCGGGATTCCTCCGGAGGATCCTGCATTGCTACGCCTACTGCTGCCGCTGCTGCTGTTGCTGCTGCTGCTGGGAGTCGTTCATCATCCCAGAGAGGAAGTAGGAACACCACTACTTTTACTAAACAATTGACCCTCCAACAGTCCTTAGCGAGGAGGATGAAGTACGACAGCAGTCATCCTGAAGCAAAACGTATAACTGAGGCCTTGACTGCTATGTTGGTGTTAGACGTGCGTCCGGTATCCGCCATTAGTGCAGTGGGATTTAGACAATTGATGGAGGTAGTGTGTCCCCGGTTCCAAATCCCGTCTAGATTCCACTTCACTAGGTAGGCGATACCGAGACTGTACAGAAACGTCAGAAAAAGTGTCCTCAGTGTCCTGAAAAATGCCGTTGTACACAATGTCCACTTAACCACGGACATGTGGACAAGTGGAACAGGGCAGACTAAGGACTATATGACTGTGACAGCCCACTGGGTAGATGTATCACCTTACGCAGCAACAGCAGCAGCGTCACCAGTAGCAGCATCTCAGAAACGCCAGCTCGTTACAAGGCAGGCTACGCTGTGTATCACCGGTTTCAGTAAGAGGCACACCGCCGACAACCTCTTAGAGAAACTGAGGGAAATCATCGCCCAGTGGCTTACCCCACTTAGACTCTCCTGGGGATTTGTGATATCTGACAACGCCACCAATATTGTGCGGGCATTACATCTGGGCAAATTCCAGCACGTCCCATGTTTTGCTCACACAATAAACTTGGTGGTGCAGAATTTTCTGAAAAGCGACAGGGGCGTGCAGGAGACGCTTTGGGTGGCCCGAAAAATTTCTGGCCACTTTCGCCATTCAGCGACTGCGTGCCGAAGACTGGAGCGCCAGCAAACACTCTTGAACCTGCCCCGCCATCACCTGAAGCAAGAGGTTGTGACGCGGTGGAACTCAACCCTCTATATGCTTCAGAGGATGGAGGAGCAGCAAAAGGCCATACAAGCCTATACATCCACCTATGACATAGGCAAAGGAGGGGGTATGCACCTGACTCAAGCGCAGTGGAGAATGATTTCCGTGTTGTGCAAGGTTCTTCAGCCCTTCGAACTTGCCACACGTGAAGTCAGTTCAGACACTGCCAGCTTGAGTCAGGTCATTCCCCTCATCAGGCTTTTGCAGAAGCAGCTGGAGAAAGTGAAGGAGGAGCTAAGACGGAGCGATTCCGCTCGGCATGTGGGACTTGTGGATGAAGCCCTTCATTCGCTTTGCCAGGATTCCAGGGTGGTCAATCTGTTGAAATCAGACCACTACATTTTGGCCACCGTGCTCGATCCTAGGTTTAAAGCCTATGTGGTGTCTCTCTTTCCGGCCGACACAAGCCTGCAGAGGTGCAAAGACCTGCTGGTGAACACACTGTCAGCTGAAGCGGAACGTGACACGTCAACGGCTCCTTCTTCATTTTCTCCCGCAACTGGGGCTGCCAGGAAAAAACTTAGGTATCCTAAGCAACCCGCTGGCGGTGATGCAGGGCAGGCAGGACCAAGTTTGGACATCTGGTCCGGACTGAAGGACCTGGCAACAATTTCTGACATGTCTACTGTCACTGCATATGATACTGTCACCATTGACAGAATGGTGGAGGATTACATCGGTGACAGCATCCAAGTAGGCATGTCAGACAGTCCATACCTGTACTGGCAGGAAAAAGAGGCAATTTGGAGGCCCCTGTACAAACTGGCTCTATTTTACCTGAGTTGCCCCCCCTCCAGTGTGTACTCCGAAAGAGTGTTTAGTGCAGCCGGGAACCTTGTCAGCGAAAGGCGTAGGAGGTTGCTTCCACAGAATGTGGAGAAGATGATGTTCATCAAAATGAATTATCAGCTCTTCCAGGGAGACCAGCCTCCAGAACGTACAGAGGGACCTGTGGTGGTGGATTCAAGTGGGGACGAGTTAATACTTTGTGAGGATGAGGATGTACACACTGAAGAGGGTGAGGAATCGGTGGATGAGGAGGATGAGGATGACATCTTGCCTCCGTAGAGCCAGTTTGTGCAGGGACACATTAATTGCCAGCTTGTTTTGTGGGGGCCCAAACGAACCAATCATTTCAGCCACAGTTGTGTGGCAGACCCTGGCGCTGAAATGATTGATTTGTTAAAGTGTGCATGTCCTGTTTATACAACATAAAGGTGGGTGGGAGGGCCCAAGGACAATTCCATCTTGCACCTCTTTTTTTCTTTGCATTATGTACAGTTTGGGGCCTAGTTTTTCTAACTGCCATCCTGTCTGCCACTGCAGTGTCACTCCTAGATGGGTCACGTGTTTGTGCCGCCCACTCGTGTCGCTTAGCATAGTCATCCAGCTACCTCGGTGCAACCTTTTGGACATAAAAACACTATTGTGAGGTGTGAGGTGTTCAGAATAGACTGGAAATGAGTGGAAATTAAGGTTATTGAGGTTAATAATAGCATAGGAGCAGAAAAACCTACAAATTCTGTGATTTTAGCTGTTTTTATGCTTTTTTTCAAAAAAATACAGATCCAAAACACAAAACCCAGAACCCAAAACACGGAAGGGTGGTTTTGGCAAAACCAATCCAGATCCAAAACACGAAGAAAGATCCAGATCCAAAACCAAAACACAAAACACGAAAAGTGGCCGGTGCACACCCCTACTTATGACACAGGCGCACGCTTGGCACTACTTTGTTGATGCACGTGCGGCTACTGCGCACACAATTCACACAGAAAATAATTTTTTTTTTGGTTTGGACTGGAGTGTACTTTGGGAGTTACAGCACCCTTTAACGGTCAAGCCAGCCGGCCCTTTACTTATGACACAGGCGCACGCTTGGCACTACTTTGTTGATGCACGTGCGGCTACTGCGCACACAATTCACAAACACAGAAAATTATTTTTTTTTTGGTTTGGACTGGAGTGTACTTTGGGGGTTACAGCACCCTTAAGTCAAGCCAGCCGGCCCTTTACTTATGACACAGGCGCACGCTTGGCACTACTTTGTTGATGCACGTGCGGCTACTGCGCACACAATTCACAAACACAGAAAATATTTTTTTTTTTGGTTTGGAGTGTACTTTGGGGGTTACAGCACCCTTTAACGGTCAAGCCAGCCGGCCCTTTACTTATGAAACAGGCGCACGCTTGGCACTACTTTGTTGATGCACGTGCGGCTACTGCGCACACAATTCACAAACACAGAAAATAAATTTTTTTTTGGTTTGGACTGGAGTGTACTTTGGGAGTTACAGCACCTTTTAACGGTCAAGCCAGCCGGCCCTTTACTTATGACACAGGCGCACGCTTGGCACTACTTTGTTGATGCACGTGCGGCTACTGCGCACACAATTCACACAGAAAATAATTTTTTTTTTGGTTTGGACTGGAGTGTACTTTGGGAGTTACAGCACCCTTTAACGGTCAAGCCAGCCGGCCCTTTACTTATGACACAGGCGCACGCTTGGCACTACTTTGTTGATGCACGTGCGGCTACTGCGCACACAATTCACAAACACAGAAAATTATTTTTTTTTTGGTTTGGACTGGAGTGTACTTTGGGGGTTACAGCACCCTTTAACGGTCAAGCCAGCCGGCCCTTTACTTATGACACAGGCGCACGCTTGGCACTACTTTGTTGATGCACGTGCGGCTACTGCGCACACAATTCACAAACACAGAAAATATTTTTTTTTTTGGTTTGGAGTGTACTTTGGGGGTTACAGCACCCTTTAATGGTCAAGCCAGCCGGCCCTTTACTTATGAAACAGGCGCACGCTTGGCACTACTTTGTTGATGCACGTGCGGCTACTGCGCACACAATTCACAAACACAGAAAATAAATTTTTTTTTGGTTTGGACTGGAGTGTACTTTGGGAGTTACAGCACCCTTTAACGGTCAAGCCAGCCGGCCCTTTACTTATGACACAGGCGCACGCTTGGCACTACTTTGTTGATGCACGTGCGGCTACTGCGCACACAATTCACAAACACAGAAAATATTTTTTTTTTTGGTTTGGAGGGTACTTTGGGGGTTACAGCACCCTTTAACGGTCAAGCCAGCTGGCCCTTTACTTATGACACAGGCGCACGCTTGGCACTACTTTGTTGATGCACGTGCGGCTACTGCGCACACAATTCACAAACACAGAAAATATATATTTTTTTGGTTTGGAGTGTACTTTGGGGGTTACAGCACCCTTTAACGGTCAAGCCAGCTGGCCCTTTACTTATGACACAGGCGCACGCTTGGCACTACTTTGTTGATGCACGTGCGGCTACTGCGCACACAATTCACAAACACAGAAAAAATATTTTGTTATTTGGTTTGTAGTGTACTTTGGGGGTTACAGCACCCTTTAACGGTCAAGCCAGCCGGCCCTTTACTTATGACACAGGCGCACGCTTGGCACTACTTTGTTGATGCACGTGCGGCTACTGCGCACACAATTCACAAACACAGAAAAAATATTATTTTTTTAGCACTTGGGGGGAGCACCCCTGATGGACAGAGCACCCCCTGGACAACACTACAGCACCCCTTTAGGACTGGGACACTGCACAGGACTTTGGAGTGGACACAGCCCCTATGGAGAACTAACTGCACAACACAGTCCAGCCAGCCCTTTAGGACTTTGAAGTAGTGGACACAGCCCCTATTAACAGCAGCACAGCACAACACAGCCAGCCCCTATGGACTTTGAAGTAGTGGACACAGCCCCTATGGACAACAGCAGCACAGCGCAGCACAGCACAGCACAGCACAACACTACTCTGCACTACACTACACAGCCCAGCCAGCCCTAACTCCCACCCTCCCTCTTCACTGTCCACAGCCGAGTGAGAAAATGGCGCCGACGCGGGTACCTTATATAGGATCCAAAACCCGCGAGACCCGGAAGGCGGGATGATGACGTTTTGCCTCGATTTCAGATCCGAGTCAGGCGGGAAAAGTCGAGCCTGACTCGGATCGGCCTCGGATCGTGGGGGCTCAGTGGGGCTCGGGGGGGTTCGGATTTCAGAAATCCGAACCCGCTCACCCCTAGTTTTTGATGTTTTTTTTTTTTTTGCAAATACATTTTTTATTTGTTCAAACTAGGATATATAGTTTTACTAAATAAAATTATATCATTACAAATTAATTTTCCCATGCATAAGTAAAGGCCCCCATACATCAGAGATTGATTGCAGCAATCGTGCAATTTGCAATTGATTGTGTATAAAAATCTTTCCCTTTTTCAATCGATTGCAGAGTGGAGAATTGCCACAATCGATTGAAAAAGGGAAAGATTTTTATACACAATCGATTGCAAATTGCACGATTGCTGCAATCAATCTCTGATGTATGGGGGCCTTTACTTCTATATTCTTTGAAGTCCAGCCATGGGAGCCAGGTGGTGGTGGAGTGTGTCACAAGCATTACTTTTTATCCAATCAATGGGCTTGGTAGCTTCTCAGTATTACGAGAGACTGTACTGCATTTCAGAGGTCATATAGAAAGTCTCACCCATTGGCTTTCATTGAGTAATGTAGTGCTCAGAGAGACTGCTGGATATATAAGTATAATAGATCCGGTAAAACAAACATTTTATAAATGACAGATCCATCTGACAATGGGAAGCCCCAATCGCTTCATAACCTCGTACGTCTATCTGGCAAACCAGGATACTTTTCCTTTAGTGCCTCAGGAGTTCAGAATGATTTCCTTTTTTAAGTGACTCTCTGTTAGGATCTGCACTTAGCAGATCATTGTAGTTGCTGCTGAGGCACTGCACTAATTACTGCCTGTCTGTGTGCAGTGTCAGGTGCACGCTGGTTGATTCTCCTGTCTGTGCACAGCCCAGATACACACCAATTTGTCATTAAGGAAGGCTTGCTCTGGTTCGGCCTTGTTCTGTTAAATTCCAGCCAGCCCTTCACTCCATGCTGGTGATAAGAGTTCCTCGTACTTCCGGTTTTCCAGTCTCCTGCTTGTCAGTCGAGTTCCTGAGCCAGTCTTGCTGTGTTTTGCTATTGCCGTTTGTTCCATCCAGGCGGCTCCACCTGCATCTTGTCCACTCGTGCTGCTTGCACCATCTGGACAGCACGGTGCGCTTCTTGCCTCAGAAGCATCTGTCGCCATCAGGAGGCTTGTGTCAACCCAGCGGCACTGGTCGCAATTTAGCGTCACTAGTGCGCAATGAGGCACACCATCGCCAGTGGCATCCCGGCGGCACCGGTAGCAACTGTGCGTTCCAGGTGTGCAATCTAGCACACCATCGCCAATGTTATCCCGGCGGTGCTGGTAGCAACTCTGCGTTCCAGGTGCGCAATCTAGCACACCATTGCCAGTGTCATCCCGGCAGCACTGGTAGCAACTGTGCGTTCCAGGTGCGCAATCTAGCACACCGTCGCCAGTGTCATCCCGGCGACATTGGTAGCAGCTTCACATTCTTGTGCATACTTCACCTTAGACTCATCAGCCCAAAGGCTGCATCTGTTCTGGGTCCACAGGTCACTATCAGCCCCCAAGGCTGCTACAACAGCCCAAAGGCTGTATCACATCTTTAGTCCCTTGGCCACGACTATAAAGGTCACTATCAGCCCCAAGGCTGCTACAACAGCCTAAAGGCTGTCATCAGTCGGCTCTACATAAAAGCAGTCAATTCCCTCCAAGAATCACAACACTCTCACTTATCTGGAATATTTAAAGATGTGAGCGACCTTGGTGGGGAAGAAATGAGTTTGCCAAGCCACCGTGACTTTTGATATCTTTCTGATGAAGCAGGCAGTTTGCCCATGCAACGTGCTGCCTCAAAGCATTCCTAAAGTGAAACCATTTTGTCTTAGGCTGGCCACACACTAGAACAACTTACATCCAACCAGCCAACTAGTTGATTGGTTGGAATGAAAATCTGGTAAGGTATGAAAGCAAATGACAATCAGCAATTTGCTCCCAAACGTCGGAAAATGGACAAAAACTGTTGTTTGAATAAATTGTTTAGATCAAACATTTAACAAACTTGTTTGAACGACCATTTTCATCTGTTTTTTGGCATTATGGAGTAAATTGCTGATCATCATTTACTCCCATTCCTTACCAGATTTTCATTCCAACCAATCAACTAGTTGGCTGGTTGGATGTAAGTTGGTCTAGTGTGTGGCCAGCTTAAGGCTGGGTACACATGTAAAGATTTTCTGTCCAACCATCCAATTAGTTGATTGGTTGGAATGAACATCTGGTAACGTATGGGAGTAAATGATGATCAGCAATTTGCTCCTAAATGCCAGAAAACAGATGGAAATGGTCACCAGACAAGTTTGTTAAATGTTTGATCCAAACAATTTGTTCAAACAACAGTTTTTGTCCATTTTCCAGTGTTTGGGAGCAAATTGCTGATTGTCATTTGCTTTCATACCTTACCAGATTTTCATTCCAACCAATCAACTAGTTGGATGGTTGGACAGAGAATCTTTAGGTGTGTACCCAACCTTATCCAGAATATTCCATGAAAGTTTTTAGCACCTGTAGGGACTCATCAACTTTTTTTTTTTCTGGGAGATTGTGAGGTATTTTTATTTGATGGAAATTGTCACTGGTTGTCAGCATTTTGTCCTTATACTTATGGAGATTCATTGAAAGACCTTTATCAGTTAGTTGCTGGATGATAACATTTTATTGGATTGACTTTTTATTGGATTACTATTTCATAACAAAAGAGATCCATATTTGGCAGAAGGATCTGTATGCATTGACCAACTTTATCTCACCTTACAGATGAGGGAGCTCACAATTGTATTTATCAACAAATTTCGCGTGTACACTTTTAGGCCGATTCCATTAGGCACACATTTAAAATTGCTTAACCCAGGTTAAGAAAACAGCGCCAGTACCTTTTTGCTTTTCAATTAGAAATCAATACTGGTGGGGTGGCTAACAGCAACCCAAACAATTGCTGCTATTTTTTCACTGGTGGTGTGGCAGGCTAACACGCACACAGCAAAAAATTGTTGTTTTTTTTCACTCTGGGGTGAACCTCTGAAAGAGGCAGCAGCCCCTTGACAGACAGCAGCACAGTACCCCTGCGCACCTACACTGATGACAAGTGTGGCTAACACGCACACACAAAAAATTGTTTTATTTTAACACTGGTGGTGTACACACAAAAAATTGTTTTTATTTTCACACTGGTGGTGTGGCAGGCTAACACACACACAGCAAAAAATTGTTGTTTTTTTTTCACTCTGGGGTGAACCTCTGAAAGAGGCAGCAGCCCCTTGACAGACAGCAGCACAGTACCCCTGCGCACCTACGCTGATGACAAGTGTGGCTAACACGCACACACAAAAAATTGTTTTATTTTAACACTGGTGGTGTACACACAAAAAATTGTTTTTATTTTCACACTGGTGGTGTGGCAGGCTAACACAGACACAGCAAAAAATTGTTTGTTTTTTTTCACTCTGGGGTGAACCTCTGAAAGGGGCAGCAGCCCCTTGACAGACAGCAGCACAGTACCCCTGCGCACCTACGCTGATGACAAGTGTGGCTAACACGCACACACAAAAAAATTGTTTTATTTTTCACACTGGTGGTGTACACAAGGGCCCCGGTAAAGAGGGGGCATGGCCTAATTTGCGGTAGGCGTGGCCATGCCCCCTTGAAAAAGAAAAACATACATGACAACAGCCAGCCCCTATATGGACAGTAAACAGCCAGACCCTATATGGACATTAAGTAGCCAGCCCCTATGCACAGCAGAACAGCACAGCACAGGTCCCAGCTCCCTCCCTCTTTACTCTCCACAGCTGGAATGAAAAATGGCGGCGATCGAGGGACGTTTATAGAATCCAAAACCCGTGAGAATCTGACAGCGGGATGATGACGTTTTGCCTCGTTTTCAGATCTGAGTCAGACGGGAAAACCCAAGCCGATTCGGATCTGCCACGGATCCCCGAAGCTCGGGTGGGTTTGGTTCTCAGTGAACTGAACCCTCTCATCCCTAATTTACAGGCCTTAAAAGTCATCCAGTATAAGGTAATTTGTTACCAGTTCCGTGTGAATAGTATTGGGGTCCTGGTGTAGCGATGAAGATCCACGAACAGTGGATGGCTCTACTTTGAAAACTGCAAATTTGCTGGCATTTCTAGGTAAGAAATTAGGTCTGATTAAAGATAACACAGAAATCCTTATAGCACAAGTGCTGCTGACATGGATACAGCTTTGAGCAAGCTGACAGTAGGAGCAGTGAAACGCGTCAGTTACATACTGGTACTGACGCGTTTTACTGCTCCTACTGTCACCTTTCTCAAAGGTGTATCCATTAAGCCCGAAAGAAGTGCTTTATATACTAGTCTGAATATGGCTGCTAATTGTCAGCTGTGAATAATTAACATTTAATCCACTTTAAAAACACCATATTCCTGAAATACTATACAAAATATAAACTGGAGACAAATCTGTTTTCCGTCACATGGATATTTGTTATATTTACTCTAAACGCCCTGAGTATTAAAAGACAACACCACAAAACCTGCGCTTATAAACCAGATATACAAAAATAATCACTATACAAATATGCAAAAGTCTCAGAGTTGACTAAGGGCCTGATTCAGTACGGATCGCAATTGCTCGTAAGCGGCCGCTCATTCGCTCCGAGCGATGTTCACACATCTGCGCATGCGTATGGGTCGTAATGCGCATGCGCCAATCAGTCAGTGCGGTCGGAAATCGAGCGCTCGCAAAATAGTGAGTGCCTGCTAATTTGAGTGACAAGATGAGGCGTTTGTGGGTGGTAACAGGGGAAGGTGCTTGAAAACGGGGAGTGGTGATCCGAACGCAGGCGTGCCAAACGGTCAAAACGGGCGTTTTAAGGGTGTACATAATTAACAAAGCAGCGTCATCGGCCACGTCACTTGGTTGTCTCTTAGCCTGAGCTGTTCGCATGATTGCGGTAGGAAAATCCTACCACAAGCACTGCGAGCAGTTCAGATGCCTTTCGATGTACTCTATTAATCTAATAAATAGCGGAGATGACGTAGGATGCGAGCGGCCAGGGGGCGTCTTTACAAAATAGCGAGCGCATGTTTCGTTCGCTCGCTCAGACATAGAGGCATCAACAGACCGCAAAGAGTGAGTGCTCAATTTAAATATCCGGCCCCTTTTTCTGAACGAGCGAGCGCAAATAGCGTCCGGCTCTGAATCAGGCCCAGTGTTCTAACATTAATACATTAGGAGCAACTCTGTGCCCTGGGTTTAAAAACAATATTGCACCATAAATAGAATCATCTAATAAGGATGTTCATATATTTGAAACAAGCCCTTTACTGCAGTCAGAATTGCACTTTGAACGAATATTATTATAGCAGTCCAGGATAATACTAAAGTCTTGTAAAGTTACGGGACCCTTTAAAACTGTAATCTGGATGTCACGACCAGAGTTGTTGTGCCTGGTGAGTCGCGGTCTCTGCCTGTGAGGGTGCTTTGGCGCGGTCCTACCGGAGGGGGTGCTGGTGTCTGGAGGTTGGCGCGAGGTGCGCGTGGATGTCTGAGGGATACGAGCCATGTGGTGACAGGTAAGACTGGCAGCGCTGCCACGCTGTGGACTGCTGGGCGCCGCCATCTTGGTTTTGGACATGTGACCTGAATGGGCCAATCAGGTTGGAGCACCTTGTGTGTACTCTCAGCAGCCTATCATGCACCTTCCCATGGTACTTAAGGGTGTTCAGCACGCCCTCTAGTTGCCAGTGTAACGTATACACAGCGCAAGCTGTGTGAGAGTTCTGTGCTCCTTAGCTCGGTGTGATAATTGCAATCCCAGCAGGGCTCCATTTCCTGCTCTGTCTCCATCACAGGCTGTTCCCAGATACCCGCATCTACTCTGCTTTACCCCGTTACTCAACCCACGGTTTGTGTACTCTCCAGCTCTCCGGACTCAGGGCCTGATTCATACCCGCTCGCGAGCGCACAGCGCTCGCAAGCGGGTCGATGGTCCCCCACTGCGTATGCGCACGCCCGTAGCGACGGGCGCTCCGTTGCTACGGGTCTCGCACCAAAGCGGGGCAGCTGTCGATGGTGATTGACAGCTTGCCCCGTTTTGGAGGCGGGCAGGGGGGGTGGGTGGGCAAACGGAGGCGTTTCTGCAGGAACGCCTGACGTTTGTGGGCGGCCCTACTGACTTCACTCGTGATGTCAGTAGGTGGACTTCCTGCTCTATTATCAGCAATTGATTGCAGCAATCATGCAATTTGCAATCGATTGTGTATAAAAATCTTTCCCTTTTTTAATCGATTGCAGAATTGCCACAATCGATTGAAAAAGGGAAAGACTTTTATACACAATCGATTGCAAATTGCTGCAATCAATTGCTGATGTATGGGGGCCTTAACACCTGTTTTCACCATCACTAATTGGACTTGGTTTTCTCAGCCTAACACCTGTTTCCAGCCTCACTAATTGGACTTGTTTCTCTGCAACACATCACTTGGATTTGTTTGTTTCTGCCACAATTTCATGAATTCCATTACTCCCATTAAACCTGCTGCATTTGAATATTGCAATCCTGTTCCAGTTTTATCTCCTGCATCCACCCCGGGTTCAAAAATTAATCCAAACCCGACACTGGAATCCAAATGATTAACAGTCCCTCCAAACATAGCAGTTCCAGGGGCAAGGTAATGTAGATAACGTCTCTGCTTGATGTCAATTATTTGATTATACTTTTAGGAATCCAGATTAAAGAGTGCAATTTTCAGTCGCTGCACTATGGGCTGCAAATAATGTATTCCGTAAATCTTCCGCTAACGCGTTCCCGCACATTTTCTCAATGGTAAACAGAGGTATATCTGAGCATCTGTGCTGGTCACCTGGCGCAAACAAACACCATGTGGCCAGACAGAGACAGCTACCTAATCGTGTATCCCAGCTGGGTGGTCAAGAGAAAGTCTATAAGCATTACACTGATATAACAAGAGAAGATAATGCCATTGATATGCTAACAGTGAGACTGGCAAATGCTAAATGTGTTCCTGAAAAAGTGTGGCCTGGAATATATTTAGAGTGTTGATATGTTTTAGCTATCATTGTTTATTGCATATTTCCATGTCTTTAGTTGCAGGCAGACTTGGCTGGGATATTCAAGTAAAGTGTAATGTTTTATGTAACGGGAGACAGCCCTGAGCGAGGTAACGGGGGTGCCTGGATCACCCTCTCCTCCTCTGCTGCGAATCTGGTTACTTGTTCAAGTTTGGAAAAAGTTCATTCTGCTTATTCATTAGGATGCAAGTTTATCTACAGTGGAAGATTATCCACCAGTTGCTTACGCTTTGATTGTGCCAGCCGTTGGAAGACCTCGGCCTACATCTCAATCAACAGTGATTTACAAAGACAAGCAAGTGTAGGGCTGTCCATGGAGGGGATAACCATCGATGGCCGATGGTTTCCCAACCAAAGAGGGGGGGGACTCCTCAATGATTAAACCCTTAATGGTTGCTTGTCAACGTATTCGCAAAGGGACGGGGACTGCTGCCGTGCATGTGCAGTACTTAAAAGCGATGTGATTTTGCCATCAGACCTCACCCATAGATGACAAAACTGTTTACCAGTATCTATCGATGGTTACGAACCATCACTACTCGATGGCCATCCATAATCAAGGGTGTATTAGGCTTGGATATAATGAGACCAGCACTAGAAATGAAACACATCGATGTCACATTCTGTATCTCCACCTGGAGAGTGATGTAATTGTCCTTGTATACTAGGAGACTGACATGGTGGGATGCAATCGGGAAACCGGCTGACGTGATCCCGACAGCCGGCTTCCCGATTGCTTTATCCCGGTGTGGGTTAATGACAGGCGTCTATATCTAGACACCTGTCATTTTCCCGACGCCGGGAGACAAGCGCCCGGCATCCCGATCGAAGGGATGCCGGGCGCCGCGAGCGAACTGCCGGGCGGGGGGGGGAGCTTAGGTTTAGCGCACCTGGGGGGGACTTAGGGTCAGGCACCCCCCCGGGTTAGGCTAGGGGAGGGTGAGGCACCCCCAGGGGGGGACTTAGGGTTAGGCACCCCCTCGGGGTACTTAGGTTTAGGCAACGGGGAAGGGGGGGGTTAGGCACTTACAGGGGGGATTAGGGTTAGGCACTTGGGGGTTAGGGTTAGGCACCCCCCGAGGGGGAGATTAGGTTTAGGCGGCGGGGAAGGGAGGGGTTAGGGTTAGACACTTACAGGGGGGATTAGGGTTAGGCACTTTGGGGGAGGTTAGGGTTAGGCACCCCTAAGGAGGGTTATGGGAGTTAGGTTAGTATATACTTACCTGAGGACGATGGGGATTTCCAGCCATGTGGCCGGCGGTATTTCATACCGATTCCGACATGGTGGCAGCTGATGCTTTGACAAAGCCACCACCAAGACCAAAGGTTGTAGAACTCAATACTGAGCACCTTATTAAGAGATGGACGCAAGATCGAGCGACTGTTTGCCAGTGTGTATGCGAACAAGTTGCAAAGAACACGAGCCACGAATGCTTTGCGATTACGATCGCACAGAGGATTCACTCGCAAAGTGAGTGACAGTCAGCGTTTTGGGGTGGTAAAAGGGGGGTGGTCAGAAAAATGCAGGCGTGTCTGACCGTTAAAACGCCGTTACATGGGCGTGCATAAATTAGCCCTTGCCATCTCCTATGCAACCGGAGAGCCCCCTGCTTGTCTGGAGAGCTTCCGAGTCTGCGGCTGGTCAGATCTTCCGCAAGGGCAAAATGGCCGCTCAATGTTACCGATATTTACGCAGGTGAGAGACATCGTAAGCATATGAGAAGGCAGCAGTGAGCGCCCTTATGCTGTTTTAGGTTTTGGAACTATTAGCATATTTTTGCAGCTGCGTTCCGTGCGAAAATGCAACTGCGATCGCATTAGCGCCATCTCTGAATCAGGCCCTGAATTTGTACTCTCATGATAATTTGTTATACTTATTGTGGCTACCACGTTACTGTCTGAGCTTTGTGGATTTGTTAAGTTATTTAAAGGAAATACGTCAGGAAATTAGAACGTTACGCAGCAGCTGGTAAGTTTTTGCATTAAAAAAAAAATAAATCCTCTAACGTCCTCATGTCTGGACAATGTTCTGTATCATCGCCAGCTACACAATGTATAATGCATTATTTTACTAGGCATGAAAGGAAAACAATTCATTTCTTAAGGGTGTTGTCCGACTGCGGTTTTAAGCTGCACTTTGAGGTGAGCTATTAACCCCCATGGTGGTCTGCAGGCACAGACCGAATACTTTTCCACAGATGGACCATAAAACCTGTAATGGGGCAATGTGTGGAGAAGACTTCTGTCTTATTGCATTTTTGCGGTCGGCAAATCACCCCCAATGAGTTACGCACTTGGCACAATATCACAACATAAGATACTTTCCACACATGTAAGCACTTTGCAGGGACATGACATGTTGCAGGACCGAGAAACTGATTTAAAGAGTGCTTAAAAATTGTCACCAACTGTTCTCCAGCCACAAAGTACGTTGTCGTGTTTGGTCGTCATGTGGGTGGAAAGATGGTGCTGGGGCTGTAGTGGGCTGCTTGTGATGGCAATGACAGCATGGTGCGACTCCCTCCTCTGCCTGTTCTGGCCATCCCTGTCATGCTGAGGGATATTGCACAGAGGCCCTGATTCAGAGCCAGACGCTCTGCCAGAGCGCTTGCTCTGAATCAGGGCCCTTTTTTTTTTTTTTTTAATGGAGCGCCCTGCTGGCCGCTCGCATTGCTGTGGGTTACCACCCACAGCTAATACGAGCGGCCAGGATGATGGTCGCGATGGTCAAGAACATCGCGACCATCGGGCTTGCGACGAGACCCTTGTGGTAGGGTCTCGTGGCCGCAAGCCCCAGAAACAGAGCCAAAAGCACTCCCACTGACATCACTTGTCAGTGGGAGTTCTCATGGGAACGCCTCCGTCTGGGCAGCCACCCCCCCCCGACCCGCTCACCAAAGGGGGCGTGCTGTCACTCAACATCGACAGTATGCCCCCTTTGGGGCGAGACCCGGAGCGACGGATTGCCCATCACTATCCGAGTCTCGCGCATGCGCTCTGGGCCACCATCGACCCGGTTGCAAGCGCTCAGCGCTTGCGACTGGGTCTGAATCAGGCCCAGAGGTCCAAGCTGTTGGGTGGGGACTGTGCTACCGAGGAGGAATCCTTGGAAATAACTAATATGAGCTCATTCACTAAAAGGAATGAGCCTATATACTACGAAAAAGCAGTCCATGAATTTCTATAGTACTCGTTCCCTTGTTTTGGTTACTGACTTCAGTTCTAACCATGCGGTCATGATGATGGGCCTAGTTTTATGTTGATGTCTGGGGTATTTTTACTAAAATGCAGGTTTTGAGAAGTGGAGATGTTGCCCATAGCAACCAATTAGATTCTAGATTTATCTTCTATAATGTCAAGTAGAATCTGATTGGTTGCTATGGGCAGCATCTCCATTTCTTAAAACCCGCACTTTAGTAAATATACCCCCTGAAGCTGTAGTCCCATCTTCCCCCTTATTAATCTGGCGCTGTAATTTTGTGACGCCATCTTTAGGCATATGCACCTATGTATATGGGTTCATCTGTGTCAACTGCAAAGGTCACATTTGTTTTGTAGTGGTTGCATAAGATCCACCTTTGTAGGGAAGCACCTCCCACTGCGCTGATATTTAATACATTATTATACATCAGTTCTACACCACAGGCTGTGCAAGGGCACTTCACAAACTATGTTGTAGAGAGGCACCAATGCCTGTGATGTGTAACCAAAAAACAGCTTCTCACCATTAGACAAGGCTGCGGTGGGCTTTATGCAAACAAATAATTTTCTTTTCTTTACTAGCCTGTGAAGTTGGTGTTTCCTTCAATAAGGTGTTTTAGGAGGCTGCTTATACCCAGTTTTGTGCAAAAGTTTTGATTGCCCTTAATATTTTGGATTTATACCATGCATAAAGGACAGACAGAAACACACACTTTTTCGCTTAATATATAAATCATTTAATTCTATTTTTATATAGCAAGTTTATGATGATTACCATATCTTTACTCTTTCCATATCAAACTGTGAATGCATGAAAGAGACACATATTTAGTGCCAGTCTCGCATTCCAGCAAGGCTGTTTCAGCAGGGGGGGTGCGCCCTACCCGATATTTAAAAGATTATATTCACCATGCACTTATGGAGGCGCCCTGCACCCCGCTGATCACAGGCTAACGTCAATGGGCCCACGATGCCTCACCTCCCAATGCGCTGCTGCGCCTCTCCCTGTCCGCCATCCCCTCCAGCAGGTTGGGAGGGGGGGGGGAGTTGTGGATAAACACTCACTGCCAGGTAAATAGAAGCCATGCCATGCGGAAAGAGAGCTTGGGTGCAGCCCAGCATCTTCGTGAGTGCTGGGCACACCCCCTTGAATGATGGTAAAGGAGGCGTGTCTCGAGACCACTCCCAACCCTGGGAGGCCACACCCTTTTTTGAGCGCATGGGTGTGCGGATGTGCCCACTCTAATCAAAACCTACCATGAACACTACTAGTCAAAAGTTACACATAGCCAGCTACTTGGCGAACTACCTTAAATGAAGCTCTATGCGCATGTGGATCTCACAGCATTTTATGAACATGGAATACATATATATCTAATAATGGGAAAGATAAATAGGAACTTGTTTCGCGTAAATAAATGCCACTGACTGAAAGGGGCTGCCATATAAATGACTTTACCCACAAGTCTGTGCTCCATTTGAAGCGGCTTATTTGCATATCAACAGTTTTAGAATTTAAATAATGATGACATCCGTTGTTAAAGCGAGCTCGCTATATTTATTCAATTTTAAGTTTTTCACTTGCTTCAGTGTTAACCCAGGTCTATAAAAGTACAAAAAAAACTATCTTGTAGTTAAACATAATATTTATGGAACTACATATTACTGTGACCAGGTAAACCCAACAATAATTATAGAACGTAAAACTAAATACAGATATCAGTCGTTATGTTCATGTGAGTTAACTATATTGAAATAATTATTTTGCCAAAACTTTCTTCTAAATGCAGAACACAGCGCCAAAATATGACTCATTGCGGTCGGTGTAATTTTCCAAACACCCTGGGAGCTTTGTGCCGTTACAGTAGTTAGGTTACCTGGAGGGCACAGCCAATTAGGCTGACACTTTGTGTTTAGGAAACCTTTTCCACAGATTGTGTTTTTGGGTTCTTCACAAGTAAAAACCACTGTCCCAGCAGATCGTTACATAAAGTCCAGTTTATACTGACAGCTCATCCGTACCAGGTTTAAAATTGGGAAAATTATGGGGTTTTTTTTATAACGTTAAAGAATGCCAGAGATGACCTCACACTTTCAATGACATCATTAGTATTTCTGCAAACTGTAGCTGTAGCTTTGACTCAGTGTGAGAAACAAATAAGTGCTTTTCATAAGGGCATGGATTAGTAATTTTCTCACATTTAATAATACATTAGGAATTTATATGACTTTTACACTTTATAAATCTCTAAATATATCAAATAAAGGGCCTGATTCAGAGCCGTTCGCTATTTGCGCTCGCTCGTTCAAAAACAAGGGGTGGCTATTCAAATGATCAGTTCGCAAATTGCAGTCTGTTCACACCTCTAAGTTTGAATGAGCGAGCAAAACATACGCTCGTTTATTTGTTAAAAACGCCCCCTGGCTGCACGCACCATACGTCATGTCCGCTATTTATTAGATTAATCGAGTACATCGACCAGCGTATGAACTGCTCGCTATTCTTGTGGTTGGTTTTTGCTACCACAATCTTGCGAGCAGTTCTGACTATAAAATAACCCAGTGACGTGGTCAATGACGCTGCTGTATTAATTATGCACACCCATAATACGCCCGTTTTGACCTTTAAGCACGCCTGCGTTCGGATCTCCACTCCCCATTTTCAAGCACCTTCCCCTGTTATCACCCACATACGCCTCATTCTGTCACTCAAAATAGCAGGCATTCGCTATATTGCGAGCACATGAATTTCGGCCGCACTGACTGGTTCGCGCATGCGTATAACGATCCGTACGCATGCGCAGATGTGCGAACATCGCTCGGAACGAGCGTACTGCCGCTAGCGAGTGGCTCTGAATGAGGGCCAAAGTCCCCAGTTTAGGGGTCTGCCTGTTCGTTCAGGCTAATCTCTTGAATGGGATGTAGTTTATATGTCAGCAGTCGAAATACCGGTGCCGAAATACCGCCGCCCGGCAAAATGCTGACGCCGATATCCCGACGGGGTTCAGGATGACGGAGTCGAAATCGCGACCGCCGGAATCCCAAACGAAGGACCTGAGTAAGTATCAGCACATTAGCCGGGGATGGGGAGGTTAGGTTTAGGGACCCCCGGGGGAAATTAGGGTTGGCAGCCCCAGCGGAGGGTTAGAGTTAGGCTGCAGGGAGGGGAGGTTAGGGTTAGGCACCACCGGGGGGGAGGTTAGGTTTAGGGAGTGGGAAGGGGAGTTAGGCACCCCACAGGGAGGTTAGGATTAGGAACCCCCCCGTGAGGGTTAGATTTAGGGTGCGGGAAGTAGAATTAGGGTTAGGCACCACCGGGGGAGGTTAGGGTTAGGCACAACCAGGGGAGGTTAGAGTTAGGCACCACTAAGGGAGGGAGAGGGGAGGGATAGGTTACTTACCAGCCTCTGTCTGGATCTTCAATAGTCGGGCTTCCGGGGTCGGGATTAACCAACCCCTCTTGAACAACTGGATGGATTTTGATTGGGTTTTCACTTTTCTATACAGCATTGGTCGAGGAAAGTTTAGGTGTATAAACCATTCATCTGTGACAAAAGGGAGCCTAACTGTGACGATTTTAGTGAACCAAATATTGCACCAAGTAGCTGTATAGGAGCTGGCCAGGGTGCTGAAACAGAAAGTGAGCATCTGAAACTTGAGGCTTGGAATGAAGTCACAGAAAAACCTGTTGTGCTGTGTGAGTGACTGACTGCTGCTGCAGGGCCGTGGGCTGCGTTCTGATTAGCTCTCTGAGACAGCAAGTGCCAGTCAGAGATAGCAATGTGCCCTGTTTCTTAGCAGCAGCCTAAAGGGAGGGGGAGTAGTCAGGGACTGAGCAGGGTCACATCTGAGGCAGACAGACCCATGCAGGTGCCCTGTTACAGGCATGCAGACACAGTAGCCAGGAAGGTGCCAGGGGAGGCATAGCTATCAGGAATTCAAAAAAAATGCATGGAGGCTGCAGAAATATGCACAGGTGCCCCAGCCCCGGGCAGCTGATAAAGCTTACAGTCAGTGGCGTCACAAGGGGGGTGCGGGCTGCAGCCCGTGTGTCACACGCCCCTTAGTGACTGGAGCTGGGTGCTGCATTGTAGCATTATGGCAGCACTTGGCTCCTGACATAGTGATGAAGTCGACACTTCACATTGGCTGGTCCCTGGGGGTAGTCCGCATCTCGGACCCCCCGTGTGACTAAACCGGTGGTTCGGGCACCATGGTAATGCCCCTAGCCCATGCCCCTGGCCATGAGGCCACACCCCCAAGCTGCGTGCACTATCATCTTCTCTCATGGGTCCGCACCGGGTGTCTCCAGGGTGAGTGACGCCACTGCTTACAGTAAGCTGCAATACAAATCTCTCATCCATGGTCCTCCTGCCCTTCCCAGCACATCCCAGTGGCTGCAGGGCAGCAGCAGTGGGGGTTGTGGTGACACTGCTGAGAAGCAGGGGGCAGTAGTGAGATGCAGGGGGCAGTAGTAAGATGCAGGGGGCAGTGGACAAGTGATGTCAGTGGGAGTGCTCTCGGCTCTGATAGAGCCGAAAGCACTCTAGGGCTTGCGGCAACGAGACCCTACCACAAGGGTCTCGTCGCAAGCCCGATGGTCGCGATGGTCTTGACCATCGCGACCATCTTTTTGGCCGCTCGCTATAGCTGTGGGTGGTCACCCACAGCTATGCGAGTGGCCAGGAGGCCGCTCTAAAAATAAGAGGACGGCCCTGATTCAGAGCGAGCGCTCTGTCAGAGCGTCCGGCTCTGAATTAGGGCCTCAATGCGGTCTGCACTACACTGGCTGACTAGCGCGGGCCTGTACTGTTGCCGGCACCGCCCCTCCCCCCATGGTCCCACGGCACCCAGGGCACGAGAGACGGCGGCCCTGCCCTAGTTACGCCACTGATTCATAGTAAAGTTTAAATGTAATACAAAGTGGGGCTGATTCTGTGTTAGGAGCAAAGCAAAAAAAAATGTAGGTAACTTTGTATCTGGAACAAATCATATTGCAATGCAAAGTGTGCAAATACTTTTTTTTGGCTGCTTTTGCATGTAGCCTACAAATGCTGGACAGCTTTAATATTACATTGCAATTTAGCTTTGAGTTTGGACACGACCCTCTCAAATACAAATCTCTATGCACATTTTAAATCACCCGCCCCTTCCCCCCTGCAGTGCAGCATGGTTTTACCAAGGTGCAAAGTTACTTGCTCTTTTTTGCTTTACTCTGAACTCCGAATCAGCCCCAGTGTTAGCACAGCCTAGAGCAGTGGTCTCCAACCTGTAGCTCGCGAGCTACGGTAGCTTGCAGTCTTAATATTGGTAGCTCACCTAGCTGCAGTACTGCCGAGTGAACTAGGAGGAAGTGACCTCTGATGTGTGCTCCCACGTGGCATCGACGCCATGGGTGACAGTTGACAGAAGAGGAGTAGACATCCCCATAGTTATGAAAATATTTATTTTAATGCAAAAAAATATTTTCTATAACATTTTTTTTTTAAGTTAGTTACTATTGTACATGCCAAACTGTACATTGATCGTATCGTATGATCGAACTTCAATCACACAGCGTAAGAATGTACAATTCATTTGTGCTAGATTTATTGTTTCCCCAGGATATGTCTTATCTGTTATTGAAGTGTTTATTCAGGACATCCGCACAACTGTCAGCTGCTAGATTGTATCATGCCCGGAAAAGGTCAAATGGATCTACAAGGTCTGCACAGGGGCTAAAAGTGATTGTACGGTGACCCTGTCTGCCTTCTCTCCCCATTCACACACCTTACACCCACAGCAGGCAAACGGGAACAATCTGAAAACTGCAACATAATCCATTTAATCAAACAATATACCAAGTTTTACAATTCAGTAATGCAAATGTACTGTATACACACACACAAATACATACTGTAAGTATGTATATAATATATATATATATATATATATATATACATACAGTCAGGTGCATAAATATTGGGACATTGACAGAATGTTCATATTTTGGCCTCTATTCACCACCACAATGGCTTTGAAATGAAACAAACAAGATGTGCTTTAACTGCAGACTTTCAGATTTAATTTGAGGGTAATTACATCCAAATCAGGTGAACGGTGTAGGAATTACAACGGTTTCTATATGTGCCTCCCACTTTTTAAGGGGCCAAAAGTAATGGGCCTATCAACTCAAAAGCTATTTCATGGACAGGTGTGGGCTATTCCCTCGTTATTTCATTATCAATTAAGCAGGTAAAAGGTCTGGAGTTGATTCTAGGTGTGACATTTGCATTTGGAATCAGTTGCTGTCGACTCTCAATATGAGATCCAAAGAGCTGTCACTATCAGTGAAGCAAGCCATCATTAGGCTGAAAAATCAAAACAAACCCATCAGAGAGATAGCAAAAACATTAGGTGTGGCCAAATCAACTGTGTGGAACATTCTTAAAAAGAAAGAACGAACCGGAGAGCTCAGCAACACCAAAAGACCCGGAAGACCACGGAAAACAACTTTGGTGGATGACAGAAGAATTAATTCCCTGGTGAAGGAAAACCCCTTCACAACAGTTGGCCAAATCAAGAACACTCTCCAGGAGGTAGGAGTATATGTGTCAAAGTCAACAATCAAGAGAAGACTTCACAAGAGTGAATATAGAGGGTTCACTACAAGATGTAAACCAATGGCGAGCCTCAAAAACAGGAAGACCAGATTAGAGTTTGCCAAACAACATCTAAAAAAGCCATTACAGTTCTGGAACAACGTCCTATGGACAGATGAGACAAAGATCAACTTGTACCAGAGTGATGGGAAGAGAAGAGTATGGAGAACGAAGGGAACTGCTCATGATCCAAAACATACCACCTCATCAGTGAAGCATGGTGGTTGTAGTGTCATGGCGTGGGCATGTATGGCTGCCAATGGAACTGGTTCCCTTGTATTTATTGATGATGTGACTGCTGACAAAGGGGGTCATTCAGACCCACTCGCAAGCGGCAGTACGCTCGCAAGTGGGTCGATGGTCCCCACTGCGCATGCGCACGACGGAGGGAGCTCCGTCGTGCGCATGCGCGAGACCCGGACTGCGACAGCCAAGCTGTCGCTCCGGGTCTCGCACCAAAGGGGGCGTGCTGTCGATGGTGACTGACAGCACGCCCCCTTTGGTGGGCGTGCCTGCCAGACGGAGGCGTTCCCATGGGAACACCTACCGTCTGAAGCCGGCCCCACTGACATCACTAGTGATGTCAGTGGGAGTGATTTTGGCTCTGATAGAGCCAAAATCACTCCAGGGCTTGTGGCTGGGAAACCCTACCGCAGGGTTTCCGTCGCAAGTTCGATGGTCGCAATGGTCAAGACCATCGCGACCATCTTTTTGGACGCTCGTATATGCTGTGGGTGGTCACCCACAGCTATACGAGCGCCCAGGAGGACGCTCCATTTTAATGGAGGAGGGCCCTGATTCAGAGCGAGAGCTCTGGTCAGAGCGTCCGGCTCTGAATCAGGCCCAAAAGCAGCAGAATGAATTCTGAAGTGTTTCGGGCAATATTATATGCTCTTATTCAGTCAAATGCTTCAGAACTCATTGGACGGCGCTTCACAGTGCAGATGGACAATGACCCGAAGCATACTGCAAAGGCAACCAAAGAGTTTTTTAAGGTGGAATGTTATGCAATGGCCAAGTCAATCCCCTGACCTGAATACGATTGAGCATGCATTTCACTTGATGAAGACAAAACTGAAGGGAAAATGCCCCAAGAACAAGCAGGAACTGAAGACATTTGCAGTAGAGGCCTGGCAGAGCATCACCAGGGATGAAACCCAGCGTCTGGTGATGTCTATGTGTTCCAGACTTCAGGCTGTAATTGCCTGCAAAGGATTTGCAACAAAGTACTAAAAAGTGAAAGTTAGATTTAGGACTGTTTAGTTTGTCCCATTACTTTTGGCCCCTTAAAAACAAGGCACATATAGAAACCGTTGTAATTCCTACACCGTTCACCTGATTTGGATGTAATTACCCTCAAATTGAATCTCTAAAAAGTCTGCAGTTAAAGCACATCTTGTTTGTTTCATTTCAAAGCCATTGTGGTGGTGAATAGAGGCCAAAATATGAACATTCTGTCAATGTCCCAATATTTATGCACCTGACTGTGTATATATATATATATATATATATATATATATATATGTGTATATATATATATATATATATATATATATATATATTATAAATAAAGTCCCTGGTAGACGTCTGTCTGTTTGTTTGGGCTAATCTCGAGAACCGCTGGATGGATTTTGATGCAGTTTTCACTATTCTATAGAGCATTTGTTTAGGTGTATAAAACATTAATGTGAGCCGAGCAGGGATGACTTTAGTGAAACACGTCAATTAAAAAAAAATGGCCGACCGAACGCTTTCTTGGCTTACGCTGCCTAAACCGCTAAAGATATAACACAACGATGGACTTTATTTTACAATGTGTAGAGATTAATACTTGTTATCCAGTTTCTCAAGAAAAATTGATGTAAGTCCTGTTTACTGATACACAATATCAGTTTTTCCTTTTTTTATTACCATTCCTATTTCATTTAAGTGAGAAACGATTCTTTAGTTTCAAACGAGTCCAATTCCCGATAAGAGGCTGCTTTAGCATGATAATAAATAAAGCGCAGGGACAGACACGTAACGTGGCAAGAGTTGACCTAGGTGGAGACTGTTTTGCTCATGGACAACTTTACGTGGCCCCTTTGCATGTCATGTCATAACTAAATCTTTTCGTGTTGACGTCAGGAGGAAAAACGCCAAATGTCATCTACAAGGCAATCTTACAAGACCTCGGTTAAAAAAAAGACTATCGCCGAAACCCGGCCTTTCTTCCTGGGTTTGCGCTCAACTCATTTACCACGTGGCGCTCTTGATTAAGCACTTTCTCCTAGACTTAAGATCCACTAGTGCCTACTGCCATGGACTCGCTCCATTCGAAAAGTCTGTGCACATCACATTCCTATCCCCCACACCCTTTGTCCTCTATTTATAAAACTACTTAGAGATCACCTCTTTCCCACTAGGCTTAAATTCACGAAGGATTGGGAGGTTGATCTGCAGGGATTAGTGGGAGAGGATGATTGGCCGGAAATCTATAGTAAAACATTTTCTAGTTCTCTTAATATGTTGGCGATGGAGACACATTACGAAGTGTTAACTCGTCGGTAGCGTTGTCCTAGCTTATTAGCTAAAATGAATCCTGGGGTGTATAATTCGTGCTGGAGATGTAATGAGGCTTTGGGTAATGCTTTGCATATCTGGTGGGAATGCTCCTTGTTACGTCCCTTTTGGGATAAAGTAATAGAGACTGCAGGTGTTATTCTTCAGGAAGACCTACCCTCCTGCCATAGCTTCTGGCTCTTGAACCTCTTAAGAAGACCACAGGTGCTCTTTAAGAAAACTTTACTGCGTCATATACTTAGTGCCTTAGAAGTAGTCATCCCGGTGCATTGGAGGTCTGCTACAGTTCCCAACATGAAAGAGTGGTGTGCTCAGCTTGACCATTATATGCCTATGGATGACCTTATATCACCTTTATCACACAGTCGTCAAGATTTCACAGCGATCTGGTACCCCTGGCTTCTTTATACAGAATCTGATCACTACCAATCGCATTGTAGGGGGTAAGGGAGGTGAAGTGGAAGAGGTTGAGGTCTTCCCTTGTAGGCAGTATGAAACTTTCTGACATACATCTTTTCTACTAGTGCAGTGCTGATGTGTATTTTCTTCCCTAGTATGACATTTTTTATTACAGGTACACCATTGGATTACCTACTAGACAAGAGGACAGATTGGCTTCAGGGATACATAGGTGAGTATGTGAGATAGTGTGTATGCATGTGTGAGTACATGTGTGTGCGTATGTATTTGTTTAATTAAATTGTACTTTTCTACTGTGTGTTGTGTGTTTATTTTAATATTGCTTTTGCTGTGGAACTAAATGTACCAGCAAGCCCGTAATGCCCCGCATGCTGAAACTTGGGGTTCTCCAAGTACCAGCATGCGGGGGAGGCTTGCTGGGAACTGTAGTTCCACAGCAAAAGACAATATTTATATTTTCATATGCACCACACTTTACATAATCAACCCAGCACCCACCACCCAGGGGTGCTGGGGATAGCCCCGGGCTATCAGCCTGGGGTGCCCTGAGGATGGGACCCCTTTATTGGGGGGGTCCCCCAACTCCCCAGAGATCCCCGGCCTGGACTGACTAGCTGTTAGGGGTGATGCTTCGGCTGGGGGGCCCGGTGAAAGGGCTCCCTTGGCTGTGGCATCACCCCCCTCCACTAGAAAGGGTCCGGTGCTGGTTCTGGGAAATATAGGGCGGGCCTATGCATTTTTTCCCCCTGTATTTCCAGAACCAGGACCAGCTCAGAGTCCAGTGCTGGTTGTGCTGAATACGGGGGACCCCTACATCATTTGTCTCCCGTATTTTGGCAACCAGGACACGTTCTGAAAAGCCTGGTGCTGGCTGTGCTTAATACGGGGTACCCCTATGTCATTTGTACCCTGTATTTAGCACAACCAGTACTGGGGCTCCATAGCCCAGGGCTGGTTGGTTTTTGGGGAGGGGGCCACGCCAATTTTTTTGTTTTTTTAAACACAGGCAGCCAGTCCTGCTTGTGCTTAAATGCAGGGGACAAATGACATAGGGGACCCCCGTATTTAAGCACAACCAGCACCAGGCTAGTGAAAACTATACCTTGTTGCCAAAAAACATGGGGCAAATGACATAGGGGTCCGCCCGTAAGTTGCACAACCAGCACTGGGCTCTGATCCGGTCCTAGTTCTGGAAATACAGGGGGAAAAAATGAGTAGGGTTCCCCTGTATTCTCCAGAACCAGTACCAGGCTATTTCTAATGGGAGGCTGATGCCACAGCCAGGGGAGCCCTTTCACTGGGCCCCCCAGCAGCAGCATCAACCCTGACCGCTAGTCAGTCCAGGCCGGGGATCCCTGAGGCGCTGGGGACCCCCCAATAAAGGGGTCCCCCTCCTCAGGGCACCCCAGGCCTAGGCTGATAGCCCGGGGCTATCCCCAGCATCCCTGGGGGGTGGGTGCCAGGTTGATTGTGTGATGTGGTGCATTTTAAAGAATATTTTCTTTTGCAGGTGAACTATAGGTCCCAGCACACCTCCCTGCATGCTGGTACTTGGAAAAGTACCAGCATGCTGGGCATTAGGGCCCACTGCCACCTGTAGTCCATCTGTAAACAAAAATATTAAAATAACACAACACACTTTAATATTGTAATATTTATTTTACAGGTCTTCACCTGGGGGACGGCGGCCTTTAAGCTCTTTTACGTGGCTGCCACCACCCCAGGGCTTAGGCATCGTCGCCTGGCGGGCGGTAACCCACCAGGGCTTCGGCGACTTCGCCTGATGGGCGCCAACCCACCAGGGTTTTGGCGTTTTCACCTGGCATATGCCAACCCCCCAGGGCTTTTTGTCGTATTCACCTGGTGGTTACAGTTGGAGCTTTAGATTACTCCCATGTCCTAATTGTTTATGTTTTTGCCCTGAAATTTGGCATGCAGCACCCAGTGACAGAAGTCCCTTTTTTTTTAGATGCAGCCTTAATATAAGGGCACGACTGTGCCCTTATAATATATATATATATATATATATATATAAATGTGTATATATAAATGTGTATATATATATATATATATATATATATATATAATTATTTGTAATAAAGGGTGCACATATTAATAAACTAAAAGATGCACATTTCTTTCTTGGTGTAGAAGTACTGTATAAAAGGTATTGGTGTGTGAAGGACAGTATGAAATCTGATAGCAAAAATACAAGTTGCAGCACAGAAAATCCCCCCCCCCACCTCTCCCTCAAAAAAGGATATATTTTACTGTAAGTTAGCCAATTGTATTAATTAGAATGATATTGTGCAAATTGCAAGGTAGCAGTCTATGCTTTCTCTATTTCATTGTTCATTTACCCAGGGCCGGCTCCAGGCATGTTCGACCAGTGCGGTCGAACAGAGGTGCCACCCATAAAGGACGCACCCTTCCCAACATCCCGAAGTGTCCCGCGGGTGGTCTGGTCGGGAGGTTTCGCACCCCCACAGCTGTGCCGGACCCCGAAGTAGTGGAATGGATGCTGCGTGCATGCGCGCGGCATCCTCTCAGTGCCGGGAGATGGCTGGGGGAAGCCCAGCTAGTGATGGAGTGCTGGGCTCGCCCCCAGCCTTCAGTTACATGGGAGGTGTGCCATGCGGGCACGCCCCAAATAACGTCATTTAGGGGCGAACCTATATTAAGCCATGCCCTCATTTGTGGCCGCATGCGAATGGAGGGGAGGAAGAGTAACGACTACCCCTGGATCTGACAATGCATTTACCTGTGTGGTGGCACCTACAAGGGGCTAGAACGTCATGCCGCTTTCAGTTCTAGCGCTGGGTGTAGTAATATTTATTCCACCTCTAATAGTAAAAAAAAAGTCACCTGGGAAGGAAATATTTTTTTTGATAGGGCGCTCCTCATCCAAACAATTTTTAACAGACTCAAAAAATAACATCAGTTCTTGATTGAAATATAAAGGGACTGATGAATGTGATTTGTTAAGAAAAAGGACAATAGCTAAAAATCCCATTGTGCCACCAGCAGTGTAAGGAAGGACTGCGTCTATGGCCACCTTTTGATAATAGTGGTCCTACTAATCCAGTTAACCATAGTAGAATATCCAGTTTAATAATGAGTTCCCAGTTGTGGACATGCATCTTCTATGACTTCCCAAGCACCACCTGCTCACTGGGGCTGATTCTGAGGTGGGAGTAAAGCAAAACAGAGTGTCTGGAACAAGCCATGCTGTAATGCAAAGGGGGGGTCAAATATATGTATTACATTTAGCATCTAGGGTAAAAGCTGGCTGCTTTGGCAGGTAGCCCAAAAACGCAAGGTAGCTTTATTTTGACACTGCAAATTGCTTTTGGTTCCCTTTCTTTAAAATGTCAATGAATAAAAAAAACACTTTTTTGGCCATTTGGGTTAAGAAACATGTTGTAAGTGTTAGAATGTGTACACAGATTAATGGCATTTTCTGAAAATACAAAGTATCATTTGTGTGGGTACAGCATAAAAAAATAAATCATTGATATTGATGTTTGGAATGTGACCAGCCCTCACTGAACTCCACAAGTAGCAATCCTGCTTATATAACGTGACATAATCGCCTAGCCCAGGGGTTCCCAAACTCCGCCATTACAGTCCAGGTGTTAGGGATAGCCTCCATACACAAATTATAGTCGTACGCAGCTGCAGTTGAGTGGGTGCAACTGGGAGGCAACTGCACGTCAGGCAAGTCTGCTTTGGGCATGTAGATGTAATAGAATGCTATTTAGTTATGCCTATGCATGGATACAGCTGAGCCCTGGATTCCTGTCAGTCTTTTGTTGCTTTGGATCTTCACCTCCCTAGAACTATAAAGCAGGGGAGACTGATACTGTCTTACGTATGGAAACACAGAGCTCCCAGAATGGCTTATAGCCGCATGATTCGCTCTAGACTACATGGAGGCCTTTACTCTCCCTGACCTATTTAGGTACCATGAAGCAGCCTTTCTCTACCAGCTGTGTGACTGGTTCCCCCCCCCCCCTCCCACACTAAGCCTTGGGTGGACCTAGAACGTGCCCTTTTTCAAGGATTTCCTTTATCGGATCTTCTGTGGTTACCTAAACAACTACGCCCACAATCCCCGTTACTCTGCCCTTGATACCCTAAAGATATGGGATATTAGGCTCCCGACTCATTTTATCTTCACTCTTCCTACTAGGACCATATCCCTCCAAGCATTAGATAACGTGCTTCCCAATCTTCATATGTCTTATTGGATGCGATTAGGTATTAAGGCCCTGATTCAGAGACGGACGCTCTGAAAGAGCGCTCGCTCTGAAACTGGGCGTTTTTGTTTTTGTGCGGCCTCCTGGCCGCTCGCATAGCTGTGGGAGAGCACCCACAGCTATTGCGAGCGGCCAGGTTGATGGTCGCGATGGTCAAGGTCTTCGCGACCATCGGGCTTGCGACGAGACCCTTGTGGTAGGGTCTCGTGGCCGCAAGCCCCAGAGAGCTTCTGGCTCTAATAGAGCCGGAAAGCTCTCCCACTGACATCACTGGTGATGTCAGTGGGGCCGCCCCCAAACGGCAGGCGTTCCTTCAGGAACGCCTCCGTTTGACCAGCCACCCCCCCCCTCCCCGCCTACAAAACAAGGCAAGCTGTCGATCAACATCGACAGCCACCCCGTTTGTAGCGAGCCCCGGAGCGAGTGAATTTCTCACTCGCTCTGGGGCTCATGGGTGCGCACTGCCCGGCCATCGACCCGCTTGCGAGTGAGTCTGAATCAGGCCCTTAATCCTCTTCCCCTTGTAATCTAAACGAATTTCCCTCGGGAGATTCAGATGCTTAGTCTGTCTATTTGTCTTGCTTTTGTATTGTAATAACTGTCTGATATCTATGGATGTCCTGTTACTTATTTCCTATTGTTATTGGGTTTTTTTTCTTGACCCCTATGCCCCGTCTCTTTTTTCTGTACCCCAACTTTTTTTTGATTGTTCTCAATAAAAAAGTATTGATGAAAAAAAAAAAAGAACTATAAAGCAGGATTAGACCTGACGCCAATCAGCTTTCTCATTCCATCTCTCTGGGCAAGGGATTGGAGACTTTTTCAATGAGCCTTTTGCCACTGCTGTTTCGCTATATGCAAAATATGTCGCTGTATAACAGTATCCATCAAATCAATATCTAATCAAATCAATAACGAATCAAAATGAAAAACTCCAATCATCTTTCTCAAATCGTTTAAATTGTGGACTAAAGCTGGGTACACACTAAAAGACGCGTGTAACCAGCGATGCGACGGACGACGGGCCGACATATCGGGCGGCCGGTACACGCTGGACGATCCGGTGCACGAACGCCCGATATGTCGGACCCTGCCGCATCTAGCTGCATGGGGTCATCAGCCTGCATTGTTTGATTGGACTACATGTAGGGATGATCAGACGATGCGAAAGACGATCCCATGGGAGCACGCAGCGCAGTATATAGTGCGTACACGCTGGACGATGTTAACCATTTGTCGTTCTGATGACCATTAACAAACAAATAAAACATATCAAGCAAAACCTAAACACATCTGAGCACACCTCTGGTTACAATGTTGAGGTCAAGTGATAATAAAGCTTTCAAAGTGGAGCTGAATAGAATTTTCCCAAATCTTCTGTATTCATATATTTGCTCAAATATTTAGGTGGCGTTACCTTAATGTCATTAGAATCTACTGTGCAGGCGCCATTTTCTCGGTAATCTCTGTAGTGCGCATGCACAGATCTCCGGAAACGTGGTACCTGCGCCATGTTTGCGGTGATATCTGCGGCGCAGATCTCTGTAAACATGGCGCTTGGACCATGTTCTCGGTTATATCTGTGGTGCAGATGTAGAGATAAATATAGTGAATAAGAGCAGGGTGTGCACTGTGGGCCTGCACACCCTGCACCCATTGTAGGTGCACCCATGAGTTTAACGTTTTATGAAACAACCTCCGCTGCAGGGGGTATTTATAATGGGTGCAGGGTGTGCGGTGCCATATCCCCTGCATTTTGCGTATGCGCAGTATGGAAAACACCGGAGAAATGTCACGACAGACTACCGCTGCGGCGCTGCCGGCCGCCGGAGGCTGAGAGTGGAGGGGGCCCCGGACAGTGACTTCACACGGGTCCCCTCCTCTCTTGAAATGCCCCTGCTCTGCTGTTATATTGCAGTCGCAGAACGCCTTTTATAAAACCAGCAGAGAAACTAGTAAGAGCGCCAGGGATGAGCGCAAATCCTGTCGCTACTACGTCTATGTGCGAGAATATGCAAATATTGCAGCCGCCGTGACTTGTACTGAGACGCCCACTGCCGGCACTGCAATTCCAAGGGCTTGCATACAAAGACGCAGCATCAGACGCAGATGATTGGATTATCGAAGCTCTGCTTAACCCAATGGCCACACAGAATGCCATCAGAATTAAGAAGCAGGGTGCAGCATAACCACGTACAAGGACGCAGTCAGGGCTGCGATACGCCTACAACACCCTGCCTCCATCTCTGAACCAGGCCCTCTTTTTATTCTGGTTTCGCTGTCTTTGAGCTGGAGTGATCCCAGTGATGTATTTGCAGTGCAGTATTTATAATGTAACTATGGTGTTTGAGTTGGACTTGTTCGGCTACAGACAGCAGTATAGGTGTTGCTGACATTGCTGACAGCATTCTTCTGTATTTCTGCATAACATTACATAACACATTGCTTTGCAGGACATTAAGAAAAACAGAACCTGGCGCTCTAAAAGTTTAAACTGTGAGCTTCATGCAGTCCCCTCTCAAAAAATATATACAACATTGCTATAAAATAATAGAGCATGTGCGAGCCTTAATATAAATATTGTGCATAGTTGCTGACTCTCTGGCTGACAGCCAGGTCAGCGGTGCGGGAGGGTGTGAGGCAGTGCCTGCGTCATTATGGCCCCGTCCCCCATTAATGCCACGATTACCAGCATTGTGATGATGCAATTCAGTGCGAAACACGTCATCGGCCGTCCAGATCATCTACTTCACTTGGGAAGTGGGCGGCAGAAAGGCAGCCTCCAGGAGACCTGCCCATTCTTCCGCGCATCCAGGAGAGCCATCCGAGATTCGCGAGTCTCCCGGACAAACCAGGAGAGTATGCACCTCATTTAAATGTCCCTCCTACCACAGCAGCTATAGGGCCCTCCCTTACATCTAGGCCCTGCGGCCGCTGCACACTCTCCTCACATCTCAAACTGTATCTTTGCTATTTCTTCCTGGATGTCCCCGCTCTTTTATAGACTTAACATGTATTAAGGTGCCTACACACATAGCGATATTTTACACGATTTGCCCGATTTCGACAAATCGTGACGACAAATCGTGTGCCCAATATGCCCAAATTGTGAGTTTCTACACTCGATCACGATGCCGATGCGCGTCCCCGCTCGTCGTACGTAGCATCTTCAGATCTGCCGTGCTATAGGGAAGATTTGCCAATCTGGGACACACTGCACTGGATGCATGATAGATCTTAAGTCAGATTGGAAATTTTTTACTCCAAATCGTGCCCACGACTGCCGGGGAGGTGCCTGGAGAGAGTTCAAGGGAAATTGTGCCTCAGGTCGGATCGTGAACACATCGCTATGTGTGTAGGCACCTTAAGACTGAGCTGTTCATCTTTCCACCGTCCAAAATATCCTCACCCCCACAATTTCATTATCTACTGATAGCACCACTATCTCCTCTAGCCCCCAAGTGCTTTGACTTGGCGTAATTTTAGACTCCTCCCTCTCTTTCAAACCACACCTCTCGCACGCCTGCCACTTCCATCTCAGAAAGTTGTCCAGGATCAGACCCTTTCTCACCCTGGAGGCAACTAAGACCATCATCCTCTCACTGGTCATCTCCAAATTGGACTGCTGTAACCTCCTCCAATCTGGCCTACATGTTTCTCATGTCTCTCCACTTCAATCTGTCCTCAATGCTGCTGCCCAGCTCATCTTCCTCTCCAAACGTTCTACATTTGCCTCCCCTCTTCTACAAGCCCTTCCCATTCAGAACCCAATTCAAGCTTCTCACTTACAAATCCCTCACCCACTTCTTTCCCATTTACATCTTCAACCTAATCTCCCTCAAATTCCCGCCTGTCCACTTCGCTCCACAAATGAATGCCACCTCTCCTGCCAACTGATGGACACTGGAACACTGGTACACTGGGGTATGGAGGCGTGGATAGTTAAAGCTGGCACTTTAAATAATTTAGAAGTGTGAAGCTCCTCCCCCTCTATGCCCCACCAGCCCTCAGTTTAGAAAAATGAAGACCGAGAGGAGATGCAGAATAACAGGAGCAAAGAGAAGCGAGTTGACACAACAAACAAAATTACACAAACACACAGAACCAACCAAACAGGCAGGCGAAGAGCACTGAGGTGGGCATCCAGTGTCCCCTGTGGAATCAGAGAAAAGAATTTACTGGTAAGAACCAAAATCCCATTTTCTCTTTCTTCCACTAGGGCACACTGGAAGCTTAGTACACTGGGGACGTCCCAAAGTGTTCCCTAAGGGCGGGAGCGCTCTGAGGAGCCTGCAGAACAAGGCGGCCAAGTTGTGAAGCTGAAGCCGCAAACGTGTCAAACCAATAAAACTTCACAAAGGTATGTACCGAGGACCAAGTAGCCGCACTGCACAGTTGCATGGTTGAGGCACCCCGACGTGCCACCCACAACGTACCCACAGAGGGCGTGGAATGCGCTGAAATAGACGGAGGAGGTTGCCTATCGCTGCTGACATAAGCCTGACGTATAGTCAGTCGAATCCACCTCGCCAACGTTTGTTTTGATGCCGGCCAACCACTCCGAACAGCATCAAACAAAACAAAAAGCAAATCAGTCTTACGGAAACACGCTGTCCGAGCCACATAGACACGGAGAGCTCTAACCACATCCAGATTCGAGGATACTCCGGAGTCCTCGACCAAGGAAGGCGCTACAATGGGCTGATTTATGTGGAAAGCCAACATAACCCTATGGAAGGAAAGCGGGCTGGGTCCTAAGCTCCGCCCTATCATGAAAGATAAGGTACGGGGGATCACAAAACAGGGCCCCCAACTCCGAAACCCGACGGGCCGAAGCCTATGCCTAGATACAAGAAAAATCCTAGACAGAAGGTCTCGACTGTCACACCATGCCATATAAGACAGCCAAATGCGGTGGTAATGCACAGTCGTAACCGTTTTTATGGCGCAAAGCATATTGGGGATAACAGATTCTGGGATGCCTTTGCTTCTCAAGATAGTGGCCTCAACAGCCACCCCATTAAACGCAGCTGCACTAGGTTGGGGTGCACGAAAGGACCCTGTTGCAGGAGGTCTGAAGTGGTAGAGACCACGGGTCGTCTGCTAAGAGAGTCCGAAGTTCCGAGAACCAACTCCTCCCAGGTAAGTCCGATGCCACGAGAATGGCAGAGGCCAACTCGTGTTTTGTCCACTTTAGTAGACGAGGAAGTAGAGGAATTGGAGGAAATAGGTAAACCATGTCTGTGGTCTATGGAACTGTTAACATGTCCACTGCCTCTGCAGCTGGATCCAGAGTTCTGGAAACGTATCTTGGTAGCTGATGGCTCAATAGAGATGCCATGAGGTCCACCCCAACGATGGACCAAGGCTTCCATTCCCCGGGGTGGAGATCCTGGCAACTGAGATAATCTGCTTCCCAGTTGTCCACTCCCGGGATGAACACCGCCAACAGGATCACTGATTGACTCTCGGCCCAACAGACAATCCGAGTAACTTCTTGCATCCCCATGCAACTTCGAGTTCCGCCCTGTTGATTGATATAAGCAACGGCAATCGCGTTGACCGACTGTACCCTCACCGGATGAGACCTTAGTAAGTGTGCGGCTTCGAGCAGAGCATTTTAAATTGCTCTGAGTTCCAACACATTTATGGGCCACCGCCTTTCCTGTACACCAACGGCCTTAAACTGACAGTCTAGGACCGCCACTCTCCATCCTCTGAGACTGGCGTCTGTCATCACAATTAACCAATCTCACACTCCGAATCTTCGACCCGCCAAGAGGTTGTTAGGTTGCATCCACCAGAGAAGAGACACCCTGGTTGTTGGGGCCAACCGGATCATCCGATATAGTAGTAAGTGAGACCTGACCCCTGTGTTAGGAGGTTCAGCTGGAACACACAGGAGTGGAATTGTCTGAATTGTAGTGCCTCGAAGGCAGCTACCATCTTTCCCAAGAGACGAAGACAAACAAGTAAAGACACTTTCTTCGGTCTGAGAACTAGCTGAACTAGTAGCCGAATTTCCTGGGCTTTGACTTGCGGTAGGAACACCCGCTGTAACCTCGTATCCAGGATCATCCCTAGAAACTGGAGTCTGCGACGGATTAGGTTGGATTTTTTTTTCCCAAATTGATCATCCAGCCATGCTGCGTCAGAGTCTTGTATGTTAGTAAGGCGTGGTCCAAGAGAAGAGATTCCGATGGGGCCTTGATCAACAGGTCATCTAAGTAAGGAATTATGGTCACACCTGATGTTCGAAGGTGTGCAATCATGACAGACATGACCTTGGTGAAGACACGGGGTGCAGAGGATAAACCGAACGGCAACGCCTGAAACTGATAGTGATCATGCAATATCGCAAAACGCAGGAAAGCTTGATGCGGTTCCCAAATTGGAACATGTAGATACGCATCCTTCATATCAGGAGAAATTAGAAACTCTGCCGGTTCCAAGCTCACAATGACTGACTGAATCGCCTCCATCTTTAAGCGATAAACTATCAGATATTGATTTAAAGACTGGAGGTTCGGGATAGACCTGACAGATCCATCCGACTTGGGTACCACAAAATGGTTTGAGTAGAACCCCAGACCCCGATGATGTACCGGAACCAGCACTGCCGATTTTAGGAGAGACCGAATTGCCTCTTGCAGAACCTTGGCCTTGTCTGCCGACACCGGCAGACCTGTAGTGAAGAAACGATTTGGAGGTGAAACTTCAAAATCTATCCTGTACCCTACAGTGAGTAATCTGCAAATCCACGGATTCGCAGAGGTCTGGTTACAAACCTGTTGAAAAGTCTTTAAGCGAGCTCCTACTGTAGAAGATCCCAAATGGGATGGGAGACCGTCATGCCACCTGTTTTTCAACTGGCTTTTGTTCCTGTCGGTGGGCGACTGTCTGTGGGCGACCTTTACCTCTGCCAACTCTACCCTGCGTGGTAGTACCCCTGGCTCTGCCATGAAAGGGCTATGGGGCACGAAAGGAGTGAAACGTGAGACCAATGTAAGTCCTCCTTGGTGCCGGGGCAGTTGAAGGGAGGAAAGTAGACTTACCCCCTGTGGCTTGGGATATCCATTTGTCCAGTTCTGGACCAAAAAGCATATCACCAGTGAACTGCACACCTTCAACCACCTGCTTGGATTCTGTGTCCATCTGCCAAGAGCGCAGCCAGAGAGCTCAGCGGGCTGCAATAGTGGAAGCAGATAGGCGTGCACTAATCTGGCTGATATACTTGGAAACATCGACAAGGTAAACTGCTGATTCATGGATGTGTTCTGCTAGCAGTAGTAACTCTGCTCTGGAGGTACTGGAGTCCAGACCCGTTATCAGCTGCTCCGCCCAGCAGGCTACAGCCTTGTTAACCCAGGCGCTAACAAGCGTTGGTCAACACACGCAGTGTACACAGGGGGTCATTCAGACCCGTTCGCGAGCAAAGGACGCTCGCAAACGGGTCGATGTTGCCCCACTGCGCATGCGCACGATGGAGGGAGCTCCGTCGTGCGCATGCGCGAGACCCGGACTGCGACAGCCAAGCTGTCGCTCTGGGTCTCGCACCAAAGGGGGCGTGCTGTCGATGTTGATTGACAGCACGCCCCCTTTGGTGGGCGTGCCGGGGGCGCGGCTGCCAGACGGAGGCGTTCCCATGGGAACGCCTACTGTCTGAAGCCGGCCCCACTGACATCACTAGTGATGTCAGTGGGAGTGATTTTGGCTCTGATAGAGCCAAAATCACTCCAAGGCTTGCGGCAGCGAGAACCTACCACAGGGTCTCCGTTGCAAGCCCGATGGTCGCGATGGTCTTGACCATCGAGACCATCATCATGGACGCTCGCATAAGCTGTGGGTGGTAACCCACAGCTATGCGAGCATCCATGAGGACGCTCCTAAAACAGGTAGGAGGGCACTGATTCAGAGCGAGCGCTCTGGTCAGAGCGTTCAGCTCTGAATCAGGCCCACAGATCGTAGTGTTGTGTCCAGCTTACGATCCAAAGGGTCCTTGAGTGACATAGCACCAGGAACTGGAAGCGTTGTCTTCTTTGATAGGCGAGAAACGGAGGCATCCACTGGAGGAGGTGTTTCCCACTTTTCCATCATAGGTGATGGAAAAGGATAGGTGGAGGTGAAGCGTTGTGGAATCTGGAAACGCTTATACGGTTGCTTCCAGCCCACTGAAAGTTGATCTTGAAGCTGTTGTGAGAAGAGAAAAACAACAGACCTCTTTTGCTGTTTACCAAATAAATCAAACTCCTGAGTTTCAGGTACTATGTCCTCAGGTAAATTAAGGACCTGCCTGACCGCCTGGATTAATGCCTCCACTCCCTGAGAACCAGATTCTAAATCTGGCGGTGCGGACACATCATCTTCCAAAACCTCGTCCAATTCACCCTCCTCATTTTCCTCGTGAGAGGTGTTCTTCGTCGGAATCATCCGACTGGGGTACAGTCGGTAGTGGATATTTTTGTGACGGCTTTTGATAGGAAGTAGAGGGCATGCTACCGTGGGAACCCATAATCTGTACCAGGCTTTCCACTGAATTTGGCCAATGCCATCGCCCGGGGGGGTTTGTGACCGTCGAGACTCGGCCAACTCTGACGTTAAGTCCGCCATTACTCCCGCTAGATCAGAGGCCCACGGAGGAGTAGGCGAGGTAGTTGGCGATGCAGTGATAGTAATAGGCGGATCTACTACTGTACAAGCATCACATAGTGTAGAGCCGGTAGCATTTGGCTGTGTTTGTTTGTTATTGCACTTTGAGCAAACAAACATTTTCTGAGAAGCCTTGGTGGCCCTTCCTGTCATGGTGGAGACACACAGGCCCTGATTGAGAGCCGGACGCTCTGACAGAGTGCTCGCTCTGAATCAGGGCCGTCCATCTTCATTTTTAGAGCGGCTTCCTGGCCGTTCGTATAGCTGTGGGTGACCACCCGCAGCTATAGCGAGCGGCCAAGAAGATGATCGTGATGGTAAAGACCATGACGACCATCGTGCTTGCGACGAGACCCTTGTGGTAGGGTCTCGTTGCCGCAAGCCCTGGAGTACTTTCAGCTCTATCAGAGCCGAGAGCACTCCCACTGACATCACTTGTGATATCAGTGGGGCCGGCCCAAGACAGTAGGCGTTCCCATAGGAACGCCTCCGTCTGGGCAGCCACGCCCCCGGCACGCCCACCAACGGGGACGTGCTGTCACTCACCATCGACAGCACGCCTTTGGTACGAGACCCATAGCAACGGCTTGGCCGTCGCTATCCGGGTCTTGCGCATGCGCACGACGGAGCCGGGTCCGCCGTGCGCATGCGCACTGGGCCAACATCGACCCGCTATGAGCGCTCAGCCCTCAGCTTTTAGGTGCGTAATCACTAGACGAATCAAATGAGCGATTGAAGGATTACAACATCTTTATCGTTCAATGGCTCATTAACCGCCCATAAATCTTGCATGAAAATGTCGAAAACGACCAGCGATGCACGACCAGCGATGACCCTACCCTGCCGCAAGCACTGCGATCACAGCAGGCTGAAATACAACCAAGTGACGTGTACAATGATGCCTCCATGCTAATTATGCATGCCCATGAAATGCGTTCACACATCTACACCCCCGTTTTCATAGACCTTCCCCTGACACCACCCACAAACGGCACTGTCACTCAAATTAGCGCACAGTCTGTGTGCTTTGAGCGCCCGATTCCTGATCGCTAAGACTGGATTGCGCACGCGTACTGCAGCTTATAGGCATGTGCAGAAAGCAAAAAACGGCCAGCTACGAACGAACGCCACGTTGTGTACAGGTCTGATTCGGGCCCATTATCCACTGCACAGGATGGAGAACGATTGCACGATTACAATGTTGTAATCCTACAGTCGTTCCACTCTCGTGTAGTGGATAAGGCACCTTTAGTGTCCAGCTCCTTTGGCACATTTTTCTAAACTGAGGGCTAGTGAGGCATAGAGGGGGAAGAGCTTCACACTTCTAAATTATATAAAGTGCCAGCTCCAGCTATCCACGCCTCTAAACCCCAGTGTACTAAACCTCCAGTGTCCCCGAGTGGATGAAAGAGAAAATAATAATAATAACGGTAGTAGTTTCAATAAAGTGCATTTAAGGTCTTATTCACTGACCTATAATCCAGTTAACATTTGAAAAATATAAACAAAATCACGCAAATATTGCAATAAATAATAAAAAAAATTCAATCACTCCATGCTATTTCTGCAGCGTCAAAGTCAGACCAGCTCGCAAGCGAGTCGATGGTGGGGCATTGCGCTCGCTACAAACGGGGCGGCTGTCGATGTTGATCGACAGCTCGCCCCGTTTTGTAGGTGGGGAAGGGGGAAGGCTGGTCAAACGGAGGCGTTCCTGAAGGAACGCCTGCCGTTTGTGGGCGGCCCTACTGACATCACTCGTGATGTCAGTAGTGAACTTCCTGCTCTATTAGAGCAGGAAGCTCACTGGGGCTTGCGGGAACGAGACCCTACCGCAAGGATCTTGTCACAAGCCCGATGGTCTCGACCATCACCTGGCCGCTCGCAAAAGCTGTGGGTGGTCACCCACAGCTTAGCGAGCGGCCAGGAGGCTGGGTTTAAAAAAAAAAAGCGACCGCCCTAATTCAGAGCGAGCGTTCACTTTTTGCGAGCACCTCTGAATCAGGCCCTAAGTGTATTATAATTTTGTACATGCACACCCCCTTCCTCCCAGCATCGGGGGGTTACACGCGATCAGCAGCGCTAGTTTTATAAATGTCCCTCATTGTCCTACTAAAACGTTCCAAGCTGCAGAGCACGATCTTAATATAATAGTTATTGGCAAAGAGTGGTCACCTCCACACGACAGTTGTGACACACTAAGTATCAGTTCCAAAACACAGAAATAAAGATATACTGTAACAGGAAACTCAATCTAATACTGGAGGAAAACACAGCTGCAAAGGTTACAAACAAAACATGTTCTGTTATTCATAATACTGGTTTGGTTACAAAGTATCCACAGTTAGGTAACATTTAAATGTCAAAGCTTTGTCCCACAGTGAGCCCTACAGCATGTTGTGATTAGTTTATTACACGGTATAGGACTTTATGCAACATGGAAAACAACAACAGGCACAGTCTATTCATCACACTGCTCGCCTACTCTATATGGCGGGTTGCCTACAAGGTCAGCCGTTATATGTGCCTGGGTTACACCAGGAGAGAACAGTAGTACATGCGCCTGGGTTACACCAGGAGAGAACAGTAGTATATGTGCCTGGGTTACACCAGGAGAGAACAGTAGAATATGTGCCTGGGCTACACCAGGAGAGAACAGTAGTATATGTGCCTGGGTTACACCAGGAGAGAACAGTAGTATATGTGCCTGGGTTACACCAGGAGAGAACAGTAGTATATGTGCCTGGGTTACACCAGGAGAGAACAGTAATATATGCGCCTGGGTTACACCAGGAGAGAACAGTAGTATATGCGCCTGGGTTACACCAGGAGAGAACAGTAGTGTATGTGCCTGGGTTACACCAGGAGAGAACAGTAGTGTATGCACCTGGGTTACACCAGGAGAGAACAGTAGTATATGCACCTAGGTTACACCAGGAGAGAACAGTAGTACCATATGCGCCTGAGTTACACCAGGAGAGAACAGTAGTGTATGTGCCTGGGTTACACCAGGAGAGAACAGTAATATATGTGCCTGGGTTACACCAGGAGAGAACAGTAGTATATGTGCCTGGGTTTCACCAGGAGAGAGCAGTAATATATGTGCCTGGGTTACACCAGGAGAGACCAGTAGTATATGTGCCTGGGTTACACCAGGAGAGAACAGTAGTGTATGTGCCTGGTTACACCAGGAGAGAGCAGTAGTATATGTGCCTGGGTTACACCAGGAGAGAACAGTAGTATATGTGCCTGGGTTACACCAGGAGAAAACAGTAGTATATGTGCATGGGTTACACCAGGAGAGAACAGTAGTATGAGTGCCTGGGTTACACCAGGAGAGAACAGCAGTATATGTGCCTGGGTTACATATACAGTAGTATATGTGCCTGGGTTACACCAGGAGAGAACAGTAGTATATGTGCCTGGGTTACACCAAGAGAAAACAGTAGTATATGTGCATGGGTTACACCAGGAGAGAACAGTAGTATGAGTGCCTGGGTTACACCAGGAGAGAACAGCAGTATATGTGCCTGGGTTACATATACAGTAGTATATGTGCCTGGGTTACACCAGGAGAGAACAGTAGTATATGTGCCTGGGTGACACCAGGAGAGAACAGTAGTATATGAGCCTGGGTTACACCAGGAGAGAACAGTAGTGTATGTGCCTGGGCTACACCAGGAGAGAACAGTAGTGTATGCGCCTGGGTTACACCAGGAGAGAACAGTAGTACATGCGCCTGGGTTACACCAGGAGAGAACAGTAGTATATGCGCCTGGGTTACACCAGGAGAGAACAGTAGTATATGCGCCTGGGTTACACCAGGAGAGAACAGTAGTATATGCGCCTAGGTTACACCAGGAGAGAACAGTAGTAGCATATGCGCCTGGGTTACACCAGGAGAGAACAGTAGTATATGCGCCTGGGTTACACCAGGAGAGAACAGTAGTATATGCGCCTGGGTGACACCAGGAGAGAACAGTAGTATATGCGCCTGGGTAACACCAGGAGAGAACAGTAGTGTATGCGCCTGGGTTACACCAGGAGAGAACAGTAGTATATGCGCCTGGGTTACACCATGAGAGAACAGTAGTATATGCGCCTAGGTTACACCAGGAGAGAACAGTAGTAGCATATGCGCCTGGGTTACACCAGGAGAGAACAGTAGTATATGTGCCTGGGTTACACCAGTAGAGAACAGTAGTATATGTGCCTGGGTTACACCAGGAGAGAACAGTAGTATATGCACCTAGGTTACACCAGGAGAGAACAGTAGTAGCATATGTGCCTGGGTGAAACCAGGAGAGAACAGTAGTGTATGTGCCTGGGTTACACCAGGAGAGAACAGTAGTGTATGTGCGTGGGCTACACCAGGAGAGAACAGTAGTGTATGTGCCTGGGTTACACCAGGAGAGAACAGTAGTGTATGTGCCTGGGCTACACCAGGAGAGAACAGTAGTGTATGCGCCTGGGTTACACCAGGAGAGAACAGTAGTACATGCGCCTGGGTTACACCAGGAGAGAACAGTAGCATATGCGCCTGGGTTACACCAGGAGAGAACAGTAGTATATGCGCCTGGGTTACACCAGGAGAGAACAGTAGTATATGCGCCTGGGTTACACCAGGAGAGAACAGTAGTATATGTGCCTGGGTTACACCAGGAGAGAACAGTAGTATATGCGCTTGGGTTACACCAGGAGAGAACAGTAGTATATGCGCCTAGGTTACACCAGGAGAGAACAGTAGTAGCATATGCGCCTGGGTTACACCAGGAGAGAACAGTAGTGTATGTGCCTGGGTTACACCAGGAGAGAACAGTAGTGTATGCGCCTGGGTTACACCAGGAGAGAACACTAGTATATGCACCTAGGTTACACCAGGAGAGAACAGTAGTAGCATATGCGCCTTGGTTACACCAGGAGAGAACAGTAGTGTATGTGCCTGGGTTACACCAGCAGAGAACAGTAATATATGTACCTGGGTTACACCAGGAGAGAACAGTAGTATATGTGCCTGGGTTTCACCAGGAGAGAGCAGTAATATATGTGCCTGGGTTACACCAGGAGAGACCAGTAGTATATGTGCCTGGGTTACACCAGGAGATAACAGTAGTATATGTGCCTGGGTTACACCAGGAGAGAGCAGTAGTATATGTGCCTGGGTTGCACCAGGAGAGAACAGTAGTATATGTGCCTGGGTTACACCAGGAGAAAATATGAGATATGGTAAGAACTTACCCTTGTTATCTCTATTTCTACGAAGTCCATAGGGTTCCACAGGATACCTTGGGGTATAGGTGTGACGTCAGTCGCAGGGCACCAAAGAGTTAAGCTTTCAGCCTCCCAGGATGCACTAGGTCCCCCTCCTATACCCCGCCCCCGGGCCAAGGCACCTCAGTTAGTTACCAAGCCATAGGCCGGAGGAGGAGAAGGAAGAGAGAGAACAAAGATCTGGACACATACAAGAATCACATTCTCACCAGAGGGAGACGGAAAACCGGTGACCAGAGCAAAGCCCATCTGCAGCACAGGTGCGACAGGGCGGGAGTCCTGTGGAACCCTATGGACTTCGTAGAAATAGAGATAACAAGGGTAAGTTCTTACCATATCTCATATTTTCTACTTCAGGGTCCATAGGGTATCCACAGGATACCTTGGGGATGTCCCAAAGCAGTATCCTTTAAGGGTGGGGACGCTCCTGTGCAGAAAGGAGAATCCGCTGCCCGAAGGAAGCATCCTGAGAGGCGAAGGTGTCAAACCTGTAATACCTCACGAAGGTATGGACAGAAGACCACGTAGCAGCCTTGCAGATCTGAACTGCCGAGGCACCACGTCGAGCTGCCCACGAAGGACCCACAGACCTAGTGGAATGAGCCTTCAGAGAAGGAGGGACCGGTAGGCCTTCATGAAGATAAGCTTCAGAAATAGCCATACGGATCCAGGCTGCCAAAGTTTGCTTTGAAGCAGGCCAACCCTTTTTACGGAAGCCATAGAGGACAAACAAAGCGTCCGACTTCCTAAACGAAGAAGTGCGGTCAACATAAGTCCTTAAGGCCCGCACAACATCCAAAGAGGCCTCACCCACGGAAAGACCCGGTGAGTTAAAGGCCGGAACAACTATTTCCTCGTTAACATGAAACTGGGAAACAACTTTGGGAAGAAACTCGGGCCGAGTGCGGAGCACTGCCCTGTTCCCATAAAAAACCAAGAAAGGGGGTCTACAAGAAAGAGCCCCTAACTCAGAAACACGTCTGGCCGAAGCAATGGCCAGAAGGAAAACAGTCTTAGCTGTTAGCCATTTAAGATCCACTGAGCCCAGTGGTTCAAACGGCGGTCCTTGGAGAGCCCTCAGGACCACAGCCAAATCCCAAGGCGCCACAGGTGGAACAAAGGGCGGCTGAATGCGGAGAACACCCTGCATAAAGGTGCGCACATCCGGGATTGTAGCAATCCTATGGTGAAACCAGACAGATAGGGCCGAAACCTGTACCTTCAAAGAAGCAAGGCGAAGCCCATGATCTAGTCCCGCTTGCAGGAAGGCGAGAATCCGAGACAGACGAAACTCCAGCGGTGCATAACCTCTCGGTCGACACCACTGGAAGAACGTATGCCACACGCGATGGTATATCCTCGCGGAAGACGGTTTCCGAGCTCGTAACATGGTACGCACCACAGAGCTGGAAAACCCCCGGGACCTCAGCATGGCCGTCTCAACAGCCACGCCGTCAAAGACAGCCGAGTCAGGTCCGGGTGAAGGCAAGGACCCTGAGACAGAAGGTCCGGTCGTAGCGGCAACCGCAGAGGACTGTCCACGGACAGACCCTGAAGGTCTGAGAACCAGTGCCGTCTGGGCCACTGGGCCACCGGGAGCTATCAACAGGAGCGTCCCTCCTTCCTGTTTGAATTTCCGGATTACCCGTGGAAGAAGGGAGACCGGAGGGAACAGGTATGCGAACCGGAACGTCCACCGGACGGACAGAGCATCCACCAGAGACGCCCCTTCGTCTCTTGTGCGAGACCCGTACACCGGCAACTTGTTGTTGTGCCGGGACGCCATGAGGTCGATTTCTGGAAGACCCCACCTGTCCACCAGTAGTTGAAAAACGTCCGGGTGCAGGGACCATTCCCCTGGATCAACGTCCTGGCGACTTAGAAAGTCCGCCTCCCAATTTAGCACTCCCGGGATGAAGACCGCTGATATGGCCGGAAGATTGCGCTCCGCCCAAACCAGGATCCGAGAGACCTCTACGAGAGCCGCCCGACTGCGAGTTCCTCCTTGCCTGTTTATGTAGGCCACGGTGGTAGCGTTGTCCGACTGGACCTGCACCGGGCGACACTGGAGAAACCGCTGTGCCTGCAGGAGAGCATTGAAGACCGCACGGAGTTCCAAGATATTTATTGGAAGCTCCGCTTCTGTCGGCGTCCACCTGCCCTGGAACAAGTGTGGACCCGAAACTGCTCCCCAGCCCCGAAGACTGACGTCCGTTGTCAACAGGACCCAATTTGGAACCCAGAACGGACGTCCCTTGTTGAGGTGGGTCGTCTGTAACCACCACGCAAGGGACAGGCGAACCTCCTGGGTGAGCACAATCCTCTGGGACTTCAGAGACTGAGTCAGCCCGTTCCACTTGGACAGGATCAGGTGCTGCAGAGGTCTGGAGTGAAACTGGGCGTATTCCACCATGTCGAACACCGACACCATGGAGCCCAGTAACCTCATCGCCGAGTGTAAGGACACCCGGCGGCTGTGCAGGCAACTGCGCACCCTTGACTGTAAAGCAGAGATCTTGTCCTCCGTCACGAAGATCCTTTGCTGTCCCGAGTCCAATAAGGCTCCAAGATGCAGAATCCTCCGAGACGGGATTAGAGTGGACTTCTGCCAGTTGATTAGCCAGCCGTGCCGTTGCAGCAGTGCAATGGTCAGGTCCAAGTGGCGTAACAGGAGCTCTGGAGATCCTGCCACCAATAACAGGTCGTCCAAATACGGCAACATGCGGACTCCCTGCAGCCGCAGAGAAGCCGCCATGACCGCCATCACCTTGGTGAAAACACGTGGTGCTGTTGCCAGGCCAAAAGGTAACGCCCGAAACTGGAAGTGGTCGCTGCGGATTGCAAACCTGAGGAACTGTTGTCCAATGACACCAAGTAGTCCCCAGGTTCCAGCGCCAGAATGATGGACCGTAGGGTCTCCATCCGAAACTTCGGGACCCGCAAAGACTTGTTGAGTGCTTTGAGGTTGAGAATCGGACGATATGACCCATTGGGTTTCTGTACCAAAAATAGATTTGAATAGAAACCCTGGCCCCTCTGGGAGAATGGAACAGCCACTATAACTCCAGCCTGGAGCATAGTGTGCAATACCTTCCGCAGCTCCGTAGCCTTGTTCCGGTCTGATGGGAGACCCGTGGTGAAGAAGCGAGCCGGGGGTCTGTGCCGGAAGGAGAGGGCGTATCCGTGGGAAACCACCTCCAGAACCCAAGTGTCTGTCGTAGTGGTCGACCAACACTGGGCGAACTGTAGCAGGCGGCCTCCCACCCTGGGATCCCCCAAAGGGAGGCCCGGACCGTCAGGCCGCAGGCTTGTCATCTGGCTTGGGGGCCGGACGTCTGGTACTCCATGCCTGCTTCCGGGGCTTGACCGATTTCTTAGGGCCAGCCTGTCGAGGAAACGACTGTGGTTTGGGCCTGCCCTGGGCCCTAGATGACCGAAAGGACGATGGTCCCGAACCAGAAGGAGCAGCAGCCGACGGGAGACAAGCAGATTTGGCTGCCGCCAGCGTGGCCACAATCTTATCCAGATCCGGACCGAAGAGAACTTCTCCGGTAAACGGCAACGCTTCCAGACCTTTCTTGGAATCTGCGTCCGCCTTCCAGGATCGCAGCCACAAGGTGCGACGAGCAGCCACCGCTGCTGAAGAAATTCTAGACACCAGAGTACTAATGTCTAGAGCCACCTCGTTGATGTAGGTGGCCGAATCACGGAGATTGCCAATCAACTCCGCCTGTTCGGCCGGACAGTCGGATTCAAAAGAAGCCTCTAATGAATCCGCCCAGCGCTCCATTGCTCTGGCAACCCAGCAAATGGCCATAGCCGGCCGTGCTGCCCCCCCTGCAAGGGAATAAGCGGACTTCAGGCAGATTTCTACCTTGCGGTCCGTAGCATCCTTAAGGGAGGACATGGATGGCATCGGCAATGTGGCACTACGGACAAGACGGGTCACGTGAGAAGCCACCTGTGGAGGGGATTCCCACTTAGCAAAATAATTATCCGCGAACGGATAAGCCACCGCCAGGCGTCTCTGCGGCTGGTATCTTTTGCCAGGTTGTTTCCACGCCTCCTCTAAATGGTCCACCAACTGACCCGAAAGAGGAAAGACTGTGGCATCGCCCTTCACATCTTTGAAAAAGGCATACTTAGATTTAGCCGCTGGGGGAACTTCGTCCTCAATCACCAAGGCTGTGCGGACCGCCCGAATAAGTCCAGGAATATATACTTTGGACTTAGCATCAGCGTCCTTAGTATGGAGAGGTTCCTGATCGTAAGGATCCAGAATCTCCCCATCATCAGACGTCCCTTCGTCATCCTCATAAGGAGCGGACAGAGACGCCACCGGCCTTTTATGAGGCCGCATCACAGACTCCCCTTGCAACACATCCGACAAGTGCTGTACAGAACTCGTCAGGGAGTTAACCCACGCTGGCTCCTGAGAACCCGGGAGCGGGGAAATAGGGAGACTGTGGGGTACCACCAATTGTCGTGGGAACCCCTGCATGGGTGACGACACCACAGACTGCTGGGACAAACCCATCGGAGTAAACGCGGGCTGCGGAGCTAACTGGCCCACTAAAGCTGTTAACGCCTGAGCGAAACAAGCCCAGGGCGGCTCCTGTACCGGTGCTGTAACCGTAATAGGCCGCGCCATGGACAAACACTGCCGGCAAAGGCCCTCCGCGCTACCCTCCCCCTCCGCTAACGGTACTTTGCACGTGGTACACTGTAGCCGGAGGGGAAAATCACTTTCAGACATGATGGCACCACGTATGTGACCTCTCTCACCAATTAAGTATTAAATAGGCGAGAGACCACCCTGCAGCACCGCACCGCAAGGGCTTTAGCAGAAGAACAGGGACAGTAATAAAGCTGACAGTTTAGAGAAGAAAAGTTACAGGCAGCGCTAGCACAGTCACATACAATGCAGAGAAATAACAATTCCTGCACTAACAGCGCTGATTACTCAACTACACAGACACAGGGCCTGGTAGGACACAGCGCTGCATACACAGACCTGAGCCACAGCGGAGGAGAAGTATGCGGGGGGACCCAGACCACGATGCTTCCGTCCAGCGCTTCCAGCAGCGTTCACCATGCGTTCTGGAGAAGATGGCCGCCGAGGAGCAGAGAGGAGGCTGGCCTGGGGGAGGAGCGCTGCCACAGGACCAGTCGGCAGCATGCAGAGAGGGCTGTGTGCAGCGGGGGAGGCGCCGGCTGTGAGACAGGGAAGGCGCGCTCCCCTGGCATGCATTTAACCCCTGGGACGCCGCAGCGCTACCGCTCTGCTGCGGTCCGCTGTCCCAGGGGGTAGTGGAAGCGCAGGTTGGTCGCCTGGCTCCACGCTGCAGCCAGTCCCCAGGGAGCCCCCTGCCTGGGGACTTAGGACCATGTGATCAGCGGGGACCCACCGCGGGACCCCGCTGCTTACCTCTGTCCCCCTTGAATCCGGCCATGGTCCGGAGCATCTGGGGTCACCGCTAGCTGTGACCCCAGACGCCCACCAGCATCCCCGGATCAGTACCGGCGTTCTGGTACCGGCGGGGTGTAGGGAAGACAGCATGGACGTCAGGACTGACAGTCCATGCTGTTCATCCAGATGTGCAGCCACAGCTGCATGAAGAAAAAGCTTCAGGGGCTCTTCTAGCCCCCACTCCAACAGGTGCACCCGACTCCGGCCGGGCACCAAACTAAACTGAGGTGCCTTGGCCCGGGGGCGGGGTATAGGAGGGGGACCTAGTGCATCCTGGGAGGCTGAAAGATTAACTCTTTGGTGCCCTGCGACTGACGTCACACCTATACCCCAAGGTATCCTGTGGATACCCTATGGACCCTGAAGTAGAAAACAGTAGTATATGTGCATGGGTTACACCAGGAGAGAACAGTAGTATGAGTGCATGGGTTACACCAGGAGAGAACAGTAGTATGAGTGCCTGGGTTACACCAGGAGAGAACAGCAATATATGTGCCTGGGTTACATATACAGTAGTATATGTGCCTGGGTTACACCAGGAGAGAACAGTAGTATATGTGCATGGGTTACACCAGGAGAGAACAGTAGTATGAGTGCCTGGGTTACACCAGGAGAGAACAGCAGTATATGTGCCTGGGTTACATATACAGTAGTATATGTGCCTGGGTTACACCAGGAGAGAACAGTAGTATATGTGCCTGGGTGACACCAGGAGAGAACAGTAGTATATGAGCCTGGGTTACACCAGGAGAGAACAGTAGTGTATGTGCCTGGGCTACACCAGGAGAGAACAGTAGTGTATGCGCCTGGGTTACACCAGGAGAGAACAGTAGTACATGCGCCTGGGTTACACCAGGAGAGAACAGTAGTATATGCGCCTGGGTTACACCAGGAGAGAACAGTAGTATATGCGCCTGGGTTACACCAGGAGAGAACAGTAGTATATGCGCCTAGGTATCACCAGGAGAGAACAGTAGTAGCATATGCGCCTGGGTTACACCAGGAGAGAACAGTAGTATATGCGCCTGGGTTACACCAGGAGAGAACAGTAGTATATGCGCCTGGGTGACACCAGGAGAGAACAGTAGTATATGCGCCTGGGTAACACCAGGAGAGAACAGTAGTGTATGCGCCTGGGTTACACCAGGAGAGAACAGTAGTATATGCGCCTGGGTTACACCAGGAGAGAACAGTAGTATATGCGCCTAGGTTACACCAGGAGAGAACAGTAGTAGCATATGCGCCTGGGTTACACCAGGAGAGAACAGTAGTATATGCGCCTGGGTTACACTAGGAGAGAACAGTAGTATATGTGCCTGGGTTACACCAGTAGAGAACAGTAGTATATGTGCCTGGGTTACACCAGGAGAGAACAGTAGTATATGTGCCTGGGTTACACCAGGAGAGAACAGTAGTATATGCACCTAGGTTACACCAGGAGAGAACAGTAGTAGCATATGCGCCTTGGTTACACCAGGAGAGAACAGTAGTATATGTGCCAGGGTTACACCAGGAGAGAACAGTAATATATGTGCCTGGGTTACACCAGGAGTTAACAGTAATATATGTGCCTGGGTTACACCAGGAGAGAACAGCAGTATATGTGCCTGGGTTACATATACAGTAGTATATGTGCCTGGGTTACACCAGGAGAGAACAGTAGTATATATGCCTGGGTGACACCAGGAGAGAACAGTAGTATATGAGCCTGGGTTACACCAGGAGAGAACAGTAGTGTATGCGCCTGGGTTACACCAGGAGAGAACAGTAGTACATGCGCCAGGGTTACACCAGGAGAGAACAGTAGTATATGCGCCTGGGTTACACCAGGAGAGAACAGTAGTATATGTGCCTGGGTTACACCAGGAGAGAACAGTAGTATATGTGCATGGGCTACACCAGGAGAGAACAGTAGTGTATGCGCCTGGGTTACACTAGGAGAGAACAGTAGTGTATGCGCCTAGGTTACACCAGGAGAGAACAGTAGTAGCATATGCGCCTGGGATACACCAGGAGAGAACAGTAGTATATGCGCCTGGGTTACACCAGGAGAGAACAGTAGTATATGTGCCTGGGTTACACCAGGAGAGAACAGTAGTATATGTGTCTGGGTTACACCAGGAGAGAACAGTAGTGTATGCGCCTGGGTTACACCAGGAGAGAACAGTAGTATATGCGCCTGGGTTACACCATGAGAGAACAGTAGTATATGCGCCTAGGTTACACCAGGAGAGAACAGTAGTAGCATATGCGCCTGGGTTACACCAGGAGAGAACAGTAGTATATGTGCCTGGGTTACACCAGTAGAGAACAGTAGTATATGTGACTGGGTTACACCAGGAGAGAACAGTAGTATATGTGCCTGGGTTACACCAGGAGAGAACAGTAGTATATGTGCCTGGGTTACACCAGTAGAGAACAGTAGTATATGTGCCTGGGTTACACCAGGAGAGAACAGTAGTGTATGCGCCAGGGTTACACCAGGAGAGAACAGTAGTATATGCACCTAGGTTACACCAGGAGAGAACAGTAGTAGCATATGTGCCTGGGTTACACCAGGAGAGAACAGTAGTATATGTGCCTGGGTTACACCAGGAGAGAACAGTAATATATGTGCCAGGGATACACCAGGAGAGAACAGTAATATATGTGCCTGGGTTACACCAGGAGAGAACAGTAGAATATGTGCCTGGGCTACACCAGGAGAGAACAGAAGTATATGTGCCTGGGTTACACCAGGAGAGAACAGTGGTATATGTGCCTGGGTTACACCAGGAGAGAACAGTAGTATATGTGCCTGGGTTACACCAGGAGAGAACAGTAATATATGTGCCTGGGTTACACCAGGAGAGAACAGTAATATATGTGCCTGGGTTACACCAGGAGAGAACAGTAATATATGTGCCAGGGATACACCAGGAGAGAACAGTAATATATGTGCCTGGGTTACACCAGGAGAGAACAGCAGTATATGTGCCTGGGTTACACCAGGAGAGAACAGCAGTATGAGTGCCTGGGTTACACCAGGAGAGAACAGCAGTATGAGTGCCTGGGTTACACCAGGAGAGAACAGTAGTATATGTGCCTGGGTGACACCAGGAGAGAACAGTAGTATATGTGCCTGGGTGACACCAGGAGAGAACAGTAGCATGAGTGCCTAGGTGAAACCAGGAGAGAACAGTAGTATACGTGCCAGGGTGACACCAGGAGAGAACAGTAGTATATGTGCCTGGGTGAAACCAGGAGAGAACAGTAGTGTATGTGCCTGGGTTACACCAGGAGAGAACAGTAGTGTATGTGCCTGGGCTACACCAGGAGAGAACAGTAGTGTATGTGCTTGGGTTACACCAGGAGAGAACAGTAGTGTATGTGCCTGGGCTACACCAGGAGAGAACAGTAGTGTATGCGCCTGGGTTACACCAGGAGAGAACAGTAGTACATGCGCCTGGGTTACACCAGGAGAGAACAGTAGCATATGCGCCTGGGTTACACCAGGAGAGAACAGTAGTATATGCGCCTGGGTTACACCAGGAGAGAACAGTAGTATATGCGCCTGGGTTACACCAGGAGAGAACAGTAGTATATGTGCCTGGGTTACACCAGGAGAGAACAGTAGTATATGCGCTTGGGTTACACCAGGAGAGAACAGTATTATATGCGCCTAGGTTACACCAGGAGAGAACAGTAGTAGCATATGCGCCTGGGTTACACCAGGAGAGAACAGTAGTGTATGCGTCTGGGTTACACCAGGAGAGAACAGTAGTGTATGCGCCTGGGTTACACCAGGAGAGAACAGTAGTGTATGCGCCTTGGTTACACCAGGAGAGAACAGTAGTGTATGTGCCTGGGTTACACCAGGAGAGAACAGTAATATATGTGCCTGGGTTACACCAGGAGAGAACAGTAGTATATGTGCCTGGGTTTCACCAGGAGAGAGCAGTAATATATGTGCCTGGGTTACACCAGAAGAGACCAGTAGTATATGTGCCTGGGTTACACCAGGAGATAACAGTAGTATATGTGCCTGGGTTACACCAGGAGAGAGCAGTAGTATATGTGCCTTGGTTACACCAGGAGAGAACAGTAGTATATGTGCATGGGTTACACCAGGAGAGAACAGTAGTATGAGTGCCTGGGTTACACCAGGAGAGAACAGCAGTATATGTGCCTGGGTTACATATACAGTAGTATATGTGCCTGGGTTACACCAGGAGAGAACAGTAGTATATGTGCCTGGGTTACACCAAGAGAAAACAGTAGTATATGTGCATGGGTTACACCAGGAGAGAACAGTAGTATGAGTGCCTGGGTTACACCAGGAGAGAACAGCAGTATATGTGCCTGGGTTACATATACAGTAGTATATGTGCCTGGGTTAGAACAGGAGAGAACAGTAGTATATGTGCCTGGGTGACACCAGGAGAGAACAGTAGTATATGAGCCTGGGTTACACCAGGAGAGAACAGTAGTGTATGCGCCTGGGCTACACCAGGAGAGAACAGTAGTGTATGCGCCTGGGTTACACCAGGAGAGAACAGTAGTACATGCGCCTGGGTTACACCAGGAGAGAACAGTAGTATATGCGCCTGGGTTACACCAGGAGAGAACAGTAGTATATGCACCTGGGTTACACCAGGAGAGAACAGTAGTATATGCGCCTAGGTTACACCAGGAGAGAACAGTAGTAGCATATGCGCCTGGGTTACACCAGGAGAGAACAGTAGTATATGCGCCTGGGTTACACCAGGAGAGAACAGTAGTATATGCGCCTGGGTGACACCAGGAGAGAACAGTAGTATATGCGCCTGGGTAACACCAGGAGAGAACAGTAGTATATGCGCCTGGGTGACACCAGGAGAGAACAGTAGTATATGCGCCTGGGTAACACCAGGAGAGAACAGTAGTGTATGCGCCTGGGTTACACCAGGAGAGAACAGTAGTATATGCGCCTGGGTTACACCATGAGAGAACAGTAGTATATGCGCCTAGGTTACACCAGGAGAGAACAGTAGTAGCATATGCGCCTGGGTTACACCAGGAGAGAACAGTAGTATATGTGCCTGGGTTACACCAGTAGAGAACAGTAGTATATGTGCCTGGGTTACACCAGGAGAGAACAGTAGTATATGTGCCTGGGTTACACCAGGAGAGAACAGTAGTATATGCACCTAGGTTACACCAGGAGAGAACAGTAGTAGCATATGCGCCTTGGTTACACCAGGAGAGAACAGTAGTATATGTGCCTGGGTTACACCAGGAGAGAACAGTAATATATGTGCCTGGGTTACACCAGGAGTTAACAGTAATATATGTGCCTGGGTTACACCAGGAGAGAACAGTAGTATATGTGCCTGGGTTTCACCAGGAGAGAGCAGTAATATATGTGCCTGGGTTACACCAGGAGAGACCAGTAGTATATGTGCCTGGGTTACACCAGGAGATAACAGTAGTATATGTGCCTGGGTTACACCAGGAGAGAGCAGTAGTATATGTGCCTAGGTTACACCAGGAGAGAACAGTAGTATATGTGCCTGGGTTACACCAGGAGAAAACAGTAGTATATGTGCATGGGTTACACCAGGAGAGAACAGTAGTATGAGTGCCTGGGTTACACCAGGAGAGAACAGCAGTATATGTGCCTGGGTTACATATACAGTAGTATATGTGCCTGGGTTACACCAGGAGAGAACAGTAGTATATGTGCCTGGGTGACACCAGGAGAGAACAGTAGTATATGAGCCTGGGTTACACCAGGAGAGAACAGTAGTGTATGCGCCTGGGTTACACCAGGAGAGAACAGTAGTACATGCGCCAGGGTTACACCAGGAGAGAACAGCAGTATATGCGCCTGGGTTACACCAGGAGAGAACAGTAGTATATGTGCCTGGGTTACACCAGGAGAGAACAGTAGTATATGTGCCTGGGTTACACCAGGAGAGAACAGTAGTATATGTGCATGGGCTACACCAGGAGAGAACAGTAGTGTATGCGCCTGGGTTACACCAGGAGAGAACAGAAGTGTATGCGCCTAGGTTACACCAGGAGAGAACAGTAGTAGCATATGCGCCTGGGATACACCAGGAGAGAACAGTAGTATATGCGCCTGGGTTACACCAGGAGAGAACAGTAGTATATGTGCCTGGGTTACACCTGGAGAGAACAGTAGTATATGCGTCTGGGTTACACCAGGAGAGAACAGTAGTGTATGCGCCTGGGTTACACCAGGAGAGAACAGTAGTATATGCGCCTGGGTTACACCAGGAGAGAACAGTAGTATATGTGCCTGGGTTACACCAGTAGAGAACAGTAGTATATGTGCCTGGGTTACACCAGGAGAAAACAGTAGTATATGTGCATGGGTTACACCAGGAGAGAACAGTAGTATGAGTGCCTGGGTTACACCAGGAGAGAACAGCAGTATATGTGCCTGGGTTACATATACAGTAGTATATGTGCCTGGGTTACACCAGGAGAGAACAGTAGTATATGTGCCTGGGTGACACCAGGAGAGAACAGTAGTATATGAGCCTGGGTTACACCAGGAGAGAACAGTAGTGTATGTGGCTGGGCTACACCAGGAGAGAACAGTAGTGTACGCGCCTGGGTTACACCAGGAGAGAACAGTAGTACATGCGCCTGGGTTGGACCAGGAGAGAACAGTAGTATATGCGCCTGGGTTACACCAGGAGAGAACAGTAGTATATGCACCTAGGTTACTCCAGGAGAGAACAGTAGTAGCATATGCGCCTGGGTTACACAAGGAGAGAACAGTAGTATATGCGCCTGGGTGACACCAGGAGAGAACAGTAGTATATGCGCCTGGGTTACACCAGGACAGAACAGTAGTGTATGCGCCTGGGTTACACCAGGAGAGAACAGTAGTATATGCGCCTGGGTTACACCATGAGAGAACAGTAGTATATGCGCCTAGGTTACACCAGGAGAGAACAGTAGTAGCATATGCGCCTGGGTTACACCAGGAGAGAACAGTAGTATATGTGCCTGGGTTACACCAGTAGAGAACAGTAGTATATGTGACTGGGTTACACCAGGAGAGAACAGTAGTATATGTGCCTGGGTTACACCAGGAGAGAACAGTAGTATATGTGCCTGGGTTACACCAGGAGAGAACAGTAGTATATGCACCTAGGTTACACCAGGAGAGAACAGTAGTAGCACATGCGCCTTGGTTACACCAGGAGAGAACAGTAGTATATGTGCCTGGGTTACACCAGGAGAGAACAGTAATATATGTGCCTGGGTTACACCAGGAGAGAACAGTAATATATGTGCCTGGGTTACACCAGGAGAGAACAGTAGTATATGTGCCTGGGTTTCACCAGGAGAGAGCAGTAATATATGTGCCTGGGTTACACCAGGAGAGACCAGTAGTATATGTGCCTGGGTTACACCAGGAGATAACAGTAGTATATGTGCCTGGGTTACACCAGGAGAGAGCAGTAGTATATGTACCTGGGTTACACCAGGAGAGAACAGTAGTATATGTGCCAGGGTTATACCAGGAGAAAACAGTAGTATATGTACATGGGTTACACCAGGAGAGAACAGTAGTATGAGTGCCTGGGTTACACCAGGAGAGAACAGCAGTATATGTGCCTGGGTTACATATACAGTAGAATAAGTGCCTGGGTTACACCAGGAGAGAACAGTAGTATATGTGCATGGGCTACAGCAGGAGAGAACAGTAGTGTATGCGCCTGGGTTACACCAGGAGAGAACAGTAGTGTATGCGCCTAGGTTACACCAGGAGAGGACAGTAGTAGCATATGCGCCTGGGTTACACCAGGAGAGAACAGTAGTATATGCGCCTAGGTTACACCAGGAGAGAACAGTAGTATATGTGCCTGGGTTACACCAGGAGAGAACAGTAGTATATGCGTCTGGGTTACACCAGGAGAGAACAGTAGTGTATGCGCCTGGGTTACACCAGGAGAGAACAGTAGTATATGCGCCTGGGTTACACCATGAGAGAACAGTAGTATATGCGCCTAGGTTACACCAGGAGAGAACAGTAGTAGCGTATGCGCCTGGGTTACACCAGGAGAGAACAGTAGTATATGTGCCTGGGTTACACCAGTAGAGAACAGTAGTATATGTGACTGGGTTACACCAGGAGAGAACAGTAGTATATGTGCCTGGGTTACACCAGAAGAGAACAGTAGTATATGTGCCTGGGTTACACCAGGAGAGAACAGTAGTATATGTGCCTGGGTTACACCAGGAGAGAACAGTAGTGTATGTGCCTGGGTTACACCAGGAGAGAACAGTAGTATATGCGCCTGGGTTACAACAGGAGAGAACAGTAGTATATGCACCTAGGTTACACCAGGAGAGAACAGTAGTAGCATATGTGCCTGGGTTACACCAGGAGAGAGCAGTAGTATATGTGCCTGGGTTACACCAGGAGAGAACAGTAATATATGTGCCTGGGTTACACCAGGAGAGAACAGTAATATATGTGCCTGGGTTACACCAGGAGAGAACAATAATATATGTGCCTGGGTTTCACCAGGAGAGAGCAGTAATATATGTGCCTGGGTTACACCAGGAGATAACAGTAGAATGTGCCTGGGTTACACCAGGAGAGAGCAGTAGTATATGTGCCTGGGTTACACCAGGAGAGAACAGTAGTATATGTGCATGGGTTACACCAGGAGAGAACAGTAGTATGAGTGCCTGGGTTACACCAGGAGAGAACAGCAGTATATGTGCCTGGGTTACATATACAGTAGTATATGTGCCTGGGTTACACCAGGAGAGAACAGTAGTATATGTGCCTGGGTTACACCAGGAGAGAACAGTAGTATATGTGCCTGGGTTACACCAGTAGAGAACAGTAGTATATGTGCCTGGGTTACACCAGGAGAGAACAGTAGTGTATGTGCCTGGGTTACACCAGGAGAGAACAGTAGTATATGCGCCTGGGTTACACCAGGAGAGAACAGTAGTATATGCACCTAGGTTACACCAGGAGAGAACAGTAGTAGCATATGTGCCTGGGTTACACCAGGAGAGAACAGTAGTATATGTGCCTGGGTTACACCAGGAGAGAACAGAAATATATGTGCCTGGGTTACACCAGGAGAGAACAGTAATATATGTGCCTGGGTTACACCAGGAGAGAACAGTAATATATGTGCCTGGGTTTCACCAGGAGAGAGCAGTAGTATATGTGCCTGGGTTACACCAGGAGAGACCAGTAGTATATGTGCCTGGGTTACACCGGGAGATAACAGTAGAATGTGCCTGGGTTACACCAGGAGAGAGCAGTAGTATATGTGCCTGGGTTACACCAGGAGAGAACAGTAGTATATGTGCATGGGTTACACCAGGAGAGAACAGTAGTATGAGTGCCTGGGTTACACCAGGAGAGAACAGCAGTATATGTGCCTGGTTACATATACAGTAGTATATGTGCCTGGGTTACACCAGGAGAGAACAGTAGTATATGTGCCTGGGTTACACCAGGAAAGAACAGTAGTATATGTGCCTGGGCTACACCAGGAGAGAACAGTAGTATATGCACCTAGGTTACACCAGGAGAGAACAGTAGTAGCATATGCGCCTGGGTTACACCAGGAGAGAACTGTAGTATATGTGCATGGGTTACACCAGGAGAGAACAGTAATATATGTGCCTGGGTTACACCAGGAGAGAACAGTAATATATGTGCCTGGTTTTCACCAGGAGAGAGCAGTAATATATGTGCCTGGGTTACACCAGGAGAGAGCAGTAGTATATGTGCCTGGTTTACACCAGGAGAGAACAGTAGTATATGTGCCTGGGTTACACCAGGAGAAAACAGTAGTATATGTGCATGGGTTACACCAGGAGAGAACAGTAGTATATGTGCCTGGTTTACACAAGGAGAGAACAGCAGTGTATGTGCCTGTGTTACACCAGGAGAGAACAGTAGTGTATGTGCCTTGGTAACACCAGGAGAGAACAGTAGTATATGTGCCTGGGTTACACCAGGAGAGAGCAGTATTATATGTTCCTGGGTTACACCAGGAGATAACAGTAGTATATGTGCCTGGGTTACACCAAGAGAGAACAGTAGTGTATGTGCCTGGGTTACACCAGTAGAGAACAGTAGTGTATGTGCCTGGGTTACACCAGGAGAGAACAGTAGTGTATGTGCCTGGGTTACACCAGGATAGAACAGTAGTGTATGTGCCTGGGTTACACCAGGAGAGAACATTAATATAAGTTCCTGGGTTACACCAGGAGAGAACAGTAGTATATGCGCCTGGGTTACACCAGTAGAGAGCAGTATTATATGTGCCTGGGTTACACCAGTAGAGAACAGTAGTATATGTGCCTGGGTTACACCAGTAGAGAACAGTAGTGTATGTGCCTGGGTTACACCAGGAGAGAACAGTAGTATATGTGCCTGGGTTACACCAGTAGAGAACAGTAGTATATGTGCCTGGGTTACACCAGGAGAGAACAGTAGTGTATGTGCCTGGGTTACACCAGGAGAGAACAGTAGTGTATGTGCCTGGGATATACCAGGAGAGAACAGTAATATAAGTGCCTGGGTTACACCAGGAGAGAACAGTAGTATATGCGCCTGGGTTACACCAGGAGAGAACAGTAGTATATGTGCCTGGGTTACACCAGGAGAGAACAGTAATATAAGTGCCTGGGTTACACCAGGAGAGAACAGTAGTATATGTGCCTGGGTTACACCAGGAGAGAGCAGTAGTATATGTGCCTGGGTTACACCAGGAGAGAACAGTAGTATATGTGCCTGGGTTACACCAGGAGAAAACAGTAGTATATGTGCATGGGTTACACCAGGAGAGAACAGTAGTATGAGTGCCTGGGTTACACCAACAGAGAACAGCAGTATATGTGCCTGGGTTACATATACAGTAGTATATGTGCCTGGGTTACACCTGGAGAGAACAGTAGTATATGTGCCTGGGTGACACCAGGAGAGAACAGTAGTATATGAGCCTGGGTGACACCAGGAGAGAACAGTAGTGTATGTGCGTGGGCTACACCAGGAGAGAACAGTAGTGTATGCGCCAGGGTTACACCAGGAGAGAACAGTAGTACATGCGCCTGGGTTACACCAGGAGAGAACAGTAGTATATGCGCCTGGGTTACACCAGGAGAGAACAGTAGTATATGTGCCTGGGTTACACCAGGAGAGAACAGTAGTATATGCGCGTAGGTTACACCAGGAGAGAACAGTAGTATATGTGCCTGGGCTACACCAGGAGAGAACAGTAGTATATGCGCCTGGGTTACACCAGGAGAGAACAGTAGTGTATGCGCCTGGGTTACACCAGGAGAGAACAGTAGTATATGCGCCTGGGTTACACCATGAGAGAACAGTAGTATATGCGCCTAGGATACACCAGGAGAGAACAGTAGTAGCATATGCGCATGGGTTACACCAGGAGAGAACAGTAGTATATGTGCCTGGGTTACACCAGTAGAGAACAGTAGTATATGTGACTGGGTTACACCAGGAGAGAACAGTAGTATATGTGCCTGGGTTACACCAGGAGAGAACAGTAGTGTATGTGCCTGGGTTACACCAGGAGAGAACAGTAGTGTATGCGCCTGGGTTACACCAGGAGAGAACAGTAGTATATGCACCTAGGTTACACCAGGAGAGAACAGTAGTAGCATATGCGCCTGGGTTACACCAGGAGAGAACTGTAGTATATGTGCCTGGGTTACACCAGGAGAGAACAGTAATATATGTGCCAGGGTTACACCAGGAGAGAACAGTAATATATGTGCCTGGGTTACACCAGGAGAGAACAGTAATATATGTGCCTGGGTTTCACCAGGAGAGAGCAGTAATATATGTGCCTGGGTTACACCAGGAGAGACCAGTAGTATATGTGCCTGGGTTACACCAGGAGATAACAGTAGTATATGTGCCTGGGTTACACCAGGAGAGAGCAGTAGTATATGTGCCTGGGTTACACCAGGAGAGAACAGTAGTATATGTGCATGGGTTACACCAGGAGAAAACAGTAGTATGAGTGCCTGGGTTAAACCAGGAGAGAACAGCAGTATATGTGCCTGGGTTACATATACAGTAGTATATATGCCTGGGTTACACCAGGAGAGAACAGTAGTATATGTGCCTGGGTTACACCAGGAGAGAACAGTAGTATATGTGCCTGGGCTACACCAGGAGAGAACAGTAGTATATGTACCTAGGTTACACCAGGAGAGAATAGTAGTAGCATATGCGCCTGGGTTACACCAGGAGAGAACAGTAGTATATGTGCCTGGGTTACACCAGGAGAGAACAGTAATATATGTGCCTGGGTTACACCAGGAGAGAACAGTAATATATGTGCCTGGGTTTCACCAGGAGAGAGCAGTAATATATGTGCCTGGGTTACACCAGGAGAGAGCAGTAGTTTATGTGCCTGGGTTACACCAGGAGAGAACAGTAGTATATGTGCATGGGTTACACCAGGAGAGAACAGTAGTTTGAGTGCCTGGGTTACACCAGGAGAGAACAGCAGTATATGTGCCTGGGTTACATATACAGTAGTATATGTGCCTGGGTTACACCAGGAGAGAACAGTAGTATATGTGCCTGGGTTACACCAGGAGAGAACAGTAGTATATGTGCCTGGGTTACACCAGGAGAGAACAGTAATATATGTGCCTGGGCTACACCAGGAGAGAACAGTAGTGTATGCGCCTGGGTTACACCAGGAGAGAACAGTAGTACATGCGCCTGGGTTACACCAGGAGAGAACAGTAGTATATGTGCCTGGGTTACACCAGGAGAGAACAGTAGTGTATGTGCCTGGGCTACACCAGGAGAGAACAGTAGTGTATGTGCCTGGGTTACACCAGGAGAGAACAGTAGTATATGCACCTAGGTTACACCAGGAGAGAACAGTAATAGCATATGCGCCTGGGTTACACCAGGAGAGAACAGTAGTATATGCGCCTGGGTTACACCAGGAGAGAACAGTAGTATATGTGCCTGGGTTGCACCAGGAGAGAACAGTAGTATATGTGCCTGGGTTACACCAGGAGAGAACAGTAGTATATGTGCCTGGGCTACACCATGAGAGAACAGTAGTATATGCACCTAGGTTACACCAGGAGAGAACAGTAGTAGCATATGCGCCTGGGTTACACCAGGAGAGAACTGTAGTATATGTGCCTGGGTTACACCAGGAGAGAACAGTAATATATGTGCCAGGGTTACACCAGGAGAGAACAGTAATATATGTGCCTGGGTTACACCAGGAGAAAACAGTAATATATGTGCCTGGGTTTCACCAGGAGAGAGCAGTAATATATGTGCCTGGGTTACACCAGGAGAGACCAGTAGTATATGTGCCTGGGTTACACCAGGAGATAACAGTAGTATATGTGCCTGGGTTACACCAGGAGAGAGCAGTAGTATATGTGCCTGGGTTACACCAGGAGAGAACAGTAGTATATGTGCATGGGTTACACCAGGAGAAAACAGTAGTATGAGTGCCTGGGTTAAACCAGGAGAGAACAGCAGTATATGTGCCTGGGTTACACCAGGAGAGAACAGTTGTATATGTACCTGGGTTACACCAGTAGAGAACAGTAGTATATGTGCCTGGGTTACACCAGTAGAGAACAGTAGTATATGTGCCTGGGTTACACCAGGAGAGAACAGCAGTGTATGTGCCTGGGTTACACCAGGAGAGAACAGTAGTGTATGTGCCTGGGTTACACCAGGAGAGAACAGTAGTATATGTGCCTGGGTTACACCAGGAGAGAGCAGTATTATATGTGCCTGGGTTACACCAGGAGAGACCAGTAGTGTATGTGCCTGGGTTACACCAGGAGAGAACAGTAGTATATGTGCCTGGGTTACACCAGGAGAGAATAGTAGTGTATGTGCCTGGGTTACACCAGGAGAGAACAGTAGTGTATGTGCCTGGGTTACACCAGGAGAGAACAGTAGTGTATGTGCCTGGGTTACACCAGGAGAGAACAGTAGTGTATGTGCCTGGGTTACACCAGGAGAGAACAGTAATATAAGTTCCTGGGTTACACCAGGAGAGAACAGTAGTATATGCGCCTGGGTTACACCAGGAGAGAACAGTAGTATATGTGCCTGGGTTACACCAGGAGAGAACTGTAGTGTATGTGCCTGGGTTACACCAGGAGAGAACAGCAGTGTATGTGCCTGGGTTACACCAGGAGAGAACAGCAGTGTATGTGCCTGGGTTACACCAGGAGAGAACAGTAGTGTATGTGCCTGGGTTACACCAGGAGAGAACAGTAGTATATGTGCCTGGGTTACACCAGGAGAGAACAGTAGTGTATGTGCCTGGGTTACACCAGGAGAGAACAGCAGTATATGTGCCTGGGTTACACCAGGAGAGAACAGCAGTATATGTGCCTGGGTTACACCAGTAGAGAACAGTAGTATATGTGCCTGGGTTACACCAGGAGAGAACAGTAGTGTATGTGCCTGGGTTACACCAGGAGAGAACAGTAGTATATGCGCCTGGGTTACACCAGGAGAGAACAGTAGTATATGCGCCTGGGTTACACCAGGAGAGAACAGTAGTATATGCGCCTGGGTTACACCAGGAGAGAACAGTAGTATATGCGCCTGGGTTACACCAGGAGAGAACAGTAGTATATGCGCTTGGGTTACACCAGGAGAGAACAGTAGTATATGCGCCTGGGTTACACCAGGAGAGAACAGTAGTATATGCGCCTGGGTTACACCAGGAGAGAACAGTAATATAAGTGCCTGGGTTACACCAGGAGAGAACAGTAGTATATGCGCCTGGGTTACACCAGGAGAGAACAGTAGTATATGCGCCTGGGTTACACCAGGAGAGAACAGTAGTATATGCGCCTGGGTTACACCAGGAGAGAACAGTAGTATATGTGCCTGGGTTACACCAGGAGAGAACAGTAGTGTATGTGCCTGGGTTACACCAGGAGAGAACAGCAGTATATGTGCCTGGGTTACACCAGGAGAGAACAGTAGTATATGCGCCTGGGTTACACTAGGAGAGAACATTAGTATATGTGCCTGGGTTACACCAGGAGAGAACAGCAGTATATGTGCCTGGGTTACACCAGGAGAGAACAGCAGTATATGTGCCTGGGTTACACCAGTAGAGAGCAGTAGTATATGTGCCTGGGTTACACCAGTAGAGAGCAGTAGTATATGTGCCTGGGTTACACCATTTCCCACTACCCCAAATTTGATGGAACTACTTATTTTCCCCAAAAAACATTGCTTTATGCCAATCTTTACCACTTTTAACAAGACACTAATAGCAAGAAATTACCACCACTTAAGTACCCTAAACTAGTTCAATTAGGGCTAATGATAAACTACCATAATGATTTCCGAAGTCAGCCCATCTTTTTCCCCCAATTCTGACAGTACTTTCCGCATGTTTTACATTTGCCGCACTCGCCTATTTTGGAATTGATTACGGTGAATAGCGGGGATGCGCACAATATTTTTGCATCCAAAAAACGCCATGTCGGTGGAAAGTCCAGCAGGCGAAACTTTATCGCGGAGGTGAAACTAATTGAATACGGCCCATAGAGTGACTGGTGTATTACATACAGTAAAGCAAAAAAATGGAAAGGGAGTAGGGGATATCCCAAGCACTGATGATGAACATGCAAAAAATATCGAAATGAAGGTAGGTGTTTTCCAAATTATATAATAAAGGACAATATCTGTGTGATGATCTCTTCTATGGAGGTGCACTCATGAGAGTTGTATTGGACATGTACGCGAAAGAAGAGGAAGTACTCTATTTTTGTGGGGCACTCTATCTACCTATTGAAGCATACAATATCAAAAATTATTTTCTATACATAAACAACATAAAACATGAAACAACAGACAAACATGACAAATGAATATTAAGTCTGGCCACAGTGGCCCAATAGATAAAGAGCTGACTGTTTGTCTGTTGTTTCATGTTTTATGTTGTTTATGTATAGAAAATAATTTTTGATATTGTATGCTTAACATTCTATATGTGTAAGCTTTTAATGATCTACTAATAAAAGTTATATTTTATGATTACAATCAATAGATAGGTAGAGTGCCCCACTAAAAGAGAGTACTTCCTCTTCTTTCGCCTATTACATACAGTGACTGGTGTGTTATACTGTACATAGAGTGACTGGTGTATTATACTGTACATAGTGACTGTGGTATTATATAGTGACTGGTGTATTATACTGTACAGAGTGACTGGTGTATTATACATAGAGTGACTGGTGTATTATAAATAGAATGACTGGTGTATTATACTGTACAGAGTGACTGGTGTATTATAAATAGAATGACTGGTGTATTATACTGTACAGAGTGACTGGTGTATTATACTGTACAGAGTGACTGGTGTATTATACATAGAGTGACTGGTGTATTATACTGTACAGAATGACTGATGTATTATACTGTACAGAGTGACTGGTGTATTATACATAGAGTGACTGGTGTATTATACTGTACAGAATGACTGATGTATTATACTGTACAGAGTGACTGGTGTATTATACTGTACAGAATGACTGATGTATTATACTGTACAGAGTGACTGGTGTATTATACATAGAGTGACTGGTGTATTATACTGTACAGAATGACTGATGTATTATACTGTACAGAGTGACTGGTGTATTATACTGTACAGAATGACTGAAGTATTATACTGTACAGAGTGACTGGTGTATTATACATAGAGTGACTGGTGTATTATACTGTACAGAATTACTGATGTATTATACTGTACAGAGTGACTGGTGTATTATACTGTACAGAATGACTGGTGTATTATACTGTACAGAATGACTGATGTATTATACTGTACAGAGTGACTGGTGTATTATACTGTACAGAATGACTGATGTATTATACTGTACAGAGTGACTGGTGTATTATACTGTACAGAATGACTGATGTATTATACTGTACAGAGTGACTGGTGTATTATACTGTACAGAATGACTGATGTATTATACTGTACAGAGTGACTGGTGTATTATACATAGAGTGACTGGTGTATTATACTGTACAGAATGACTGATGTATTATACTGTACAGAGTGACTGGTGTATTATACTGTACAGAATGACTGGTGTATTATACTGTACAGAATGACTGATGTATTATACTGTACAGAGTGACTGGTGTATTATACTGTACAGAGTGACTGGTGTATTATACTGTACAGAATGACTGATGTATTATACTGTACAGAATGACTGGTGTATTATACTGTACAGAATGACTGGTGTATTATACATAGAGTGACTGATGTATTATACTGTACAGAATGACTGATGTATTATACTGTACAGAATGACTGGTGTATTATACTGTACAGAGTGACTGGTGTATTATACTGTACAGAGTGACTGATGTATTATACTGTACAGAGTGACTGGTGTATTATACTGTATATAGAGTGACTGGTGTATTATACTGTACAGAATGACTGATGTATTATACTGTACAGAATGACTGATGTATTATACTGTACAGAGTGACTGGTGTATTATACTGTACAGAGTGACTGGTGTATTATACTGTATATAGAGTGACTGGTGTATTATACTGTACAGAGTGACTGATGTATTATACTGTACAGAGTGACTGGTGTATTATACTGTACAGAGTGACTGGTGTATTATACATAGAGTGACTGGTGTATTATACTGTACAGAGTGACTGGTGTATTATACTGTATATAGAGTGACTGGTGTATTATACTGTATATAGAGTGACTGGTGTATTATACTGTACAGAGTGACTGGTGTATTATACTGTACAGAATGACTGATGTATTATACTGTACAGAATGACTGATGTATTATACTGTACAGAATGACTGATGTATTATACTGTACAGAGTGACTGATGTATTATACTGTACAGAATGACTGGTGTATTATACTGTACAGAGTGACTGGTGTATTATACTGTATATAGAGTGACTGGTGTATTATACTGTACAGAGTGACTGATGTATTATACTGTACAGAGTGACTGGTGTATTATACTGTACAGAATGACTGATGTATTATACTGTACAGAGTGACTGGTGTATTATACTGTACAGAGTGACTGGTGTATTATACTGTATATAGAGTGACTGGTGTATTATACACATTGCATTGATGTCTCTCTCACTCCTAACGCTGCTACTCCCCTGCCTGCATTGCTGCTGTGCTGATTGTTTTTATGCGAGCAATAAAGTTTTTAGAAAAAGGGAACGCGCGAAACAGCCGGTAGTTACACTGCAATCGACTGCTCAAGCCTGATAGGGGGCGGGGCTTGCTCTTGCCAGACGCGAGTGTCAGACCGTCGAGTTCCGGCATTATTCAGCAGTTGCGGTTCCGGTCACCATGGTGAGTTCGGGGTTCGGGGTTCTGTTCCTTGTGGGAACTGGGGGGGCGTCCCCAGCCGCCTCCTCCCCCCACCGCTGTGTCCAGTTACAGCTCTCACATGGCGGGCGTGGGTGCTTGGCTTACTGGCCAGGGTGCAGCTAGGCGCGTGCTGGGTGAGAGGCTCAGGGGCTGTGGGGTCGGAGAGCCGTCACCCCTGACGCCGGTTCTGGGGGGCTAAACCCATGGGGTGTCAGATATAAGGATGAGGGGTATAAGAATGGTGGATGTTGTAGGGAAAGGGGTATCAGAATGGTGGGGGGGTGCATGGCTGAGGGGTGTCAGAATGGTGGGGGGGTGTAGCTGAGGGGTGTCAAAATGGTGGGGGGGATGTAGCGAGGGGTGTCAGAATGGTGGGGGGGTGTAGCGAGGGGTGTCAGAATGGTGGGGGGAGGGTGTAGGTGAGGGGTGTCAGTATGGTGGGGGATGCGTAGGTGAGGGGTGTCAGTATGATGGGGGATGCGTAGCTGAGGGGTGTCAGTATGATGGGGGATGCGTAGCTGAGGGGTGTCAGTATGGTGGGGGATGCGTAGCTGAGGGGTGTCAGTATGGTGGGGGATGCGTAGCTGAGGGGTGTCAGTATGGTGGGGGATGCGTAGCTGAGGGGTGTCAGTATGGTGGGGGATGCGTAGCTGAGGGGTGTCAGTATGGTGGGGGATGCGTAGCTGAGGGGTGTCAGTATGGTGGGGAGTGCGCAGCTGAGGGGTGTCAGTATGGTGGGGAGTGCGCAGCTGAGGGGCGTCAGTATGGTGGGGGATGCGCAGCTGAGGGGCGTCAGTATGGTGGGGAGTGCGCAGCTGAGGGGCGTCAGTATGGTGGGGAGTGCGCAGCTGAGGGGCGTCAGTATGGTGGGGAGTGCGCAGCTGAGGGGTGTCAGTATGGTGGGGAGTGCGCAGCTGAGGGGTGTCAGTATGGTGGGGAGTGTGCAGCTGAGGGGCGTCAGTATGGTGGGGAGTGCGCAGCTGAGGGGCGTCAGTATGGTGGGGAGTGCGCAGCTGAGGGGCGTCAGTATGGTGGGGAGTGCGCAGCTGAGGGGCGTCAGTATGGTGGGGAGTGCGCAGCTGAGGGGCGTCAGTATGGTGGGGAGTGCGCAGCTGAGGGGCGTCAGTATGGTGGGGAGTGCGCAGCTGAGGGGCGTCAGTATGGTGGGGAGTGCGCAGCTGAGGGGCGTCAGTATGGTGGGGAGTGCGCAGCTGAGGGGCGTCAGTATGGTGGGGAGTGCGCAGCTGAGGGGCGTCAGTATGGTGGGGAGTGCGCAGCTGAGGGGCGTCAGAATGGTGGGGAGTGCGCAGCTGAGGGGCGTCAGAATGGTGGGGAGTGCGCAGCTGAGGGGCGTCAGAATGGTGGGGAGTGCGCAGCTGAGGGGTGTCAGTATTGTGGGGGATGCGCAGCTGATGGGTGTCAGAATGGTGGGGAGTGCGCAGCTGAGGGGTGTCAGAATGGTGGGGAGTGCGCAGCTGAGGGGTGTCAGAATGGTGGGGGGGTGTAGCTGAGGGGTGTCAGTATGGTGGGGAGTGCGCAGCTGAGGGGTGTCAGAATGGTGGGGAGTGCGCAGCTGAGGGGTGTCAGAATGGTGGGGAGTGCGCAGCTGAGGGGTGTCAGATTAGTGGTGGTACGTGTATTAAGGGTGTCAGATTGGTAGGGGGGTGTGGATGAGGGGTGTCAGATTGGGGTGGTGTGGATGAAGGGCGTCATAATCTTCATTCTAGCAACCTGCACCTGTCACAAACCATGCAGTTTCTCTCTGCTGCCAGGAGTGTTGGATTGGGGATGTGTGGATGAAGGGTGTCATTTTAGGGGTGTGTGGGTGAAGGGTGTCAGTTTGGTGGTGGGGATGAGGGCTGTCAGATTGGCGCAGGGATGAGGACTGTCTGATAGTGGGGGTCTTAGATGAGGGGTGTCTGGTGGGAGGGGTGAGAATGAGGGATGTCAGATAGTGGGGCGGTGAGAATGAGGGGGTCTCAGTGGGATTGCAGTGATGAGGGTTGTCTGATGGTGTAAGGTGTTAGAGGATTAGTGAGTGGTACAGGGACATGGGTGTGCTAGATTGGGATGTGGGGGGAGGGTGTAGAGATGGTTAGAAGGGAGTATGAAGGTAGTGTAGTCAGTGAGTGGACTGACTGATATTATTCAGCTGTTATATCTGTTGTTTTACATTTTTCCTGTGACACAAAATTGCACCTCTAGACATATGTTAATTTGTGTTAAAAAATCTATATATTCATTTATCAGGAGCCAGTAGCAGCCCCTCTGCCTGAGAGTGTACTGGTGAGGGAAGCAGAGGACAGGACCAGACCCCTCTCATATGTACTATAACACCAGGCTGATCTGTGCAGTGGCATCTGAGTATTTATTAATTCAGTGTCAGGAGTGGCAGCTACTGTTCTTGGGGTCTAGGTGTGGCCAGGTTCCGAACTTCTTTCTTTTTATAGAAAGGCTTTGTAAAAGATCAAATTACATATGATAACATTTACAGGCTGATCATTGGCCTAGAAAATAGTATATTACAGTGTTCCCAGATGGTAAAATATCACAAAGATACAACTACATATATGTTCCCTGTTCTGTTTACCAGCCCACATACCAAGCTGTAGTTTCAAAAGAAACAAAATGTATGGATTCCCTGTGCGGATTTATAAATAAATTATATTCTATCAAGAATCCTGACCATTCCCCCAACTGCTGTTACTTTCACTTTTGTTTTGTGACTCATCACGAGTTTGCTGTTATCTGGTGAGTGTGAAGAGTAATATCCACTTCCCGACTCAAATGAGCGATTGAATGATAGTTATCATTCAATCGCTCATTAATCGAGCGCAAATCGTGTAAGAAAATGACGGAAACAACCTGAGATGCGTGCTCCCACTGGTCATTTCCGACATCAATCATCGCCTGATATGCTGGCCAGTCTGCCGATAACGACAGATTGACCATGTTCAGGATCGTTGTTGTTCAGTGTAGGCACTGCAGGGGAAGAGGAACGACTGTACGATTACAAAGTTGTAATTGTACTGTCGTTCCACTATCTGCTTGTGGCTACGCACCTTTACACTGTGTCCAATCCTTCTCCCATGCCTATTCCTTGTCTGAAACAGGTTATAAGTATATTCTTCACAAACCTGATATGAACATATTTTTCTATGACCTGCCTTTTAAAACAATGTGTCAATTCAGGTTTCCTATTGAAAAAAAAAAAAAAATTCCCGTCTCCTTCTTGGCTGCCTCTGTGATTTGGTGCTTGTCGCTTGGACAGCAAATTGCAACATACTGTAATGGTGCATACACACTAGACGATATGCTCCCTGAGCGATATTGTCTAGTGTGTCCCCGGCAGGCTGTGCTCAATGTCGTTCATGACATTGAGCACAGCCGCTGAACGATATCATTAGCGATATCGTTCAGCGCCGGGCTCTCTCACCCATTCCCTGACATGCAGCAACCTGACGAGGTCGTCAGGTTGGCCTGCATGTCAGCCCGATGAACGAGGATGACGAATGACCCGCGGGAACGCGCGTCGTCGTCATCGTTCATCTTTTTTGTGTTAAAAATGGACGATAAAGTGGACGACTGAACGATAACGATATCGTTATCGTTCAGTCGTCCACTTTAATCGCCCAGTGTGTACGCACCATTACTCAGTAAAAAGAATGCTGTATTATAGTGTGACAGATATAAATGTGTTTTGTTGAACTTTCAGGGCTCCCACTGTAAACTTACATTAGTGAATGACCTTTTTTTAATAAAAAAAAAAAAAAAAGGTTCGGCATTAGGGGGATTTTGGCTGTCTAATGCCCCTTTCCCACTGCCGTTAAAACTCGGATTATTGCCGAGTCAACCTGGGTAGCAGCTCAGTGGAAACGGCTCCTAGAAAAAAAATCCCAGGTCGACTAACCCGGGTCGCGAGCAGTGTTTTACACGGGAAAGACCTGGGTAATTACGGCTCAGAGGACCCAGAAACCATTCACAGCATAAGGAGAGCCGTATTCTCGGCGCATGGAGATGATGTAATCTTCAAGCAGCTGCAAGCCTCGAAAGTATCTCTGGTCCAGTCTGTGGTGTAATCTGAGTTCAAGCCGCTGTGACACGGATTGAAACCAGTGTTCAGTGTCCTGGATTGGACCTGGGATTTTGGTAGAAATGCGTTATAATGAGAACCCTTCCATGCAGTGATATATAAAAATGTTGGCCTTTTGTTTAAATGTATCTAATAAATATAATCTTATCTTACATTTTTTTTTGGTTACTGCAGGTCCCATGTTTACAGTGGGCCAGGGACAGATGCGTCTTTTTATACTGAGGCTTCATTTACGCCAAGTAACCTTTCTCTTCACGCCTGGTCCCGTGCAACTGTCCAATCTTGTGATCCGCAATGGATCGCAATGACCATTATATAGTACGTACCCTCAAATCCACCCAATTCATTGTTCGATGAAATGGGTGGTCGCATCTTCCCATCTGAAGTGCCGATGACGCGGTGTTATATTAAACTTGTAATTGTATATTGCGTTATTGTACAGCAATACAATATATTATTACAGTTTATCACTGGTCGGCACATCGTTTAAGTGTGCACATCACATTGCAGGCGTCACCTGCAATTTGCCCCTAAATGAATTGATCCCGTACACTGGTGGTTCCCAAACTTTCTTAAATCACGACGCCCTAGAGCAGTGATGGATGCAGAGCTGGAGGTGTACGTTAACCGGGTGTGCCGCTGCACCCGGCGCCAGTGATCTCCAGCCGGCGCCGCAGGGAGGCTCTAAGCCGGACGCCTGTTGAGATGTTATTACCAGCGGGCGCCCGGCTCCTTCCCTGCAGCGCCGCGTTAGCTGGAGGCTGGAATTCTCCTGAACTCCAGCTTTCGGCTCTCTCCATGCGCACTATGGGAGAGATGTCATGACGTCTCTCCCATAGTTCCGAGGAGCAGCCGGGTGGACAGGATGGCGGCGGATGCAGGAGCGGGGATTAAGGTAAGTGTTTTTTTTTTTTTTTTTATACAAGCGGCACTACAGGGGCATAACTATGGGGGCACTGCTACAGGGGCATAACTATGGGGGCACTGCTTCAAATCGAGGGGGTAACGTCGGCGTATCTAAATATATTTTGGGGTAAAAGAGTTCCCTGCCCTAGAGTATCAGCATTTTTTTTTTCTCTGCACCCCTGGGCCAAAAGTTTTTTTTTCTTTATTGAGAAATTCAGCAGAAATGATTAAATTAGATACATTGTATTTACCGGCCATCCTTAGGTCAGTTATGTGGTGATGGACAGGATTGCTCTTGTGTTTGTCTATATGTGATATGACTGGCCGCCACCAGCACTGGTTTGCCTATCATATTGACCATAAATAATTTATTTGGTTCTGGACCACCAACCCGTGGCACCCCCTGCAAGCTCCCCGTGGCACCCAGTTTGGGAACCATTGCCTTACAGTACTGCGCTGACAGTAGACTACTTAAAATGTAGATTCAACTATTGGTGCAGCCCTTAATTTATTCCACATCTCTAGGGAGCTGGTTTAAGTGGCAATGAAAAGGCTCTACTCTAGGGTTTGCTAGCCAGGCACAGTGGCTAAAATGGAAAACTGCTCGCTGTGGAATCGCCAGCTTTACCCCTGTTTGTAAATCCACCGATCAGTAGACTGTCCTGTTCCTGAATGGTGGATGGTAGACTTGCACCGTTATCAGTAATTGCGGCTTTCTCAGAAATATTGCCTGCCTCCAAGATATCTCCCGCTAGGGCCCGTCCCTATGGAATATACTCCCTCGGCAATTCTGACCACCTCCGCTCACCCCAGCTTTACACGTTCTCTGAAGACACAGCTTTTCCGCATAGCCTACTAGCCCTCCTCTAAACTGCTGTCTTCCTCCCAGTTTACACTCTACCCCTCTACTTTGTCCTCTGTCTCTCTCTACCCTTCAGTGGCCCTGACACTGGACCTGATTCTGTAATGGACCGGACAGTTTAATTGCAGCTGCAGGAAATACAGTAGATGCTTCCTGAATGCATCTGCAATCTGAGTGCTGCGCCTGAAGATGCAGCATCGGATCACAATCGTGACCATTGGTTGCAGCCCCCGGCCAGTTGTAACTGGCCAGCCAGGTCCAGGAAGTCTGTGACAACTCTGGGCTTGGCATGCTTACAAGCCCGCCCCCCCTTCCCAAATGCTGCAGCATGTCACTCATGCTACGGGGAGGACTGCGAGCGGTCACACATGTGCAGACCAGGTTATGTGCAGATCCCAGAGCATCGGATTTGTATGTAAACCATTGGGTTTGTGTACATTTCCGAATCAGGCCCTACTGTCTATTCACCCATATGACGGGTACAGGTTCATTGTGCCTCCCCCTGCAACACTCCACTGCCTACTGACTAGCTGCAGCGAGTTATCCTACTCTTCCCTGTACTTGCTACTACTTGTCTGTAGTTTTATTGCAATGTTTATATTTATGCTTTGTACTCCTGCGATGCTTACTGTTGGCTGTGCTTTGTATGTATACTGCTTACTATACTTATCTTTTTCTTACTGCTTGTATGGTATTACCTGCACGTAACATAAAAAAAAAGTAATAATAATTTAGCTAAGTATAACCACTTGTACAGCACTGCATACAAAAATATTTAGCTAGGTATAAAATAATCCTGTGTTTTAGGTTTGAGAGCTTCACATGCGTAATCCACCTCTGGCCTCCTGTAGTGTTCATTCTAGCACCCTGCACCTGTCACAACCCACCATGCAGCTCCTCTTTCCTGCCTGGTGTGTCACTCTCTGCTCTGGTTCTTCTAGCCCACACTGATTTGTATATCAGCCGTTTGTTGCATCAGCTGAGTGTGCTAGAAGCACCAGAGCAGAGAGCGACACCTCAGGCAGGAAAGAGGAACTACACTGGTTGTGACAGGTGCAGGGTGCTAGAATGAAGACTACTCCTACTTGCATAGATCACACTGGCATTAGGGTAAGGAAGTTGCTGCTAGCAATGTAAAAATGACTACACTGATATAAAGTAGATTTTGCACTGTTTTATTCATGGTGAGCGCTCCTGTTAGCCGTGCAGATGTGTGTGTGTGGGATCTGTTCTCTTCATTTAACTTTAGTGGTATATTTGTATTGTCATTATTGGTAACCATGGTGAACCTTCTTTCCATTGCGCAGTTTCGCAACCAGTATGATAACGATGTGACTGTGTGGAGCCCCCAGGTAAGTGTACTTGTTTTGTAGTTTTGTCGCCCCCCCCTTAACTGAACACATGGGATTGCTTATATTAGTTACACAATATGCCCTCTCTTCTTCCGTCTCCTTAGAAACTCTTTTATGTAAACTTAATAAATATTCCCCTAAAGACATGATTTTAAGCAGATGCCCTGTGAGCCTTTCAGCGTGAAAGAGATCTGGATAGTGGATAAATGAAGGAACTACGGCCCTGGATGCTAAACAGGATGAGCGGGTGCAGGGTAGCCACGAATTGCTCATCATGTACTGTGCTGCCCACATTACTTAACTGGTTGTCTGGGAGACGTGGGCATTAGGGCTAGTTGCACATGGGCACTTTCTTGCTGGGTACACATTAGACAAAGTGTGTACCCAGCGATGTGTCCGGCGACGGACCAACATATCGGGAGGCTAGGCGATCCGGGGCCCGACCGTCCGATATGTCAGTCCCTGCCACATCCCACTGTATGGGGTCGTCAGCCGCATAGTCAGGTTGAGCTGCATGATTCTGCTGACGACCAAACAGGAGCGCGCAACAGCCGACATAGTGGGTACACGCTAGACTATTTTGAACGATTTGTCGTTCTGATCCGTCAGAATCTGACGAATCGTTAAAAAAAAAATCGTCTAATGTATACCCAAATTAGCTCCCGAGCTTAGTGCGCGGAAGCTACTTCCCGTGAAGGACACTTTTTTTCTATGACAACGCCTGGGGTTAGCCAGATTAAGCTACAGCACCCAGGCTAAGTACCGGGCGCCATGCAGCTGTCAGGTCGCGACTACCCCGAATCCTCGTTTAATGGAAATCCAGAATAAGTGCAGCTTCGAGGCCAATCACCAGAAGTTATTGCATTGCTCCTAAGGAGTACTTAAATCGTCCTTCTGTGCCTGCGTATTTCAGCCCCATGAAACCCAAATGTTAAGTGATTGTTGATAAACTCAAAATATAGGTCTCATATTATGCATCACTTTTTGTTGTTAAAATAAAGGAAACAAAAAATAAACAGTTAGAAAGACCTGGATGAAGAACACAGAACCATAAAGATAAATCAATGTAGTAGTAAGTTGCATGAATGCGCATAGAAACCAATATTAAGTCACATGCAGGTGGAAATCTGTAACGTTTGTGCAATATAAACTAAGGAATTACTTTTTAACTAATGAAATACATCTGGATTTTTGCGCTGTAAGATATAAATCACCACATAGAATAAATGATAGGGGCATAATCAATTGGCTGCACATTTGTTAAAAATCTCACCTCGCAGAGTTTTTTCCCGTAGATGTAAGGTATTTGCTATTCAATTGTGCGAGAATTTTTGCGCGGTAATGTCAACCGGGATTAATGCGGTTTATTGGCCTCAAATTAGCACAAAATCACCTTTTTAAAAAAATAAAAAATTTTGAGTTCTGCGATTTTTGCGTTCAGTGCGCGAACTAGCTATTGTGATCGGGACTTTGCAGACCCATCGCATAGTGATTGACAGGAAGTGTTGTTTGTGGGTGGGGACTTTGGGGGGGGGGGGTTCGGCCAAACGCAGGTATGCAACTGTGTTCACACGCTGTGTCAGGGGTTTGCCTACATTAGCCACTGCGAAGCCATACACAGTGTGAGGTCTCGCAGCGTGCGTGGCTGTTAGCAATTTCTGAGTAAGGTCAGGGCTTGTGCAACTATGCGTATGGGTTACGGTGGTGGTCATTTGTACCGATGGTTTCAATACTTCGCTATTCTGCTAAGTTGTACGGATGTGCATGTGGTAAAGTAGGCGTCCTTATGTAGAGCCGAGTTTACATTGCGATGGCAGTGGATTAGCTTGCTATCGCAGTTGAACTATACTGAATCTGGCCCAAAGTTAGCTTTTTATCATTGTTTCTTTGTGCATTTAAAAAAAACACCCCCCAAAAAAACTCCTTAATCATTCTTGCTGCAGGTCTGAGCCCCCTGGTTGTCCTTTTTCAATGCTAGCTAGTTCCCCATTCGCCTAATTTCCTTTATTCTCCCCATTTTTTCTCTTTGACATTTCTAGCCACGCTGTCTCCCTCTTCTGTCCCTATGTTCTGTTCTCTTAGTTTTCTTTAATGTTTTTCATTTTTATATAAAATTGTATCTCACATTTTCATTTATACCATTGAATACTGTTATTGTACATTCCTATTGCTATTTTCAGAGATATTGTATGTCTTTTTGTAAGAATATTTTGCTTTGTGTGTGGATTTATAATAAATATACCTTTAAAAAAAAAAAAAAAACATATTTGCATTTTAAAAATGCTAAATATTTTTCTTTGGGACAGTAATAGAATCTATACTTTTTGCCAATATTTGTTTAAATTTTTTAGGGTACATTTTTCTTTAAAAAAAAAAAAAAAATTCCCACAAGTTTTTTTGCTGGAAAAATTACCGCGGCAATATTCTTTTTCCCCCCCAATTGGATAAGACAGGAATCGGGAGTGCAAATACCCGCGTTAACGAAAAAATGCTTGCGGTAATTTTTGCCGTAACATTTTTTTTTTGCAGCTGTTTGGATATGCCCCATAATGTATCCTCATAATATCCTCTACATAACAAGAGGAGCAATGGGGTATTCTTGCCAGCAGGAGGCATCTCGCACAACTTCTCGGCATGTGCACCCGGCATTACCTTCTAGAAAAACCTCCTATGGCCATTTATTGAAAATAATGATGGGAAGTTTTTGTTAAAACATAAATGTCAAAAGCATACATGTCTTAAGGTAAGATGGTTAAATCCTGTGAGGGTTAAACTTGTGTCTATTGTGGATAATAAACTGCAGATGGACAGGTTCTTCCATCGTAGTCTAACAAGTTAAGGTGCCCACACATCAGTGCCGTCATTTCCCGATCGGCGGGCATCGATGATCAGTGATTCGTCAGGGAATCTGGGAAATCCTAAATGTTAAAATTCCCTGATTTGCCGAACCCGATCATTTTTTTAATTTTTTTTTATTTAGTAGTTGGGATCTGCAAATGAGGGAAATCTTAGTTTTGGAAAAAAGAGGTATTCTAGTTTACACAGCCTGCTTTAACGTCCTAATCGTCTTTTTAGTTCTTCTCATTTGCAAAGATAGAATCGGTGGTGCAGGTAAGCGGGTTGTGCACTATAATTAAATGTCTCCGGCAGCAGGAATGGACAAGAACAATTCAGTAAACATTAATGTTTTTGTACAGAAATCTGGATCTTATCCTTTGACTCCTAGGGCCGAATCCATCAGATTGAGTATGCCATGGAAGCCGTGAAGCAGGGATCTGCAACTGTAGGGCTGAAGTCTAAGACTCATGCAGTGCTCGTAGCGTTAAAGGTAACTTCCCTGTTCTGTGCGTGATGTGTAGACTGTTAGGACCCAATGCTATAGGGTGCGGGATTCCTGAAGTGCTGAGATTTCGACGATTTACCCCTCAAATTTAAATTGGCAATGTTTAGTAACTTAACGTACCTGGTTATGGCGCAATAAATATTGCCAATTTAAACTTGAAATCTCAGCACTTTCAAAGTTCCGGAACCTAAAGTATTAGGCCCTGATAATTCTTGTCAAAAGCTTGGTGGATGGCTTGTGGCACCTGATGAATATCAAAACATGGCACTTCCCACATGTACATCTACACCATTCTTATGTCTCTAGCTCAGGGCAGGTGGGTAGGACTTCTTATGTATCTAGCTCAGGGCAGGCGGGTAGGACTTCTTATGTATCTAGCTCAGGGCAGGCGGGTAGGACTTCTTATGTATCTAGCTCAGGGCAGGCGGGTAGGACTTCTTATGCATCTAACTCAGGGCAGGCGGGTAGGACTTCTTATGCATCTAACTCAGGGCAGGCGGGTAGGACTTCTTATGTATCTAGCTCAGGGCAGGTGGGTAGGACTTCTTATGTATCTAGCTCAGGGCAGGAGGGTAGGACTTCTTATCTATCTAGCTCAGGGCAGGCGAGTAGGACTTCTTATCTATCTAGCTCAGGGCAGGCGAGTAGGACTTCTTATGCATCTAGCTCAGGGCAGGCGGGTAGGACTTCTTATGCATCTAGCTCAGGGCAGGCGAGTAGGACTTCTTATGCATCTAGCTCAGGGTAGGCGGGTAGGACTTCTTATGCATCTAGCTCAGGGTAGGCGGGTAGGACTTCTTATGCATCTAGCTCAGGCAGGCGGGTAGGACTTCTTATGCATCTAGCTCAGGCAGGCGGGTAGGACTTCTTATGCATCTAGCTCAGGCAGGCGGGTAGGACTTCTTATGCATCTAGCTCAGGGCAGGCGGGTAGGACTTCTTATGCATCTAGCTCAGGGCAGGCGAGTAGGACTTCTTATGCATCTAGCTCAGGGTAGGCGGGTAGGACTTCTTATGCATCTAGCTCAGGGTAGGCGGGTAGGACTTCTTATGCATCTAGCTCAGGGTAGGCGGGTAGGACTTCTTATGCATCTAGCTCAGGCAGGCGGGTAGGACTTCTTATGCATCTAGCTCAGGCAGGCGGGTAGGACTTCTTATGCATCTAGCTCAGGCAGGCGGGTAGGACTTCTTATGCATCTAGCTCAGGCAGGCGGGTAGGGACTTCTTATGCATCTGGCTCAGGGCAGGCGGGTAGGACTTCTTATGTATCTCGCTCAGGGCAGGCGGGTAGGGACTTCTTATTTTCTGTGTACCTTTCCTATCACTTTACTTCACTTCCCAGTCTCCACCATGATACGTCCAGGGATCGCAAACCCCCTTCTCAAGTGTTAGTGACGCTGTATGACAATATAATCGATATTGGACACTTTGGTTCTTGCACGCGCAGTAAGGATTTCTGACTTTTCGCGCATGCGCAGTAGCAAACCATCGCTCCACTGCATAAACATCGGCTCCTTGTCCGTCTCTAAATCAGGCCCTTCGCTTTGTGTTAGAGGTTGTTAAACTGTAACCTGTCTGCATTGTACAGAGAGCTCAGTCGGAGCTGGCCGCTCACCAGAAGAAGATCCTCAATGTGGACAATCACGTGGGGATCTCTATCGCCGGTCTCACTGCCGACGCTCGGCTGCTGTGGTGAGTACACATCCCTTCCTTTGTCCTGGATATCAAGACCGCCATTATATGTTCTTGTTAAACTGCGCAATTTATGTTAATTAGCACTTTCCCTACTGCAAACTGAATCGTCACCAATTTTGAGCTCTTTAATAATATCATTCTGATGGGTAACACAAAGTTCACACATTGAGTTTATTCTCGTCTTCTGGGGAAGAAATATTTCACTTGTTAATCATCACACTGTTGGTTTTGATTTACAGTAATTTCATGCGCCAGGAATGTCTGGATTCTCGGTTCGTGTTTGATCGCCCACTGCCAGTGTCCCGACTTGTCTCTCTGATCGGAAGTAGTATCCTTTCTGCCGCTGGGTGTTCCTAGTACTTCATGTTAAAGGGGCTTTTTCAGCAAATAAACAACTAATCACAATGGGGTAGATGATTTATAGCGGCACTTAACGTGCCGCTATATTGTTTCCTACTTCGCCTCTTTACCGAGGCAAAGTAGGAAGCACTACTGATGAGATGTATGAACATCTCATCAGCCGGAGATGGGGAGCGATAACTCCCCCTTCCGGCGCTACCCGCTAGAGACCTCAGCGCATCAGCACGCTATGCGTCAGTGCCGGCCGGCTCCACTGAGCATGCGCGGGATCTCACAAGTATCGCGAGATTCTCGCGTGCAGCCGGCAGTTGCCGCAGCAGGGGCAGCGCTGTCCCTGCTGTGGGGATAGGGCAGCGCCAGGCTATAGCTGCCGATAGCGACAGCTACAGCGGGCCAAACGGTCAGGCGATATGACCGTTCATACATGGCCCAGGCTATAATGACAGGGGCGCTCATTCACCACCTAACCCCCGATCATACATGGGGGAGAAGCGGAATCAGCGCACATAACATCTCCCCCAATATTTGCTTTGCTCCTATACATTTGGAGGGATATGATTGTGCTGCTTACTGTCCTTTTCTTGTTCCTGATCCTTATCGGTGTCCAGAAACCCAAGTTCCAACTCAGCGCTATGGGAGGAGGCCATACGGAGTAGGACTACTCATTGCAGGATTTGATGTAAGTATTCAGACACCTATTCAGTAGTTTACATTACCGCCATGGGCTGGCACGGCTTATCTCTGTGCTGCCTGCCATCTCCGCATTTAATGCTGATGTTTCAATGTTTTAGTCTAGGTGCAGTTGATAAGTGTTTATGGGAACTGAGTAACGTTTGGCTGTAGGAGCCTATGAATGAACCAGCCGGATACAGCCTTATGGCTGCACTTTTGTGGTAGCACCGGCAGGAAATCATTTACTATTAACGTGTGAAGCTCTGCGTGGAGGAAAAGGAGTACTGGGAGTGGTATAAAATGGTTATTAATCCCCAGTGATTTTAATCTTGAGGCCTTTGTCTCCTCTCCCCAGGACATGGGACCCCACATATTCCAGACCTGCCCTTCAGCAAACTACTTTGACTGCAGAGCGATGTCTATCGGGGCGCGATCACAGTCCGCTCGCACGTACCTGGAGAGACACATGACTGAGTTCAGTGACAGTGAGTCTGACTCATGTACAGTATGTGACGCAGATAGTGTTGCGGTACAGTGTGATAGTGAATACTAGCAGCAGGATCTGGTGTGGTACACATGGCGTGACAGTACGTGCTCATATGTCATTAACACTCTCCTCCCAGGCAATCTGAATGAACTGGTTAAACATGGGCTCCGAGCCTTACGAGAAACACTTCCTGCAGAGCAAGACCTGACCACAAAGGTAAGAGAACGCACTTTGGGAAGATGTATGGAGAAGTTCTCCTTAGCAAACCAATCAGCTTCTACCTATCATTTTATAGAATGCACTTGATCATTTCTGTCACGAAGTTGATTGGTTTCTATGGACAAATTCTCCATTCTGTTCACTGCTTAATACATCTCCCCCCTATATGCTAAGCCGCCTGCAATATATAGAGATATACATACATGTACTGCATATGTATGATAAAATTGCATTCAGTGTCAGGTTACATAAAATGTATATTAAGTAAACCTCTTTGTGAGGGTGATTTTAATATTTTATCCACAATAAACATATCAGAATGGTCTTGCTGCACTGCGAGTCCACGTCATTCTGACCCCCCCCCCCAATTATATCCGTAAAATACATTGGTGCGTTTCAATGGGAAATCTGTACAGGGACAGGGCTGGGTATTGCCTGTCTTATTCACATGCTGGAACTCTATGGATGTTTCTTAATGTTTAGCATCAAACTGTACTAAAGAGGTTTAGAGGAAACTGCTTTTATATTGTATTCTGCAGAACGTTTCCATCGGCATCGTGGGGAAAGAATTGGAGTTTACCATCTACGATGACGATGAGGTTGCTCCGTTTCTGGAAGGCCTAGAAGAGCGACCGCAGAGGAAGGTCAGTGACACTTTTCTAGCATAGGTTGCACTTCGGTGGCGTTCATGTACTAGTCCGTTTGATCCATAGCAACTGTGTCAGAACAGTGGCGCGTTTTACGTGACGACAGATCGCTGCCGCGTGTTTATGGGTAACGTGGAAAAAGTGCTAAAACATAGAATGGACTTCCCTGGATGGAAAGGAAACCATCTGAATAGATGATGTGAATGTGTAATTTTGATGAAGAAGCTGGTATAGAGTTGAGTGTAGACCATATGAGTCTGAAGCTGCATACACACGTAAAGATTATCTGTCCAACCATCCAACTAGTTGATTGGTTGGAATGAAACTCTGGTAACGTATGGGAGTAACTGATGATCAGCAATTTGCTCCTAAATGCCAGAAAATAGATAAATGGTCGGTCAGACAAGTTTGTTAAATGTTTGATCTAAACAATTTGTTCAAACAACAGTTTTTATCCATTTTCCGGCGTTTGGGAGCAAATTGCTGATTGTCATTTGCTTTCATCCCTTACCAGGTTTTCATTCCAACCAATCAACTAGTTGGCTGGTTGGACAGAAAGCTTTAGGTGTGTATGCAGCCTTATTCTCATGTCTTCATCCAAGTGAAACATTCACTTGATCTATTGGGAAATTTTCCCTCTAGTGCCCTGAGCCCTCCGTTTCTACAATTCCTACACCTAAGGCGGGAGTCAGGCGCGTAACTACCGTGGGTGCAGGGGGTGCGGTTGCTATGGGGCCCGCAGCACCTCTGGGGCCCGCCTCCCCCAGCACCCAGCTCACCTCAGCGGCAGTAATGTTGTTGATTGGACATGCTGGAAAGTCTCCTCCCCGCTCTGTGATTGGCTGGTCACATTCCTGGCAGAGGCTGCCCTGCTCTCTGGCTGGCTGTGTGCAGTGGAGTGCAGCAAGAGGCTGCCCTGTTCTGTGATTGGCTGGTCATGTTGCAAGAAAATGCCCCTTTGGCCTGTGGTTGGTTGCGCTGTACCACGTGTGGCGTGTTCTGTGTGCGGCGATGACGGCGGAATGGCCGGAGATCCAGCGGGTGGAGCTGGAAAGGTCGCTGGACCTGGTGCTGCAGGCGGTGGATGAGTGCCTCCGGCTGTGCGGGGGACAACTACTGGCCGGCCTCCTCTCCCTCCTCAACTACCTGGAGTTGAGCGGCTGCGCAGAGCTGCGGGAGCTGCCGGGCGGCCAGGGCCTCCTCTTCTACCTGTAGAGCCTCATCCTCTGCCGGAACGCGCTGCTGAGCCCCCTCCCCCCCCCCCCCCCTCCCCAGTTTGTGGCAGCTACTCAGCATGCGGAAGCTGGACCTGTCCGGGAACCAGCTGGAGGAGCTGCTGACACAAGTGAGTCATCTGCTCAAGCTTTGCAGCCTGAAAGTTGGCTGTGCTCAACCTGTCATTGAACTTGGTGGGGCAACGGGGTGCCTAGCTAGACCTATGGGGGCCCGGTGGAAATTTTGCTATGGGGCCCCTATACCTCTGGTTACGCCCCTGGCGGGAGTGATACCTTTCTCTCCATAGGTTACATTCTCCCCCGTGTGCAGTGGATGAACGTTCGTGGTTCTGCAGAACTGTTATGTATTATTCATTATTTAAATACCACCTGCGCAGATAGTATTTTACTGTTCTAGGAACAGAAACGGATCAATATTTATATTTCGGATGACCTGTTCACATAAGATGAGGATATGCAAGTAGTATAAATTTTAGTTCTGTACTTGATGCACAATAGTTGCAGTTTATCTTAGTTTTCAGATATGCAGTCATTTTATTGTGAAACGCGTTATCTGCGTCAGCAATGTCACAACGCTAAAAAGGTTGGGAAGCAGCTGCTTTAAGCAGAACCGTTTAACCCTAACATGCCCCCCCTGGTTACAGGAGGTGACATGAACTTGCGGTGAATATGTCTTCTCTGGCTATAAGCACCAGATGTTTCTTATACGCTACTAGATATGAATTATGTGTGTGTCGGGGATGACCTAGGTTTTATAATCTCTCTCCAGACTGCGCCACCTGCCGCCGAGGATCCAGTGGAGAAGCCGGAGGAGCCGATGGAGCACTAAGACCTACTGGGGGGGTTTTTTTTTTTTTTGTACATCATTATTTTGCTGAAAAGAGTAATCTTCTCCAGTCTCCATTCAGAGGGATCTTACTGCAGATTACATACGTAGACCCTTCCACAGGGGCAGGTTTGCAAATAGTGTTTTCTATAATTCCGCATTGTCCTTTATCATTGCTGAAGCCGAATGAAATAAAACATTGTTTTTCCTTGATGCAAAGTTTAGTAGAATCTTTATATACACAACCAGCTGTTCTCTTCGGGTTGGGTACAGGATCCCGGAGGCCGGCATCCCGACAGTTAGGATACCGACGTATCCTAAACCTAACTCTACCTCCCCACATCCTTATACCTAACTCTCCGCACCTCGCAGCCTAAATATAACCCTCCCCCTAGTGCCTAGCCCATAACCTCTGTAATAAGCGCCGGCATGCCGGTGCCGGGATTCTGACTGGTGTTGGGATTGCGGCTCCAGCATCCCACTTGCCGGGATTATGACTATATACCTCCTAATCTGTCTGAGGGGATGTAGTCAGGAAGCCGACGGTTGAAATGCCGACCGCCGGTTTCCCGACTGTCAAATCCCGGCAGGGGTCTAATGACAGGTGTCGAAATACCGACTGCTATCATTATCCCTATGCCGGGAGCCCGATGCCCGGCATACCGAACGAAGGTAAGCCGGGCAGCGGGCACGGACAGCCGCAGTCTAGGTTAGGGGCTCCTGGGGGAGGAGGACTTAGGGTTAGGCACCCCCTGGGAGGGTTAGGCTAGGGGAAAGGGGGGGTTAGGCACCTCCCCGAGAGGGTTAGGTTTAGGCTGTGGGGAAGGGGGTGGGGGTTAGGTTTAGGAACATACAGGGGGGAGATTAGGGTTACGCACAAGGGGGGAGGTTAGGGTTAGGCACCCCTAAGGGAGGGTTATTTAGAAATACTTAATTTATCAGGATCTTCACTGCCGGGCTTCCGGCGTCATACTGATCCCCTGTCTGAGACCATAAAGGTGCCCTACAAGCTGGGGAAATAGATCTGAAGTTGGACCCTCCCGCTGTGGCTCTGCAGAACCGGCAAATTCAGTTTATCCATCATCAAATGGTGGGGAGGGATTTTGCCCCATGTAATTGGCACACATACCCATCCCCTGGTTTTCGGCCGAGGCTGTCGGGGAAATGGCTAGGGGAAGGTTTTACAGTGCACTGTTATTACAGTCTTACATTGCACATAACATAAAGCCCACATTCCAAACAGTCGTGGGTGTTTGTCTCTTCATATAAGACGTATCATTCCCAGTCCTGTCATATCCTGTGCATGACTATACTAATATTGGCATAACTACATCACAAAAGTCCCCCTTCTATAGACACTCACAGGCTACTACCATTGTTCTTAATTACCAGTCTAGTTTTCAATCGAAAATATGTAGATCTACATAATTATTGGGCAATGCTGAGCGTCATGTAGTAAAGTAAAGCCTGCCCTGTTTGTTCATTGACAGAATATATATAAAACTGGTATATACATTGCTATTGCTATGCCGTTCCAGAAGTTCTCTTTAGCAATTAGAATACAAAATTACCAGCGCTAAATAGTCATAAAAAATAGTATAATAAAAGTGGATGGTTGAATGAAAAATCACATATTTTAATAACACATAATAAAAATATATAAAATCACCACAGGTGAACCAATATACGAAATAGCACTGTAATGTATATACTATGACCTGTAGCTCATGGAGTGAAAGTCCTGGATAATCAAGAAATCCGTATTAATGTGGACTAGAACTTCCCTTTAAGGCAACATAGGTTTACCGGATCCAAGTATGATAGATGTCACACAATCCCTGGGCAGCGTAATTTGCACAGATAGGGTTAATGTGTACTACACCTTCTCACAGATAAGTTCCTTAGCAGCGTTATAGTTGCATAAGAATGGGTTCTTGTGAAATGTCCGGATCTACGTTGTTCCTGCCAATTCCAAGGAAAAAGGGTCTAAGTCCACAGGGTAGATAGCCACAAACTTCCAGAGCTTGGTCAGCATAAACAAATGGTGCTCAACGCGTTTCGCTGGATATATTGTTGCCCAGCTTCCTCAGGAGCATATGGTTGAATGAACCTCCATGGCTTGTATATATTTCTACTTCAGGGTCCATAGGGGGTCCACAGGGTTGACCTTGGCGTATAGCTGGATCTGGATCCACGGGCACCACGCAGTTAAAGCTTTAGCTGCTCCCAGGATGCACTTGGGTCCATCCTCCTCTATACCCCGCCCCCGAGCCACAGCACCTCAGTTTTAGTTGGTGCCTGGCCGGAGTCGGGTCACCCTGCACAGGGGGGCTGCAGGAGCAGCCCCCAAAAGCTTTTTCATTTATTTAAAAAAAAAAAAAAAAAGCCTGTTAGGTTTTTTTCTTATAACTTGGCTCTGTAGCGGCAGCGAAGGGCTGTCTGTGCAGACGCCCACGCTGCCGCTCTTCTTCCCCGCTGGCGCCGCGACGCCAGTATCGCACTGGGGATCGCGGCGGGAGGCCAGAGTCTGTACTAGCCGGACTCTGAGTACCTCCCTGGACTGCTGCCGGAGACGCCGTGGACAAGGTAAGCCGCGAGTCGCCGATTAGCGGTGGCTCGCGGGTTTTACCAGAATATGCAGTCCTTTGCTCCCGGTTCTAGGGGACAGACCGGGGGCTGCTAGCGGTGGCGGCGGGCTCCCCCTCTAATGAGGAATACCCCGTCAGTCCACTAGACCACCAGGGTTAATTCTTGGCAAGCGGGATGCCGGCAACCCTGGGTTTAATATGCTAGCCAGGGGAGGAAGCCTTCCCTGTCTAGCGGCTCCTCCCCTCAGCTCAGCGCGCCTTTCAGCTAGTAGTCTGGCGTCGCTGAGCTGCAGATACTCGGCCACTCCTCCTCTGAGGTCTCCAGCAGCCATTTTCTCTGTGGCAGCGCAGATCTCTCGGGGAGCACGCGGACCGGTCCCCCTGTGTACCTCTCCCCTGATCAAGGACAGCGTACACCGCACTATAGCCCTCCCAGACACTGAATCTGGGCAGGTTGATTGTAGTGGAAAGGTGCAGTGAGTATATCTTCCTGCATGGTATGTGACTTTTGCTAGTGCTGCCTGTCTGTGCTAATTTCTACTTACTGTCAGCCTATACCTATCCCTTTCCTTCTCCTACAAGCCCTACAGGTGTGTGGGGGAGGGGCGTTTCTACAGACCTCACCTATATAAATCACGTATTTGTGAGGTCCGTCACATACAGTTGTGTGCTACACAGTACCATATTGTAGGCTGTTGTTCAGCACACTGGTGAGTGCGCTTGATTCGGCTCTATTGCCAGATATATTTATTTTTAGAATATATTTTGTCATGTCGGACGAGGAGATTGAGCACTCCATGGCTCCGGTGTTGGTCTCCTGTGGACGCTGTTCTGCAGGAGTGGATAAGGAGGTTTTGTCACTGGATGGCCTGTGTGGTCGGTGCCAGGTGATTCCTGGCCCCTCACAACCTCCTATAGCGCAGGAGCCACCATGGGCGATGTTTTCTCAGGTGCTGGCGTCTATTGCAGACCGTCTGTCGGTACCGACTGCAGTTCCTGCTAGGGCGTTGTCCCAGCCGGCCGTCCCCCATTCCCCGGGTGTTCCGCACGCAGCAGTCTGTGGTGCCTTTCCAGGCCCCTCTGGCGGCTCCTCCACCCTGGGTGGATGTGCTCTCCAGCTCCGTACAAAATTTGGCGGCCGCGTCTTCGGCTTTTCAGTCTATGTTGCAGACTGACATGCCTTCCAGGGCATCAAAACGCCCACTAATGGCGCAGGCGGCACAAGTATCGGACTCGGAGGGGTCCTCAGATGATGGGGAGGTGCAGGAAGTGGATACCAAATCGTCCATTAATGTACGAGCACTGGTTAGGGCGGTGCGTGCCATTCTCTTGATGGAGGATGAGGCCCCAGCTCCAAAGTCGAAGTATCCTAGTTTTAAAAAAAACTAAGGTGGCTTCTGCGGTGTTTCCCCTGTCTGATCAGTTGACGGATCATATGGTGGTGGCTTGGCAGGCGCCCAGTAAGAGATTCCTACCTCAGAAGCGGTTGGATTCTAATTACCCCTTTCCTGAGGCACATTGTATGAAATGGGAAACTCCACCGGCGGTGGATTCTCACGTCACCCGTTTAATACGGAGCGCTACTTTGCCATTGCCGTCTATATCCTCGCTGAAGGATCCCACGGACAGGAAAGTGGAGACTTGCTTGAAGTCTATTTACTCCCTCTCAGGTGCAGTGGCCCGACCGTCCATGGCCATCTCCTGGGTGGCCAAGGCCATTGAGGGATGGGCCAACGCCTTGGAGGATACCTGTCCGGACGACGCTCCGGATGTCCAGAGGGCGTTGTTGGGACAGATGAGGGACGCTGCTTCCTACATCGGAGAAGCCTCTTTGGATGCTAGTCTGCTGACTTCTCGGGTATCGGCTGCAGCGGTGTCTGCCCGCCGATCCTTATGGCTGAGGTCCTGGAGAGCGGACTCTGATTCTAAGAAGGGCCTGGAGGCCTTGCCTTTCAATGGAGAACTGCTATTTGGTCCGGACTTGGACAAAATAGTGGATACTCTGGATAAATCTAAATCTGCCTTCCTCCCTTCGGCTTCTGCACCTACCAAGGTACGGAGCTCTGCCTTTCGGGTTCAGGGCAAGGCCAAAGGTCAGTTCTTCCCGAGGCAGTCGGCGACCAAGGCCGCTTCTAAGCCCAAGAAGCAGGCCTGGAGTGCCAGGCGGCCTTCTTCCAAACAGGAAGATAAACCTTCTGCCTGATGGGTCGGGCCTCCCTCTGGGGGACCCCAGAGTGGGAGGCCGACTTCTATTTGCCCAGTGCTGGCACAATACCAGCACGGATGCCTGGGTTGGAGAAGTGGTCTCCCAGGGGTACGCCCTGTCTTTTCGGCACAGACCGCCCCACCAGTTTTTCTGCACGAGTCCTTCTCAGGACAAGACCAAGACTTTACAGATTCAGGAAGCGATAGAGTCCTTGCTGAAAGCAGGGGTCATTGTTCCCGTTCCTCAATTACAACGAGGGACGGGGTACTATTCTTCTCTGTTTCTGGTGCAGAAACCCAATGGTTCTAATCGCCTTATCCTCAACTTGAAGTCTCTGAACAAATTCCTCAGGGTTCCCAAGTTCAGGATGGAAACGTTACGTTCCATCATTCTGGCGATGGAGCCTAGGGATTACATGGTGTCCCTGGATATCCAGGACGCCTACCTCCATGTTCCGATAGCACCCTCGCACCAGCGGTATCTGAGGTTCGCTATCCTTCAACACCACTATCAGTTCCGGGCGCTACCCTTTGGCCTCTCCACGGCACCGAGGGTATTCACAAAGATTATGGCAGTCATGGCCGCACATCTTCGGAAACAGAATGTACGGCTGCTGCCGTATCTGGACGACCTCCTGTTGCTGGCGAGCTCCCCGGAGGTACTGCTTCAACATCTCCACCTGACGATCACTTGCCTGCAAGCGCACGGGTGGTTGATAAATTGGAAAAAGTCCCCCCTGATTCCATCTCAGCGGATGGTTCATTTGGGAACCCTGCTGGATTCTCGTCAGCAAAGGATCTTCCTGACCCCGGAGAAGGTCTCCTCCCTACAGCTGCGGATACACAGTTGCCTGAGCAGTTGCCGCCTGTCGGTCCATTCGGCTATGAGAGTTCTGGGCTCCATGGTGTCGACAGTCGACATGGTGGAATTTGCCCAGTTCCATTCCCGGCCCCTGCAGGGGCTGATTCTATCGGAATGGAATGGGTTAGCTCACCGGATCCGCTCTCAGATGCTGGTGTTGTCCCCGGAGGTTCGGCAGTCTTTGGCTTGGTGGCTTCAGACAGCTCATCTGGTCGAGGGGCGCCCCTTTTGGATCCCGGACTGGGTCCTGCTCACGACGGATGCCAGTCTCCGGGGTTGGGGGGCAGTGACCGGCTCGTTGTCGCTTCAGGGTCGTTGGTCTGCGGAAGAAGCACCGTCACAATCACAAGTTGCCCGTTTATGGGTCAAGGACAAGAGACGCAGGCGCCTGTCTGGTAGACGCACTGTCGGTGAAATGGACGTTTCACCTGGCGTATCTGTTTCCTCCGATATCCCTACTTCCTCGGGTTCTGCGGAAATTCAAGCAGGACGGCAGCACGATCGTGCTGGTAGCTCCGGCGTGGCCCAGACGTCCTTGGTACTCCGATCTGAGGTGCCTCTCCATCGACGCTCCGTACCTTCTTCCTCAGCGTCGGGACCTGTTGTCTCAAGGGCCCTGCCTTTACCCGGATCTGGGTCGGCTGTCTTTGACAGCGTGGCTCTTGAGACAGCCATCTTGAGGTCTAGGGGTTTCTCCAGTTCGGTCATTGGTACCATGCTTAGGGCACGCAAGCCTGCTTCCGCACGGATTTACCACAGGGTGTGGCGCACTTACTTTCAGTGGTGTGAATCCAGAAGCTTTGATCCTCAAGTGTTCCGGGTTTCCAGAATCTTGGAGTTCCTTCAATCGGGTTTGGACCTTGGCTTACGCCTTGCCTCTCTGAAGGTTCATGTGTCTGCTTTGTCCGTGTGGTTTCAACAACGGATTGCCACACTGCCAGATGTTCACACCTTTTTCCAGAGTGTTCTCAGGATCCAGCCTCCCTTCGTGCCTCCTGTGGCTCCTTGGGACTTGGCGGTGGTGCTACGGGTCTTGAAGGGTCCTCCTATTGAGCCGCTTGAGTCGGTGGAACTCAAGTGGCTGATGTTTAAGACTGTTTTTCTCCTGGCAATCGCCAGGAGGGTGTCTGAGTTGGGGGCGCTTTCCTGTCGCCCTCCTTTTCTGATTTTTCACCAGGACAGAGCAGTGCTCCGCACTCGTCTTGAGTTTTTGCCCAAAGTGGTCTCAAAATTCCACATTAATCAGGAACTAGTTGTGCCAGCTTTTCAGTCACCTGATCTTTCAGCTGGTGAGGCTTCCTTAGATGTAGTCCGGGCACTTAGAATCTATGTGGACCGGACTGCTTCGGTTAGGAAGTCTGATTCATTGTTTGTCCTCTTCGGTTTTCACAAGAGGGGTTGGCCTACCAACAAGCAAACGTTAGCCCGTTGGCTTCGTACAGTTATTTGTGAGGCTTATGCACAGGAGGGTTTCCCTGTGCCAGCCTCTGTTAAGGCTCATTTCACTCGTTCTGTGGGTCCCTCTTGGGCTGCTAGACGTGGAGCCTCTGCTGTTCAGCTGTTTAAGGCGGCCACTTGGTCTTCAATTCAAACGTTTTTGAGGTTCTATGCGTTTGACACCTTCGCGTCTCAGGATGCATCCTTCGGGCGCTGGGTGCTCCTTTCAGCACAGGAGCGTCCCCACCCTTAGTTGAACTGCTTTGGGACATCCCCAAGGTCAACCCTGTGGACCCCCTATGGACCCTGAAGTAGAAAACAAGAGATATGGTAAGAACTTACCTTTGTTATCTCTGTTTCTACGAAGTCCATAGGGTCCACAGGGCGCCCACCCTGACGCACCTGGCTTCAAATGGGCTATGTGGCTGGTCACCGGTTTTTCCGTCTCCCATTTCTGTGAGTATGGTTTCTTGTGTGTTCCAGTCTTCCTTCTCTCTGTTTAGTCTCCTCCTCCGGCCTTGGCTGCTTACCAACTCAGGTGCTGTGGCTCGGGGGCGGGGTATAGAGGAGGATGGACCCAAGTGCATCCTGGGAGCAGCAAAGCTTTAACTGCGTGGTGCCCGTGGATCCAGATCCAGCTATACCCCAAGGTCAACCCTGTGGACCCTATGGACTTAGTAGAAAGAGAGATAACAAAGGTAAGTTCTTACCATATCTCTTGTTATCTGATCTAATCTAATCAATTGTTGACACCTGTGTACAATTACATTGAATATACAGAAACAAGAAAAAAACATCCACTTTATAATATAAAAACCTTAGTTAATTCTAGGCAATCCTATTATGTCTGACATAATTAAATAGTAAACATCAGACAAAAATATTGTGAAAAAAGACAAACCTCTAATGATGTATAATATTGAAGCTGTCACAGGTCCCGTCCACGTGATTAGTTCCGATCACGTGACCCGGAACTCCATATGACCCTTTACTATAGCGTAGCAACAATCACATGTTCACTGTCATATTTCTATGGACCACTAAATAAGGTTTTGACAAGAGATCTTCTTCAAAGTTATTGCATTTGATTCATACCACTCGTTGGTCTATAGATAGTCATCTTAAGATGATACATCCGTCTGTCAGATGTCCCGTCCACGTGATTCTCTCCGATCACGTGACCCGGAACGCCGCACGGTTTTTACTGCCCGGCACTCACATTAATCTATCGACTGTGTCACATATTATGAGGGCCAATGAAAAAGATGATTAGAATAACCTATCCAAGAGCTCTTCCACGTCATGTGGTCATTAGAATATATGAATTATAGCTACTCATTGGTACTCATTAATTATTGGGCAATGCTGAGCGTCATGTAGTAAAGTAAAGCCTGCCCTGTTTGTTCATTGACAGAATATATATAAAACTGGTATATACATTGCTATTTGTCAGAATGCCGTTCCAGAAGTTCTCTTTAGCAATTAGTCCAGAATGCTGTTCCCGAACCTACTCTGAACAGTCCAGGAATCATCAGAAAATCTCGCCAGTGGCCGGAGCTGATCTGGACGATCTGTGCTTCCCATAGCTCCTGTGAGTGTGTGTGGTAGGAGGACTGCAGGGAATGTGGTGCCCTAGCAAACCGATGTTTAGCTTATCCAAATGAATCTTCATGTGAATGTTACTAGTCGCGCTTTATATAAACCTGTCCTATCAGCCTTGGTCTTCCTGTAACTTGCTGTGCAGCTTCTGGCAGGACCTCTCCTGGGGCCTGGGCTGGAAGGAAGTGGTCTGATGAAAAGGCTGGCAGCGCCTCTAATTGTGTTGTAATTACCTTTACAAGGGGAAACAATACGTTTAGAAGCAATCGCTATGTCCTCTTAGAAAACATTTAGTCTTTATATATGAGTTTGTCCCTTGAGCCTGACCGGGACATTGTTTCCATAGCAGACATCTGTCATGGCCCAGTGCCCAGGGAGGAGTGTGTATGAAATGTCCTGCACTTATCCTCCCACTGCTGCCCCCATCTGTGATATATGGGCAATGCACAGCCAAAGCTAGACCAGATGAGCGATGTGGAATAAAACTATGGGGTCTATTTACGAAGCCTTGGATGGAGATACAGTTAACGGAGATAAGGTACCAGCCTTATCTACGTCGAGTTGATCTCCAGCCAAGGCTTAGTAAATAGACCCCTAATAGTGTTTGTACACCAACTTGTGCTCTCTATTACATGATCTACTATATTCATAGAGCGGCAGCTGAAGGGGAAATATATTCCACTACGTACTTGTGTGTAATAGTGTCCCTGTGATCCAGACTAGCAGCGTTGTGTGCATTATCTGAACTTTAGAAGGTGTGATGGAATTTTCCGGTTACCCCCTCCATTCTCTCATCTAGTTGGCATGAGTCCTGGTTATACCCAGTCCTGCCACCACCACCACACAGTGGGTAACAATTTAGTAGAGGTGCTGAAACAGTGCATGGTTTCCATTCTTCCTAGCTGGTGCACAGGTGTATTCATCACTGCATACTTCCCAACTGTCCCGTATTTCTGGAACTCTCAAGCTGTCCCACCCGCAGGCCACAGTGTCCAGCAGTGGGGGACGGGGGAGTTGGGCAGAGCAGTGGGAGAATAGATGCAGTGTGCATGCATATGTCATTTGTTCACAGTGTAGGGGGAACCTGGGGGCAGCCCATCATCTCTGAGAGTGCTGGGAACGCCTCGGCAGTAACATTGCCCTATATAAATAAAATTATTATCTCTCACCTTGGTTTACTAAAAGGCATTGTGCTTAAATTTCCAATCGCCCACCATCTATGTTCTGCGATCCGTCACTGGATCGCAGACATTTGACATGCTTAAATGTTCCCGTTTTGACAATTGCGATTATTTTTTGATCACGATTGTCAAATTGCCGAAATCCAACATGTTTGATTTCTGCGATGCCAGGTTGCAGCATCTCTGCAATCCATCGCAGATGGATGGGGCCCGTTAGTCCTCACTACTTACTCTGCCCATGTACATTTGAACAAAACTCCTGTGAATCCGTAAGATAGCCGCCAGGTGTCTGAAGGAGCCTTCTTACTCCATCCTAATCCAGCTACAGTTTGTGGCCATCAAGACTTGGCTCACCCCATCTCTGCCTCTCCTCTGCCGCTTTGCTCATAGGCACCCACTCGGCCCGGTATGCACCCATCTCTATGCCCTTGTCACCAGCAAGCCAGCTTCGATTTTTGCTAAACCTGCTTGACGGAGGCCTTCTGCCAGTTTGAGACTGGACTTGCTCCTGTCATACCACGGACTGGGTAGGACAGATAATAAGAGGAAGAGCAGGGCAATATTCAGCAGGAGCATACAGTGACGAGTCACCGGTCAGAACCGATTCAGATCCTGTACCCAATGTATTGAGAAGAAAAGAGAGTCAGAGTCACTGAAGACTGGTGACAGGGGGGTCCTGATTCAGAGGTGGACGCAGAAGTCCACGCACCAGAGTCTATTAGCGGTCTACCGTCTGCAACTTTATGCAAATGGCGCTACAGAGTCCTTCCTTTGTGTACATCCATGCGCCTGAATGTGCAAACGTTTAGCGTCCGTGCACGCTGTAATACCTATTGGTAGATCTTTATGGAATGTAGTTTATATCCCGGCAGTCGGCACTCAGAATACCTGACTCCAGTCAGAATCCCGGCACTGGTAAGTACTGGGGTTAGGGGCAGGGTTAGGCTGTGGGGGAGGAGTTAGGCTGCGGTGGAGGAGTTAGGGTTAGGCTGCAGGGGAGGAGTTAGGGTTAGGCTGTTGGGGAGGGGTTAGGCTGTGGGGGAAGAGGGTTAGGATACTTACCTGCAGGTGTCTGTATCCTAACCAAGTCGGAATATTGAGCGCCGCAATCTTATACCCAACCCTGTCCTTATATGCCACCATCAGTCACATCCCCAAAACGTGCACCAGCCCTATTACAGGTGAAGTTTCTCCATCTGAACACGGCCGCCTGCGGCTGTACGTCTCCGAAAGCGGACGATCGCACTGACACGCCCACGACATTCCCATAACACGCCCACTGTGCGGACAATTTTTGCGAGCACTACTAGCCACTGCCTAAGGAACGCCCATCACTTTTCCCGCAACATTTCTGATACCGTCCGTCTTGAATGCAGCAGCGCCTTTGTACGTACACTCTGCGTAACGCATGCGCCATACAAATTTTTAGAAAACTCTCCGCATGTGCAGTTGCAAATAAAAAAAAAATCACTTGACTAAATGAACATCGGCATTGCGTGCGGCTCCGAATCAGGCCTGAAGTGTGCTAGGAACAAGAGAGTGGAGGGCCCTGCCTGTAGAAGCTTATATACTAAGGGGAAAGGGTAAACAACTGGAGAGTGAACTGGGAAGGACTTATGGTGGAGTGGTAAAGGGAAGCAGTGACAAGACATAAGGAGGGCTGCTATACGTTGATAGAAAGGTATTTTTAAGAGCTCATGTAAAACTGGGGGAGGTGACTGACTGACTGACTGAGCGAGGGAGTGAGTTCCATAGGCTGGAGGCGCACCGAGCGATCTTGGACATGACCATGAGAGGAAATGACAGGGGTGGAGGAGACTGAAGGTAGTATGCAGGGCCGGATTAAGCTCTGTGGGGGCCCCTGGGCAACAAACATGTGGGGGCCCCTATCAATAAAGGTTATATATCTATACCTATATATATATATATACACACATATAGTACCCCTTCTGCAATGCCCCCTGAAGTTGTGCCCCTTCTCCAATGCCCCCAATAGTTGTGCCCCCTGCAATGCCCTCAATAGTTATGTCTCTTATTCAATGCTCCCTGTAGTTGTGCCACTTGTCCGATGCCCCCAGTAGTTGTGCCCCCTGCAACGTCCCCTGTAGTCGTGCACCCTAAAGTAGTGCCCCCACTATTAACTCCCCCTCCGCGCCCACACACCTGTGAAAAACTTACCTGTCAGGGCTCCCGGGTCCTGCCGTCACCGCTGCCTGCTGGATCTAACTAGATCCAGTAAAGGCGCGCAGGCTCTCATCGCGCGGGTGCCGCAAGCGATCAGAGGCCAGCGTTTCCCAGTTAGCTGGTCACGATCTACATGCAGGAGCTCCGCGAGCTTCTAGTAGATCGCGACCAACCTTAACCGGACCTGACCTGAGGCATGTGGCCAGGGGTCGGGGACAGTGTGTGGGGGCCCCTGGATGACTGCCCGTCGCCCTGCCTTTAATCCGGCCCTGGTAGTATGGAGAGAGAGATGAGAATAGAGATGTAGGGAGGGGAAGTGGATTAACCACTTAACTAGCAACATCGCATGTGATGCAACCGCAGCCAGAAGTGCTGCAACTAGCAAGGTCGCATAACATGCGATCGCACCGCCCCACTGTGTGCCCCGGCATTAGAAGAGGAAAACCGTTCTGCACTAGAGCATGATGGATCTCCTCTGACTCCCAGGATCAAAGTGTGAGGAGGCCGGGGGGGGGTTAGTTCCCCTCCAAGCAATATTTGGCTGAACTCAGAGATCAGCTGCAGCAGAAGGAGACTAATCATCAGTTCCCCCTGACACATGCTCTGCACTCTGCCTGTGGGGGGAGGGATAAAATGGAGGGGGAAAATATTTTTAAAAAATGACTGGTCACAAGGTATAAGGAGGGGGGAGTGCGAAAAAAAAACGGGGCTTTTTACAGGGGGGGGGGTTGATAAATCAGGGATTGTGGGGGTACTGTTATTAAGATTTATGACCACTATTGCCAATGGTGGGTGAGAATATATTTTATAATGGGGGCCTGTGGATGTCTAGCCTATTGCATCACAGAAGGACCCTGAGAACAAAATTAAAACGTCCTATACCTGTAAGAGAAAGTATATGTGGACTATACGTATATGTATACGTAATATGTATAGTTTGGAGCAGAGAAGGGAAAGGGGGAAAATAATAGGAACGTTCAAATATATAAAGAGTTTTACAAGGTAAAGGAAGGAGACATTCTTCGAAGAAAGAGAAGTATTAGAACAAGAGGACATGTTCTGACACTGAGGGAGGTAGGTTCAGGGAAAATATGAGGAAAAATTACTTCACAGAAAGGGTAGTGGACAAGTGGAATAGCTTCCTATCAGGGGTGGTAGAGGATAAGACAGTAGAGTAATTTAAACATGCATGGGATAGACATAAGGACATCCTTCAGAAGAAGTAAGGATCAATAGGGGTTGAGGTAACAATATGTTTTAAAATGGGGCAGACTAGATGGGCCAAGTGGTTCTTATCTGCCGTCAAATTCTATGTTTATATGACTAAAAAGTTTTATTATAAATTTTTTTTTTTTTTTTATAATTTGTAATAGGTTACAAGGCTGATACAATAGAATTAATTGTACATATACAGTATATTAGTGTCACTGTTTTTTTAAATCTTGTTCATAGCAATTGTATTAGTTTTACATATAGTGGGGCCTAAATATTTTATCTAATATAGCAATACTACATTCATTACAAATAAATTGCTTTTCAAATATTGGGGGTACATATATTGCAAGTGGTGAACGAGGAGGAAAACTAGAACCAATAATATAGAGGAAGAAATTATAAAAAGCACAATATAGGATATCATATAGCCAGGCTTGCCTACCCTCCCGATTTGGCTGGGAGCCTCCCGATTTTCGGGTGCCGCACCCTGGCCCCCCGGAATGGCAGGCAAGCCTCCCGACACTCCCCCCAGAATAAACTAAAAACCCCGGCAGCAGGGGGGGGCGGTGATGTGAATTGCGGCCCCGCCCCCTGCTTCACATTGTCAAAAATACCGGCATTGTGAAGAGGGGGCAGGGCCACGATGATGTGATCACGTGGACCCGCCCCCAATGTAACGTCAATGGCCGGGCACGCCCCCGCTGTTATCCGACAATCCGCTCCCTACCAGAAGGAGGGAACTGATTGTCGGCAAGTATGCATTTAGTGGATGACATTATACAGGGCAGGACATTACAAATGATAGGTTAGTATGTAGGGGAACACATAGGGGAGCTGACATTGTGTAGGGAAACCTAAGAAATTGTAATACACAGTCGAGTCTCATTTATTATGATCACCAGCTAATAGCCAGAGTAACCACCGTGTGCACCACAAATAGCAGCTAGATGGCTTGGGGTGACTCAATAAGGTGCTGGTAGGTTGGGGCACAGGTAGCTGGAGCCATGCTGACTGCAGTGCATCCCACAGCTGCTGGAGGGTGCATGGTGGAGTATCCATAGAGTGAACACGATTGAGATGGTCCCACAGATGCTCAATTGGTTTAAAGTCCGGGGAATTAGGGGGGCAGGGAAGTATTTGGAAGTCTTGCACTGTTGGATATTTCTAGTCACATTGTCTTGCTGGAAGATCCCATCCGCCTCAGGGAAGACAATCGGCATGTATGGGTGTACGTGCTCTGCAAGGACGGATTCATAACCAAATCGGCTGAGGGTGCCTTCCACATGGATGAGTGGGCCCAGAGAATGCCTTGAAAACATTCCCCAAACCATAACGCTGCCACCACCAGCTTGTGTTCTTCCAGCAATGGTTGGAGGGTGTTTGTTTCTCCGATGTTTCTCGCCTAACACTCCAATGTCAATCCGTTCAATGAAGCAGAAAACGTGACTCATGGGAGAAGGCGACCCTTCGCCAATCAGCGGAGGACCAATTCCGCTGATGCACCTTCATTAGCATAGGTGCAGTGACCATCCGTTTGCCTCGGAGCCCCATACGCAGAAGGGTTTGCAGAACTGCTGTTTTATACACCCGCCTGGTGGCCCCCAGGTTCATTTTGACGGTGAGCTGCTCCACTCTAGCATGTCGGTCCTCACGCTCTCGTAGCCAACGTTCACCTCTCACGTCAATGGCACGTGGTGCTCCGCAGTTTCCACATCGATTATTCGCAATGGTGCCATTTGTCAAGTCACGATACACCTTCACCACATCAGCACGCGAACAGTTCACAAACTGCGCTGTCTCAGAAATACTGCCACCCTTGGCCCGAAAGCCAATAATCATCCCTTTTTGCAACTCTGATAAATCGCCCCTCTTACCCATGACAGCAACAAATGATATGTGCACAGACGGCCTATTGTGCATCTTATCTACCCACCAAGCCAGCGCACGGCACGTTACGTACTTCATGGGCTACGCGCTGCCGCCATCAAATGTAGGAGATGGTCATAATAATGACTCAACTGTGTATAAATAGTGATTGTGTGCAGGAACTGTGTCACATCCCATCCGGCATAGAAGCGGAATGGATAGATCCCTTTCCCATCCTGCATATCTGGTCGGTTGTGGATAGATTCCCTTCCGTAGATGTACCCTGATGTCACCAGCTACTGTCCAACAAGTTTCTTCTTTTGGTGGACTTTATGGGCATGGAGCTAAACTTCTACCCTCACTTCACGGCACCGTTGGCTGTATTTCCCCTTCATGCTAGGGACCTGGAAGTGACGTGAGTGAGGGCGGAAGTGCAGTTCCTGCCCATGACAGCCAGCTAAACAAGTACTTTGTCCCCACTTACAAAAGTTTGTTGTCCCCTCGAGGGCTCGCTGCGCTCGCCACGCTTCGGTCACGGTGGCTCGCTATGCTCGTCACATGGTTATATTCCCCCTCTATGCCCACTTGGATTGGCAGGGAATGAGTATTTCCCCTTCATGCTAGGGTCCTGGAAGTGACGTGAGTGAGGGCGGAAGTGCAGTTCCTGCCCATGACAGCCAGGTACAGAAGCACTTTGTCGCCACTTAAATAGGTTTCTTGTCCCCTCGCGGGCTCGCCACGCTTCGGGCACGGTGGTTCGCTACATGGTTATATTCCCCCTCTATGCCCACTTGGATGGCAGGGAATGACGCTGGACACTGGCTGATGACGTCAGGGTCCTCTCCGTGAAGGGTATTTAGACATTACCTTCATCGGCACTTCCAGGTACAAATACTGAAGGGGATCTATACACAACCGGTCACAGAGACTTCCGGTACTGTGCAGCACAGACAGGAACAGGCATTTCCGGCACACTTCTGCATTGCGTTCCACCGTGATGAATGCTTCCGGGTTATTGCGTTCTACTGAGCGGACGTGCTCTGGCCCTGTCTGGCTTCCGTACTATTGAGGTGGCCTCAGCTCTTCCACGTCACCGAGCGAGCAATCCACTGACACCCGGCCGAGAGCAGGTAACCTTACCCGGCACCCTCTCCCCGGTACTCGCCTTACAATGGGTGTCCCCGATTATCCTGTCCCCCCTATTACCCCGCACCTGGGTCCACTCCAGCACCTCCAACTGAGGGTCTGAGCTTTCTGCACCAGTCAAATTCCGGTCCCCCTGGATATCCGGGTTCTCACTCTCCCAACAGCCCCATGATACATCTGCGGTGCAGGCACCCCACCCCCTCCCCTGCTATATCTCCAGACACCCCCTCCCCTGTTATATCTCCAGGCACCCCCTCCCCTGTTATATCTCCAGCCCACCCCCTCCCCTGTTATATCTCCATGTACCCCCCCAATATATTTTCAGACACCTTCCAGTTATGTCTCATGGCGTCCTCTGTAATATATCACTAGGCACCCAACCTGTTATGTCTCAATCCACTTGCCACCATTATATATCAATGCAGGCTCCCCCTCCCCCTTGTTATATGCCCCACTGGTGACTGTCCAATATTTGGGTGATCATAATAGAACTATTTTCCATTCTAATGCAATATTTGGGGACAGCCCAATGAAATGAATAATATACTATTACCCCAGGAGCTGCTGTTTAGTAGCCTGAATGGATGTGTACGGAGTGGTGCCCACCGATATGGATCACGTGGGTTCTCATACTGACTGAATGATCTCCGTTCCTTAGGGCCAGGAACCTGCGGGAAACCAAGTGCTGTCTGGAGGCATCAACCAGTTTCAGCCATGACAGCCGCAGAGAACGTGTGTTATACCCTCATCAATGTCTCCATGGACTCCGAGCCTCCGTCGGAGATCACCCTGAAAACTGACCTTGGTAAGACGTCTCCCCTACGTCCTGACACTGCTTTGTGCTGACACTTAGTACATAGGTGATGACCAATAAATGAACATGAAAGCGGAGAATTGATAATATATTCTGTCCTATATCCTGAACCTTTGCTGATCAGGAACGGCCATCACAATGCCTGTATGATTGTCTCCTGTATATAATCAGAGGAAAAAAAACTGCAGTAATTAATGAGATGTTCTCTGGCTTTGATGTTCAATTTGACAAGTGCAAAAAAAAATTGCACATCATATTATTGTTGGACCTGGAAGTTCCCAGGACAGTGCAACACACAATCATATCTAGTGTTCATTCTAGCACCCTGCACCTATCACAACCTGTGCACTTCCTCTTTCCTGCCTGGTGTGTCACTCTGGTGTTTCTAGCACACTCTACTCTGTAGCTAAGCAGTTTGTTGCATCAGTGTGCTAGAAGCACCAGAACAGAGAGTGACACCCCAGGCAGGATAGAGGAACTGCACGGGTTGTGACAGGTGCAGGGTACAAGAATGAACACTAAATTATCTCAAACAATTTGTCCACCTACCTGCATGGCCACAGAAATGAAGCCGACGGCCAAACAGGAGCCAATGATGTATTTTGATTGTCGGAGGAATCAGCCCTTATTACAACTAAAATCTCTTAAAAAGCTGAAACCGTGTAACTTCTCTATTGCTAATTAGCCTCTGTTACACTTTACTCTTCTTTTTTTTTTTGCATAAAAAGATATAGGGGTAAATGTAATAGCCTAATGCAGGTATTGGTGAGTCTGGGTGATGTTTTAAAGGGTCAATCATTTAAAAGGTAAAACCAACCTGTTTTTGCCTTTTAAATTATTGCTCGTTTGGGTCACGCTCATGCCTGCAAGTCCCAGACCATTACATTGTCCCCATAATGTTTGCCTCGGAACTATACAAGATTATAAAGTGCACAGGTCTTGCAGGTGAATATCTAGTTATACTAATGTCTTACCTGATGCCTCGCATGTTGCTCAGGTTGGTTGTACAATGTTATTGTGTTGTTTGCCCGCAGAGAAGGGGGATGTGAAATCGAAGACTGAGGCTTTGAAGAAAGTGATCATCATGATCTTGAATGGAGAGAAGCTACCAGGACTCCTGATGACCATCATCCGCTTTGTGTTACCCCTTCAGGACCACACCATCAAGAAACTTCTCCTCGTCTTCTGGGAGATCGTCCCCAAAACCACCCCGGACGGGAAGCTGCTGCAGGAGATGATTCTTGTGTGTGATGCCTACAGGAAGGTAACGTCTCTCATCTTTGTTATGTGGGAGTGGGTTTTGTTCCTGTCATAGTTTCTACTGAAGTCCTGAGATTGATGTTCCATCAGCTTCATTTGTTTACTGTACAGTCAGGTGCATAAATATTGGGACATTGACAGAATTTTCATATTTTGGCCTCTATTCAGCACCACAATGGCTTTGAAATGAAACAAACAAGATGTGATTTAACTGCAGACTTTCAGATTTAATTTGAGGGTAATTACATCCAAATCAGGTGAACAGTGTAGGAATTACAACGGTTTCTATATGTGCCTCCCAATCATTAGGCTGAAAAATCAAAACAAACCCATCAGAGCGATAGCAAAAACATTAGGTGTGGCCAAATCAACTGTTTGGAACATTCTTAAAAAGAAAGAACGCACCGGAGAGCTCAGCAAGACCAAAAGACCACGGAAAACAACTGTGGTGGATGACAGAAGAATTATTTCCCTGGTGAAGAAAAACCCCTTCACAACAGTTGGCCAAATCAAGAACACTCTCCAGGAGGTAGGTGTATATGTGTCACAGTCAACAATCAAGAGAAGACTTCACAAGAGTGAATATAGAGGGTTCACCACAAGATGTAAACCATTGGTGAGCCTCAAAAACAGGAAGACCAGATTAGAGTTTGCCAAACAACATCTAAAAATGCCATTACAGTTCTGGAACAACATCCTATGGACAGATGAGACAAAGATCAACTTGTACCAGAGTGATGGGAAGAGAAGAGTATGGAGAAGGAAAGGAACTGCTCATGATCCAAAACATACCACCTCATCAGTGAAGCATGGTGGTGGTAGTGTCATGGCGTGGCCATGTATGGCTGCCAATGGAACTGGTTCCTTTGTATTTATTGATGATGTGACTGCTGACAAAAGCAGCAGAATGAATTCTGAAGTGTTTCGGGCAATATTATTTGCTCATATTCAGTCAAATGCTTCAGAACTCATTGGACAGCGCCTCACAGTGCAGATGGACAATGACCCGAAGCTTACTGCAAAAGCAACCAAAGAGTTTTTTAAGGCAAATGAGTGGAATGTTATGCAATGGCCAAGTCAATCCCCTGACCTGAATCCGATTGAGCATGCATTTCACTTGATGAAGACAAAACTGAAGGGAAAATGCCCCAAGAACAAGCTGGAACTGAAGACATTTGCAGTAGAGGCCTGGCAGAGCATCACCAGGGATGAAACCCAGCGTCTGGTGATGTCTATGCGTTCCAGACTTCAGGCTGTAATTGCCTGCAAAGGATTTGCAACAAAGTATTAAAAAGTGAAAGTTAGATTTAGGATTGTTTAGTTTGTCCCATTACTTTTGGCCACTTAAAAAGTGGGAGGCACATATAGAAACCGTTGTAATTCCTACACCGTTCACCCGATTTGGATGTAATTACCCTCAAATTAAATCTGAAAGTCTGAAGTTAAAGCACATCTTGTTTGTTTCATTTCAAAGCCATTGTGGTGGTGAATAGAGGCCAAAATATGAACATTCTGTCAATGTCCCAATATTTATGCACCTGACTGTATGTTTTACGATAACGGGAAGGATCCTTGGTTTCTCTTTGGAGAAAATTGCAGGTTCTCAAAAATATAGAGGTGACCATGAAGTAAGATTAACAACAGTAGAGATGTCAGTGCTTTATCTAAGTGAAATTTGTCTCTTCCCAACTAGTGAAATCTAATTGTAGCAGGATTCTGCTTGTGTGCACGGCCGTCCTGTCCCGTTCCCTTTGCCCGAAAGCCCTGTGTTCTTCAGCCATGGCAGTGTCCAATTGATCATCCAGGATCATAGCTGTTTATTAGAGTGTACTATTGGATGCTACCTCAGCTCAGTACAGAGGATGTATGGGAAAGGATTTGATTTAGCTGGTCTTGGTGGGGAGAGATCATTCTGAACCACAGACATAGTCCACTTGTTGGTATTGTGGGTAAGAGGACTGGGTGAGGTGGCAATCTTTGTTCTAGAGGATATTGTTAATGGTAGCTCTTCATAGATTGTTACGGGATGCCGACGGTCGGGATGCCGGCTGTCTAATACCGGCAACTGTCTAATGTCCGGCGTCCAAATCCTGACACCTTTCATTAGACCTACGCCGGGAGCCCGACACCTGGCTTACCGATCTAAGGTAAGCCGGGCACGGAAAGCCGTGGGGGGGGGAGGGTTAGGTTATGGGCTCCCGGAGGGGACTTAGGGTTAGGCACCCCTTCAGGAGGGTAGGGTTAGGCTAGGGGAAGGGGGGGGGGTAGGCTCCCCTGGGGGAGGTTATGGTTAGGCACTCCCCGGGAGACTTAGGTTTAGGCTGCGGGGAAGGGGGCGGTTAGGTTTAGGCACTTTGGGGGGGGGGAGGTTAGGGTTAGGCACCCCTAAGGGAGGGTTAGGGTTTGGGGGGGAGGTTAGGTTAGACATAAAACTTCCCTGTCGGGCTTTTCACTGCCAGGCTTCTGCTGTCGGGATTTGCATGGCCGGAGCTAAAGCATACTGATCCCATTGTTACACCTCCAGTCTATGTGCAATGATGTGACCGAGCTCCTTTTCCAGTCCCTGGCACTGTGTTCCCATCTGAATGGTAAACTCCGAACACTGGCGTACAAAGAAGGGAAGTTGGGAGAGGAGTGTGCGTCTGATCTGTATATCTGCGAGCCTCTGACCTGTACCATTATAGACCTATATACCAGCTTTTACTGTGCATTTTATCTCCCAAGGATCTCCAGCATCCTAATGAGTTCATTCGGGGCTCCACCCTGCGCTTCCTGTGCAAGCTGAAGGAGGCGGAGTTGCTGGAGCCGCTAATGCCGGCGATCCGCGCGTGTCTGGAACACCGTCACAGTTACGTCAGAAGGAACGCTGTGCTCGCCATATACACTATATACAGGTGAGGAGTGAGAGCTGGCACACAGCCATGCCAGAGAAACGACATCGCTGCAAATTGGCTTAGGCATTTGCGCATGACCTTGGTAGTGTAGCCGAGCTTGGGCATCCTACTGTAAGAGTCCTGGCCGCTGTGCAGCTTGCCTTTCCTCTCCACGGAGCCGTTTCTGTTTTATATAAACCTCCATTTCTCTCTCCAGAAACTTTGAACATCTCATCCCAGACGCCCCAGAACTCATCCACGATTTCCTGGTGAATGAGAAGGACGCAAGCTGCAAGAGGAACGCTTTCATGATGCTGATCCACGCCGACCAGGTACAGGCAGCCGCCCGGGACACTTAGATTGTGACGTGGAATGACATAGAGGATATTAAACTGTTTTTATCTCCCTTTTTCCAGTAATTCAGGATAAACTGAACTGAAAGCTGGTTACAAAAAAAAAAAGAACAATCCAGTATTAGCTTTTACTGGTCTAGCGCAGTCAGATCATTGTAAGCTGGTATCTGATTGGCTGCTGAGAGTTACGTTGCATTTTTTTTTTTTTTATTTAGAAATAAGCTTTTGATAACTGGAAGATTTGGAGCAGTTAATTAAGTTTTATAAGGAGAGTTACATGGCATTTCCTCTTTATATAACCCCATTATATTCTGCAGCGTATGAAGGATTCCACCAGTAAAATGTCATGTACTGTAGTTGTCGTGTATACCTTATATTTAAGGATTGTGAACATAATGTCTAGGATACTGTAAAACATTTTGTATATTATTATTTATTATTATTAGAGATGACTCAGTTTTCGTTCGGAAATGAAAAGGTCATCTTATTGGCTAACCAGCTATCACATGTTTTGGATAGCCAATAAGAGGATATTTTCAGATCCATACTGGCACTAAGTTGGCAAGAAGAACCGACTTATAACTGAACCACTCGTCTGTAATTATTATGCAGTACATCTAATTATATATGATGAGGCTGCATTGCAACATGCCCGGTTGATGTAATGATTAGCATTGCTGCCTCACAGCACTGAGGTCTTGGGTTCGATTTCTAGAAAGGCTTTATTTGTGTGGAGTTTGTACGGTCTCTCCACATATGCCTGGGTTTTATTTTGGGCACTCAGTTTCCTCCAATACACACAGGTAGGTGTCTGTGTGGGTGTGTATGTGTACATGAGATAGAGGACAACTGACATCCGATGATGTTGTCTGTCTGTCCCTCCCACAGGACCGCGCTCTGGATTATCTCAGCACCTGCATCGATCAGGTTCACACGTTCGGGGACATCTTACAGCTGGTGATTGTGGAGCTGATCTACAAGGTGTGTGTGTATATATAATGTCACCATCTGCTGCTGCATCACAGGCCTTTTCTCTTTGTGATGACGATTCTATTCTGTATTTCCCGGTGCAATCTCTGAAGTGTAGGTGAGCGTGGCTGCTACTTTGTGGCTCTCTGACCCCAGTGTCCATATGTTCTCTGAGAGCTTGTAGCCCAGATCTGTGAGACGCCGCAGTGTGTACTAAGTTACACGCTAAACTGACCTTCAGTAGATAGAATATAAATCGGCTTCTGTGATCTTTCAGATTCTTTCGGGGGAGATGGAGCCTTAGAGAGCGATATAGTGGAGTAGTTGCCCAACGCAACCAATCAGCGTCTAACTGTTATTTCATAAGCTGCATACACACAACGATTTAGTAAAGAACAATTTTAGTGAACGATTTTCGTTCATTTTTTCATGGGGAAAATGTAATGAACGATTTTTTGGAACTACAAACAATTTTTGCATATTCCCTTACTGAAAATTGTTGAGTTGGTCAGTCTGACTAAACTACAAACATGAACGATAATCGTTCATTGTTTTAACTCAGAACGATTTTTTCAACAATTGAACGATAAACTATATCGTTATCGATATAAATCGTTGTGTATGTACCTTTTAAGGTGAATATACACACAACGATGTAAGTAATGAACGATTTTCGTTGATCGATTTCCGTTCAGTTTTTCCCTTGAAAAAGTGAACGAAAATCGTTTTACAAAGTAGTTGGTTTTACTTAAACGATTTTCTGTGTGTTGATGGAAAAATGTTGCAACTTCTATTGAAAATTGTTCAGTTGGTCAGTCTGACTAAACTACAATCGACAAACGTAAATGCGCATGAACGATAATCGTTTAGCGGTTTACACTGAACGATTTTTAGAACGATAACGACGTCGTTATAGTTAAATCGTTCACAAAATCGTTTTGTGTGTGTACGCACCTTTTACAGTGTGCTAGATAAATGACAGCCAATAGCTGATTGGTTCTCGCTCGCTCGCTCTCTTTTCCTGAATCAATGAAATTGCAAACACTGTTATTAAACTAGGGATGTGCAGGCTCGGATAGGTTCGAGTTTGCACGTGGAGTTCGGATTTTTCCCTCCAAAAAAACGGAACTCAGAAAGAGGCAAAACGTCATCTTACATGAACGAACATCATCATTCCTGGACTTTTGTGCAGGAATGATGATTGTCCATGCAAGATGACGTTTTGCCTTTTTCTGAGTTCCGTTTTTTTGGAGGGAAAAATCCGAACTCCACGTGCAAACTCGAACCTATCCGAGCCTGCACATCCCTATATTAAACCAATGGAAAAGTTAGAAAAGCATAAAAAAAAGCTTTGTTTGGGCGACCATGTTATTTGTAACAGGTACTGTAATAGCGTAAGCCAGGCCCCCAGCTTTTCCCGTAACCGTATAATGATATCCCACCAGGTGTGTCACGCTAACCCCTCCGAGAGAGCCAGGTTCATCCGCTGTATCTACAACCTCCTGCAGTCGTCCAGCCCGGCCGTGAAATACGAGGCCGCTGGGACACTGGTGACGCTGTCCAGCGCACCAACCGCCATCAAGGTGAGGCCCTCGTCTTACTGTCTGCGTTGAGTCTTCCCTGGGACTGTGTAGTCGCTATAATACGTATTCATCTGTCTTCATGACTCGCAGCTCTGTTGTATTATATGCTAATGGACTCATTGTTTTATCCTGTATCAGTATAGAAAAGTTCACACCTTCTGGCGTTTAACACTTTGTTGCACAATGAGATAAGTGGTTATTTGAGGGGAGGGGGGGGGGATTCTTACCACGTAATAGCACAAATGCTCTGTAATGCCAAATAACAGAAGAGCTGTAAAGCGTTTTCTCACATCTAGACGATTAGTAATTACAGAAGCATTTGCTTCTTTCTATAATACTTTGCACCTTCTTTTGCTGCAGTTATGTTTGTGAGTAGATTTGGGTCTCTCCCAGCTTAGTACATGTGTGCGCTGCAGTGCTCACCAATCTAGCTCTGTAATATTACCGGCGTTCCATCAGTCTGGATGGGTGTGACAATCCCCGGTTACCAGCGTCCCTTACGGCGCACTTTTTGTCAGCCCAGACATTCAGGGGTGTACCTGTAACAATCATTTGGTGCCTGGTCCCAGAACGTGGGTTACCATATAGTATGCATTTAATGCAGACTTCTCACAGCTCCTGAGGCTGCATAACAAAAAAAATCTCTGCGTTAAGTGCACCCTCGGTTACTTAACGTGCAGGAAAAAAACATAGATCCCAGCACTTAAAGTGAAATCTATGGGTGAACGCCTGCTATACCTGGGTTTACCGCCCTGTGAAATTGACTCCAGCGGCTCCAGACATTAAACCCGGACCTTTCCCCGCGTGGTAAACACTGTAGGTAATTGAATTTACCCCATAGCTTTTCAAGGTGGCCTACTCCACTATTTTAAGATCCGCGACTCCTTTTTAAAGAATAGTCTCTCAGATCAGTCTCTGTTTAGTTCCAGCAGGGGCTGTTCATACTCTGATGGATGGTTCAGGGAGCTAATCTTCGGTAGTCCATGTCTCCACTGACTGTACAACCAGAACCAGAAACCACACCACAAAAGTCACACACCTCCCAGTCATTTGTACCCTGTCAGTTTCTGAGAAGGGAGGAGAGCTTATAACCCACCTGTCATTTTGTGGGTGCCTGAGTGGGACCGTTCCAGCCCCTTACGCAGAGTTCGACTCCAGCTATCTGAGGAGCAAGCGGTAGATTGATGGAATTTAATATTATCGCAGCCCGCCTTGATTTTATTCTTTTACTTGATTTTTTGGCTAAATTAGACCAGTGTTTTGCCCTCTCCCTCTGGTGAGGAGTCCTTCATAAGGCTTCCGTAGCCAAGTTAATTCCATACGGTAGTGTGAATAATGGCGAGTTTTGGTGAACCTCAAATACATACTGACTTTGGCCGCGTTAAAGAAACCCCTGGACATCGCCACTGGCAGTCTGTCCAAAGAGCCGTCTGTCCTTTGGTGGTAGCGTATATTGTCAGTTGGCCCCCAAATCCCTAATTCCAGGATGATCTTGTTAAGTTCCTCCTATGTGGTCTTTGCTGTACACTTCTTCCTGCTAGACTTTAACTGGCGATTCTATACCAAGCGATATACGGCTGCGCACATCACCCACATTCGCAGTAGTCCTATCGGCCATTTTCCTTTCCTATGGGGTGGGTGAGAGCGCAGAATGACCATTGCTATGGTCATAAATGTCCTACCGTGATGAGCGCTCCAATGGCGCATCACATGCATCTGAATTGGCGCATAAATCTTCTTCCCAGTCTCCTGAAAATGGCAGCTGGCTTTATCCAAGATTTCCCTGTTCCATCTGTCTTCTAGATCAGCAGTTTTTCAACCACTGTGCCGTGACACACTAGTGTCAAATGTGCCGCGGCGGTCAGCTCAGCGCACTGGTACTGTGGTGTGTTTTATTCCCAGTATGTGTCGTATATTTTTACGTGGGAGCCAGTGGTTATGTTTTTTCATTGGTCACGCACACCGCATAGCCGGCTAGTGTGACTTGGCAATTTTAAAATCTTGTGTAGTGTGCCTCGAGTTGAAAAGGTTGAAAATCACTGGTGTAGATAGATAGTCGCCCCAGCCTCCATAGAGTATAATGCTGTCACCACTGAGCTGTACTGTAGGGATCATGCCCTAATCACTGATATTTGCAGCAGGATCATAGAATGAATGGAGCTCACTGGGCAAAGTACAGAATTTATTGGCGTTTAGTTGCTAAATACACATTTTACAAATAAATTTTTATACGACCGTTATTAAATGGTAAACACCATCTGACTTGTAGTGTGATAGTTTAGCCACTGTGGGGCACTGTTACATTGGAATAAGTCAGTGCTTCCCAAACGTTTTTGAATCACAGCGCCCTAGAGGATTGTTTTCACAGCACCACTAAGTTTGTTTGTTATTGAGAAATTTAGAAAAAAATTAAGTTAAGCACTATTTACTTCACTGTCATCCTTAGGCTCAGTTATGTGGTGGTGGACAGGTTTGAACTTCTGGTTGCCCACATATTTACATAATATTGACCATAAATAATTTAATTTGGTGCTGGACCACCAACCTGGTGCACCCCTGCAAGTGTCCCGAGGCACCCCAGGGTGCCACGGCGCACACTGTGGGAACCACTGGAATAAGCATTATATTGTTCTGTATTTGTGTAACACTATGTTGTTCTACATCTCTGATTAAATTGATCAGAATGATATTCTCTGTATAGAACGAATGCTACTGCTGTGAGATATTGACCATATCAGGAGGGGTTTTTCGATGAGCCGTATGTTATAAACCTGATGAAAACTCCAGTTTCTAATCACTGTGTCCTTCACGACTAGGCTGCAGCCCAGTGCTACATTGACCTGATCATTAAAGAGAGCGACAACAACGTAAAGCTGATCGTGCTGGATCGTCTGGTGGAACTGAAAGACCACCCGTCCCACGAGCGTGTCCTACAGGTGAGTCTCCCTGTGGTTTGGTAATAGCGCAAAGCACAAGAAAAGCTGCCACTCACTGTCTCTCAGATGTCTGTTCTGCACTGTGTGATCTTAAAGGGTTAAAGTAGACGCTCTGGAACCTTAGTGTCCCTGCTGCTTTCGCACGCTCGGATTGTGTAGGCGCCATGGCCTCCAAAACGTGATCATCAGATAAAGCCTGGCAATGTTATACCACCATCTATTAAAGCCAGGGTAGGCGACCTGTGGACCTACACATTCTAGCATGCCCTGCCACTGTTTTAGCGTGCGCTGACTGCAAAGCTGTGACAGGGCATGCTGGGATGTGTAGTTACACAGCAGCCCGAGTAACACAGGTTGTCTACCACAGTTTTAAACGGAATTTCAGAGTTATTTTAATTTCAAAACCCACAATTTATGAGGTGATTTTTATTAAGTCATTACCCACGTAATTAGGTTGTGTCTAACCTATCTACTTATGAGCTGGATGTCTCAGCTAGCGTGTAAAGGATGAGAAAAAAAGAGGATAATCTGAGCTCTCTGATCCACCTCTCGTCCTTATTTCACTACAGGCAGTCAGGAAGCCGACGGTTGCAATGCCGACCACTGGCTTCCCGACTGTTAAATCCCGGCAAGGTACTAATGACAGGCGTCGAAATCCCGATCCCGACGCCTGTCGTTAGACCTACGCCGGGAACCCGACGCCCGGCATACCGAACTAAGGTAAGCCGGGGGCGGGTTAGGTTTTAGGGTTCCCGGGGGGACTTAGGGCTGGGTGCCCCCCACCGCAGGAGGGTTAGGTTTAGGCCAGGGGAGGGGGGTGTTAGGGTTAGGCACCATACCCCCCCCCCCCCTCCGCCCCCGGAGACTTAGGTTTAGGCTGCAGGGACTGGGGGGGTTACGGTTAGGCACTAGGGGGGGAGGTTAGGGTTAGGCACTAGGGGGGGAGGTTAGGGGTAGGCACTAGGGGGGGAAGTTAGGGGTAGGCACTAGGGGGGGAGGTTAGGGTTAGGCACTAGGTGGGGGATAGGGTTAGGCACTAGGTGGGGGATAGGGATAGGCACTAGGGGGGGATAGGGATAGGCACTAGGGGGGGGGTTTAGGGTTAGGCACTAGGGGTGGGTTTAGGGTTAGGCACTAGGGGGGAGTTTAGGGTTAGGCACTAGGGGGGAGGTTAGGGTTAGGCCCTAGGGAGAGAGGTTAGGGGTAGGCACTAGGGGGGAAGTTAGGGGTAGGCACTAGGGGGGGAGGTTAGGGTTAGGCACTAGTGGGGGAAGTTAGGGATAGGCACTAGGGGGGGGATAGGGATAGGCACTAGGGGGGGTTTAGGGTTAGGCACTAGGGGGGAGTTTAGGGTTAGGCACTAGGGGGGAGGTTAGGGTTAGGCCCTAGGGAGGGAAATTAGGGGTAGGCCCTAGGGGGGGAGGTTAGGGTTAGGCACTAGGGGGGAAGTTAGGGGTAGGCACTAGGGGGGGAAGTTAGGGGTAGGCACTAGGGGGGGAAGGTTAGGGTTAGGCACTAGGGGGGGAAGGTTAGGGGTAGGCACTAGGGGGGGAAGGTTAGGGGTAGGCACTAGGTGGGGAGGTTAGGGGTAGGCACTAGGGGGGGAGGTTAGGGTTAGGCACTAGGGGGGGAGGTTAGGGTTAGGCACTAGGGGGGGAAGGTTAGGGTTAGGCACTAGGGGGGGAAGGTTAGGGTTAGGCACTAGGGGGGGAAGGTTAGGGTTAGGCACTAGGGGGGGAAGGTTAGGGGTAGGCACTAGGGGGGGAAGGTTAGGGGTAGGCACTAGGGGGGGAAGGTTAGGGGTAGGCACTAGGGGGGGAAGGTTAGGGGTAGGCACTAGGGGGGGAAGGTTAGGGTTAGGCACTAGGGGGGGAAGGTTAGGGGTAGGCACTAGGGGGGGAAGGTTAGGGGTAGGCACTAGGGGGGGAAGGTTAGGGGTAGGCACTAGGGGGGGAAGGTTAGGGGTAGGCACTAGGGGGGGAGGTTAGGGGTAGGCACTAGGGGGGGAGGTTAGGGTTAGGCACTAGGGGGGAGGTTAGGGTTAGGCACTAGGGGGGGAAGGTTAGGCACTAGGGGGGGAAGGTTAGGCACTAGGGGGGGAAGGTTAGGCACTAGGGGGGGAGGTTAGGGATAGGCACTAGGGGGGGGATAGGGATAGGCACTAGGGGGGGGGTTTAGGGTTAGGCACTAGGGGGGAGTTTAGGGTTAGGCACTAGGGGGGAGGTTAGGGTTAGACCCTAGGGAGAGAGGTTAGGCACTAGGGGGGGGAGGTTAGGGTTAGGCACTAGGGGGGGGGGGATAGGGTTAGGCACTAGGGGGGGAGGTTAGGGTTAGGCACTAGGGGGGGGAGGTTAGGGTTAGGCACTAGGGGGGAGGTTAGGGTTAGGCACTAGGGGGGAGGTTAGGCACTAGGGGGGGGAAGGTTAGGGTTAGGCACTAGGGGGGAAGGTTAGGGTTAGGCACTAGGGGGGAAGGTTAGGGTTAGGCACTAGGGGGGGAGGTTAGGGTTAGGCACTAGGGGGGGAAGGTTAGGGTTAGGCACTAGGGGGGAGGTTAGGCACTAGGGGGGAAGGTTAGGGTTAGGCACTAGGGAGGGAGGTTAGGCACTAGGGGGGGAGGTTAGGCAGTAGGGGGGCAGGTTAGGGTTAGGCACTAGGGGGGGAGGTTAGGGTTAGGCACTAGGGGGGGAGGTTAGGCACTAGGGGGGGAGGTTAGGGTTAGGCACTAGGGGGGGAGGTTAGGGTTAGGCACTAGGGGGGGGAGGTTAGGCGCTAGGGGGGGAGGTTAGGGTTAGGCACTAGGGGGGAGGTTAGGCACTAGGGGGGGAGGTTAGGGTTAGGCACTAGGGGGGGAGGTTAGGGTTAGGCACTAGGGGGGAAGGTTAGGGTTAGGCACTAGGGGGGGAGGTTAGGGTTAGGCACTAGGGAGGGGGGGTTAGGCACTAGGGGGGGAGGTTAGGCACTAGGGGGGGGGAGGTTAGGGTTAGGCACTAGGGGGGGAGGTTAGGGTTAGGCACTAGGAGGGAGGTTAGGCACTAGGGGGGGAGGTTAGGGTTAGGCACTAGGAGGGAGGTTAGGCACTAGGGGGGGAGGTTAGGGTTAGGCCCTAGGGGGGGAGGTTAGGGTTAGGCCCTAGGAGGGGAGGTTAGGGTTAGGCACTAGTGGGGGGAGGTTAGGGTTAGGCACTAGTGGGGGGAGGTTAGGGTTAGGCACTAGGTGGGGGAGGTTAGGGTTAGGCACTAGGGGGGCAGGTTAGGGTTAGGCACTAGGGGGAGGGTTAGGGTTAGGCTCTCCTAAAGGAGTTTTTCTGAAGCATAAATAGATTTGGCGTCGTAATTCCAACGTAAAGGAGTCTATAAAACCTTCCCACAGCTGAAAAAAAGCCGCTGTCTTGGTCTCCTTATGTAGTCTGGTCTCCAGCCAATCCATTTGAAAAGCAAAAATTTATTTGGCCCTAAATAAAGGAACGGATGGGGGAACTGCATGGGTCCATATCTGCAATATGCATTTACGAGCCACCGCAGATATAATCAATAATCGTTTTTTACTATCTCTCCTGCCCGAAACAGATGGTGGTAAAATACCCAACATTGCCCATTCCGCCGATAATGGGAGGTAACTAACTAGGCACCTAGATGTAAATTTATTAGCTGATGACCAAAATCCACGTCTAAGGGGACATTCCCACATACAGTGTATGAAGGTTGCATCAGAAGCCCCACATTTAGCACAAACCGTAGTATCGGAACCTGCGGTGGGGGGGGAGGAGATCCATTGTGGTAAATGTTATAGAACATTTCTCTATACATACTTGATGAGAGCACTGATTGTGAATAGAGGAATGAACATAATAAACTTTCCTTGGTAATATGGGGGCATACGCTACACCAAGTAGATAGCCCCGTAGATATTTTAGAATGGTCTAAAGGAATCTGGAAAATTTTGTAGTGAAGAGGAATGACCTCCCTTCCTCCCATAGGTCTAGCTCAGTGATTCCCAACCTCGGTCCTCAAGGCACACTAACAGTCCTGGTTTTAGTGATATCCATACTTAAGCACAGATGGTTAAATCAAAATAACTAAGGTACTAATTAAGTCACCTGTGCTCAACTATGGCTATCCTTAAAACCTGGACTGTTAGTGTGCCTTGGGGACCGTGGTTGGGAACCCCTGGTCTAGCTAATAGGTCCAGAGAGTTGGACCAATCTGCTGGAGAGAGAGAGTACGTATCATGGAACTCACATAATGCTGTGCCTGATATAGCGCCAAAGAGTGGGATTGAGGCAAACTATATTTATCCACTAGTTCCGCCACCCGATAGGGTCGGCAGTTCTCGATGTCGACCAATGCCCGGACATAGGGGATACCTACCTTTTTAGCTGTCAGGATCTTCACCCCTGCCGGGCTTCTGCTGTCGGGATTTGAACCGTCGGCCATGCGGCCGGCGGCATTACATACTGATTCCGGTAGTCACCGATGGTCCATAGTTACTGTATTTCCTTGCGATATTCCTCTTTGTGTTTTAACCCATAGTACATTCCAGTGCTGTACTTCAGTTATTGGATAGCAGTAGGGATATATAATAATGCCAATGTATGACATTTGTGGACTTCCCCATGGAGACCTGCTCTTCCGTCCTCATGTGTTAGAACATATAGAGCTTTCCCAGCATAACCCATCTCGTATTAGGTACATTTTATGGTGAAATTGCAGAAAACCCTTTTACAGTCGGAAGTCTATGGTCTAAACTATGTCTTTCCACATCCCTACCTTTCCTGTGTGTCCATATTAACGTCTGTATCTCACACCCAGGACCTGGTCATGGACATCCTGAGAGTCCTCACCACCCCGGACTTGGAAGTACGCAAGAAAACTCTGCAGCTGGCCCTGGACCTGGTGTCCTCCAGGAACGTGGAAGAGGTATAATCTACTGTCCTCCTAAATATATACAGCTGTCTCTTTATGGAGAGGTGGGAGTGGCACAGAATGGTCTCTTTATGGAGAGGTGGGAGGGGCACAGAATGGTCTCTTTATGGAGAGCTGGGAGGGGCACAGAACTATGTATTTTCTTCTTCGGGGTCCATGGGGTCCTCAGCCATTACATTGGGTATGAATCCCGGTCACCAAACAGTTAATACAAACGAGCTCTCTGCTCCCAGGATGCATCGGGTTTCCTCCTCATATACCCCACCCCCTGCCTCAGGTAGCCAGTTCTTCCTGTTTGGTGTGTTCACCACATAGACAGTGGGACTGCTGGAGCAGTCCTGCAGACGAGTACAAAAAAAAAAGTGTGTTTTACTCTCTATCTCAGCGGGTGGTCTGAGCTGTCCTGGAAGCAGCCTCGCGCCTGATTGGAGGCGCACCGGCCATGCGCTGCAACTACCTCCTTTGGCGCCGCACCGCTAGCCTCGGCAGGGGATTCGGCAGGGGCTTTCTGGCCCTGGACCACAACCGGATCAAGGGGATGGCAGGTAAGCAGGTGGTCGCGGCGGTCCGGCCTCCGGCGGTGAGACTGGCCGGAGGCGCGCTGCAGTCAGGAGGCATACGGCTTGTTCTCCTAGCCTAGACCGCCGGGATTTGATGTTCCTGACCAGCCGGGGCTTGTGGCGGCGGCCAGGTCCAAGCAGCATAGGGGAGGTGCGCTTCCCCGGCGGCCCCTCCCCCAATCCACACGCTAGTTCAGTCCTCTGGCACAGTTGATTGTGGATTGTTCCTCCCAGCCTCCATATAGGGCAGCCAGAGTGTATGTCAGTTACTCTCTGAACGCTGCTCCTACAAGAGGGACGCTGGGCAGTCTCCCTGTATACCTTGCCTACTGCTGGTCTAGGTTTTGACAGGGCTCTATCCTACCTAAGCTGAGGCTGATTATGGTAGTGAGAGCTTATATGCATATGGCTCGCAGAGTATTTATGCATGACATGTTTGTTGTTTATGGATACTGTTTCTTCTGTAAAAGAACTGTAATTCCTGTATACTGTCACTCTCTCCCGTTCCCTTGCTACGGGTGTGTGGGTTGACAGTAGAAAGCAGCACATATACACTCAGAACCAGTGGCATAGTGTTATGTCTAAGGAGTCTGAGGGTCAGGTGGCGGGAGCCCCGTTGCTGATATCCTGTGTAGCCTGCAAGGCAGGATTGTCCCCACAGGACTTTCTACAAAATGGGCTTTGTGGGAACTGTTTCAGACAGCCACCACACCAATTAAGTTTGCCTGTTTCAGGCCCTGAGCCTCCTTGGGCATCATTTTCTCAGGTTATGGCTCAGGTGGCGGAACGCTGGCTGCCCCGGTACTACCGGTTTGGGGTTTGCCTCAGCAGATGCATCCTATGCCCATGATGTGGCCGCCTTGGATGGACCCTTGTGCTGGTAAGGTTATGGCATCATCCTCGGGGGGTTTTCAGCCTCAGGCTGTCAAGCCAAAGCAGCCTAAATCTAGGCGCCATGTACCGCCTTACATGGGTGAGTACTCGAGTGCCTCCTCCGACGAGGAACAGGCACAGGACTTTTCGCAGGAGTCTAGCTCCGAGGAGGGTGATGATCATTTCCCAGTAGCCGATGTCCCTTTTCTGATAAGGGCTGTAAAATCGGTGTTAAATATCGAGGAAGGGGATCTTCCGCTTAGGAAAGCCCCCCTGTTCAAGCGCCAAAAAGTGGTTAAGGCAGAAGTCCCAAAGTCTGAACATTTATCAGAACTTATGGAGGAAGCCTGGGTCCGTCCGGATAAGATGAACCATTCTTCTAAAAGAATGGCGCTTCTATATCCTTTTCCAGCAGAGGACTGTGCCAAGTGGGAGAATCCACCATCAGTTGATGCGCATGTGGCACAGCTGATTAAACGTACCACTTTGCTAATCCCAGCAGTTTCGCTGAAGGAAACCACGGAAAGGAGACTGGAGTCTTGTCTCAAATCAATTTTTTCGCTGGCAGGAACGGCCACCCACCCAGCTATGGCCACTGCCTGGGTAGCAAGAGCTATTGAGGAGTGGGCCAAAACTCTAACGGAGTCTTTACCAGATGCCTCTAAGGAGCAACTGGATATGATCTCCTTTATTAGAGAAGGGGCCTCTTATTTGGGTGATGCCGCCTTGGATGCAGGGATCCTTTCCTCTAAAGTTTCAGCTGAGTCCGTGGTGGCACGTAGGATCCTCTGGTTGAAGGATTGGAGGGCAGATGTCGGGTCCAAAAAGGCCCTAGAATTCCTTCCATTCACAGGAGGTGTGCTCTTTGGTCCAGAACTGGACAAAATTGTATCCTCCATGGCAGCCTCAAAGACGGCAGGTTTACCATCAGCAACCTCGTCTAAATTGAGGACGGCGTCCTTTCGGGAGTTTCGGCCGCAGGGCAAGGCCAAAGGTCAGCCCTCAGCGAGATTTCCACCAAGAAAGGCAGGACCCAGGAAGCCCTGGCAGAACAAATGTCCAGGATAAACCAGTGGCCTGATGGAACGGGCCTCCCCCTGGGGGATGCCAGGGTGAGGGGCCGACTGCTTCGGTTCTCAGAGCCCTGGCACCTCACGACGGAGGATGCCTGGGTTCGGGGAGTTGTTTCCCTCCTCCTCAAGGGTTCTTTTGTGTAAACCCGCAGGTGGGTTCAGAAAGAGCTTTGGCCCTTCAGAAGGCTATTCTTGCCTTACTAGCATCAGAAGTAGTGATTCTGGTGCCAGAGAACCAGTTCCGAGAGGGGTTTTACTCCAATCTGTTCTTGGTTCTGAAACCGAATGGGTCATTCTAAATCTGAGAGAGCTCAACAAATTTGTTCGAGCCCCCGGGTTCAGGATGGAAACATTGCGATCGATTGTGTTGGCAATGGAACAGGGGGACTATATGGTGTCCATAGACATACAAGATCCCAATCACATCCCAATCACACAGGCTCATCAAAAATTTCTTCGGTTTGCGGTAGGGAAGGAACATTTTCAGTTCCATGCCCTGCATTTTGGCCTGTCCACAGCCCCTCGGGTATTCACCAAGGAGATGGCAGTGATGATGGCATGCCTCAGGCGCCAAATCGTCAGGATTTTGCCTTACTTGGACGACCTCCTGTTGTTGGGGCAGTCCCCACAGCAGTTACAGGATCATTTGAGGCTGACCGTATCATGTCTGTACAGTCACGGCTGGATCATAAACTGGCAAAAGTCGTCACCCTGTCCGGTACAACAGATGTGTCATTTGGGAGCGAGATTGGACTCCGTGGTGCAGAGAATATATCTGCCGGAGGAGAAGATCCTTGCTCTACAATCACGAATACGCAGGTTGCTTTAGCAACAGGCAAATATCTGTTCTAGTAGCCATGCAGGTCCTGGGGTCGATGGTGGCCACCTTCAGGATGGTGGAATATGCTCAATTCCACTCCAGACCACTGCAGCAATTCATTCTGTCTCGCTGGAACAAGGATCATCGCACGATCAGGTCCTAGTTGCTGCGTCTCTCTCCAGAGGTACGGTTGTCCCTGACCTGGTGGTTGCAGACAAAGCATCTCAGGCAGGGTCGCCCCTTTTGGGTGTCGGATTTGACATTAGTCAAAACCGACGCCAGTCTTCAAGTTTGGGGGGCGATGACGGGGTCACACACTTTCCAAGGAAAGTGGTCAGTGACGGAAAGCCGGCTACCGATAAATATCCTGGAACTAAGAGCTATATTCAAAGCTTTAGTGCAGGCTCAGGAAATCTTAAAGGGCAGGTCGGTGCAGATACAGTCAGACAATCGCACAGCGGTCGCCTACCTAAATCATCAAGGGGGCACGAGGAGTCGGGCCGCCTTGGCAGAGGTATCAAGAATCCTGGTATGGGCAGAGACTCATCTGCCCACGATATCTGCCATGTTCATTCCAGGAATCCTGAATTGGGAGGCCGATTTTCTCAGTCGGCAAGAGATAAATGCAGGGGAATGGGCCCTACATCCACAGGTTTTTCGGAACCTTGTGGACAGGTGGGGTCTACCAGAAATAGATCTGATGGCATCAAGAAGGAACAACAAGGTTCCCAGCACTGACAGTAAAGTGGCGTTGCAAGCTGGTATATCTGTTTCCCCCGTTTGCTCTTCTGCCCAGAGTGGTCAGAAAGATCAAACAAGAGGGTAGCTCCGTCGTGGCCGAGACGGCACTGGTTCATAGATAAACGGTCTCTCTCCATAGACACTCCATGGCATCTGCCATTGAGACCGGATCTGTTGCTACAGGGTCCCTGCTGGTACCCGGATCTTCATCGGCTATCTTTGACGGCATGGCTCTTGAGTCCTCCGTCTTGAGGGAAAAGGGTTTTTTTCCGAGTCTGTTATACGGACGATGCTGAAGGCACGGAAACCATCCTCAGCCCGTATATATTATAGGGTTTGGCATACTTTCTTTCAGTGGTGTGAACTGAAAGGGTATGATCCACATAAATTCCTGATATCCAGAGTGCTGGATTTTCTTCAAAGCGGTCTGGAAAAAGGGCTCCGCCTGGCCTCTTTAAGGGTACAGGTGTCGGCTCTTTCAGTCTGGTTCCAACATAAAATTGCTCTGAGACCGGATATAAAGACCTTTTTTCAGGGGGTGGTGAGGATTCAGCCTCCCTTCGTTTCCCCAGTTGTTCCGTGGGACTTGACTCTAGTTCTGAAGGTTTTACAGGCTCCTCCGTTCGAGCCTTTAAATTCAATAGACATCAAGTGACTAACAGCAAAGACGGTATTCCTCCTTGCTATGGCATCTGCACGTAGAGTTTCGGATTTAGCGCTTTCCTTCCGGGAGCCGTTCTTGATATTTCATCAAGATAGAGCAGTACTACGTACTAGGGAGGGTTACCTTCCGAAAGTGGTGTCTAAATTTCATATTAATGAAGAAATAGTAGTTCCAGCATTTCAGGGCACAAGTCTCTCACAAGGTGAGGCTTCCCTGGATGTGGTCCGTGCGTTGAGAATTTATGTTAAAGGCACGAGCAAATGGAGGAAGTCCGATTCACTTTTTGTGCTTTATGGTTGTCATAAGCGTGGCTGGCCAGCCAATAAACAGACACTGGCCAGGTGGATTCGCTTGGCAATTTCATTGGCTTATACACAGGCTGGTATGCGTGTGCCGGATTCAGTGACGGCACATTCTACTAGGGCAGTAGGTCCATCATGGGCAGCCCGCGGGGTGCTTCTGCTGAGCAATTATGTAAAGCAGCCACATGGTCTTCCATCCATACCTTTGTCAAATGTTATGCCTTTGACACTTTTGCCTCTCAGGATGCCTCCTTTGGGCGTAGGATTCTCCTCTCTTCCGAGAGTCAGGAGCGTCCCTGCCCATAGGGTTAGTGCTTTGGGATATCCCCAATGTAATGGCTGTGGACCCCATGGACCCCGAAGAAGAAAATAAGACTTATGGTATAACATACCTTTGTTAATTATTTTTCTTCGAGGTCCATGGGGTCCACAGGACACCCACCCAGAAGCACCTGTAGTTCTGGGGGAGGTTTTCCGTAGTTTCTTCTCTTGAGAGTCTAGACTCGTGAGTATGGGTCTTTTCTTTCTTACCCTTTGTTTGTCTCTGCCTGCTTGAGCTTGGTAACGAACTAGCTCCCTGAGGCAGGAGGTGGAGTTTATGAGGAGGAAACCCGGTGCATCCTGGGAGCAGAGAGCTCATTTGTATTAACTGTTTGGTGACCGGGATTCATATCCCAACGTAATGGCTGTGGACCCCATGGACCTCGAAGAAAAAGAGTTAAGCGTTATGGTAGAACATACCTTTGTTATTTTTTTTTATAGTATGATCTTTTTGTGAAGATCTGAGGGGGTGGGTTACGGGGAATCGGTATGAAATCCCGGCACTCGGGATGCCTACTGTCAATGCACAGACAGCGGCATCCCAATGCTCAGTATCCCAACAATGGCCCGGCAAGTATAGTAACCCTTCCCCTTCTCCCCTTAACCCTCCTTTTCTGTATCCTAACCCTCCCCACCCAACGTAACCCTCGCCGCCCCCCCCCCCCCCCCTAACCATCCACGTTAGTGCCTAAACCTAACCCCCACCGTGATGCCTAACGTCTACTTATGGAGATCTGGGGGGTGGGTCACGAACATCTCTTTATGGACATTTGGGGGACGGGTCACTGAACCTCTCTTTATGGAGATTTGGGGGGCAGGTCACTGAACATCTCTTTATGGAGATTTGGGGGGCGGGTCACTGAACATCTTTTTATGGAGATTTGGGGGGCTGGTCACAGAACGTCTATTTAGGGAGATTTGGGGGGCGGGTCACGGAATGTCTATTTAGGGAGATTTGGGGGGCGGGTCACGGAATGTCTATTTAGGGAGATTTGGGGGGCGGGTCACGGAATGTCTATTTAGGGAGATTTGGGGGGCGGGTCACGGAACGTCTATTTAGGGAGATTTGGGGGCGGGTCACGGAACGTCTATTTAGGGAGATTTGGGGGGCGGGTCACGGAACGTCTATTTATGGAAACCTGGTGGTCACACACTTGTCTGTGTTCTAGTTGGTGATTGTACTGAAGAAAGAAGTGATAAAGACCAACAACGTGACGGAACATGAAGACACCGATAAGTACAGACAGCTCCTGGTCCGCACCCTCCATTCCTGCAGTGTCCGCTTCCCGGATATGGCCGCCAACGTCATTCCCGTGGTGCGTAGGATGTCTCTGGAGCGTCGTTTCCTCATTACTCAGTGGTGTTTTATTAAACAAATTTATTGTCACCTTCGTAGTTTTTTTTTTTTTTACATCTGTAGTATACAACGTGCGACCACCTCCAGCTGTTGTGGAACTACACAACCCAGCATGCCCTGCCATAGTTTTTAGATGTCGTAATAGAAAAACTTTGACATGCTGGAATATGTAGTTCCACAACCGTTGCATACTTGTGTTCTGCTCATTACTTATTGGATTACAGCTTATCAGTATGTCCCCTTTGTTGGCTGCGTTTTATGCAGCTGGGGAGAGATTGAGCAGCTTTCTGGTAGCACAAAAAGAACATCAGTAACTAGAGGAAGAATTAAATTGTGATAATTTCCATTTTCATATAGTCCTGTAAATTAATTTGGTTTAATGCATTTATGATGTCACTGTGATAACTATGACAATTTATCAGTAATATGGCGATGAGGATTATAATAATACTATGGCCACATTCGTAAACGTGTGATCTCTTATTCCGTCGCCAGCTGATGGAATTCCTGAGCGACAGCAACGAGGCGGCCGCCGCCGATGTCCTGGAGTTTGTGCGAGAAGCGGTTCAGAGGTTTGACCACCTGCGGACGCTGATTGTGGAGAAGATGCTGGAAGTTTTTCACGCCATTAAGTCCGTCAAGTAAGTCTCCTGTCGGCAGTGTGGAGTGTGTCCCTTCCTTTGGGTTAATTATATGGATGATACAAGTCATCCTGCTACTCTCGTCATCAGTGCGGTGCATTATGCGTTTGCGTTCCAGGACGATGTGAGGACCCTGTGATTGGCTTTCTGTCTGCTCATTATCTATTAAATGATGAGCATAACGTCACAGCAGATAAGAGGGGTATAAAGAAAGGGTTCCCGGAGTAAGAGGAGGATTATCTGTCTCTTTCAGGATTTACCGTGGGGCGCTCTGGATTCTGGGGGAATACTGCAGCACCAAGGACGACATTCAGAGCGTGATGACTGAAGTGCGGAGGTCGCTCGGAGAGGTGGGTGCCGCAGAGGCCTGATACGGATGATCTTACCCTCTGTGTGTGGAAGCTTAGACCCGTCATCCACCTGTCCTGTTTTCTGCAGGTCCCAATTGTAGAGACGGAGATTAAGAAGGAATCTGGGGAAATGAAGCCAGAGGAGGAAGTTACCGTTGGCCCAGCCCAGAAACTGGTGACGGAAATGGGCACCTATGCCACTCAGAGTGCCCTCAGCAGCTCCCGGCCCACAAAGAAAGAGGAGGAAAGGTTTGTAGCCGTGTTTTCTATCAGCTTTATATTCGGTCACCCCCCAGTTCTGTTACGATGCCCGCACCCTGCAGTCCTGGAGAGCAGCAGGATGGGAGAACCACTACGGCTTTAGTAACGGAGTATTTAAGTGTGTCATATACACTAGGGAACTATCCCTGGCACATGCCTGTTGTACTGTGGATCACTGTTTTTATGGAATGTGCGTCCTCTGTATCCACGTCAATAGATCAACGTAGCTATGATAGTAACCATTAGGGCTGTGTGGTTGGAATCTGTATGAAATACCGCCGGCCGTATGGCGGTTCAATTCCCGGCAGCGCCTGGCCGACAACAGCAGAGTTCCCGGCAGCAGAAGCCCGACAGCGCTGGAATTCCCGGTCATGGATAGGTAAGTACTAACTAACCTAACCCTCCTTAGGGGTGCCTATCCCTAACCTCCCCCCCCCCCCCCCCTTCCCCGCTGCCGAAACCTAAGTCCCCCCCGGGGGTGCCTAACCCTCCCTCCCCCTAGCCTAACCCTCCCGTGGGGGTGCCTAACCCTAAGTCCCCCCCGGGTGCCCTAAACCTAAAAGCGTCTGTCCGCTCGCAGCGCCCGACATCCCTTCGATCGGGATGCCGGTCTCCCGGCGTCGGGGAAATGTCAGGCGTCTACATCTAGACGCCCAGCATTTCACCCTCGCCGGGATATGACAGTCGGGAAGCCGGCTGCCGGTATTAAGGCAGCCGGCTTCCCGATTGTATACCGTGTGGTTCGGTGGTCGCAACACTATATTGTATTCATTCTTCATTTCCTGTTTCTCACACAAGTTCCCAGTTTTGATGTTGGTGGGAATAGAACAACCTGGAGTAACTGTGATCATCGTAATCTTGACAGCAGCACAGATCGTTTCAGGACATGAGTGACTATGAGATGTGCGGACAGGCTGCTCCCGTCCCATAAGATCAAGAGAGGAGACAGGGCTGTACGTGACTGGCCGATTAATTTAGCGGTGTCACAGGAATATAGAACCTCAATTTAAAAATAGAAACAAATCATATTAAAGAAAAAGTAATTTATAAATACAAATATAACACAACCACTATAATATGTATTTTATTTACCAGTTATTTATATAGCGCACACATATTCCGCAGTGCTTTACAGAGAATATCTTACTATTCACATCAGTCCCTGCCCCAGTGGAGCTTACACTCTATATTCCCTATCACATGCTCACACACTTACACACTAGGGTTAATTTTTGTTGGTAGCCAATTAACCCACCAGTATATTTTTGGAGTGTGGGAGGAAACCCATGCAAGCACAGGGAAAACATACAAACTCCACACAGTTAGGGCCATAGTGCTGTGAGGCAGTAATGCTAACCATTACACCGTCTGTGCTGTAATATACAATTAATAAGCATGAATATAATATACATTTAAAAAGCATATAGAAAAGTCATAAACATTAATTATATGGACTCCATAAGTTCAGATAATATTACATTCACTTGTTCCCACCACTGTAGTTCGTGGGATAATTAAATTTTTAATATTACCCAATTGCTATAATTAAACCCCCTGATCACCATTATAAGGAAATACTGGAACAGCAACCTGAACCGCATTGCTCTCAACCAAGGCTCATAGTTTGCACTATGTTAATGCTGGAGGAATCCTGGTACTATTAAAGTGCAGCTCTGGTACTTAGAGCTGGGAGTTATTACCTGATAACTGCTACGTAATTGCATGTTGTGTAGTTCCCTCATTAGAACTGGGGGTAGTGTCATGCTCGATGACCTATTGACCATTTTGTGCCCCCATCGTGGAGCTGTTGGGACAGGCTTGTGATCTCCTGCTCTATAATGGGAATAAGTGATGGAAATTCCGCAGGGCACTTATTGTATGAATTGCCCTCCTTCCTTTTCTCCTCTAGGCCGCCCCTCAGAGGATTTCTGCTGGACGGGGATTTCTTTGTGGCTGCTGCTCTCGCCACCACGCTGACCAAGATCGCACTGCGATACGTGGCTTTGGTTCAGGAGAAGAAGAAACAGAATGTAGGCATAAAACGAATGACCCTGATCACCTGAATGAATACTCTGTACTGGTGGGGGGGGTGGGGTAGAGACAGGCTGATGCCGCAGACACACCAGACGATATTGTTATAGTCAATCACGTTCAATATCGTCCAGTGTGTATGCAAGTCATCGCTAACGATGCGAGCTCCAGATGATCGTTATCAATGTCTTTCATCGCCAGGACTTGCAAGTACGGGGATGAGGGAAGATATCATTAACGATATTGTACAGTGTGTATGCTCAATATCGTTAACGACATAGAGCCCGGCAATGAAGGGGAAACACTTAACGATATCTATCATGGAGCATATAGTCAGGTGTTTCCCCTTCATTGCCGGGCTCAATGTCGTTAACGACATTGAGCATAAACACTGTACAATATCGTTAAGTGTGTGTGAGCCTTGAGACAGGTGCATGTGGACAGAATTACTGGTCTGGTTTCAATAGTTTTTCTATTGTCCTATGGCTGAAATACAACATTTACATGTATCCATTTCCCTGCAGTATTAGGCGATCTCTATGTTCCACTGTGATTAGGACTGAGTGATAACTGCTAGTATCTTTTTATAAAGAGAGAACATAAGGGCTGAAGATCCTGGCCTAAATTATTATTGTAACGCATGGCCGGCGGTTCAAATCCTGAAAACCCTAAACCGTGCCTAACCCTAGTCCCCCCCCCCCTCTAAGTGCCTAAACCTAACCCCCCATTCCCCGCCGCCTAAACCTAAGTCCCCCGGGGGGGCCTAACCTCCCCCTGGGGGTGCCTAACCCTCCCTCCCCCTAGCCTAACCTCCTGGGGGGATGCCTAACCCTAAGAGTCCCATCCCCCCGGGAGCCCTAAACCTAACCCTCTTTCCCCCCCCCCCCCCCCCCCCCTAGCCTATCCCTAACCTCCTGGGGGGGTGGTGCCTAACCCTAAGTCCTCCCCGGGAGCGCCCCTAACGCAGGTCTAGATTTAGGCGCCGGTCATTTAACCCTCGCCAGGATTAAGTAGTTGGGAATCCGGCTGTCGGCATTGCGACGGCCGGCTTCCTGAACGTATACCCAAGCTGATCTGTTAAATTGCTGTTAAATGCTTTATTTCAGCCATAAGACGGCATAAAAATGCTTACTCATGAGCTGCAAATCCACTCGTCAAATGGAAAATAGGAATAATAGTCCAATGATTGCCTTGGCTCTGATACATGAATGCACACAATCCTAATGCTCCCGAGGTAACAGTAGGTCTCTTGCCCCAATAGTCCTTTGTGGCCGAGGCGATGCTTTTGATGGCCACCATCATCCACCTGGGCAAGTCCTCTCTCCCCAAGAAACCGATCACCGACGACGATGTGGACAGGATCTCGCTGTGTCTGAAGGTCCTGTCGGAATGTTCTCCTCTGATGAACGAGATCTTCAATAAGGAGTGTCGCCTGTCCCTGTCCCACATGCTCTCCGCCAAGCTGGAGGAGGAGAAGCTCTCACAGAAGGTGACTCCAGTGAAGTTGTTTCTTTATATCAAATATAAGCCTGGTTGTATATCCCCGATAGGAGAAACGGGGGGTACTCCCAGGGCTAGGTGTGTGCCCTTATCTCCATTGGTTATCTGAATAATCTGCTGTAGATTGGGATGGTTGGTGTCCGTCGGTTATGAGGATCCATTTGTAGGGGCATTCTGCCGTAAGGGAACTCTAGAGGGTTTAATCGGCATGATTGTCTCATTTCTGACATATTATTTATTTCTAGTTCTACAATTAAAAACAATGTGTTTTATAAACGTTAACAGAAGGAATCGGAGAAGCGGAACGTGACGGTCCAGGCCGATGATCCCATCTCCTTCATGCAGCTGACGGCGAAGAGCGAGATGGCGTCGAAAGAGGATCAGTTCCAGCTCAGCCTACTGGCCGCCATGGGAACCACTCAGAGGAAAGAGGCCGCAGATCCCCTGGCCTCCAAGCTCAATAAAGTACGAGCCACAGAGCCCAGATTAATGCATGCAGGAGAGAGAAACATTAGAAGTAGCCCTATGTATTATTATGTTTTGATATGTTGGTGTTTAACCATGTCTTTTTAATGAGAAGAAGGCAAGCTGTAGGGTTGTCATCGGACTCAGTCGCCTACTTCGCCTGTTTTGTAGGCGGAAAAGTATCTCGCGCATGCCCGCTTAACCTCCCGTATTCCATTTGAAAGTAGGCGGAAATGGGACCCGGCAAAACTTGAACAGGTGGAAAGTACTGTCAGAATTGGGGAAATCAGCCTGACACCCCCAAAAGATGTTCTGACATGGGGGTTCACTATGGTACCCCTGATTTGGCTTGCTGAAGGTATTTGGTGTTTTTAAACGGGCTCAGTAGCTGCTAAATAGTGTTTTTGTATACGTGGTGCAGAATAGTATTCAGGAGGTTTTTTTCTAGAAAATAACTTATCCCCGCAAATTTGGGGTACTTGAAAATGGGGGTCAGCATATTTAAAGTTGCTAAAGTGTAGTTGAAAAAATTGTGAAAAATCCACCTGCCGCAAGTCCCTGCAATGAAAAAAACACCTGGGGCATACTTGGGGACCCCCCCCCCCCCCCAGAGTCAAGTTCGCTAGGTTTTAACTCTGTCCCCCAACATTTTTTATTTTATTTTTTTTGTCCTTTTTTGGGGTGTCCTTAAGTGTTTTTGTTTGTTTGTTTTTTAAATTTTTGACACCGTTTACCTTTTGGGGGACTGTCTGAAGGCTGCGTGGGGGTTCCCGCAGCGTTGCACCCCAAAACCCCAATTCTGCACTTTTTTCCGCCTGCTATTCATAGGCGAAACTTTTCCGTCTAGTACATTGCACTGACTCTTCGCCTAGGCAGAAAGTCTTTCAAATTGAATACGGGGTAAAAGCCAAACAGGCGGAAATCACGTAATCAGCGAAAAAGTACCGCTGATCCGGACTTTTCGCCTCAAATTTAATACGGGCCGGTCAGCGAGTAGCTGCAACAGAGTCCTGTGTGGCAGTACGTATACCGCGCGCAGTGTCATGGTGTTTGAAGGAGGAAGAATGGAATGAAACGGTGGAACTAATAAGTGTTCATGGTCTATGAACACACATGAAGCATATCATTGTTATTACTCTAAAACCGATAAGGTGTGTCCTAACATGGCCACCGTAGTGTGAGATATAGAAGGAGAAATAAGTCTTTTGCCTCTGTATGTGCCAGGATTCGGTAAGTAACAGGTTGGTTGCCTGGGTAACAGCCAAAAAGCTGATTGTGGTTTGAACCCAGCAGAGTTGAGTTAGAGCATGTAACTATGTGATGCCAGGCTGTCTATAAGTGGGGACCTCGCCAGTCATCCAGGTTACTTACAGTTTCTACTTCAGGGTCCATAGGGGGTCCACAGGGTTGACCTTGGGGTATAGCTGGATCTGGATCCACGGGCACCACGCAGTTAAAGCTTGGCTGCTCCCAGGATGCACTTGGGTCCGTCCTCCTCTATACCCCGCCCCGGCCACAGGCACCTCAGTTTTAGTTGGTGCCCGGCCGGAGTCGGGTCACCCTGTCGCAGTGGGGCTGCAGGAGCAGCCCCATAGCTTTATTTTAAAAGAGAAATTTTTTATTTTTTTCTTCTTTTTTTACACTGTTAGAGCGGCAGCATCAGACTGTCCTTTAGGACGTCCACGCTGCCGCTCCTTCTCCCCGCTGGCGCCGCGACGCCAGTACAGCTCTGGGGATCGCGGCGGGACCCCAGAGCCTGTACTAGCCGGGCTCTGGGGACTCCCTTGACTGCTGCCGGACGCAACGGGGATCAGGTAAGCCGCGGGTCGCCGCGTGCGGCGGCCCGCGGATACTTCAATGCAGTCAGGAGCCTCCGGTCTCTGGGGACAGACCGGAGGCGCTAGCGGCGGCGGCGGGCTCCCCCTCAATTGAATACCCCGCGTGTCCGCTAGACCACCAGGGTATCAGGCTGGTAGCGGGACCGGCAACCCGGGGGTTAATTGCTAGCCAGGGGAGGCAGCCTTCCCTGTCTAGCGGCTCCTCCCCTCAGCTCAGCGCGCCTTTCAACTAGGAGTCTGGCGTCGCTGAGCTGCTCTTATCTCTCGGCCACTCCTCCTCTGAGGTCTCCGGCGGCCATCTTTACTGGCACATCGCAGACTCCCAGGCGGTATCAAGTGGACCGGTCCCCCTGTGTACCTCTCCCCTGCTAAAGGACAGTGTACACAGCGCTATAGCCCTCCCAGACACTGAATCTGGGCGGTTGATTGTAGCGGAAGGTGCAGTGAGTATAACTTTTCTGCATTGTATGTGACTATTGCTAGTGCTGCCTGTCTGTGACTTATTCTCCTTACTGTCAGCTTATAACTATCCCTTTCCTTCTCCTACGGCCCGGCAGGTGTGTGGGGGAAGGGCGTTTTTCTGAGACCCTCACTTATATAAAACACGTATTTGTGGGGTCAGTCACATACTGTTGTGTGCTACACAGTACCATATCTGGGCTGTTGTGTCGCATACTGGTGAGTGCGCGGGTGTTAAAACCGTAATTCCTCTGGTGATACCTGTTTCTTGTGATTTACGGTATCATGTCTGATGAGGAGACTGAGCGCTCTGTGGCTCCTGTGCTATTTTCCTGCAGACGTTGTGCTGCTGGAGTTGATGGGGAGGACTTATCTCAGGATGGTCTGTGCGGGCGGTGCCAGCTGGTACCGGGCCCCTCCAACCCCCCTGTATCACAGGACCCTCCTTGGGCGATGTTTTCACAGGTGCTGGCGTCTATTGCGGACCGGTTATCGGTCCCATCAGCGGTCCCTTCTAGGGCGTTACCGCAGCCCACCATCCCCCATTCCCCGAGGGTTCCACAAATGTTGCGGTCTTCCCCCGGGGCCCAGACTGTGGGTCCTTACTCGGGACTGCCTGTGTATGTGCAGTCTTCCCCAGGGACGCGTCAGTCTGTAGTGCCTTTGCAGAGTTTTGCTCCGACGACTCCTCCGCCTTGGGTGGATGTTCTATCCAGCTCCGTACAGAGTCTGGCGGCTTCATCCTCGGCGTTTCAGTCCATGTTGCAAGGTGATGTGCCACCAAGGGTGTCTAAACGTCCGGTTGTGAGTTCACTAGCTGCGCAGTTGTCGGACTCGGAAGTGTCCTCAGATGATGGAGAAATCCATGAGGAATCTGACTCTGATGTCATGGGGCAGGAGGTGGAAGCTAAGTCCTCCATTAATGTTCCAGCCTTAGTTAGGGCGGTGCGGGCTATCCTACATGTTGAGGATGATGCGCCGGCTCCTAGGTCGAAGTTTCCTAATTTTAAAAAGGCCAAGGTGACCTCAACTGTGTTCCCCCTGTCTGATCAATTATCGGATCATATGGCGGCGGCCTGGCAATTACCTAGTAAGAGGTTCCATCCACAGAAGAGGTTGGCGGCGAACTATCCTTTTCCTGAAGCTCATTGCAGGAAATGGGAAACTCCGCCGGCGGTGGATTCCCACGTTACCCGCTTGATCAAAAGCGCGACGCTGCCATTGCCGTCTATCTCCTCTTTGAAGGATCCCACGGACAGGAAGGTGGAGACTTGTTTAAAGTCCATTTATTCTCTTTCCGGGGCGGTGGCTCGCCCGTCCATGGCTATCTCCTGGGTGGCTAAAGCCATTGAGGCATGGGCCAATGCCTTGGAGGATACCTTTCCTGATGAGGCTCCGGATATCCAGAGAGCGTTAGTGGGACAGATGCGGGATGCAGCTTCCTATATTGGGGAAGCGTCTTTGGATGCCAGCCTGGAGGGCTGATGCAGATTCAAAAAAGGGTCTGGAGGCCTTGCCTTTTAATGGTGATTTACTATTTGGTCCGGATTTGGACAGAATAGTGGATACTTTGGCTAAGTCCAAGTCGGCTTTTCTCCCTTCGGCCTCTGCGCCGGCTAAAGTGAGGAGCTCTGCCTTTCGGTCCTTTCGGGTTCAGGGTAAGGCCAAGGGCCAGTCCTTCCCGAGACATTCGGCGACCAAGGCCGCACCCAAGCCCAAGAAGCAGGCATGGAGTGCTCGGCGCCCTTCTTCCAAGCAGGAGGATAAGCCTGCTGCCTGATGGGACGGGCCTCTCTCTGGGGGACCCCAGAGTGGGAGGCCGACTTCTCCAATTCGCCCAGTGTTGGCACAATACCACCACGGATGCCTGGGTTCGAGAAGTAGTCTCTCAGGGGTACGCCCTGTCTTTTCGGTTCAGGCCGCCCCACCAGTTTTTTTTGTACGAGTCCTTCTCTGGACAAGACCAAAGCTGGTCAGATTCAGGTAGCTATAGAATCCTTGCTACAAGCAGGGGTCATTGTTCCCGTTCCGCAGTCTCAGCGCGGGACGGGGTACTATTCTACTCTGTTTCTGGTACAGAAACCCAATGGTTCTCATCGCCCTATCCTGAATTTGAAGTCTCTGAACAGATACCTCAGAGTTCCCAGGTTCAGGATGGAAACGTTACGTTCCGTCATTCTGGCGATGGAACCCGGGGATTATATGGTCTCCCTCGATATCCAGGACGCCTATCTCCATGTGCCCATAGCACCGGCACATCAGCGGTATCTGAGGTTTGCTATCCTGAACCATCACTGCCAATTTCGGGCGTTGCCTTTTGGCCTTTCCACGGCTCCGAGGGTGTTCACCAAGGTGATGGCGGTTATGGCTGCCCACCTTCGGGGTCAGGGTCTACGTCTGTTGCCGTACCTGGACGATCTTCTGCTGCTGGCGAGCTCCCCGGAGGTGCTTCTTCGACATCTCCACCTGACCATTGCTTGTCTTCAAGCACACGGGTGGTTGATAAACTGGAAGAAGTCCTCCCTGATTCCATCACAGCGGATGGTTCATTTGGGAGCCCTGCTGGATTCTCGTCAGCAGCGGATTTTCCTGACTCCAGAGAAGGTCTCCCTGCAGCTGCGGATACACAGTTGCCTGAGCAGTTGCCGCCTGTCGGTCCATTCAGCTATGAGAGTTCTGGGGTCCATGGTGTCGACATTCGACATGGTGGAATTTGCCCAGTTCCATTCCCGGCCCCTGCAGGGGCTGATTCTATCGGAATGGAACGGGTTACCTCACCGGATCCGCTCTCAGATGCTGGTGTTGTCCGCGGAGGTTCGGCAGTCTTTGGCTAGGTGGCTTCAGACGGTGCATCTGGTCGAGGGGCGCCCCTTTTGGATCCCGGACTGGGTCCTGCTCACGACGGATGCCAGTCTTCGGGGTTGGGGGGCAGTGACCGGCTCATTATCGCTTCAGGGTCGTTGGTCCGCGGAAGAAGCACTTCTCCCCATCAACATCCTTGAACTGCGGGCTGTGTACAGGGCCCTGCAGTCGTCCGGCCCCGCTCTTCACGGAAGGGCGGTTCAGGTGCAGTCCGACAACGCCACCACGGTGGCGTACATCAACCACCAAGGGGGAACTCGCAGTCGGGCAGCAATGTCGGAGGTGTCTCGCATTCTTGCTTGGGCGGAGTGTCACGTTCCAGCGATCTCGGCAGTCTTCATTCCCGGAGTCCTCAATTGGGAGGCGGACTTCCTCAGCCGTCACGATGTGCATCCCGGGGAATGGTCACTTCACCCAGAGGTGTTTCAGCTACTCGTGGACAGGTGGGGGCTGCCGGAGCTGGACTTGATGGCCTCCCGTCACAATCACAAGTTGCCCGTTTACGGGTCAAGGACAAGAGACGCAGGCGCCTGTCTGGTAGACGCTCTGTCGGTGAAATGGACGTTTCACCTGGCGTATCTGTTTCCTCCGATATCCTTACTTCCTCGGGTTCTGCGGAAATTCAAGCAGGACGGCGGCACGCTCGTGCTGGTGGCTACGGCGTGGCCCAGACGTCCTTGGTACTCCGATCTGAGGTGCCTCTCCATCGACGCTCCGTACCTTCTTCCTCAGCGTCGGGACCTGTTGTCTCAGGGGCCCTGCCTTTACCCGGATCTGGGTCGGCTGTCTTTGACGGCGTGGCTCTTGAGACAGCCGTCTTGAGGTCTAGGGGTTTCTCCAGTTCAGTGATTGGTACCATGCTTAGGGCACGCAAGCCTGCTTCCGCGCGGATTTACCACAGGGTGTGGCGCACTTATTTTCAGTGGTGTGAATCCAGAAACTATGATCCGCAAGTGTTCCGGGTTTCCAGAATCTTGGAATTTCTTCAATCGGGTTTGGACCTCGGCTTACGCCTGGCCTCTCTGAAGGTTCATGTGTCTGCTTTGTCCGTGTGGTTTCAGCGACGGATTGCTACACTGCCAGATGTTTACACCTTTTTCCAAGGTGTTCTCAGGATCCAGCCTCCCTTCGTACCTCCGGTGGCTCCGTGGGACTTGACGGTGGTACTGAGGGTCTTGCAGGGTCCTCCTTTTGAGCCGCTTGAGTCGGTGGAGCTCAAGTGGCTGACGTTTAAGACCATTTTTCTTCTGGCAATTGCTTCGGCCAGGAGGGTTTCAGAATTGGGGGCGCTTTCCAGTCGCCCTCCTTTTCTGATTTTTCACCAGGACAGGGCAGTGCTCCGCACGCGTCCTGAGTTTTTGCCCAAAGTGGTTTCAAAGTTCCACATTAATCAGGAACTTGTTGTGCCAGCTTTTCAGTCACCTGATCTTTCTGCTGGTGAGGCTTCCTTGGATGTGGTCCGGGCACTTAGAATCTATGTGGACCGGACTGCTTCGGTTAGGAAGTCGGATTCTTTGTTTGTCCTCTTCGGTTTTCACAAGAGGGGTTGGCCTGCCAACAAGCAAACGTTAGCCCGTTGGCTTCGTTCAGTTATTTGTGAGGCTTATGCGCAGGAGGGTTTACCTGTGCCAGCCTCTGTTAAGGCTCATTCCACTCGTTCTGTGGGTCCCTCTTGGCGCCTCCGCTGTTCAGCTGTGTAAGGCGGCTACTTGGTCTTCAATTCAGACGTTTTTGAGGTTTTATGCGTTTGACACCTTCGCCTCTCAGGATGCATCCTTTGGGCGCCGGGTACTCCTTTCAGCACAGGAGCGTCCCCGCCCTTAGTTGAACTGCTTTGGGACATCCCCAAGGTCAACCCTGTGGACCCCCTATGGACCCTGAAGTAGAAAACAAGAGATATGGTAAGAACTTACCTTTGTTATCTCTGTTTCTACGAAGTCCATAGGGTCCACAGGGCGCCCGCCCTGACGCACCTGGCTTCAAATGGGCTGTGTGGCTGGTCACTGGTTTTCCGTCTCCCATTTCTGTGAGTATGGTTTCTTGTGTGTTCCAGTCTTCCTTCTCTCTGTTTAGTCTCCTCCTCCGGCCTTAGCTGCTTACCAACTGAGGTGCCTGTGGCCGGGGCGGGGTATAGAGGAGGACGGACCCAAGTGCATCCTGGGAGCAGCAAAGCTTTAACTGCGTGGTGCCCGTGGATCCAGATCCAGCTATACCCCAAGGTCAACCCTGTGGACCCTATGGACTTCGTAGAAACAGAGATAACAAAGGTAAGTTCTTACCATATCTCTTGTTATCATTAGGTTAGAGTGTGGTGTGTGTCAGTACAGCATTAGCGTTTTGTAGCCAGTGACTAATAACTTGCTGCTTGTGCCGGGTGCTTCCTGTAGAAAGTGACATGATCTGTTGTGCCCTGCGCAGGTGACTCAGCTGACGGGGTTCTCAGATCCGGTATATGCAGAAGCCTACGTACACGTCAACCAGTACGACATAGTCCTGGATGTGTTGGTGGTAAATCAGACGAGCGACACCTTGCAGAACTGCACACTGGAACTGGCCACACTGGGTAAGACATGGGATGCCTTAGGTCAGCCATCAGCTTTGGAATTGTCCCATCAGGTGAAGGTAAAACCCAGTGACGTGCGGTGAGGTAAATGGCTGGGGAGGCCCTGGCTAGAATCAGAGCCAGAGTTGCAGATACATATATGAACCTGAGGGTACATGTGGGCATTATACACAGGTGCAGCAGTATATCGTGCAGGAAATTTGGTGAGTTTTGATCAGGGATGTGCGGAAAATAGTGACAGGGGAGGCAGTGCCTCACCTGTCATACACTTTTTACTCAAGTTTTGACTATAAAAATGATTAGAATAATACAAAGAGGATATTTAGTTTTTTCTTATTTTTATAGTCAAAACTTTGAAGAAAATATTATAGAGTATACCTAAGTATGACAGGAAAGGCTGCAAACCTGTCTCACCTGATCGCACATCGCTGGTAAAAACCTGACTTGTTTCATGCAAGGTTTTATATCCATGTTGCGCATTTCACTCTGTCGAGAGCAGATCGTTGTCTGTATCTGCTACAATCGGTGGGAGCTGCTGCCTTGTTTTCCATGTCAAGGTTATATGATGTATTCACCATAGACTGCTCCGAGTAGTAAGATGTATGAACTTTGCATTTGATACCACAGTCTTCCTGCATCATATTGACAGGAACCTTAGATCACTACTCTGTGCTGCTGGGGACCCTGCTCCTCAGTCTGTGGCTATAACCCTCAGTCTCTGGCTTCCTGCTGCCTCCGTTCCCCTAACTTATAACACATCTCCTGATATATCCTGTGCTGCTGGGGGACCCTGTTCCTCCCACTATATAACTCCTATAACTCTGTGGCTTCCAGCTGCCTCTATTCTCCACCTCACATCATGTCACTGCCCCTGTCACATGCAGCCCTGTCCTCACTAACACATAACACACATCTACTGATATACTCTGTGCTGCTGGGGACCCTGCTCCTCCCACTATATAACTCTCATTCTGTGGCTTCCTGTTGCTTCCATTCTCAGTCTCTGAAAAATAGTTTTAATTGTCAAAATATCTTTTCCTGGAGTTTTTAGTAGACTTTCCAGGATCCTTTTTTCCAAATGGAAAGCTACTTAATGTTATAAAACAATTGATCAGCAGGTGAGGTGCAACAGAGAGTTGTAATATACAAATAACTCCACGAACACAATGATATGTGACAAGTAGAACTGGCTCAGTGATCAGATCATGTGTAACAGAGAAGATGTACTATACTCAGATGAGGTGATGTGTAAAGGAGATAACTGGCTCAGTGATCAGAAGATGATGTGTTACTGAGACGGTGCCACAGTGATCAGAAGATGTGCTGTAACTGAGAGGGTGCCACAGTGATCAGAAGATGTGCTGTAACTGAGAGGGTGCCACAGTGATCAGAAGATGTGCTGTAACTGACAGGTGTCACAGTGATCAGATGTGCTGTGAGAGGTGTCACAGTGATCAGATGTGCTGTGAGAGGTATCACAGTGATCAGATGTGCTGTGAGAGGTGTCACAGTGATCAGATGTGCTGTGAGAGGTATCACAGTGATCAGATGTGCTGTAACAGGTGTCACGGTGATCAGAAGATGTGCTGGAACAGGTGTCACAGTGATCAGAAGATGTGCTGTAACAGGTGTCGTAGTGATCAGATGTGCTGTAACAGGTGTCATAGTGATCAGAAGGTGTGCTGTAACTGAGAGGTGTCAGTGATCAGATGTGCTGTAACTGAGAGAGGTGTCAGTGATCAGATGTGCTGTAACAGGTGTCACAGTGATCAGATGTGCTGTAACAGGTGTCACAGTGATCAGATGTGCTGTAACAGGTGTCACAGTGATCAGATGTGCTGTAACAGGTGTCACAGTGATCAGATGTGCTGTAACAGGTGTCACAGTGATCAGATGTGCTGTAACAGAGGTGTCATTGTGATCAGATGTGCTGTAACAGAGGTGTCACTGTGATCAGATGTGCTGTAACAGGTGTCACAGTGATCAGATGTGCTGTAACTAAGAGAGGTGTCACAGTGATCAGATGTGCTGTAACAGAGAGGTGTCATTGTGATCAGATGTGCTGTAACTGAGAGGTGTCACAGTGATCAGATGTGCTGTAACTGAGGTATCACAGTGATCAAATGTGCTGTAACTGAGAGAGGTGTCAGTGATCAAATGTGCTGTAACTGAGAGAAGTGTCAGTGATCAGAAGATGTGCTGTAACAGAGGTGTCGCAGTGATCAGATGTGCTGTAACTGAGAGAGGTGTCAGTGATCAGAAGGTGTGCTGTAACAGAGGTGTCACAGTGATCAGAAGGAGTGATAAGATGTGCTGTAACTGAGAGAGGTGTCATTGTGATCAGATGTGCTCTGAGAGGTGTCATAGTGATCAGAAGGTGTGCTGTAACAGAGAGAGGTGTCACAGTGATCAGATGTGCTGTAACAGAGGTCAGTGATCATATGAGCTGTAACTGAGAGAGGTGTCACAGTGATCAGATGTGCTGTAACAGGTGTCAGTGATCAGATGTGCTGTAACTGAGAGAGGTGTCACAGTGATCAGATGTGCTGTAACAGGTGTCAGTGATCAGATGTGCTGTAACAGGTGTCAGTGATCAGATGTGCTGTAACAGAGAGGTCATTGTGATCAGATGTGCTGTAACTGAGAGGTGTCACAGTGATCAGATGTGCTGTAACTGAGAGGTGTCACAGTGATCAGATGTGTTGTAACAGGTGTCACAGTGAGCAGAAGATGTGCTGTAACAGAGGTCATTGTGATCAGATGTGCTGTAACTGAGAGAGGTTTCAGTGATCAGAAGATGTGCTGTACCTGAGAGGTGTCAGTGATCAGAAGATGTGGTGTAACTGAGAAAGGTGTCACAGTGATAAGAAGATGTGCTGTAACCGAGGTCACAATGATCAGAAGATGTGCTGTAACAGAGTTGTCGCAGTGATCAGATGTGCTGTAACAGAGAGGTGTCACAGTGATCAGATGTGCTGTAACTGAGGTATCACAGCGATCAAATGTGCTGTAACTGAGAGAGGTGTCAGTGATCAAATGTGCTGTAACTGAGAGAAGTGTCAGTGATCAGAAGATGTGCTGTAACAGAGGTGTCGCAGTGATCAGATGTGCTGTAACTGAGAGAGGTGTCAGTGATCAGAAGGAGTGATAAGATGTGCTGTAACTGAGAGGGGTGTCATTGTGATCAGATGTGCTCTGAGAGGTGTCATAGTGATCAGAAGGTGTGCTGTAACAGAGAGAGGTGTCACAGTGATCAGATGTGCTGTAACAGAGGTCAGTGATCATATGTGCTGTAACTGAGAGAGGTGTCACAGTGATCAGATGTGCTGTAACAGAGGTGTCACGGTGATCAGATGTGCTGTAACTGATAGGGGTCACCGTGATCAGATGTGCTGTAACAGAGAGGTGTCACAGTGATCAGATGTGCTGTAACTGAGAGAGGCGTCACAGTGATGAGATGTGCTGTAACAGAGAGGCGTCACAGTGATCAGATGTGCTGTAACTGAGAGAGGCGTCATAGTGATCAGATGTGCTGTAACAGAGGTGTCACGGTGATCAGATGTGCTGTAACTGATAGGGGTCACCGTGATCAGATGTGCTGTAACAGAGAGGTGTCACAGTGATCAGATGTGCTGTAACTGAGAGAGGCGTCACAGTGATGAGATGTGCTGTAACAGAGAGGCGTCACAGTGATCAGATGTGCTGTAACTGAGAGAGGCGTCATAGTGATCAGATGTGCTGTAACTGAGAGAGGCGTCCAAGTGATCAGATGTGCTGTAACAGAGGCGTCCAAGTGATCAGATGTGCTGTAACTGAGAGGCGTCACAGTGATCAAATGTGCTGTAACTGAGAGGGGTCACAGTGATCAGATGTGCTGTAACTGAGAGAGGCGTCACAGTGATCAGATGTGCTGTAACTGAGAGAGGTGTCACAGTGATCAGATGTGTAAATTGGAGGAATGTGTCTGGAAGATGTGTAACGGCGAGCACTGGCTTAGTGTTTAGAAGCTGATATGTAACTGAGAAAACTGGCTCAGTAATCAGAAGGTTATGAGAGACAGGTGTCTGACTTTACTCTGACTGTAAAACATTAGCCCAGGACATTTTCTGGGGACCTGGATTTGTATTTTGGATTTGGCTTCAATATCTTATTTGTTTGAAAATGGGACAAGAATGATGGAATATCCCTTGGAGTCATGGGGGGGAGAAGTGTAATTCTGCGCAATGCCCGTATATGCACATATTGGTCAGTTACCACAGTGCCGACATCACAAGTTGTCCCTCGCACCTCATAGAGGCAAACGTGCGATTTCACAATGGCATGTTGGTTTGAATCTGCCCAGAAGAGGATAAACGTGGGGACTGTGTTGCCACACGGTGTGTGTATAATTCACCAGCTGTAGATACTCATTGCTGACAGCAGATGGCAGTACTGCGCTGTTCTGGGAGTACAGTAATGGATGTTAGAGCCATCTGAGACCATTTTTGTCCATAAATGATTGTTGCCTCTTATTACAGACATGAGCACCACAAATATCACTGATTTTCCGTCAAGATGTGCTATTTCTGCTGTTATTATCTTTGGAGACCGCTCAGTGCATTCTAGCCCTGTGACGCAGATGTCTGACGTGTACCTATTGAATTGATGTGCGTAATAAGTCTGTGAATCCCCAGCAACGCTGCAGACTGTCGTCGTACTACTTATATGATGTGACGGGCACACTTTAGTGATACTTTCCATTTATAATGCTGACAATAAAGTGATTACGGCAAGTCTGCTCTGCGATGCTCCGACCTGTCTTATTCATCTTCCTTTCTCCTCTTTCCAGGTGATCTGAAACTTGTAGAGAAGCCGTCGCCTCTCACCCTCGCCCCACACGATTTTGCAAACATCAAGGCTAATGTGAAAGTTGCCTCCACGGAGAACGGGATCATTTTTGGAAACATAGGTGAGCCCCCATGTCTGTGCAGCGCCTTTCATTACATGTGCATGAATCTGTACATTAGGGGGCGCCAATGACAGCAATCCAGGGTCTGTCCCCGATTACCTTTTGCATGTGGAGGGTGCTGTTGTCTCGTGCTGTGTACGCAGGGTAACCTTGGCTGTGTGTTACAGTGTATGATGTGTCCGGAGCCGCCAGCGACCGGAACTGCGTGGTCCTCAGTGACATCCACATTGATATCATGGATTACATCCAGCCCGCGGCCTGCACGGACACGGAGTTTAGGCAGATGTGGGCAGAGTTTGAATGGGAGAACAAGGTAAGTGATTGTTGGACACACTCCTGATTTTCCTGCCGGTAATACTAAATATCGCTCAGCGGATCTTCTGATGGGAGTCTCTGCCTTTTATCCCGTAGAGCTGCGTAGCCCCTCTTTCCTGCTCCCACTCTGTTGTACGGATTGTATTGGGGTGGGGGTCTCGCATGTATTAATCCCAGGGGGAACACCAGGTGCTGACTCTGTTCTCCCTCCAGGTTACGGTCAACACCAACATCATAAATCTGAACGAATATCTGCAGCACATCCTGAAGTCCACCAACATGAAGTGTCTGACGCCGGAGAAGGTGGGTTCTGTGCCCCCGTCTTACCCTGCTGTCCGTCCCAGACTGATCTGTCCTGGGGTCTGGATCTGATGCCCTATCATTAGTCTGGTCGTCTTATACCACTGTAGTGATTAGTTCTGTATGTGACTTTATAACAGGGTTGATCCCAGGATGCCGACGGTCCACATAACGACAGCGGCAATCCGACAGTCAGAAACCGTAACCCCTAAACCATCTTTCCCACAGCCTAAGCCTCCTAGTGCCCAACCCGTACCCTATGCCCAAGCCTAATACCGTCGGGATTCTGGAGCCCGGATTCCGACACCAAGGATTCTGTCCGCCGACATCCCAACCTCCAGCATGCCGACTTTACCCCTTATAACCAAATGGTACCAGTGCCCAATCTTTATGTATCTATACGTATGTGAACTGACCAGGTGGTACTTAATTTGAAGCTAATTAGTGACGTTTGCTCCCATATGCGCCTCTATCAAGTACAGCTTCTTCCAGTACTGTTAAATAAGTAGCATAAATGTCACTTAAACAGGAAACTGAAGATATCGCCATTTCTTGACTGCAAAATACCCATTACCCGTACCAGCAGGGTAGGTTTGCAGGATTTCCCTGCATGGCCACAGATAGGCTACAGTATTATGACTCTTCTTAATCCTGCTCACCCTATCCTGTTACCTACCCTGGAAAAGGACGCTCCTGTTATTATGAAAACTATTAAGCAGAACCAGACATAATATATACTCTTACCCTGCTCAATGCGTTTCAGCTAAATATAAGGTGTCTGTCTCCGTCTTATAACGTCTAAGTACCTGGGGAAATGAAAATGTCATTGGCTGTTCTCTCTCCGTGCTCCCCCTACAGGCTTTGTCTGGTTACTGCGGCTTTATGGCAGCCAACCTCTACGCTCGCTCCATATTTGGTGAGGATGCTCTTGCCAACGTTAGCATTGAGAAGCCAGTTCACCTCGGACCTGATGCCCCAGTGACTGGGCACATACGAATCAGAGCTAAGAGCCAGGTGAGTGGGAACTGCAAGTAGCTGCTATGTGTATTATTGCCTCATTGATGGGCTGATTGTGACCTGAGGATGATACGGGGCAGGGGGAATATAATAAGGGTTATTAGTCAGTTCTTGTTCCCTGGTGCCCTGACTACTGGTGGGCACATAACCTAGCCTTGGAGACCATGAACAAGTCCCATAAATCCTCTTATTGCACTGTTCTGGCAGAGGCAAAAGCCCTCAGTTATGGGGAAAGAAAGATACAAATATGTATGACAGCTATTCCCTGTAGAGCGGGTACATATTTTGGCATGTGAGCACTGGCCATCCAGTTGATCTAAGTTATTTAAGTCCTCCCTCAGTATCTATTAAGATTTGTAGGAGACAGGAGTCCATATAATGGCTGTGTCCTCTTAGGGGGATTAAGAGACATGGGGGCATATGTACTAAGGCTTGGAGAGAGAAAATGTGAACATAGAGCAAGTAGCAACCAATCAGCTCCTAGCAGCCTGTAAGGTGACAGCGGCTGATTGTTACTTTGGGGAAGATGTATGAAAGCCGGGAGAGAACCAGCCAATCGGGTCCTAACTGTGTTTGAAAAATTACGCCCCCCCCCAATCATCTCTCTCGCCCCCCCCAATCATCTCTCTCGCCCCCCCAATCATCTCTCTCGCCCCCCCAATCATCTCTCTCGCCCCCCCAATCATCTCTCTCGCCCCCCCAATCATCTCTCTCGCCCCCCCAATCATCTCTCTCGCCCCCCCAATCATCTCTCTCGCCCCCCCCAATCATCTCTCTCGCCCCCCCCATCATCTCTCTCGCCCCCCCCCATCATCTCTCTCGCCCCCCCCATCATCTCTCCCCCCCTCTCTCTCCCCCCCTCTCTCTCCCCCCCTCTCTCTCCCCCCCTCTCTCTCCCCCCCTCTCTCTCCCCCCCTCTCTCTCCCCCCCTCTCTCTCCCCCCCTCTCTCCCCCCCTCTCTCTCCCCCCCTCTCTCTCCCCCCCCTCTCTCTCTCCCCCCCCTCTCTCTCTCCCCCCCCTCTCTCTCTCCCCCCCCTCTCTCTCTCCCCCCCCTCTCTCTCTCCCCCCCTCCCTCTCTCCTCTCTCCTCCTCTCTCTCCTCTCTCCTCCTCTCTCTCCCCCTCCCCCCTCTCTCCCCCTCTCACCCTCTCACCCCCTCTTCTCCCCCCTCTCTCCTCCCCCCTCTCTCCTCCCCCCTCTCTCCTCCCCCCTCTCTCCTCCCCCCTCTCTCCTCCCCCCTCTCTCCTCCCCCCTCTCTCCTCCCCCCTCTCTCCTCCCCCCTCTCTCCTCCCCCCTCTCTCCTCCCCCCTCTCTCCTCCCCCCTCTCTCTCCCTTCCCCTCTCTCTCTCTTCCCCTCTCTCTCTCTTCCCCTCTCTCTCCTTTCACTCCCCTCCTATCTGCTTTGATACATCTCCCCCTGTATACACTTACACTTTCTCTCTCCAAGGTATGTAGACCCCTTTGCAGCATCTTATACTAGTCTGATGCATTAATAAGTTGGACTCTCACAGATCTAGAAATTGGAGAAACGCCATAAGAAGCTATATTTCATGACGTCTGAGATGGGTGACCGGGTTTTCTCTTTCCCTCCAGGGGATGGCGCTGAGCCTCGGAGATAAGATAAATCTGTCTCAGAAGAAATCGTGTGTATAGACGAGTGCTCTACCCCTCCCCCAGGCAGCTTGTCATCCGAACCTGGATCCCCCCTCCATGTCTTGTGCTGCCCCCCTCCACTGACCCAGAGACCCATCTTTATATATTTCATTTTATCGTCTATCAATACTGTTCACTAGCAGACCTGAGGCTCTTTATGAAGTCATTGCACATCTGTGCTCCCTGACCAGTGATATCAACAATAAAAGTGTCTTTTCATTAGTCTGTGCTCAAGAATCATTTCTTTGTCTTGTTGTAGAGCCTGCAAATAAATAGCCCTCTTATTATCCATGACTAGCTGTGGTTAATGAGTAGTGGTCCGTGATCAGTGGGAGATCCTGTTCCCAGTACCTTATCCCTGTTTAAGTCCTGGGGGGGGGGCTCCCATTGCATGTGTAGGTAAGAGTGATTATAGTCTATATCGGGGCCGGTAATGGTTGCATACTAGACACTTTATTAACCCATCACTGACGCACACCCTCCTGAGGACTGGGAGGATATTGGGGAACTCTGCCATTGAGGAACCTGAAACTATAAGACACAACATGGTAACATTTTCTGCTATCACCATTTATTCACAGTATGCCCCAATTTATCTACGCTTTCCAGTCATCTAGAATGTATACACCTAGAGGTTTGAACACAAACCCCTCAAGACACTTTTTATAAGTAGACAATTGAAGTAATAATAATAAATAGCTGCCTCACAACAGTGAGGTCTTGAGTTCAAGTCCCACCTCGTTCCCATCTATGTGGAGTTTGTATGTTATCTCTGTTCTTGCAAAGGTTTCCTCCGGGTACTTCGGCTTCCTCCCTCAATCCTAAAACATCCTGGTAGGTTCATTGGCTCCCGTTAAAAATGATCCCAAGTGTGTATGAGTGTGCGCGTACATGTGATAGGGAATATAGATTGTAAGCTCCGCAGGGGCAGGTACTGATGTGAATGACTGATATTTCTCTATAGTTTATTTCTAAATCTGATCCTCTGCATACTGTACGTCTAGAGACTGATTGAGAAACAGTGTTTAACATTCTGCTGAATCCTGATCTCTTGGTTATAGAACTTGTGGCTGATCTCTTGGTTATAGAACTTGTGGAATAAAACATCAATACTGTAATTCCTGAGGGCCTGATTCCCAGACAGGCAGTAATGCAAACGCAGCTGCACACTCTCACGGATCGCAGTTGCTAAAATATGCTAATGCCTTCCAAAGCACAGCCGGGCATAGGGACGCCCACTGCTGCCTTCTCGTACCTGTATGACGACCTGCAACCAAGTAAACATCCGTACCAATGACGCATATCGGCCAGTCACGCAGCATGTAAGGCAGGGTCTGACTAGCCGCGAACACTGCAGCTGTCCTGACGCGCAGAGAGATCTCGTGCTGCATAGGATAAAGCACTGGCTAATGTACGCACGACCATGTAACTGCGTTTAAACAATCAGACACGTCTGTTTTTTTCTAAGCACCCCCCAAACGCTGACTACCTGTCACTCACTTTGCGAGTGATTCCCCTGTGCGTGCATGATGGCAATGCAACCGGTACACCTGCGGCGTTCGTGCATGCACGCAAACAATCGCTCGATTTGCATAAAAATGGCCATCGCGTCCGTCACTAAATTAGGCCCTGAGATCGTTCAGCGTTCTGCGGTTGGTAATTTCACTGGTTTCGCAGATGACGCAGCTACTACACAAGTATGCAGGGAGATAATGGGCTGGATAATGTATATAAAACTAGAACAGCGGTGTACAGTGACGATGAAGGATGTGTGTAAGTATCTGTACGGGGTGGATTTTAAATTAAATACTCTACACATAGAGGGGTATTCAATATGAAACGTTAACTTCACTGTCGAAGTTAACGTTTCATATCGGAGTTTTTACCTGCGTTAAAGTATCGGGCGCGCTCCCGCTTATCCCCGTATTCAATATAAAATTAACGAAAACGGGAAACTCCGAAGTTGGATTTGCGTAAAGTTACAAATTTTTCCTTAAAATAATTGTAAGACCCCCCTAAAATTGTAAAAACATGGGGGAACACTATGGGTACCCCCGTTTTAGCCTTTAATTGAAAGTCGGGGATTTAAATAGCCGCAGCAGGTGTTTTTTTCCCGACATTGAAGAAGTGTTGCAGAAGAGCACTTAGGTTATTTTATTCATTTTTTTAAGTGGTCCCATCAAATTTGGGGTACATGAAAATGGGTACTAGCATATTTTTAAGTCCCTAAAGTAAGTTTTTAAAAATTCTGCAATTGTGCACCTGCCGCTATAATTCTATTCTAGAATACACCTGCCCCATACTTGCAGAATAGCCCTGAACCTATTTCCCTATTGTTATACAATTTTTTCCCTTTTTTTTTTTTTTTTTTCACCCCAATTTTTAAATTAATTTTTTGGGGTGTCGCTATTTTTTTTGTAAACTTTTTTTTGACACAGTTCTTTTTTAAATGTCATTCCCAGTGGTGCAGGCTATTTTTTTTTAAGCCTGCACCCTTAAACCCCAATTCTGCACTTTTTTTCGACACCTATTCAATGGTGAAAAGTTATCCCCGTTTTTCATCATAGACTTTTCAAAACTGCGATAAGTCTTTGAAATTGAATACGGTGTAAAAGTAAAACCTGCGATAATGACGTCATACCTCCGATATTAACGCAAAAACGATGTTATCGCTCCCAGATTGAATACCCCTAATAGTATTAATATGTCAGCACACAAGCGGATGTAGGCGAGAGGCGCTACCTCTGGGATACGGTGTAATCTGCGCATTGCTTACACTGTTCAGCTATTTATTTATACATGTACCTATATAGTTATAGCATACCCATCTTGTGCATTAAAGGGTTATTAGAAGTCACCAATGGAGCCCTGTAGCCATAGAACTTGTGCATGTCTGGGTGTGACGTTGACTTCTAATCCTATAATAGGGGATCCATTATTTCTTATAACGTAGAAGTTTTGATCGATTAAGTACATCGGCCATATAAAGCGAAAGTCTGCTGTGCAGTGTAAATGGATTAAGGGTAACCGGAGCCGGCTCAGCTCCCTGGTGCCATTTGGTTGCAGGACTGGAGACGCTCGGGGAACGTTTTGTGATGTTTTTATCCGAGGAGTTGTTTGAACACGAGATCTGTGTAATTTCATCCCCCGTGATGTGATTAACGTGATGTAATGAGCCGGGAGCTCTGTTCCTGCACAAAATCCGAAGCATCTGTGCCATCCAAAGAAAAGGGTTTCAAAAAAGTGAAATAAGCTTTTGTAGAGCTGGTAATGGGCGAAAACCTACAATTCCAATGTATGAACTTTTAAATGATGAATAATCATAAACTAGTCGGGGCTATTAAACAGCATGTGGATTGTTTTATTGCGATAAGGACCTGGCCTTTATTTACAGCAATGGGTATAAGGCCGTTTTAGAAGGGTAGTAATAAAAATCCCCCTGGGATGGTATATTCTGGAGCGCCTCCATTCCTCCTGTGTCTTCCTGTCTCTAGGGCAGCCAGGTAACGTCATGTGTCAGTGCAAGGAATTAACCTTCTGTCTATGGTCCTGGGGATGCACCAATGTTATACTGCAGATCCAAGGACAGGCCATTGCCAGCTGCGCATGTCAGATCTCCAACTTTGGAATTGGGAAGGCTACCTGCGTGTATACACCCCTCTACCATCACTCATACCTCGAGATCAGGCCGGGCACATTCTAGATAAGAGACCGTAACACCATGCAGAATGCCCACAGTCTACATGTATGGAGCCACAGTACAGTCTCAGATTATGCCGAAACACCTGAAAGACACCAGCTCTCCAGGGAAGTCCTAAACCTTACTTATCGCATATGCGATTAGTATCGCAAAGCATAGCTCTTGCGATAAGAGCTGCCCTTTGCGAAGCAGCCGACGCCGGGGTCTCCATGGGACCCCACCCCCTCCGAGCCGCAGGAGCTTCCTGCTGACTCTGGCTCCTCCTCCTCCCTGCACCCGGAAGAAGATTAGGAGGAGGCGGAGGACCCAGGAGAAGCACGGCCAGCCACCATGGAGAGTCAGGTGAGTGGGGGCCATTGCTGGACAACGGCGAGGCAGTGGTGAAGCGTCGGATGTGAGGTGTGGTAAGAAGACCATTAGCTTCTATAGGGTAACGCCAGGTTTTTCTGGTGTTCCCCTCCGCACCGATAATATGGTGGCCGGGGCTTAGTACATATGGAAATGAGGTAAAAACCCTGAAAACCCCGGAGTTTTTACCGCAATTTTCCTTTAGTACATCCTGCCCTGAGACATTTTAAAAGATCCACTGGTGGAGTTAATTATTTCACTTGTTATTCTGTGAGGAGACCTGGAAAACATGCACTGTTTGGGGTCCTGAGTGAAGTTTGATAACATGGGTGCAGTGCCGTTAGTGGGATCTTATATCTCACTACAGCGTTTATCTCCTGGTAGTTTCTTTACTAAGCAGCCGGTTTCCCGGTGTGTTCAAGCCTGAAATGTCAACGTTTTGGCCTTAAACAATCTGTGAAGTAGCCTCCGCTGTGTGATTACACCCCCTGGTGGTGTGGTGTGTGTCCAACTGAATTTACTATTCCACTCACCCGTGATTCTCTACAAGATGGCACGCACTATGGGCCGTGCTTTAGCAACACTCAAAACACTGGGGTCAGTGTTGGGTTTTTTGTTTTTTTTTCTGGGGGCCATGTTGGCTTTAGAAGAATCGATTATTTGTTTGTCAAGCAGTCGAAAGAGGATATCACTTTCCAGAGCTTAGTACATCTGCCCCAGGGCAGCTGTCCCTTAGTGCTAGGTAATGGGGAAGGGGGGGTGTTCCTTCCTTAAACTCCACCTTCTATTTGGTACATACCAGTTTGGCAAGCCCACGACAACCTGTGGAAGTAGCCAACCGCACCGTCTCCCTACCTGCCGTCTTGTCTGCAAGGAAGTAGAGTTGAGGTGTATGGTGGGGTGCTCAATGTCTCTCTGGCCCACATGTTTTGCAGCTACTGTTGCTGTTCCCTGTCTTTTCTTCCCTCGTTCTCTGACACAGGTTCTCAAACTCTGTCCTCAGGACCCCAAACAGTGCATGTTTTCCAGGTCTCCCTCATAGAATCACAAGTGAAATAATTGGCTCCACCTGTGTCAGGGCCGAAACTAGGATTTTTGTCACCAGGGGCAAGACAGTAATTTGGCGCCCCCCCCCTGAGGGTAATGCCCCTGTAGTAGTTGCCCATATGATAATGCCCCTGTAGTAGTGCCCATATGATAATGCCCATATAGTAATGCCCCTGTAGTAGTGCCTCAATTGTAATGCCCATATGTTAATACCCCCATAGTATTGCCCCTGTAGTGCCCACCATACAGTAATGCCCCTGTAGTGCTTATGCTCCCATATTAATGCCCTTATGGTAATGCCCCTGTAGTGCCCATGCTCCCATAGTAATGTACCTGTGGGTAATGCCTCTGTAGTGCTTATGCCCCATTAGTAATGCCCCTGTAGTGCCTATAAAGTAATGCCCCTGTATTGCCCATGCCCCTGTGGAAATGCCCATGCCCCCATAATAATGCCCCTGTAGTGCTCATGCTCTCGAAGTAATGCCCCTGTAGTGCCCATGCCCCCATAGTAATACCCCTGTAGTGCCCATACAGTGATGCCCCTGTAGTGCCCATGGCCCCATAGTAATGCCTCTGTGGTAATGCCCCTATAGTGCCTATACCGTAATGGCCCTGTATTGGCCATGCCCCCATAGTAATGCCTCTGTGGTAATGTCCATGCCGCCATAATAATGCCCCTGTAGTGCAGCTTATTAAAAAAAAAAAAAATACTTACCTTGAACCCCGCTCCTGCATCCAGTGTCGTGTCCGGTCCGCCCGGCTGCTCCTCGGAACTATGGGGTCATGATGTCTCTCCCATAGTGCCCGTGGGGAGAGCCGGAAGCTGGAGTTCAGGAGAGAACTCCAGGCTCCGGCTACACCGCGTCGCTGCAGAGAAGGAGTCAGGCGCCCGCTGGTAATAACATCTCAGCGGGCGTCCGGTTTGGAGCCTCTCTGCAGCGCGGGGCTGGAGGACACTGGCGCCGGGTGCAGCGGTACACGTGCACCACCTGCCCCCCCCCTAGTTGCGGCCCTGTCTGTGCACCTGCTGGGTGACCTGGAAAATGTGACCTGTGTGGGGTCCCGAGGACCAAGTTTGAGAACCACTGCTCTATGACTTGGGAGAAGAGTACATCCAAGACTCAGCCTGGAGTTGGGACAGTAGCGAAAGTTTTCAATTGCTCCAGAGGTAACTACAAAATTGTATCATGCTCGGGTTAGGCTAGGGGTAGGGTGGGTTAGGGCTAGGCACCCCCGGGGGGGACTTAGGGTTAGGCACCCCCCCCCGGGGGACTTAGGTTTAGGCAGCGGGGAAGGGGGTGGTTAGGGTTAGGCACTTAGAGGGGGGATTAGGGTTAGGCACTTGGGGGGGAAGGAGGGTTAGGGGGGTTAGGTTAGTGGATACTTACCTATCCACGATCGGGATTTCCAGCGCTGTCGGGCTTCCGCTGCGTCGCACTCTGCTCCTGTTGGGCTGCCGCTGACGGGAATCGAACCGCCGGCCGTGCGGCTGGCGGTATATCATACCCATTCCCACCCACCTACACCACATTTATATCCATGGAATCTCAGCCTGGTGCATTACTGCAGTACAGCACACAACTTTCAACACACTCCTTTAATTTTCATTTCTTGGAAGACTTCCATCCTGTTGGTTATCTCCACAGCTAGGAGGGTTCTTTGTCTCCATTTCTCATCTCTCCTGAAGACCAGGCTGTTCTTTAAGCAGCCCAAGGTGATCTCCAGGCACCATAGGACAGTGGTTTCGAATTCTGTCCTCAGGACCCCACACAGGTCTCATTTTCTAGGTCACCCAGCAGTTGCACAGGTGCACTTATTACTCTCTATGGGCGGGATGTACTAAGGTTGCTTTGACCATTCCGCCAGTCACCGCAACCTTACTAATCGCTTATGTATTAACATATGTGATTAGTATCGCAAAGGACAGCTCTTGCGATAAGAGCTGCCCTTTGCTCAGCAGCCGACGCCGGGTGAGGGGGTCTCCATGGGACTCCGCCCCCTGCAAGCCCTGGGAACTTCCTGCTGCTGACATGTGCAGGAAGCCCCGGGTTCCTCCTGCCTGCACCCGGAAGAAGATTAGGAGGAGGCGGAGGACCCATGAGAAGCACGGCCGACGACCATGGAGAGTCAGGTGAGTGGGGGCCATTACTGGGCGGCGATGAAGCTTCGGGTGCGAGGTGCGGTAAGAAGCCCATAGGCTTCTATAGGGTAATGCCAGGTTTTTCTGGTGTTCCCCTCCGCACCGATAATATGGTGGCCGGGTCTTAGTACATATGGAAATGTGGTAAAACCACAGAAAACGGGGTTTTTACCGCAATTTTCCTGCCCTGAGACATTTTAAAAGATCCACTGGTGGAGCTAATTATTTAACTTATTTTGTGAGGAGACATGGAAAACATGCACTGTTTGGGGTCCTGAGGACCGAGTTTGAGAACCTGTGCCATAGGAACATTGTGCCGATCCTTGCTCTGTGAATGTTGTAAAGGCAATGACCATCTATGTCCATAGGACCCAGGGATTATGCAGGATAGAGGACCTGTACGAGGTCGCGGCCAGTGTGATCTCAGACCATAGCCCGATGGATAACTTTGGTAATTCACCAGACTTGCATTGGGGCAGGATAACTACATCCTGAAAACATTTTGGCCTGCGCTGCTGCCCCACCTGTGGAGCCGCCACTGGTGGTAATGCCTTCCTTTAAATATTCCCGGTACACGCGTAACACCATAAATCGAGAAATGTTCACGCAATTTCAGAAATGGAATGTCCCATTCATTGGGCAAACAGACTCCTGAGGTGTCAGATTACAACTAATGCAGGTCTGGGTATTTCCAAGATGTCACAGTACCATGACACCACCTACCATTAACGTTACATGTTGCTATCCCATGACTTTTGGCACTTCAGTGCATTAGTACGGTACATTGGTCCAGAAGTGTAAGCTCATGTGCCATGTTCTAATGCAGTGTTTCTCAAAATGTATGCCGCCACACTGTAGTGTGCCACAAGTTGGTCCCTGGTGTGTCTCACACAATGACAGTGGGTTGATTGTGACCAATCACTAGAGATTTCTTCGCCCACCTACTACAGGATGCGCTCTGGCCAATCGGAAGAGCAACGGGAGGAAAGTTTGCTTAACTGACCCCGCCATCCTCCCCCCCCCCCCCCCCCCCCCACACTCTCTCTCTTCTCTCTCTCTTCTCTCTCTCCCTCCCTCCCCTAGACGTACTCTGGCCAATCAGCAGAGCAGGGGGAGGAGACACTGCTTGCCCGCTCTCCCCTTGCTCCAGGACGTACTCTGGCCATTCAGCAGAACAGGAGGAGCGTGTTAAAACCTTCAAGTTACCTGGTTTGGTTTGCCGGGTCACTCCACCCGGGAATCCAACCCTGTCCACTCAGAGGTCTATCTAGGGATCCAAGCGCCCCTGGCAATATAATGGACTGGCGCCCCCCTACCCCCCCTATGCTGCATTGCCCCCAGTAGTAGTCCCCGCTATACTGTGCCCTCAGTAGTGACCAGCCCACCTAAATTGCCCCCAGTAGTTGGCCACCTCTATACAGTGCCCCCAGTAGTGGCCACCTCCCCTTAAATTGCCCACAGTAGTGGCCACCTCTATACCGTGCTACCAGTAGAAGACCCCAGTAGTAGTCCCCACTATACAGTGCCCCCAGTAGTGGCCACCCCTATACAGTGCCCCCAGTAGTAGTCCCCACTACACAGTGCCCCAGTAGTGGCCACCCCCCCTAAATTGCCCCCAGTAGTGGCCACCCCTAAACAGTGCCCCAATAGCAGGCATCCCCCCTAAAGTGCCCCCAGTAGCGGCCACCCCCCCATAAAGTGCCCCAAGTAGTGGCCACCCCCCATTTCATTGCCACCCCCCGCCAGCCTTACACACACACACACACACACACACACACACAACAAAAACAAATTCAACATACCTGATCCCCACTCCTAACGCGACCGCCGCTGTCCGCTCTGGGTCCCGGCCCGCTGAACTCCTGCATGGGAGAGACGTCATGACGTAAGACGTCTCTCCCATCACATGCTGCTGGGGGGGAGCGCGGAACACGGAGCTCCAGCCGGCTCCCTGCGCGGAAGACGCAGCAGCTAATGAGAGTCAGGCAGACTCTCATTGGCTGGCTGCTATTACAAACACACAGTCACCGCTGGCGGCTGCGTGTTTGTAAACTCTGTAGGGCAGACCGCTCTCACTGCGATCTGCCCTACACTTGTGGGGCCGGGGGACTTGTCCACCCATTGGCTGCTGGTGGTACTGCCGGACGGCGCCCCCCCTTTGGTCGGCGCCCCTGGCGAGTGCCATCCTGGCCAATGGGTAGATACGCCCCTGCGTCCACTTTTACACCAAGGAGCTACCCGGGTTAACCCTGCAATAACCCGGGTTTTAGCTCTGGCGTATAAGGGGTATTAGAGGAAAGGAGTTTTAAGGTAAGCAACCATTATCGTTAAAGAGAATGGTGGGTAAAAGCTTTGGGTACAATAAAGTTACTTTACATTTATTCTTACGTTTTTTTCTAATTTTGTGTCACGTATGCGGATGTCACTCTTCGGTGTGCCACGGCAGAAAAACGGTTTGAGGACCGCTGTTCTAATGACCCTGCCGCCTGCACTAATGCGTTAAATAACTCCGTAATGCAGTGTAAAGACTGTATATTGTCTGCAGCTCGCTGGTGAAGGGGAATGTGACCGGCACACACAATAGCTGCCGTCTAGACAGCTGCACAGCCATCCAGTATAATTATGTAAAATTCTGGTAACAGATTCAACATTTCCCTTCATGTTATCTAAATGTTTAATTACAATTCTCTGATAATGACATTTCATTTGCAAATGTAAATAAATCAATAATGGATTTTCGGCTTTTCCCATCCCCGTCCGACCTCCCGCAGGTTGTACGATACACGTGATCTGCGTGATTCGCAGGAAGCGCTGTCAGCTCTGTGATTAATGGCTCCTCCCCAGGTAAGTGACGCAGGTCACTAGGTTGGCAGCTGATTTACCCACCTCTGATCTTGTCGCTGGTCCTTTAGCCTCCCAGATAATTAGCGCTCCCGGTTGTCTCTCTCTCTTCAGTGTGAGATGTTGTTTGGATGATATCAGATATAGAACCTGGCCGTATTATATTATTAATTATAATGTAGATGCCGCCATTGCGGGAAATTTCCCATCACACTTTGCAGGAGAAATAACCGTCCAAGCTGGGATTTTGGAGTAACCTTTGGTGAAAAGTTACAATATTTGGGATTATCTTTTTTATTCCTTCCCCAAAACCAGATTGGGTGATACAGGCCACTATTTTTATTTAGCATAAGTTTTTATAAGAGTAATCTGGCAGTAGATCATTTATTGTGGCTCTTAGGGGTACATTTACTAAAGTGTGAGTTTTTAGAAGTGGAGTTATTGCCCATAGCAACCAATCAGATTCTAGCTATTATCTTCTAGAACAGGGGTGGCCAGACTTTTGGACTCGGTGATCTACTTTTAAAACTTAAAACCTTTCGTGATCTACCGAGCCAAAAACGGGGGCGTGGTATGCAAAAAAAAGTGGGGACGTGATCTCACAGCAAGGGACGTGGGGGTCTGTCATGGCGAAATCACACATAGTATCCCCAATTCAAATTATGCCACACAACAGCACAATCTTATTCACATTACACCACATAGTAGTGTCCCTTATTCACGTTACGACACACAGTAGTGCCCTTTATACACAATGCCCACAGTAGTGCCCCTTATACACAATGCACACTGCAGTAGTGCTCCTTATTCAATGCCCCCAGTAGTAGTGCCCCTTATGCAACGCCCCCAGTAGTTGTGCCCCTTGTGCAGTTCCCCTGTAGTTGTGCCCATTATGCAATGCCCCCTGTATTTGAGCCGCTTATGCAATGCCCCTCTAGTTGTACCCATTACGAAATGCCCTCAGTATTAGAGCCCATTAAGCAATGCCCCTCTAGTTGTGTACATTATGCAATGCCCCCTGTATTAGAGCCCCTAATGCAGAGCCCTTTATGCAGTGCCCTCAGTAGTTTCCATTATGCAGAGCCCTTTATGCAGTGCCCTCCAACCATCCAACTAGTTGATTGGTTGGAATGAAAATCTGGTAATGGATGAAAGCAAATGACAATCAGCAATTTGCTCCCCAACGCCGGAAAATGGCCAAAAACTTTTGTTTGAAAAAATTGTTTAGATCAAACATTTAACAAACTTGTCTGACGCCATTTTCATCTGTTTTCTGGCATTTAGGAGCAAATTGTTGATCATCAGTTACTCCCATACGTTACCAGATTTTCATTCCAACCAATCAACTAGTTGGCTGGTTGGACAGATAATCTTTAGATGTGTGGCCATCTTTAGTATATCCATGCTTCAGCACAGGTGACTTAATTAGTACCTCAGTCAATCTGACTTAACCATCTGGTCTGAAGGGACTATACCACAGGTTCTCAAACTTGGTCCTCAGGATCCCAAACAGTGCACGTTTTACAAGACTCCTTACAGAATTGCAAGTGAAATAATTAGCTTCATCTGTGGATCTTTTAAAATGTGTCAGTGAGTGATGAATACACCTGTGCACCTGCTTGGTGACCTGCAAAACGTGAACTGTGTGGGGTCCTGAGGACTGAGTTTGAGAACCACTGGACTATACTGATCGGTCCAAGAATTGTATAGTGCGTACCCAGCTTTAGGCTACGGTCCCTTTTCCTTGGATGCATTCTATATACTAGTGACTGACTCTGGCTATGCAAATAATGGCAAGATCAGTAAGGGCTCAGGGCCTGATTCAGGGCCGGACACAATCAGCCGTTCGTTCGTACGTATTTGATTGTTTTAAACCACGCATGCGTCCGGTTATCATTGCGCATGTGCGGCCGGATCATTGCGGTAATTTTTCGTTCGCTCGTATACACAGCGAACAGGAAGTGACCTATGTAATTTGATTGACAGAATGTTCAGTTTATGGGTGGTAACGGGGGTGGAGATGAGAAAATGCAGGCGTGTCAAGCCGTTTTTTGGGCGTTCATGTATTATCTTGTGCGAACGTCCAATTTGGACGGTCTTTTGGATATGTCACTGTGTGATCCAGTTTCCATTATGACTGCTCGTTCAGCTTGTGGTAGGGTATTGGATCTCGCAAAGACGATAATCTCTTCGTAGCTCCATTAGCGAATCGATGTTTTGCTATTCTCCTTTACAAGGCACAAGACCAATCACCTAATAATTGGTTCACTTGTGAGGTGATTTGCAATGGCCATGATTTATTAGCTAAATTTGGAAGGCATGTTGTGTTTTGAAATCACAGCAATCACAAAATAAATTTTTAAATAAAGGTAAAAATGCTTGATGTTTTTGCTATATTCCGTACGCATGTTGTTGTCAGTTTTAAAAAGCCCAACACCTTTTATGTTATTTATAATTTTTTTTAACATTTTGGTTACAATACAGAAAGACAATCAGCTACTAATTGCTTTGCTTGTGTTATTGTTTACATACCTGTTACCTTATGTTTTTTTAAATTAAACATTTTTTTACGTATATGACCTTTGTTATGTATTTAAGTATGTTTGTTCCAGTCCCTTTTAGACATTTGCTAATGAATTTGACACATTTTTATTTTTTTAGGGATTTTTATTTTTCAAAAATTAAATGTTCACATTTTGGTAGAAATGTGGATTTTTTGCAGCCAAATTTTTTGATTTTTTTTAGATCCTAAAAATAAAGTAATGTTAAAAAAAAAAAACAATTCACAAGAAAGGAGAGGGAGGTTTTGTGGTGCAAAAATATGGGGCAAACACAGAGATGGAATTTGGGGAAATTAGCCAGTGCTGTCAACTCCTTCTCCCCCGCTTGGCTTGATGTTGGAGGGAGCATGACTTTGTCTATCTGGTCGTACGGCGTGCCTGGCCAGAGGTAGCTGGTGTTTCCTCTGGCCTAGGCATAGGGCTAGGCACATTTGGAGGGATGGCCGATGTTGCGCCAGAGGTGGAGGGCCCTGATGTTCCGGCAGGAAGGGAGGCCGGCTCCAACATGCGCAGGCGGACGAGCTGCTCCAGGGCATTAGCTATTCTGACATTGGCCGCAGCATTTTCCTCCAGGGCGTCCGCCACCCGTAGCAGATTGGCGTCCATCCTCATCAGAATCTCAGTGTTTTTATCCGTTTTATCATTGAGATCTGAGAGAAGGGCCATTGCCTGCGAGGGGGAAGGCCCTGAACTGTCCGCCACAGGGTCCCCAGCCGGAAATACTGCTTCCTCTCCTGCGGAGCCAGCAGATCTACAGCGGCCAAACCTCAGTTCTGGAGCAGACTCGTCCTCTTCTGTGCCTATGTGAAAAAAAGAGATCATACAAATATTAGTACATTTGTAAATTTACTTAAACAAGTTTTTCAATAATTTTTAATAACTATATAACATGCATATGTGGGTCGGACCTGGTGTTAGTGCTCTGCGCCTCCCACTGCCATCCAGGTAGCATCCGTACTACTTACCCCAGAACGTCACCCCGGGCATCCCTTCCTTCTTTCTACACACGCTACTGTCCACTGACTTTGCTGTGCGGGACGCCGCACTAGCTACATCCAATCATTCATTAACCCCATATTGGCTGGATATCTCCAGGTCACTATAGTACCGATATTCACACTCTCAATTGTGATCTATTCTTCTTTGTGAGACTGATCCATCAGAGAGTCATACACTTTTTTACTATATGGTTTGCAGAATACACTGTATTCATACATCTGGATGTATACTATTTGCTGCTTCCATTTGTATTTGATATATCGTTCTTTGTGTTCCATTGTGTACATTTCTTATGTATGATTAATACTTAGTAAACATCAATTGATTACAGCTGACTTGGTACTTTATACAGTCCCACCCACATATGCATGTTATATAGTTATTTATATTTATCCATCAGGAGTGGTATTGAGCGCACTTACTTGATTTTCGTATATATTTTGTGATATTCTAAGGTTGGACACCCTTATTTAAGTGCAGCTCTACCTCCTACCTTCCTACTAGTCCAGTGCGCATTAGATCTCCATTTGTATTGTTTCAATAATTTTTAACTAAATTACCTGCAGCAACATGTGGAGCCGCAAAGTCTGGCATGTCTGTGTCCATGTTGGACACGCCAAACACCTCCTCTTCCTGCACACACCCCTGTGCCAGCTCCTCCAAATCTGTTAGCTCCAATGACACAGGGGTTGGCCCACCACCTGTCCCCCCTGCATGCCTAGCCCTATCAGCCATGTTTTGTTTTAGCCGATATTTGAAGTCGCTCCATCTGTTGTTTAAAAATGTATGGTTAGATTTGTTGCTAATTTTTAAAAAATTTGGAAATGGGTTACAGCATTTATGTACTGGCGTTTGACCTCTTTGGTTGAACGGACAAAATCACCAACCCCTTTGACAGCACTGGCTATTTCCTCCCACAGTTTCCATCTCTGGGTTGCACCCATATTTTGGGGTGCCTGTGCCAGGTTATCAATGCACTTTTGCACCAAAGCCTCCATCTCCTTTCTTGTGAATTGCGGCTGCCTTTTGCATTTGGCCCTGGCCTGGGTACTAGGCCCCACAGCCTCCTCATTGTCAGTCTCAACAGCTTACAAAAAAATGACAAAAAAAGTTTTAATTTTTTTTTTTTTGGGTGGTAACTTTAATTTTGGAGCTTCTTACTGTGAGGTCCTGGATTTTGGCTTTGCTGCTGTTCAGTGGACATGATTAAACCCTTGAATTCAGCTGACCCATTGTGGGTTCTCGTGACGTTTTTATAGATGCGTGTGCATTATACGGGTGCATCTATTGTGCGTCACTGATTTGAGCTGGAAAGTTCAGTCTATTTAAGGCTTTTTTGTGGCCTTGTTTCGGGATGGGTTGTTTGGAGTGGTTGGTTGCGGAGTTTGTTTTGTGCGAGTTTTCTGTTTATTTTCTTTCGCATTTTTGCATTTTTTTTCTATCATATTTTTTTTGGTTGAGGTAAGTTTTTTGGGTCGATTTAAATTTGCAAATATTTTATTCTTTTTTAATGTTAATACGTGTTTTTTTTTTTTTTCGTTTCGTGTTGTGGATCGCGTTTATTTTGTTGTGATCGTCTTTGTGCGGTAAGTGTTTTTTGTCATACATTAGACCCTGTTATTTTTATTAATTTTTCATGTTTATTTAAGGGGTCACACTATGCAATAGATGTATGTAAAATTTGTGTTTTTTTTGCAAATGCGAAATGTATTGCGTATATATTTTGCTCATCTCCTGTCTGTGGCTTTACCGTACCATTTAGCATTATTTTGTAACCTCTATTGCGTATATTTTGCTCATCTCCTGTCTGTGGCTTTAGCGTACCATTTTGCGTTATTTTATAACCTCTATTGCGTATATTTTGTTCATCTCCTGTCTGTGGCTTTAGCGTACATTTTAATTTTCTTGTAAAATCCTAGAATAACAACATCATCTGTGTAGTGCATGCATTCTTTATATTTTAGCCTTAGCCTGTCTTTATTTTGTGTTAATTTTTACATTAATTTTTATGGAAAATCTAATTCGTAGGCTTACTTCAAGATGTCACTTCCTAACCCTGTAAGATTCTTCTTAATGTGTTAAAAAAATAAGTATATTTTCTCATTGTTAAATGTTGGAAAAATAACTACATTGTCTAACATTTCAGATTGATGTTGGGCGAATTATAGTGGCGATGGTCCACGACCCCGACCAACCTGAACATCCTCCTAGACGTAGGCATCATAGGCGTGCAAGGCCCCAGATATTTAGAACACGTGTCACCCTTTTTGGAATGCCTGATGATGTGGTTTTAAGGCGTTATTGCCTACCACCCCAAATCATCCTAGACACTCTTTCATTAATAGAGAGTGATCTTGAAAGGCAAATTAACAATCCAACAGCAATACCACCACTTACGCAGTTAATGTTGGTGTTACATTTTTGCGCCTCAGGATCCTTCCAGACCACAGTTGGCATCGTTGCTGGCATTTCCCAATCCTCCTTTTCAAGGATCCTGAGGGCGGTAATGGATGCACTCTTTAAGCACCTCCATCATTTTATTAATATGCCATTGGATATGGGGTCCCTTAATGTGGTTATGCAGAAATTTTTCAAAATTGCAGGCTTCCCACACATCATAGGGGTTGTGGACGGCACTCACATAGCACTTCAGCCTCCAGCAGCGCTGGAGGCAATATTTAGGAACCAAAAACATTTCCATTCAATGAATATAATGGTGGTATGAGGATGGCCCCCCCGAGGTTGGTTGGAGGAGAGTGTCAGGGGGGCCATACGTGATGAGGTAGTTACATGCTTTTTCAGGTATTTGATTTTCCTTTTTTTTATCATTTGTTGACATTGGGAATAAGGAAAATTATGTGTGTTAACTCTCCTATGTTTTGATTTTTAACCTTTTTTTTTTGTATTATTTTGCAAAATCCAAACAACAACCTGCTGAAATTGATCGCCTGTGACTATAATGACTCACAAATGACCTTTACAACTGGACAAATGTGTTTCTTACCTGATTTTGGATACATGTTGGCATGCACCATCTTCAACCAGTTCTTGATTCTGATTTTAAACAAATTGTGTGTGTATTTTTTGGTTTGTGAGCTAATGTGTATTAAACAATTTTGATTTTAAATGTAATTTTGTTTGACATGAAAAAACCACAAAAGCCTTGCACAAATGGACATTACCTTTGAAATTAATTTGCAAGTGTTTTTTTTTGTTGGGTTTGGTATTTTTGTATTTTTATCCTAAAAATTAACAACATGTTGGCATAGTTTGCCCAACCTTTTTTCCTCTTTATTTTCATATTTTGGGAGTTGCATTTATACATTTTAAAAAAATAAATAACTACATAAGGGTATTCTAGCAAAACATTATGGAGTTAATGTCAATTTACCCAATTTTTGGACTGACAAAATATGTCTACAATTTCTGGGAAAACACTCTTTTTTAAAAAAAAAATTTTAATAAAAATTTTTTAGTCTGTAACATTGTTTGCATTTTCATATGCAAATTCAACCCCCCCCAAAAAAAACCAAAACCAAACACATTGATTGACCTTGTGAGCTAATGTTTGAGTCAATAAATAAGATTTTTGGAAAACAACAATTTTTATTAACAAAAACTAAAATAAAAAACATTAATGCCGCAAAAAAGAAATTAAATGGTCCATTGATACAAGTAGCTGCACCAAATGGCCCCTCATGGCTAAAATATGGCCCAAAATGTGATGCTCCCACCTCCTTGGGTCTGTTGAAAGAAAAATCTGTGTTTTAATAAAAAAATTTAATAAAATACAAAAAAAATATGATTTTCCATGAAAATTAGTTAACATACCAAGCTAAAGTTTGAACACAAATATTGTGGTTACATGAACTTGCCTAAATTACCAATTGGCACTAAAAACCAACTTACAACAACATGAACATGAGAATAGTGGGTTGAACAATCACTTTGGCATCTGAAATAATCCTTACACAATTTGAATTTTGATTTTAGACCAAAAATTTAAAAAGCACAATGAAACTTGCATTTGGCTCTGGCATATGTGGATTTTTAATAAATTATTTTGTTATGAAAAATGCAGACAATTGGCAAAATTTAATAACACCAAAAAAACAACTCATAAAAAATGAATACATTTTAATGTTAAAATTTGAGTCGCAAATTTTAATTAATTAGCACCCAACAAAAAAAAACAAAGGATGATATAACCCCCCCCCCCAAAAAAAAGGACTGGCCTTAGATTGTATTCAGGGATACCACAGTGTATGTATATAGGGCACCTTTTCACACATTAATTGCACACATGAAAAACAAAATACCTGCAGCTTCAGGGCCAGGTTGGCTCAGATCCTCATCATCAGATGAAGTGGGCCAGTGGACATCTGAATCAGGTGGGCTAATTTCCAGGGGGGATAAAGGGGAGGGAGTATAACCCAGAGTGGGTGCATCAGGGGAGGGTGTGGGAATGTGGATGGGTAGGACAGGGGAGGGAGAGGTTATTTGGATTTGGGGAGCAGGAGAGGGAGGGGAAATAGGAATGTCCAGGTGAGGAGATGGTGGGAGTTGGGGAGAGGGGTCGTGCAGGCCTCCGACTCCGTCTCTGGATCTGCTCCTCACTTAAATGATGTATAGTTTGGAATATTAGCAATCATGTATTCCAAAAAACAATTAAAATGTAAAACATTAACCCAAAAGAAAAAAAAAACAAAACACATTAACAAGGTCTCATTTAGGCAAAAAAAATGCATACTGCACACATGCACACGCATTAATGCAAATTTACATTAGCAAAGAAAAAAATTAAAACAAGATTGTCATAGATATATAAACATTCAAATATCCACTTACACCGACGGATCCTCATCCGAAGACGCGCAAGCAGTTGTGGGGACCGGCGCCATAAATCTGACCACCGGCGCTCCAATTGTCCGATGGTCCTATGATAGCCCATTGTCCGCAGCCTGCGCCGCACCTCCGTGTACGCCCGACGCTTGACCATGTTGGTGACGGGGGGGCGGCCTATCCGTTATACGGCGATCAATGATATCGGTGAGCACCAGCAGCTCATGCCGTGTAAAAGCACTGGCTCTCATGATGGCAATGGGTTTTCTTTAAGACAAATCAGTTTTATTACAGGGACCCCTAAATTTTGAATGGCTAATGTACTTTCATAAATAACATGAACAATTCTATTGGTTAATGTGTGAGTCATGTGAACAACCCATAAAAATATATTGTGACTTAGGATTGGCTTGCTGCATTTTGATGCGTTAGCAACAATCCGGGAAAAAAAAAATATTTTCAATATTATAAACCTAAATAAAAACCCCCCAAAAACGCACAAACAACGTTTGGATTTAAAATAAACAAGTTTGCCGTTAAATGCGGACGGAAACTACGGACCAAAATGAACACAAAACAAACAAAGTTTATTGACATTCAAAATAGAAACAAGATTGAAAACATTCGACCAACAATTAAGTAAATGAAGGCAATGATTGGCACCAATCGATTCACGGATGTTTGCCGAACGAGAAACAAGGCAATCGACAAATGACAGGCCTACTTCCCGTAGTACTTGTGCAAGCGAATACTTCAACAAAATACGAGTAGTGCGCTCGCTATTTCGGACGCTCGTTAGCTAGAGGAGGGGTTGGGGAAATATGGGGCGGAAGACTCGCGACCACACGTGCAAGTGCTTGGTTTGACATTTGGACGGTCGTACCTACTGCGGGCGAACGGCTGATTGCGTCCGGCTCTGAATCAAGCCCTCAGGTTGTTGCCACCAATCAGGTTACCATATAAATCAATGACAAGGATATATTAGTACTTGTCTGCACTGACAGAGACCCCCGGAGGAAGTCACATGTGGCAAAACATGTTTGAACTCAAACTTATATTTATATTATCTCTTGCAATTAATAACTTTATCTGTATAGCTCTCATGTTTCTGATGCATTCTACATTCTGATTACATTCTGCAATGTCATATATATTATATGTATATTCAGTGCTATTTTTCAGCAGAAACTCAGCTCCTGAACTTCACATTAACTATGACGTAATGTCCTGGGCCAAAATGTAGTTTCCATAAGATAAGTTTAATTTTAAAGTACCTTTTGAGGGCGGGATGTACTAAACGAAAAACGCGGTAAAACCCCGTTTCCGGCGTTTTACCACATTTTTTGTATGCATCATCAGCTGGCTGCACGATTGCCACAAATGTTTCTGAGAGTGCTGCCTTGAATCCAGTGATCAAAAAAATAAATAAATAATAATTAAAAAAAATATATATATATATATATATATACACGCACACATGAGATCAGGGTATTTCTTTAAGTACAGAAATTATACATTTTGAAGATAAACTAATACCCCTTTTACACCAGAGCAAAAACCTGGGTTATTGCTGGGTCTACCCGGGTCGCAGCTCAGTGTGAAAGGGTCCTTGAAAAATAACCTGGGTGGCTGTGGGGCAGTCACCTCCCACTTTTGATGACCTCACAGGTTTAGCAGGGCAGACCCAGGTTCAGTGTGAACGGGGCTGACCTGAGAATAACTCAGATCGATGGTGCTGTGTAAACGGTGTCTGACCTGGGTTGGACCCGGGCTTTTGGTGGAAAAGAGGTATTCAGGAGTTTTTTCTTCTTGTGTTAGCCTTAAAGGGTTAATGAGCTTGGTAAGAGGACATTGTGCCTGTGTCACAGGTGATGTCATTGCGCCGTCTGGAGACACAAACCTTCATCTCTAATTTACTTTGACACAAAGGGGGAGAGGACAGCGCTGCCATGTACATTTACATTAAGCCGGTGCTGGCACCATCTGTCTCATTCCTCTGTGTGTAGTGACCCGATGCTGGCACTGGCCTGAGAGACTGGCATAGGAGCTGACTGTCTGACTGCCGCTTGTCTGACCTTCCAGAGGGGGTTCTATCAGGAAATGTTCTCTAGGAGATCAATCCTCAGCAGTACATGAAAGACATTACTGGGGACAATGTGTATTCATTATATATTAACGTTTATTTATAGAGCACCAGCCTCTCACTTTGTACTTTACATTTGGGAACAAAACAGTAATAAAATAAGGCTGGTAAACAACAGACAGACAGAGAGGTACGAGGGCCCTGCCCACAAATCGCTCACGGTCTATAGGCAACACCGATATGATTATGGGAATAACAGAAAGTACTAAATAGTTTACTTTAAATGAAGCATCAGTTTAAGGCAAGTTAGTGAGACTTTGCGCCCGATCCACAGGTGGACGCAGTGACCTTGTCGCACGCAAACGGCCCATGTGCATGCGGCTGAGTCACATGGTGGATGCGTCCCGATAGGAAACAGCACTGCTACCGTTGGTGATACTCCCCTACCGCCCGTGCTGGTGTGCTCCGGAATGGGTATGAAATACCGCTGGCCGCATGGCCGGCGGTTCGATTCCCGTCAGCGGCAGCCCGACATCAGCAGAGTTCTGAGCAGCGGAAGCCCGACAGCGCTGGAAATCCCAATCGTGGATAGGTGAGTATCTACTAACCTAACCTAACCCCCCTAACCCTCCTTAGGGGTGCCTAACCCTAACTTCCCCAAGTGCCTAATCCTAATCCCCCCTCTAAGTGCCTAACCCTAACCACCCCCTTCCCCGCTGCCTAAACCTAAGTCCCCCGGGGGGTGCCTAACCCTAAATTCCCCCCGGGGGTGCCTAACCCTAACCCTCCCTCACCCTAGCCTAACCCTCCAGGGGGGTGCCTAACCATAAGTCCAACCCGGGAGCCCTAAACCTAACCCTCCCCCCCGCGGCTGTCCGTTCGCGGCGCCCGGCATCACTACGATCGGGATGCCGGGCGCCGGTCTCCCGGCGTCGGGGAAATGCGGGCGTCTACATCTAGACGCCCGGCATTACACCCTTGCCGAGATATGACAGTCGGGAAGCCGGCTGCCGGTATTTAGGCAGTCGGCTTCCCGTGTGCTCCTTATGCGTTCCCCATAACTCTGCAGAAGGAGACTGGCCCCCCTGCAGTGGTGCGTTAACCTTTCCCATTGCTGGCCTGTACCTCCGTGGAGTTAAATTGTAGAATATTAAACAATAAAATGCATTAGATGCTAAATGATCATTACATCATACACATTAGGTCACAGAAACAATCAATTAGAATCCCCTCCGGTTCATCGCAGGACGAAAGATCAAATTAGCAGAAGACATTAATCACGCCGAGCAGACACGATAACTCCCTCAGGCCCATCGCAGGGATCATCATTCATAAGAGCCACAAGGTGTGCGGCTGAGTATTGCTCGGCTGCACCTGCGATATTTGTTTTGGGTAAATTGTGACGACAAGGGATTTTTCTATCGCTGCAATAAAAAATAAAATTGCCTGCTCGCTGGAGAAAGAGGGTTTTCTTTTATAAATGGTACAATAACATAGGGCTTAATTTATCAACCATGCTTATCAAGGACGGCATATTTAGTTTAGTATCACAGTGATCCTAACGAGTATGCCAGTGATGGGGGCTCAGCAAAGCCGGGAAGGGTTTTGCTGGGTCCTCATTGCCGGCGATGGGCAGAATGGTAGGTAAGCAGAATCTAAGAGGCGTTGTTGGCAGACGAGCAGAAGTTGGTTCAATAGTGGCAACGTACATATGTCACAGTAGCAGATAAGGAGAAATCCGTGAGACATGGTCAAAGCCAGGTCAAAAGTCTAGGAACAAGCAAGAACAGTCCAAAACACAGCTTTGGGAATACAAGGAGAACGTGCAATAATAAAGTACCCAGGGACAGGGTGGGTTACCTTAAATAGGCTGAGAGACATCACGGGCATGGATGATAAAAGACCTGGGTGGCGCACGTGTGCCGTGGCACCAGAGGCTCAGTACGTGGGGGTAAGCTTCAGAACGCACTGGCAGGCTATGGCGGATAACTGTTGTAATCCATTGGCAGGAAAGTCGCCAGAACCAAGTCATCCGCATAGGGAATGCGCAAAGTCCCCAAAGACGTCACTGGGCTGAGCTGAGCATGGAGGCTGCCATGTCAGAACAGGTGCCGCTTGTGCCATAGAAGACCACTTTGTAATAAGCGTTTCTCAACCATGGCACTGAAATCCCCGCCACCGTTGCACATTTACCAGGTCTCCCCATAGAATCACAGAATGTCTCTGAAAGGTAGAAATCCTGTCCTGCTACGGTTCTAGAGGAGCAGAGCTGAGAGATACCATAATAATGTCACGGCAATAGAGGGGCCTCTGCTGACCAGATTGCCCCTTTTACCCCAGTCAGTGCCACAATTTGATTGTTCTTGATGATTGACAGCCAGATTCAGAGGTGGACGCAGAGGTGCCTGCAGCTGCGACTATTGGCGGTCGCCCCATCTGCGACTTTATGCTTCCTTCCCTTGTCTATATCTGTGCGTCCGAATGTGCATGGACTGAGACGCCCGCTGTCAGCGTCCGTACACGCTGTAGTTCAGATTGGTGCATCCTTATACGCCACCGGTCACACCATGAAAACGTTCCACAGCCGTATGGCAGGCGCAGTTACTCCGCCCGTGTATGGCCTCCTGTGTGAGCGGCCCAGCGTCTGTGGGCCTGATACAGAGATGGAAGCTATTTGCATCCCTGCTGTGTCTCTGGACACAGCAGCGATGCGGGAATATGCTAACACCACAGGGCAGGCGCGCATGCAGGGGGGGTTTCCAAGTACCTAGAAACCCCCGTGCCTGCCGATCAATCGCCGCACAGCTTGTAAGGCACCCGGCAGCAAATTTGGCCACTAACGCCAGTCGCACGAGCCATTCACGGCTCGCAGACCGGCATCCAATCAGGAGCAGCCACGTGTCCGCTCCTAATTGGCTGTAGGTCCTTGCGGCCGGCGCATTATTCTAAAGTGCCACCGTGGGATCCTGAAGGGAAGAGTGCACTGTGCAGCACACCACTGCGGCAAAGCGAGTGCTGAGAGTGCTATGTGAAGGGGTTGTGTGTGCAGAGATGCCGGTGAGGTGTGTGTACTGTGTATGCAGATTGTGTAGGTGTTGTGTTACACAGCCCCAGGGGTATACAAAAGACAAAAGACTCCCGCTGTTGGCTGCGCGTATCCGAGTGCTGCTTCCAAAGATGCAGCACTGGATTACCTTTGTGAGCACTGGTCACAGCATCAGCCGTCTGAGTAAGGCTACTCAAAATGGCAGCACAGATGGTGTAATGGTTAGCATTCCTGTCTCATAGCACCGAGGTTGTGGGTTCAATTCCCACCACGCCCCTAACTGTGTGGAGTTTGTATATTCTCCCTGTGCTTGCGTGGGTTTCCTCTGGGTGTTCCGCTTATACTGGTAGGTTAATCGGCTCACATTAAAGATTAACCCTAGTGTGTATTTGAGCATGTAGTAGGGAATATAGAGTGTAAGCTCCACTGGGGCAGGGACTGATGTGAATGACCAAATACAGTCAGGTCCATAAATTTTGGGACATTGACAGAATATTCATATTTTGTCCTCTATTCACCACCACAATGGCTTTGAAGTGAAACAAACAAGATGTGCTTTAACTGCAGACTTTCAGATTTAATTTGAGGGTAATTACATCCAAATCTGTAAAGCGCTGCAGAATTTGTGTGTGCTATATAAATAATTGGTAATAAATAATATTAATATATAAATCTCCATAGCTGAGGCCAGTAAATGGCACGCCTAACGCTGCCTCTTCCCCTCCCCCAAATGGCTGCAGCATGTCAATCAGGGGGCAGTACAGATCCTGCGCATGCCATGGGAGCTCTATGCAAACATCAGGTTTGTGGCTGGTCTCACTCAATGGGGTATATTTACTGAAGTGCAGGTTTTCAAGAGCCCATAGCGACCAATCAGATTTTACTAATCATGTATCTAGTACCTTCTAAAAATGATAGCAAGACTTTGGTCGCTATGGGCAAAATCTCCACTTATGAGGAGATCGTGTTCCATTTCACATACAGGGGGGTATCCAATCACTAAATTACCCGGGCTAATAACCTCACCCGGGGCTATCCAATTAGCCCCAAAGTCGGCCTGACACTGGCACTTATCAGGGTTTTTTATTCGGGACCTAATGTGTCCCGAAAAAGAATCCACGATAATTGCTGTTTTTTCACCTTAAAAAAAAAAAAATGGCAAAAACACATGGGTTCCCGAGCGTATCGTGGCACCGATGTGTTTTCGGGAGAATTATCCTATTATTTCGACCAAAATAATAGGATAGGGTGAAAAAAAGACATTGGCGAAAATCGGTGAAAAAAAAACCCCGTTTTTTGCCGATCGCGGGGGTCATTTAATGCCCGAACAATGTTCGGGACTAATTGGATTCGCCTCTTCCCTCTGTCCGGGATATGCCAAACATGATGGACTAGAGTTAGGTAAATAATAATTATACTTTATATATATGAAGACTAATGCAAACCAGTAGATGTGATTAATCTCATCTGAAAACGCTTCTGGGTCTCAGAAATGATGGTTCCTGCGATGAGGGAGTTATCGTGTCCGCCCAGTGTGATTAATGTCTCCTGCTAATGTGATCTTCTGTCCTGTGATGACCCGGAGGGGGTTCTAGCTGATTGTCCCTATAACCTAATGTGTGTGATGTAATGATCATTAGGCCTCTAATGCATCTCATTATTTACAATGCTGCATTCTGACTCCACTGGGGTCCAGCACCAGAGAGTGTTTGAGAAACCACAATGGGCCTGATTCAGAGGTGGGCGCAAAGGGCGGCCGGGCAGCGTCTTTGATTGCAGCTGAGAAGTTATGCAAATGTCGCAGTCACCATCTTTTGTACAGAGGCGCCCACCACTGTCTTCTTATATCCGCTGTTTCTGTACAAAGAGGCAGCATCAGACAAACATCAGTACAACAACATCATACTACTAAACCCTATACAACAACATCATACTACTAAACTCTGTACAACATCATACTACTAAACCCTACACAACAACATCATGCTACTAAACCCTACACAACAACATCATACTACTAAACCCTACACAACAACATCATACTACTAAACCCTACACAACAACATCATACTATTAAACCCTACACAACAACATCATACTACTAAACCCTACACAACAACATCATACTACTAAACCCTATACAACATCATACTACAAAACCCTACACGACAACATCATACTACTAAACTCTGTACAACATCATACTACTAAACCCTATACAACAACATCATACTACTAAACCCTACACAACAACATCATGCTACTAAACCCTACACAACAACATCATGCTACTAAACCCTACACAACAACATCATACTATTAAACCCTACACAACAACATCATACTACTAAACCCTACACAACAACATCATACTACTAAGCCCTATACAACATCATACTACTAAACCCTACACGACAACATCATACTACTAAACCCTACACAACGTCATACTAATAACCCCTACACAACATCACACTACTAAACCCTACACACCAACATCATACTACTAAACCCTACACAACAACATCACACTACTAAACCCTACACAACAACATCACACTACTAAACCCTACACAACAACATCACACTACTAAACCCTACACACCAACATCATACTACTAAACCCTACACAACAACATCATACTACTAAACACTATACAACAACATCATACTACTAAACCCTACACACCAACATCATACTACTAAATCCTACACAACAACATCATACTACTAAACACTATACAACAACATCATACTACTAAACCCTACACACCAAAATCATACTACTAAACCCTACACACCAACATCATACTACTAAACCTTACACAATGTCATACTAATAATCCCTACATAACATCACACTACTAAATCCTACACACCATCATACTACTAAACCCTACACAACAACATCACACTACTAAACCCTACACACCAACATCATACTACTAAACCCTACACACCAACATCATACTACTAAACCCTACACAACAACATCATACTACTAAACCCTACACAACAACATCACACTACTAAACCCTACACAACAACATCATACTACTAAACCCTACACACCAACATCATACTACTAAACCCTACACAACAACATCATACTACTAAACACTATACAACAACATCATACTACTAAACCCTACACACCAACATCATACTACTAAACCCTATACAACATACTATACAACATCATACTACTAAACCCTACACAGCAACATCATACTACTAAACCCTACACAACAACATCATACTACTAAACCTTACACAACGTCATACTAATAACCCCTACACAACATCACACTACTAAATCCTACACACCAACATCATACTACTAAACCCTACACAACAACATCACACTACTAAACCCTACACAACAACATCACACTACTAAACCCTAAACACCAACATCATACTACTAAACCTTACACAACAACATCATACTACTAATCCCTACATACCAATATGATACTACTAAACCCTACACACCAACATCATACTACTAAACCCTATACAACATACTATACAACATCATACTACTAAACCCTACACAGCAACATCATACCATTAAACCCTACACAACAACATCATACTACTAAACCTTACACAACATCATACTAATAACCCCTACACAACATCACACTACTAAACCCTACACACCAACATCATACTACTAAACCCTACACAACAACATCATACTACTAAACGCTACACAACAACATCACACTACTAAACCCTACACAACAACATCACACTACTAAACCTTACACAACAACATCATACTACTAAACACTATACAACAACATCATACTACTAAACCCTACACACCAACATCATACTACTAAACCCTACACAACAACATCATACTACTAAACCCTACACAACAACATCATACTACTAAACACTACACAACAATATCATACTACTAAACCCTACACAACAACATCATACTACTAATCCCTACACACCAACATCATACTACTAAACCCTATACAACAATATCATAGTACTAAACCTTAGACACCAACATCATACTACTAAACCCTACACAACAACATCATACTACTAAACCCTACACAACGTCATACTAATAACCTCTACACAACATCACACTACTAAACCCTACACAACAATATCATACTACTAAACCCTACACAACAACATCATACTACTAAACCTTAATCAACATCACACTACTAAACCCTGCACAACAACTTCATACTCCAATAACATGTAACTACCTGGTTATAATGATGCTACAACATCATACTCAAATAATATTTAAATACTCTGTAATAATGATACTACAGCGTCATACTACCATAATATGTAACTACTCTGTAATAATGATACTACAACGTCATACTACAATAATATATAACTACTCTGTAATAATGATACTACAACCATACTACAATAATATAATACTACCCGATAATTATGGTACTACAACATCATACTACGATAATATAATGCTACCCGATAATTATGGTACTACAATATCTTACTACAATACTATAATACTACCCGATAATAATGGTACTACAACATCATACTACAATAATATATAACTACAATGTAATAATGATACTACAACGTCATACTACAATAATATATACTACTCTGTAATAATGGTACTACAACATCATACTACAATAATATATAACTACTCTGTAATAATGATACTACAACATCATACTACAATAATATATAACTACAATGTAATAATGATACTACAACGTCATACTACAATAATATATACTACTCTGTAATAATGGTACTACAACATCATACTACAATAATATATAACTACTCTGTAATACTGATACTACAACATCATACTACAATAATATATAACTACTCTGTAATAATGGCACTATATCATCATACTACAATAATATGTAACTACTGTCGAAGCCGGATAATTGGCTGAGACAGGATCGGTTTTAAAATTAAATCTGCACGACGCCATTTTGCGACTGGCCGCCCAGCGCCATTTTAGTGAATCTCGCCCATTATAAGTACATACGGCGATGCTAGTATTTAACGTTGTGAGATTCCCACGCAATAGAAAAAAGGTAAAAGTCCTCATCATATAAATACAGTCACTAAAACATATGAAATTATCAACCCTGCAAAACACGTACCACGGTGTACTCCACAAACACGTAGTCGCACAATGCTAACTAGCGTCTTTTCTCAATTCCCCAATACTTACACATTGCACACTTACATAAAAAGGTTCCCTAGCATTAAAGTGTAATATTCAAGGTTTATTCAGTATTATTAATGTTGTGAAATAAACGTAATTTGATATCTAAGGTTTAGTACATGGTAAACAGACAGTGTTTCTTGTCGTTCTGATCCACTGTGTCTTTGCAGATTTCCGGTACCATCGGTGAGGAGATGTGTCTGCAAACTATGGACCATAGAGAGTTAACACATTAAAATGTACTCTGTAATGTAGCCAGCTTAGATTTATTGTGCAGCGGGAAACAGGACACAAAGAGCTATTGGAGGCTAGATTGTGTCCATACGAATTGACCTATGAACTGTACTATAACAGGAAGAAGAACCAATGGAATCATGCCAAACTGTTCTATTGTATTGCCTATCTCTGCTAGAGTATGTGGGCTCTCTAAACCTGGATGCCAGTCTGCTTGCTTTGCTGTTGACGGAGGTTTCTACTTTGATGCCGGTATCTGGGTCCAGAGCGCGTGCGTATGTAACGACTGTACCTTGGGTCTGTATAAATTATTTGCGCTAATTGTATTTAGATCACAGTGTGTAACCATCTGTTTTTATATTGAATAATAACTTTTTGTGCTTTGGAACCACACTCAAAGTCTGAAAGCATTTATTTCTTGTGCGACTCATAACGCTAAATAGCGACAATTTTAGAAGGTATAGACAGGCAGGAATCGATACTACTCTGTAATAATGATACTACATCATCATACTACAATAATATGTAACTACTCTGTAATAATGATACTACATCATCATACTACAATAATATGTAACTACTCTGTAATAATGATACTACAACGTCATATTACCACCAGATCTAACAACTAATATTACAACACACCACTATTCAACAGTGGAAATATTCCAATGGTAGTAACAAATATGCATTGAAATGATTGTTTCATTGGAAAAAAAATTTATTTCAAGAATATATACAGCCGTATTCTACATAACTTACTATCATTGCTAAGGACATGGCCTGAATTAACTTGGGGACAATTTTGTCGTATATGTAAAATATCTGATGCTGAGCCTGGGTTGAAAGTTTTTTAGTAATGTTTTGAAAAATACGATTTATTATAAATAATATATCCGCATACTGAAAGGGTAATAGACGGCTAGGAAAAGCTTCTGGGGCCTAGTCATCAACACTAATTTCCACACTCCCCATACATTAGTACATTAGTATGGGAAAGTAGAAATTAGGCTATTCATCAAATTCCGAAAATTATGTATTTTCAGAACTTGATGCTGGTACTATACGCCACTCTGTGGTGGCATACAGCGGGTCACACTTACCTGCTTACAGCGTGAGCAGGTCCTCCTCCGGCTCCCTCGTCCCTCCTCTGGCTTCGGCTGCTGCTCTGACACAGACTGTGTGTTCTCCCGAAAGAACACAGTAAAGTCTTCTGCCTGGCTGTACTGTCCGCTGCAGAACAGGGCCGGGCGGCAGGTCGGGGTCCGCGGCTGCAGCCTGTGACAGGCGGCCAGGTAGGTGGGGAAGGGGAGCGGAGTGGGGGGTTTGGGGGCGGATGGACACATCATTACCGCAGCCGTAATCAGCGCTGCGCATGCGCCGCTTTTGTGAATGTAAAGGCCCAAGCGCAGCACTGATTACAGCTGCGGTAAGGTATGTATAGGCAGGGAAAAGTATCTATTTTCCGAAAAGCTGTCATCGCAAAAATGACAGCTTTTCGGAATAGCTACTTATGGAGAGGAGGAATGATGAATTCCTCCGATAATTAGGTAGAACTCCATGCAATTTGTAAACCTAATTACCTCCATCGATATTTTAGTAATGATGAATAAGCCCCTCTCTCTGAACGTGATTGTTTTATTCTGAGATTATGCCTTTTAAAAAGAAGCTAGATAGGTCATTAACTATTTATAAAACATAATTTAGACTTTGACAACTCAGCTCCTGTGAGGATTGATAATATGACTCCGGCAATAGAGAGTCCCCATTTTTCATAAACGCTCTAATGGTCAGATCACCCGACACACTCATGCAACACAAACACACAACGCCTTAACTAAAATAAAAGACAGAGACATTGCGTTGGGTGAAAATGGGTCAGCTTTTTATTAACGCTACATAGAACCGATTTAATAAAACTTTTAATTTAACTCTTACTATTAAGCATTAGTTCTAAACTTAATAACTTGTAAAGACAAAATGGTGGCGGGGACTTGGATGGCCTAGCACAGAAAGCGACATGTTAAATAAGCATGTAAGAAAAATAACAAAATAACGGGCCTGAACAGCCCGCCAAAATCAAACCTCGGGACCAACTGCCCCCTTTTTTCCCTACAACTCGCAAGGTCTCCGGCCTCCTGCCCGACCTTGCGGGGATTACAACTTGGCGGGCCCCCGTGCCAGTGAGGGGGACCGTACACACCTGGACCGGTGGTACTCACGGCGTCCTCATGTCCGTCCCAGCCGCACGGGCAACCCCCCAGGAGTCAACACAAACATACCCAAAAACATTCACTTAAACCATAAGGCCATACAAGACCGGCCACCACAACATAAGTCGACATAATCTAACAAACCACACCAAAAAACCTAGGGAAGGTGGGTGGGCAATCTCCTGAAGAAAAGAGGCAGAATAGAATCTGCTTCTCCCATAAACCCCCAGTTCAGAACTCCACCCCATCACAACACTCTGCCTATTGGCTAAGCTAACAGACCCTGACACCACCCATCTGCAGGACTGCTAATCCCATTTTTGTATTACAAAGCGTGCCCAGTGACAGACCAGAGGTTTATGTCACTCCTGTCATACAGGAATGACATCAGTGGTCTGTCTCATTGTTTTGCCATCCATGTCAATATTTTTGGCCTTATCAATAATTAGTTCATTTTCATATGTGTCTAACACCACAACAAATTACACCGGTGAGGGAACAAATGACGGAACATGAGGCTTAGTGGGACTCAGGGCCATCTCTTCCATTGGGCTTGTTGGGCAATTGCCCAAGGGCCTGAAGCTTGTAGGGGTCCACCAACCCGCCCCCCTGCAGCTGCGGCCAGTTGGTATATTTGTGATATTTTTATAAGCCGGCTGCCGGTGCACTGTAATCCGATCTAACCACCCCCACCCCAACCTCCCAGTGACGAGTACTCACCTCACTCCCAGTTTCACTTCATTCACCGGTTTCAGACCAGTCAGACAGAGTCTATCTGCATGTGTGGGAGGTCTGATGGGCATGCAGGAGGGTTTAATTTTATTGACCATTTACATTTTTTCCCAGTGAATGGGTGGGTAGGGGCCCCAGTGCATTGCTTTGCCCAGGGCCCACATTGCTGTTAAGACAACCCTGGTGGGACTCGTGTTATTATTATGAAATCATTAGAGATTTTTTTTTAAATAAATACAAAAGGAAAGTTCGCAAACTCTGCCATTACAGTCCACATTTTAAGGCTATCCTTGCTTAAGCACAGGTGACTTAATTAGTGCCTCAGTCAATTGGATTAACCATCTGGACTCAAGCATGGATAGCCTTAAAACCTGGACAGTACTTGACGGAGTTTGCAAACCTCTGCTGTAGAACAAATGTTAAATTATATTGCTCCCAACCCAGACTCCTCATCTTCGATCACCACTACAGATACCATCAGTGCTGGCTCCAGAGTTGGGGGCTGTCCAAAATCCAAATGGGGGAGCCACACCAAATGCCAGTGAGTCCCGGCCGGTAATCTTTGGCAGCATTTGGGGTGGCAGTTGGTGTGTCTCCCCTTTTTAAATTTTGGACTGAGCTGCAGCCTCACCTCTGGAGCCGTCACTGGATACCATCATAAGTATAAAGGCAGTGATCCCTAGATTATAACGAATCTTAGGGGATAATCTTTGTCCCCATTACGTCCATAAATCCATAGAGATAAAAGCAATGGGAAGAAAATGACAGCTGTCCAAATGATTTTTTTTGGTAACGTTAGTGGCAACAATCACTATAACCAGTATCATAGCAAATGTAAAGTTAGTAACACAAGATGACAGCAGGGTGACAGTTATATCACAAGTAGTAAACGTGGCAATGAAACAACCACTGAAAACACAAAGGGCGAAGCAGAATATATGACAACAGCCAGCTTTGCCTGTAAACACATGACCACATCCTGCTCCACCTGCTCACCCCGGGCTTCACACATACTACATGTTGAAGAATACTGCAAGTGTTGTACCCAGAGCACAGAAATGACTATCTTCCTCATCTTGTGGTGCTGTGAGCAGCGGGATCGTGTTGGCATCAGCGAGCAAATAGAAGCAGAGATTTTGGTATGAGAAATGTCCATCGAGTCCGCCAAAGTAACGCCATGTTGTCTTTTGAGGGTGGTATTTTTTTTTTTTTGTCCATTTCTTCACAGTAACATTGTTCTTCGTACTTTAGAAATGGTTCTGTTGGTGCGTTATATTTTTATTTTAGATAACATTGCAGATCTTGTTCCTCGGTGATTCCCTGACTCCAGAGGTTCCCCAATATGGGCCTAATTCATATTTGTGCGCTAATCGCATCCCCGCCGTGTCTTTGGACAGCGATGCTAAATTATGTTAATGCCGCAGGGTTTATGGGCCTCATTTATCAACGAGTGTTATCATTCACAACGAGTGATAAAACTCGCTGTGTATGATAAATGGTGCTCCAGCCAATCAGCTCCCAACTGTCATTTTTCGAACAGATGATAGTTGGGAGCTGATTGGCTGGAGCACTATTATTATGCGCAACATGTGACAATGTGAGGTCCTTTGCCCGGTAATAGTGCAGTATACCAGATCCTCCGCCTATCACTTGCCTGATACAAACAAAAAGTAGTGTTGTCGATGCCCCTCCCTCAAGGACAGGACTACTCACTATGAGGCATAGGCTGTCGGTTGATAGAGGCGCCCCTGAGCAGGAGAGAGGCGCGTCTTCAATGCCTCACTATTGGCCCCCAAACAGATGCAAACTCACAATCCTGGTGCATGTTGCAAGCTGCAGGCCACGTCTGATTCGCCCAATGCGTCTGCACACACCCAATTACCAAATATAGTATAACTGCCGCAGCTGCTAGTGTACTGAGGGCCTGATTCAGAGCCGGACGCTATTTGCGCTCGCTCGTTCAGAAAAAAGGGGTGGCTATTCAAATGAACCGTTCGCTCTTTGCGGTCTGTTCACGCCTCTAGGTCTGAACGAGCGAACAAAACTTGCGGTCGTTTTTTGGAAAACTACGCCCCCTGGCCGCTCGCATCCTACGTCATGTCCGCTATTTATTAGATTAATCGAGTACATCGACCAGGGTATGAACTGCTCGCTATTCTTGTGGTTGGTTTTTCCTACCGCATACATGCGAGCAGTTCTGACTATAAAATAACCCAGTGACGTGGTCAATGACGCTGCTGTATTAATTATGCACACCCATAAAACGCCCGTTTTGACCTTTAAGCACATCTGCGTTCGGATCTCCACTCCCCGTTTTCAAGCACCTTCCCCTGTTACCACCCACATACGCCCCCTCCTCCTGTCACTCAAAATAGCAGGCATTCGCTATTTAGCGAACACACGATTTTCGGCCGCACTGACTGGTTCGCGCATGTGTATTACGATCCGTACGCATGCGCAGTTGTGCAAACATCGCTCGGAACGAACGAGCGGCTCTGAATCAGGCCCTGAGCACACTTTTTAAAATGAAGCATGTTTTCTACTGTGTTTGGGAATGGGAGGCTGCTGACCTGGTTACCGGTGTAGAAAAAGTAAAACAAATATATATATATTTCCATTTTTTTTAAGAGTCTGTGTGCATTTTGCTGCCTATGCAGAGTCAGCAGCATCTCATGTTTGCAGCATAGGTTGCAAAGTGTTGATTTTTCACCCCCTGGTCGCATTTTCCATTTGCTCTTAGTTACAAGTTGCGTCCAGCTGCGCTTACGGTCCTTTATAATGACGCCAAACATCTTCACTTTCAGGCTTGATTCTAAAGCTATAGAGAAGTCATATTTGATTAAATGGTCTCAATCATTTGTGGCTGTGTATTCCATACGGCACAGGCTACTGAGGACACGTCACCGGATCAAGAGGACATCTTTTTGCATGATGAAGGTCAGCGGTGACCTCTTCTGTCTCCGACCTTGAAATAACAGCTGGAAATTCCTTTGATTCCTCACTAAAACGTCTGGAACCCTCTGAGACACAAATGGCATCGATTCATCACAGCGCATAATGCCCTTTACAGGGAGAGGTTTTGCAGACAGGCAAGGAACATATGAAGAGATCCACAGTGGTTACATGAAGGGTTTGATGTTGGTCAAGAACTAGGACACAGTGAGATGTCTCAGCTCAAAGGAGGTCCTTACGCCTTCATCTCATAAATATATTTTGATATATGAAGGATAAAAGGTAGCCGTTCCCAGACGCTTCATGTTATTTATGCAACAGAGGAGAAGAAGAAGTGGTTTAAGCAAGAGATTTATCAAACTATCTCGTACTTTCTATACTTTCCGCATAAATGACTTCAGTATTCTATTGGGGTACAATGCATAGTTGGCAACATTTCGACTAGCCCATCTGGTAGGAGGCAGCCAGGTTAGCAATAGGCATGGCCAACGACCATCGATGATTTAAAAATCATCGATGGTTTATGGCCGATGTCAAATGCTTTTGACACTGATGGGGGAGAACCAGATGGTTTCCCTCCATAAATGTCTAAGCATAACCGAATGTTTTTTTTTTTTACAAGGTGGCAGGACACGAAGCATAGCTCCAACCCCCTCACCCGCAAAGCCCCACCACCAGGTTCTGATTGGCCTACGGGCCAGTCAGTTAAAAAACTGGGATATCCATCAATTGGTGAAACCATCAATGGTCATCCATAGAATAGTTTGGTACCATCGATGGCTACTTGATATTTTGCCATTGATGAAAACCATCAATGGCAACACCACCGATGGCCAACACCACCGATGGCCATCCCTAGTTAGCAATGGGCAGGGGCATTGCACAGTCAAGTGGGCGGTGCAAGGGCATGACATCACACCCACATCATTGTGGCCCCACCCCCTACTATACAATGCCACGATTAGCAGGAGGTGGGGCCACGATGACATGATTCAGTGCAAGTCACCTGGACCACCCACTTCACTTGGGAAGTAGGTGGCTGCAGGCAGCCTTCAGGAGACTTTTGCCCACTTTTTCAGGCTTTCCGAGTCTCCTGGACCTGCTTGAAGAATAGGGAAGTATACATGGGGAGTTTTAAGAGTGTGCAGCCTCCGTTTGGGCCCCCTCCTCTCCGGCAGTGTAGTAACATCTGGCTTTGTACCAAACTCTACTGCGCATGCACAAGACTCTGCCAACATGGCGCCCCATGCTTTGTTCCTGGAGACATCTCTAGTGCGCATGCACAAATCACCGTGAAAATGGCCGCCGCGCCACTTCTGTCACTTCAGTCTGCAGAACTGGCCGACACAGGTCACTGTAAAGATAAGTATACTAATTACAGGGTGTGTTGTGTGGGACCCCCTAGGGGTGGGCAATAAGGAGCCCTCCAGCTGTTGTTGAGCTGCAAATCCCAGCATGCATTGCAACATTTTTAGCATGGCCAAATAGCAAAACTGTGACAGGGCATGCTGGGATGTGTAGTTTTACAACATCTGGGGGGGGCTGCTTATTGCCCACCCCTAGACCCAGGGGCCCGTGTCCCTAGTGAAGTGGGCAAGATGAGGAGATAGTACCAGGAATCACAGGTCTGTCTGGAGGGGGTGGGGCTAAAGTGATGCAGTTTGTGCATGATGCGAAAAGCACGACCCCACCCCTGGAATGCTCCACTGTATCTCCTCTCCCAGCTTCTTCCGGAGAGGAACAACTAAAAGTTGCAAGTATGGTATAAAGACCAATCAGTGTTGTCACTTTCAGTTACTGTCATTTGCTTATTGTTGACTCTCATAGTCAGTCTATAAGAAAGGGTCCTGGACTGCACACCCTGAATATATAGAATGGGAGGTGCTACCTGATGAGACTGTTAGTGCAGGCACAGAAACAGACAGATCACAGGTGCACAACTCCAAATGACTGATTATATACAAATACATTATGCAATAAAATTGTGCAATGAATAGAGGTTTTTTTAGCATGATCATGGCAAAGGTTAAGGGCCTATCCACCATATCCAAGTAACCTCTGTATACTCAGGGTGTGCAGTCCAGGACCCTGTCCTATACACTCCATTTAGTGTGCTTCTTCGCCCACCTGAAGGCTGAGACACCTTCTACCTGGACTAGCACCCATTCCTTATTGGTTTATAGCATGGAGTCTGGTATTGTGAATGCACACTAGTAGTAATAGGCACAATTTTAGGTAAGTCCTACAAATGATACACTATAGTGCAACTTTGGGTTGATTTTTGGGGCGTGGGTCCTCTGGATTGCTTTGGTTGGTCTGCTTCAGGGCATCGCATTATAACTAGGGGTGAGCGGGTTCGGATTTCTGAAATCCGAACCCCCCCGAGCCCCCCCGATCCGAGTCCGATCCGAATCAGGCTCGACTTTTCCCGCCTGACTCGGATCTGAAATCGAGGCAAAACGTCATCATCCCGCCTTCCTAGTCTCGCGGGTTTTGGATCCTATATAAGGTACCCACGTCGGCGCCATTTTCTCACTCGGCTGTGGACAGTGAAGAGGGAGGGTGGGAGTTAGGGCTGTGTAGTGTAGTGTAGTGTAGTGCTGCTGTTGTCCACTACTTCAAAGTCCATAGGGGCTGGCTGTGTTGTGCTGTGCTGCTGTTGTTAATAGGGGCTGTGTCCACTACTTCAAAGTCCATAGGGGCTGGCTGGACTGTGTTGTGCAGTCAGTTCTCCATAGGGGCTGTGTCCACTCCAAAGTCCTGTGCAGTGTCCCAGTCCTAAAGAGGTGCTGTAGTGTTGTCCAGGGGGTGCTCTGTCCATCAGGGGTGCTCCCCCCAAGTGCTAAAAAAATAATATATTTTCTGTGTTTGTGAATTGTGTGTGCAGTAGCCGCACGTGCATCAACAAAGTAGTGCCAAGCGTGCGCCTGTGTCATAAGTAAAGGGCCGGCTGGCTTGACCGTTAAGGGTGCTGTAACCCCCGAAAGTACACTCCAGTCCAAACCAAAAAAATAATTATTTTCTGTGTTTGTGAATTGTGTGCGCAGTAGCCGCACGTGCATCAACAAAGTAGTGCCAAGCGTGCGCCTGTGTCATAAGTAAAGGGCCGGCTGGCTTGACCGTTAAGGGTGCTGTAACCCCCGAAAGTACACTCCAGTCCAAACCAAAAAAAAAATTATTTTCTGTGTTTGTGAATTGTGTGCGCAGTAGCCGCACGTGCATCAACAAAGTAGTGCCAAGCGTGCGCCTGTGTCATAAGTAAAGGGCCGGCTGGCTTGACCGTTAAGGGTGCTGTAACCCCCGAAAGTACACTCCAGTCCAAACCAAAAAAAAAATTATTTTCTGTGTTTGTGAATTGTGTGCGCAGTAGCCGCACGTGCATCAACAAAGTAGTGCCAAGCGTGCGCCTGTGTCATAAGTAAAGGGCCGGCTGGCTTGACCGTTAAGGGTGCTGTAACCCCCGAAAGTACACTCCAGTCCAAACCAAAAAAAAAATTATTTTCTGTGTTTGTGAATTGTGTGCGCAGTAGCCGCACGTGCATCAACAAAGTAGTGCCAAGCGTGCGCCTGTGTCATAAGTAAAGGGCCGGCTGGCTTGACCGTTAAAGGGTGCTGTAACCCCCAAAGTACACTCCAGTCCAAACCAAAAAAAAATTTATTTTCTGTGTTTGTGAATTGTGTGCGCAGTAGCCGCACGTGCATCAACAAAGTAGTGCCAAGCGTGCGCCTGTGTCATAAGTAAAGGGCCGGCTGGCTTGACCGTTAAAGGGTGCTGTAACCCCCAAAGTACACTCCAGTCCAAACCAAAAAAAAATTTATTTTCTGTGTTTGTGAATTGTGTGCGCAGTAGCCGCACGTGCATCAACAAAGTAGTGCCAAGCGTGCGCCTGTGTCATAAGTAAAGGGCCGGCTGGCTTGACCGTTAAAGGGTGCTGTAACCCCCGAAAGTACACTCCAGTCCAAACCAAAAAAAAAATTATTTTCTGTGTTTGTGAATTGTGTGCGCAGTAGCCGCACGTGCATCAACAAAGTAGTGCCAAGCGTGCGCCTGTGTCATAAGTAAAGGGCCGGCTGGCTTGACCGTTAAAGGGTGTTGTAACCCCCAAAGTACACTCCAGTCCAAACCAAAAAAAAAATTATTTTCTGTGTTTGTGAATTGTGTGCGCAGTAGCCGCACGTGCATCAACAAAGTAGTGCCAAACGTGCGCCTGTGTCATAAGTAAAGGGCCGGCTGGCTTGACCGTTAAAGGGTGCTGTAACCCCCAAAGTACACTCCAGTCCAAACCAAAAAAAAATTTATTTTCTGTGTTTGTGAATTGTGTGCGCAGTAGCCGCACGTGCATCAACAAAGTAGTGCCAAGCGTGCGCCTGTGTCATAAGTAAAGGGCCGGCTGGCTTGACCGTTAAAGGGTGCTGTAACCCCCGAAAGTACACTCCAGTCCAAACCAAAAAAAAAATTATTTTCTGTGTTTGTGAATTGTGTGCGCAGTAGCCGCACGTGCATCAACAAAGTAGTGCCAAGCGTGCGCCTGTGTCATAAGTAAAGGGCCGGCTGGCTTGACCGTTAAAGGGTGCTGTAACCCCCAAAGTACACTCCAGTCCAAACCAAAAAAAAATTTATTTTCTGTGTTTGTGAATTGTGTGCGCAGTAGCCGCACGTGCATCAACAAAGTAGTGCCAAGCGTGCGCCTGTGTCATAAGTAAAGGGCCGGCTGGCTTGACCGTTAAAGGGTGCTGTAACCCCCAAAGTACACTCCAGTCCAAACCAAAAAAAAAATTATTTTCTGTGTTTGTGAATTGTGTGCGCAGTAGCCGCACGTGCATCAACAAAGTAGTGCCAAGCGAGCGCCTGTGTCATAAGTAAAGGGCCGGCTGGCTTGACCGTTAAAGGGTGCTGTAACCCCCGAAAGTACACTCCAGTCCAAACCAAAAAAAAAATTATTTTCTGTGTTTGTGAATTGTGTGCGCAGTAGCCGCACGTGCATCAACAAAGTAGTGCCAAGCGTGCGCCTGTGTCATAAGTAAAGGGCCGGCTGGCTTGACCGTTAAAGGGTGCTGTAACCCCCAAAGTACACTCCAGTCCAAACCAAAAAAAAATTTATTTTCTGTGTTTGTGAATTGTGTGCGCAGTAGCCGCACGTGCATCAACAAAGTAGTGCCAAGCGTGCGCCTGTGTCATAAGTAAAGGGCCGGCTGGCTTGACCGTTAAAGGGTGCTGTAACCCCCAAAGTACACTCCAGTCCAAACCAAAAAAAAATTTATTTTCTGTGTTTGTGAATTGTGTGCGCAGTAGCCGCACGTGCATCAACAAAGTAGTGCCAAGCGTGCGCCTGTGTCATAAGTAAAGGGCCGGCTGGCTTGACCGTTAAAGGGTGCTGTAACCCCCGAAAGTACACTCCAGTCCAAACCAAAAAAAAAATTATTTTCTGTGTTTGTGAATTGTGTGCGCAGTAGCCGCACGTGCATCAACAAAGTAGTGCCAAGCGTGCGCCTGTGTCATAAGTAAAGGGCCGGCTGGCTTGACCGTTAAAGGGTGCTGTAACCCCCAAAGTACACTCCAGTCCAAACCAAAAAAATTTTTATTTTCTGTGTTTGTGAATTGTGTGCGCAGTAGCCGCACGTGCATCAACAAAGTAGTGCCAAGCGTGCGCCTGTGTCATAAGTAAAGGGCCGGCTGGCTTGACCGTTAAAGGGTTCTGTAACCCCCAAAGTACACTCCAAACCAAAAAAATATATATTTTCTGTGTTTGTGACTTGTGTGCACTGTGGCTGCACGTGCATCAACAAAGGAGCAGCGCCAAGCGTGCGCCTGTGTCCCATAAGTAAAGAGCCGGCTGGCTCATTTCTTAAAGGGTGGTGTAACCCACAAAGTGCACTACTCTCCAGCAAAAATAAAAAAATATTTTCTGTGTTTGTGTGCGCTTTAGCCGCACGTATATATCAATATAACATAAATGGAGGACCAAACTTTCTCTGATAAAAATAAAATAGGGAAAGATCAAGAACCACTTCCTACTAGTGCTGTTGCTGCTGCTGGGAGTTGTTCATCATCCCAGAGAGGAAGTAGGAACATCACTACTTTTACTAAACAATTGACCCTCCAACAGTCCCTAGCGATGAGGATGAAGTACGACAGCAGTCATCCTGAAGCAAAACGTATAACTGAGGCCTTGACTGCTATGTTGGTGTTAGACGTGCGTCCGGTATCCGACATTAGTGCAGTGGGATTTAGACAATTGATGGAGGTAGTGTGTCCTCGGTTCCAAATCCCGTCTAGATTCCACCTGCATCCTCAAAGCAGCAGCGACAAGCGTGCGTCTGTCTGTTAAAGGGTGGTGACACCCTCAAAGTGTGCTACACAAACAATTAAAATATTGTTCTTTTTTTTTCTGTCTTTGTGAAATGTGTGGGCTGTAGCCGCACCTGCATCCTTAAAGCAGCAGCGACAAGCGTGCGTCTGTCTGTTAAAGGGTGGTGACACCCTCAAAGTGTGCTACACAAACAATTAAAATATTGTTCTTTTTTTTTCTGTCTTTGTGAATTGTGTGGGCTGTAGCCGCACTTGCATCCTCAAAGCAGCAGCGACAAGCGTGCGTCTGTCTGTTAAAGGGTGTTGTAACTCTCAAAGTGCTCCAAAAAATAAAAAAAAATGTTTTAATGTGTTTGTGACTTGTGTGCGATGTAGCCACACTTGCATCCTCAAAGCAGCAGCGACAAGCGTGCGTCTGTCTGTTAAAGGGTGGTGACACCCTCAAAGTGTGCTACACAAACAATAAAAATATTCTTCTTCTTTTTTCTGTCTTTGTGAATTGTGTGGGCTGTAGCCGCACCTGCATCCTTAAAGCAGCAGCGACAAGCGTGCGTCTGTCTGTTAAAGGGTGGTGTAACTCACGAAGTGCTCCAAAAAATAAAAAACTATTTTTTTTATGTGTTTGTGACTTGTGTGCGATGTAGCCGCACTTGCATCCTCAAAGCAGCAGCGACAAGCGTGCGTCTGTCTGTTAAAGGGTGGTGACACCCTCAAAGTGTGCTACACAAACAATAAAAATATTCTTCTTTTTTTTTCTGTCTTTGTGAAATGTGTGGGCTGTAGCCGCACCTGCATCCTTAAAGCAGCAGCGACAAGCGTGCGTCTGTCTGTTAAAGGGTGGTGACACCCTCAAAGTGTGCTACACAAACAATTAAAATATTGTTCTTTTTTTTTCTGTCTTTGTGAATTGTGTGGGCTGTAGCCGCACTTGCATCCTCAAAGCAGCAGCGACAAGCGTGCGTCTGTCTGTTAAAGGGTGTTGTAACTCTCAAAGTGCTCCAAAAAAATCAAAAATTTTTTTTTAATGTGTTTGTGACTTGTGTGCGATGTAGCCACACTTGCATCCTCAAAGCAGCAGCGACAAGCGTGCGTCTGTCTGTTAAAGGGTGGTGACACCCTCAAAGTGTGCTACACAAACAATAAAAATATTCTTCTTCTTTTTTCTGTCTTTGTGAATTGTGTGGGCTGTAGCCGCACCTGCATCCTTAAAGCAGCAGCGACAAGCGTGCGTCTGTCTGTTAAAGGGTGGTGTAACTCACGAAGTGCTCCAAAAAATAAAAAACTATTTTTTTTATGTGTTTGTGACTTGTGTGCCATGTAGCCGCACTTGCATCCTCAAAGCAGCAGCGACAAGCGTGCGTCTGTCTGTTAAAGGGTGGTGACACCCTCAAAGTGTGCTACACAAACAATAAAAATATTCTTCTTTTTTCTGTCTTTGTGAATTGTGTGGGCTGTAGCCGCACCTGCATCCTTAAAGCAGCAGCGACAAGCGTGCGTCTGTCTGTTAAAGGGTGGTGACACCCTCAAAGTGTGCTACACAAACAATTAAAATATTGTTCTTTTTTTTTCGGTCTTTGTGAAATGTGTGGGCTGTAGCCGCACCTGCATCCTTAAAGCAGCAGCGACAAGCGTGCGTCTGTCTGTTAAAGGGTGGTGACACCCTCAAAGTGTGCTACACAAAGAATAAAAATATTCTTCTTCTTTTTTCTGTCTTTGTGAATTGTGTGGGCTGTAGCCGCACTTGCATCCTCAAAGCAGCAGCGACAAGCGTGCGTCTGTCTGTTAGAGGGTGGTGTAACCCTCAAAGTGTGCTCCACAAACAATAAAAATATTCTTTTTTTTTTTCTGTCTTTGTGAATTGTGTGGGCTGTAGCCGCACTTGAATCCTCAAAGCAGCAGCGACAAGCGTGCGTCTGTCTGTTAAAGGATTACATCGGTGACAGCATCCAAGTAGGCATGTCAGACAGTCCGTACCTGTACTGGCAGGAAAAAGAAGCAATTTGGAGGTCCCTGTACAAACTGGCTCTAGTTTACCTGAGTTGCCCCCCCTCCAGTGTGTACTCCGAAAGAGTGTTTAGTGCAGCCGGGAACCTTGTTAGCGAAAGGCGTAGGAGGTTGCTTCCACAAAATGTGGAGAAGATGATGTTCATAAAATGAATGATCAACTCTTCCAGGGAGACCAGCCTCCAGAACGTACAGAGGGACCTGTGGTTCCAGCAGGGACGAATTAATACTCTGTGAGGATGAGGATGTACATAACACTGAAGAGGGTGAGGAATCTGTGGATGAGGAGGATGAGGACGACTTCTTGCCTCCGTAGAGCCAGTTTGTGCAGGGACAGATTAATTGCCAGCTTGTTTTGTGGGGGCCCAAACGAACCAATCATTTCAGCCACAGTTGTGTGGCAGACCCTGGCGCTGAAATTATTGGTTTGTTAAAGTGTGCATGTCCTGTTTATACAACATAAGGGTGGGTGGGAGGGCCCAAGGACAATTCCATCTTGCAGCTCTTTTTTTTCTTTGCATTATGTACAGTTTGGGGCCTAGTTTTTCAATGCCATCCTGTCTGCCACTGCAGTTTCACGCCTAGATGGGTCACGTGTTTGTGCCGCCCACTCGTGTCGCTTAGCATAGTCATCCAGCTACCTCGGTGCAACCTTTTGGACATAAAAACACTATTGTGAGGTGTGAGGTATTCAGAATAGACTGGAAATGAGTGGAAATTAAGGTTATTGAGGTTAATAATAGCATAGGAGCAGAAAAACCTACAAATTCTGTGATTTTAGCTGTTTTTATGCTTTTTTTCAAAAAAATACAGATCCAAAACACAAAACCCAGAACCCAAAACACGGAAGGGTGGTTTTGGCAAAACCAATCCAGATCCAAAACACGAAGAAAGATCCAGATCCAAAACCAAAACACAAAACACGAAAAGTGGCCGGTGCACACCCCTAATTATAACACTTTTCCTTTTTTGCACATTTTAAACACTTTTACTGTTTGTTTTTATTATATTTGTATTTTCACCATTCTATCCTATACAAGCAGCAGCAGCTGCTCTTACCTTTCTTTACACTTCACTTTTCTCATTATGGCGATGCCCTGGGGCGGCTCGGCTGAGCTGGTTTGGGGGTGTCCTGCGCTCTGGATTTGAACCCTAGTATGTTAGAGGCCTACCCTACAGAGGTTACCTGAATATGGTGGGTAGGCCCATAACCTTGGCCATGATTATGCTAAAAACCTCTATTCATTGCAAAATTTTATTGCATAATGTATTTATATATAATCAGTAATTTCGAGTTGTGCACCTGTGATCTGTCTCATTGTCAGCCCCCAGCTGTCAATCCTCATTATCTGCTGCCTTTTCTCCATTCCGATGGTTGTATATCGGGATTTTCTCTTACATAAGTGGACAACTTCACAACATTTGTCTGTATGTTTTGTCTTGGCATTGACTGCTTTGCAGATAAACTCACAAGTGTTGCAAACAAGTTTGTGAAGTTGGTGTTATAAATTCTCTTTTTAAAGCACCAAAGAGTCATCTGACACTAGAATAAAAACATTTGTAGTGGTGTTAAATCTGGTGTTAATGTTAATCACTTCTAGGTCTAAGGTCATTATTGTTGTTTTGACTGTAGTGGTCTTTTAAAAAAAAAAAAAAAAAAAGACTTTAGTGAATAAGTATCTGAAGTAACCTAAGTGTTCAGCAGTTTTGTGAACTTTGACCATAGTTTTTTATTAGTTTTCAAAGTTCACCAGCAAGAGAAACAATGGAAACTTATACACATACCAATATTCAAACCACTATTATTTGAAGTCAGATGATTGAAGGCAATTGTTTGTCACTGCTGTTGATATCACAAGCCTCTATCTTTATATATCTAGTTAGGTACTCTTTAAAGCATGCATCTGATTACTTTATAACATTCCTCTGACAAATCATTAACTCCTTTTTAAAATCTCTCTGGAGGGTAGACTAGTATCACACTTGCCGGCTTGGCACGATTCCGCAAACAACAAAAATTATCAGATCGGCGCTGGTAAGCTGATTATGAGTAACCAAAAAAACAGCTGCACACACCTATGGGTTCTGTGTACACCCAACTGAGACCACCAAGGGGAGATCAGACAACAATGGAACAAGACAGTGTTGCACTAATAATCTAAATATTGGAATTGTTAAAGGACTAAGGGCTCTATTTACTACAATCCGCATATTGAATGCAAATTGTTGTGTGATATTAAAGGTATGAAGGTATATTGAGGTAGCAGATCCTGCTTGTTAGGAGCTGCCAGTTTGGATTAGCATTGTGTTTTTGGTTTTGTAGCGCACCTCCTATTCTTTGTGATATTATCGACTGAATTCGCATTGCAAATTCAGGCAATATCACAGGGTTTTTCACATTACCTTTTCACATTATTTTAGTATCACCTATAGTTATTACAGGGCAATTGGAGTAGAATTCGTAAAATTCTACTCCAACCCCTAAGTATCACTTATTTTTAGTAAGCAGATCACATTTCCCATAATTGTAATGGGAAATGTGATCTGGCCAAAGTTACTAAAAATAAATGTAAAACAAAATATCGGGGAAAGCCCCGTGATAATAACGCCACCTGGAGGTGGCGTTATCCAGAGTCTCCCCCGGTTACCGGCCTCCTGCCCTGCTCTAACGGGGAGAGCAGAGCCGGGAGTCGGCCCCTGTAATCAGCTGTGTGGTCTAAACAGACCGCAAGCTGATTACTGTAAAAAAAAGAAAAAAAAATTGGTAAAAAAAATTTTACTTACCTGATTCCAGGGACCGGTGATGACTCCCCTCCAGTCAGCTGGTCTCCCATAGTGCACTGCTGCCTGGTAATCAAGTGATCGGGTCCCAGTGCAGTATGGAAGATCACCTGACCGGAGGCATGGAGAACATAACCGGAGGCCCGGATCATGCAGGTAAGTGCAATTAAGGGAAGAGGGGGTCGCGGGGGGTCCGTGATCATGGGGGGCGGGGTATAGCACCGGGGGTGGGGCATAGCGCTGGGGGGTAGCAGCGGCAGCCGGTTGGCACATGTGCGGGCACTTTGTCACGGTATTTTTTGCGAAAATACCGTGATAAGGCTCTGAAGGGGATTCGCAGGGACAGAGCTTTATCGCAAGCTCTGTCCCTGCACGGGATTTATAGTAAATCCCTGTGATATTGCCTGAATTCGCAATGCGAATTCAGTCGTTAATATCACACTACAATCTGCATTCAATATGCGGATTGTAGTAAATCGAGCCCTAAGGGCTCGATTTACTACAATCCGCATTTGTAATGCAGATTGTAGAGCGATATTGAGAATTCAGGCAATATCACAGGGATTTGCTACAAATCCCTTGCAGGGACAGAGCTTCCAGGAAAGCTCTGTCCCTGCGAATCCCCTCCGCACTCTAGTCACGATATTTTCAGAAAAAAATACAGTGACTAGTGCCCGGTGCATGCGCCGACCGGCCACCGCTGCTTCCCTCCGGCGCTAAGCCCCGCCCCTGAAACTAAGCCCCGCCCCCACGATCATTGCCCCCCCCCTCCCTTAATAGAACTTACCTGCAGTCATCGATGCTCCGGTGATGTCTTCCATGCCTCCGGTCAGCTGATATCCCGTACTGCACTGGGACCCGATCACCTAATGACTCGGCAGCATTGCACTATGGGAGACCAGCTGACCGGAGGGGAGTCATCACCAGAGCCGTGACCACCGGTCCCTGCAGTCAGGTAAGTAAATTTTTCTTTTTTACTACCTTTTTTTTTTTTGCAGTCTGTTTAGACCACACAGCTGATTACTGGGACCGACTCCCGGCTCTGCTCTCCCCGTTAGAGCAGGGCAGGAGGCCGGTAACTGGGGGAGACTCTGGATAATGCCACCTCCAGGTGGCGTTATTATCACAGGGCTTTCCCTGGTATTTTTCACAATTTATTTTTAGTAACTCTGGTCGGATCACATTTCCCATTACAATTATGGGAAATGCGATCTGATTACTAAAAATAAGTGATACTTTGTGGTTGGAGTAGAATTTTACGAATTCTACTCCAATTGCCCTGTAATAACTATAGGTGATAATAAAATAATGTGAAAAGGGTGTGAAAACACCCTTTTTCACTTTATTTTAGTAAAAATAAAGTTAATAAATTGAGCCCTAAATATGGCAGAAAATCAACAAGGATTCAAGACACCAAAAGTAATATAAGAATCATCATTCTTTATATAAATTGTACTAGAAAATAGACCTAGTTACAATACAACATATACTAAAAAGTTAAAATTCTTCTGCAGAAGTCTACACAGATTAATCAATATACACATATAAAACCTCTTAATATGCATTAAATGATGTGTACACATAAATAGCTGTAATAAAAACTACATAAAGCTATCTTGTTGAATGACACAAAGATCTCACTGGATTATAATCCACAAAGATATAAATATTGCCCACGAGGAGGAAGTATATACGACTTCCTCATCGGCTAATTCCAGGTGTTGATGAGACCTGACCAGAGGTGCTGGGTCTGACTCATTGGTGGTTTTCACCAGTGACCCCTCCAAATGTGATATGGGCTTAGCTGCACCCAATAAGCAGGTCGCGGGCCCCTGGTCAGGGACCCAGGAATTAGCAACTGACAGGGAGGTAAGGAAGACAACTGAGTGGCTGGATATTATCACTAGTGAATATCGGTAGTAACCGATGTTGAGTATCACTGGAATATGTCGGTAGGGACCGATGGAGAATAACAGTAGTGACCGTTGTTGAATATCACTGGAAATATCGGTACTGACTAATGATGAATACCACTGGAGAATATCGGTAGTGACCGATGATGAATATCACTGAAGAATATCAGTAGTGACCGATGATGACTATCACTGGAGAATATCAGTAGTGACCGATGATGAATATCACTGGAGAATATCGGTAGTGACCGATGTAGACTACCACTGGAGAGTATCGGTAGTGACCGATAATGAATAACACTGGAGAGTATCGGCAGTGACTGATGCAGAATAACACTGGACAATATCGGGTGAGACCAATGTTGGTGATCACTGGCGAATGGGAAAGATTTCTGGACTGCACAACCTGACTATATATATGATGGGAGGTGCTACCTGATGAGACTAATTGCAGGCACAGAAACAGACAAATCTCAGGTGCACAACTCCAAATTATTAATAATATATATAAATGCAATTAAATTTTGCAATCAATAGAGGTTTTTAGCATAATAATGGCCAAGGTTATGGGCCTACCCACCATATGCAGGTAACCTCTTTCGGGTGGGTCCCTAACATACTAGGGTTCAAATCCAGAGTGCAGGACCCCCCCAAAGAGACACCCTTATTCTGGACTGGCACCCTTCCTTATTGGTTTAAAAGCATGGAGTATGGTAATGTATATGCACACTGTATTAGGTACAATTCTAGATAAGTCCTACAAGTTATATACTGTAGTGCAACTTTGGTTCATTTTTGGGGTGTGGGTCCCCCCTGGATTGCATTGGTTAATCTTTCTCAGGGCACCGCATTACAACACATTTTCCTTTATAACACATTTTAACCCTTCACTGTGTGTGTTTATATATATGTACTTCACTTTTTTATTTTCATTCTTTATATGCAGCTGCTCCTAACTATCTCTTTACACTGAACTTTTCTTACTATGGTGGTGCCCTGGGGCGGCTCGGCTGGGCCAGTTTTGGGGGCTCCAGCGCTCTGGATTTGAACCCTAGTATGTTAGGGACCCACCCGAAAGAGGTTACCTGGATATGGTGGGTGGGCCCATAACCTTGGCCATGATTATGCTAAAAACCTCTATTGATTGCAAAATTTTATTGCATTTATATATATTATTAATAATTTGGAGTTGTGCACCTGAGATTTGTCGATCACTGGCGAATACCAGCTTAGACTTGGTGAGAGTACACTGAAGAATCTTTTTTGAGAGAGATAAGCACACTGGAGATATGCAGCAGAGTCTAGTGAAAGAACACTGGAGATAAGAACAGCATGGAGCTTGGAACAGCACTTCAGCGAAGCAGCAACTGGAAGTAGAGAAGTTGTTCAGGCAATGTCCTGTTTTTTGGAGTCTTGCTTTATACCCTTAGGTAGCTGTCCATTGGAGGAGAGAGTCAGCTGAGAGATGGCAAGGCTACCATTGGTGGAGGGTCCGGTCAGGTAAGAAAGGCAACATGGCTGCGCCCAAGACCGCCGCCACGGGAACTCCAATATGGAGGATTGTGGAAGTCAACATGGCCCCGGGGAGAATACTCAGCGTGTCACACGCCACCGCACCTGACGTCTGACCGCAAGGCTAGTCAGGGGAAGCCGACGCTGCGGTGAGTAACAGCTGATCCCAGGCTGAATCCTGACAGGCAGTACGCTTGGCTCCAGCTTGAGATGGTGGGGTCATATGGGCTGCATGATAATCGAGGGTGGTATGCGCATGGTAGCTGGTCGCCAGGGGGAGAAAGGGAGAGGGGGCAGTTGTTGCGTGACTACAAGGTTGGGCTGAGCACGCCTCCACCCACACGGTATGAAGGGGAGCGGCAGTTGTTGCATTCCTACAAGGATAGGCCGAACACGCCCCCATGGTTAACCAAAATGGTGCGAGAGCTTTGCCCACCAGTTCTTGACTTGCCCTGTGACGTCCAGTGTTTAGTACTGGCGCTGTATGTAAAAACTGTGACTGATATTGCCCAGCACACGTTTAGACTCAGGGCCTGATTCAGAGCTGCTCGTAAGCGGCCGCTCGTTCGCTCTGGGTGATGTTCGCACAACTGCACATGCGTATGGGTCGTAATGCGCATGCGCAAAACAGTCATTGCGGTTGGAAATCGTCCGCTCGTAAAACAGCGAGGGGCTGCTAATTTGATTGACAGAATGTACCGTTTGTGGGTGGTAACAGGGGAAGGTGCTTGAAAACGGGGGAGTGGAGATCCGAACGCAGGCGTGCCTAACGGTCCAAACAGCATTTAATGGGAGTGCATAATTAGTAAAGGAGCGTCATCGACCACGTCACTTGGTTGTCTTTTAGCCTGAACTGCTCGCAGTGATAGCGGGAAGAAAATCCTACCACAACCACTGCGAGCAGTTCAGATGCCTTTCGATGTTCCCAATTAATCTAATAAATACCGGAGATGACGTGTGATGCGAACGGCAAAGGGGCGTCTTTACAAAACAGCGAGTGCAATTTTCAGATGCTCGCTCAGACATAGAGGCGTCAACACACCGCAAAGAGCGAGCGCTCAATTTAAATATCCCGCCCCTTCTTAAGAACGAGCGTCCGCAAATAGCGTCCGGGTCTGAATCAGGCCCTCGGTTATTGGATGACGCAAGGTAAAAAGGAGTCACCGGATAGTGGGCCTCTCCCATTTATGCTAGGGGCCCTGGCGATTGCATGTGACATCCATGCCAGAAGCCAGCATCATTTCAAGTGGTCATTAATCATTGTGGCAGTACATGTTGGTAGCTGCTCTATCACTTCAGTAATATCACTCAGTTACATGTAAGGGAGGGGTTATTCTATACAAGAAACAGCAAAAAGTAATCCCCCAACACTCGGAATGAAATCAGCAATAAGATTTGATTTAATTCATAGATCTGAAGCATATATTTGCAAAAATATGTCTAAGCCTTCAGGAAACTTCATGGCGTCTCTGTATACTGGAGGTCCCTAATACTTACTGAGGCGCAAAACCCAACAAAGGCGGCGAAGGCCAACCACCCAAGGGCAGCAGCAGTTAGTGAGTATAAATAGGAATAAAGCTAAATGTTAAATGTTAAAAGGCATTACACAGGTGAAATCATTGGGATCAGACACGAGCGGATGGTGAAGGATTTGCTTTGAGCATGAGCACCTGAAGCTGTGTAATATATGTACATTAGCGTGTGAACTGTCCAGTACTCATTATTTTGATGTCGCCCAGTTTGGCGTTGCTGGTGGGGAACAGGATTCAGCCCAGAGTGGAGACAACGTACGGAAAGTAGCTCTTTGATGTGTGTGAATCACCCAGGAGATTATTCCGTCCATTGATCTGGAAAGAAGTGATAGTTCATGGTCAGTTCATATAAGCTACAGTGTTGTAGGGTTTCCGTAATGTGAGCAGGCTCTGCAATGAATTCCGCACCGCCCCTGAGCGAGATGCCTGATCAGTATGTGTGCACGAAACGCCCGCAGTTTATTTGGAGAAGAATTGGGTCTTTCATACTATAATCACATCGTGCGCTCCGGGTCTCAGGGATGAAGTATTGTGTGGCTTGTAGCCAAGTGACGGCTGCTGACTCACTGTCCAAACATTACACTGAAGCTGCCCCAGCCCAGGTCTTTCCCTTCCCCATCTGGGGGTTCATAAATGTCCATATTCCAAGATTCTGAATAACAATTAAATCAAGTCAGGACGGTCATCATTATTGCTGCGGAGTCTAGGAACAGGGGCCCCTCTGAGCCCCCCACAGACTGGCTGCCTATAGACTTAGTCAGGCCTCTAAATCACAGTTCTGAGACTCTCTTTTTGTGGCTCAACTTAAAGACTGCGGAGAGAAATGTATTTTTGATGTACTGTAGACTTTGCACCCATACTAATTGTTAAAAGACCTTATTCTTAAAGTCCAGCGCTTCACTAGTACATTTATCATTGTAAAAGCGCAGGTCTCTTTTCCTATACGCTATAGTGTCTAACACTCCATGAAATGCGTCTGCTTCATTCCTACATTTATCAACGTAAAAGTGCAGGTCTCTTTTCCTATATGCTGTAGTGTCTAACACTCCATGAAAAGCGTCTGCTTCATTCCCACATTTATCAACGTAAAAGTACAGGTCTCTTTTTCTATACGCTGTAGTGTCTAACACTCCATGAAATGCATCTGTTTCATTCCTACATTTATCATTGTAAAAGCGCAGGTCTCTTTTCCTATATGCTATAGTGTCTAACACTCCATGAAATGCGTCTGCTTCATTCCTACATTTATCAACGTAAAAGTGCAGGTCTCTTTTCCTATATGCTGTAGTGTCTAACACTCCATGAAATGCATCTGCTTCATTCCCACATTTATCAACGTAAAAGTGCAGGTCTCTTTTTCTATACGCTGTAGTGTCTAACACTCCATGAAATGCGTCTGTTTCATTCCTACATTTATCATTGTAAAAGTACAGGTCTCTTTTCCTATATGCTGTAGTGTCTAACACTCCATGAAATGCGTCTGCTTCATTCCTACATTTATCAACGTAAAAGTGCAGGTCTCTTTTCCTATATGCTGTAGTGTCTAACACTCCATGAAATGCGTCTGCTTCATTCCCACATTTATCAACGTAAAAGTGCAGGTCTCTTTTTCTATACGCTGTAGTGTCTAACACTCCATGAAATGCATCTGCTTCATTCCCACATTTATCAACGTAAAAGTGCAGGTCTCTTTTTCTATACGCTGTAGTGTCTAACACTCCATGAAATGCATCTGCTTCATTCCCACATTTATCAACGTAAAAGTGCAGGTTTCTTTTTCTATACGTTGTCATGTCTAACACTCCATGAAATGCGTCTGCTTCATTCCTACATTTATCATTGTAAAAGCGCAGGTCTCTTTTCCTATACGCTATAGTGTCTAACACTCCATGAAATGCGTCTGTTTCATTCCTACATTTATCAACGTAAAAGTGCAGGTCTCTTTTCCTATATGCTGTAGTGTCTAACACTCCATGAAATGCGTCTGCTTCATTCCCACATTTATCAATGTAAAAGTGCAGGTCTCTTTTTCTATACGCTGTAGTGTCTAACACTCCATGAAATGCATCTGTTTCATTCCTACATTTATCATTGTAAAAGTGCAGGTCTCTTTTCCTATATGCTGTAGTGTCTAACACTCCATGAAATGCGTCTGCTTCATTCCTACATTTATCAACGTAAAAGTGCAGGTCTCTTTTCCTATATGCTGTAGTGTCTAACACTCCATGAAATGCGTCTGCTTCATTCCCACATTTATCAACGTAAAAGTGCAGGTCTCTTTTTCTATACGCTGTAGTGTCTAACACTCCATGAAATGCATCTGCTTCATTCCCACATTTATCAACGTAAAAGTGCAGGTCTCTTTTTCTATACGCTGCAGTGTCTAACACTCCAAGAAATGCGTCTGCTTCATTCCCACATTTATCAACGTAAAAGTGCAGGTCTCTTTTTCTATACGTTGTAGTGTCTAACACTCCATGAAATACGTCTGCTTCATTCCTACATTTATCAACGTAAAAGTGCAGGTCTCTTTTTCTATACGCTGCAGTGTCTAACACTCCAAGAAATGCATCTGCTTCATTCCCACATTTATCAACGTAAAAGTGCAGGTCTCTTTTTCTATACGCTGCAGTGTCTAACACTCCATGAAATGCATCTGCTTCATTCCTACATTTATCAACGTAAAAGCGCAGGTCTCTTCTCCTATATGCTGTAGTGTCTAACACTCCATGAAATGCGTCTGTTTCATTCCTACATTTATCATTGTAAAAGCACAGGTCTATTTTCCTATACGCTGTAGTGTCTAACACTCCATGAAATGCGTCTGCTTCATTCCTACATTTATCATTGTAAAAGCGCAGGTCTCTTTTCCTATAAGCTGTAGTGTCTAACACTCCATGAAATGCGTCTGCTTCATTCCTACATTTATCATTGTAAAAGCGCAGGTTTCTTTTCCTATAAGCTGTAGTGTCTAACACTCCATGAAATGCGTCTGCTTCATTCCTACATTTATCATTGTAAAAGCGCAGGTCTCTTTTCCTATAAGCTGTAGTGTCTAACACTCCATGAAATGCGTCTGCTTCATTCCTACATTTATCATTGTAAAAGCGCAGGTCTCTTTTCCTATACGCTGTAGTGTCTAACACTCCATGAAATGCGTCTGTTTCATTCCTACATTTATCAACGTAAAAGCACAGGTCTCTTTTCCTATACGCTGTAGTGTCTAACACTCCATGAAATGCGTCTGCTTCATTCCTACATTTATCATTGTAAAAGCGCAGGTCTCTTTTCCTATAAGCTGTAGTGTCTAACACTCCATGAAATGCGTCTGCTTCATTCCTACATTTATCATTGTAAAAGCGCAGGTCTCTTTTCCTATAAGCTGTAGTGTCTAACACTCCATGAAATGCGTCTGCTTCATTCCTACATTTATCAACGTAAAAGTGCAGGTCTCTTTTCCTATACGCTATAGTGTCTAACACTCCATGAAATGCGTCTGTTTCATTCCTACATTTATCATTGTAAAAGTGCAGGTCTCTTTTCCTATATGCTGTAGTGTCTAACACTCCATGAAATGCGTCTGCTTCATTCCTACATTTATCAACGTAAAAGTGCAGGTCTCTTTTCCTATATGCTGTAGTGTCTAACACTCCATGAAATGCGTCTGCTTCATTCCCACATTTATCAACGTAAAAGTGCAGGTCTCTTTTTCTATACGCTGTAGTGTCTAACACTCCATGAAATGCATCTGCTTCATTCCCACATTTATCAACGTAAAAGTGCAGGTCTCTTTTTCTATACGCTGCAGTGTCTAACACTCCAAGAAATGCGTCTGCTTCATTCCCACATTTATCAACGTAAAAGTGCAGGTCTCTTTTTCTATACGCTGCAGTGTCTAACACTCCATGAAATGCTTCTGCTTCATTCCTACATTCATCAACGTAAAAGCGCAGGTCTCTTCTCCTATATGCTGTAGTGTCTAACACTCCATGAAATGCGTCTGCTTCATTCCTACATTTATCATTGTAAAAGTGCAGGTCTCTTTTCCTATATGCTGTAGTGTCTAACACTCCATGAAATGCATCTGCTTCATTCCTACATTTATCAACGTAAAAGCGCAGGTCTCTTCTCCTATATGCTGTAGTGTCTAACACTCCATGAAATGCATCTGTTCATTCCTACATTTATCATTGTAAAAGTGCAGGTCTCTTTTCCTATATGCTGTAGTGTCTAACACTCCATGAAATGCATCTGCTTCATTCCTACATTTATCAACGTAAAAGCGCAGGTCTCTTCTCCTATATGCTGTAGTGTCTAACACTCCATGAAATGCGTCTACTTCATTCCTACATTTATCAACGTAAAAGTGCAGGTTTCTTTTCCTATACGCTGCAGTGTCTAACACTCCATGAAATGCGTCTGCTTCATTCTTATATTGATCAATGTAAAAGCGCAGGTCTCTTCTCCTATATGTTGTAGTGTCTAACACTCCACGAAATGCGTCTGCTCCATTCCTACATTTATCATTGTAAAAGTGCAGGTCTCTTTTCCTATACGCTATAGTGTCTAACACTCCATGAAATGCGTCTGCTTCATTCCTACATTTATCAACGTAAAAGCGCAGGTCTCTTTTCCTATACGTTGTCGTGTCTAACACTCCATGAAATGCGTCTGCTTCATTCCTACATTATCAACGTAAAAGTGCAGGTCTCTTTTTCTATACGCTGCAGTGTCTAACACTCCAAGAAATGCGTCTGCTTCATTCCCACATTTATCAACGTAAAAGTGCAGGTCTCTTTTTCTATACGTTGTAGTGTCTAACACTCCATGAAATACGTCTGCTTCATTCCTACATTTATCAACGTAAAAGTGCAGGTCTCTTTTTCTATACGCTGCAGTGTCTAACACTCCAAGAAATGCATCTGCTTCATTCCCACATTTATCAACGTAAAAGTGCAGGTCTCTTTTTCTATACGCTGCAGTGTCTAACACTCCATGAAATGCATCTGCTTCATTCCTACATTTATCAACGTAAAAGCGCAGGTCTCTTCTCCTATATGCTGTAGTGTCTAACACTCCATGAAATGCGTCTGCTTCATTCCTACATTTATCATTGTAAAAGTGCAGGTCTCTTTTCCTATATGCTGTAGTGTCTAACACTCCATGAAATGCATCTGCTTCATTCCTACATTTATCAACGTAAAAGCGCAGGTCTCTTCTCCTATATGCTGTAGTGTCTAACACTCCATGAAATGCATCTGCATCATTCCTACATTTATCATTGTAAAAGTGCAGGTCTCTTTTCCTATATGCTGTAGTGTCTAACACTCCATGAAATGCATCTGCTTCATTCCTACATTTATCAACGTAAAAGCGCAGGTCTCTTCTCCTATATGCTGTAGTGTCTAACACTCCATGAAATGCGTCTACTTCATTCCTACATTTATCAACGTAAAAGTGCAGGTCTCTTTTCCTATATGCTGCAGTGTCTAACACTCCATGAAATGCGTCTGCTTCATTCTTATATTGATCAATGTAAAAGCGCAGGTCTCTTCTCCTATATGCTGTAGTGTCTAACACTCCACGAAATGCGTCTGCTCCATTCCTACATTTATCATTGTAAAAGTGCCGGTCTCTTTTCCTATACGTTGTAGTGTCTAACACTCCATGAAATGAGTCTGCTTCATTCCTACATTTATCATTGTAAAAGTGCAGGTCTCTTTTCCTTTACGCTGTAGTGTCTAACCCTTCATGAAATGCGTCTGCTTCATTCCTATATCTATCAATGTAAAAGTACATGTCTCTTTTCCTATAAGCTATACTGTCTAACACTACATGAAATGCGTCTGCTTCATTCCTACATTTATCAACGTAAAAGTGCAGGTCTCTTTTCCTATACGTTGTCGTGTCTAACACTCCATGAAATGCGTCTGCTTCATTCCTACATTTATCAACGTAAAAGCGCAGGTCTCTTTTCCTATACATTGTCGTGTCTAACACTCCATGAAATGCGTCTGCTTCATTCCTACATTTATCAACGTAAAAGCGCAGGTCTCTTTTCCTATACATTGTCGTGTCTAACACTCCATGAAATGCGTCTGCTTCATTCCTACATTTATCAACGTAAAAGCGCAGGTCTCTTTTCCTATACGTTGTAGTGTCTAACACTCCATGAAATGCATCTGCTTCATTCCTATATTTATCATTGTAAAAGTGCAGGTCTCTTTTCCTAAACGTTGTAGTGTCTAACACTCCATGAAATGCATCTGCTTCATTCCTATATTTATCAATGTAAAAGTGCAGGTCTCTTTTCCCATAAGCTGAAGTGTCTAACACTCCAAGAAATGCGTCTGCTTCATTCCTACATTTATCAATGTAAAAGTGCAGGTCTCTTTTCCTATACTTTGTAGTGTCTAACACTCCATGAAATACATCTGCTTCATTCCTACATTTATCAAAGTAAAAGTGCAGGTCTCTTCCCATACACTGAAGTGTCTAACACTCCATGAAATGCGTCTGCTTCATTCCTACATTTATCAACGTAAAAGCGCAGGTCTCTTTTCCTATACGTTGTAGTGTCTAACACTCCATGAAATGCATCTGCTTCATTCCTACATTTATCAATGTAAAAGCGCAGGTCTCTTTTCCTATATGTTGTAGTGCCTAACACTCCATGTAATGCGTCTGCTTCATTCCTACATTTATCAACGTAAAAGCGCAGGTCTCTTTTCCTATACGCTGTAGTGTCTAACACTCCATGAAATGTGTCTGCTTCATTCCTACATTTATCAACGTAAAAGCGCAGTTCTCTTTTCCTATACGTTGTCGTGTCTAACACTCCATGAAATGCGTCTGCTTCATTCCTACATTTATAAGCGTAAAAGCGCAGGTCTCTTTTCCTATACGTTGTCGTGTCTAACACTCCATGAAATGCGTCTGCTTCATTCCTACATTTATCAACGTAAAAGCGCAGGTCTCTTTTCCTATACGTTGTCGTGTCTAACACTCCATGAAATGCGTCTACTTCATTCCTACATTTGTCAACATAAAAGCGCAGGTCTCTTTTCCTATACGTTGTCGTGTCTAACACTCCATGAAATGCGTCTACTTCATTCCTACATTTGTCAACGTAAAAGCGCATGTCTCTTTTCCTACACTTTGTAGTATCTAACACTCCATGAAATGCATCTGCTTCATTGCTACATTTATCAACGTAAAAGCGCAGGTCTCTTTTCCTATACGCTGCAGTGTCTAACACTCCATGAAATGCATCTGCTTCATTCCTATATAATTATCAATGTAAAAGTGCAGGTCTCTTTTCCTATACGCTGTAGTGTCTATCCCTTCATGAAATGTGTCTGCTTCATTCCTATATTTATCAATGGAAAAGTGCAGGTCTCTTCAACCATACGTTGTAGTGTCTAACACTCCATGAAATGTGTCTGCTTTATTCCTACATTTTTCAACGTAAAAGCGTAGGTCTCTTTTCCTATGCGCTGCAGAGTCTAACACTCCATGAAATGCGTCTGCTTTATTCCTACATTTATCAACGTAAAAGTGCATGTCTCTTTTCCTATACTCTGCAGTGTCTAACACTCCATGAAATGCATCTGCTTTATTCCTACATTTATCAACGTAAAAGTGCAGGTCTCTTTTCCTATACGCTGCAGTGTCTAACACGCCATGAAATGCGTCTGCTTCATTCCTACATTTATCAACGTAAATGCGCATGGCTCTTTTCCTATACGTTGTCGTGTCTAACACTCCATGAAATGCGTCTGCTTCATTCCTACATTTATCAACGTAAAAGCGCAGGTGTCTTTTCCTATACGTTGTAGTGTCTAACACTCCATGAAATGCATCTGCTTCATTGCTACATTTCTCAACGTAAAAGCGCAGGTCTCTTTTCCTATACGTTGTAGTGTCTAACACTCCATGAAATGCGTCTGCTTCATTCCTACATTTATCAATGTAAAAGTGCATGTCTCTTTTCCTATACGCTGTAGTGTCTAACACTCCATGAAATGCGTCTGCTTCATTCCTACATTTATCAACGTAAAAGTGCAGGTCTCTTTTCCTATACGCTGTAGTGTCTAACACTCCATGAAATGCGTCTGCTTCATTCCTACATTTATCATTGTAAAAGTGCAGGTCTCTTTTCCTATACGCTATAGTGTCTAACACTCCATGAAATGCGTCTGTTTCATTCCTACATTTATCATTGTAAAAGTGCAGGTCTCTTTTCCTATATGCTGTAGTGTCTAACACTCCATGAAATGCGTCTGCTTCATTCCTACATTTATCAACGTAAAAGTGCAGGTCTCTTTTCCTATATGCTGTAGTGTCTAACACTCCATGAAATGCGTCTGCTTCATTCCCACATTTATCAACGTAAAAGTGCAGGTCTCTTTTTCTATACGCTGTAGTGTCTAACACTCCATGAAATGCGTCTGTTTCATTCCTACATTTATCATTGTAAAAGTGCAGGTCTCTTTTCCTATATGCTGTAGTGTCTAACACTCCATGAAATGCGTCTGCTTCATTCCTACATTTATCAACGTAAAAGTGCAGGTCTCTTTTCCTATATGCTGTAGTGTCTAACACTCCATGAAATGCGTCTGCTTCATTCCCACATTTATCAACGTAAAACTGCAGGTCTCTTTTTCTATACGCTGTAGTGTCTAACACTCCATGAAATGCATCTGCTTCATTCCCACATTTATCAACGTAAAAGTGCAGGTCTCTTTTTCTATACGCTGTAGTGTCTAACACTCCATGAAATGCATCTGCTTCATTCCCACATTTATCAACGTAAAAGTGCAGGTTTCTTTTTCTATACGTTGTCATGTCTAACACTCCATGAAATGCGTCTGCTTCATTCCTACATTTATCATTGTAAAAGCGCAGGTCTCTTTTCCTATACGCTATAGTGTCTAACACTCCATGAAATGCGTCTGTTTCATTCCTACATTTATCATTGTAAAAGTGCAGGTCTCTTTTCCTATATGCTGTAGTGTCTAACACTCCATGAAATGCGTCTGCTTCATTCCTACATTTATCAACGTAAAAGTGCAGGTCTCTTTTCCTATATGCTGTAGTGTCTAACACTCCATGAAATGCGTCTGCTTCATTCCCACATTTATCAACGTAAAAGTGCAGGTCTCTTTTTCTATACGCTGTAGTGTCTAACACTCCATGAAATGCGTCTGTTTCATTCCTACATTTATCATTGTAAAAGTGCAGGTCTCTTTTCCTATATGCTGTAGTGTCTAACACTCCATGAAATGCGTCTGCTTCATTCCTACATTTATCAACGTAAAAGTGCAGGTCTCTTTTCCTATATGCTGTAGTGTCTAACACTCCATGAAATGCGTCTGCTTCATTCCCACATTTATCAACGTAAAAGTGCAGGTCTCTTTTTCTATACGCTGTAGTGTCTAACACTCCATGAAATGCATCTGCTTCATTCCCACATTTATCATTGTAAAAGCGCAGGTCTCTTTTCCTATACGCTATAGTGTCTAACACTCCATGAAATGCGTCTGTTTCATTCCTACATTTATCATTGTAAAAGTGCAGGTCTCTTTTCCTATATGCTGTAGTGTCTAACACTCCATGAAATGCGTCTGTTTCATTCCTACATTTATCAACGTTAAATTGCAGGTCTCTTTTCCTATATGCTGTAGTGTCTAACACTCCATGAAATGCGTCTGCTTCATTCCCACATTTATCAACGTAAAAGTGCAGGTCTCTTTTTCTATACGCTGTAGTGTCTAACACTCCATGAAATGCGTCTGTTTCATTCCTACATTTATCATTGTAAAAGTGCAGGTCTCTTTTCCTATATGCTGTAGTGTCTAACACTCCATGAAATGCGTCTGCTTCATTCCTACATTTATCAACGTAAAAGTGCAGGTCTCTTTTCCTATATGCTGTAGTGTCTAACACTCCATGAAATGCGTCTGCTTCATTCCCACATTTATCAACGTAAAAGTGCAGGTCTCTTTTTCTATACGCTGTAGTGTCTAACACTCCATGAAATGCATCTGCTTCATTCCCACATTTATCAACGTAAAAGTGCAGGTCTCTTTTTCTATACGCTGTAGTGTCTAACACTCCATGAAATGCATCTGCTTCATTCCCACATTTATCAACGTAAAAGTGCAGGTTTCTTTTTCTATACGTTGTCATGTCTAACACTCCATGAAATGCGTCTGCTTCATTCCTACATTTATCATTGTAAAAGCGCAGGTCTCTTTTCCTATACGCTATAGTGTCTAACACTCCATGAAATGCGTCTGTTTCATTCCTACATTTATCATTGTAAAAGTGCAGGTCTCTTTTCCTATATGCTGTAGTGTCTAACACTCCATGAAATGCATCTGTTTCATTCCTACATTTATCATTGTAAAAGTGCAGGTCTCTTTTCCTATATGCTGTAGTGTCTAACACTCCATGAAATGCGTCTGCTTCATTCCTACATTTATCAACGTAAAAGTGCAGGTCTCTTTTCCTATATGCTGTAGTGTCTAACACTCCATGAAATGCGTCTGCTTCATTCCCACATTTATCAACGTAAAAGTGCAGGTCTCTTTTTCTATACGCTGTAGTGTCTAACACTCCATGAAATGCATCTGCTTCATTCCCACATTTATCAACGTAAAAGTGCAGGTCTCTTTTTCTATACGCTGTAGTGTCTAACACTCCATGAAATGCATCTGCTTCATTCCCACATTTATCAACGTAAAAGTGCAGGTCTCTTTTTCTATACGTTGTCATGTCTAACACTCCATGAAATGCGTCTGCTTCATTCCTACATTTATCATTGTAAAAGCGCAGGTCTCTTTTCCTATACGCTATAGTGTCTAACACTCCATGAAATGCGTCTGTTTCATTCCTACATTTATCATTGTAAAAGTGCAGGTCTATTTTCCTATATACTGTAGTGTCTAACACTCCATGAAATGCGTCTGCTTCATTCCTACATTTATCAACGTAAAAGTGCAGGTCTCTTTTCCTATATGCTGTAGTGTCTAACACTCCATGAAATGCGTCTGCTTCATTCCCACATTTATCAACGTAAAAGTGCAGGTCTCTTTTTCTATACGCTGTAGTGTCTAACACTCCATGAAATGCGTCTGTTTCATTCCTACATTTATCATTGTAAAAGTGCAGGTCTCTTTTCCTATATGCTGTAGTGTCTAACACTCCATGAAATGCGTCTGCTTCATTCCTACATTTATCAACGTAAAAGTGCAGGTCTCTTTTCCTATATGCTGTAGTGTCTAACACTCCATGAAATGCGTCTGCTTCATTCCCACATTTATCAACGTAAAAGTGCAGGTCTCTTTTTCTATACGCTGTAGTGTCTAACACTCCATGAAATGCATCTGCTTCATTCCCACATTTATCAACGTAAAAGTGCAGGTCTCTTTTTCTATACGCTGCAGTGTCTAACACTCCAAGAAATGCGTCTGCTTCATTCCCACATTTATCAACGTAAAAGTGCAGGTCTCTTTTTCTATACGTTGTAGTGTCTAACACTCCATGTAATACGTCTGCTTCATTCCTACATTTATCAACGTAAAAGTGCAGGTCTCTTTTTCTATACGCTGCAGTGTCTAACACTCCAAGAAATGCATCTGCTTCATTCCCACATTTATCAACGTAAAAGTGCAGGTCTCTTTTTCTATACGCTGCAGTGTCTAACACTCCATGAAATGCATCTGCTTCATTCCTACATTTATCAACGTAAAAGCGCAGGTCTCTTCTCCTATATGCTGTAGTGTCTAACACTCCATGAAATGCGTCTGCTTCATTCCTACCTTTATCATTGTAAAAGCGCAGGTCTCTTTTCCTATAAGCTGTAGTGTCTAACACTCCATGAAATGCGTCTGCTTCATTCCTACATTTATCATTGTAAAAGCGCAGGTCTCTTTTCCTATAAGCTGTAGTGTCTAACACTCCATGAAATGCGTCTGCTTCATTCCTACATTTATCATTGTAAAAGCACAGGTCTCTTTTCCTATAAGCTGTAGTGTCTAACACTCCATGAAATGCCTCTGTTTCATTCCTACATTTATCATTGTAAAAGCGCAGGTCTCTTTTCCTATACGCTGTAGTGTCTAACACTCCATGAAATGCGTCTGTTTCATTCCTACATTTATCAACGTAAAAGCACAGGTCTCTTTTCCTATACGCTGTAGTGTCTAACACTCCATGAAATGCGTCTGCTTCATTCCTACATTTATCATTGTAAAAGCGCAGGTCTCTTTTCCTATAAGCTGTAGTGTCTAACACTCCATGAAATGCGTCTGCTTCATTCCTACATTTATCATTGTAAAAGCGCAGGTCTCTTTTCCTATAAGCTGTAGTGTCTAACACTCCATGAAATGCGTCTGCTTCATTCCTACATTTATCAACGTAAAAGTGCAGGTCTCTTTTCCTATACGCTATAGTGTCTAACACTCCATGAAATGCGTCTGTTTCATTCCTACATTTATCATTGTAAAAGTGCAGGTCTCTTTTCCTATATGCTGTAGTGTCTAACACTCCATGAAGTGCGTCTGCTTCATTCCTACCTTTATCAACGTAAAAGTGCAGGTCTCTTTTCCTATATGCTGTAGTGTCTAACACTCCATGAAATGCGTCTGCTTCATTCCCACATTTATCAACGTAAAAGTGCAGGTCTCTTTTTCTATACGCTGTAGTGTCTAACACTCCATGAAATGCATCTGCTTCATTCCCACATTTATCAACGTAAAAGTGCAGGTCTCTTTTTCTATACGCTGCAGTGTCTAACACTCCAAGAAATGCGTCTGCTTCATTCCCACATTTATCAACGTAAAAGTGCAGGTCTCTTTTTCTATACGTTGTAGTGTCTAACACTCCATGAAATACGTCTGCTTCATTCCTACATTTATCAACGTAAAAGTGCAGGTCTCTTTTTCTATACGCTGCAGTGTCTAACACTCCAAGAAATGCATCTGCTTCATTCCCACATTTATCAACGCAAAAGTGCAGGTCTCTTTTTCTATACGCTGCAGTGTCTAACACTCCATGAAATGCATCTGCTTCATTCCTACATTTATCAATGTAAAAGTGCAGGTCTCTTCTCCTATATGCTGTAGTGTCTAACACTCCATGAAATGCGTCTGCTTCATTCCTACATTTATCATTGTAAAAGTGCAGGTCTCTTTTCCTATATGCTGTAGTGTCTAACACTCCATGAAATGCATCTGCTTCATTCCTACATTTATCAACGTAAAAGCGCAGGTCTCTTCTCCTATATGCTGTAGTGTCTAACACTCCATGAAATGCGTCTGCTTCATTCCTACATTTATCATTGTAAAAGTGCAGGTCTCTTTTCCTATATGCTGTAGTGTCTAACACTCCATGAAATGCATCTGCTTCATTCCTACATTTATCAACGTAAAAGCGCAGGTCTCTTCTCCTATATGCTGTAGTGTCTAACACTCCATGAAATGCGTCTACTTCATTCCTACATTTATCAACGTAAAAGTGCAGGTCTCTTTTCCTATACGCTGCAGTGTCTAACACTCCATGAAATGCGTCTGCTTCATTCTTATATTGATCAATGTAAAAGCGCAGGTCTCTTCTCCTATATGCTGTAGTGTCTAACACTCCACGAAATGCGTCTGCTCCATTCCTACATTTATCATTGTAAAAGTGCAGGTCTCTTCTCCTATACGCTATAGTGTCTAACACTCCATGAAATGCATCTGCTTCATTCCTACATTTATCAACGTAAAAGCGCAGGTCTCTTTTCCTATACGTTGTCGTGTCTAACACTCCATGAAATGCGTCTGCTTCATTCCTACATTTATCAACGTAAAAGTGCAGGTCTCTTTTTCTATACGCTGCAGTGTCTAACACTCCAAGAAATGCGTCTGCTTCATTCCCACATTTATCAACGTAAAAGTGCAGGTCTCTTTTTCTATACGTTGTAGTGTCTAACACTCCATGAAATACGTCTGCTTCATTCCTACATTTATCAACGTAAAAGTGCAGGTCTCTTTTTCTATACGCTGCAGTGTCTAACACTCCAAGAAATGCATCTGCTTCATTCCCACATTTATCAACGTAAAAGTGCAGGTCTCTTTTTCTATACGCTGCAGTGTCTAACACTCCATGAAATGCATCTGCTTCATTCCTACATTTATCAACGTAAAAGCGCAGGTCTCTTCTCCTATATGCTGTAGTGTCTAACACTCCATGAAATGCGTCTGCTTCATTCCTACATTTATCATTGTAAAAGTGCAGGTCTCTTTTCCTATATGCTGTAGTGTCTAACACTCCATGAAATGCATCTGCTTCATTCCTACATTTATCAACGTAAAAGCGCAGGTCTCTTCTCCTATATGCTGTAGTGTCTAACACTCCATGAAATGCGTCTGCTTCATTCCTACATTTATCATTGTAAAAGTGCAGGTCTCTTTTCCTATATGCTGTAGTGTCTAACACTCCATGAAATGCATCTGCTTCATTCCTACATTTATCAACGTAAAAGCGCAGGTCTCTTCTCCTATATGCTGTAGTGTCTAACACTCCATGAAATGCGTCTACTTCATTCCTACATTTATCAACGTAAAAGTGCAGGTCTCTTTTCCTATACGCTGCAGTGTCTAACACTCCATGAAATGCGTCTGCTTCATTCTTATATTGATCAATGTAAAAGCGCAGGTCTCTTCTCCTATATGCTGTAGTGTCTAACACTCCACGAAATGCGTCTGCTCCATTCCTACATTTATCATTGTAAAAGTGCCGGTCTCTTTTCCTATACGTTGTAGTGTCTAACACTCCATGAAATGAGTCTGCTTCATTCCTACATTTATCATTGTAAAAGTGCAGGTCTCTTTTCCTTTACGCTGTAGTGTCTAACCCTTCATGAAATGCGTCTGCTTCATTCCTATATCTATCAATGTAAAAGTACATGTCTCTTTTCCTATACGCTATACTGTCTAACACTACATGAAATGCGTCTGCTTCATTCCTACATTTATCAACGTAAAAGTGCAGGTCTCTTTTCCTATACGTTGTCGTGTCTAACACTCCATGAAATGCGTCTGCTTCATTCCTACATTTATCAACGTAAAAGCGCAGGTCTCTTTTCCTATACGTTGTAGTGTCTAACACTCCATGAAATGCATCTGCTTCATTCCTATATTTATCATTGTAAAAGTGCAGGTCTCTTTTCCTAAACGTTGTAGTGTCTAACACTCCATGAAATGCATCTGCTTCATTCCTATATTTATCAATGTAAAAGTGCAGGTCTCTTTTCCTATACGCTGTAGTGTCTAACACTCCATGAAATACATCTGCTTCATTCCTACATTTATCAATGTAAAAGTGCAGGTCTCTTTTCCCATAAGCTGAAGTGTCTAACACTCCAAGAAATGCGTTTGTTTCATTCCTACATTTATCAACGTAAAAGTGCAGGTCTCTTTTCCTATACTTTGTAGTGTCTAACACTCCATGAAATACATCTGCTTCATTCCTACATTTAGCAAAGTAAAAGTGCAGGTCTCTTCCCATACACTGAAGTGTCTAACACTCCATGAAATGCGTCTGCTTCATTCCTACATTTATCAACGTAAAAGCGCAGGTCTCTTTTCCTATATGTTGTAGTGTCTAACACTCCATGAAATGCATCTGCTTCATTCCTACATTTATCAATGTAAAAGCGCAGGTCTCTTTTCCTATATGTTGTAGTGCCTAACACTCCATGTAATGCGTCTGCTTCATTCCTACATTTATCAACGTAAAAGCGCAGGTCTCTTTTCCTATACGCTGTAGTGTCTAACACTCCATGAAATGTGTCTGCTTCATTCCTACATTTATCAACGTAAAAGCGCAGTTCTCTTTTCCTATACGTTGTCGTGTCTAACACTCCATGAAATGCGTCTGCTTCATTCCTACATTTATCAGCGTAAAAGCGCAGGTCTCTTTTCCTATACGTTGTCGTGTCTAACACTCCATGAAATGCGTCTGCTTCATTCCTACATTTATCAACGTAAAAGCGCATGTCTCTTTTCCTATACGTTGTCGTGTCTAACACTCCATGAAATGCGTCTACTTCATTCCTACATTTGTCAACGTAAAAGCGCAGGTCTCTTTTCTTATACGTTGTCGTGTCTAACACTCCATGAAATGCGTCTGCTTCATTCCTACATTTATCAACGTAAAAGCGCATGTCTCTTTTCCTATACTTTGTAGTATCTAACACTCCATGAAATGCATCTGCTTCATTGCTACATTTATCAACGTAAAAGCGCAGGTATGTTTTCCTATACGCTGCAGTGTCTAACACTCCATGAAATGCATCTGCTTCATTCCTATATAATTATCAATGTAAAAGTGCAGGTCTCTTTTCCTATACGCTGTAGTGTCTATCCCTTCATGAAATGCATCTGCTTCATTCCTATATTTATCAATGTAAAAGTGCAGGTCTCTTCAACCATACGTTGTAGTGTCTAACACTCCATGAAATGTGTCTGCTTTATTCCTACATTTTTCAACGTAAAAGCGTAGGTCTCTTTTCCTATGCGCTGCAGAGTCTAACACTCCATGAAATGCGTCTGCTTTATTCCTACATTTATCAACGTAAAAGTGCATGTCTCTTTTCCTATACTCTGCAGTGTCTAACACTCCATGAAATGCATCTGCTTTATTCCTACATTTATCAACGTAAAAGTGCAGGTCTCTTTTCCTATACGCTGCAGTGTCTAACACGCCATGAAATGCGTCTGCTTCATTCCTACATTTATCAACGTAAAAGCGCAGGTCTCTTTCCCTATACGTTGTCGTGTCTAACACTCCATGAAATGCGTCTGCTTCATTCCTACATTTATCAACGTAAAAGCGCAGGTGTCTTTTCCTATACGTTGTAGTGTCTAACACTCCATGAAATGCATCTGCTTCATTGCTACATTTCTCAACGTAAAAGCGCAGGTCTCTTTTCCTATACGTTGTAGTGTCTAACACTCCATGAAATGCGTCTGCTTCATTCCTACATTTATCAATGTAAAAGTGCATGTCTCTTTTCCTATCCATTGTAGTGTCTAACAGTCCATGAAATGCATCTGCTTCATTGCTACATTTCTCAACGTAAAAGTGCATGTCTCTTTTCCTATACACTGCAGTGTCTAACACTCCATGAAATGCGTCTGCTTTATTCCTACATTTATCAACGTAAAAGTGCAGGTCTCTTTTCCTATACGCTGCAGTGTCTAACACTCCATGAAATGCGTCTGCTTCATTCCTACATTTATCAACGTAAAAGCTCAGGTCTCTTTTCCTATACGTTGTCGTGTCTAACACTCCATGAAATGCGTCTACTTCATTCCTACATTTATCAACATAAAAGTGCAGGTCTCTTTTCCTATACGCTGCAGTGTCTAACACTCCATGAAATGCGTCTGCTTCATTCTTATATTGATCAATGTAAAAGCGCAGGTCTCTTCTCCTATATGCTGTATTGTCTAACACTCCACAAAATGCGTCTGCTCCATTCCTACATTTATCATTGTAAAAGTGCAGGTCTCTTTTTCTATACGCTGCAGTGTCTAATACTCCATGAAATGCATCTGCTTCATTCCTACATTTATCAACGTAAAAGTGCCTGTCTCTTTTCCTATACGTTGTAGTGTCTAACACTCCATGAAATGAGTCTGCTTCATTCCTACATTTATCATTGTAAAAGAGCAGGTCTCTTTTCCTATACGCTGTAGTGTCTAACCCTTCATGAAATGCGTCTGCTTCATTCCTATATCTATCAATGTAAAAGTACATGTCTCTTTTCCTATACGCTATACTGTCTAACACTACATGAAATGCATCTGCTTCATTCCTACATTTATCAACGTAAAAGCGCAGGTCTCTTCTCCTATACACTGCAGTGTCTTATATTCCATGAAATTTGTCTTCTTCATTCCTATATTTATCATTGTAAAAGTGCAGGTCTCTTTTCCTATACGTTGTCGTGTCTAACACTCCATGAAATGCGTCTGCTTCATTCCTACATTTATCAACGTAAAAGCGCAGGTCTCTTTTCCTATACATTGTCGTGTCTAACACTCCATGAAATGCGTCTGCTTCATTCCTACATTTATCAACGTAAAAGCGCAGGTCTCTTTTCCTATACGTTGTAGTGTCTAACACTCCATGAAATGCATCTGCTTCATTCCTATATTTATCATTGTAAAAGTGCAGGTCTCTTTTCCTAAACGTTGTAGTGTCTAACATTCCATGAAATGCATCTGCTTCATTCCTATATTTATCAATGTAAAAGTGCAGGTCTCTTTTCCTATACGCTGTAGTGTCTAACACTCCATGAAATACATCTGCTTCATTCCTACATTTATCAATGTAAAAGTGCAGGTCTCTTTTCCCATAAGCTGAAGTGTCTAACACTCCAAGAAATGCGTCTGCTTCATTCCTACATTTATCAATGTAAAAGTGCAGGTCTCTTTTCCTATACTTTGTAGTGTCTAACACTCCAAGAAATACATCTGCTTCATTCCTACATTTATCAAAGTAAAAGTGCAGGTCTCTTCCCATACACTGAAGTGTCTAACACTCCATGAAATGCGTCTGCTTCATTCCTACATTTATCAACGTAAAAGCGCAGGTCTCTTTTCCTATACGTTGTAGTGTCTAACACTCCATGAAATGCATCTGCTTCATTCCTACATTTATCAATGTAAAAGCGCAGGTCTCATTTCCTATACGTTGTAGTGTCTAACACTCCATGAAATGCGTCTGTTTCATTCCTACATTTATCAACGTAAAAGCGCAGGTCTCTTTTCCTATACTTTGTAGTGTCTAACACTCCATGAAATGCGTCTGCTTCATTCCTACATTTATCAACGTAAAAGCGCAGGTCTCTTTTCCTATACATTGTCGTGTCTAACACTCCTTGAAATGCGTCTACTTCATTCCTACATTTATCAACGTAAAAGCGCAGGTCTCTTTTCCTATACGTTGTCGTGTCTAACACTCCATGAAATGCGTCTGTTTCATTCCTACATTTATCAACGTAAAAGCGCAGGTCTCTTTTCCTATACGCTGTAGTGTCTAACACTCCATGAAATGTGTCTGCTTCATTCCTACATTTATCAACGTAAAAGCACAGTTCTCTTTTCCTATACGTTGTCGTGTCTAACACTCCATGAAATGCGTCTGCTTCATTCCTACCTTTATCAGCGTAAAAGCGCAGGTCTCTTCCCATACACTGAAGTGTCTAACACTCCATGAAATGCGTCTGCTTCATTCCTACATTTATCAACGTAAAAGCGCAGGTCTCTTTTCCTATACGTTGTAGTGTCTAACACTCCATGAAATGCATCTGCTTCATTCCTACATTTATCAATGTAAAAGCGCAGGTCTCATTTCCTATACGTTGTAGTGTCTAACACTCCATGAAATGCGTCTGTTTCATTCCTACATTTATCAACGTAAAAGCGCAGGTCTCTTTTCCTATACTTTGTAGTGTCTAACACTCCATGAAATGCGTCTGAGTCATTCCTACATTTATCAACGTAAAAGCGCAGGTCTCTTTTCCTATACGTTGTCGTGTCTAACACTCCTTGAAATGCGTCTACTTCATTCCTACATTTATCAACGTAAAAGCGCAGGTCTCTTTTCCTATAAGTTGTCGTGTCTAACACTCCATGAAATGCGTCTGTTTCATTCCTACATTTATCAACGTAAAAGCGCAGGTCTCTTTTCCTATACGCTGTAGTGTCTAACACTCCATGAAATGTGTCTGCTTCATTCCTACATTTATCAACGTAAAAGCACAGTTCTCATTTCCTATACGTTGTCGTGTCTAACACTCCATGAAATGCGTCTGCTTCATTCCAACATTTATCAGCGTAAAAGCGCAGGTCTCTTTTCCTATACGTTGTCTTGTCTAACACTCCATGAAATGCGTCTGCTTCAGTCCTACATTTATCAACGTAAAAGCGCAGGTCTCTTTTCCTATACGTTGTTGTGTCTAACACTCCATGAAATGCATCTACTTCATTCCTACATTTGTCAACGTAAAAGCGCAGGTCTCTTTTCCTATACGTTGTCGTGTCTAACACTCCATGAAATGCGTCTGCTTCATTCCTACATTTATCAACGTAAAAGCGCATGTCTCTTTTCCTATACTTTGTAGTATCTAACACTCCATGAAATGCATCTGCTTCATTGCTACATTTATCAACGTAAAAGCGCAGGTCTCTTTTCCTATACGCTGCAGTGTCTAACACTCCAAGAAATGCATCTGCTTCATTCCTATATTTATCAATGTAAAAGTGCAGGTCTCTTTTCCTATACGCTGTAGTGTCTAATACTCCATGAAATGCGTCTGCTTCATTCCTACATTTATCAACGTAAAAGCGCAGGTCTCTTTTCCTATACCTTGTCGTGTCTAACACTCCATGAAATGCGTCTGCTTCATTCCTATATTTATCAATGTAAAAGTGCAGGTCTCTTCAACCATACGTTGTAGTGTCTAACACTCCATGAAATGCATCTGCTTCATTGCTACATTTCTCAACGTAAAAGTGCATGTCTCTTTTCCTATACACTGCAGTGTCTAACACGCCATGAAATGCGTCTGCTTCATTCCTACATTTATAAATGTAAAAGCGCAGGTCTCTTTTCCTATACGTTGTCGTGTCTAACACTCCATGACATGCGTCTGATTCATTCCTATATTTATCAATGTAAACGTGCAGGTCTCTTTTCCTATACGCTGTAGTGTCTATCCCTTCATGAAATGCGTCTGCTTCATTCCTATATTTATCAATGTAAAAGTGCAGGTCTCTTCAACCATACGTTGTAGTGTCTAACACTCCATGAAATGTGTCTGCTTTATTCCTACATTTTTCAATGTAAAACGCAGGTCTCTTTTCCTATGTGCTGCAGAGTCTAACACTCCATGAAATGCGTCTGCTTTATTCCTACATTTATCAACGTAAAAGTGCATGTCTCTTTTCCTATACACTGCAGTGTCTAACACTCCATGAAATGCATCTGCTTTATTCCTACATTTATCAACGTAAAAGTGCAGGTCTCTTTTCCTATACGCTGCAGTGTCTAACACTCCATGAAATGCGTCTGCTTCATTCTTATATTGATCAATGTAAAAGCGCAGGTCTCTTCTCCTATATGCTGTATTGTCTAACACTCCACGAAATGCGTCTGCTCCATTCCTACATTTATCATTGTAAAAGTGCAGGTCTCTTTTTCTATACGCTGCAGTGTCTAATACTCCATGAAATGCATCTGCTTCATTCCTACATTTATCAACGTAAAAGTGCCTGTCTCTTTTCCTATACGTTGTAGTGTCTAACACTCCATGAAATGAGTCTGCTTCATTCCTACATTTATCATTGTAAAAGTGCAGGTCTCTTTTCCTATACGCTGTAGTGTCTAACCCTTCATGAAATGCGTCTGCTTCATTCCTATATCTATCAATGTAAAAGTACATGTCTCTTTTCCTATACGCTATACTGTCTAACACTACATGAAATGCGTCTGCTTCATTCCTACATTTATCAACGTAAAAGCGCAGGTCTCTTCTCCTATACGCTGCAGTGTCTTACATTCCATGAAATTTGTCTTCTTCATTCCTATATTTATCATTGTAAAAGTGCAGGTCTCTTTTCCTATACGTTGTCGTGTCTAACACTCCATGAAATGCGTCTGCTTCATTCCTACATTTATCAACGTAAAAGCGCAGGTCTCTTTTCCTATACATTGTCGTGTCTAACACTCCATGAAATGCGTCTGCTTCATTCCTACATTTATCAACGTAAAAGCGCAGGTCTCTTTTCCTATACGTTGTAGTGTCTAACACTCCATGAAATGCATCTGCTTCATTCCTATATTTATCATTGTAAAAGTGCAGGTCTCTTTTCCTAAACGTTGTAGTGTCTATCACTCCATGAAATGCATCTGCTTCATTCCTATATTTATCAATGTAAAAGTGCAGGTCTCTTTTCCTATACGCTGTAGTGTCTAACACTCCATGAAATACATCTGCTTCATTCCTACATTTATCAATGTAAAAGTGCAGGTCTCTTTTCCCATAAGCTGAAGTGTCTAACACTCCAAGAAATGCGTCTGCTTCATTCCTATATTTATCATTGTAAAAGTGCAGGTCTCTTTTCCTAAACGTTGTAGTGTCTATCACTCCATGAAATGCATCTGCTTCATTCCTATATTTATCAATGTAAAAGCGCAGGTCTCTTTTCCTATACTTTGTAGTGTCTAACACTCCATGAAATACATCTGCTTCATTCCTACATTTATCAATGTAAAAGCGCAGGTCTCATTTCCTATACGTTGTAGTGTCTAACACTCCATGAAATGCGTCTGCTTCATTCCTACATTTATCAACGTAAAAGCGCAGGTCTCTTTTCCTATACTTTGTAGTGTCTAACACTCCATGAAATGCGTCTGAGTCATTCCTACATTTATCAACGTAAAAGCGCAGGTCTCTTTTCCTATACGTTGTCGTGTCTAACACTCCATGAAATGCGTCTACTTCATTCCTACATTTATCAACGTAAAAGCGCAGGTCTCTTTTCCTATACGCTGTAGTGTCTAACACTCCATGAAATGTGTCTGCTTCATTCCTACATTTATCAACGTAAAAGCACAGTTCTCTTTTCCTATACGTTGTCGTGTCTAACACTCCATGAAATGCGTCTGCTTCATTCCTACATTTATCAGCGTAAAAGCGCAGGTCTCTTTTCCTATACGTTGTCTTGTCTAACACTCCATGAAATGCGTCTGCTTCATTCCTACATTTATCAACGTAAAAGCGCAGGTCTCTTTTCCTATACGTTGTCGTGTCTAACACTCCATGAAATGCGTCTACTTCATTCCTACATTTGTCAACGTAAAAGCGCAGGTCTCTTTTCCTATATGTTGTCGTGTCTAACACTCCATGAAATGCGTCTGCTTCATTCCTACATTTATCAACGTAAAAGCGCATGTCTCTTTTCCTATACTTTGTAGTATCTAACACTCCATGAAATGCATCTGCTTCATTGCTACATTTATCAACGTAAAAGCGCAGGTCTCTTTTCCTATACGTTGTCGTGTCTAACACTCCATGAAATGTGTCTGCTTCATTCCTATATTTATCAATGTAAAAGTGCAGGTCTCTTCAACCATACGTTGTAGTGTCTAACACTCCATGAAATGCATCTGCTTCATTGCTACATTTCTCAACGTAAAAGTGCATGTCTCTTTTCCTATACACTGCAGTGTCTAACACTCCATGAAATGCGTCTGCTTTATTCCTACATTTATCAATGTAAAAGTGCAGGTCTCTTTTCCTATACGCTGCAGTGTCTAACATGCCATGAAATGCGTCTGCTTCATTCCTACATTTATCAACGTAAAAGCGCAGGTCTCTTTTCCTATACGTTGTCGTGTCTAACACTCCATGAAATGCGTCTGATTCATTCCTATATTTATCAATGTAAAAGTGCAGGTCTCTTTTCCTATACGCTGTAGTGTCTATCCCTTCATGAAATGCATCTGCTTCATTCCTATATTTATCAATGTAAAAGTGCAGGTCTCTTCAACCATACGTTGTAGTGTCTAACACTCCATGAAATGTGTCTGCTTTATTCCTACATTTTTCAACGTAAAACGCAGGTCTCTTTTCCTATGCGCTGCAGAGTCTAACACTCCATGAAATGCATCTGCTTTATTCCTACATTTATCAACGTAAAAGTGCATGTCTCTTTTCCTATACACTGCAGTGTCTAACACTCCATGAAATGCATCTGCTTTATTCCTACATTTATCAACGTAAAAGTGCAGGTCTCTTTTCCTATACGCTGCAGTGTCTAACACTCCATGAAATGCGTCTGAGTCATTCCTACATTTATCAACGTAAAAGCGCAGGTCTCTTTTCCTATACGTTGTCGTGTCTAACACTCCATGAAATGCGTCTACTTCATTCCTACATTTATCAACGTAAAAGCGCAGGTCTCTTTTCCTATACGTTGTCGTGTCTAACACTCCATGAAATGCGTCTGCTTCATTCCTACATTTATCAACGTAAAAGCACAGGTCTCTTTTCCTATACGCTGTAGTGTCTAACACTCCATGAAATGGGTCTGCTTCATTCCTACATTTATCAACGTAAAAGCGCAGTTCTCTTTTCCTATACGTTGTCGTGTCTAACACTCCATGAAATGCGTCTGCTTCATTCCTACATTTATCAGCGAAAAAGTGCAGGTCTCTTTTCCTATACGTTGTCGTGTCTAACACTCCATGAAATGCGTCTGCTTCATTCTTACATTTATCAACGTAAAAGCGCAGGTCTCTTTTCCTATACGTTGTCGTGTCTAACACTCCATGGAATGCGTCTGCTTCATTCCTACATTTATCAACGTAAAAGCGCAGGTCTCTTTTCCTATACTTTGTTGTATTTAACACTCCATGAAATGCATCTGCTTCATTGCTACATTTATCAACGTAAAAGCGCAGTCCTCTTTTCCTATACGCTGCAGTGTCTAACACTCCATGAAATGCATCTGCTTCATTCCTATATTTATCAATGTAAAAGTGCAGGTCTCTTTTCCTATACGCTGTAGTGTCTATCCCTTCATGAAATGCGTCTGCTTCATTCCTATATTTATCAATGTAAAAGTGCAGGTCTCTTCAACCATACGTTGTAGTGTCTAACATTCCATGAAATGTGTCTGCTTTATTCCTACATTTTTCAACGTAATAGCGCAGGTCTCTTTTCCTATGCGCTGCAGAGTCTAACACTCCATGAAATGCGTCTGCTTTATTCCTACATTTTTCAACGTAAAAGTGCATGTCTCTTTTCCTATACACTGCAGTGTCTAACACTCCATGAAATGCATCTGCTTTATTCCTACATTTATCAACGTAAAAGTGCAGGTCTCTTTTCCTATACGCTGCAGTGTCTAACACGCCATGAAATGCGTCTGCTTCATTCCTACATTTATCAACGTAAAAGCGCAGGTCTCTTTTCCTATACGTTGTCGTGTCTAACACTCCATGAAATGCGTCTGATTCATTCCTACATTTATCAACGTAAAAGCGCAGGTGTCTTTTCCTATACGTTGTCGTGTCTAACACTCCATGAAATGCATCTGCTTCATTGCTACATTTCTCAACGTAAAAGCGCAGGTCTCTTTTCCTATACGTTGTAGTGTCTAACACTCCATGAAATGCGTCTGCTTCATTCCTACATTTATCAATGTAAAAGTGCAGGTCTCTTTTCCTATACGTTGTAGTGTCTAACACTCCATGAAATGCATCTGCTTCATTGCTACATTTCTCAACGTAAAAGTACATGTCTCTTTTCCTATACACTGCAGTGTCTAACACTCCATGAAATGCGTCTGCTTTATTCCTACATTTATCAACGTAAAAGTGCAGGTCTCTTTTCCTATACGCTGCAGTGTCTAACACTCCATGAAATGCGTCTGCTTCATTCCTACATTTATCAACGTAAAAGCGCAGGTCTCTTTTCCTATACATTGTCGTGTCTAACACTCCATGAAATGCGTCTGCTTCATTCCTACATTTATCAATGTAAAAGTGCAGGTCTCTTTTCCTATACGCTGTAGTGTCTAACACTCCATGAAATGCGTCTGCTTCATTCCTACATTGATCAATGTAAAAGTGCAGGTCTCTTTTCCTTTACGTTGTAGTGTCTAACACTCCATGAAATGCATCTGCTTCATTGCTACATTTCTCAACGTAAAAGTGCATGTCTCTTTTCCTATACACAGCAGTGTCTAACACTCCATGAAATGCGTCTGCTTTATTCCTACATTTATCAACGTAAAAGTGCAGGTCTCTTTTCCTATACGCTGCAGTGTCTAACACTCCATGAAATGTGTCTGCTTCATTCCTACATTTATCAACGTAAAAGCGCAGGTCTCTTTTCCTATACATTGTCGTGTCTAACACTCCATGAAATGCGTCTGCTTCATTCCTACATTTATCAATGTAAAAGTGCAGGTCTCTTTTGCTATACGCTGTAGTGTCTAACACTCCATGAAATGCATCTACTTCATTGCTACATTTATCAACGTAAAAGTGCAGGTCTCTATTCTTATATGCTGCAGTGTCTAACACTCCATGAAATGCGTCTGCTTCATTCTTATATTTATCAATGTAAAAGCGCAGGTCTCTTCTCCTATATGCTGTAGTGTCTAACACTCCACGAAATGAGTCTGCTCCATTCCTACATTTATCATTGTAAAAGTGCAGGTCTCTTTTTCTCTACGCTGCAGTGTCTAATACTCCATGAAATGCGTCTGCTTCATTCCTACATTTATCAACGTAAAAGTGCAGGTCTCTTTTCCTATAGGTTGTAGTGTCTAACACTCCATGAAATGAGTCTGCTTCATTCCTACATTTATCATTGTAAAAGTGCAGGTCTCTTTTCCTATATGCTGTAGTGTCTAACCCTTCATGAAATGCGTCTGCTTCATTCTTATATTTATCAATGTAAAAGCGCAGGTCTCTTCTCCTATACGCTGCAGTGTCTAATACTCCATGAAATGCGTCTGCTTCATTCCTACATTTATCAACTTAAAAGTGCAGGTCTCTTTTCCTATACGTTGTAGTGTCTAACACTCCATGAAATGAGTCTGCTTCATTCCTACATTTATCATTGTAAAAGTGCAGGTCTCTTTTCCTATACGCTGTAGTGTCTAACCCTTCATAAAATGTGTCTGCTTCATTCCTATATCTATCAATGTAAAAGTACATGTCTCTTTTCCTATACGCTGTACTGTCTAACACTACATGAAATGCGTCTGCTTCATTCCTACATTTATCAACATAAAAGTGCAGGTCTCTTCTCCTATACGCTGCAGTGTCTTACATTCCATGAAATTTGTCTGCTTCATTCCTATATTTATCATTGTAAAAGTGCAGGTCTCTTTTCTTATACGTTGTCGTGTCTAACACTCCATGAAATGCGTCTGCTTCATTCCTACATTTATCAACGTAAAAGCGCAGGTCTCTTTTCCTATACATTGTCGTGTCTAACACTCCATGAAATGCGTCTGCTTCATTCCTACATTTATCAACGTAAAAGCGCAGGTCTCTTTTCCTATACGTTGTAGTGTCTAACACTCCATGAAATGCATCTGCTTCATTCCTATATTTATCATTGTAAAAGTGCAGGTCTCTTTTCCTATACGTTGTAGTGTCTATCACTCCATGAAATGCATCTGCTTCATTCCTATATTTATCAATGTAAAAGTGCAGGTCTCTTTTCCTATACGCTGTAGTGTCTAACACTCCATGAAATGCGTCTGCTTCATTCCTACATTTATCAACGTAAAAGCGCAGTTCTCTTTTCCTATACGTTGTCGTATCTAACACTCCATGAAATGCGTCTGCTTCATTCCTACATTTATCAACGTAAAAGCGCAGGTCTCTTTTCCTATACGTTGTAGTGTCTAACACTCCATGAAATGCATCTGCTTCATTCCTACATTTATCAACGTAAAAGCGCAGGTCTCTTTTCCTATACGTTGTCGTGTCTAACACTCCATGAAATGCGTCTACTTCGTTCCCACATTTATCAACGTAAAAGCGCAGGTCTCTTTTCCTATACGTTCTCGTGTCTAACACTCCATGAAATGCGTCTGCTTCTTTCCTACATTTATCAACGTAAAAGCGCAGGTCTCTTTTCCTATACGTTGTAGTGTCTAACACTCCATGAAATGCATCTGCTTCATTCCTATATTTATCATTGTAAAAGTGCAGGTCTCTTTTCCCATACGCTGAAGTGTCTAACACTCCATGAAATGCGTCTGCTTCATTCCTACATTTATCAACGTAAAAGCGCAGGTCTCTTTTCCTATACGTTGTAGTGTCTAACACTCCATGAAATGCGTCTGCTTTATTCCTACATTTATCAACGTAAAAGTGCAGGTCTCTTTTCCCATACGCTGAAGTGTCTAACACTCCATGAAATGCATCTGCTTCATTCCTACATTTATCAACGTAAAAGCGCAGGTCTCTTTTCCTATACGTTGTCGTGTCTAACACTCCATGAAATGCGTCTGCTTCATTCCTACATTTATCAACGTAAAAGCGCAGGTCTCTTGTCCTATACGTTGTAGTGTCTAACACTCCATGAAATGCGTCTACTTCATTCCTACATTTATCAACGTAAAAGCGCGGGTCTCTTTTCCTATACGTTGTATTGTCTAACACTCCATGAAATGCATCTGCTTCATTCCTATATTTATCAAGTAAAAGTGCATTTCTCTTTTCCTATACGCTGCAGTGTCTATCCCTTCATGAAATGCATCTGCTTCATTCCTATATTTATCAATGTAAAAGTGCAGGTCTCTTCTCCTATACGTTGTAGTGTCTAACACTCCATGAAATGTGTCTGCTTTATTCCTACATTTATCTACGTAAAAGCGCAGGTCTCTTTTCTTATACGCTGCAGTGTCTAACACTCCATGAAATGCGTCTGATTTATTCCTACATTTATCAACGTAAAAGTGCAGGTCTCTTTTCCCATACGCTGAAGTGTCTAACACTCTATGAAATGCATCTGCTTCATTCCTATATTTATCATTGTAAAAGTGCAGGTCTCTTTTCCTATACGATGTCGTGTCTAACACTCTATGAAATGCATCTGCTTCATTGCTACATTTATCAATGCAAAAGTGCATGTCTATTTTCCTATACGCTGCAGTGTCTAACACTCCATGAAATGCATCTGCTTCATTCCTATTTTTATCAATGTAAAAGCGCAGGTCTCTATTCCTATACGCTGTAGTGTCTAACCCTTCATGAAATGCATCTGCTTCATTCCTATATTTATCAATGTAAAAGTGCAGGTCTCTTCTCCTTTACGTTGTAGTGTCTAACACTCCATGAAATGCGTCTGCTTTATTCCTACATTTATCAACGTGAAAGTGCAGGTCTCTTTTCCCATACGCTGAAGTGTCTAACACTCCATGAAATGCATCTGCTTCATTCCTACATTTATCAACGTAAAAGCGCAGGTCTCTATTCCTATACGTTGTCGTGTCTAACACTCCATGAAATGCGTCTACTTCATTCCTACATTTATCAACGTAAAAGTGCAGGTCTCTTTTCCTATACGTTGTCGTGTCTATCACTCCATGAAAAGCGTCTGCTTCATTCCTACATTTATCAACCTAAAAGCGCAGGTCTCTTTTCCTATACGCTGTAGTGTCTAACACTCCATGAAATGTGTCTGCTTCATTCCTACATTTATCAACGTAAAAGCGCAGTTCTCTTTTCCTAAACGTTGTCGTGTCTAACACTCCATGAAATGCGTCTGCTTCATTCCTACATTTATCAGCGTAAAAGCGCAGGTCTCTTTTCCTATACATTGTCGTGTCTAACACTCCATGAAATGCGTCTGCTTCATTCCTACATTTATCAATGTAAAAGCGCAGGTCTCTTTTCCTATACGTTGTCGTGTCTAACACTCCATGAAATGCGTCTACTTCATTCCTACATTTGTCAACGTAAAAGCGCAGGTCTCTTTTCCTATACGTTGTCGTGTCTAACACTCCATGGAATGCGTCTGCTTCATTCCTACATTTATCAACGTAAAAGCGCAGGTCTCTTTTCCTATACGCTGCAGTGTCTAACACTCCATGAAATGCATCTGCTTCATTCCTATATTTATCAATGTAAAAGTGCAGGTCTCTTTTCCTATACGCTGTAGTGTCTATCCCTTCATGAAATGCATCTGCTTCATTCCTATATTTATCAATGTAAAAGTGCAGGTCTCTTCAACCATACGTTGTAGTGTCTAACATTCCATGAAATGTGTCTGCTTTATTCCTACATTTTTCAACGTAATAGCGCAGGTCTCTTTTCCTATGCGCTGCAGAGTCTAACACTCCATGAAATGCGTCTGCTTTATTCCTACATTTATCAACGTAAAAGTGCAGGTCTCTTTTCCTATACACTGCAGTGTCTAACACTCCATGAAATGCATCTGCTTTATTCCTACATTTATCAACGTAAAAGTGCAGGTCTCTTTTCCTATACGCTGCAGTGTCTAACACGCCATGAAATGCGTCTGCTTCATTCCTACATTTATCAACGTAAAACCGCAGGTCTCTTTTCCTATACGTTGTCGTGTCTAACACTCCATGAAATGCGTCTGATTCATTCCTACATTTATCAACGTAAAAGCGCAGGTGTCTTTTCCTATACGTTGTCGTGTCTAACACTCCATGAAATGCATCTGCTTCATTGCTACATTTCTCAACGTAAAAGCGCAGGTCTCTTTTCCTATACGTTGTAGTATCTAACACTCCATGAAATGCGTCTGCTTCATTCCTACATTTATCAATGTAAAAGTGCAGGTCTCTTTTCCTATACGTTGTAGTGTCTAACACTCCATGAAATGCATCTTCTTCATTGCTACATTTCTCAACGTAAAAGTGCATGTCTCTTTTCATATACATTGCAGTGTCTAACACTCCATGAAATGCGTCTGTTTATTCCTACATTTATCAACGTAAAAGTGCAGGTCTCTTTTCCTATACGCTGCAGTGTCTAACACTCCATGAAATGCGTCTGCTTCATTCCTACATTTATCAACGTAAAAGCGCAGGTCTCTTTTCCTATACATTGTCGTGTCTAACACTCCATGAAATGCGTCTGCTTCATTCCTACATTTATCAATGTAAAAGTGCAGGTCTCTTTTCCTATACGCTGTAGTGTCTAACACTCCATGAAATGCGTCTGCTTCATTCCTACATTTATCAACGTAAAAGCGCAGGTCTCTTTTCCTATATGTTGTAGTGTCTAACACTCCATGAAATGCATCTGCTTCATTCCTATATTTATCATTGTAAAAGTGCAGGTCTCTTTTCCTATACGTTGTAGTGTCTAACACTCCATGAAATGCATCTGCTTCATTCCTATATTTATCAATGTAAAAGTGCAGGTCTCTTTTCCTAAACGCTGTAGTGTCTAACACTCCATGAAATACATCTGCTTCATTCCTACATTTATCAATGTAAAAGTGCAGGTCTCTTTTCCCATACGCTGAAGTGTCTAACACTCCATGAAATGCGTCTCCTTCACTCCTACATTTATCAATGTAAAAGTGCAGGTCTCTTTTCCTATACTTTGTAGTGTCTAACACTCCATGAAATGCATCTGCTTCATTCCTACATTTATCAACGTAAAAGCGCAGGTCTCCTTTCCTATACGTTGTAGTGTCTAACACTCCATGAAATGCATCTGCTTCATTCCTACATTTATCAATGTAAAAGCGCAGGTCTCTTTTCCTATACGTTGTAGTGTCTAACACTCCATGAAATGCGTCTGCTTCATTCCTACATTTATAAACGTAAAAGCGCAGGTCTCTTTTCCTATACTTTGTAGTGTCTAACACTCCATGAAATGCATCTGCTTCATTGCTACATTTATCAATGTAAAAGTGCATGTGTCTCTTCCTATACGCTGCAGTGTCTAACACTCTATGAAATGCATCTGCTTCATTCCTATATTTATCATGGTAAAAGTGCAGGTCTCTTTTCCTATACGCTGTAGTGTCTAACCTTCATGAAATGCGTCTGCTTCATTCCTATATTTATCAATGTAAAAGTGCAGGTCTCTTCTCCATTACGTTGTAGTGTCTAACAGTCCATGAAATGCATCTGCTTTATTCCTACATTTATCAACGTAAAAGCACATGTCTCTTTTCCCATACACTGAAGTGTCTAACACTCCATGAAATGCGTCTGCTTCATTCCTACATTTATCAACGTAAAAGCGCAGTTCTCTTTTCCTATACGTTGTCGTATCTAACACTCCATGAAATGTGTCTGCTTCATTCCTACATTTATCAACGTAAAAGCGCAGGTCTCTTTTCCTATACGTTGTAGTGTCTAACACTCCATGAAATGCATCTGCTTCATTCCTACATTTATCAACGTAAAAGCGCAGGTCTCTTTTCCTATACGTTGTCGTGTCTAACACTCCATGAAATGCGTCTACTTCGTTCCTACATTTATCAACGTAAAAGCACAGGTCTCTTTTCCTATACGTTCTCGTGTCTAACACTCCATGAAATGCATCTGCTTCATTCCTACATTTATCAACGTAAAAGCGCAGGTCTCTTTTCCTATACTTTGTTGTATTTAACACTCCATGAAATGCATCTGCTTCATTGCTACATTTATCAACGTAAAAGCGCAGTCCTCTTTTCCTATACGCTGCAGTGTCTAACACTCCATGAAATGCATCTGCTTCATTCCTATATTTATCAATGTAAAAGTGCAGGTCTCTTTTCCTATACGCTGTAGTGTCTATCCCTTCATGAAATGCGTCTGCTTCATTCCTATATTTATCAATGTAAAAGTGCAGGTCTCTTCAACCATACGTTGTAGTGTCTAACATTCCATGAAATGTGTCTGCTTTATTCCTACATTTTTCAACGTAATAGCGCAGGTCTCTTTTCCTATGCGCTGCAGAGTCTAACACTCCATGAAATGCGTCTGCTTTATTCCTACATTTTTCAACGTAAAAGTGCATGTCTCTTTTCCTATACACTGCAGTGTCTAACACTCCATGAAATGCATCTGCTTTATTCCTACATTTATCAACGTAAAAGTGCAGGTCTCTTTTCCTATACGCTGCAGTGTCTAACACGCCATGAAATGCGTCTGCTTCATTCCTACATTTATCAACGTAAAAGCGCAGGTCTCTTTTCCTATACGTTGTCGTGTCTAACACTCCATGAAATGCGTCTGATTCATTCCTACATTTATCAACGTAAAAGCGCAGGTGTCTTTTCCTATACGTTGTCGTGTCTAACACTCCATGAAATGCATCTGCTTCATTGCTACATTTCTCAACGTAAAAGCGCAGGTCTCTTTTCCTATACGTTGTAGTGTCTAACACTCCATGAAATGCGTCTGCTTCATTCCTACATTTATCAATGTAAAAGTGCAGGTCTCTTTTCCTATACGTTGTAGTGTCTAACACTCCATGAAATGCATCTGCTTCATTGCTACATTTCTCAACGTAAAAGTACATGTCTCTTTTCCTATACACTGCAGTGTCTAACACTCCATGAAATGCGTCTGCTTTATTCCTACATTTATCAACGTAAAAGTGCAGGTCTCTTTTCCTATACGCTGCAGTGTCTAACACTCCATGAAATGCGTCTGCTTCATTCCTACATTTATCAACGTAAAAGCGCAGGTCTCTTTTCCTATACATTGTCGTGTCTAACACTCCATGAAATGCGTCTGCTTCATTCCTACATTTATCAATGTAAAAGTGCAGGTCTCTTTTCCTATACGCTGTAGTGTCTAACACTCCATGAAATGCGTCTGCTTCATTCCTACATTGATCAATGTAAAAGTGCAGGTCTCTTTTCCTTTACGTTGTAGTGTCTAACACTCCATGAAATGCATCTGCTTCATTGCTACATTTCTCAACGTAAAAGTGCATGTCTCTTTTCCTATACACAGCAGTGTCTAACACTCCATGAAATGCGTCTGCTTTATTCCTACATTTATCAACGTAAAAGTGCAGGTCTCTTTTCCTATACGCTGCAGTGTCTAACACTCCATGAAATGTGTCTGCTTCATTCCTACATTTATCAACGTAAAAGCGCAGGTCTCTTTTCCTATACGTTGTCGTGTCTAACACTCCATGAAATGCGTCTGCTTCATTCCTACATTTATCAATGTAAAAGTGCAGGTCTCTTTTGCTATACGCTGTAGTGTCTAACACTCCATGAAATGCATCTACTTCATTCCTACATTTATCAACGTAAAAGTGCAGGTCTCTATTCTTATATGCTGCAGTGTCTAACACTCCATGAAATGCGTCTGCTTCATTCTTATATTTATCAATGTAAAAGCGCAGGTCTCTTCTCCTATATGCTGTAGTGTCTAACACTCCACGAAATGAGTCTGCTCCATTCCTACATTTATCATTGTAAAAGTGCAGGTCTCTTTTTCTCTACGCTGCAGTGTCTAATACTCCATGAAATGCGTCTGCTTCATTCCTACATTTATCAACGTAAAAGTGCAGGTCTCTTTTCCTTTAGGTTGTAGTGTCTAACACTCCATGAAATGAGTCTGCTTCATTCCTACATTTATCATTGTAAAAGTGCAGGTCTCTTTTCCTATATGCTGTAGTGTCTAACCCTTCATGAAATGCGTCTGCTTCATTCTTATATTTATCAATGTAAAAGCGCAGGTCTCTTCTCCTATACGCTGCAGTGTCTAATACTCCATGAAATGCGTCTGCTTCATTCCTACATTTATCAACTTAAAAGTGCAGGTCTCTTTTCCTATACGTTGTAGTGTCTAACACTCCATGAAATGAGTCTGCTTCATTCCTACATTTATCATTGTAAAAGTGCAGGTCTCTTTTCCTATACGCTGTAGTGTCTAACCCTTCATAAAATGTGTCTGCTTCATTCCTATATCTATCAATGTAAAAGTACATGTCTCTTTTCCTATACGCTGTACTGTCTAACACTACATGAAATGCGTCTGCTTCATTCCTACATTTATCAACATAAAAGTGCAGGTCTCTTCTCCTATACGCTGCAGTGTCTTACATTCCATGAAATTTGTCTGCTTCATTCCTATATTTATCATTGTAAAAGTGCAGGTCTCTTTTCTTATACGTTGTCGTGTCTAACACTCCATGAAATGCGTCTGCTTCATTCCTACATTTATCAACGTAAAAGCGCAGGTCTCTTTTCCTATACATTGTCGTGTCTAACACTCCATGAAATGCGTCTGCTTCATTCCTACATTTATCAACGTAAAAGCGCAGGTCTCTTTTCCTATACGTTGTAGTGTCTAACACTCCATGAAATGCATCTGCTTCATTCCTATATTTATCATTGTAAAAGTGCAGGTCTCTTTTCCTATACGTTGTAGTGTCTATCACTCCATGAAATGCATCTGCTTCATTCCTATATTTATCAATGTAAAAATGCAGGTCTCTTTTCCTATACGCTGTAGTGTCTAACACTCCATGAAATGCGTCTGCTTCATTCCTACATTTATCAACGTAAAAGCGCATTTCTCTTTTCCTATACGTTGTCGTATCTAACACTCCATGAAATGCGTCTGCTTCATTCCTACATTTATCAACGTAAAAGCGCAGGTCTCTTTTCCTATACGTTGTAGTGTCTAACACTCCATGAAATGCATCTGCTTCATTCCTACATTTATCAACGTAAAAGCGCAGGTCTCTTTTCCTATACGTTGTCGTGTCTAACACTCCATGAAATGCGTCTACTTCGTTCCCACATTTATCAACGTAAAAGCGCAGGTCTCTTTTCCTATACGTTCTCGTGTCTAACACTCCATGAAATGCGTCTGCTTCTTTCCTACATTTATCAACGTAAAAGCGCAGGTCTCTTTTCCTATACGTTGTAGTGTCTAACACTCCATGAAATGCATCTGCTTCATTCCTATATTTATCATTGTAAAAGTGCAGGTCTCTTTTCCCATACGCTGAAGTGTCTAACACTCCATGAAATGCATCTGCTTCATTCCTACATTTATCAACGTAAAAGCGCAGGTCTCTTTTCCTATACGTTGTCGTGTCTAACACTCCATGAAATGCGTCTGCTTCATTCCTACATTTATCAACGTAAAAGCGCAGGTCTCTTGTCCTATACGTTGTAGTGTCTAACACTCCATGAAATGCGTCTACTTCATTCCTACATTTATCAACGTAAAAGCGCGGGTCTCTTTTCCTATACGTTGTATTGTCTAACACTCCATGAAATGCATCTGCTTCATTCCTATATTTATCAAGTAAAAGTGCATTTCTCTTTTCCTATACGCTGCAGTGTCTATCCCTTCATGAAATGCATCTGCTTCATTCCTATATTTATCAATGTAAAAGTGCAGGTCTCTTCTCCTATACGTTGTAGTGTCTAACACTCCATGAAATGTGTCTGCTTTATTCCTACATTTATCTACGTAAAAGCGCAGGTCTCTTTTCTTATACGCTGCAGTGTCTAACACTCCATGAAATGCGTCTGATTTATTCCTACATTTATCAACGTAAAAGTGCAGGTCTCTTTTCCCATACGCTGAAGTGTCTAACACTCTATGAAATGCATCTGCTTCATTCCTATATTTATCATTGTAAAAGTGCAGGTCTCTTTTCCTATACGATGTCGTGTCTAACACTCTATGAAATGCATCTGCTTCATTGCTACATTTATCAATGCAAAAGTGCATGTCTATTTTCCTATACGCTGCAGTGTCTAACACTCCATGAAATGCATCTGCTTCATTCCTATTTTTATCAATGTAAAAGCGCAGGTCTCTATTCCTATACGCTGTAGTGTCTAACCCTTCATGAAATGCATCTGCTTCATTCCTATATTTATCAATGTAAAAGTGCAGGTCTCTTCTCCTTTACGTTGTAGTGTCTAACACTCCATGAAATGCGTCTGCTTTATTCCTACATTTATCAACGTAAAAGTGCAGGTCTCTTTTCCCATACGCTGAAGTGTCTAACACTCCATGAAATGCATCTGCTTCATTCCTACATTTATCAACGTAAAAGCGCAGGTCTCTATTCCTATACGTTGTCGTGTCTAACACTCCATGAAATGCGTCTACTTCATTCCTACATTTATCAACGTAAAAGTGCAGGTCTCTTTTCCTATACGTTGTCGTGTCTAACACTCCATGAAAAGCGTCTGCTTCATTCCTACATTTATCAACCTAAAAGCGCAGGTCTCTTTTCCTATACGCTGTAGTGTCTAACACTCCATGAAATGTGTCTGCTTCATTCCTACATTTATCAACGTAAAAGCGCAGTTCTCTTTTCCTAAACGTTGTCGTGTCTAACACTCCATGAAATGCGTCTGCTTCATTCCTACATTTATCAGCGTAAAAGCGCAGGTCTCTTTTCCTATACGTTGTCGTGTCTAACACTCCATGAAATGCGTCTGCTTCATTCCTACATTTATCAACGTAAAAGCGCAGGTCTCTTTTCCTATACATTGTCGTGTCTAACACTCCATGAAATGCGTCTGCTTCATTCCTACATTTATCAACGTAAAAGCGCAGGTCTCTTTTCCTATACGTTGTAGTGTCTAACACTCCATGAAATGCATCTGCTTCATTCCTATATTTATCATTGTAAAAGTGCAGGTCTCTTTTCCTATACGTTGTAGTGTCTATCACTCCATGAAATGCATCTGCTTCATTCCTATATTTATTAATGTAAAAGTGCAGGTCTCTTTTCCTATACGCTGTAGTGTCTAACACTCCATGAAATGCATCTGCTTCATTCCTACATTTATCAACGTAAAAGCGCAGTTCTCTTTTCCTATACGTTGTCGTATCTAACACTCCATGAAATGCGTCTGCTTCATTCCTACATTTATCAACGTAAAAGCGCAGGTCTCTTTTCCTATACGTTGTAGTGTCTAACACTCCATGAAATGCATCTGCTTCATTCCTACATTTATCAACGTAAAAGCGCAGGTCTCTTTTCCTATACGTTGTCGTGTCTAACACTCCATGAAATGCGTCTACTTCGTTCCCACATTTATCAACGTAAAAGCGCAGGTCTCTTTTCCTATACGTTCTCGTGTCTAACACTCCATGAAATGCGTCTGCTTCTTTCCTACATTTATCAACGTAAAAGCGCAGGTCTCTTTTCCTATACGTTGTAGTGTCTAACACTCCATGAAATGCATCTGCTTCATTCCTATATTTATCATTGTAAAAGTGCAGGTCTCTTTTCCCATACGCTGAAGTGTCTAACACTCCATGAAATGCATCTGCTTCATTCCTACATTTATCAACGTAAAAGCGCAGGTCTCTTTTCCTATACGTTGTCGTGTCTAACACTCCATGAAATGCGTCTGCTTCATTCCTACATTTATCAACGTAAAAGCGCAGGTCTCTTGTCCTATACGTTGTAGTGTCTAACACTCCATGAAATGCGTCTACTTCATTCCTACATTTATCAACGTAAAAGCGCGGGTCTCTTTTCCTATACGTTGTATTGTCTAACACTCCATGAAATGCATCTGCTTCATTCCTATATTTATCAAGTAAAAGTGCATTTCTCTTTTCCTATACGCTGCAGTGTCTATCCCTTCATGAAATGCATCTGCTTCATTCCTATATTTATCAATGTAAAAGTGCAGGTCTCTTCTCCTATACGTTGTAGTGTCTAACACTCCATGAAATGTGTCTGCTTTATTCCTACATTTATCTACGTAAAAGCGCAGGTCTCTTTTCTTATACGCTGCAGTGTCTAACACTCCATGAAATGCGTCTGATTTATTCCTACATTTATCAACGTAAAAGTGCAGGTCTCTTTTCCCATACGCTGAAGTGTCTAACACTCTATGAAATGCATCTGCTTCATTCCTATATTTATCATTGTAAAAGTGCAGGTCTCTTTTCCTATACGATGTCGTGTCTAACACTCTATGAAATGCATCTGCTTCATTGCTACATTTATCAATGCAAAAGTGCATGTCTATTTTCCTATACGCTGCAGTGTCTAACACTCCATGAAATGCATCTGCTTCATTCCTATTTTTATCAATGTAAAAGCGCAGGTCTCTATTCCTATACGCTGTAGTGTCTAACCCTTCATGAAATGCATCTGCTTCATTCCTATATTTATCAATGTAAAAGTGCAGGTCTCTTCTCCTTTACGTTGTAGTGTCTAACACTCCATGAAATGCGTCTGCTTTATTCCTACATTTATCAACGTAAAAGTGCAGGTCTCTTTTCCCATACGCTGAAGTGTCTAACACTCCATGAAATGCATCTGCTTCATTCCTACATTTATCAACGTAAAAGCGCAGGTCTCTATTCCTATACGTTGTCGTGTCTAACACTCCATGAAATGCGTCTACTTCATTCCTACATTTATCAACGTAAAAGTGCAGGTCTCTTTTCCTATACGTTGTCGTGTCTAACACTCCATGAAAAGCGTCTGCTTCATTCCTACATTTATCAACCTAAAAGCGCAGGTCTCTTTTCCTATACGCTGTAGTGTCTAACACTCCATGAAATGTGTCTGCTTCATTCCTACATTTATCAACGTAAAAGCGCAGTTCTCTTTTCCTAAACGTTGTCGTGTCTAACACTCCATGAAATGCGTCTGCTTCATTCCTACATTTATCAGCGTAAAAGCGCAGGTCTCTTTTCCTATACGTTGTCGTGTCTAACACTCCATGAAATGCGTCTGCTTCATTCCTACATTTATCAATGTAAAAGCGCAGGTCTCTTTTCCTATACGTTGTCGTGTCTAACACTCCATGAAATGCGTCTACTTCATTCCTACATTTGTCAACGTAAAAGCGCAGGTCTCTTTTCCTATACGTTGTCGTGTCTAACACTCCATGGAATGCGTCTGCTTCATTCCTACATTTATCAACGTAAAAGCGCAGGTCTCTTTTCCTATACGCTGCAGTGTCTAACACTCCATGAAATGCATCTGCTTCATTCCTATATTTATCAATGTAAAAGTGCAGGTCTCTTTTCCTATACGCTGTAGTGTCTATCCCTTCATGAAATGCATCTGCTTCATTCCTATATTTATCAATGTAAAAGTGCAGGTCTCTTCAACCATACGTTGTAGTGTCTAACATTCCATGAAATGTGTCTGCTTTATTCCTACATTTTTCAACGTAATAGCGCAGGTCTCTTTTCCTATGCGCTGCAGAGTCTAACACTCCATGAAATGCGTCTGCTTTATTCCTACATTTATCAACGTAAAAGTGCAGGTCTCTTTTCCTATACACTGCAGTGTCTAACACTCCATGAAATGCATCTGCTTTATTCCTACATTTATCAACGTAAAAGTGCAGGTCTCTTTTCCTATACGCTGCAGTGTCTAACACGCCATGAAATGCGTCTGCTTCATTCCTACATTTATCAACGTAAAACCGCAGGTCTCTTTTCCTATACGTTGTCGTGTCTAACACTCCATGAAATGCGTCTGATTCATTCCTACATTTATCAACGTAAAAGCGCAGGTGTCTTTTCCTATACGTTGTCGTGTCTAACACTCCATGAAATGCATCTGCTTCATTGCTACATTTCTCAACGTAAAAGCGCAGGTCTCTTTTCCTATACGTTGTAGTATCTAACACTCCATGAAATGCGTCTGCTTCATTCCTACATTTATCAATGTAAAAGTGCAGGTCTCTTTTCCTATACGTTGTAGTGTCTAACACTCCATGAAATGCATCTTATTCATTGCTACATTTCTCAACGTAAAAGTGCATGTCTCTTTTCATATACATTGCAGTGTCTAACACTCCATGAAATGCGTCTGTTTATTCCTACATTTATCAACGTAAAAGTGCAGGTCTCTTTTCCTATACGCTGCAGTGTCTAACACTCCATGAAATGCGTCTGCTTCATTCCTACATTTATCAACGTAAAAGCGCAGGTCTCTTTTCCTATACATTGTCGTGTCTAACACTCCATGAAATGCGTCTGCTTCATTCCTACATTTATCAATGTAAAAGTGCAGGTCTCTTTTCCTATACGCTGTAGTGTCTAACACTCCATGAAATGCGTCTGCTTCATTCCTACATTTATCAACGTAAAAGCGCAGGTCTCTTTTCCTATACGTTGTAGTGTCTAACACTCCATGAAATGCATCTGCTTCATTCCTATATTTATCATTGTAAAAGTGCAGGTCTCTTTTCCTATACGTTGTAGTGTCTAACACTCCATGAAATGCATCTGCTTCATTCCTATATTTATCAATGTAAAAGTGCAGGTCTCTTTTCCTAAACGCTGTAGTGTCTAACACTCCATGAAATACATCTGCTTCATTCCTACATTTATCAATGTAAAAGTGCAGGTCTCTTTTCCCATACGCTGAAGTGTCTAACACTCCATGAAATGCGTCTCCTTCACTCCTACATTTATCAATGTAAAAGTGCAGGTCTCTTTTCCTATACTTTGTAGTGTCTAACACTCCATGAAATACATCTGCTTCATTCCTACATTTATCAATGTAAAAGTGCAGGTCTCTTTTCCCATACGCTGAAGTGTCTAACACTCCATGAAATGCATCTGCTTCATTCCTACATTTATCAACGTAAAAGCGCAGGTCTCCTTTCCTATACGTTGTAGTGTCTAACACTCCATGAAATGCATCTGCTTCATTCCTACATTTATCAATGTAAAAGCGCAGGTCTCTTTTCCTATACGTTGTAGTGTCTAACACTCCATGAAATGCGTCTGCTTCATTCCTACATTTATAAACGTAAAAGCGCAGGTCTCTTTTCCTATACTTTGTAGTGTCTAACACTCCATGAAATGCATCTGCTTCATTGCTACATTTATCAATGTAAAAGTGCATGTGTCTCTTCCTATACGCTGCAGTGTCTAACACTCTATGAAATGCATCTGCTTCATTCCTATATTTATCATGGTAAAAGTGCAGGTCTCTTTTCCTATACGCTGTAGTGTCTAACCTTCATGAAATGCGTCTGCTTCATTCCTATATTTATCAATGTAAAAGTGCAGGTCTCTTCTCCATTACGTTGTAGTGTCTAACAGTCCATGAAATGCATCTGCTTTATTCCTACATTTATCAACGTAAAAGCACATGTCTCTTTTCCCATACACTGAAGTGTCTAACACTCCATGAAATGCGTCTGCTTCATTCCTACATTTATCAACGTAAAAGCGCAGTTCTCTTTTCCTATACGTTGTCGTATCTAACACTCCATGAAATGTGTCTGCTTCATTCCTACATTTATCAACGTAAAAGCGCAGGTCTCTTTTCCTATACGTTGTAGTGTCTAACACTCCATGAAATGCATCTGCTTCATTCCTACATTTATCAACGTAAAAGCGCAGGTCTCTTTTCCTATACGTTGTCGTGTCTAACACTCCATGAAATGCGTCTACTTCGTTCCTACATTTATCAACGTAAAAGCACAGGTCTCTTTTCCTATACGTTCTCGTGTCTAACACTCCATGAAATGCATCTGCTTCATTCCTACATTTATCAACGTAAAAGCGCAGGTCTCTTTTCCTATACGTTCTAGTGTCTAACACTCCATGAAATGCATCTGCTTCATTCCTATATTTATCATTGTAAAAGTACAGGTCTCTTTTCCCATACGCTGAAGTGTCTAACACTCCATGAAATGCGTCTGCTTCATTCCTACATTTATCAACGTAAAAGCGCAGGTCTCTTTTCCTATACGTTGTAGTGTCTAACACTCCATGAAATGCGTCTGCTTCATTCCTACATTTATCAACGTAAAAGTGCACGTCTCTTTTCCCATACGCTGAAGTGTCTAACACTCCATGAAATGCATCTGCTTCATTCCTACATTTATCAACGTAAAAGCGCAGGTCTCTTTTCCTATACGTTGTCGTGTCTAACACTCCATGAAATGCGTCTGCTTCATTCCTACATTTATCAACGTAAAAGCGCAGGTCTCTTGTCCTATACGTTGTAGTGTCTAACACTCCATGAAATGCGTCTACTTCATTCCTACATTTATCAACGTAAAAGCGCGGGTCTCTTTTCCTATACGTTGTATTGTCTAACACTCCATGAAATGCATCTGCTTCATTCCTATATTTATCAAGTAAAAGTGCATTTCTCTTTTCCTATACGCTGCAGTGTCTATCCCTTCATGAAATGCATCTGCTTCATTCCTATATTTATCAATGTAAAAGTGCAGGTCTCTTCTCCTATATGTTGTAGTGTCTAACACTCCATGAAATGTGTCTGCTTTATTCCTACATTTATCTACGTAAAAGCGCAGGTCTCTTTTCTTATACGCTGCAGTGTCTAACACTCCATGAAATGCGTCTGCTTTATTCCTACATTTATCAACTTAAAAGTGCATGTCTCTTTTCCTATACGCCGCAGTGTCTAACACTCCATGAAATGCGTCTGATTTATTCCTACATTTATCAACGTAAAAGTGCAGGTCTCTTTTCCCATACGCTGAAGTGTCTAACACTCTATGAAATGCATCTGCTTCATTCCTATATTTATCATTGTAAAAGTGCAGGTCTCTTTTCCTATACGTTGTCGTGTCTAACACTCTATGAAATGCATCTGCTTCATTGCTACATTTATCAATGCAAAAGTGCATGTCTATTTTCCTATACGCTGCAGTGTCTAACACTCCATGAAATGCATCTGCTTCATTCCTATATTTATCATTGTAAAAGCGCAGGTCTCTATTCCTATACGCTGTAGTGTCTAACCCTTCATGAAATGCGTCTGCTTCATTCCTATATTTATCAATGTAAAATTGCAGGTCTCTTCTCCTTTACGTTGTAGTGTCTAACACTCCATGAAATGCGTCTGCTTTATTCCTACATTTATCAACGTAAAAGTGCAGGTCTCTTTTCCCATATGCTGAAGTGTCTAACACTCCATGAAATGCGTCTGCTTCATTCCTACATTTATCAACGTAAAAGCGCAGGTCTCTATTCCTATACGTTGTCGTGTCTAACACTCCATGAAATGCATCTACTTCATTCCTACATTTATCAACGTAAAAGCGCAGGTCTCTTTTCCTATACGTTGTCGTGTCTAACACTCCATGAAAAGTGTCTGCTTCATTCCTACATTTATCAACGTAAAAGCGCAGGTCTCTTTTCCTATACGCTGTAGTGTCTAACACTCCATGAAATGTGTCTGCTTCATTCCTACATTTATCAACGTAAAAGCGCAGTTCTCTTTTCCTAAACGTTGTCGTGTCTAACACTCCATGAAATGCGTCTGCTTCATTCCTACATTTATCAGCGTAAAAGCGCAGGTCTCTTTTCCTATACGTTGTCGTGTCTCACACTCCATGAAATGCGTCTGCTTCATTCCTACATTTATCAATGTAAAAGCGCAGGTCTCTTTTCCTATACGTTGTCGTGTCTAACACTCCATGAAATGCGTCTAATTCATTCCTACATTTGTCAACGTAAAAGCGCAGGTCTCTTTTCCTATACGTTGTCGTGTCTAACACTCCATGGAATGCGTCTGCTTCATTCCTACATTTATCAACGTAAAAGCGCAGGTCTCTTTTCCTATACTTTGTAGTATTTAACACTCCATGAAATGCATCTGCTTCATTGCTACATTTATCAACGTAAAAGCGCTGGTCTCTTTTCCTATACGCTGTAGTGTCTAACACTCCATGAAATGAGTCTGCTTCATTCCTACATTTATCATTGTAAAAGTGCAGGTCTCTTTTCCTATACGCTGTAGTGTCTAACCCTTCATGAAATGCGTCTGCTTCATTCTTATATTTATCAATGTAAAAGCGCAGGTCTCTTCTCCTATATGCTGCAGTGTCTAACACTCCACGAAATGCGTCTGCTCCATTCCTACATTTATCATTGTAAAAGTGCAGGTCTCTTTTTCTATACGCTGCAGTGTCTAATACTCCATGAAATGCGTCTGCTTCATTCCTACATTTATCAACGTAAAAGCGCAGGTCTCTTTTCCTATACGTTGTCGTGTCCAACACTCCATGAAATGCGTCTGCTTCATTTCTACATTTATCAACGTAAAAGCACAGGTCTCTTTTCCTATACGCTGTAGTGTCTAACACTCCATGAAATGTGTCTGCTTCATTCCTACATTTATCAACGTAAAAGCGCAGTTCTCTTTTCCTATACGTTGTCGTGTCTAACACTCCATGAAATGCGTCTGCTTCATTCCTACATTTATCAGCGAAAAAGCGCAGGTCTCTTTTCCTATATGTTGTCGTGTCTAACACTCCATGAAATGCGTCTGTTCATTCCTACATTTATCAACGTAAAAGCGCAGGTCTCTTTTCCTATACGTTGTCGTGTCTAACACTCCATGAAATGCGTCTACTTCATTCCTACATTTGTCAACATAAAAGCGCAGGTCTCTTTTCCTATACGTTGTCGTGTCTAACACTCCATGAAATGCGTCTGCTTCATTCCTACATTTATCAACGTAAAAGCACAGGTCTCTTTTCCTATACGCTGTAGTGTCTAACACTCCATGAAATGTGTCTGCTTCATTCCTACATTTATCAACGTAAAAGCGCAGTTCTCTTTTCCTATACGTTGTCGTGTCTAACACTCCATGAAATGCGTCTGCTTCATTCCTACATTTATCATTGTAAAAGCACAGGTCTCTTTTCCTATACGCTGTAGTGTCTAACACTCCATGAAATGTGTCTGCTTCATTCCTACATTTATCAACGTAAAAGCGCAGTTCTCTTTTCCTATACGTTGTCGTGTCTAACACTCCATGAAATGCGTCTGCTTCATTCCTACATTTATCAGCGAAAAAGCGCAGGTCTCTTTTCCTATACGTTGTCGTGTCTAACACTCCATGAAATGCGTCTGCTTCATTCCTACATTTATCAACGTAAAAGCGCAGGTCTCTTTTCCTATACGTTGTCGTGTCTAACACTCCATGAAATGTGTCTACTTCATTCCTACATTTGTCAACATAAAAGCGCAGGTCTCTTTTCCTATACGTTGTCGTGTCTAACACTCCATGGAATGCGTCTGCTTCATTCCTACATTTATCAACGTAAAAGCGCAGTTCTCTTTTCCTATACGTTGTCGTGTCTAACACTCCATGAAATGCGTCTGCTTCATTCCTACATTTATCAGCGAAAAAGCGCAGGTCTCTTTTCCTATACGTTGTCGTGTCTAACACTCCATGAAATGCGTCTGCTTCATTCCTACATTTATCAACGTAAAAGCGCAGGTCTCTTTTCCTATACGTTGTCGTGTCTAACACTCCATGAAATGCGTCTACTTCATTCCTACATTTGTCAACATAAAATCGCAGGTCTCTTTTCCTATACGTTGTCGTGTCTAACACTCCATGGAATGCGTCTGCTTCATTCCTACATTTATCAACGTAAAAGCGCAGGTCTCTTTTCCTATACTTTGTTGTATTTAACACTCCATGAAATGCATCTGCTTCATTGCTACATTTATCAACGTAAAAGCGCAGGTCTCTTTTCCTATACGCTGCAGTGTCTAACACTCCATGAAATGCATATGCTTCATTCCTATATTTATCAATGTAAAAGTGCAGGTCTCTTTTCCTATACGCTGTAGTGTCTATCCCTTCATGAAATGCGTCTGCTTCATTCCTATATTTATCAATGTAAAAGTGCAGGTCTCTTCAACCATACGTTGTAGTGTCTAACATTCCATGAAATGTGTCTGCTTTATTCCTACATTTTTCAACGTAATAGCGCAGGTCTCTTTTCCTATGCGCTGCAGAGTCTAACACTCCATGAAATGCGTCTGCTTTATTCCTACATTTTTCAACGTAAAAGTGCATGTCTCTTTTCCTATACACTGCAGTGTCTAACACTCCATGAAATGCATCTGCTTTATTCCTACATTTATCAACGTAAAAGTGCAGGTCTCTTTTCCTATACGCTGCAGTGTCTAACACGCCATGAAATGCGTCTGCTTCATTCCTACATTTATCAACGTAAAAGCGCAGGTCTCTTTTCCTATACGTTGTCGTGTCTAACACTCCATGAAATGCGTCTGATTCATTCCTACATTTATCAACGTAAAAGCGCAGGTGTCTTTTCCTATACGTTGTCGTGTCTAACACTCCATGAAATGCATCTGCTTCATTGCTACATTTCTCAACGTAAAAGCGCAGGTCTCTTTTCCTATACGTTGTAGTGTCTAACACTCCATGAAATGCGTCTGCTTCATTGCTACATTTATCAATGTAAAAGTGCATGTGTCTCTTCCTATACGCTGCAGTGTCTAACACTCTATGAAATGCATCTGCTTCATTCCTATATTTATCATGGTAAAAGTGCAGGTCTCTTTTCCTATACGCTGTAGTGTCTAACCTTCATGAAATGCGTCTGCTTCATTCCTATATTTATCAATGTAAAAGTGCAGGTCTCTTCTCCATTACGTTGTAGTGTCTAACAGTCCATGAAATGCATCTGCTTTTTTCCTACATTTATCAACGTAAAAGCACATGTCTCTTTTCCCATACACTGAAGTGTCTAACACTCCATGAAATGCGTCTGCTTCATTCCTACATTTATCAACGTAAAAGCGCAGTTCTCTTTTCCTATACGTTGTCGTATCTAACACTCCATGAAATGTGTCTGCTTCATTCCTACATTTATCAACGTAAAAGCGCAGGTCTCTTTTCCTATACGTTGTAGTGTCTAACACTCCATGAAATGCATCTGCTTCATTCCTACATTTATCAACGTAAAAGCGCAGGTCTCTTTTCCTATACGTTGTCGTGTCTAACACTCCATGAAATGCGTCTACTTCGTTCCTACATTTATCAACGTAAAAGCACAGGTCTCTTTTCCTATACGTTCTCGTGTCTAACACTCCATGAAATGCATCTGCTTCATTCCTACATTTATCAACGTAAAAGCGCAGGTCTCTTTTCCTATACGTTGTAGTGTCTAACACTCCATGAAATGCATCTGCTTCATTCCTATATTTCTCATTGTAAAAGTACAGGTCTTTTTTCCCATACGCTGAAGTGTCTAACACTCCATGAAATGCGTCTGCTTCATTCCTACATTTATCAACGTAAAAGCGCAGGTCTCTTTTCCTATACGTTGTAGTGTCTAACACTCCATGAAATGCGTCTGCTTTATTCCTACATTTATCAACGTAAAAGTGCACGTCTCTTTTCCCATACGCTGAAGTGTCTAACACTCCATGAAATGCATCTGCTTCATTCCTACATTTATCAACGTAAAAGCGCAGGTCTCTTTTCCTATACGTTGTCGTGTCTAACACTCCATGAAATGCGTCTGCTTCATTCCTACATTTATCAACGTAAAAGCGCAGGTCTCTTGTCCTATACGTTGTAGTGTCTAACACTCCATGAAATGCGTCTACTTCATTCCTACATTTATCAACGTAAAAGCGCGGGTCTCTTTTCCTATACGTTGTATTGTCTAACACTCCATGAAATGCATCTGCTTCATTCCTATATTTATCAAGTAAAAGTGCATTTCTCTTTTTCTATACGCTGCAGTGTCTATCCCTTCATGAAATGCATCTGCTTCATTCCTATATTTATCAATGTAAAAGTGCAGGTCTCTTCTCCTATATGTTGTAGTGTCTAACACTCCATGAAATGTGTCTGCTTTATTCCTACATTTATCTACGTAAAAGCGCAGGTCTCTTTTCTTATACGCTGCAGTGTCTAACACTCCATGAAATGCGTCTGCTTTATTCCTACATTTATCAACTTAAAAGTGCATGTCTCTTTTCCTATACGCCGCAGTGTCTAACACTCCATGAAATGCGTCTGATTTATTCCTACATTTATCAACGTAAAAGTGCAGGTCTCTTTTCCCATACGCTGAAGTGTCTAACACTCTATGAAATGCATCTGCTTCATTCCTATATTTATCATTGTAAAAGTGCAGGTCTCTTTTCCTATACGTTGTCGTGTCTAACACTCTATGAAATGCATCTGCTTCATTGCTACATTTATCAATGCAAAAGTGCATGTCTATTTTCCTATACGCTGCAGTGTCTAACACTCCATGAAATGCATCTGCTTCATTCCTATATTTATCATTGTAAAAGCGCAGGTCTCTATTCCTATACGCTGTAGTGTCTAACCCTTCATGAAATGCGTCTGCTTCATTCCTATATTTATCAATGTAAAATTGCAGGTCTCTTCTCCTTTACGTTGTAGTGTCTAACACTCCATGAAATGCGTCTGCTTTATTCCTACATTTATCAACGTAAAAGTGCAGGTCTCTTTTCCCATACGCTGAAGTGTCTAACACTCCATGAAATGCGTCTGCTTCATTCCTACATTTATCAACGTAAAAGCGCAGGTCTCTATTCCTATACGTTGTCGTGTCTAACACTCCATGAAATGCATCTACTTCATTCCTACATTTATCAACGTAAAAGCGCAGGTCTCTTTTCCTATACGTTGTCGTGTCTAACACTCCATGAAAAGTGTCTGCTTCATTCCTACATTTATCAACGTAAAAGCGCAGGTCTCTTTTCCTATACGCTGTAGTGTCTAACACTCCATGAAATGTGTCTGCTTCATTCCTACATTTATCAACGTAAAAGCGCAGTTCTCTTTTCCTAAACGTTGTCGTGTCTAACACTCCATGAAATGCGTCTGCTTCATTCCTACATTTATCAGCGTAAAAGCGCAGGTCTCTTTTCCTATACGTTGTCATGTCTAACACTCCATGAAATGCGTCTGCTTCATTCCTACATTTATCAATGTAAAAGCGCAGGTCTCTTTTCCTATACGTTGTCGTGTCTAACACTCCATGAAATGCGTCTAATTCATTCCTACATTTGTCAACGTAAAAGCGCAGGTCTCTTTTCCTATACGTTGTCGTGTCTAACACTCCATGGAATGCGTCTGCTTCATTCCTACATTTATCAACGTAAAAGCGCAGGTCTCTTTTCCTATACTTTGTAGTATTTAACACTCCATGAAATGCATCTGCTTCATTGCTACATTTATCAACGTAAAAGCGCTGGTCTCTTTTCCTATACGCTGTAGTGTCTAACACTCCATGAAATGAGTCTGCTTCATTCCTACATTTATCATTGTAAAAGTGCAGGTCTCTTTTCCTATACGCTGTAGTGTCTAACCCTTCATGAAATGCGTCTGCTTCATTCTTATATTTATCAATGTAAAAGCGCAGGTCTCTTCTCCTATATGCTGCAGTGTCTAACACTCCACGAAATGCGTCTGCTCCATTCCTACATTTATCATTGTAAAAGTGCAGGTCTCTTTTTCTATACGCTGCAGTGTCTAATACTCCATGAAATGCGTCTGCTTCATTCCTACATTTATCAACGTAAAAGCGCAGGTCTCTTTTCCTATACGTTGTCGTGTCCAACACTCCATGAAATGCGTCTGCTTCATTTCTACATTTATCAACGTAAAAGCACAGGTCTCTTTTCCTATACGCTGTAGTGTCTAACACTCCATGAAATGTGTCTGCTTCATTCCTACATTTATCAACGTAAAAGCGCAGTTCTCTTTTCCTATACGTTGTCGTGTCTAACACTCCATGAAATGCGTCTGCTTCATTCCTACATTTATCAGCGAAAAAGCGCAGGTCTCTTTTCCTATATGTTGTCGTGTCTAACACTCCATGAAATGCGTCTGTTCATTCCTACATTTATCAACGTAAAAGCGCAGGTCTCTTTTCCTATACGTTGTCGTGTCTAACACTCCATGAAATGCGTCTACTTCATTCCTACATTTGTCAACATAAAAGCGCAGGTCTCTTTTCCTATACATTGTCGTGTCTAACACTCCATGAAATGCGTCTGCTTCATTCCTACATTTATCAACGTAAAAGCACAGGTCTCTTTTCCTATACGCTGTAGTGTCTAACACTCCATGAAATGTGTCTGCTTCATTCCTACATTTATCAACGTAAAAGCGCAGTTCTCTTTTCCTATACGTTGTCGTGTCTAACACTCCATGAAATGCGTCTGCTTCATTCCTACATTTATCATTGTAAAAGCACAGGTCTCTTTTCCTATACGCTGTAGTGTCTAACACTCCATGAAATGTGTCTGCTTCATTCCTACATTTATCAACGTAAAAGCGCAGTTCTCTTTTCCTATACGTTGTCGTGTCTAACACTCCATGAAATGCGTCTGCTTCATTCCTACATTTATCAGCGAAAAAGCGCAGGTCTCTTTTCCTATACGTTGTCGTGTCTAACACTCCATGAAATGCGTCTGCTTCATTCCTACATTTATCAACGTAAAAGCGCAGGTCTCTTTTCCTATACGTTGTCGTGTCTAACACTCCATGAAATGTGTCTACTTCATTCCTACATTTGTCAACATAAAAGCGCAGGTCTCTTTTCCTATACGTTGTCGTGTCTAACACTCCATGGAATGCGTCTGCTTCATTCCTACATTTATCAACGTAAAAGCGCAGTTCTCTTTTCCTATACGTTGTCGTGTCTAACACTCCATGAAATGCGTCTGCTTCATTCCTACATTTATCAGCGAAAAAGCGCAGGTCTCTTTTCCTATACGTTGTCGTGTCTAACACTCCATGAAATGCGTCTGCTTCATTCCTACATTTATCAACGTAAAAGCGCAGGTCTCTTTTCCTATACGTTGTCGTGTCTAACACTCCATGAAATGCGTCTACTTCATTCCTACATTTGTCAACATAAAATCGCAGGTCTCTTTTCCTATACGTTGTCGTGTCTAACACTCCATGGAATGCGTCTGCTTCATTCCTACATTTATCAACGTAAAAGCGCAGGTCTCTTTTCCTATACTTTGTTGTATTTAACACTCCATGAAATGCATCTGCTTCATTGCTACATTTATCAACGTAAAAGCGCAGGTCTCTTTTCCTATACGCTGCAGTGTCTAACACTCCATGAAATGCATATGCTTCATTCCTATATTTATCAATGTAAAAGTGCAGGTCTCTTTTCCTATACGCTGTAGTGTCTATCCCTTCATGAAATGCGTCTGCTTCATTCCTATATTTATCAATGTAAAAGTGCAGGTCTCTTCAACCATACGTTGTAGTGTCTAACATTCCATGAAATGTGTCTGCTTTATTCCTACATTTTTCAACGTAATAGCGCAGGTCTCTTTTCCTATGCGCTGCAGAGTCTAACACTCCATGAAATGCGTCTGCTTTATTCCTACATTTTTCAACGTAAAAGTGCATGTCTCTTTTCCTATACACTGCAGTGTCTAACACTCCATGAAATGCATCTGCTTTATTCCTACATTTATCAACGTAAAAGTGCAGGTCTCTTTTCCTATACGCTGCAGTGTCTAACACGCCATGAAATGCGTCTGCTTCATTCCTACATTTATCAACGTAAAAGCGCAGGTCTCTTTTCCTATACGTTGTCGTGTCTAACACTCCATGAAATGCGTCTGATTCATTCCTACATTTATCAACGTAAAAGCGCAGGTGTCTTTTCCTATACGTTGTCGTGTCTAACACTCCATGAAATGCATCTGCTTCATTGCTACATTTCTCAACGTAAAAGCGCAGGTCTCTTTTCCTATACGTTGTAGTGTCTAACACTCCATGAAATGCGTCTGCTTCATTCCTACATTTATCAATGTAAAAGTGCAGGTCTCTTTTCCTATACGTTGTAGTGTCTAACACTCCATGAAATGCATCTGCTTCATTGCTACATTTCTCAACGTAAAAGTACATGTCTCTTTTCCTATACACTGCAGTGTCTAACACTCCATGAAATGCGTCTGCTTCATTCCTACATTTATCAGCGAAAAAGTGCAGGTCTCTTTTCCTATACGTTGTCGTGTCTAACACTCCATGAAATGCGTCTGCTTCATTCCTACATTTATCAACGTAAAAGCGCAGGTCTCTTTTCCTATACGTTGTCGTGTCTAACACTCCATGAAATGCGTCTACTTCATTCCTACATTTGTCAACATAAAAGCGCAGGTCTCTTTTCCTATACGTTGTCGTGTCTAACACTCCATGGAATGCGTCTGCTTCATTCCTACATTTATCAACGTAAAAGCGCAGGTCTCTTTTCCTATACTTTGTTGTATTTAACACTCCATGAAATGCATCTGCTTCATTGCTACATTTATCAACGTAAAAGCGCAGGTCTCTTTTCCTATACGCTGCAGTGTCTAACACTCCATGAAATGCATATGCTTCATTCCTATATTTATCAATGTAAAAGTGCAGGTCTCTTTTCCTATACGCTGTAGTGTCTATCCCTTCATGAAATGCGTCTGCTTCATTCCTATATTTATCAATGTAAAAGTGCAGGTCTCTTCAACCATACGTTGTAGTGTCTAACATTCCATGAAATGTGTCTGCTTTATTCCTACATTTTTCAACGTAATAGCGCAGGTCTCTTTTCCTATGCGCTGCAGAGTCTAACACTCCATGAAATGCGTCTGCTTTATTCCTACATTTTTCAACGTAAAAGTGCATGTCTCTTTTCCTATACACTGCAGTGTCTAACACTCCATGAAATGCATCTGCTTTATTCCTACATTTATCAACGTAAAAGTGCAGGTCTCTTTTCCTATACGCTGCAGTGTCTAACACGCCATGAAATGCGTCTGCTTCATTCCTACATTTATCAACGTAAAAGCGCAGGTCTCTTTTCCTATACGTTGTCGTGTCTAACACTCCATGAAATGCGTCTGATTCATTCCTACATTTATCAACGTAAAAGCGCAGGTGTCTTTTCCTATACGTTGTCGTGTCTAACACTCCATGAAATGCATCTGCTTCATTGCTACATTTCTCAACGTAAAAGCGCAGGTCTCTTTTCCTATACGTTGTAGTGTCTAACACTCCATGAAATGCGTCTGCTTCATTCCTACATTTATCAATGTAAAAGTGCAGGTCTCTTTTCCTATACGTTGTAGTGTCTAACACTCCATGAAATGCATCTGCTTCATTGCTACATTTCTCAACGTAAAAGTACATGTCTCTTTTCCTATACACTGCAGTGTCTAACACTCCATGAAATGCATCTGCTTTATTCCTACATTTATCAACGTAAAAGTGCAGGTCTCTTTTCCTATACGCTGCAGTGTCTAACACTCCATGAAATGCGTCTGCTTCATTCCTACATTTCTCAACGTAAAAGCGCAGGTCTCTTTTCCTATACATTGTCGTGTCTAACACTCCATGAAATGCGTCTGCTTCATTCCTACATTTATCAATGTAAAAGTGCAGGTCTCTTTTCCTATACGCTGTAGTGTCTAACACTCCATGAAATGCGTCTGCTTCATTCCTACATTGATCAATGTAAAAGTGCAGGTCTCTTTTCCTTTACGTTGTAGTGTCTAACACTCCATGAAATGCATCTGCTTCATTGCTACATTTCTCAACTAAAAGTGCATGTCTCTTTTCCTATACACAGCAGTGTCTAACACTCCATGAAATGCGTCTGCTTTATTCCTACATTTATCAATGTAAAAGTGCAGGTCTCTTTTCCTATACGCTGCAGTGTCTAACACTCCATGAAATGTGTCTGCTTCATTCCTACATTTATCAACGTAAAAGCGCAGGTCTCTTTTCCTATACGTTGTCGTGTCTAACACTCCATGAAATGCGTCTGCTTCATTCCTACATTTATCAATGTAAAAGTGCAGGTCTCTTTTGCTATACGCTGTAGTGTCTAACACTCCATGAAATGCATCTACTTCATTCCTACATTTATCAACGTAAAAGTGCAGGTCTCTATTCTTATACGCTGCAGTGTCTAACACTCCATGAAATGCGTCTGCTTCATTCTTATATTTATCAATGTAAAAGCGCAGGTCTCTTCTCCTATATGCTGTAGTGTCTAACACTCCACGAAATGCATCTGCTCCATTCCTACATTTATCATTGTAAAAGTGCAGGTCTCTTTTTCTCTACGCTGCAGTGTCTAATACTCCATGAAATGCGTCTGCTTCATTCCTACATTTATCAACGTAAAAGTGCAGGTCTCTTTTCCTATACGTTGTAGTGTCTAACACTCCATGAAATGAGTCTGCTTCATTCCTACATTTATCATTGTAAAAGTGCAGGTCTCTTTTCCTATACGCTGTAGTGTCTAACCCTTCATGAAATGCGTCTGCTTCATTCTTATATTTATCAATGTAAAAGCGCAGGTCTCTTCTCCTATATGCTGCAGTGTCTAACACTCCACGAAATGCGTCTGCTCCATTCCTACATTTATCATTGTAAAAGTGCAGGTCTCTTTTTCTATACGCTGCAGTGTCTAACACTCCATGAAATGAGTCTGCTTCATTCCTACATTTATCATTGTATAAGTACATGTCTCTTTTCCTATACGCTGTACTGTCTAACACTACATGAAATGCGTCTGCTTCATTGCTACATTTATCAACATAAAAGTGCAGGTCTCTTCTCCTATACGCTGCAGTGTCTTACATTCCATGAAATTTGTCTGCTTCATTCCTATATTTATCATTGTAAAAGTGCAGGTCTCTTTTCTTATACGTTGTCGTGTCTAACACTCCATGAAATGCGTCTGCCTCATTCCTACATTTATCAACGTAAAAGCGCAGGTCTCTTTTCCTATACATTGTCATGTCTAACACTCCATGAAATGCGTCTGCTTCATTCCTACATTTATCAACGTAAAAGCGCAGGTCTCTTTTCCTATATGTTGTAGTGTCTAACACTCCATGAAATGCATCTGCTTCATTCCTATATTTATCATTGTAAAAGTGCAGGTCTCTTTTCCTATACGTTGTAGTGTCTAACACTCCATGAAATGCATCTGCTTCATTCCTATATATATCAATGTAAAAGTGCAGGTCTCTTTTCCTATACGCTGTAGTGTCTAACACTCCATGAAATACATCTGCTTCATTCCTACATTTATCAATGTAAAAGTGCAGGTCTCTTTTCCCATACGCTGAAGTGTCTAACACTACATGAAATGCGTCTCCTTCACTCCTACATTTATCAATGTAAAAGTGCAGGTCTCTTTTCCTATACTTTGTAGTGTCTAACACTCCATGAAATACATCTGCTTCATTCCTACATTTATCAATGTAAAAGTGCAGGTCTCTTTTCCCATACGCTGAAGTGTCTAACACTCCATGAAATGCATCTGCTTCATTCCTACATTTATCAACGTAAAAGCTCAGGTCTCCTTTCCTATACGTTGTAGTGTCTAACACTCAATGAAATGCATCTGCTTCATTCCTACATTTATCAATGTAAAAGCGCAGGTCTCTTTTCCTATACGTTGTAGTGTCTAACACTCCATGAAATGCGTCTGCTTCATTCCTACATTTATCAACGTAAAAGCGCAGGTCTCTTTTCCTATACTTTGTAGTGTCTAACACTCCATGAAATGCATCTGCTTCATTGCTACATTTATCAATGTAAAAGTGCATGTGTCTCTTCCTATACGCTGCAGTGTCTAACACTCTATGAAATGCATCTGCTTCATTCCTATATATATCATTGTAAAAGTGCAGGTCTCTTTTCCTATACGCTGTAGTGTCTAACCTTCATGAAATGCGTCTGCTTCATTCCTATATTTATCAATGTAAAAGTGCAGGTCTCTTCTCCATTACGTTGTAGTGTCTAACAGTCCATGAAATGCATCTGCTTTATTCCTATATTTATCAACGTAAAAGCACATGTCTCTTTTCCCATACACTGAAGTGTCTAACACTCCATGAAATGCGTCTGCTTCATTCCTACATTTATCAACGTAAAAGCGCAGTTCTCTTTTCCTATACGTTGTCGTATCTAACACTCCATGAAATGCGTCTGCTTCATTCCTACATTTATCAACGTAAAAGCGCAGGTCTCTTTTCCTATACGTTGTAGTGTCTAACACTCCATGAAATGCATCTGCTTCATTCCTACATTTATCAACGTAAAAGCGCAGGTCTCTTTTCCTATACGTTGTCGTGTCTAACACTCCATGAAATGCGTCTACTTCGTTCCTACATTTATCAATGTAAAAGCGCAGGTCTCTTTTCCTATACGTTCTCGTGTCTAACACTCCATGAAATGCGTCTGCTTCATTCCTACATTTATCAACGTAAAAGCGCAGGTCTCTTTTCCTATACGTTGTAGTGTCTAACACTCCATGAAATGCATCTGCTTCATTCCTATATTTATCATTGTAAAAGTGCAGGTCTCTTTTCCCATACGCTGAAGTGTCTAACACTCCATGAAATGCGTCTGCTTCATTCCTACATTTATCAACGTAAAAGCGCAGGTCTCTTTTCCTATACATTGTAGTGTCTAACACTCCATGAAATGCGTCTGCTTTATTCCTACATTTATCAACGTAAAAGTGCAGGTCTCTTTTCCCATACGCTGAAGTGTCTAACACTCCATGAAATGCATCTGCTTCATTCCTACATTTATCAACGTAAAAGCGCAGGTCTCTTTTCCTATACGTTGTCGTGTCTAACACTCCATGAAATGCGTCTGCTTCATTCCTACATTTATCAACGTAAAAGCGCAGGTCTCTTGTCCTATACGTTGTAGTGTCTAACACTCCATGAAATGCGTCTACTTCATTCCGACATTTATCAACGTAAAAGCGCGGGTCTCTTTTCCTCTACGTTGTATTGTCTAACACTCCATGAAATGTGTCTGCTTCATTCCTACATTTATCAACGTAAAAGCGCAGGTCTCTTTTCCTATACGTTGTCGTGTCTAACACTCCATGAAATGCGTCTGCTTCATTCCTACATTTATCAATGTAAAAGTGCAGGTCTCTTTTGCTATACGCTGTAGTGTCTAACACTCCATGAAATGCATCTACTTCATTCCTACATTTATCAACGTAAAAGTGCAGGTCTCTATTCTTATACGCTGCAGTGTCTAACACTCCATGAAATGCGTCTGCTTCATTCTTATATTTATCAATGTAAAAGCGCAGGTCTCTTCTCCTATATGCTGTAGTGTCTAACACTCCACGAAATGTGTCTGCTCCATTCCTACATTTATCATTGTAAAAGTGCAGGTCTCTTTTTCTCTACGCTGCAGTGTCTAATACTCCATGAAATGCGTCTGCTTCATTCCTACATTTATCAACGTAAAAGTGCAGGTCTCTTTTCCTATACGTTGAAGTGTCTAACACTCCATGAAATGAGTTTGCTTCATTCCTACATTTATCATTGTAAAAGTGCAGGTCTCTTTCCCTATACGCTGTAGTGTCTAACCCTTCATGAAATGCGTCTGCTTCATTCTTATATTTATCAATGTAAAAGCGCAGGTCTCTTCTCCTATATGCTGCAGTGTCTAACACTCCACGAAATGCGTCTGCTCCATTCCTACATTTATCATTGTAAAAGTGCAGGTCTCTTTTTCTATACGCTGCAGTGTCTAACACTCCATGAAATGAGTCTGCTTCATTCCTACATTTATCTTTGTAAAAGTACATGTCTCTTTTCCTATACGCTGTACTGTCTAACACTACATGAAATGCGTCTGCTTCATTGCTACATTTATCAACGTAAAAGTGCAGGTCTCTTCTCCTATACGCTGCAGTGTCTTACATTCCATGAAATTTGTCTGCTTCATTCCTATATTTATCATTGTAAAAGTGCAGGTCTCTTTTCTTATACGTTGTCGTGTCTAACACTCCATGAAATGCATCTGCTTCATTCCTACATTTATCAACGTAAAAGCGCAGGTCTCTTTTCCTATACATTGTCGTGTCTAACACTCCATGAAATGCGTCTGCTTCATTCCTACATTTATCAACGTAAAAGCGCAGGTCTCTTTTCCTATACGTTGTAGTGTCTAACACTCCATGAAATGCATCTGCTTCATTCCTATATTTATCATTGTAAAAGTGCAGGTCTCTTTTCCTATACGTTGTAGTGTCTAACACTCCATGAAATGCATCTGCTTCATTCCTATATTTATCAATGTAAAAGTGCAGGTCTCTTTTCCTATACGCTGTAGTGTCTAACACTCCATGAAATACATCTGCTTCATTCCTACATTTATCAATGTAAAAGTGCAGGTCTCTTTTCCCATACGCTGAAGTGTCTAACACTCCATGAAATGCGTCTCCTTCACTCCTACATTTATCAATGTAAAAGTGCAGGTCTCTTTTCCTATACTTTGTAGTGTCTAACACTCCATGAAATACATCTGCTTCATTCCTACATTTATCAACGTAAAAGCTCAGGTCTCCTTTCCTATACGTTGTAGTGTCTAACACTCCATGAAATGCATCTGCTTCATTCCTACATTTATCAATGTAAAAGCGCAGGTCTCTTTTCCTATATGTTGTAGTGTCTAACACTCCATGAAATGCGTCTGCTTCATTCCTACATTTATCAACGTAAAAGCGCAGGTCTCTTTTCCTATACTTTGTAGTGTCTAACACTCCATGAAATGCATCTGCTTCATTGCTACTTTTATCAATGTAAAAGTGCATGTGTCTCTTCCTATACGCTGCAGTGTCTAACACTCTATGAAATGCATCTGCTTCATTCCTATATATATCATTGTAAAAGTGCAGGTCTCTTTTCCTATACGCTGTAGTGTCTAACCTTCATGAAATGCGTCTGCTTCATTCCTATATTTATCAATGTAAAAGTGCAGGTCTCTTCTCCATTACGTTGTAGTGTCTAACAGTCCATGAAATGCATCTGCTTTATTCCTACATTTATCAACGTAAAAGCACATGTCTCTTTTCCCATACACTGAAGTGTCTAACACTCCATGAAATGCGTCTGCTTCATTCCTACATTTATCAATGTAAAAGCGCAGTTCTCTTTTCCTATACGTTGTCGTATCTAACACTCCATGAAATGCGTCTGCTTCATTCCTACATTTATCAACGTAAAAGCGCAGGTCTCTTTTCCAATACGTTGTAGTGTCTAACACTCCATGAAATGCATCTGCTTCATTCCTACATTTATCAACGTAAAAGCGCAGGTCTCTTTTCCTATACGTTGTCGTGTCTAACACTCCATGAAATGCTTCTACTTCGTTCCTACATTTATCAACGTAAAAGCGCAGGTCTCTTTTCCTATACGTTCTCGTGTCTAACACTCCATGAAATGCGTCTGCTTCATTCCTACATTTATCAACGTAAAAGCGCAGGTCTCTTTTCCTATACGTTGTAGTGTCTAACACTCCATGAAATGCATCTGTTTCATTCCTATATTTATCATTGTAAAAGTGCAGGTCTCTTTTCCCATACGCTGAAGTGTCTAACACTCCATGAAATGCGTCTGCTTCATTCCTACATTTATCAACGTAAAAGCGCAGGTCTCTTTTCCTATACGTTGTAGTGTCTAACACTCCATGAAATGCGTCTGCTTTATTCCTACATTTATCAACGTAAAAGTGCAGGTCTCTTTTCCCATACGCTGAAGTGTCTAACACTCCATGAAATGCATCTGCTTCATTCCTACATTTATCAACGTAAAAGCGCAGGTCTCTTTTCCTATACGTTGTCGTGTCTAACACTCCATGAAATGCGTCTGCTTCATTCCTACATTTATCAACGTAAAAGCGCAGGTCTCTTGTCCTATACGTTGTAGTGTCTAACACTCCATGAAATGCGTCTACTTCATTCCGACATTTATCAACGTAAAAGCGCGGGTCTCTTTTCCTATACGTTGTATTGTCTAACACTCCATGAAATGCATCTGCTTCATTCCTATATTTATCAAGTAAAAGTGCATTTCTCTTTTCCTATACGCTGCAGTGTCTATCCCTTCATGAAATGCATCTGCTTCATTCCTATATTTATCAATGTAAAAGTGCAGGTCTCTTCTCCTATACGTTGTAGTGTCTAACACTCCATGAAATGTGTCTGCTTTATTCCTACATTTATCTACATAAAAGCGCAGGTCTCTTTTCTTATACGCTGCAGTGTCTAACACTCCATGAAATGCGTCTGCTTTATTCCTACATTTATCAACTTAAAAGTGCATGTCTCTTTTCCTATACGCCGCAGTGTCTAACACTCCATGAAATGCGTCTGATTTATTCCTACATTTATCAACGTAAAAGTGCAGGTCTCTTTTTCCATACGCTGAAGTGTCTAACACTCTATGAAATGCATCTGCTTCATTCCTATATTTATCATTGTAAAAGTGCAGGTCTCTTTTCCTATACATTGTCGTGTCTAACACTCTATGAAATGCATCTGCTTCATTGCTACATTTATCAATGCAAAAGTGCATGTCTATTTTCCTATACGCTGCAGTGTCTAACACTCCATGAAATGCATCTGCTTCATTCCTATATTTATCATTGTAAAAGCGCAGGTCTCTATTCCTATACGCTGTAGTGTCTAACCCTTCATGAAATGCGTCTGCTTCATTCCTATATTTATCAATGTAAAAGTGCAGGTCTCTTCTCCTTTACGTTGTAGTGTCTAACACTCCATGAAATGCGTCTGCTTTATTCCTACATTTATCAACGTAAAAGTGCAGGTCTCTTTTCCCATACGCTGAAGTGTCTAACACTCCATGAAATGCGTCTGCTTCATTCCTACATTTATCAACGTAAAAGCGCAGGTCTCTATTCCTATACGTTGTCGTGTCTAACACTCCATGAAATGCGTCTACTTCATTCCTACATTTATCAACGTAAAAGCGCAGGTCTCTTTTCCTATACGTTGTCGTGTCTAACACTCCATGAAAAGCGTCTGCTTCATTCCTACATTTATCAACGTAAAAGCGCAGGTCTCTTTTCCTATACGCTGTAGTGTCTAACACTCCATGAAATGTGTCTGCTTCATTCCTACATTTATCAACGTAAAAGCGCAGTTCTCTTTTCCTAAACGTTGTCGTGTCTAACACTCCATGAAATGCGTCTGCTTCATTCCTACATTTATCAGCGTAAAAGCGCAGGTCTCTTTTCCTATACGTTGTCGTGTCTAACACTCCATGAAATGCATCTGCTTCATTCCTACATTTATCAATGTAAAAGCGCAGGTCTCTTTTCCTATACGTTGTCATGTCTAACACTCCATGAAATGCGTCTACTTCATTCCTACATTTGTCAACGTAAAAGCGCAGGTCTCTTTTCCTATACGTTGTCGTGTCTAACACTCCATGGAATGCGTCTGCTTCATTGCTACATTTATCAACGTAAAAGCGCAGGTCTCTTTTCCTATACGCTGCAGTGTCTAACACTCCATGAAATGCATCTGCTTCATTCCTATATTTATCAATGTAAAAGTGCAGGTCTCTTTTCCTATACGCTGTAGTGTCTATCCCTTCATGAAATGCGTCTGCTTCATTCCTATATTTATCAATGTAAAAGTGCAGGTCTCTTCAACCATACGTTGTAGTGTCTAACACTCCATGAAATGTGTCTGCTTTATTCCTACATTTTTCAACGTAATAGCGCAGGTCTCTTTTCCTATGCGCTGCAGAGTCTAACACTCCATGAAATGCGTCTGCTTTATTCCTACATTTATCAACGTAAAAGTGCATGTCTCTTTTCCTATACACTGCAGTGTCTAACACTCCATGAAATGCATCTGCTTTATTCCTACATTTATCAACGTAAAAGTGCAGGTCTCTTTTCCTATACGCTGCAGTGTCTAACACGCCATGAAATGCGTCTGCTTCATTCCTACATTTATCAACGTAAAAGCGCAGGTCTCTTTTCCTATACGTTGTCGTGTCTAACACTCCATGAAATGCGTCTGATTCATTCCTACATTTATCAACGTAAAAGCGCAGGTGTCTTTTCCTATACGTTGTCGTGTCTAACACTCCATGAAATGCATCTGCTTCATTGCTACATTTCTCAACGTAAAAGCGCAGGTCTCTTTTCCTATACGTTGTAGTGTCTAACACTCCATGAAATGCGTCTGCTTCATTCCTACATTTATCAATGTAAAAGTGCAGGTCGCTTTTCCTATACTTTGTAGTGTCTAACACTCCATGAAATGCATCTGCTTCATTGCTACATTTCTCAACGTAAAAGTGCATGTCTCTTTTCCTATACACTGCAGTGTCTAACACTCCATGAAATGCGTCTGTTTATTCCTACATTTATCAACGTAAAAGTGCAGGTCTCTTTTCCTATACGCTGCAGTGTCTAACACTCCATGAAATGCGTCTGCTTCATTCCTACATTTATCAACGTAAAAGCGCAGGTCTCTTTTCCTATACATTGTCATGTCTAACACTCCATGAAATGCGTCTGCTTCATTCCTACATTTATCAATGTAAAAGTGCAGGTCTCCTTTCCTATACACTGTAGTGTCTAACACTCCATGAAATGCGTCTGCTTCATTCCTACATTGATCAATGTAAAAGTGCAGGTCTCTTTTCCTTTACGTTGTAGTGTCTAACACTCCATGAAATGCATCGGCTTCATTGCTACATTTCTCAACGTAAAAGTGCATGTCTCTTTTCCTATACACAGCAGTGTCTAACACTCCATGAAATGCGTCTGCTTTATTCCTACATTTATCAACGTAAAAGTGCAGGTCTCTTTTCCTATACGCTGCAGTGTCTAACACTCCATGAAATGTGTCTGCTTCATTCCTACATTTATCAACGTAAAAGCGCAGGTCTCTTTTCCTATACGTTGTCGTGTCTAACACTCCATGAAATGCGTCTGCTTCATTCCTACATTTATCAATGTAAAAGTGCAGGTCTCTTTTCCTATACGCTGTAGTGTCTAACACTCCATGAAATGCATCTACTTCATTCCTACATTTATCAACGTAAAAGTGCAGGTCTCTATTCTTATACGCTGCAGTGTCTAACACTCCATGAAATGCGTCTGCTTCATTCTTATATTTATCAATGTAAAAGCGCAGGTCTCTTCTCCTATATACTGTAGTGTCTAACACTCCACGAAATGCGTCTGCTCCATTCCTACATTTATCATTGTAAAAGTGCAGGTCTCTTTTTCTCTACGCTGCAGTGTCTAATACTCCATGAAATGCGTCTGCTTCATTCCTACATTTATCAACGTAAAAGTGCAGGTCTCTTTTCCTATACGTTGTAGTGTCTAACACTCCATGAAATGAGTCTGCTTCATTCCTACATTTATCATTGTAAAAGTGCAGGTCTCTTTTCCTATACGCTGTAGTGTCTAACCCTTCATGAAATGCGTCTGCTTCATTCTTATATTTATCAATGTAAAAGCGCAGGTCTCTTCTCCTATATGCTGTAGTGTCTAACACTCCACGAAATGCGTCTGCTCCATTCCTACATTTATCATTGTAAAAGTGCAGGTCTCTTTTTCTATACGCTGCAGTGTCTAATACTCCATGAAATGCGTCTGCTTCATTCCTACATTTATCAACGTAAAAGTGCAGGTCTCTTTTCCTATACGTTGTAGTGTCTAACACTCCATGAAATGAGTCTGCTTCATTCCTACATTTATCATTGTAAAAGTGCAGGTCTCTTTTCCTATACGCTGTAGTGTCTAACCCTTCATGAAATGTGTCTGCTTCATTAATATATCTATCAATGTAAAAGTACATGTCTCTTTTCCTATACGCTGTACTGTCTAACACTACATGAAATGCGTCTGCTTCATTCCTACATTTATCAACGTAAAAGTGCAGGTCTCTTCTCCTATACACTGCAGTGTCTTACATTCCATGAAATTTGTCTGCTTCATTCCTATATTTATCATTGTAAAAGTGCAGGTCTCTTTTCTTATACGTTGTCGTGTCTAACACTCCATGAAATGCGTCTGCTTCATTCCTACATTTATCAACGTAAAAGCGCAGGTCTCTTTTCCTATACATTGTCGTGTCTAACACTCCATGAAATGCGTCTGCTTCATTCCTACATTTATCAACGTAAAAGCGCAGGTCTCTTTTCCTATACGTTGTAGTGTCTAACACTCCATGAAATGCATCTGCTTCATTCCTATATTTATCATTGTAAAAGTGCAGGTCTCTTTTCCTATACGTTGTAGTGTCTAACACTCCATGAAATGCATCTGCTTCATTCCTATATTTATCAATGTAAAAGTGCAGGTCTCTTTTCCTATACGCTGTAGTGTCTAACACTCCATGAAATACATCTGCTTCATTCCTACATTTATCAATGTAAAAGTGCAGGTCTCTTTTCCCATACGCTGAAGTGTCTAACACTCCATGAAATGCGTCTCCTTCACTCCTACATTTATCAATGTAAAAGTGCAGGTCTCTTTTCCTATACTTTGTAGTGTCTAACACTCCATTAAATACATCTGCTTCATTCCTACATTTATCAATGTAAAAGTGCAGGTCTCTTTTCCCATACGCTGAAGTGTCTAACACTCCATGAAATGCATCTGCTTCATTCCTACATTTATCAACGTGAAAGCGCAGGTCTCTTTTCCTAAACGTTGTAGTGTCTAACACTCCATGAAATGCATCTGCTTCATTCCTACATTTATCAATGTAAAAGCGCAGGTCTCTTTTCCTATACGTTGTAGTGTCTAACACTCCATGAAATGCGTCTGCTTCATTCCTACATTTATCAATGTAAAAGCGCAGGTCTCTTTTCCTATACTTTGTAGTGTCTAACACTCCAAGAATGCATCTGCTTCATTGCTACATTTATCAATGTAAAAGTGCATGTGTCCCTTCCTCTACGCTGCAGTGTCTAACACTCTATGAAATGCATCTGCTTCATTCCTATATTTATCATTGTAAAAGTGCAGGTCTCTTTTCCTATACGCTGTAGTGTCTAACCTTCATGAAATGCATCTGCTTCATTCCTATATTTATCAATGTAAAAGTGCAGGTCTCTTCTCCATTACGTTGTAGTGTCTAACAGTCCATGAAATGCATCTGCTTTATTCCTACATTTATCAACGTAAAAGCACATGTCTCTTTTCCCATACACTGAAGTGTCTAACACTCCATGAAATGCGTCTGCTTCATTCCTACATTTATCAACGTAAAAGCGCAGTTCTCTTTTCCTATACGTTGTCATATCTAACACTCCATGAAATGCGTCTGCTTCATTCCTACATTTATCAACGTAAAAGCGCAGGTCTCTTTTCCTATACGTTGTAGTGTCTAACACTCCATGAAATGCATCTGCTTCATTCCTACATTTATCAACGTAAAAGCGCAGGTCTCTTTTCCTATACGTTGTCGTGTCTAACACTCCATGAAATGCGTCTACTTCGTTCCTACATTTATCAACGTAAAAGCGCAGGTCTCTTTTCCTATACGTTCTCGTGTCTAACACTCCATGAAATGCGTCTGCTTCATTCCTACATTTATCAACGTAAAAGCGCAGGTCTCTTTTCCTATACGTTGTAGTGTCTAACACTCCATGAAATGCATCTGCTTCATTCCTATATTTATCATTGTAAAAGTGCAGGTCTCTTTTCCTATATGCTGTAGTGTCTAACCCTTCATGAAATGCGTCTGCTTCATTCCTATATTTATCAACGTAAAAGAGCAGGTCTCTTTTCCCATACGCTGAAGTGTTTAACACTCCATGAAATGCGTCTGCTTCATTCCTACATTTATCAACGTAAAAGCGCAGGTCTCTTTTCCTATACGTTGTAGTGTCTAACACTCCATGAAATGCATCTGCTTTATTCCTACATTTATCAACGTAAAAGTGCAGGTCTCTTTTCCCATACGCTGAAGTGTCTAACTCTCCATGAAATGCATCTGCTTCATTCCTACATTTATCAACGTAAAAGCGCAGGTCTCTTTTCCTATACGTTGTCGTGTCTAACACTCCATGAAATGCGTCTGCTTCATTCCTACATTTATCAACGTAAAAGCGCAGGTCTCTTGTCCTATACGTTGTAGTGTCTAACACTCCATGAAATGCGTCTACTTCATTCCTACATTTATCAACGTAAAAGCGCTGGTCTCTTTTCCTATACGTTGTAGTGTCTAACACTCCATGAAATGCATCTGCTTCATTCCTATATTTATCAAGTAAAAGTGCATTTCTCTTTTCCTATACGCTGCAGTGTCTATCCCTTCATGAAATGCGTCTGCTTCATCCCTATATTTATCAATGTAAAAGTGCAGGTCTCTTCTCCTATACGTTGTAGTGTCTAACACTCCATGAAATGTGTCTGCTTTATTCCTACATTTATCTACGTAAAAGCGCAGGTCTCTTTTCTTATACGCTGTAGTGTCTAACACTCCATGAAATGCGTCTGCTTTATTCCTACATTTATCAACTTAAAAGTGCATGTCTCTTTTCCTATACGCCGCAGTGTCTAACACTCCATGAAATGCGTCTGATTTATTCCTACATTTATCAACGTAAAAGTGCAGGTCACTTTTCCCATACGCTGAAGTGTCTAACACTCTATGAAATGCATCTGCTTCATTCCTATATTTATCATTGTAAAAGTGCAGGTCTCTTTTCCTATACGTTGTCATGTCTAACACTCTATGAAATGCATCTGCTTCATTGCTACATTTATCAATGCAAAAGTGCATGTCTATTTTCCTATACGCTGCAGTGTCTAACACTCCATGAAATGCATCTGCTTCATTCCTATATTTATCATTGTAAAAGCGCAGGTCTCTATTCCTATACGCTGTAGTGTCTAACCCTTCATGAAATGCGTCTGCTTCATTCCTATATTTATCAATGTAAAAGTGCAGGTCTCTTCTCCTTTACGTTGTAGTGTCTAACACTCCATGAAATGCGTCTGCTTTATTCCTACATTTATCAACGTAAAAGTGCAGGTCTCTTTTCCTATACGCTGCAGTGTCTAACACTCCATGAAATGCATCTGCTTCATTCCTACATTTATCAACGTAAAAGCGCAGGTCTCTTTTCCTATACGTTGTCGTGTCTAACACTCCATGAAATACGTCTGCTTCATTCCTATATTTATCAATGTAAAAGTGCAGGTCTCTTCTCCTTTACGTTGTAGTGTCTAACACTCCATGAAATGCGTCTGCTTTATTCCTACATTTATCAACGTAAAAGTGCAGGTCTCTTTTCCCATATGCTGAAGTGTCTAACACTCCATGAAATGCGTCTGCTTCATTCCTTCATTTATCACCGTAAAAGCGCAGGTCTCTATTCCTATACGTTGTCGTGTCTAACACTCCATGAAATGCGTCTACTTCATTCCTACATTTATCAACGTAAAAGCGCAGGTCTCTTTTCCTATACGTTGTCATGTCTAACACTCCATGAAAAGCGTCTGCTTCATTCCTACATTTATCAACGTAAAAGCGCATGTCTCTTTTCCTATACGCTGTAGTGTCTAACACTCCATGAAATGTGTCTGCTTCATTCCTACATTTATCAACGTAAAAGCGCAGTTCTCTTTTCCTAAACGTTGTCGTGTCTAACACTCCATGAAATGCGTCTGCTTCATTCCTACATTTATCAGCGTAAAAGCGCAGGTCTCTTTTCCTATACGTTGTCGTGTCTAACACTCCATGAAATGCGTCTGCTTCATTCCTACATTTATCAATGTAAAAGCACAGGTCTCTTTTCCTATACGTTGTCGTGTCTAACACTCCATGAAATGCGTCTACTTCATTCCTACATTTGTCAACGTAAAAGCGCAGGTCTCTTTTCCTATACGTTGTCGTGTCTAACACTCCATGAAATGCGTCTGCTTCATTCCTACATTTATCAACGTAAAAGCACAGGTCTCTTTTCCTATACTTAGTAGTATCTAACACTCCATGAAATGCGTCTTCTTCATTGCTACATTTATCAACGTAAAAGCGCAGGTCTCTTTTCCTATACGCTGTAGTGTCTATCCCTTCATGAAAAGCGTCTGCTTCATTCCTATATTTATCAATGTAAAAGTGCAGGTCTCTTCAACCATACGTTGTAGTGTTTAAGACTCCATGAAATGCATCTGCTTCATTGCTACATTTCTCAACGTAAAAGTGCATGTCTCTTTTCCTATACACTGCAGTGTCTAACACTCCATGAAATGCGTCTGCTTTATTCCTACATTTATCCACGTAAAAGTGCAGGTCTCTTTTCCTATACGCTGCAGTGTCTAACACTCCATGAAATGCATCTGCTTCATTCCTACATTTATCAACGTAAAAGTGCATGTCTCTTTTCCTATACGTTGTCGTGTCTAACACTCCATGAAATACGTCTGCTTCATTCCTACATTTATCAATGTAAAAGTGCAGGTCTCTTTTCCTTTACGCTGTAGTGTCTAACACTCCATGAAATGCATCTACTTCATTCCTACATTTATCAACGTAAAAGTGCAGGTCTCTTTTCTTATATGCTGCAGTGTCTAACACTCCATGAAATGCGTCTGCTTCATTCTTATATTTATCAATGTAAAAGCGCAGGTCTCTTCTCCTATATGCTGTAGTGTCTAACACTCCACGAAATGCGTCTGCTCCATTCCTACATTTATCATTGTAAAAGTGCAGGTCTCTTTTCTTATACGTTGTCGTGTCTAGCACTCCATGAAATGCGTCTGCTTCATTCCTACATTTACCAACGTAAAAGCGCAGGTCTCTTTTCCTATACATTGTTGTGTCTAACACTCCATGAAATGCATCTGCTTCATTCCTACATTTATCAACGTAAAAGCGCAGGTCTCTTCTCCTGTACGTTGTAGTGTCTAACACTCCATAAAATGCATCTGCTTCATTCCTATATTTATTATTGTAAAAGTGCAGGTCTCTTTTCCTATACGCTGTAGTGTCTAACACTCCATGAAATGAGTCTGCTTCATTCCTACATTTATCAACGTAAAAGCGCAGGTCTCTTTTCCTATACTTTGTAGTGTCTAACACTCCATGAAATGCATCTGCTTCATTGCTACATTTATCAATGAAAAAGTGCATGTCTCTTTTCCTATACGCTGCAGTGTCTAACACTCCATGAAATGCATCTGCTTCATTCCTATATTTATCATTGTAAAAGTGCAGGTCTCTTTTCCTATACGCTGTAGTGTCTAACCTTCATGAAATGCGTCTGCTTCATTCCTATATTTATCAATGTAAAAGTGCAGGTCTCTTCTCCTTTACGTTGTAGTGTCTAACACTCCATGAAATGCATCTGCTTTATTCCTACATTTATCATCGTAAAAGCGCAGGTCTCTTTTCCCATACGCTGAAGTGTCTAACACTCCATGAAATGCATCTGCTTCATTCCTACATTTATCAACGTAAATGCGCAGTTCTCTTTTCCTATACGTTGTCGTATCTAACACTCCATGAAATGCGTCTGCTTCATTCCTACATTTATCAACGTAAAAGCGCAGGTCTCTTTTCCTATACGTTGTAGTGTCTAACACTCCATGAAATGCATCTGCTTCATTCCTACATTTATCAACGAAAAAGCGCAGGTCTCTGTTCCTATACGTTGTCGTGTCTAACACTCCATGAAATGCGTCTACTTCGTTCCTTCATTTATCAACGTAAAAGTGCAGGTCTCTTTTCCTATACGTTCTCGTGTCTAACACTCCATGAAATGCATCTGCTTCATTCCTATATTTATCAACGTAAAAGCGCAGGTCTCTTTTCCTATACGTTGTAGTGTCTAACACTCCATGAAATGCATCTGCTTCATTCCTATATTTATCATTTTAAAAGTGCAGGTCTCTTTTCCTATATGCTGTAGTGTCTAACCCTTCATGAAATGCGTCTGCTTCATTCCTATATTTATCAACGTAAAAGAGCAGGTCTCTTTTCCCATACGCTGAAGGGTCTAACACTCCATGAAATGCGTCTGCTTCATTCCTACATTTATCAACGTAAAAGCGCAGGTCTCTTTTCCTATACGTTGTAGTGTCTAACACTCCATGAAATGCATCTGCTTCATTCGTACATTTATCAACGTAAAAGCGCAGGTCTCTTTTCCTATACGTTGTAGTGTCTAACACTCCATGAAATGCATCTGCTTCATTCCTACATTTATCAACGCAAAAGCGCAGGTCTCTTTTCCTATACGTTGTAGTGTCTAACACTCCATGAAATGCATCTACTTCATTCCTATATTTATCATTGTAAAAGTGCAGGTCTCTTTTCCTATATGCTGTAGTGTCTAACCCTTCATGAAATGCGTCTGCTTCATTCCTATATTTATCAACGTACAAGAGCAGGTCTCTTTTCCCATACGCTGAAGGGTCTAATACTCCATGAAATGCGTCTGCTTCATTCCTACATTTATCAACGTAAAAGCGCAGGTCTCTTTTCCTATACGTTGTAGTGTCTAACACTCCATGAAATGCGTCTGCTTTATTCCTACATTTATCAACGTAAAAGTGCAGGTCTCTTTTCCCATACGCTGAAGTGTCTAACACTCCATGAAATGCATCTGCTTCATTCCTACATTTATCAACGTAAAAGCGCAGGTCTCTTTTCCTATACGTTGTCGTGTCTAACACTCCATGAAATGCGTCTGCTTCATTCCTACATTTATCAACGTAAAAGCGCATGTCTCTTGTCCTATACGTTGTAGTGTCTAACACTCCATGAAATGCGTCTACTTCATTCCTACATTTATCAACGTAAAAGCGCGGGTCTCTTTTCCTATACGTTGTAGTGTCTAACACTCCATGAAATGCATCTGCTTCATTCCTATATTTATCAAGTAAAAGTGCATTTCTCTTTTCCTATACGCCGCAGTGTCTAACACTCCATGAAATGCGTCTGATTATTCCTACATTTATCAACGTAAAAGTGCAGGTCTCTTTTCCTATATGCTGAAGTGTCTAACACTCTATGAAATGCATCTGCTTCATTCCTATATTTATCATTGTAAAAGTGCAGGTCTCTTTTCCTATACGTTGTCGTGTCTAACACTCTATGAAATGCATCTGCTTCATTGCTACATTTATCAATGCAAAAGTGCATGTCTATTTTCCTATACGCTGCAGTGTCTAACACTCCATGAAATGCATCTGCTTCATTCCTATATATATCATTGTAAAAGTGCAGGTGTCTATTCCTATACGCTGTAGTGTCTAACCCTTCATGAAATGCTTCTGCTTCATTCCTATATTTATCAATGTAAAAGTGCAGGTCTCTTCTCCTTTACGTTGTAGTGTCTAACACTCCATGAAATGCGTCTGCTTTATTCCTACATTTATCAACGTAAAATTGCAGGTCTCTTTTCCCATACGCTGAAGTGTCTAACACTCCATGAAATGCATCTGCTTCATTCCTTCATTTATCACCGTAAAAGCGCAGGTCTCTATTCCTATACGTTGTTGTGTCTAACACTCCATGAAATGCGTCTACTTCATTCCTACATTTATCAACGTAAAAGCGCAGGTCTCTTTTTCTATACGTTGTCGTGTCTAACACTCCATGAAAAGCGTCTGCTTCATTCCTACATTTATCAACGTAAAAGCGCAGGTCTCTTTTCCTATACGCTGTAGTGTCTAACACTCCATGAAATGTGTCTGCTTCATTCCTACATTTATCAACGTAAAAGCGCACTTCTCTTTTCCTAAACGTTGTCGTGTCTAACACTCCATGAAATGCGTCTGCTTCATTCCTACATTTATCAGCGAAAAGCGCAGGTCTCTTTTCCTATACGTTGTTGTGTCTAACACTCCATGAAATGCGTCTGCTTCATTCCTACATTTATCAACGTAAAAGCGCAGATCTCTTTTCCTATACGCTGTAGTGTCTAACACTCCATGAAATGTGTCTGCTTCATTCCTACATTTATCAACGTAAAAGCGCAGTTCTCTTTTCCTAAATGTTGTCGTGTCTAACACTCCATGAAATGCGTCTGCTTCATTCCTACATTTATCAATGTAAAAGCGCAGGTCTCTTTTCCTATACATTGTCGTGTCTAACACTCCATGAAATGCATCTACTTCATTCCTACATTTGTCAACGTAAAAGCGCAGGTCTCTTTTCCTATACGTTGTCGTGTCTAACACTCCATGAAATGCGTCTGCTTCATTCCTACATTTATCAACGTAAAAGCGCAGGTCTCTTTTCCTATACTTAGTAGTATCTAACACTCCATGAAATGCATCTGCTTCATTGCTACATTTATCAACGTAAAAGCGCAGGTCTCTTTTCCTATACGCTGCAGTGTCTAACACTCCATGGAATGCATCTGCTTCATTCCTATATTTATCAATGTAAAAGTGCAGGTCTCTTTTCCTATACGCTGTAGTGTCTATCCCTTCATGAAATGCATCTGCTTCATTCCTATATTTATCAATGTAAAAGTGCAGGTCTCTTCAACCATACGTTGTAGTGTCTAAGACTCCATGAAATGCATCTGCTTCATTGCTACATTTATCACCGTAAAAGCGCAGGTCTCTATTCCTATACGTTGTTGTGTCTAACACTCCATGAAATGCGTCTACTTCATTCCTACATTTATCAACGTAAAAGCGCAGGTCTCTTTTTCTATACGTTGTCGTGTCTAACACTCCATGAAAAGCGTCTGCTTCATTCCTACATTTATCAACGTAAAAGCGCAGGTCTCTTTTCCTATACGCTGTAGTGTCTAACACTCCATGAAATGTGTCTGCTTCATTCCTACATTTATCAACGTAAAAGCGCACTTCTCTTTTCCTAAACGTTGTCGTGTCTAACACTCCATGAAATGCGTCTGCTTCATTCCTACATTTATCAGCGAAAAGCGCAGGTCTCTTTTCCTATACGTTGTTGTGTCTAACACTCCATGAAATGCGTCTGCTTCATTCCTACATTTATCAACGTAAAAGCGCAGATCTCTTTTCCTATACGCTGTAGTGTCTAACACTCCATGAAATGTGTCTGCTTCATTCCTACATTTATCAACGTAAAAGCGCAGTTCTCTTTTCCTAAACGTTGTCGTGTCTAACACTCCATGAAATGCGTCTGCTTCATTCCTACATTTATCAATGTAAAAGCGCAGGTCTCTTTTCCTATACGTTGTCGTGTCTAACACTCCATGAAATGCATCTACTTCATTCCTACATTTGTCAACGTAAAAGCGCAGGTCTCTTTTCCTATACGTTGTAGTGTCTAACACTCCATGAAATGCATCTGCTTCATTCCTATATTTATCAAGTAAAAGTGCATTTCTCTTTTCCTATACGCCGCAGTGTCTAACACTCCATGAAATGCGTCTGATTATTCCTACATTTATCAACGTAAAAGTGCAGGTCTCTTTTCCTATATGCTGAAGTGTCTAACACTCTATGAAATGCATCTGCTTCATTCCTATATTTATCATTGTAAAAGTGCAGGTCTCTTTTCCTATACGTTGTCGTGTCTAACACTCTATGAAATGCATCTGCTTCATTGCTACATTTATCAATGCAAAAGTGCATGTCTATTTTCCTATACGCTGCAGTGTCTAACACTCCATGAAATGCATCTGCTTCATTCCTATATATATCATTGTAAAAGTGCAGGTGTCTATTCCTATACGCTGTAGTGTCTAACCCTTCATGAAATGCTTCTGCTTCATTCCTATATTTATCAATGTAAAAGTGCAGGTCTCTTCTCCTTTACGTTGTAGTGTCTAACACTCCATGAAATGCGTCTGCTTTATTCCTACATTTATCAACGTAAAATTGCAGGTCTCTTTTCCCATACGCTGAAGTGTCTAACACTCCATGAAATGCATCTGCTTCATTCCTTCATTTATCACCGTAAAAGCGCAGGTCTCTATTCCTATACGTTGTTGTGTCTAACACTCCATGAAATGCGTCTACTTCATTCCTACATTTATCAACGTAAAAGCGCAGGTCTCTTTTTCTATACGTTGTCGTGTCTAACACTCCATGAAAAGCGTCTGCTTCATTCCTACATTTATCAACGTAAAAGCGCAGGTCTCTTTTCCTATACGCTGTAGTGTCTAACACTCCATGAAATGTGTCTGCTTCATTCCTACATTTATCAACGTAAAAGCGCACTTCTCTTTTCCTAAACGTTGTCGTGTCTAACACTCCATGAAATGCGTCTGCTTCATTCCTACATTTATCAGCGAAAAGCGCAGGTCTCTTTTCCTATACGTTGTTGTGTCTAACACTCCATGAAATGCGTCTGCTTCATTCCTACATTTATCAACGTAAAAGCGCAGATCTCTTTTCCTATACGCTGTAGTGTCTAACACTCCATGAAATGTGTCTGCTTCATTCCTACATTTATCAACGTAAAAGCGCAGTTCTCTTTTCCTAAATGTTGTCGTGTCTAACACTCCATGAAATGCGTCTGCTTCATTCCTACATTTATCAATGTAAAAGCGCAGGTCTCTTTTCCTATACATTGTCGTGTCTAACACTCCATGAAATGCATCTACTTCATTCCTACATTTGTCAACGTAAAAGCGCAGGTCTCTTTTCCTATACGTTGTCGTGTCTAACACTCCATGAAATGCGTCTGCTTCATTCCTACATTTATCAACGTAAAAGCGCAGGTCTCTTTTCCTATACTTAGTAGTATCTAACACTCCATGAAATGCATCTGCTTCATTGCTACATTTATCAACGTAAAAGCGCAGGTCTCTTTTCCTATACGCTGCAGTGTCTAACACTCCATGGAATGCATCTGCTTCATTCCTATATTTATCAATGTAAAAGTGCAGGTCTCTTTTCCTATACGCTGTAGTGTCTATCCCTTCATGAAATGCATCTGCTTCATTCCTATATTTATCAATGTAAAAGTGCAGGTCTCTTCAACCATACGTTGTAGTGTCTAAGACTCCATGAAATGCATCTGCTTCATTGCTACATTTATCACCGTAAAAGCGCAGGTCTCTATTCCTATACGTTGTTGTGTCTAACACTCCATGAAATGCGTCTACTTCATTCCTACATTTATCAACGTAAAAGCGCAGGTCTCTTTTTCTATACGTTGTCGTGTCTAACACTCCATGAAAAGCGTCTGCTTCATTCCTACATTTATCAACGTAAAAGCGCAGGTCTCTTTTCCTATACGCTGTAGTGTCTAACACTCCATGAAATGTGTATGCTTCATTCCTACATTTATCAACGTAAAAGCGCACTTCTCTTTTCCTAAACGTTGTCGTGTCTAACACTCCATGAAATGCGTCTGCTTCATTCCTACATTTATCAGCGAAAAGCGCAGGTCTCTTTTCCTATACGTTGTTGTGTCTAACACTCCATGAAATGCGTCTGCTTCATTCCTACATTTATCAACGTAAAAGCGCAGATCTCTTTTCCTATACGCTGTAGTGTCTAACACTCCATGAAATGTGTCTGCTTCATTGCTACATTTATCAATGTAAAAGCGCAGTTCTCTTTTCCTAAACGTTGTCGTGTCTAACACTCCATGAAATGCGTCTGCTTCATTCCTACATTTATCAATGTAAAAGCGCAGGTCTCTTTTCCTATACGTTGTCGTGTCTAACACTCCATGAAATGCATCTACTTCATTCCTACATTTGTCAACGTAAAAGCGCAGGTCTCTTTTCCTATACGTTGTCGTGTCTAACACTCCATGAAATGCGTCTGCTTCATTCCTACATTTATCAACGTAAAAGCGCAGGTCTCTTTTCCTATACTTAGTAGTATCTAACACTCCATGAAATGCATCTACTTCATTGCTACATTTATCAACGTAAAAGCGCAGGTCTCTTTTCCTATATGCTGCAGTGTCTAACACTCCATGGAATGCATCTGCTTCATTCCTATATTTATCAATGTAAAAGTGCAGGTCTCTTTTCCTATACGCTGTAGTGTCTATCCCTTCATGAAATGCATCTGCTTCATTCCTATATTTATCAATGTAAAAGTGCAGGTCTCTTCAACCATACGTTGTAGTGTCTAAGACTCCATGAAATGCATCTGCTTCATTGCTACATTTCTCAACGTAAAAGTGCATGTCTCTTTTCCTATACACTGCAGTGTCTAACACTCCATGAAATGCGTCTGCTTTATTCCTACCTTTATCAACGTAAAAGTGCAGGTCTCTTTTCCTATACGCTGCAGTGTCTAACACTCCATGAAATGCATCTGCTTCATTCCTACATTTATCAACGTAAAAGCGCAGGTCTCTTTTCCTATACGTTGTCGTGTCTAACACTCCATGAAATACGTCTGCTTCATTCCTACATTTATCAATGTAAAAGTGCAGGTCTCTTTTCCTATAAGCTGTAGTGTCTAACACTCCATGAAATGCATCTACTTCATTCCTACATTTATCAACGTAAAAGTGCAGGTCTCTTTTCTTATACGCTGCAGTGTCTAACACTCCATGAAATGCGTCTGTTTCATTCTTATATTTTTCAATGTAAAAGCGCAGGTCTCTTCTCCTATATGCTGTAGTGTCTAACAGTCCACGAAATGCGTCTGCTCCATTCCTACATTTATCATTGTAAAAGTACAGGTCTCTTTTTCTATACGCTACAGTGTCTAATACTCCATGAAATGCATCTGCTTCATTCCTACATTTATCAACGTAAAAGTGCAGGTCTCTTTTCCTATACGTTGTAGTGTCTAACACTCCATGAAATGAGTCTGCTTCATTCCTACATTTATCATTGTAAAAGTGCAGGTCTCTTTTCCTATATGCTGTAGTGTCTAACCCTTCATGAAATGCATCAGCTTCATTCCTATATTTATCATCGTAAAAGAGCATGTCTCTTTTCCCATATGCTGAAGTGTCTAACACTCCATGAAATGCGTCTGCTTTATTCCTACATTTATCAACGTAAAAGCGCAGGTCTCTTTTCCTATACGTTGTAGTGTCTAACACTCCATGAAATGCGTCTGCTTTATTCCTACATTTATCAACGTAAAAGTGCAGGTCTCTTTTCCCATACGCTGAAGTGTCTAACACTCCATGAAATGCATCTGCTTCATTCCTACATTTATCAACGTAAAAGCGCAGGTCTCTTTTCCTATACGTTGTCGTGTCTAACACTCCATGAAATGCGTCTGCTTCATTCCTACATTTATCAACGTAAAAGCGCAGGTCTCTTTTCCTATACGTTGTAGTGTCTAACACTCCATGAAATGCATCTGCTTCATTCCTACATTTATCAACGTAAAAGCGCAGGTCTCTTTTCCTATACATTGTAGTGTCTAACACTCCATGAAATGCATCTGCTTCATTCCTATATTTGTCAAGTAAAAGTGCATGTCTCTTTTCCTATACGCTGCAGTGTCTATCCTTTCATGAAATGCGTCTGCTTCATTCCTATATTTATCAATGTAAAAGTGCAGGTCTCTTCTCCTATACGTTGTAGTGTCTAACACTCCATGAAATGTGTCTGCTTTATTCCTACATTTATCTACGTAAAGCGCAGGTCTCTTTTCCTATACGCTGCAGTGTCTAACACTCCATGAAATGCGTCTACTTTATTCCTACATTTATCAACTTAAAAGTGCATGTCTCTTTTCCTATACGCCGCAGTGTCTAACACTCCATGAAATGCATCTGATTTATTCCTACATTTATAAACGTAAAAGTGCAGGTCTCTTTTCCCATACGCTGAAGTGTCTAACACTCTATGAAATGCGTCTGCTTCATTCCTATATTTATCATTGTAAAAGTGCAGGTCTCTTTTCCTATACGTTGTCGTGTCTAACACTCCATGAAATGCATCTGCTTCATTGCTACATTTATCAACGTAAAAGTGCAGGTCTCTTTTCCTATACGCTGCAGTGTCTAACACTCCATGAAATGCATCTGCTTCATTCCTATATTTATCATTGTAAAAGTGCAGGTCTCTATTCCTATACGCTGTAGTGTCTAACCCTTCATGAAATGCGTCTGCTTCATTCCTACATTTATCAATGTAAAAGTGCAGGTCTCTTCTCCTTTACGTTGTAGTGTCTAACACTCCATGAAATGCGTCTGCTTTATTCCTACATTTATCAACGTAAAAGTGCAGGTCTCTTTTCCCATACGCTGAAGTGTCTAACACTCCATGAAATGCGTCTGCTTCATTCCTACATTTATCAACGTTAAAGCGCAGGTCTCTTTTCCAATATGTTGCCATGTCTAACACTCCATGAAATGTGTCTGCTTCATTCCTACATTTATCAACGTAAAAGCGCAGGTCTCTTTTCCTATACATTGTAGTGTCTAACACTCCATGAAATGCGTCTGCTTCATTCCTACATTTATCAACGTAAAAGCGCAGGTCTCTTTTCCTATACGTTGTCGTGTCTAACACTCCATGAAATGCGTCTACTTTATTCCTACATTTATCAACGTAAAAGGGCAGGTCTCTTTTCCAATACGTTGTCGTGTCTAACACTCCATGAAATGCGTCTGCTTCATTCCTACATTTATCAACGTAAAAGCGCAGGTCTCTTTTCCTTTACGCTGTAGTGTCTAACACTCCATGAAATGTGTCTGCTTCATTCCAACATTTATCAATGTAAAAGCGCAGTTCTCTTTTCCTATATGTTGTCGTGTCTAACACTCCATGAAATGCGTCTGCTTCATTCCTACATTTATCAATGTAAAAGCGCAGGTCTCTTTTCCTATACGTTGTCATGTCTAACACTCCATGAAATACGTCTGCTTCATTCCTACATTTATCAATTTAAAAGTGCAGGTCTCTTTTCCTATACGCTGTAGTGTCTAACACTCCATGAAATGCATCTACTTCATTCCTACATTTATCAACGTAAAAGTGCAGGTCTCTTTTCTTATATGCTGCAGTGTCTAAAACTCCATGAAATGCGTCTGCTTCATTCTTATATTTATCAATGTAAAAGCGCAGGTCTCTTCTCCTATATGCTGTAGTGTCTAACACTCCACGAAATGCGTCTCATCCATTCCTACATTTATCATTGTAAAAGTGCAGGTCTCTTTATCTATACGCTACAGTGTCTAATACTCCGTGAAATGCGTCTGCTTCATTCCTACATTTATCAACGTAAAAGTGCAGGTCTCTTTTCCTATACGTTGTAGTGTCTAACACTCCATGAAATGAGTCGGCTTCATTCCTACATTTATCATTGAAAAAGTGCAGGTCTCTTTTCCTATACGCTGTAGTGTCTAACCCTTCTTGAAATGCGTCTGCTTCATTCCTACATTTATCAACGTAAAAGTGCAGGTCTCTTCTCCTATACGCTGCAGTGTCTTACATTCCATGAAATTTGTCTTCTTCATTCCTATATTTATCATTGTAAAAGTGCAGGTCTCTTTTCTTATTCGTTGTCGTGTCTAGCACTCCATGAAATGCGTCTGCTTCATTCCTACATTTATCAACGTAAAAGCGCAGGTCTCTTTTCCAATACATTGTCGTGTCTAACACTCCATGAAATGCATCTGCTTCATTGCTACATTTATCAACGTAAAAGCGCAGGTCTCTTCTCCTATACGTTGTAGTGTCTAACACTCCATGAAATGCATCTGCTTCATTCCTATATTTATCAATGTAAAAGTGCAGGTCTCTTTTCCTATACGCTGTAGTGTCTAACACTCCATGAAATACATCTGCTTCATTCCTACATTTATCAATGTAAAAGTGCAGGTCTCTTTTCCCATACGCTGAAGTGTCTAACACTCCATGAAATGCATCTGCTTCATTCCTACATTTATCAATGTAAAAGTGCAGGTCTCTTTTCCTATACTTTGTAGTGTCTAACACTCCATGAAATACATCTGCTTCATTCCTACATTTATCAATGTAAAAGTGCAGGTCTCTTTTCCCATATGCTGCAGTGTCTAACACTCCATGAAATGCGTCTGCTTCATTCCTACATTTATCAATGTAAAAGCGCAGGTCTCTTTTCCTATACATTGTCGTTTCTAACATTCCATGAAATGCATCTGCTTCATTCCTACATTTAACAATGTAAAAGCCCAAGTCTCTTTTCCTATACGTTGTAGTGTCTAACACTCCATGAAATGTGTCTGCTTCATTCCTACATTTATCAACGTAAAAGCGCAGGTCTCTTTTCCTATACTTTGTAGTGTCTAACACTCCATGAAATGCATCTGCTTCATTGCTACATTTATCAATGAAAAAGTGCATGTCTCTTTTCCTATACGCTGCAGTGTATAACACTCCATGAAATGCATCTGCTTCATTCCTATATTTATCATTGTAAAAGTGCAGGTCTCTTTTCCTATACGCTGTAGTGTCTAACCTTCATGAAATGCGTCTGCTTCATTCCTATATTTATCAATGTAAAAGTGCAGGTCTCTTCTCCTTTACGTTGCAGTGTCTAACAGTCCATGAAATGCATCTGCTTTATTCCTACATTTATCATCGTAAAAGCGCAGGTCTCTTTTCCCATACGCTGAAGTGTCTAACACTCCATGAAATGCATCTGCTTCATTCCTACATTTATCAACGTAAAAGCGCAGGTCTCTTTTCCTATACGTTGTCGTGACTAACACTCCATGAAATGCGTCTGCTTCATTCCTACATTTATCAATGTAAAAGCGCAGGTCTCTTTTCCTATACGTTGTAGTGTCTAACACTCCATGAAATGCATCTGCTTCATTCCTAAATTTCTCAACGTAAAAGTGCAGGTCTCTTTTCCTATATGTTGTCGTGTCTAACACTCCATGAAATGCGTCTACTTCGTTCCTACATTTATCAACGTAAAAGCGCAGGTCTCTTTTCCTATACGTTGTCGTGTCTAACACTCCATGAAATGCGTCTGCTTCATTCCTACATTTATCAATGTAAAAGCGCAGGTCTCTTTTCCTATACGTTGTAGTGTCTAACACTCCATGAAATGCATCTGCTTCATTCCTACATTTATCATTGTAAAAGTGCAGGTCTCTTTTCCTATATGCTGTAGTGTCTAACCCTTCATGAAATGCATCTGCTTCATTCCTATATTTATCAACGTAAAAGAGCAGGTCTCTTTTCCCATATGCTGAAGTGTCTAACACTCCATGAAATGCATCTGCTTCATTCCTACATTTATCAACGTAAAAGCGCAGGTCTCTTTTCCTATACGTTGTCGTGTCTAACACTCCATGAAATGCGTCTGCTTCATTCCTACATTTATCAACGTAAAAGCGCAGGTCTCTTTTCCTATACGTTGTAGTGTCTAACACTCCATGAAATGCATCTGCTTCATTCCTACATTTATCAATGTAAAAGCGCAGGTCTCTTTTCCTATACGTTGTCATGTCTAACACTCCATGAAATACGTCTGCTTCATTCCTACATTTATCAACGTAAAAGCGCAGGTCTCTTTTCCTATACATTGTAGTGTCTAACACTCCATGAAATGCATCTGCTTCATTCCTATATTTGTCAAGTAAAAGTGCATGTCTCTTTTCCTATACGCTGCAGTGTCTATCCTTTCATGAAATGCGTCTGCTTCATTCCTATATTTATCAATGTAAAAGTGCAGGTCTCTTCTCCTATACGTTGTAGTGTCTAACACTCCATGAAATGTGTCTGCTTTATTCCTACATTTATCTACGTAAAAGCGCAGGTCTCTTTTCCTATACGCTGCAGTGTCTAACACTCCATGAAATGCGTCTACTTTATTCCTACATTTATCAACTTAAAAGTGCATGTCTCTTTTCCTATACGCCGCAGTGTCTAACACTCCATGAAATGCATCTGATTTATTCCTACATTTATAAACGTAAAAGTGCAGGTCTCTTTTCCCATACGCTGAAGTGTCTAACACTCTATGAAATGCATCTGCTTCATTCCTATATTTATCATTGTAAAAGTGCAGGTCTCTTTTCCTATACGTTGTCGTGTCTAACACTCCATGAAATGCATCTGCTTCATTCCTACATTTATCAATGCACAAGTGCATGTCTCTTTTCCTATACGCTGCAGTGTCTAACACTCCATGAAATGCATCTGCTTCATTCCTATATTTATCATTGTAAAAGTGCAGGTCTCTATTCCTATACGCTGTAGTGTCTAACCCTTCATGAAATGCGTCTGCTTCATTCCTACATTTATCAATGTAAAAGTGCAGGTCTCTTCTCCTTTACGTTGTAGTGTCTAACACTCCATGAAATGCGTCTGCTTTATTCTTACATTTATCAACGTAAAAGTGCAGGTCTCTTTTCCCATACGCTGAAGTGTCTAACACTCCATGAAATGCGTCTGCTTCATTCCTACATTTATCAACGTTAAAGCGCAGGTCTCTTTTCCAATACGTTGCCATGTTTAACACTCCATGAAATGTGTCTGCTTCATTCCTACATTTATCAACGTAAAAGCGCAGGTCTCTTTTCCTATACATTGTAGTGTCTAACACTCCATTAAATGCGTCTGCTTCATTCCTACATTTATCAACGTAAAAGCGCAGGTCTCTTTTCCTATACGTTGTCGTGTCTAACACTCCATGAAATGCGTCTACTTTATTCCTACATTTATCAACGTAAAAGGGCAGGTCTCTTTTCCAATACGTTGTCGTGTCTAACACTCCATGAAATGCGTCTGCTTCATTCCGACATTTATCAACGTAAAAGCGCAAGTCTCTTTTCCTTTACGCTGTAGTGTCTAACACTCCATGAAATGTGTCTGCTTCATTCCTACATTTATCAACGTAAAAGCGCAGTTCTCTTTTCCTATATGTTGTCGTGTCTAACACTCCATGAAATGCGTCTGCTTCATTCCTACATTTATCAACGTAAAAGCGCAGGTCTCTTTTCCTATACGTTGTCGTGTCTAACACTCCATGAAATGCGTCTACTTTATTCCTACATTTATCAACGTAAAAGGGCAGGTCTTTTTTCCAATACGTTGTCGTGTCTAACACTCCATGAAATGCGTCTGCTTCATTCCTACATTTATCAACGTAAAAGCGCAGGTCTCTTTTCCTTTACGCTGTAGTGTCTAACACTCCATGAAATGTGTCTGCTTCATTCCTACATTTATCAACGTAAAAGCGCAGTTCTCTTTTCCTATATGTTGTCGTGTCTAACACTCCATGAAATGCGTCTGCTTCATTCCAACATTTATCAGCGTAAAAGCGCAGGTCTCTTTTCCTATACGTTGTCGTGTCTAACACTCCATGAAATGCGTCTGCTTCATTCCTACATTTATCAATGTAAAAGCGCAGGTCTCTTTTCCTATACGTTGTCATGTCTAACACTCCATGAAATACGTCTGCTTCATTCCTACATTTATCATTGTAAAAGTGCAGGTCTCTTTTTCTATACGCTACAGTGTCTAATACTCCATGAAATGCATCTACTTCATTCCTACATTTATCAACATAAAAGTGCAGGTCTCTTTTCCTATACGTTGAAGTGTCTAACACTCCATGAAATGAGTCTGCTTCATTCCTACATTTATCATTCAAAAAGTGCAGGTCTCTTTTCCTATACGCTGTAGTGTCTAACCCTTCATGAAATGCGTATGCTTCATTCCTATATCTATCAATGTAAAAGTACATGTCTCTTTTCCTATACGCTGTACTGTCTAACATACATGAAATGCGTCTGCTTCATTCCTACATTTATCAACGTAAAAGTGCAGGTCTCTTCTCCTATACGCTGCAGCGTCTTACATTCCATGAAATTTGTCTTCTTCATTCCTATATTTATCATTGTAAAAGTGCAGGTCTCTTTTCCTATACGTTGTCGTGTCTAACACTCCATGAAATGCGTCTATTTCATTCCTACATTTATCAACGTAAAAGTGCAGGTCTCTTTTCCTATACATTGTCATGTCTAACACTCCATGAAATGCGTCTGCTTCATTCCTACATTTATCAACGTAAAAGCGCAGGTCTCTTTTCCTATACGCTGTAGTGTCTAACACTCCATGAAATGTGTCTGCTTCATTCCTACATTTATCAATGTAAAAGCGCAGTTCTCTTTTCCTATATGTTGTCGTGTCTAACACTCCATGAAATGCGTATGCTTCATTCCTACATTTATCAGCGTAAAAGCGCAGGTCTCTTTTCCTATACGTTGTCGTGTCTAACACTCCATGAAATGCGTCTGCTTCATTCCTACATTTATCAATGTAAAAGCGCAGGTCTCTTTTCCTATACGTTGTCGTGTCTAACACTCCATGAAATACGTCTGCTTCATTCCTACATTTATCAATGTAAAAGTGCAGGTCTCTTTTCCTATACGCTGTAGTGTCTAACACTCCATGAAATGCATCTACTTCATTCCTACATTTATCAACGAAAAAGTGCAGGTCTCTTTTCTTATATGCTGCAGTGTCTAACACTCCATGAAATGCGTCTGCTTCATTCTTATATTTATCAATGTAAAAGCGCAGGTCTCTTCTCCTATATGCTGTAGTGTCTAACACTCCACAAAATGCGTCTGCTTCATTCCTACATTTATCATTGTAAAAGTGCAGGTCTCTTTTTCTATACGCTACAGTGTCTAATACTCCATGAAATGCATCTACTTCATTCCTACATTTATCAACATAAAAGTGCAGGTCTCTTTTCCTATACGTTGAAGTGTCTAACACTCCATGAAATGAGTCTGCTTCATTCCTACATTTATCATTGAAAAAGTGCAGGTCTCTTTTCCTATACGCTGTAGTGTCTAACCCTTCATGAAATGCGTATGCTTCATTCCTATATCTATCAATGTAAAAGTACATGTCTCTTTTCCTATACGCTGTACTGTCTAACATACATGAAATGCGTCTGCTTCATTCCTACATTTATCAACGTAAAAGTGCAGGTCTCTTCTCCTATACGCTGCAGCGTCTTACATTCCATGAAATTTGTCTTCTTCATTCCTATATTTATCATTGTAAAAGTGCAGGTCTCTTTTCTTATACGTTGTCGTGTCTAGCACTCCATGAAATGCGTCTGCTTCATTCCTACATTTATCAACGTAAAAGTGCAGGTCTCTTTTCCTATACATTGTCATGTCTAACACTCCATGAAATGCGTCTGCTTCATTCCTACATTTATCAACGTAAAAGCGCAGGTCTCTTCTCCTATACGTTGTAGTGTCTAACACTCCATGAAATGCATCTGCTTCATTCCTATATTTATTATTGTAAAAGTGCAGGTCTCTTTTCCTATACGTTGTAGTGTCTAACACTCCATGAAATGCATCTGCTTCATTCCTATATTTATCAATGTAAAAGTGCAGGTCTCTTTTCCTATACGCTGTAGTGTCTAACACTCCATGAAATACATCTGCTTCATTCCTACATTTATCAATGTAAAAGTGCAGGTCTCATTTCCCATACGCTGAAGTGTCTAACACTCCATGAAATGCGTCTGCTTCATTCCTACATTTATCAATGTAAAAGTGCAGGTCTCTTTTCCTATACTTTGTAGTGTCTAACACTCCATGAAATACATCTGCTTCATTCCTACATTTATCAATGTAAAAGTGCAGGTCTCTTTTCCCATACGCTGCAGTGTCTAACACTCCATGAAATGCGTCTGCTTCATTCCTACATTTATCAATGTAAAAGCGCAGGTCTCTTTTCCTATACGTTGTAGTGTCTAACACTCCATGAAATGCATCTGCTTCATTGCTACATTTCTCAACGTAAAAGTGCATGTCTCTTTTCTTATACACTGCAGTGTCTAACACTCCATGAAATGCGTCTGCTGTATTCCTACATTTATCAACGTAAAATTGCAGGTCTCTTTTCCAATACGCTGCAGTGTCTAACACTCCATGAAATGCATCTGCTTCATTCTTACATTTATCAACGTAAAAGCGCAGGTCTCTTTTCCTATACGTTGTCGTGTCTAACACTCCATGAAATACGTCTGCTTCATTCCTACATTTATCAATGTAAAAGTGCAGGTCTCTTTTCCTATACGCTGTAGTATCTAACACTCCATGAAATGCATCTACTTCATTCCTACATTTATCAACGTAAAAGTGCAGGTCTCTTTTCTTATACGCTGCAATGTCTAACACTCCATGAAATGCGTCTGCTTCATTCTTATATTTTTCAATGTAAAAGCGCAGGTCTCTTCTCCTATATGCTGTAGTGTCTAACCCTTCATGAAATGCATCTGCTTCATTCCTATATTTATCAACGTAAAAGAGCAGGTCTCTTTTCCCATATGCTGAAGTGTCTAACACTCCATGAAATGCATCTGCTTTATTCCTACATTTATCAACGTAAAAGCGCAGTTCTCTTTTCCTATACGTTGTAGTGTCTAACACTCCATGAAATGCGTCTGCTTTATTCCTACATTTATCAACGTAAAAGTGCAGGTCTCTTTTCCCATACGCTGAAGTGTCTAACACTCCATGAAATGCATTTGCTTCATTCCTACATTTATCAACGTAAAAGCGCAGGTCTCTTTTCCTATACGTTGTCGTGTCTAACACTCCATGAAATGCGTCTGCTTCATTCCTACATTTATCAACGTAAAAGCGCAGGTCTCTTTTCCTATACGTTGTAGTGTCTAACACTACATGAAATGCATCTGCTTCATTCCTACATTTATCAACGTAAAAGCGCAGGTCTCTTTTCCTATACATTGTAGTGTCCAACACTCCATGAAATGCATCTGCTTCATTCCTATATTTGTCAAGTAAAAGTGCATGTCTCTTTTCCTATACGCTGCAGTGTCTATCCTTTCATGAAATGCGTCTGCTTCATTCCTATATTTATCAATGTAAAAGTGCAGGTCTCTTCTCCTATACGTTGTAGTGTCTAACACTCCATGAAATGTGTCTGCTTTATTCCTACATTTATCTACGTAAAAGCGCAGGTCTCTTTTCCTATACGCTGCAGTGTCTAACACTCCATGAAATGCGTCTACTTTATTCCTACATTTATCAACTTAAAAGTGCATGTCTCTTTTCCTATACGCCGCAGTGTCTAACACTCCATGAAATGCGTCTGATTTATTCCTACATTTATAAACGTAAAAGTGCAGGTCTCTTTTCCCATACGCTGAACTGTCTAACACTCTATGAAATGCGTCTGCTTCATTCCTATATTTATCATTGTAAAAGTGCAGGTCTCTTTTCCTATACGTTGTCGTGTCTAACACTCCATGAAATGCATCTGCTTCATTGCTACATTTATCAATGCAAAAGTGCATGTCTCTTTTCCTATACGCTGCAGTGTCTAACACTCCATGAACTGCATCTGCTTCATTCCTACATTTATCATTGTAAAAGTGCAGGTCTCTATTCCTATACGCTGTAGTGTCTAACCCTTCATGAAATGCGTCTGCTTCATTCCTACATTTATCAATGTAAAAGTGCAGGTCTCTTCTCCTTTACGTTGTAGTGTCTAACACTCCATGAAATGCGTCTGCTTTATTCCTACATTTATCAACGTAAAAGTGCAGGTCTCTTTTCCCATACGCTGAAGTGTCTAACACTCCATGAAATGCGTCTGCTTCATTCCTACATTTATCAATGTTAAAGCGCAGGTCTCTTTTCCAATACGTTGCCATGTCTAACACTCTATGAAATGTGTCTGCTTCATTCCTACATTTATCAACGTAAAAGCGCAGGTCTCTTTTCCTATACATTGTAGTGTCTAACACTCCATGAAATGCGTCTGCTTCATTCCTACATTTATCAACGTAAAAGCGCAGGTCTCTTTTCCTATACGTTGTCGTGTCTAACACTCCATGAAATGCGTCTGCTTCATTCCTACATTTATCAACGTAAAAGTGCAGGTCTCTTTTCCTTTACGCTGTAGTGTCTAACACTCCATGAAATGTGTCTACTTCATTCCTACATTTATCAACGTAAAAGCGCAGTTCTCTTTTCCTATATGTTGTCGTGTCTAACACTCCATGAAATGCGTCTGCTTCATTCCAACATTTATCAGCGTAAAAGCGCAGGTCGCTTTTCCTATACGTTGTCGTGTCTAACACTCCATGAAATGCGTCTGCTTCATTCCTACATTTATCAATCTAAAAGCGCAGGTCTCTTTTCCTATACGTTGTCATGTCTAACACTCCATGAAATACGTCTGCTTCATTCCTACATTTATCAATGTAAAAGTGCAGGTCTCTTTTCCTATACGCTGTAGTGTCTAACACTCCATGAAATGCATCTACTTCATTCCTACATTTATCAACGTAAAAGTGCAGGTCTCTTTATCTATACGCTACAGTGTCTAATACTCCGTGAAATGCGTCTGCTTCATTCCTACATTTATCAACGTAAAAGTGCAGGTCTCTTTTCCTATACGTTGTAGTGTCTAACACTCCATGAAATGCGTCTGCTTCATTCCTACATTTATCAACGTGAAAGCGCAGGTCTCTTTTCCAATACATTGTCGTGTCTAACACTCCATGAAATGCGTCTGCTTCATTGCTACATTTATCAACGTAAAAGCGCAGGTCTCTTCTCCTATACGTTGTAGTGTCTAACACTCCATAAAATGCATCTGCTTCATTCCTATATTTATTATTGTAAAAGTGCAGGTCTCTTTTCCTATACGTTGTAGTGTCTAACACTCCATGAAATGCATCTGCTTCTTTCCTATATTTATCAATGTAAAAGTGCAGGTCTCTTTTCCTATACGCTGTAGTGTCTAACACTCCATGAAATACATCTGCTTCATTCCTACATTTATCAATGTAAAAGTGCAGGTCTCTTTTCCCATATGCTGAAGTGTCTAACACTCCATGAAATGCATCTGCTTCATTCCTACATTTATCAATGTAAAAGTGCAGGTCTCTTTTCCTATACTTTGTAGTGTCTAACACTCCATGAAATACATCTGCTTCATTCCTACATTTATCAATGTAAAAGTGCAGGTCTCTTTTCCCATACGCTGCAGTGTCTAACACTCCATGAAATGCGTCTGCTTTATTCCTACATTTATCAACGTAAAAGCGCAGGTCTCTTTTCCTATACGTTGTAGTGTCTAACACTCCATGAAATGCATCTGCTTTATTCCTACATTTATCAACGTAAAAGTGCAGGTCTCTTTTCCCATACGCTGAAGTGTCTAACACTCCATGAAATGCATCTGCTTCATTCCTACATTTATCAATGTAAAAGCGCAGGTCTCTTTTCCTATACGTTGTCGTGTCTAACACTCCATGAAATGCGTCTGCTTCATTCCTACATTTATCAACGTAAAAGCGCAGGTCTCTTTTCCTATACGTTGTAGTGTCTAACACTCCATGAAATGCATCTGCTTCATTCCTACATTTATCAATGTAAAAGCGCAGGTCTCTTTTCCTATACATTGTAGTGTCTAACACTCCATGAAATGCATCTGCTTCATTCCTATATTTGTCAAGTAAAACTGCATGTCTCTTTTCCTATACGCTGCAGTGTCTATCCTTTCATGAAATGCGTCTGCTTCATTCCTATATTTATCAATGTAAAAGTGCAGGTCTCTTCTCCTATACGTTGTAGTGTCTAACACTCCATGAAATGTGTCTGCTTTATTCCTACATTTATCTACGTAAAAGCGCAGGTCTCTTTTCCTATACGCTGCAGTGTCTAACACTCCATGAAATGCGTCTACTTTAGTCCTACATTTATCAACTTAAAAGTGCATGTCTCTTTTCCTATACGCCGCAGTGTCTAACACTCCATGAAATGCGTCTGATTTATTCCTACATTTATAAACGTAAAAGTGCAGGTCTCTTTTCCCATACGCTGAAGTGTCTAACACTCTATGAAATGCATCTGCTTCATTCCTATGTTTATCATTGTAAAAGTGCAGGTCTCTTTTCCTATACGTTGTCGTGTCTAACACTCCATGAAATGCATCTGCTTCATTGCTACATTTATCAATGCAAAAGTGCATGTCTCTTTTCCTATACGCTGCAGTGTCTAACACTCCATGAAATGCATCTGCTTCATTCCTATATTTATCATTGTAAAAGTGCAGGTCTCTTTTAATATACTTTGTAGTGTCTAACACTCCATGAAATACGTCTGCTTCATTCCTACATTTATCAACGTTAAAGCGCAGGTCTCTTTTCCAATACGTTGCCATGTCTAACACTCCATGAAATGTGTCTGCTTCATTCCTACATTTATCAACGTAAAAGCGCAGGTCTCTTTTCCTATACATTGTAGTGTCTAACACTCCATGAAATGCGTCTGCTTCATTCCTACATTTATCAACGTAAAAGCGCAGGTCTCTTTTCCTATACGTTGTCGTGTCTAACACTCCATGAAATGCGTCTACTTTATTCCTACATTTATCAACGTAAAAGGGCAGGTCTCTTTTCCAATACGTTGTCGTGTCTAACACTCCATGAAATGCGTCTGCTTCATTCCTACATTTATCAACGTAAAAGCGCAGGTCTCTTTTCCTTTACGCTGTAGTGTCTAACACTCCATGAAATGTGTCTGCTTCATTCCTACATTTATCAACGTAAAAGCGCAGTTCTCTTTTCCTATATGTTGTCGTGTCTAACACTCCATGAAATGCGTCTGCTTCATTCCAACATTTATCAGCGTAAAAACGCAGGTCTCTTTTCCTATACGTTGTCGTGTCTAACACTCCATGAAATGCGTCTGCTTCATTCCTACATTTATCAATGTAAAAGCGCAGGTCTCTTTTCCTATACGTTGTCATGTCTAACACTCCATGAAATACGTCTGCTTCATTCCTACATTTATCAATGTAAAAGTGCAGGTCTCTTTATCTATACGCTACAGTGTCTAATACTCCGTGAAATGCGTCTGCTTCATTCCTACATTTATCAACGTAAAAGTGCAGGTCTCTTTTCCTATACGTTGTAGTGTCTAACACTCCATGAAATGAGTCTGCTTCATTCCTACATTTATCATTGAAAAAGTGCAGGTCTCTTTTCCTATACGCTGTAGTGTCTAACCCTTCTTGAAATGCGTCTGCTTCATTCCTACATTTATCAACGTAAAAGTGCATGTCTCTTCTCCTATACGCTGCAGTGTCTTACATTCCATGAAATTTGTCTTCTTCATTCCTATATTTATCATTGTAAAAGTGCAGGTCTCTTTTCTTATACGTTGTCGTGTCTAGCACTCCATGAAATGCGTCTGCTTCATTCCTACATTTATCAACGTAAAAGTGCATGTCTCTTTTCCTATACGCTGCAGTGTCTAACACTCCATGAAATGCGTCTACTTTATTCCTACATTTATCAACTTAAAAGTGCATGTCTCTTTTCCTATACGCCGCAGTGTCTAACACTCCATGAAATGCGTCTGATTTATTCCTACATTTATAAACGTAAAAGTGCAGGTCTCTTTTCCCATACGCTGCAGTGTCTAACACTCCATGAAATGCATCTGCTTCATTCCTATATTTATCATTGTAAAAGTGCAGGTCTCTATTCCTATACGCTGTAGTGTCTAACCCTTCATGAAATGCGTCTGCTTCATTCCTACATTTATCAATGTAAAAGTGCAGGTCTCTTCTCCTTTACGTTGTAGTGTCTAACACTCCATGAAATGCGTCTGCTTTATTCCTACATTTATCAACGTAAAAGTGCAGGTCTCTTTTCCCAAACGCTGAAGTGTCTAACACTCCATGAAATGCGTCTGCTTCATTCCTACATTTATCAACGTTAAAGCGCAGGTCTCTTTTCCAATACGTTGCCATGTCTAACACTCCATGAAATGTGTCTGCTTCATTCCTACATTTATCAACGTAAAAGCGCAGGTCTCTTTTCCTTTACGTTGTCGTGTCTAACACTCCATGAAATGCGTCTACTTTATTCCTACATTTATCAACGTAAAAGGGCAGGTCTCTTTTCCAATACGTTGTCGTGTCTAACACTCCATGAAATGCGTCTGCTTCATTCCTACATTTATCAACGTAAAAGCGCAGGTCTCTTTTCCTTTACGCTGTAGTGTCTAACACTCCATGAAATGTGTCTGCTTCATTCCTACATTTATCAACGTAAAAGCGCAGTTCTCTTTTCCTATATGTTGTCGTGTCTAACACTCCATGAAATGCGTCTGCTTCATTCCAAAATTTATCAGCGTAAAAGCGCAGGTCTCTTTTCCTATACGTTGTCGTGTCTAACACTCCATGAAATGCGTCTGCTTCATTCCTACATTTATCAATGTAAAAGCGCAGGTCTCTTTTCCTATACGTTGTCATGTCTAACACTCCATGAAATACGTCTGCTTCATTCCTACATTTATCAATGTAAAAGTGCAGGTCTCTTTTCCTATACGCTGTAGTGTCTAACACTCCATGAAATGCATCTACTTCATTCCTACATTTATCAACGTAAAAGTGCAGGTCTCTTTTCTTATACGCTGCAGTTTCTAACACTCCATGAAATGCGTCTGCTTCATTCTTATATTTATCAATGTAAAAGCGCAGGTCTCTTCTCCTATATGCTGTAGTGTCTAACACTCCACGAAATGCATCTCATCCATTCCTACATTTATCATTGTAAAAGTGCAGGTCTCTTTATCTATACGCTACAGTGTCTAATACTCCGTGAAATGCGTCTGCTTCATTCCTACATTTATCAACGTAAAAGTGCAGGTCTCTTTTCCTATACGTTGTAGTGTCTAACACTCCATGAAATGAGTCTGCTTCATTCCTACATTTATCATTGAAAAAGTGCAGGTCTCTTTTCCTATACGCTGTAGTGTCTAACCCTTCTTGAAATGCGTCTGCTTCATTCCTACATTTATCAACGTAAAAGTGCAGGTCTCTTCTCCTATACGCTGCAGTGTCTTACATTCCATGAAATTTGTCTTCTTCATTCCTATATTTATCATTGTAAAAGTGCAGGTCTCTTTTCTTATACGTTGTCGTGTCTAGCACTCCATGAAATACGTCTGCTTCATTCCTACATTTATTAACGTAAAAGCGCAGGTCTCTTTTCCAATACATTGTCGTGTCTAACACTCCATGAAATGCGTCTGCTTCATTGCTACATTTATCAACGTAAAAGCGCAGGTCTCTTCTCCTATACGTTGTAGTGTCTAACACTCCATAAAATGCATCTGCTTCATTCCTATATTTATTATTGTAAAAGTGCAGGTCTCTTTTCCTATACGTTGTAGTGTCTAACACTCCATGAAATGCATCTGCTTCATTCCTATATTTATCAATGTAAAAGTGCAGGTCTCTTTTACTATACGCTGTAGTGTCTAACACTCCATGAAATACATCTGCTTCATTCCTACATTTATCAATGTAAAAGTGCAGGTCTCTTTTCCCATACGCTGAAGTGTCTAACACTCCATGAAATGCATCTGCTTCATTCCTACATTTATCAATGTAAAAGTGCAGGTCTCTTTTCCTATACTTTGTAGTGTCTAACACTCCATGAAGTACATCTGCTTCATTCCTACATTTATCAATGTAAAAGTGCAGGTCTCTTTTCCCATACGCTGCAGTGTCTAACACTCCATGAAATGCGTCTGCTTCATTCCTACATTTATCAATGTAAAAGCGCAGGTCTCTTTTCCTATACATTGTAGTGTCTAACATTCCATGAAATGCATCTGCTTCATTCCTACATTTAACAATGTAAAAGCCCAAGTCTCTTTTCCTATACGTTGTAGTGTCTAACACTCCATGAAATGTGTCTGCTTCATTCCTACATTTATCAACATAAAAGCGCAGGTCTCTTTTCCTATACTTTGTAGTGTCTAACACTCCATGAAATGCATCTGCTTCTTTGCTACATTTATCAATGAAAAAGTGCATGTCTCTTTTCCTATACGCTGCAGTGTCTAACACTCCATGAAATGCATCTGCTTCATTCCTATATTTATCATTGTAAAAGTGCAGGTCTCTTTTCCTATACGCTGTAGTGTCTAACCTTCATGAAATGCGTCTGCTTCATTCCTATATTTATCAATGTAAAAGTGCAGGTCTCTTTTCCTATATGCTGTAGTGTCTAACCCTTCATGAAATGCATCTGCTTCATTCCTATATTTATCAACGTAAAAGAGCAGGTCTCTTTTCCCATATGCTGAAGTGTCTAACACTCCATGAAATGCGTCTGCTTTATTCCTACATTTATCAACGTAAAAGCGCAGGTCTCTTTTCCTATACGTTGTAGTGTCTAACACTCCATGAAATGCATCTGCTTTATTCCTACATTTATCAATGTAAAAGTGCAGGTCTCTTTTCCCATACACTGAAGTGTCTTACACTCCATGAAATACATCTGCTTCTTTCCTACATTTATCAACGTAAAAGCGCAGGTCTCATTTCCTATACGTTGTCGTGTCTAACACTCCATGAAATGCGTCTGCTTCATTCATACATTTATTAACGTAAAAGCGCAGCTCTCTTTTCCTATACGTTGTAGTGTCTAACACTCCATGAAAAGCATCTGCTTCATTCCTACATTTATCAACGTAAAAGCGCAGTTCTCTTTTCCTATACTTTGTAGTGTCTAACACTCCATGAAATGCATCTGCTTCATTCCTATATTTGTCAAGTAAAAGTGCATGTCTCTTTTCCTATACGCTGCAGTGTCTATCCCTTCATGAAATGCGTCTGCTTCATTCCTATATTTATCAATGTAAAAGTGCAGGTCACTTCTCCTATACGTTGTAGTGTCTAACACTCCATGAAATGGGTCTGCTTTATTCCTACATTTATCTACGTAAAAGCGCAGGTCTCTTTTCCTATACGCTGCAGTGTCTAACACTCCTTGAAATGCATCTGCTTCATTCCTACATTTATCAACTTAAAAGTGCATGTCTCTTTTCCTATACGCCGCAGTGTCTAACACTCCATGAAATGCGTCTGATTTATTCCTACATTTATAAACGTAAAAGTGCAGGTCTCTTTTCCCATACACTGAAGTGTCTAACACTCTATGAAATGCGTCTGCTTCATTCCTATATTTATCATTGTAAAAGTGCAGGTCTCTTTTCCTATACGTTGTCGTGTCTAACACTCCATGAAATGCATCTGCTTCATTGCTACATTTATCAATGCAAAAGTGCATGTCTCTTTTCCTATACGCTGCAGTGTCTAACACTCCATGAAATGCATCTGCTTCATTCCTATATTTATCATTGTAAAAGTGCAGGTCTCTATTCCTATACGCTGTAGTGTCTAACCCTTCATGAAATGCGTCTGCTTCATTCCTACATTTATCAATGTAAAAGTGCAGGTCTCTTCTCCTTTACGTTGTAGTGTCTAACTCTCCATGAAATGCGTCTGCTTTATTCCTACATTTATCAACGTAAAAGTGCAGGTCTCTTTTCCCATACGCTGAAGTGTCTAACACTCCATGAAATGCGTCTGCTTCATTCCTACATTTATCAACGTAAAAGCGCAGGTCTCTTTTCCAATACGTTGCCATGTCTAACACTCCATGAAATGTGTCTGCTTCATTCCTAAATTTATCAACGTAAAAGCGCAGGTCTCTTTTCCTATACATTGTAGTGTCTAACACTCCATGAAATGCGTCTGCTTCATTCCTACATTTATCAACGTAAAAGCGCAGGTCTCTTTTCCTATACGTTGTCGTGTCTAACACTCCATGAAATGCGTCTACTTCATTCCTACATTTATCAACGTAAAAGGGCAGGTCTCTTTTCCAATATGTTGTCGTGTCTAACACTCCATGAAATGCATCTGCTTCATTCCTACATTTATCAACGTAAAAGCGCAGGTCTCTTTTCCTATACGCTGTAGTGTCTAACACTCCATGAAATGTGTCTGCTTCATTCCTACATTTATCAACGTAAAAGCGCAGTTCTCTTTTCCTATATGTTGTCGTGTCTAACACTCCATGAAATGCGTATGCTTAATTCCTACATTTATCAGCGTAAAAGCGCAGGTCTCTTTTCCTATACGTTGTCATGTCTAACACTCCATGAAATGCGTCTGATTCATTCCTACATTTATCAATGTAAAAGCGCAGGTCTCTTTTCCTATACGTTGTCGTGTCTAACACTCCATGAAATACGTCTGCTTCATTCCTACATTTATCAATGTAAAAGTGCAGGTCTCTTTTCCTATACGCTGTAGTGTCTAACACTCCATGAAATGCATCTACTTCATTCTTATATTTATCAATGTAAAAGCGCAGGTCTCTTCTCCTATATGCTGTAGTGTCTAACACTCCAAGAAATGCGTCTGCTCCATTCCTACATTTATCATTGTAAAAGTGCAGGTCTCTTTTCCTATACGTTGAAGTGTCTAACACTCCATGAAATGAGTCTGCTTCATTCCTACATTTATCATTGAAAAAGTGCAGGTCTCTTTTCCTATATGCTGTAGTGTCTAACCCTTCATGAAATGCGTATGCTTCATTCCTATATCTATCAATGTAAAAGTACATGTCTCTTTTCCTATACGCTGTACTGTCTAGCATACATGAAATGCGCCTGCTTCATTCCTACATTTATCAACGTAAAAGTGCAGGTCTCTTCTCCTATACGCTGCAGCGTCTTACATTCCATGAAATTTGTCTTCTTCATTCCTACATTTATCAACGTAAAAGTGCAGGTCTCTTCTCCTATACGCTGCAGCGTCTAACATTCCATGAAATTTGTCTTCTTCATTCCTATATTTATCATTGTAAAAGTGCAGGTCTCTTTTCTTATACGTTGTCGTGTCTAGCACTCCATGAAATGCGTCTGCTTCATTCCTACATTTATCAACGTAAAAGCGCAGGTCTCTTTTCCTATACATTGTAGTGTCTAACACTCCATGAAATGCGTCTGCTTCATTCCTACATTTATCAACGTAAAAGCGCAGGTCTCTTTTCCTATACGTTGTCGTGTCTAACACTCCATGAAATGCGTCTACTTCATTCCTACATTTATCAACGTAAAAGGGCAGGTCTCTTTTCCAATATGTTGTCATGTCTAACACTCCATGAAATGCGTCTGCTTCATTCCTACATTTATCAACGTAAAAGCGCAGGTCTCTTTTCCTATTCGCTGTAGTGTCTAACACTCCATGAAATGTGTCTGCTTCATTCCTACATTTATCAACGTAAAAGCGCAGTTCTCTTTTCCTATATGTTGTCGTGTCTAACACTCCATGAAATGCGTATGCTTCATTCCTACATTTATCAGCGTAAAAGCGCAGGTCTCTTTTCCTATACGTTGTCGTGTCTAACACTCCATGAAATGCGTCTGCTTCATTCCTACATTTATCAAGGTAAAAGCGCAGGTCTCTTTTCCTATACGTTGTCGTGTCTAACACTCCATGAAATACGTCTGCTTCATTCCTACATTTATCAATGTAAAAGTGCAGGTCTCTTTTCCTATACGCTGTATAGGAAATGCATCTACTTCATTCCTACATTTATCAACGTAAAAGTGCAGGTCTCTTTTCTTATACACTGCAGTGTCTAACACTCCATGAAATGCGTCTGCTTCATTCTTATATTTATCAATGTAAAAGCGCAGGTCTCTTCTCCTATATGCTGTAGTGTCTAACACTCCACGAAATGCGTCTGCTCCATTCCTACATTTATCATTGTAAAAGTGCAGGTCTCTTTTTCTATACGCTACAGTGTCTAATACTCCATGAAATGCATCTGCTTCATTCCTACATTTATCAACGTAAAAGTGCAGGTCTCTTTTCCTATACGTTGAAGTGTCTAACACTCCATGAAATGAGTCTGCTTCATTCCTACATTTATCATTGAAAAAGTGCAGGTCTCTTTTCCTATACGCTGTAGTGTCTAACCCTTCATGAAATGCGTATGCTTCATTCCTATATCTATCAATGTAAAGGTACATGTCTCTTTTCCTATACGCTGTACTGTCTAACATACATGAAATGCGTCTGCTTCATTCCTACATTTATCAATGTAAAAGCGCAGGTCTCTTTTCCTATACATTGTAGTGTCTAACATTCCATGAAATGCATCTGCTTCATTCCTACATTTAACAATGTAAAAGCCCAAGTCTCTTTTCCTATACGTTGTAGTGTCTAACACTCCATGAAATGTGTCTGCTTCATTCCTACATTTATCAACGTAAAAGCGCAGGTCTCTTTTCCTATACTTTGTAGTGTCTAACACTCCATGAAATGCATCTGCTTCTTTGCTACATTTATCAATGAAAAAGTGCATGTCTCTTTTCCTATACGCTGCAGTGTCTAACACTCCATGAAATGCATCTGCTTCATTCCTATATTTATCATTGTAAAAGTGCAGGTCTCTTTTCCTATACGCTGTAGTGTCTAACCTTCATGAAATGCGTCTGCTTCATTCCTATATTTATCAATGTAAAAGTGCAGGTCTCTTTTCCTATATGCTGTAGTGTCTAACCCTTCATGAAATGCATCTGCTTCATTCCTATATTTATCAACGTAAAAGAGCAGGTCTCTTTTCCCATATGCTGAAGTGTCTAACACTCCATGAAATGCGTCTGCTTTATTCCTACATTTATCAACGTAAAAGCGCAGGTCTCTTTTCCTATACGTTGTAGTGTCTAACACTCCATGAAATGCATCTGCTTTATTCCTACATTTATCAATGTAAAAGTGCAGGTCTCTTTTCCCATACACTGAAGTGTCTTACACTCCATGAAATACATCTGCTTCTTTCCTACATTTATCAACGTAAAAGCGCAGGTCTCTTTTCCTATACGTTGTCGTGTCTAACACTCCATGAAATGCGTCTGCTTCATTCATACATTTATTAACGTAAAAGCGCAGGTCTCTTTTCCTATACGTTGTAGTGTCTAACACTCCATGAAAAGCATCTGCTTCATTCCTACATTTATCAACGTAAAAGCGCAGTTCTCTTTTCCTATACTTTGTAGTGTCTAACACTCCATGAAATGCATCTGCTTCATTCCTATATTTGTCAAGTAAAAGTGCATGTCTCTTTTCCTATACGCTGCAGTGTCTATCCCTTCATGAAATGCGTCTGCTTCATTCCTATATTTATCAATGTAAAAGTGCAGGTCACTTCTCCTATACGTTGTAGTGTCTAACACTCCATGAAATGGGTCTGCTTTATTCCTACATTTATCTACGTATAAGCGCAGGTCTCTTTTCCTATACGCTGCAGTGTCTAACACTCCTTGAAATGCATCTGCTTCATTCCTACATTTATCAACTTAAAAGTGCATGTCTCTTTTCCTATACGCCGCAGTGTCTAACACTCCATGAAATGCGTCTGATTTATTCCTACATTTATAAACGTAAAAGTGCAGGTCTCTTTTCCCATACACTGAAGTGTCTAACACTCTATGAAATGCATCTGCTTCATTCCTATATTTATCATTGTAAAAGTGCAGGTCTCTTTTCCTATACGTTGTCGTGTCTAACACTCCATGAAATGCATCTGCTTCATTGCTACATTTATCAATGCAAAAGTGCATGTCTCTTTTCCTATACGCTGCAGTGTCTAACACTCCATGAAATGCATCTGCTTCATTCCTATATTTATCATTGTAAAAGTGCAGGTCTCTATTCCTATACGCTGTAGTGTCTAACCCTTCATGAAATTCGTCTGCTTCATTCCTACATTTATCAATGTAAAAGTGCAGGTCTCTTCTCCTTTACGTTGTAGTGTCTAACTCTCCATGAAATGCGTCTGCTTTATTCCTACATTTATCAACGTAAAAGTGCAGGTCTCTTTTCCCATACGCTGAAGTGTCTAACACTCCATGAAATGCGTCTGCTTCATTCCTACATTTATCAACGTAAAAGCGCAGGTCTCTTTTCCAATACGTTGCCATGTCTAACACTCCATGAAATGTGTCTGCTTCATTCCTAAATTTATCAACGTAAAAGCGCAGGTCTCTTTTCCTATACATTGTAGTGTCTAACACTCCATGAAATGCATCTGCTTCATTCCTACATTTATCAACGTAAAAGCGCAGGTCTCTTTTCCTATACGTTGTCGTGTCTAACACTCCATGAAATGCGTCTACTTCATTCCTACATTTATCAACGTAAAAGGGCAGGTCTCTTTTCCAATATGTTGTCGTGTCTAACACTCCATGAAATGCATCTGCTTCATTCCTACATTTATCAACGTAAAAGCGCAGGTCTCTTTTCCTATACGCTGTAGTGTCTAACACTCCATGAAATGTGTCTGCTTCATTCCTACATTTATCAACGTAAAAGCGCAGTTCTCTTTTCCTATATGTTGTCGTGTCTAACACTCCATGAAATGCGTATGCTTCATTCCTACATTTATCAGCGTAAAAGCGCAGGTCTCTTTTCCTATACGTTGTCATGTCTAACACTCCATGAAATGCGTCTGATTCATTCCTACATTTATCAATGTAAAAGCGCAGGTCTCTTTTCCTATACGTTGTCGTGTCTAACACTCCATGAAATACGTCTGCTTCATTCCTACATTTATCAATGTAAAAGTGCAGGTCTCTTTTCCTATACGCTGTAGTGTCTAACACTCCATGAAATGCATCTACTTCATTCTTATATTTATCAATGTAAAAGCGCAGGTCTCTTCTCCTATATGCTGTAGTGTCTAACACTCCACGAAATGCGTCTGCTCCATTCCTACATTTATCATTGTAAAAGTGCAGGTCTCTTTTCCTATACGTTGAAGTGTCTAACACTCCATGAAATGAGTCTGCTTCATTCCTACATTTATCATTGAAAAAGTGCAGGTCTCTTTTCCTATATGCTGTAGTGTCTAACCCTTCATGAAATGCGTATGCTTCATTCCTATATCTATCAATGTAAAAGTACATGTCTCTTTTCCTATACGCTGTACTGTCTAGCATACATGAAATGTGCCTGCTTCATTACTACATTTATCAACGTAAAAGTGCAGGTCTCTTCTCCTATACGCTGCAGCGTCTTACATTCCATGAAATTTGTCTTCTTCATTCCTACATTTATCAACGTAAAAGTGCAGGTCTCTTCTCCTATACGCTGCAGCGTCTAACATTCCATGAAATTTGTCTTCTTCATTCCTATATTTATCATTGTAAAAGTGCAGGTCTCTTTTCTTATACGTTGTCGTGTCTAGCACTCCATGAAATGCGTCTGCTTCATTCCTACATTTATCAACGTAAAAGCGCAGGTCTCTTTTCCTATACATTGTAGTGTCTAACACTCCATGAAATGCATCTGCTTCATTCCTACATTTATCAACGTAAAAGCGCAGGTCTCTTTTCCTATACGTTGTCGTGTCTAACACTCCATGAAATGCGTCTACTTCATTCCTACATTTATCAACGTAAAAGGGCAGGTCTCTTTTCCAATATGTTGTCGTGTCTAACACTCCATGAAATGCGTATGCTTCATTCCTACATTTATCAGCGTAAAAGCGCAGGTCTCTTTTCCTATACGTTGTCGTGTCTAACACTCCATGAAATGCGTCTGCTTCATTCCTACATTTATCAAGGTAAAAGCGCAGGTCTCTTTTCCTATACGTTGTCGTGTCTAACACTCCATGAAATACGTCTGCTTCATTCCTACATTTATCAATGTAAAAGTGCAGGTCTCTTTTCCTATACGCTGTAGTGTCTAACACTCCATGAAATGCATCTACTTCATTCCTACATTTATCAACGTAAAAGTGCAGGTCTCTTTTCTTATACACTGCAGTGTCTAACACTCCATGAAATGCGTCTGCTTCATTCTTATATTTATCAATGTAAAAGCGCAGGTCTCTTCTCCTATATGCTGTAGTGTCTAACACTCCACGAAATGCGTCTGCTCCATTCCTACATTTATCATTGTAAAAGTGCAGGTCTCTTTTTCTATACGCTACAGTGTCTAATACTCCATGAAATGCATCTGCTTCATTCCTACATTTATCAACGTAAAAGTGCAGGTCTCTTTTCCTATACGTTGAAGTGTCTAACACTCCATGAAATGAGTCTGCTTCATTCCTACATTTATCATTGAAAAAGTGCAGGTCTCTTTTCCTATACGCTGTAGTGTCTAACCCTTCATGAAATGCGTATGCTTCATTCCTATATCTATCAATGTAAAAGTACATGTCTCTTTTCCTATACGCTGTACTGTCTAACATACATGAAATGCGTCTGCTTCATTCCTACATTTATCAACGTAAAAGTGCAGGTCTCTTCTCCTATACGCTGCAGCGTCTTACATTCCATGAAATTTGTCTTCTTCATTCCTATATTTATCATTGTAAAAGTGCAGGTCTCTTTTCTTATACGTTGTCGTGTCTAGCACTCCATGAAATGCGTCTGCTTCCTTCCTACATTTATCAACGTAAAAGCGCAGGTCTCTTTTCCTATACATTGTCATGTCTAACACTCCATGAAATGCGTCTGCTTCATTCCTACATTTATCAACGTAAAAGCGCAGGTCTCTTCTCCTATACGTTGTAGTGTCTAACACTCCATGAAATGCATCTGCTTCATTCCTATATTTATTATTGTAAAAGTGCAGGTCTCTTTTCCTATACGTTGTAGTGTCTAACACTCCATGAAATGCATCTGCTTCATTCCTATATTTATCAATGTAAAAGTGCAGGTCTCTTTTCCTATACGCTGTAGTGTCTAACACTCCATGAAATACATCTGCTTCATTCCTACATTTATCCATGTAAAAGTGCAGGTCTCATTTCCCATACGCTGAAGTGTCTAACACTCCATGAAATGCGTCTGCTTCATTCCTACATTTATCAATGTAAAAGTGCAGGTCTCTTTCCCTATACTTTGTAGTGTCTAACACTCCATGAAATACATCTGCTTCATTCCTACATTTATCAATGTAAAAGTGCAGGTCTCTTTTCCCATACGCTGCAGTGTCTAACACTCCATGAAATGCGTCTGCTTCATTCCTACATTTATCAATGTAAAAGCGCAGGTCTCTTTTCCTATACGTTGTAGTGTCTAACACTCCATGAAATGCATCTACTTCATTCCTACATTTATCAACGTAAAAGTGCAGGTCTCTTTTCTTATACGCTGCAGTGTCTAACACTCCATGAAATGCGTCTGCTTCATTCTTATATTTATCAATGTAAAAGCGCAGGTCTCTTCTCCTATATGCTGTAGTGTCTAACACTCCACGAAATGCATCTCATCCATTCCTACATTTATCATTGTAAAAGTGCAGGTCTCTTTATCTATACGCTACAGTGTCTAATACTCCGTGAAATGCGTCTGCTTCATTCCTACATTTATCAACGTAAAAGTGCAGGTCTCTTTTCCTATACGTTGTAGTGTCTAACACTCCATGAAATGAGTCTGCTTCATTCCTACATTTATCATTGAAAAAGTGCAGGTCTCTTTTCCTATACGCTGTAGTGTCTAAGCCTTCTTGAAATGCGTTTGCTTCATTCCTACATTTATCAACGTAAAAGTGCAGGTCTCTTCTCCTATACGCTGCAGTGTCTTACATTCCATGAAATTTGTCTTCTTCATTCCTATATTTATCATTGTAAAAGTGCAGGTCTCTTTTCTTATACGTTGTCGTGTCTAGCACTCCATGAAATGCGTCTGCTTCATTCCTACATTTATCAACGTAAAAGCGCAGGTCTCTTCTCCTATACGTTGTAGTGTCTAACACTCCATAAAATGCATCTGCTTCATTCCTATATTTATTATTGTAAAAGTGCAGGTCTCTTTTCCTATACGTTGTAGTGTCTAACACTCCATGAAATGCATCTGCTTCATTCCCATATTTATCAATGTAAAAGTGCAGGTCTCTTTTCCTATACGCTGTAGTGTCTAACACTCCATGAAATACATCTGCTTCATTCCTACATTTATCAATGTAAAAGTGCAGGTCTCTTTTCCCATACGCTGAAGTGTCTAACACTCCATGAAATGCATCTGCTTCATTCCTACATTTATCAGTGTAAAAGTGCAGGTCTCTTTTCCTATACTTTGTAGTGTCTAACACTCCATGAAATACATCTGCTTCATTCCTACATTTATCAATGTAAAAGTGCAGGTCTCTTTTCCCATACGCTGCAGTGTCTAACACTCCATGAAATGCGTCTGCTTCATTCCTACATTTATCAATGTAAAAGCGCAGGTCTCTTTTCCTATACATTGTAGTGTCTAACATTCCATGAAATGCATCTGCTTCATTCCTACATTTAACAATGTAAAAGCCCAAGTCTCTTTTCCTATACGTTGTAGTGTCTAACACTCCATGAAATGTGTCTGCTTCATTCCTACATTTATCAACGTAAAAGCGCAGGTCTCTTTTCCTATACTTTGTAGTGTCTAACACTCCATGAAATGCATCTGCTTCATTGCTACATTTATCAATGAAAAAGTGCATGTCTCTTTTCCTATACGCTGCAGTGTCTAACACTCCATGAAATGCATCTGCTTCATTCCTATATTTATCATTGTAAAAGTGCAGGTCTCTTTTCCTATACGCTGTAGTGTCTAACCTTCATGAAATGCGTCTGCTTCATTCCTATATTTATCAATGTAAAAGTGCAGGTCTCTTCTCCTTTACGTTGCAGTGTCTAACAGTCCATGAAATGCATCTGCTTTATTCCAACATTTATCATCGTAAAAGCGCAGGTCTCTTTTCCCATACGCTGAAGTGTCTAACACTCCATGAAATGCGTCTGCTTCATTCCTACATTTATCAACGTAAAAGCGCAGGTCTCTTTTCCTATACGTTGTCGTGACTAACACTCCATGAAATGCGTCTGCTTCATTCCTACATTTATCAATGTAAAAGCGCAGGTCTCTTTTCCTATACGTTGTAGTGTCTAACACTCCATGAAATGCATCTGCTTCATTCCTACATTTCTCAACGTAAAAGCGCAGGTCTCTTTTCCTATATGTTGTCGTGTCTAACACTCCATGAAATGCGTCTACTTCGTTCCTACATTTATCAACGTAAAAGCGCAGGTCTCTTTTCCTATACGTTGTCGTGTCTAACACTCCATGAAATGCGTCTGCTTCATTCCTACATTTATCAACGTAAAAGCGCAGGTCTCTTTTCCTATACGTTGTAGTGTCTAACACTCCATGAAATGCATCTGCTTCATTCCTATATTTATCATTGTAAAAGTGCAGGTCTCTTTTCCTATATGCTGTAGTGTCTAACCCTTCATGAAATGCATCTGCTTCATTCCTATATTTATCAACGTAAAAGAGCAGGTCTCTTTTCCCATATGCTGAAGTGTCTAACACTCCATGAAATGCGTCTGCTTTATTCCTACATTTATCAACGTAAAAGCGCAGGTCTCTTTTCCTATACGTTGTAGTGTCTAACACTCCATGAAATGCATCTGCTTTATTCCTACATTTATCAATGTAAAAGTGCAGGTCTCTTTTCCCATACGCTGAAGTGTCTTACACTCCATGAGATACATCTGCTTCTTTCCTACATTTATCAACGTAAAAGCGCAGGTCTCTTTTCCTATACGTTGTCATGTCTAACACTCCATGAAATGCGTCTGCTTCATTCCTACATTTATTAACGTAAAAGCGCAGGTCTCTTTTCCTATACGTTGTAGTGTCTAACACTCCATGAAAAGCATCTGCTTCATTCCTACATTTCTCAACGTAAAAGCGCAGTTCTCTTTTCCTATACTTTGTAGTGTCTAACACTCCATGAAATGCATCTGCTTCATTCCTATATTTGTCAAGTAAAAGTGCATGTCTCTTTTCCTATACGCTGCAGTGTCTATCCCTTCATGAAATGCGTCTGCTTCATTCCTATATTTATCAATGTAAAAGTGCAGGTCACTTCTCCTATACGTTGTAGTGTCTAACACTCCATGAAATGGGTCTGCTTTATTCCTACATTTATCTACGTAAAAGCGCAGGTCTCTTTTCCTATACGCTGCAGTGTCTAACACTCCTTGAAATGCATCTGCTTCATTCCTACATTTATCAACTTAAAAGTGCATGTCTCTTTTCCTATACGCCACAGTGTCTAACACTCCATGAAATGCGTCTGATTTATTCCTACATTTATAAACGTAAAAGTGCAGGTCTCTTTTCCCATACACTGAAGTGTCTAACACTCTATGAAATGCGTCTGCTTCATTCCTATATTTATTATTGTAAAAGTGCAGGTCTCTTTTCCTTTACGTTGTAGTGTCTAACACTCCATGAAATGCATCTGCTTCATTGCTACATTTCTCAACGTAAAAGTGCATGTCTCTTTTCCTATACACAGCAGTGTCTAACACTCCATGAAATGCGTCTGCTTTATTCCTACATTTATCAACGTAAAAGTGCAGGTCTCTTTTCCTATACGCTGCAGTGTCTAACACTCCATGAAATGTGTCTGCTTCATTCCTACATTTATCAACGTAAAAGCGCAGGTCTCTTTTCCTATACGTTGTCGTGTCTAACACTCCATGAAATGCGTCTGCTTCATTCCTACATTTATCAATGTAAAAGCGCAGGTCTCTTTTCCTATACGTTGTAGTGTCTAACACTCCATGAAATGCATCTGCTTCATTCCTACATTTCTCAACGTAAAAGCGCAGGTCTCTTTTCCTATATGTTGTCGTGTCTAACACTCCATGAAATGCGTCTACTTCGTTCCTACATTTATCAACGTAAAAGCGCAGGTCTCTTTTCCTATACGTTGTCGTGTCTAACACTCCATGAAATGCGTCTGCTTCATTCCTACATTTATCAACGTAAAAGCGCAGGTCTCTTTTCCTATACGTTGTAGTGTCTAACACTCCATGAAATGCATCTGCTTCATTCCTATATTTATCATTGTAAAAGTGCAGGTCTCTTTTCCTATATGCTGTAGTGTCTAACCCTTCATGAAATGCATCTGCTTCATTCCTATATTTATCAACGTAAAAGAGCAGGTCTCTTTTCCCATATGCTGAAGTGTCTAACACTCCATGAAATGCGTCTGCTTTATTCCTACATTTATCAACGTAAAAGCGCAGGTCTCTTTTCCTATACGTTGTAGTGTCTAACACTCCATGAAATGCATCTGCTTTATTCCTACATTTATCAATGTAAAAGTGCAGGTCTCTTTTCCCATACGCTGAAGTGTCTTACACTCCATGAGATACATCTGCTTCTTTCCTACATTTATCAACGTAAAAGCGCAGGTCTCTTTTCCTATACGTTGTCATGTCTAACACTCCATGAAATGCGTCTGCTTCATTCCTACATTTATTAACGTAAAAGCGCAGGTCTCTTTTCCTATACGTTGTAGTGTCTAACACTCCATGAAAAGCATCTGCTTCATTCCTACATTTATCAACGTAAAAGCGCAGTTCTCTTTTCCTATACTTTGTAGTGTCTAACACTCCATGAAATGCATCTGCTTCATTCCTATATTTGTCAAGTAAAAGTGCATGTCTCTTTTCCTATACGCTGCAGTGTCTATCCCTTCATGAAATGCGTCTGCTTCATTCCTATATTTATCAATGTAAAAGTGCAGGTCACTTCTCCTATTCGTTGTAGTGTCTAACACTCCATGAAATGGGTCTGCTTTATTCCTACATTTATCTACGTAAAAGCGCAGGTCTCTTTTCCTATACGCTGCAGTGTCTAACACTCCTTGAAATGCATCTGCTTCATTCCTACATTTATCAACTTAAAAGTGCATGTCTCTTTTCCTATACGCCGCAGTGTCTAACACTCCATGAAATGCGTCTGATTTATTCCTACATTTATAAACGTAAAAGTGCAGGTCTCTTTTCCCATACACTGAAGTGTCTAACACTCTATGAAATGCGTCTGCTTCATTCCTATATTTATTATTGTAAAAGTGCAGGTCTCTTTTCCTATACGTTGTCGTGTCTAACACTCCATGAAATGCATCTGCTTCATTGCTACATTTATCAATGCAAAAGTGCATGTCTCTTTTCCTATACGCTGCAGTGTCTAACACTCCATGAAATGCATCTGCTTCATTCCTATATTTATCATTGTAAAAGTGCAGGTCTCTATTCCTATACGCTGTAGTGTCTAACCCTTCATGAAATGCGTCTGCTTCATTCCTACATTTATCAATGTAAAAGTGCAGGTCTCTTCTCCTTTACGTTGTAGTGTCTAACTCTCCATGAAATGCGTCTGCTTTATTCCTACATTTATCAACGTAAAAGTGCAGGTCTCTTTTCCCATACGCTGAAGTGTCTAACACTCCATGAAATGCATCTCCTTCATTCCTACATTTATCAACGTAAAAGCGCAGGTCTCTTTTCCAATACGTTGCCATGTCTAACACTCCATGAAATGTGTCTGCTTCATTCCTACATTTATCAACGTAAAAGCGCAGGTCTCTTTTCCTATACATTGTAGTGTCTAACACTCCATGAAATGCGTCTGCTTCATTCCTACATTTATCAACGTAAAAGCGCAGGTCTCTTTTCCTATACGTTGTTGTGTCTAACACTCCATGAAATGCGTCTACTTCATTCCTACATTTATCAACGTAAAAGGGCAGGTCTCTTTTCCAATATGTTGTCGTGTCTAACACTCCATGAAATGCATCTGCTTCATTCCTACATTTATCAACGTAAAAGCGCAGGTCTCTTTTCCTATATGCTGTAGTGTCTAACACTCCATGAAATGTGTCTGCTTCATTCCTACATTTATCAACGTAAAAGCGCAGTTCTCTTTTCCTATATGTTGTCGTGTCTAACACTCCATGAAATGCGTATGCTTCATTCCTACATTTATAAACGTAAAAGCGCAGGTCTCTTTTCCTATATGCTGTAGTGTCTAACACTCCATGAAATGTGTCTGCTTCATTCCTACATTTATCAACGTAAAAGCGCAGTTCTCTTTTCCTATATGTTGTCGTGTCTAACACTCCATGAAATGCGTATGCTTCATTCCTACATTTATCAGCGTAAAAGCGCAGGTCTCTTTTCCTATACGTTGTCATGTCTAACACTCCATGAAATGCATCTGATTCATTCCTACATTTATCAATGTAAAAGCGCAGGTCTCTTTTCCTATACGTTGTCGTGTCTAACACTCCTTGAAATACGTCTGCTTCATTCCTACATTTATCAATGTAAAAGTGCAGGTCTCTTTTCCTATACGCTGTAGTGTCTAACACTCCATGAAATGCATCTACTTCATTCCTACATTTATCAACGTAAAAGTGCAGGTTTCTTTTCTTATACGCTGCAGTGTCTAACACTCCTTGAAATGCGTCTGCTTCATTCTTATATTTATCAATGTAAAAGCGCAGGTCTCTTCTCCTATATGCTGTAGTGTCTAACACTCCACGAAATGCGTCTGCTCCATTCCTACATTTATCATTGTAAAAGTGCAGGTCTCTTTTTCTATACGCTACAGTGTCTAATACTCCATGAAATGCGTCTGCTTCATTCCTACATTTATCAACGTAAAAGTGCAGGTCTCTTTTCCTATACGTTGAAGTGTCTAACACTCCATGAAATGAGTCTGCTTCATTCCTACATTTATCATTGAAAAAGTGCAGGTCTCTTTTCCTATACGCTGTAGTGTCTAACCCTTCATGAAATGCGTATGCTTCATTCCTATATCTATCAATGTAAAAGTACATGTCTCTTTTCCTATACGCTGTACTGTCTAGCATACATGAAATGCGTCTGCTTCATTCCTACATTTATCAACGTAAAAGTGCAGGTCTCTTCTCCTATACGCTGCAGCGTCTTACATTCCATGAAATTTGTCTTCTTCATTCCTATATTTATCATTGTAAAAGTGCAGGTCTCTTTTCTTATACGTTGTCGTGTCTAGCACTCCATGAAATGCGTCTGCTTCATTCCTACATTTATCAACGTAAAAGCGCAGGTCTCTTTTCCTATACATTGTAGTGTCTAACACTCCATGAAATGCGTCTGCTTCATTCCTACATTTATCAACGTAAAAGCGCAGGTCTCTTTTCCTATACGTTGTCGTGTCTAACACTCCATGAAATGCGTCTACTTCATTCCTACATTTATCAACGTAAAAGGGCAGGTCTCTTTTCCAATATGTTGTCGTGTCTAACACTCCATGAAATGCGTCTGCTTCATTCCTACATTTATCAATGTAAAAGCGCAGGTCTCTTTTCCTATACGCTGTAGTGTCTAACACTCCATGAAATGTGTCTGCTTCATTCCTACATTTATCAACGTAAAAGCGCAGTTCTCTTTTCCTATATGTTGTCGTGTCTAACACTCCATGAAATGCGTATGCTTCATTCCTACATTTATCAGCGTAAAAGCGCAGGTCTCTTTTCCTATACGTTGTCGTGTCTAACACTCGATGAAATGCGTCTGCTTCATTCCTACATTTATCAATGTAAAAGCGCAGGTCTCTTTTCCTATACGTTGTCGTGTCTAACACTCCATGAAATACGTCTGCTTCATTCCTACATTTATCAATGTAAAAGTGCAGGTCTCTTTTCCTATACGCTGTAGTGTCTAACACTCCATGAAATGCATCTACTTCATTCCTACATTTATCAACGTAAAAGTGCAGGTCTCTTTTCTTATACGCTGCAGTGTCTAACACTCCATGAAATGCGTCTGCTTCATTCTTATATTTATCAATGTAAAAGCGCAGGTCTCTTCTCCTATATGCTGTAGTGTCTAACACTCCACGAAATGTGTCTGCTCCATTCCTACATTTATCATTGTAAAAGTGCAGGTCTCTTTTTCTATACGCTACAGTGTCTAATACTCCATGAAATGCGTCTGCTTCATTCCTACATTTATCAACGTAAAAGTGCAGGTCTCTTTTCCTATACGTTGAAGTGTCTAACACTCCATGAAATTAGTCTGCTTCATTCCTACATTTATCATTGAAAAAGTGCAGGTCTCTTTTCCTATACGCTGTAGTGTCTAACCCTTCATGAAATGCGTATGCTTCATTCCTATATCTATCAATGTAAAAGTACATGTCTCTTTTCCTATACGCTGTACTGTCTAACATACATGAAATGCGTCTGCTTCATTCCTACATTTATCAACGTAAAAGTACAGGTCTCTTCTCCTATACGCTGCAGCGTCTTACATTCCATGAAATTTGTCTTCTTCATTCCTATATTTATCATTGTAAAAGTGCAGGTCTCTTTTCTTATACGTTGTCGTGTCTAGCACTCCATGAAATGCGTCTGCTTCATTCCTACATTTATCAATGTAAAAGCGCAGGTCTCTTTTCCTATACATTGTAGTGTCTAACACTCCATGAAATGCGTCTGCTTCATTCCTACATTTATCAACGTAAAAGCGCAGGTCTCTTTTCCTATACGTTGTCATGTCTAACACTCCATGAAATGCGTCTACTTCATTCCTACATTTATCAACGTAAAAGGGCAGGTCTCTTTTCCAATATGTTGTCGTGTCTAACACTCCATGAAATGCGTCTGCTTCATTCCTACATTTATCAACGTAAAAGCGCAGGTCTCTTTTCCTATACGCTGTAGTGTCTAACACTCCATGAAATGTGTCTGCTTCATTCCTACATTTATCAACGTAAAAGCGCAGTTCTCTTTTCCTATATGTTGTCGTGTCTAACACTCCATGAAATGCGTATGCTTCATTCCTACATTTATCAGCGTAAAAGCGCAGGTCTCTTTTCCTATACGTTGTCGTGTCTAACACTCGATGAAATGCGTCTGCTTCATTCCTACATTTATCAATGTAAAAGCGCAGGTCTCTTTTCCTATACGTTGTCGTGTCTAACACTCCATGAAATACGTCTGCTTCATTCCTACATTTATCAATGTAAAAGTGCAGGTCTCTTTTCCTATACGCTGTAGTGTCTAACACTCCATGAAATGCATCTACTTAATTCCTACATTTATCAACGTAAAAGTGCAGGTCTCTTTTCTTATACGCTGCAGTGTCTAACACTCCATGAAATGCGTCTGCTTCATTCTTATATTTATCAATGTAAAAGCGCAGGTCTCTTCTCCTATATGCTGTAGTGTCTAACACTCCACGAAATGCGTCTGCTCCATTCCTACATTTATCATTGTAAAAGTGCAGGTCTCTTTTTCTATACGCTACAGTGTCTAATACTCCATGAAATGCGTCTGCTTCATTCCTACATTTATCAACGTAAAAGTGCAGGTCTCTTTTCCTATACGTTGAAGTGTCTAACCCTTCATGAAATGCGTATGCTTCATTCCTATATCTATCAATGTAAAAGTACATGTCTCTTTTCCTATACGCTGTACTGTCTAACATACATGAAATGCGTCTGCTTCATTCCTACATTTATCAACGTAAAAGTGCAGGTCTCTTCTCCTATACGGTGCAGCGTCTTACATTCCATGAAATTTGTCTTCTTCATTCCTATATTTATCATTGTAAAAGTGCAGGTCTCTTTTCCTATATGTTGTCGTGTCTAACACTCCATGAAATGCGTATGCTTCATTCCTACATTTATCAGCGTAAAAGCGCAGGTCTCTTTTCCTATACGTTGTCATGTCTAACACTCCATGAAATGCATCTGATTCATTCCTACATTTATCAATGTAAAAGCGCAGGTCTCTTTTCCTATACGTTGTCGTGTCTAACACTCCTTGAAATACGTCTGCTTCATTCCTACATTTATCAATGTAAAAGTGCAGGTCTCTTTTCCTATACGCTGTAGTGTCTAACACTCCATGAAATGCATCTACTTCATTCCTACATTTATCAACGTAAAAGTGCAGGTTTCTTTTCTTATACGCTGCAGTGTCTAACACTCCTTGAAATGCGTCTGCTTCATTCTTATATTTATCAATGTAAAAGCGCAGGTCTCTTCTCCTATATGCTGTAGTGTCTAACACTCCACGAAATGCGTCTGCTCCATTCCTACATTTATCATTGTAAAAGTGCAGGTCTCTTTTTCTATACGCTACAGTGTCTAATACTCCATGAAATGCGTCTGCTTCATTCCTACATTTATCAACGTAAAAGTGCAGGTCTCTTTTCCTATACGTTGAAGTGTCTAACACTCCATGAAATGAGTCTGCTTCATTCCTACATTTATCATTGAAAAAGTGCAGGTCTCTTTTCCTATACGCTGTAGTGTCTAACCCTTCATGAAATGCGTATGCTTCATTCCTATATCTATCAATGTAAAAGTACATGTCTCTTTTCCTATACGCTGTACTGTCTAGCATACATGAAATGCGTCTGCTTCATTCCTACATTTATCAACGTAAAAGTGCAGGTCTCTTCTCCTATACGCTGCAGCGTCTTACATTCCATGAAATTTGTCTTCTTCATTCCTATATTTATCATTGTAAAAGTGCAGGTCTCTTTTCTTATACGTTGTCGTGTCTAGCACTCCATGAAATGCGTCTGCTTCATTCCTACATTTATCAACGTAAAAGCGCAGGTCTCTTTTCCTATACATTGTAGTGTCTAACACTCCATGAAATGCGTCTGCTTCATTCCTACATTTATCAACGTAAAAGCGCAGGTCTCTTTTCCTATACGTTGTCGTGTCTAACACTCCATGAAATGCGTCTACTTCATTCCTACATTTATCAACGTAAAAGGGCAGGTCTCTTTTCCAATATGTTGTCGTGTCTAACACTCCATGAAATGCGTCTGCTTCATTCCTACATTTATCAATGTAAAAGCGCAGGTCTCTTTTCCTATACGCTGTAGTGTCTAACACTCCATGAAATGTGTCTGCTTCATTCCTACATTTATCAACGTAAAAGCGCAGTTCTCTTTTCCTATATGTTGTCGTGTCTAACACTCCATGAAATGCGTATGCTTCATTCCTACATTTATCAGCGTAAAAGCGCAGGTCTCTTTTCCTATACGTTGTCGTGTCTAACACTCGATGAAATGCGTCTGCTTCATTCCTACATTTATCAATGTAAAAGCGCAGGTCTCTTTTCCTATACGTTGTCGTGTCTAACACTCCATGAAATACGTCTGCTTCATTCCTACATTTATCAATGTAAAAGTGCAGGTCTCTTTTCCTATACGCTGTAGTGTCTAACACTCCATGAAATGCATCTACTTCATTCCTACATTTATCAACGTAAAAGTGCAGGTCTCTTTTCTTATACGCTGCAGTGTCTAACACTCCATGAAATGCGTCTGCTTCATTCTTATATTTATCAATGTAAAAGCGCAGGTCTCTTCTCCTATATGCTGTAGTGTCTAACACTCCACGAAATGTGTCTGCTCCATTCCTACATTTATCATTGTAAAAGTGCAGGTCTCTTTTTCTATACGCTACAGTGTCTAATACTCCATGAAATGCGTCTGCTTCATTCCTACATTTATCAACGTAAAAGTGCAGGTCTCTTTTCCTATACGTTGAAGTGTCTAACACTCCATGAAATTAGTCTGCTTCATTCCTACATTTATCATTGAAAAAGTGCAGGTCTCTTTTCCTATACGCTGTAGTGTCTAACCCTTCATGAAATGCGTATGCTTCATTCCTATATCTATCAATGTAAAAGTACATGTCTCTTTTCCTATACGCTGTACTGTCTAACATACATGAAATGCGTCTGCTTCATTCCTACATTTATCAACGTAAAAGTACAGGTCTCTTCTCCTATACGCTGCAGCGTCTTACATTCCATGAAATTTGTCTTCTTCATTCCTATATTTATCATTGTAAAAGTGCAGGTCTCTTTTCTTATACGTTGTCGTGTCTAGCACTCCATGAAATGCGTCTGCTTCATTCCTACATTTATCAACGTAAAAGCGCAGGTCTCTTTTCCTATACATTGTAGTGTCTAACACTCCATGAAATGCGTCTGCTTCATTCCTACATTTATCAACGTAAAAGCGCAGGTCTCTTTTCCTATACGTTGTCATGTCTAACACTCCATGAAATGCGTCTACTTCATTCCTACATTTATCAACGTAAAAGGGCAGGTCTCTTTTCCAATATGTTGTCGTGTCTAACACTCCATGAAATGCGTCTGCTTCATTCCTACATTTATCAACGTAAAAGCGCAGGTCTCTTTTCCTATACGCTGTAGTGTCTAACACTCCATGAAATGTGTCTGCTTCATTCCTACATTTATCAACGTAAAAGCGCAGTTCTCTTTTCCTATATGTTGTCGTGTCTAACACTCCATGAAATGCGTATGCTTCATTCCTACATTTATCAGCGTAAAAGCGCAGGTCTCTTTTCCTATACGTTGTCGTGTCTAACACTCGATGAAATGCGTCTGCTTCATTCCTACATTTATCAATGTAAAAGCGCAGGTCTCTTTTCCTATACGTTGTCGTGTCTAACACTCCATGAAATACGTCTGCTTCATTCCTACATTTATCAATGTAAAAGTGCAGGTCTCTTTTCCTATACGCTGTAGTGTCTAACACTCCATGAAATGCATCTACTTCATTCCTACATTTATCAACGTAAAAGTGCAGGTCTCTTTTCTTATACGCTGCAGTGTCTAACACTCCATGAAATGCGTCTGCTTCATTCTTATATTTATCAATGTAAAAGCGCAGGTCTCTTCTCCTATATGCTGTAGTGTCTAACACTCCACGAAATGCGTCTGCTCCATTCCTACATTTATCATTGTAAAAGTGCAGGTCTCTTTTTCTATACGCTACAGTGTCTAATACTCCATGAAATGCGTCTGCTTCATTCCTACATTTATCAACGTAAAAGTGCAGGTCTCTTTTCCTATACGTTGAAGTGTCTAACCCTTCATGAAATGCGTATGCTTCATTCCTACATTTATCAACGTAAAAGCGCAGGTCTCTTTTCCTATACGTTGTCATGTCTAACACTCCATGAAATGCGTCTACTTCATTCCTACATTTATCAACGTAAAAGGGCAGGTCTCTTTTCCAATATGTTGTCGTGTCTAACACTCCATGAAATGCGTCTGCTTCATTCCTACATTTATCAACGTAAAAGCGCAGGTCTCTTTTCCTATACGCTGTAGTGTCTAACACTCCATGAAATGTGTCTGCTTCATTCCTACATTTATCAACGTAAAAGCGCAGTTCTCTTTTCCTATATGTTGTCGTGTCTAACACTCCATGAAATGCGTATGCTTCATTCCTACATTTATCAGCGTAAAAGCGCAGGTCTCTTTTCCTATACGTTGTCGTGTCTAACACTCGATGAAATGCGTCTGCTTCATTCCTACATTTATCAATGTAAAAGCGCAGGTCTCTTTTCCTATACGTTGTCGTGTCTAACACTCCATGAAATACGTCTGCTTCATTCCTACATTTATCAATGTAAAAGTGCAGGTCTCTTTTCCTATACGCTGTAGTGTCTAACACTCCATGAAATGCATCTACTTCATTCCTACATTTATCAACGTAAAAGTGCAGGTCTCTTTTCTTATACGCTGCAGTGTCTAACACTCCATGAAATGCGTCTGCTTCATTCTTATATTTATCAATGTAAAAGCGCAGGTCTCTTCTCCTATATGCTGTAGTGTCTAACACTCCACGAAATGCGTCTGCTCCATTCCTACATTTATCATTGTAAAAGTGCAGGTCTCTTTTTCTATACGCTACAGTGTCTAATACTCCATGAAATGCGTCTGCTTCATTCCTACATTTATCAACGTAAAAGTGCAGGTCTCTTTTCCTATACGTTGAAGTGTCTAACCCTTCATGAAATGCGTATGCTTCATTCCTATATCTATCAATGTAAAAGTACATGTCTCTTTTCCTATACGCTGTACTGTCTAACATACATGAAATGCGTCTGCTTCATTCCTACATTTATCAACGTAAAAGTGCAGGTCTCTTCTCCTATACGCTGCAGCGTCTTACATTCCATGAAATTTGTCTTCTTCATTCCTATATTTATCATTGTAAAAGTGCAGGTCTCTTTTCTTATACGTTGTCGTGTCTAGCACTCCATGAAATGCGTCTGCTTCATTCCTACATTTATCAACGTAAAAGCGCAGGTCTCTTTTCCTATACATTGTAGTGTCTAACACTCCATGAAATGCGTCTGCTTCATTCCTACATTTATCAACGTAAAAGCGCAGGTCTCTTTTCCTATACGTTGTCGTGTCTAACACTCCATGAAATGCGTCTACTTCATTCCTACATTTATCAACGTAAAAGGGCAGGTCTCTTTTCCAATATGTTGTCGTGTCTAACACTCCATGAAATGCGTCTGCTTCATTCCTACATTTATCAACGTAAAAGCGCAGGTCTCTTTTCCTATACGCTGTAGTGTCTAACACTCCATGAAATGTGTCTGCTTCATTCCTACATTTATCAACGTAAAAGCGCAGTTCTCTTTTCCTATATGTTGTCGTGTCTAACACTCCATGAAATGCGTATGCTTCATTCCTACATTTATCAGCGTAAAAGCGCAGGTCTCTTTTCCTATACGTTGTCGTGTCTAACACTCGATGAAATGCGTCTGCTTCATTCCTACATTTATCAATGTAAAAGCGCAGGTCTCTTTTCCTATACGTTGTCGTGTCTAACACTCCATGAAATACGTCTGCTTCATTCCTTCATTTATCAATGTAAAAGTGCAGGTCTCTTTTCCTATACGCTGTAGTGTCTAACACTCCATGAAATGCATCTACTTCATTCCTACATTTATCAACGTAAAAGTGCAGGTCTCTTTTCTTATACGCTGCAGTGTCTAACACTCCATGAAATGCGTCTGCTTCATTCTTATATTTATCAATGTAAAAGCGCAGGTCTCTTCTCTTATATGCTGTAGTGTCTAACACTCCACGAAATGCGTCTGCTCCATTCCTACATTTATCATTGTAAAAGTGCAGGTCTCTTTTTCTATACGCTACAGTGTCTAATACTCCATGAAATGTGTCTGCTTCATTCCTACATTTATCAACGTAAAAGTGCAGGTCTCTTTTCCTATACGTTGAAGTGTCTAACACTCCATGAAATTAGTCTGCTTCATTCCTACATTTATCATTGAAAAAGTGCAGGTCTCTTTTCCTATACGCTGTAGTGTCTAACCCTTCATGAAATGCGTATGCTTCATTCCTATATCTATCAATGTAAAAGTACATGTCTCTTTTCCTATACGCTGTACTGTCTAACATACATGAAATGCGTCTGCTTCATTCCTACATTTATCAACGTAAAAGTGCAGGTCTCTTCTCCTATACGCTGCAGCGTCTTACATTCCATGAAATTTGTCTTCTTCATTCCTATATTTATCATTGTAAAAGTGCAGGTCTCTTTTCTTATACGTTGTCGTGTCTAGCACTCCATGAAATGCGTCTGCTTCATTCCTACATTTATCAACGTAAAAGCGCAGGTCTCTTTTCCTATACATTGTCATGTCTAACACTCCATGAAATGCATCTGCTTCATTCCTACATTTATCAACGTAAAAGCGCAGGTCTCTTCTCCTATACGTTGTAGTGTCTAACACTCCATGAAATGCATCTGCTTCATTCCTATATTTATTATTGTAAAAGTGCAGGTCTCTTTTCCTATACGTTGTAGTGTCTAACACTCCATGAAATGCATCTGCTTCATTCCTATATTTATCAATGTAAAAGTGCAGGTCTCTTTTCCTATACGCTGTAGTGTCTAACACTCCATGAAATACATCTGCTTCATTCCTACATTTATCAATGTAAAAGTGCAGGTCTCATTTCCCATACGCTGAAGTGTCTAACACTCCATGAAATGCGTCTGCTTCATTCCTACATTTATCAATGTAAAAGCGCAGGTCTCTTTTCCTATACGTTGTAGTGTCTAACACTCCATGAAATGCATCTGCTTCATTCCTATATTTATCAATGTAAAAGCCCAAGTCTCTTTTCCTATACGTTGTAGTGTCTAACACTCCATGAAATGCGTCTGCTTCATTCCTACATTTATCAACGTAAAAGCGCAGGTCTCTTTTCCTATACTTTGTAGTGTCTAACACTTCATGAAATGCATCTGCTTCATTGCTACATTTATCAATGAAAAAGTGCATGTCTCTTTTCCTATCCGCTGCAGTGTCTAACACTCCATGAAATGCATCTGCTTCATTCCTAAATTTATCATTGTAAAAGTGCAGGTCTCTTTTCCTATACGCTTTAGTGTCTAACCTTCATGAAATGCATCTGCTTCATTCCTATATTTATCAATGTTAAAGTGCAGGTCTCTTCTCCTTTATGTTGTAGTGTCTAACAGTCCATGAAATGCATCTGCTTTATTCCTACATTTATCATTGTAAAAGCGCAGGTCTCTTTTCCCATACGCTGAAGTGTCTAACACTCCATGAAATGCGTCTGCTTCATTCCTACATTTATCAACGTAAAAGCGCAGTTCTCTTTTTTTATACGTTGTCGTATCTAACACTCCATGAAATGCGTCTGCTTCATTCCTACATTTATCAATGTAAAAGCGCAGGTCTCTTTTCCTATACGTTGTAGTGTCTAACACTCCATGAAATGCATCTGCTTCATTCCTACATTTATCAACGTAAAAGCGCAGGTCTCTTTTCCTATATGTTGTCGTGTCTAACACTCCATGAATTGCGTCTACTTCGTTCCTACATTTATCAACGTAAAAGCGCAGGTCTCTTTTCCTATACGTTGTCGTGTCTAACAGTCCATGAAATGCGTCTGCTTCATTCCTACATTTATCAACGTAAAAGAGCAGGTCTCTTTTCCTATACGTTGTAGTGTCTAACACTCCATGAAATGCATCTGCTTCATTCCTATATTTATCATTGTAAAAGTGCAGGTCTCTTTTCCTATATGCTGTAGTGTCTAACCCTTCATGAAATGCATCTGCTTCATTCCTATATTTATCAACGTAAAAGAGCAGGTCTCTTTTCCCATATGCTGAAGTGTCTAACACTCCATGAAATGCGTCTGCTTTATTCCTACATTTATCAACGTAAAAGCGCAGGTCTCTTTTCCTATACGTTGTAGTGTCTAACACTCCATGAAATGCGTCTGCTTTATTCCTACATTTATCAATGTAAAAGTGCAGGTCTCTTTTCCCATACGCTGAAGTGTCTAACACTCCATGAAATGCATCTGCTTCATTCCTACATTTATCAACATAAAAGCGCAGGTCTCTTTTCCTATACGTTGTCATGTCTAACACTCCATGAAATGCGTCTGCTTCATTCCTACATTTATCAACGTAAAAGCGCAGGTCTCTTTTCCTATACGTTGTAGTGTCTAACACTCCATGAAATGCATCTGCTTCATTCCTACATTTATCAACGTAAAAGCGCAGGTCTCTTTTCCTATACATTGTAGTGTCTAACACTCCATGAAATGCATCTGCTTCATTCCTATATTTGTCAAGTAAAAGTGCATGTCTCTTTTCCTATACGCTGCAGTGTCTATCCCTTCATGAAATGCGTCTGCTTCATTCCTATATTTATCAATGTAAAAGTGCAGGTCTCTTCTCCTATACGTTGTAGTGTCTAACACTCCATGAAATGTGTCTGCTTTATTCCTACATTTATCTACGTAAAAGCGCAGGTCTCTTTTCCTATACGCTGCAGTGTCTAACACTCCATGAAATGCGTCTGCTTTATTCCTACATTTATCAACTTAAAAGTGCATGTCTCTTTTCCTATACGCCGCAGTGTCTAACACTCCATGAAATGCGTCTGATTTATTCCTACATTTATAAACGTAAAAGTGCAGGTCTCTTTTCCCATACGCTGAAGTGTCTAACACTCTATGAAATGCGTCTGCTTTATTCCTATATTTATCATTGTAAAAGTGCAGGTCTCTTTTCCTATATGTTGTCGTGTCTAACACTCCATGAAATGCATCTGCTTCATTGCTACATTTATCAATGCAAAAGTGCATGTCTCTTTTCCTATACGCTGCAGTGTCTAACACTCCATGAAATGCATCTGCTTCATTCCTATATTTATCATTGTAAAAGTGCAGGTCTCTATTCCTATACGCTGTAGTGTCTAACCCTTCATGAAATGCGTCTGCTTCATTCCTACATTTATCAATGTAAAAGTGCAGGTCTCTTCTCCTTTACGTTGTAGTGTCTAACACTCCATGAAAAGAGTTTGCTTTATTCCTACATTTATCAACGTAAAAGTGCAGGTCTCTTTTCCCATACGCTGAAGTGTCTAACACTCCATGAAATGCGTCTGCTTCATTCCTACATTTATCAACGTAAAAGCGCAGGTCTCTTTTCCAATACGTTGCCATGTCTAACACTCCATGAAATGCGTCTGCTTCATTCCTACATTTATCAACGTAAAAGCGCAGGTCTCTTTTCCTATACATTGTAGTGTCTAACACTCCATGAAATGCATCTGCTTCATTCCTACATTTATCAACGTAAAAGCGCAGTTCTCTTTTCCTATATGTTGTCGTGTCTAACACTCCATGAAATGCGTCTGCTTCATTCCTACATTTATCAGCGTAAAAGCGCAGGTCTCTTTTCCTATACGTTGTTGTCTAACACTCCATGAAATGCGTCTGATTCATTCCTACATTTATCAATGTAAAAGCGCTAGTCTCTTTTCCTATACGTTGTCGTGTCTAACACTCCATGAAATGCGTCTACTTCATTCCTACATTTGTCAACGTAAAAGCGCAGGTCTCTTTTCCTATACGTTGTCGTGTCTAACACTCCATGAAATGCATCTGCTTCATTCCTACATTTATCAACGTAAAAGCGCAGGTCTCTTTTCCTATACGCTGCAGTGTCTAACACTCCATGGAATGCATCTGCTTCATTCCTATATTTATCAATGTAAAAGTGCAGGTCTCTTTTCCTATACACTGTAGTGTCTATCCCTTCATGAAATGCGTCTGCTTCATTCCTATATTTATCAATGTAAAAGTGCATGTCTCTTCAACCATACGTTGTAGTGTCTAACACTCCATGAAATGTGTCTGCTTTATTCCTACATTTTTCAACGTAAAAGCGAAGGTCTCTTTTCCTATGCGCTGCAGAGTCTAACACTCCATGAAATGCGTCTGCTTTATTCCTACATTTATCAACGTAAAAGTGCATGTCTCTTTTCCTATACACTGCAGTGTCTAACACTCCATGAAATGCGTCTGCTTTATTCCTACATTTATCAACGTAAAAGTGCAGGTCTCTTTTCCTATACGCTGCAGTGTCTAACACTCCATGAAATGCGTCAGCTTCATTCCTACATTTATCAATGTAAAAGCGCAGGTGTCTTTTCCTATACGTTGTAGTGTCTAACACTCCATGAAATGCATCTGCTACATTGCTACATTTCTCAACGTAAAAGCGCATGTCTCTTTTCCTATACGTTGTAGTGTCTAACACACCATGAAATGCGTCTGCTTCATTCCTACATTTATCAATGTAAAAGTGCAGGTCTCTTTTCCTATACGTTGTAGTGTCTAACACTCCATGAAATGCATCTGCTTCATTGCTACATTTCTCAACGTAAAAGCGCAGGTCTCTTTTCCTATACGTTGTAGTGTCTAACACTCCATGAAATGCGTCTGCTTCATTCCTACATTTATCAACGTAAAAGCACAGGACTCTTTTCCTATACGTTGTAGTGTCTAACACTCCATGAAATGCGTCTGCTTCATTGCTACATTTATCAACGTAAAAGCGCAGGTCTCTTTTCCTATACATTGTCGTGTCTAACACTCCATGAAATGCGTCTGCTTCATTCCTACATTTATCAACGTAAAAGTGCAGGTCTCTTTTCCTATACGCTACAGTGTCTAACACTCCATGAAATGCATCTGCTTCATTGCTACATTTATCAACGTAAAAGTGCAGGTCTCTTCTCCTATACGTTGTAGAGTCTAACACTCCATGAAATGGGTCTGCTTTATTCCTACATTTATTATTGTAAAAGTGCATGTCTCTTTTTCTATACGCTGCAGTGTCTAACCCTTCATGAAATGCGTCTGCTTCATTCCTACATTTATCAATGTAAAAGTGCAGGTCTCTTTTCCTTAACGCTGTGGTGTCTATCCCTTCATGAAATGCGTCTGCTTCATTCCTATATTTACCAATGTAAAAGTGCAGGTCTCTTTTCCTGTACACTGCAGTGTCTAACACTCAAAGAAATGCGTCTGCTCCATTCCTACATTTATCAATCGTAAAAGTGCAGGTCTCTTTTCCCATACGCTGTAGTGTATAACCCTTCATGAAATGTGTCTGCTTCATTCCTACATTGATCATTGTAAAAGCGCAGGTCTCTTTTCCTATACATTGTAGTGTCTAACACTCCATGAAATGCGTCTGCTTCATTCCTACATTTATCAATGTAAAAGCGCAGGTCTCTTTTCCTATACATTGTCATGTCTAACACTCCATGAAATGCATCTGCTTCATTCCTATATTTATCAACGTAAAAGTGCAGGTCTCTTTTCCTATACGTTGTCGTGTCTAACACTCCTTGAAATGCGTCTGCTTCATTCCTACATTTATCAATGTAAAAGTGCATGTCTCTTTTCCTATACGCTGCAGTGTCTAACGCACCATAAAATGCATCTGCTTCATTCCTACATTTATCATTGTAAAAGCGCAGGTCTCTTTTCCTATACGCTGTAGTGTCTAACACTCCATGAAATGCGTCTGCTTCATTCCTATATTTATCATTGTAAAAGTGCATGTCTCTTTTCCTATACGTTGTCGTGTCTAACACTCCATGAAATGCGTCTGCCTCATTCCTACATTTATCAACGTAAAAGCGCAGGTCTCTTTTCCTATACATTGTAGTGTCTAACACTCCATGAAATGTGTCTGATTCATTCCTACATTTATCAGTGTAAAAGCGCAGGTCTCTTTTCCTATACACTGTGGTGTCTATCCCTTCATGAAATCGTCTGCTTCATTCCTACATTTATCAACGTAAAAGTGCAGGTCTCTTTTCCAATACGCTGCAGTGTCTAACCCTCCATGAAATGCGTCTGCTTCATTCCTACATTTATCAATGTAAAAGTGCAGGTCTCTTTTCCTATACGCTATAGTGTCTAACAGTCAATGAAATGCGTCTGCTTCACTCCCACATTTATCAATGTAAAAGTGCAGGGCTCATTTCCTATACGCTGTAGTGTCTAACAGTCAATGAAATGCGTCTGCTTCACTCCCACATTTATCAATGTAAAAGTGCAGGGCTCATTTCCTATACGCTGTAGTGTCTAACAGTCAATGAAATGCGTCTGCTTCACTATTACATTTATCAATGTAAAAGCTTCGGGGCTCATTTACTACACATTTTTGGTACAAAATTTGCATTAGACCACAGAAACCAGTTGAGGCAAAATGTCAGTGACCACACTTAGCAATGGCTCCTTCCACCCACATTCTCTCTGTGCACATGTATAAAATATTAAAAGTCTACGATTTCTGCGCTATATACACATATATATATATATATATATATATATATATATATATATACATATATATATATATATATATGAAGATCGATATGAATGAGACACAATACACACAATATATAAAATATATAAATCTTTTATTAATATTTGTTTAGTTGACCGGTCAATATATATGAATAGTACACATAAAACAATCACACAATGTAGAATTTGTTAAATACAATAAACCATTATGTTATAAAGGAATGCTGGAAGAGGTGGATCCAGAAAAAAAAATAAAAATTATAAGATATAAATGTCATCCAATTGAAAACGTAGGTTATTCCTTGTAAATCCACACCTGCAAATATTGTATAATGAATGATCTCACCAGGAATAATACTGTCTTGTGCTCAATAGTATCAAATTCCGTGGAGCATCATATCCTGAATGACAGCATCATGTGAAATTCAAATATATAATGTAAGTCCATATCCAAGTGAATATAGGAAAGTGCAGATGTCGGAGGAGGCTGATGTTCCTGGAGAGACAGGGGTAAAGCTGCTACCTTGCAAAGAGGTGAAGATGTTCCAGCCGCGTCTCGATCCTGGCCTCCACTCCGACTACCAGCGCGTGTCCACCGGAATCGCAGGTTTCGCATCCCAAAATTCAATAGTGTAGCAGGTGCACAGATAGATATAAGTTCTCCCAACAGGTCCAAATATTATCTCTGACGCATTTCGCTCCACAGGTCTGGGGCTTTATCAGAGTCATATAAAATACCCTTCACTCCCAGTGACTCAGTGCCATGCAATAATTTAATGATCTCACCTGTACTACCGCCCATCAAATGTTGCTTAAAAATGACTTGTTCATGTGTTATTGTCAGTTCTACTCTGTTATGATATATGATCTATTTTTAGGTGAGTGGTAAGTGACATTATATATGTAAAAGTTTGTAACGTAACCGTTTGCCACCACTGACCTGTGTGCGACCGGGTTTTCATCACTTCTGCATAAATAAACAAAGGTCAGAATGATGAAATGCATGTACTGTAGCTATTACTATGAAAATACCCAGAATAAAGGTTATTATTATTGAATTTTAATAATCATATATGTTGGAATAAATATATGTTTTCCTGATATAAAAATGTATTTGTCTAGGGGGTGCAAGGACATATTTTGAGAACCGATTTAAGAATCATTGCTCTATTAGAAGTTAAACAATGAAAGCAAGGGTCTGGTTGTGTTGGTAAATTGTGTTAGTAAATTATCCTTTCTGTTGTGTTTGTCGAGCTATACCGTGTGATCACGTGTTATGTGTTCAGAAGCAGAAGGAAAAGTTCCTCGACCATTTGAAATGTTGGGAAGTGTATTTTTAGTGAGATTGTGTGGTGGCTTCTACTTAGCGATGATACAATACAGAGCATTTGACAGTTTGGCTATTGCGCAAATTGTTCGCGGCTGACAGTGAACGGGGGAGAAGTTACAGTCAGCACCAGCGATCACAATAGCTACATCATTTCATTCACAAAGTACAGGAAATGCAGCCTTTAAAGGGGACTACGCCCATGAGAATAACTGCCTTTACATAGGGCGAATGGGTGTACCGTGTAATGCAAAATCTCAGTGTTTTCTACAAACATCAGAGAGAAAAGGGCAGGGTGGAACTAAACTTGAATAAAAATATGTTATGCTGTAGAGAAGTATTGTCAGAAGAGGCTCTGATTTCTCAAAAAAAAAAATTTGGTTGCTTACTGAACACTGCCATATTTCTGTAAAAGTCTGATGCAAAAAACATTCTTCCACAACCGTCCTGTACAGGATTATGAATGTTAAATAGAAGAGTTTAAAGCATTCCATATATCTCCACTGCTTTAAACTCTGCTCAAAATTCCTTATTGACTACACACCTTCTAACAGTGCCTCATCTACAAGTGCCTCGTCTATCAATGCCTCAGTCCATTACTTACTTTACTAAGGATTTTTATTTTTTTTATTTTATTATTTTTTTTTAGTATTTGACCAATGTGCAATAAAATTTCTCTTTTTCAGCACAATGCAGCAATTTTTTTTCACCAATTGTTCTTATCCAATAGGCTTTATAAGGTAATATATATTGATGATACATATTCAGAATGCAGTAAAGTATTAAGAAGCAGCACCGTTACTGATTGACTTAGCAGCCGATTCTGGGTCACACGCAAACTGGCTTACGTTGCGATCAGCTGCCGGAGATTGCTGTACTACTTTTTGCTAATGCACGAATCTGTTCAACTAATGCAAGGGAACGTGCGTGTCCAAGTGGAAACCAGTGCCGCCCATTGATTTTACGCTGGCCCCCACGACCATCATCCATAGTATCTGCGATCCATCAGAAACAGGCTTCCTTTCCCCGTACGCATGACTCCGAATTAAATGGTGCTTTTGATACATGCCCACGACACGCCCACGAATCAGGATGGTTACGTGCAATCTCTTTGCCACCGCCCAGTTCATGCCCCAAAATGCCCTATTTAATGGAAAGACTCATCTGGCCAAGTTGCGTCCGACCGAGAATAGGGCGGACATACACAAAGAAGCGCAAATTCACTTCTGCGCATGTGCTGTATGCAAGAACTCACAGTCTGCGTCCAATGAAGACCGATCCGTCCGACTCAGCCCCTATATGTTGTCTTTGGTTAAGTTTTGGATATGTGTTATACAGGCTCTGTGGCTAAAAGTATGTATAATGCTGCATTAAAAATATGTTATAAATAAACATAGAACACGTGGAGGACAAATGTCATCTCCCAGCCATATGATGGATTATTGGACGACTGTCCTAGTAGTTAGACTTATGGCATCAGAGCAGGAGAGAGACGTTCCTCTTTAGATCGGAGTGTGAATTTATCTTTCCTGGCATGCATGGAAACATTCCCTATACATCAATCTTGTTGCCCGAATGTAATATTGCTAGACGCCCCCATTCTGTTTAGGGGCCATTTAAATCTGCATTTGTTGAGACAGTGCTGGGTAATATCAGCTGGTAGAGCGCAAGGAGAGATCCTGGCCTGGCACTTAGTGTCTTCTACTTGTCTACAATCCACATATTGTTCCAGGCCAGAGTGACAGCACGCCAGCTGCACCACAGTCTCCTTTCATTTGTTGGGATTTCTAAACAGTTTGTGTTAGTCACACGCGGCGTCCAGATCACGGTGCCGAGTATATGGCACAGAGCACGGCACTGAGTATATGGCACAGCACAGAGTATATGGCACAGAGCACAGCGCCGAGTATATGGCACAGCACAGCACAGAGTATATGGCACAGAGCACAGCTCTGAATATAGGGAGAGGACAGAGACATTCAGGGGGCAATAAAAACTTATTATGTCCAGTTCAGTTCATTCGAGTTGACTTGCTTGCATATGACAACAACTATAAAGTATGCAAATAGTACTGAACCATCTTTAATATATATATATATATGTATATATATATATATATATATATATATACAATCTGATTGGTTACAAGTTGGTCTAGTCCTGTAATCTCCTAATGCTCTGATTGGCTATAGACTGGACTATTCCTGTAGTGTTCTAATGCTCTGATTAGCTATAGGTTGGACTAGTCCTGTAATGTTCTTGTCACGCTCGGGCACTAGGAAGACCTCTGTTGAGGTCGAGAACTGGAGGGTTAGGATAACCTGTGAGGTAAATGACAGGAAGATAATGACTCAGTCTTCTAATTGTTTCCAAACCCAGGTTTGGATAGACCTACCCAGAGGCGCGGAGTCTAACCCACTTGGTGGTTTTCTCCAGTGACCCCTCCAGTCAGGATTTGGGTTTTGTTGCACCAAGTGGGCAGGTCGCTGCCCTCTGAATAGGTACCTGGGATTGGCAGAAGACCGGATCTATATTAAATGAATAGAATATAAACTAATACTAAAACACTGGGGATGAACTGAATATGGGAACACTGTAGATGAGCTGAATACTTGAATACTGGAGTTGAACGGAATACTTGAACACCAGAGATGAATTACATACTTGAACACTGGTGATGAACAGAATATTTGAATACTGGAGATGAACTTGAGAATGCTTGAACACTGGTGATGAACGGAATACTTGAACACTGGTGATGAACAGAATACTTGAACACTGGTGATTAAGTAAATACTTGAACACTGGTGATGAACTTGAGAAAGCTTAAACACTGTTGATGAACGGAATACTTGGACACTGGTGATGAACTTGAGAATGCTTGAACACTGGTGATGAACTTGAGAATGCTTGAACACTGGTGATGAACAGAATACTTGAACGCTAGTGATGAACAGAATACTTGGACACTGGAAATGAACTTGAGAATGTACTGGGAATTGTTAGGGGTCCAAGTGCTGATTTGCACAGAGAAACACAAAGGAAATGGACACAGGTATGTACTATGAATAGCTAGAGCTTAAGCTGAAAGCCAACTAGCAATTAGCATGAAAGCTGACATCACAGGAACACAGGGAGGTGATTAGAGAGCTCAGCAGCAGACTAAAAGACAACACAGGGTTTTACAAGAAACACTGGAGTTCTGTGAGAGCTGAAGTAACACACAGGGATTTAGCATGGATGCTAATATAAGTAACACTGGTGGTCAGCGTGAGGGCTGCAGCAACAAACTGTAGGCTCTTCTTGGGAAACACCAGAGAGCGTAGTAATCACTGGAACAGCAAAGTTAATCAGGCAACTTCCTGTAGCAGGAGTCAGACCTAAATACCCCTAGTCAATTGGTCATTGGATCATGAGATCAGCTGACAGACCGAGGGACTGCCATTGGAGGAGACTGATCAGGTGAGATGAACTAAATGGCTGTGTCCATGCCTGCTACTACAGGAACCAGGACGCATGCATGGAAGCCCTTGCAGATACCGGGGAGAATACTCAGCCATAACTTATCACTACAAGCAGTGGTGTAACTAGGGTATTTGGAGCCCAGGGCAAATTTGAAAAGGGAGACCCCACCCCCCCGAATGTGCACGCGCCGAAGGCGCATGCGTCAAAAATGGGCGTGGTCACTTAAAAATGGGGCGTGTCAACATGACACACCCCTTTATTTTCACACTGAACATTCCTATCCATATGCACTTTAACCCCAGTAGTACCCCTTATACAGTACCCCCAGTATGCAGTTGTGGTCCCTCTTATGCAGGCCCATAGTAGTGCCCCTTATACAGAATCCCCAGTAGTGGTCCCCGATATACAGCCCCCAATTAGTTCCCCTTACTCAGTACCCCCAGTAGTGGCCCCCCAAATGCAGTGCCCCATGTAGTGTTCCCCCTTATGCAGTGCCCCCAGTAGCAGTCCCCACAATGCAGTGCGCCCAGTAGCAGTATCCCCTTATGCAGTGCCCTTTATATGGTGCCCCCAGTAGTAGTCCCCCCCTATGCAGTGCCCTTTATATAGTGCCCCCAGCAGTAGTCCCCCCCATGCAGTTTTCCCAGTAGTGGTCCCCTTATGCAGGTACCCAGTAGTGATCCCCCCTATCCAGTACCCCCTGTAGTGGCCCTTCCTATTATTGCCCCCAGTAGTGGTCCCCCGAGTGCAGTGCCTCTAGTAGTAGGCCCCTTTCATAATGCCCCCAGTGGTAGTTCCCCCCCAAGTAGTAGTCCCCAGTAGAGGTTCCCCCTCCCGATTAAGTGCCCCCAGTAGTAGCCCCCCCCAGTAGAGGTCCTCTCAATAATGGTGCCCCCAGTAGTAGCCACCCCTCCCCCAGTAGAGGTTCCCCCATTAGTAGCCACCCCCTTCCCCTGTTGTGCAGATAGGTTAAAAAAAAAAAATATATATATATATAAAAATATACTTACCTGAATCCACGCTGCTCCTGCTCCTGTCCGCGACACCGCTCCCGCCGCCGCCCGCCAGTCCGCCCGGGCTGGCGTGCTCAGTATTATGGGACAGACGTCATGACGTCAGTCCCATTACCCACTACAGGAGCCGGACTTCCAGTGGGTGCTGCAGAAGTCAATGAGAGTCTATCTGACTCTCATTGGCTGCTGTTTAACACACGCATCGCCGCCAGCGCTGGCGGCGATGTGTGTGTTATGCACAGCCTGAGCCCGCCTCCGAGCGCTATTGGGCAAGCGCTCAGGGGGAGGGAACGGGCTCAGGTGTGCAGCACAGGACCGGCGCTGGAAGCCTAGTGCCGGTCCTGTGTAAATGTGTAGCGCTGACCGCACTCATTGCGGTCGGCGCTACACTGGCTAACTAGGGCGGGCGGGCCGGTACCGTGGCCGGCGGCGCCTCCCCGCGCCGCCGGTCCAATGGCGCCCATGGCACGCACCCCGCTCTCCCTGCCCTAGTTACGCCACTGACTACAACTGGTGCCTGAATGCCTCAGAGCCTAAAGACACCAGTTCAACGGTGAGTAAAGGCCGATCCCAGGCTGCATCCTGACAGTTCTAATGCTCTGATTGGCTATAGGCTGGACTATTCCTGTAATCTCCTAATGCTCTTATTGGCTTCAGGTTGGTCTAGTCCTGTAATGTTCTAATGCTCTGACAGGTTATAGGCTGGCTATTGCTTTAATGTTCTAATATTCTGACTGGTTATAGGCTAGCTAGGCCTGTAATGTTCTAATATTCTGACTGGTTATAGGCTAGCTAGGCCTGTAGTGTTCTAATGCTCTGACTGGTTATAGGCTAGCTAGTCCTGTAATGTTCTAATATTCTGACTGGTTATAGGCTGGCTACTGCTGTAATGTTCTAATATTCTGACTGGTTATAGGCTGGCTAGTCCTGTAATGTTCTAATATTCTGACTGGTTATAGGCTAGCTAGTCCTGTAATGTTCTAATACTCTGGCTACAGGTTGGTCTAGTCCTTGGAATGTTCACTTCTAATGCTCTAGCAAGACCATCACATCATCCCATAGGTCTCCAACAAAAGTCACAGAGGGAGATGATCCATAAGTGCCCATACACGGTAGGATTGTTACCCGATATGGACAGTTTCGATGGGTTGTACAGACCAATCGTATGAAAATAGGTGTTTTTGTGTGTTCTGCGACCCCGATGCGTGTCCCCGCCGTCCTCTAGTTGGATCACAGATCAGATGGTTTGGCAGAGAGATCTACGATCTTTTGAGTACAATGTGATACACTTCTGTGTATCTTATCCTATGATCGTAACGATCAATCGTACACCAGTTTACCACATCGTATGAAGAATTTCAAGGGAAGAATTTCAAGGGCAAATGTACAACACATCTTACCAACTTTGAATCGCATCATGTATAGGGGCCAAGCCTTGGAGAAAGTTCAAGTAGAGAAAGATAAACCACCAACCAACTCCTGTAATTTTTCAAACACAGCCCGTAACAAGACAGTAAGGAGTTGATTGGTTGGTATTTTTTATTTTTGTTAATTTTATCTCTCTCCAATTACAACGTGGACGGAGGCTGTAATAAAAAGTAAGCATTGCAGACCTTGCGCATTCGACCAAATAGACGTACACAAGGGAAGCAGTTTGTAGGGGTATTTGTATAAACTCGCAGACGGGCAACTGCTAATCGACGCGGCTTTGTGTGCTTTTGCGTGTGAATCAGAAACAGCCCATAGACTCTGAAGATTTCACTAGAATATTGGTTGTATTCTTCTGCTGTGTCTGGATGCTGTGCAGGGGCGTCTTTAGAGAGGAGGGGGCCCGTGTGCATCCCCGTCACGGGTCCCCTCCTCTCACTCCGGCGGCCACCAGCCGACTGACGCGGCTGGCCGGGCACCGCAGAATCAATAGACTCTGGGCACTAGAGTATACCCGGAGTCTATTGCGCATGCGCAGATCGCTGTGGAAAATGGCGTGGCCGCCATTTTCCTGGCGATTTCCTCACAGCGCGTATACGCAAAACACTGGAAAAAATGTCAGCAGCCATTTGCCGGCGTTTGAGCAGCGCAGTGAGACCCGACGAGGGACCTCGGACAGGTACGTTTTACATAATATGGGTGCAGGGTGTGCGGGTCCCCCCTGGACCCGGCGGCCCGTGTGCACCGCACACCCTGCACCCATTATAGATACGCCCCTGATGCTGTGTATACAGTAGGTTGACAGGCCGACCTACCTGAGAATTGGAAAGTGCATTATACATTTACCAATCGTCCGGTCCAATGTATCGCCCTGACTTCACAAATGGGCGGGCATTTAAGCAGTTGAGCTGTCCCTCATCGGATGGTCCCTGCAGATTGTACGGACAATCTGTAGGTCACCCGTACACACCAGTAGATGCACCGATATATCTGCAGCTATATCAGTCATCTGCTGTGCTGCGATGCGATATGTCTGTGAACGACTTATTGCAGCGATATATCGTGATATATGGCTGACACTCATGCAATATATATTGACCATTTGCTTGAACGGCCGATATATATCGCCCAGTGGGCCTGATTCAGACCCGGACACTAAGCTGCGTTCGCTTGCTATGGACAATTGTCGTCCCTTCTGCACATGCATCGCAGTGCGCGTGCGTGAGCCAGTCACTGCGATCGGGAATCGTGCGTTCGTAGCACAAAGACTGAGCACTAACTTGAGTGACAGCGCCATTTCTGGGTGGTAACAGGGGAAGGTGCTTGTGAACGGGGGAGTGGTGCTGTGAACGCAGGCGTGTCTGGGCGTCAAAACGGAGCTTTTTGGGCGTGCATAATTAGCATGGACGCGTCATTGTATGCGTCACCTGGTTGTATTTCAGCCTGCAGTGAGCGCAGTGCTTGCGGTGGGGTAGGGGCTACCTCAAGCGCGGCGTGCAGCTCTGATGGTTCTCGATGTTACCGATTAATCATACACTTTCTGGAAATTACATGTGCTAAGAAAGGAAAGTGGGCGTCTTTATACACCAGCGTTCGCTCACTGTCGTCGCTCTATAAGACATAGAGGGTGTCCTTACGCCACACAGTGCGATTGCGGAATTTGCATACCCGGCCCCTTTTAGCCGCGAGCGATCGCGGCTTAGCGTCCGGGTCTGAATCAGGCCCAGAGTGTACCCAGCACAGACAGAGCGTCTGAGGATAACTAGCTGACCTGACAGCTGAGTGTCTGTTACATTAATTGGTCAGTTCCAAAGTTTCATAAGCTGTAAAAATAGAACATTTCTATGGAAACATGACAAAAATGATTCTGCTGTGAGTGTCATAAATTCAGCACTGAGCAATCTGTGCTTCTAAGTTATTATTTTCATCCTGTTATTTTCATGTCTGTGATGAGTATAGAAATGATTACTGCTGGACGTATTGCTTCCAGAGCTGAGCTGATATATTACAGTAATTCTTACCTTAAAATGGAAAATATATTATATTTAGAAGAATATCTTATTTTGACTCACTTTACATAAACACCAGCAAGTGCCCCTGACTCGACAGTGTGAGTGTATATTTACAGAATAAGGGGTATATTTACTAAAGTGTGGGTTTATAGCAGCGGAGATGTTGCCCATAGCAAGCAATCAGATTCTAGCTATTATGTTGTAGAAGGTGTGAAATGAATGGTGAGCATCGCATTCCGCCGCAGCCATTTTTCCGTCATTTGCGCATGCACAGTACAGGGAAAATGGCTGCCACGGCCATTGTGGGCACACTCTAGTGCCCAGAGTCTATAAGTGTGGCCCTGGCCGCGCACCGCTCAGTGCGCAGCCGTCCGCTGGACGGAGAGGAGGGGGCCCGTGTCGGAGACTGCACACGGGCACCCTCCTCTCTATAAATGCCCCTGCATATGGGGTATGCGGTAAAACCCTCAAAATCTGCATTTTCAAGGGTTTCGCCACATTTTCCCCTTTGGTACATCCCGCCCATAAACACGTATACACGATCCTGAACGATCAAACTATTTTGGTTGTTCCAATCAGGGCCGCCATCAGGGGGGGACTGCTGGGCCTGTAGTACCGGGCCCGGAGAGAGAGAGGAGGCCCGGATGTCAGCGGTGGGGAGGATCAATCATTAATATACTGGCAGCCAGAGAGTAGAAACAGCGCGCAGGCAGCATTCCATTAGTTGCCGTCCGCAAGCCAATCACAGTTCGCGGACCGGCAGCCAATCAGTAGCGGCCGCTCCTGATTGGCTGCCGGGTCGCGAGCAGCCAATCAGCAGCGGCCTCTCCTGATTGGCTGCCGGTCCGCGAACTGTTATTGGCTCGCGGCCAACGCCGTATTTAAAATTACGCCAGCACGGTTTCTTCTCCGTGGCTGCCGATGCAATCCACAGCGCTGACATCCAGGCCTGGTTTCCTCCACGCCTGACTGGCTGCCAGTGACAGGTAGCATACTGACTCTTCCCTGCACCTGCTTTATAGTCCAGCCAGCCTTCCCTGCGCACCCTTCCCAGTCCAGCCATCCTTGTCTGTCCTTTCCCCCCTCTACTCCAGCCAGCCTTCCCTGCCCTGTGCCCCCCCCCCTAGTCCAGCCATTCTTCCCAGCCCTGTGCCGACCCCTACTCCAGCCAGCCTTCCCTGCCCTGTGCCCCCCCTAGTCCAGCCATTCTTCCCAGCCCTGTGCCCGCCCCTAGTCCAGCCAGCCTTCCTAGCCCTGAGCCCTCCCTAGTCCAGTCAGCCTACCCAGCCCTGTACCCCCCTTTTCCAGCCAGCCATCCCAGCACTGTGCCCTCCCTTTTCCAGCCAGCCTTCCCAGCCCTGAGCCCTCCCTAGTCCAGTCAGCCTTCCCAGCCCTGTGCCCTCCCTTTTCCAGCCAGCCTTCCCAGCCCTGTGCCCTCCCTAGTCCAATCAGCCTACCCAGCCCTGTACCCCCCTAGTCCAGGCAATTTTCCCAGCCCTGTGCCCTCCCCTAATCCAGCCAGCCCTGTGCCCCCCCCCCCTTAGTCCAGCCAGCCCTCCCAGGCCTGTGCCCCCCCCCTAGTCCAGCCAGCCTTCCCAGCTCTGTGCCCCCCATCCCAGGGAGGGGGGCCCTGCCTATTTTGTCAGTATAGGGCCCCATCTTTTCTGATGGCAGCCCTGGTTCCAATGCAGAAATTTCCTCCCACACAAATTTTGAGCAACACAATCATTGTGTGTGCGGGTGGACAAAGCACATCTATTAACAATAGCCTTGTACTAGTAGTGATACCAGAGGTGGCAATGGGTTTGGTAGCACCCAGTGGGGCAAGCAAACCCCCTGTGCATGCTGAAGCTGTTCACGACTGAAATGGGGAGTGGTCTCACTCCTGGAGATGCCGGGCTGCCCCCAGGGACCCTCCCTGTGTTGCCGGCTTCTCCTCAGTGACCAGCACTGAGATGTTAGTGTGCAGCGCCCTGCTCCCTGTAAACGCTCAGACATGCCTCCATTTGCCTAGCCACACCCCTTTACCCCCCCAAATGCTAACTACCTGTCACTCACTTTGCGAGTAAACCCTCTGTGCGAGCATGATCACAATACTATCGTTGCGTGTGCGCAGTACGGCATTCATGCATGTGCAAAGGCTAACAAACGATCGATCAGCATAAATATCGGCATTGCGTAAATCTCAGAATCACGCCCAAAGCAATTTGGTATTATTTTGTGTAATGAGCTAAATAATGGTTTTATCTCATCCATGAAATATTATTAACATTATTGACATTTATTTATTAGCACTGGCACATTCTGTTGCTCTTTATAACTGGGAACAAAATAATAATAAAATGAGACCTGGGAGTAACAGAGCGGTCAGAAGGCCCTGCCTGCCAGCTTACACCAGAGGGCAGGGCCCATCCGGCAGTTCTGGCAAATGCTAGAAGGGCTGATGGCCAGATGGGCCGGTCCAGCCAGTGCTGCTGAAGCATCCAGCCGCTGCCAGCATCATGCAGAGCGCACACCCATCCCTGGCGTCAGAATACAGGGCGTGACATTATCACGCCTGTCAGGTGCCGTCCGGCAGTCTGAGAGGAGCACTGCTGCCCAAAGGGAGAGTGGAGCTGCGCCCCTGGCAAGCCCCTGGCTTGGGTGGTTTGGTGAGGTGTCTTACTCAGGAGTCTGGGCTCTCTAGTGCTTTGTCCCTCAGCCAGCAGCTGAAAGTTGGAGACAGTGGAGAGGGGAGTGGAGAGTCTGTACCTGCGCCTGCCCTGTCACTGTGGTCTCTGCGGACTAAAGTTAGTAATAATAATTTTATATATATATATATATATATATATATATATATATAAACACTACACTTGACCTAATCTGACTGTACTACTGGAAATGATTCATGAAAGAAGAATTCATGGTAATTTCAATACCATATATATTTATTCTTAATTCTAACACCCTGCACCTATCACAAACCTTACAGTTCTGCTTTCCTGCCTGAGGTGTCGCGCTCTCTGGGCCTGATTCAGACCCCGCTTGCAAGCAGGTCGATGTGGGCCCAGTGCGCATGTGCACGACGGACCCGGCTCCGTCGTGCGCATGTGCGAGACCCGGATAGCGATGGGCAAGCTGTCTCTATGGGTCTCGCTATAAAGGGGGCGTGCTTTTGATGGTGAGTGACAGCACGCCCCCTTTGGTGGGCGTGCCGGGGGCATGGCTGACAAGTGATGTCAGTGGGAGTGCTTTCGGCTCTGATAGAGCCAAAATCACTCCAGGGCTTGGGGCAATGTGACGCTACCACAAGGGTCTTGTCGCAAGCCCGATGGTCGCGATGGTCTTGACCATCGCGACCATCTTCCTGGCCGCTCGCTATAGCTGTGGGTGGTCACCCACAGCTATACGAGCGGCCAGGAAGCCACACTAAAAATTCAGAAGGACAGCCCTGATTCAGAGCGAGCACTCTGTCAGAGCGTCCGGCTCTGAATCAGGGCCTTTGTTCTGGTGCTTCTAGTGTCTAAGCCGGATGATTGGCTGAGACCAAATCTTTTAAATTAATATCTGGCAACGCCTTTTTGCGTCATCAGCACGATACCATTGTGTACGAGCTATACTTTGTTATTAGCGTCGTGAGTCTGTTTCTGCTACTGCATATTGATGAGAATCCAATCAAAACCTATGCGCACATTAGATAATACATATAAAATATACAAGACGCACTACGCACATTTGCGCTGTACATCAAAGCCTACAGATAAGCTCAAAACACATAGACACACAACGCATACTAGCGAAAGAACACAATATTCTCACACTCACACATGCACGCACTTATAAAAAGGTTCCCTCACATTAAGTTTGATATTAGAGGGTTTATTAGCAAATGCTTATGTTGTGAAATGTAATGTATATGATATTTAAGGTACAGAAACTAGTAGACAAGTCATGTTTGGTACCATTCTAAATCCCTGTTTATTCACAGATCTCCGGTTCTATCGGCAAGGAGATCGCATCATGCGTCCGCAAGTTATGAAGTATAGGGAATTAGTGACTAGAATGTATACCTCTGTATGTAGTGTCATACATACAGAGGAACTGGGACATACCCCTAGTGACACTGTATGAACTGACGTATGACCTGCATCGTACCAGAATGTCCAGGAGCAAGAACCAATGGAAATCTGTCAACTAGTTTCTTTGTTAGAGCTGTAACCTGTAAGGTATATAGGCTAGAACTCTGGAATCAATAGGGAAGTAATTTCCCTTCTTCGATGACCATAGGCTTCAGGATTGATGACTGAGAACTGAAATCCAGAGCGCTAGCATATGTATTGGCTGTACCTTGTATTTACTTGCTTTTTGCGCTAATTGTTTAGATCACAGCTCGTTATACTTTTCCTTGAATAATATAACTTTTTGTGCTTTGGAACCACAATTGGATTGGAAAGCAATTATTTCTTATGCGACTTGTAGCGCTAAATAGCAACATTTAGGTATAGAGAATAAGGGGTATCAATAGATGGGGGCTCGTAGTTTTTGGAGGTCACGCTACCAAGAATTCGCATGATAGCGTACGGATCTCGATTTCTCAACAAAGGGTGGAAGAAGGCGCCATACGCAGGAAAGAACACACTGTGTTCAAAACCTGTACCATCTAGTGTTGTGAAACCGATATCCGTTATTGTGTGATTTCAAGGAGTGCTGACTAGGACCTGGGGATGGGAGAGAAAAGGTCATTTCTTTCATTGTCTGTTTTGGCGCTAGAGTGCGAGTCACACAATAGCGTATGCGTGTTTCCTGTATTGCTGCCACGTGCTCAAACAATCGTTTTGATAGTATTGTTGTATTGATAGCGTGATTACATTGTTTAAAGCCTCTGAATCATACTGCCATACTAGCGAAAAGCGAAACATTTTCTGCGCAGAAAACTAAAGGTGTATGAAAGCAAACGTGTGATTGTAATGTGAATAGGTACTGTATGTCGGTCTTATGCTAGGTACCGTGTGTCGGACCTAAAGACTCGGTAGGTGTCTGACAGGGCAGAAAGCTACTGAGTGTGTACATATAGCAGGTGTATTGCAGCGAGGACAGGGATTTTGGGCCTGATTCAGAGCCGCTCGTAAGCGGCCGCTCGTTCGCTCCGAGCGATGTTTGCCCAACTGCGCATGCGTACAGATCGTAATACGCATGCGCGAACCAGTCAGTGCGGCCGAAAATCGTTTGTTCGCTAAATAGCGAATGCCTGCTATTTTGAGTGACAGAATGAGGCGTATGTGGGTGGTAACAAGGCAAGGTGCTTGAAAACGGGGAGTGAAGATCCGAACGCAGGCGTGCTTAAAGGTCAAAACGGACGTTTTAAGGGTGTGCATAATTAATACAGCAGCGTCATTGACCACGTCACTGGGTTATTTTAAAGCCAGAACTGCTCGCAAGATTGTGGTAGCAAAAACCAACCCCAAGAATAGCGAGCAGTTCATACACTGGTCGATGTACTCGATTAATCTAATAAATAGCGGACATGACGTAGGATGCGAGCGGCCAGGGGGCGTATTTTTTTAAAAAACGACCGCAAGTTTTGTTCGCTCGTTCAGACCTAGAGGCGTGAACAGACCGCAAAGAGCGAACGGTTCATTTGAATAGCCACCCCTATTTTCTGGACGAGCGAGCGCAAATAGCGTCCGGCTCTGAATCAGGCCCTTTGTACCATGAAGAAAACGGGGTTTTTTCGAAATTCGACCCCCAATAGTAGTCGCAGAGCCCATTGATCAGTAAGGTTCTCTGGACACTACGACTGGACCGCACGGTTGGGTAGACCGTGATTGTGACTTGGAGTGTAGTGGAGGAAATCACTGGAAAGGGTAATTGTTATTGGAACACTTAAATGCTAACAGGAGAGAGGACTCAAAAAGGGTTAAGTTACCGGACAAAGCTTGTGTTAATGGTGTCCGGAAAGACAGAATAATCGCATAGGTGCTATTCTGCACCTGGTTGTGCATGCTGTCCACAACGCCTAGCGGCCGGTTGTGCACAACGGGAAAGGATTGCGTGAACGTAGCTCTATAGGATCGTTCACCGGTCCACATTCTCTAGTGACAAGCTGCTTAGCATTTTCCCAGATGGGTGCTAAGCAGACGCTGGGAATGGTCGACGATGCGCCAATTTTAGGAAAAGGTTTCACACATCTCTCGGTCATCTTAACCCATACATTACAGTACGCGGTTGCATACGCACCATACTTTGTATACATTATTATATGCCTTGCCGAACCTGTCGGCCCTTCCACAAGCATGAACGATTTGCTTGAACGATAACGACGTCGTTATAGTTAAATCGTTCAAAAAAATCATAACGTGAATATGCACCTTATGGTTTATTTATCAAGCAGTGAGAAACTTAGTGAAGTGGACCGGTGGAGAAGTTGCCCAGTGAAGTTGAAGCTAGCGGCTCAGTGACTCTGATGAAATGACCTAAGGGCAGGGCCGGACTGGGACTAAAAATCAGCCCTGGCATTTAGAGCACACAGGCCCACCTGCTGTGGACTTCATGAACAAAAAACATGCCGCTGCTAGTAAAACGTCGGCTATTACTTTTGGGCCCATATATGATGTACATGTACACTCTAGATCTGGTGGCAGAGGCTGGACCTAGAGCTAGAGAACATCTGCGCGCGCCTTCGGCGCATGTGCCCAAAAAGGGGGCGTGTGTTTACAACACGTCCCCTTTTTCGTCACTTTTGGTGGCGCTTGGTGACAGCTCGGTATGTCCGTAAGTGCCCGGCACTTACGGACATGCTGAGCTGTCACCAAGCGCCGCGGTCACTGTGAATGGATGTCGGGCGCTTGCGCCGACGGTGATTGCTGCTCTGCCATTTTCCCAAGCTGCGGGACACTGCGGCCCGCAGGTGGAGGACAGAACACGCAGGCTGTTTCAACGGGGCGCCGTGCTGGAGGGCAGGGTGCTTTCTGCCCTTCAGAAATAGGGCAGGACGCGATGCCCCGCTGAAAAAGCCTAGCAGGAACACTATACATGGTAGCAATATTTACTCTAGTAAAAGTTTGTAAGGCTATCTGGTGCAAATCTAGATTTTACAGGACAAAAAAATGCTGCTCTTACTTTGACTCTTGCTGCCTAAACAACTCCTACCGCCATAATTGCAGATGGAACAGTGTAAGTATGCTGTCACTTGGATGCATTACCTGGATTACATTCCAGTGTCACCCGCTTCATGTCACCCACTGCCTCTAGTGGGTGAAACTAAGCGGATGACACTGGGGAGAGGCAGTGTTTGATAGGCAGTGGGTGATGCTGCTGAGTGGTAGTAGTTAACACAGGAAAGTGGCAGTGGGTGACACTGGGGAGAGACAGTGGGAGACGGGGAGAGGCAGGGGAGAGACAGTGGGTGACGGGGAGAGGCAGGGGAGAGACAGTGGGTGACGGGGAGAGGCCGGGGAGAGACAGAGGCTGACGGAGAGAGGCAGGGGAGAGACAGAGGCTGACGGGGAGAGGCAGGGGAGAGACAGAGGCTGACGGGGAGAGGCAGGGGAGAGACAGAGGCTGACGGGGAGAGGCAGGGGAGAGACAGAGGCTGACGGGGAGAGGCAGGGGAGAGACAGAGGCTGACGGGGAGAGGCAGGGGAGAGACAGAGGCTGATGGGGAGAGGCAGGGGCTGACGGGGAGAGGCAGGGGCTGACAGAGGCTGACGGGGAGAGGCAGTAGGTGATGTCAAGTAGAGGGTGACAGGGAGAGTGTGACAGGGAAATAGTGACACCGAGAAGAGGCAGAGGGTGACAGACAAAGGGTGAGGCAGTGGGTGATAGAATAAGGTAGTGGGAAGTGGTGAGGCAGTGGGTGACAGGGAGAGGATAACTGGTAGAGGCAGTGATCAATGTAGGGAGAGGCAAAGGGTGACAGGGAGAGGCAATAAGTGATGGAGAGAGGCAATGGGCGACACCAGGGAGAGGCAGTGGGCAATGAAATGGGTGACAGAGGGGAGGCAGTAGGTGACAGAGTATGATGGTGAAAGGCAGTGTGTGCCAGGGAGAGGTAGTGGGTGATGCCTGGTAGAGGGTGAAAGGCAGTGGGTGATGGGATGAGGCAGTGGGTGATATATAGGAGGGCACTGGGTTAGATGGGAAAGGGGCAGTGAGATGATGGTGGGAGGGGGGGAACACTAGGCTGGAAAAGGGGGTACACTGGGCTGAATGAGGGGGGGGCACTGACTGGACTGTCTGGGTGTTCTTGCTCAGGGGCAGTTAGATGGGACAGTGGGCTGATTGGGGAGCAAAGGGGAGAGACACTGGGCTGGCAGGGTGGGAGGCACTGCAATGAGGGGTCAGTGAGATAGTGGGAAACACTGGGCTGGATGGGGGGGTTCACTGTGGCTAGGGGGACTGGGCAGGATGGGAAAGGGCAGAGAAGGTTGGTAAGTGGGAACACTAGGCTGAATGAAGGGCATCACTGTGACTGGCTTGGGGGTTCTAGGTGGGGGGCAGTGAGATGGGTGTAGTGGGATGGTTGGGGAGGGAAGGAGGGAGACACTGGGCTTGCAGGATTGGAGACACTGGGATGGGGGTCAGTAATGGTGGGGAACACTTGGTTGGAGAAGGATGGGAGCACTGACCTGCTGCTGTTCCATTTCTGCTGGCCCCGCACACTTGGCCACCCTCCTGAGCAGCCCTTCAGCGTCGATAACTCCTGGCCCCCGCCGCGCATCTTCAAACCCGACCAACGCGTCATGACGCGGACACGTCATGATGCGGCCGCGTAATGAAGAGCCCTCCCATAACACTGGGCAGTGCAGCAACATGCCAGCCTAGAGGAGCTGGCTAAATAGCTTCCAGGCGCACAGATTCACATGGCTGCTGGCCGCGTGATGACGTCATGACGTGGCCACATCATAACGTCATTACGCAATGATGCAGCCACGGCGAATGTAATAAACAGGGTGAACACCGCAGTGCCGGCGGTGACCCTGCGTTCAGCCGCATTGGCCCATCTGACCATTGGCCCTTCTGGCATTTACCAGAAGTGCCCGATGGCCAGTCCGGCCCTGCCTAAGGGTGAAGAAATGCATTAGGATGGAGAACCTGCCACTATTTCAAACAGCAGGGATCCAGCTACCATCTGCAAACACCGCTGTAAACCAACTACCACAGACACCAATTGGGTTACTGTGGCTACAGCCTCTCATCTCCCCTGGTTTAGCTTCAACTGCACAATTTTCCTTCATAGACGCCGGCCTTGCTGTGTGGACACAGCGTGAGCGAGGTTACCGCGGCAGATAGCCAACGGTCTGAGGACTCATATTGGACATTGCCGGAATCTTCTGAGTGACCAGCTATAGGCTGCCCAGCTTCCCCCCCTGCACCCGCAGACTCTCGTACAGCAGAGACGTCGTTCTCGCAGTGCGGACACAGCGTGAGTGCGGGGACTGCTGTTGGAAGCCGAGGGTCCGGTGACCCTGATCGGACACTACCATCCAGGATTAGCTTCCCTGTCTATATGTCCCATCCTCAATGGTAGGGGTCAGGGAACTTTTTTACCTTTTACCCCAAAATATATTTAGATCCGCCGACATTACCCCCTTGATTTGAAAGGAAGGAAATCATATAGTAGTGCCCCCATAGTTATGCCCCCATATAATGCCCCTGTAGTAGTGCCCCCATAGTTATGCCCCTGTAGTAGTGCCCCCATATAATGTCCCTGTAGTAGTGCCCCTGTAGTAGTGCCCCCATAGTTATGCCCCTGTAGTAGTGCCCCTGTAGTAGTGCCGCTGTAGTAGTGCCCCCATATAATGCCCCTGTAGTGCCGCTTGTACAAAAAAAACACCTTAATCCCCGCTCCTGCATCCGCCGCCGTCCTGTCTGCCTGGCTGCTCCTCGGAACTATGGGAGAGACGTCATGACGTCCCTCCCATAGTGCGCATGGAGAGAGGCGGAAGCTGGCGTTCAGAAGAGAACTCCAGCCTCCGGCTAACGCGGCGCCTGCTGGTAATAACATCTTAGTGGGCGTCCGGCTTAGAGCCTCCCTGCGGCACAGCCGGGCATGCATATGAATCATTCTAGAATAATTCATATGCATGCCCGGCTATCCGTCCATTACCCCCCGGAATTTCATTTTTACCCCATGTGGGGTCATTTACCCCTGTTCCCTGACCACTGCTCAATTGGCTAGTAAAGGATTACAGCGGAATTACTGTGGAGACATCAGGGTGAGAAACTGTATCTTTTCATATTTATAGTACGGACATTGCCACAATTCATCAACAGACTGTTACATTATTATAAGTTGGAATAACAGCCGTGTTTCTCAGCAGAGAATTGGATATTTAAAGGCTACATTTTATTAGTGCAGTCATTGCAAGCTATTTACTCTCTTTTAATTGTGTATTCTTTTTGTATTTATTTTTGCTGGGACCCATGCAACATTATATGTGTTTATCTTAATAAATTATGTCAATTGTGATTTAAATTGTCTGTGTATGGGACGATTGAAATATCTACTAATTGGTTAAGCGCAGTTCTTATACAAATCCTTTCTCCGGCTCAGTGACTGTCTGACGCACAGGCTGCAGGGAAGGAGGCGACGGGTCCTGCAGGAGAATGTCACAACCGGCTCCTGTCACTGCAGAGCAACCAGCATTTTGGTGTCACACCCTCAGAGGGTGATTCCCGGTGCCGCCCGCACCACTCGTACCCCCCTCATGATGCCACTACTGCCCAGCACTCCCTTGGTTCAAATGATGCAGCATGTCCAGGTGTCTTTCCTATAAAATGTATGTACTATGCAAACTTGAATAGCACTCAGAAACCCCGTTAAAAGAGGTTACACTCTAAAATGTTGTTCTAACTAGCTATGTCAGTGGTCTTTCATTATTGCTGGGGGTTCCTGAGTGCCGTCTTAAGTACTCCCGGCCCCCCAAAGCCTTAATTTGGCTCTGATTGGGGGTACCATTTTTATTCCCAGACCGTCCCTACTACAGGGAAATAGGAATTTGTTTATAGGATAAGTGGTACTTACATATGGGAAGAATATTTATTTGGCAGCATCCAGAACATTTCATCAGGGGTGACAGATAGCAATATATGTGGAGGAAGCCATTAGGAGTAAGAGATTTACACCAATGATGTTCTACTTTACGAGACAGTTTTTATAGATATCCTGTTACTGTAGAGCACTACACATCCCAGCATGCACTGCCACCTTTTTGATATAACAGCATGCTATAACTATGGCAGTGCATGCTGGGAAGTGTAGTTCCACAGCAGCTGGAGGGCCAAGGTTGAAGACCCCTGCTGTAGAGGGTCATGGCTGACACTGAAGTTCACATAGAGTGTGAAGAGTAGCTGGAGCCACCTCATCAAAGGCTATTTCTGGGGTTTGGGTAAGGTGTGTGACAGCAATAACGGCAGAAGAGAATGTCAACATTGCAGAGAGTTGTTGTAACTGAATATAGTTCCTGTTCCTGTGCAGGGGCGTATTTATAATGGGTGCAGGGTGTGCGGTCCAGGGGTGGGGGCACGCACCACACACCTTCCACCTATATTATACTCACCTCTCCAGAGTCCCACGTCGACGACGGTGTCAGTGCTGTAAAAATGTCTGGAAAATGGCCGCCGCTGCCATTTCTCAGTCATTTTGCGCATGCGCAGTACAGGGAAAGTAGCTGCCGCGGCCATCTTCTCGGTGGCCTGCGCATGCGCTATAGACCCTGGGCACAGTCTAGTGTCCAGAGTCTATCACTGCTGTACTGGCCACGCTGCGCTCAATGCGCTGCCGGCCGCTGGACTGAGAGGACGGGGTCCGTGACGGAGACTGCACATGGGCCCCCTCCTCTCTAGAAACACCCCTGTTCCTGTGGGTATGAGGAATTTTGCTAGAGTTCAGTGTCTGCCTACACATGGTCCTGGAACACCGTAATATACTAGTTATACTGTACATATGATCCTGGAACACCGTAATATACTAGGTATACTGTACACATGGTCCTGGAACACCGTAATATACTTGTTATACTGTACACATGGTCCTGGAACACATTAATATACTAGTTATACTGTACACATGGTCCTGGAACACATTCATATACTAGTTATAGAGTACACATGGTCCTGGAACACTGTAATATACTAGTTATACTGTACACATGGTCCTGGAACACCGTAATATACTTGTTATACTGTACACATGGTCATGGAACACATTCATATACTAGTTAGTACACATGGTCCTGGAACACCGTAATATACTAGTTATACTGTACACATGGTCCTGGAACACATTAATATACTAGTTATACTGTACACATGGTCCTGGAACACATTCATATACTAGTCATAGAGTACACATGGTCCTGGAACACCGTAATATACTAGTAATACTGTACACATGGTCCTGGAACACATTCATATACTAGTTATAGAGTACACATGGTCCTGGAACACTGTAATATACTAGTTATACTGTACACATGGTCCTGGAACACCGTAATATACTTGTTATACTGTACACATGGTCCTGGAACACATTAATATACTAGTTATACTGTACACATGGTCCTGGAACACATTCATATACTAGTTAGTACACATGGTCCTGGAACACATTCATATACTAGTTAGTACACATGGTCCTGGAACACCGTAATATACTTGTTATACTGTACACATGGTCCTGGAACACAGTAATATACTTGTTATACTGTACACATGGTCCTGGAACACAGTAATATACTAGTTATACTGTACACATGGTCCTGGAACACAGTAATATACTAGTTATACTGTACACATGGTCCGGGAACACCGTAATATACTAGTTATACTGTACACATGGTCCTGGAACACATTCATATACTAGTTATACTGTACACATGGTCCTGGAACACATTCATATACTAGTTAGTACACATGGTCCTTGAACACCGTAATATACTAGTTATACTGTACACATGGTCCTGGAACACATTAATATACTAGTTATACTGTACACATGGTCCTGGAACACATTAATATACTAGTTATACTGTACACATGGTCCTGGAACACAGTAATATACTAGTTATACTGTACACATGATCCTGGAACACCGTAATATACTAGTTATATTGTACACATGGTCCTGGAACACCGTAATATACTTGTTATACTGTACACATAGTCCTGGAACACATTAATATACTAGTTATACTGTACACATGGTCCTGGAACACATTCATATACTAGTTATAGAGTACACATGGTCCTGGAACACCGTAATATACTAGTTATACTGTACACATGGTCCTGGAACACTGTAATATACTTGTTATACTGTACACATGGTCCTGGAACACATTAATATACTAGTTATATTGTACACATGGTCCTGGAACACATTAATATACTAGTCATAGAGTACACATGGTCCTGGAACACCGTAATATACTAGTTATACTGTACACATGGTCCTGGAACACCGTAATATACTAGTTATACTGTACACATGGTCCTGGAACACATTAATATACTAGTTATACTGTACACATGGTCCTGGAACACATTAATATACTTGTTATACTGTACACATGGTCCTGGAACACAGTAATATATAGTTATACTGTACACATGGTCCTGGAACACATTAATATACTAGTTATACTGTACACATGGTCCTGGAACACAGTAATATAGTAGTTATACTGTACACATGGTCCTGGAACACATTAATATACTAGTTATACTGTACACATGGTCCTGGAACACATTAATATACTAGTTATACTGTACACATGGTCCTGGAACACAGTAAAATAGTAGTTATACTGTACACATGGTCCTGGAACACCGTAATATACTAGTTATACTGTACACATGGTCCTGGAACACATTCATATACTAGTTATACTGTACACATGGTCCTGGAACACAGTAATATAGTAGTTATACTGTACACATGGTCCCATAACAGTAATATACTAGTTATACTGTACACATACATGGTTATATATGGTCCTGGAACATATTAATATACTAGTTATACTGTACACATGGTCCTGGAACACCGTAATATACTAGTTATACTGTACACATGGTCCTGGAACACATTAATATACTAGTTATACTGTACACATGGTCCTGGAACACATTAATATACTTGTTATACTGTACACATGGTCCTGGAACACAGTAATATATAGTTATACTGTACACATGGTCCTGGAACACATTAATATACTAGTTATACTGTACACATGGTCCTGGAACACAGTAATATAGTAGTTATACTGTACACATGGTCCTGGAACACATTAATATACTAGTTATACTGTACACATGGTCCTGGAACACATTAATATACTAGTTATACTGTACACATGGTCCTGGAACACAGTAAAATAGTAGTTATACTGTACACATGGTCCTGGAACACCGTAATATACTAGTTATACTGTACACATGGTCCTGGAACACATTCATATACTAGTTATACTGTACACATGGTCCTGGAACACAGTAATATAGTAGTTATACTGTACACATGGTCCCATAACAGTAATATACTAGTTATACTGTACACATACATGGTTATATATGGTCCTGGAACATATTAATATACTAGTTATACTGTACACATGGTCCTGGAACACAGTAATATACTAGTTATATTGTACACATGGTCCTGGAACACAATAATTTATTAGTTATATTGTACACATGGTCCTGGAACACAATAATATACTAGTTATACTATACACATGGTCCCAGAACACATTAATATACTAGTAATACTGTACACATGGTCCTGGAACACATTAATATACTAGTTATACTGTACACATGGTCCTGGAACACAGTAATATACTAGTTATACTGTACACATGGTCCTGGAACACAGTAATATACTAGTTATACTGTACACATGGTCCTGGAACACATTAATATACTAGTTATACTGTACACATGGTCCTGGAACACAGTAATATAGTAGTTATACTGTACACATGGTTCCGGAACACAGTAATATACTAGTTATACTGTACACATACATGGTTATATATGGTCCTGGAACATATTAATATACTAGTTACACTGTACACATGGTCCTGGAGCACAGTAATATACTAGTTATATTGTACACATGGTCCTGGAACACAATAGTTTACTAGTTATATTGTACACATGGTCCTGGAACACAATAGTTTACTAGTTATATTGTACACATGGTCCTGGAACACAATAATTTATTAGTTATATTGTACACATGCTCCTGGAACACAATAATATACTAGTTATACTATACACATGGTCCCAGAACACATTAATATACTAGTTATATTGTACAGATGGTCCTGGAACACAGTAATATACTAGTTATACTGTACACATGGTCCCTGAACACAGTAATATACTAGTTATACTGTACACATACATGGTTATATATGGTCCCAGAACACAGTAATATACTAGTAATACTGTACACATGGTCCCAGAACACATTAATATACTAGTTATACTGTACACATGGTCCTGGAACACATTAATATACTAGTTATACTGTACACATGGTCCTGGAACACATTAATATACTAGTTATACTGTACACATGGTCTTGGAACACATTAATATACTAGTTATACTGTACACATGGTCTTGGAACACATTAATATACTAGTTATACTGTACACATGGTCTTGGAACACATTAATAAACTAGTTATACTGTACACATGGTCCCAGAACACATTAATATAGAAGTTATACTGTACACATGGTCCCGGAACACAGTAATATACTAGTTATACTGTACACATGGTCCCGGAACACAGTAATATACTAGTTATACTGTACACATGGTCCTGGAACATATTAATATACTAGTTATACTGTACACATGGTCCTGCAACATATTAATATACTAGCTATACTGTACACATGGTCCTGTAACATTATAATATACTAGCTATACTGTGCACATGGTCCTGGAACACATTATATATTGCATTAGGCATACTGTACACATGGTCCCGGAACACATTAATATAGAAGTTATACTGTACACATGGTCCCGGAACACAGTAATATACTAGTTATACTGTACACATGGTCCCGGAACACAGTAATATACTAGTTATACTGTACACATGGTCCTGGAACATATTAATATTCTAGTTATACTGTACACATGGTCCTGCAACATATTAATGTACTAGCTATACTGTACACATGGTCCTGTAACATTATAATATACTAGCTATACTGTGCACATGGTCCTGGAACACATTATATATTGCATTAGGCATACTGTGCACTGAAATATAATCATATAGTAGAAGAATGGGTGTGGACTATATGTATATACACCAGTTATACTGTACACATGGCCCCGGCTGAGGTTGGAGGTCCCTGTCCCTTAGAATGAGGCATCTGCTGTACAGATGTGATGAGTCTGCCGAGCTGCTCAGAAAGGAGCTGGGGTTTGTATAACACGCTTCCCGAAAATGGGCTCTGTCATTTCTGATGAAGCGTTCATCTAGCACAAAGTGAGTCACAGAATAACTGCAGGATGGAGTCATGGAAGCTAATGGGGGGGAATGTAATTGATTCTTTGAACATGTACAAATGGGATTAGCTCTTTGTGCTGCTACAATGCAGTATTAATCAGGAGCACATTATACACCTGTCTGAAATGGTAAATAACGGCAGTAAGTGGGTCACCCGTTACTGGGGCTTTCTATACTGGGAGACGTTGCAGCTCTACGCTGTTTACTAGCTGGAGAAAGGGACGAGGCCATTGGCTAGTGTGATATATAGATTATATAATAAATACAATATGTACAGTGCTAAGAAGTAATTACAGTATCTGGTATGGTTTGAGGACAGAGGTGTATGCGGAATCATATGTATGTGAATACAATGCAATATGAATGTGTAGTGTGGTGATATATGCTGTCGTGTACCTATATATACTGCACTGTGCTACCACATACTGTCCTATCATGTTCTGTGCCACTGTATACCAATATGTGGTGCCATACTTCCCTTTTATGTCCTATACAACTATTTACTGTAACTGAACCATCAGATAGTTCCTGTCACGTCTATATATACACAGTAATAGCGCTTCTTGAGGAAAGGATGAAACTAATGCATACTTGCCTACTTTTGAAAAATCATTTCAGGGAGATTGTGAAAGCAGCACCTATGAGCGCGTGTTACAGTGGGCGTGTACTGATAAATCTGAGAGGCGTGTCATATGTGATGGGCGTGTACTGATAAATCTGAGAGGCGTGTCATATGTGATGGGCGTGTACTGATAAATCTGAGAGGCGTGTCCTACATGTGATGGGCGTGTACTGATAAATCTGAGAGGCGTGTCATATGTGATGGGCGTGTACTGATAAATCTGAGAGGCGTGTCCTACATGTGATGGGCGTGTACTGATAAATCTGAGAGGCGTGTCCTACATGTGATGGGCGTGTACTGATAAATCTGAGAGGCGTGTCCTAAACCTGACTTACATCCAAATGTAACCAGCCCAAAAGCAGTTAGTAAGATCTGTTTGTTGATGAAAACACACTAATGCTTTTCAGAAATTCATAGGGATCATTGTGCCTTATAATAATAACCAATGCAAGGAAATGACACTAATGATCCCATTTGAATGTATATATCTCTGTTTTTTTATATAACAGCTTCATAATGGGGGTAAGGATGAAATGAGGGAGATTACTAGACTCTTCAGGGAGACAGGGAGATTGCTACTATTTCAGGGGAGTCTCCCTGACAATGAGGGAGAGTTGGCAAGTATGTACTAATGTAACACAGTTGGTAAAATTAAATGCATTTATTAAGAGATGTAAAAAATATCTATTTAATTCTAACAAGATACAATTCTAAAATAACAATTTAATACACCCCTGATCAATCCACTGTGTGTTGTGATGATTGGCTGGTAAGGTAAGCGCTGTTCCTATAATAACCTCCAATAATTAAATATAGCCTTTAGAGAGGATGTCCAACATACAATGGTTATAACTACCGTCCACTAGGCATTGGGTCCTGTATATTAGCGGAGAGCATCACGCATCGGAATGTGAAATAAAGAAGCCCCTTTAACAGCCCGGTGTGATCGCTCCCCCCTCAGGCATAGGAAATTTGTGTGGTTGCTAAGTAGCAGCCACAGCAATCTCCCACTGCATCCCAGCACAAAGGGAGGGGGGGGGGCGGCGCTTGACCCGGGCCCCTCTGGAAGCCCGGGCCGGATAAATTGAACCTGCTCCCATGGGCGCCGAGAGGGGGGAGCCCGGGCTTGCTAGAGGGGCCCGGGTCCGGTGTGGCCCCCCCTCCCTTTCAGCAGCTCAGCACACAGCTTGTGCTGGGCTGCAGTGCGAGACTGCTCGCAGCTGCTGCAGCAGCAGGAGCAATCTCCTATGGCTGTGGGGGGGGAGCGATCACATTTATCGCGCCCCCCCTATTTAGCGCGGGCGGGGCTTACAGCAATTTATTATTTTATCAAGGGGCGTGGCCGCGCCTCCTCCGATTAGGCCATGCCCCCTCCTTTACCTGGGCCCAGCCGGGCTCTCTAAGCCCTGTCCGCTCCCCCCCCTCTCTGCGCCCCTGCTCCCAGCACCCCTCCCCCAGCACCTCTCTCCCAGCACCCATAACTCCTCTCCCAGCACAGCACCCTTCTCCCCTCTCCCAGCACAGCACCCTTCTCCCCTCTCCCAGCACAGCACCCATCATCCCTCTCCCAGCACAGCATGTTGGCAGCACCCTTCACCTGATCCAGCACGCCTATCCCAGCATAGCACCCACCTCACCCAGCACAACACTCCTCACCCAGCACAACACCCCCCTCTCCCAGCACAGCATGGTGTCAGCACCCACCCTCACCCAGCACCGCTATCACAGCAGTGAGGACCACAGCACCCCGGCCCTCTCTCAGTTCCAGACTTACTTCACTTGAGTGCAGCCTGCAGAGCAGCCGACTCGAGGTTCCCACTTTTCCCAGCCCAGGCTGACAGGGCATGCCTCCCCAGCGCTAACCAGTGTAACCACCACTGCCATCCAGGTGCCCCGCCCCCACAAACTGCTGCTGCCCGCTCACTGTTTGCTCCTGCTGGGCCCGATCAGAGCTGACAGCTGAGCTCCGATCGTGAACGCAGCGCATTGGCAACAACAGCTGTCCGTCTCTGCCCAGTCGGCAGCAGGTGCCTTGGCCATGCCTGCCCCAAACCTCCGCCGGCCCTAGGGGGAGCTTAGATGCCCCTAGACATTCCAAATGCCCTAGTCATTTGCTTAGTTTGCCTATGCCGAGGGCCGGCTCTGTATATATACAGAATGCACAGGATGTGCAATGTAGTCAGAGCATGACAGTCTGCGGGGACTTTGCAGGGACTGCATTTTAAAGCAACTGCTGTCCCTGAAAAGAATTTTGTAAAGTAGTAAAGTAGGTAGAGAATACTAATAATGGGACTATATTGGCCAAAAATATTTGAGCCAATATTGCGATTATTGCTATATAGACCCCTATATGCTGCACTGTTATGACCTGTTGCGTTATATACTGCTGTGTAATGGGGATGCTGTTTGGTACGATCACTGTGATTTCCTGCCGTGGTATAAACATTTCTGTGACACAAAACAGCCCCACTACACTGATATGTAACGGCGCCCCCTTATAGAGGCCCCATACATTATATCAGCTTCTGGCTGCAGAAATCTGCATCCTGCAACATTTTTTATTAGGAAATGTTTTTTTTAAAGCTGAAATGAGGTAGTTTGAAACGCAAAATAAGCACGGGCTGAGACGATTGTCAGCTAAATACGCATATTCTATGAGACGTACACATGCCAAGAGCCTGATTCAGAGGTGCACGCATATCTCTTCGCAACTGCGATTCCGCAAGTAGCGTTTCTGTGAGAATGGGCTAATGACTTAGCTGATGTCTTGTGCACAGAGACGCCCACATCCGGCATATCATATACATCGTTTGCACACAAAAGATGGAACATCGAACATCTGACCAACCCTATGCTCTCTCAGACAGAGCGCCTCTCCTAAGACGCCAGGGCCTCTGCAACTGAGTACAAATCCGCAGAGACTCACTAGGGAATGCCCAGGAAACGGTCCTGACGTACCTGTGTTTTTGTAGCCACCCCTCAAACGCTGACTGCATGTCACGGACATTGTGAAAAAATCCTTGGAGCGACCACCTCCTCATACCCATTGATGCATGTGTGCAGTGCGGCTTTGGTGCATTCGCAGTGGCCAAAAATTGATCCACTGCGGCCGTGTCACCACAATTGTTTTTTTTTTTTTTTTACATTTCAATTTTTAAATCTGAATTTTGTAATTTTTCTTGCTTTTAGCTCTCCTCTCCTTATTCATAAGCATTAGAGATTTTCATTACTTGTTCCTGGAACCTTTCTGTATACCAACACTACATTATCCAGAGATACATCTCCAGGAGCCTGACTCTGAGCAGAGAGACTGTAGGTGTGGGCAGCTGCGGAAGCCTGGCTCTGAGCAGAGAGACTGTAAGTGAGGGCAGCTGTGGGAACCTGACTCTAAATAGAGAGTCTGTAGCTGCGGGAGTCGGACTCTGTGCAGGGAATCTGTAGGTGTGGGCAGCTGCGGGAGCCTGATTCTGAGCAGGGAAACTAGGTGTGGGCAGCTGCGGGAGCCTGATTCTGAGCAGGGAAACTGTAGGTGTGGGCAGCTGCGGGAGCCTGATTCTGAGCAGGGAAACTAGGTGTGGGCAGCTGCGGGAGCCTGATTCTGAGCAGGGAAACTGTAGGTGTGGGCAGCTGCGGAAGCCTGGCTCTGAGCAGAGAGACTGTAAGTGAGGGCAGCTGTGGGAACCTGACTCTAAATAGAGAGTCTGTAGCTGCGGGAGTCGGACTCTGTGCAGGGAATCTGTAGGTGTGGGCAGCTGCGGGAGCCTGATTCTGAGCAGGGAAACTAGGTGTGGGCAGCTGCGGGAGCCTGATTCTGAGCAGGGAAACTGTAGGTGTGGGCAGCTGCGGGAGCCTGATTCTGAGCAGGGAAACTAGGTGTGGGCAGCTGCGGGAGCCTGATTCTGAGCAGGGAAACTGTAGGTGTGGGCAGTTGCGGGAGCCTGATTCTGAGCAGGGAAACTGTAGGTGTGGGCAGCTGAGGGAGCCTGATTCTGAGCAGGGAGACTGTAGGTGTGGGCAGCTGAGGGAGCCTGGCTCTGAGCAGAGAGACTGTAAGTGAGGGCAGCTGTGGGAACATGACTCTAAGTAGAGAGTCTGTAGCTGTGGGAGCCGGACTCTGAGCAGGGAGACTGTAGGTGTGGGCAGCTGCGGGAGCCTGAACCTGAGCAGGGAGACTGTAGGTGTGGGCAGCTGCGGGAGCCTGAACCTGAGCAGGAAGACTGTAGGTGTGGGCCCTAAGTGCGCCTATAAAAATTTGCTTTTATAGCAAAAAGACAAGCGCTAATAAAATAATATTCAAGACCTGCTGAAGGGAGAAAAACACTGTACATTCTTCCCAGAAAACTAGGGATCAAATGCTCCGGCTCCACCCATTTGTCTCATTAAATAATCCTATCCCCCAAAAAGAAATTGTTTTGTTTATGTTGGTAGACTGATGCACCTATGCTGTACTGAGCAAGGAACGTCCCTGGCCTACTGAACTCCTTCCAGGGAATGATACTGATCCATTTTATATGCAAACCTCATACATTTTGACCTACCTTGTCCCATCACAGCCCAACACAGAGCAGCGTGTGCTGGTCTCGGGAGACACAGATTGCTGCCACTGACAAGGAGGAAGGGCGGGCGCTAGATCTGGGCTACTGTTGGGCCTCTGCATCAAGCCTGGGCATGTGTAATTAGTACCCCCCCCCCCTCGGAACCCCTATTTATAGTATAAAGCAGGGATCTTCAACTTTGGCCCTCCAGCTGCTGTGGAACTACACATCCCAGCATGCACTGCCACCTTTTTGATATAACAGCATGCTAAAACTATGACAGTGCATGCTGGGACTTGTAGTTCCACAGCAGCTGGAGGGCCAAGGTTGAAGACCCCTGGTATAAAGTTACCCCTTGGATATGTAGACATGAATGGGATTAGACGAACCAGAGGATTATAACCCATTTTGCTTAAAAATTTACTTTTAAGAAAGTTGTAATGAATAAGTGTCCCTTAAAAAAAGTGATAAGACACACACAGTTTATCCTAACCCACAGGTTCTCAAACTCGGTCCTCAGGACCCCAAACAGTGCATGTTTTCCAGGTCCCATTACAGCATCGCAAGTGAAATAATTAGCTCCACCTGTGGATCTTTTAAAGTGTGTCATTGGGTAATGAATACACCTGTGCACCTTCTGGGTGACATGCAAAACGTGAACTGTGTGGGGAACTGAGGACCGAGTTTGAGAACCACTGTCCTAACCTAATGTATACAAAATAATATAGCCCTGGTGTTTAACACGTAAAATAGTGCTATAAACGTTTTATAGCTTGTTATGTGCCAACCAGATGGAAAATAACATGATATCATATAATGGAGATTCCCATAGACCTGTGGTTCTCAAACTTGGTCCTCAGGACCCCACACAGGTCACGTTTTTCCAGGTCACTTAGCAGGTGCACAGGTGTACTCATTACTCACTGACACATTTTAAAAGATCCACAGGTGGAGCTAATTTCACTTGTGATTCTGTCAGGAGACCTGCAAAACATGCACTGGTTGGGGTCCCAAAGACCGAGTTTGAGAACCTGTGCCATAGACCACAGGTTCTCAAACTCGATCCTCAGGACCCCAAACAGTACATGTTTTCCAGATCTCCTCATAGAATTACAAGTGAAATAATTAGCTCCACCTGTGGATCTTTTAGAATATATCAGTGAGCAATGAATACACCTGTGCACCTGCTGAGTGACCTGGAAAAACGTGACCTGTGTGGGGTCCTGAGGACCAAGTTTGAGAACCACTGCCATAGACTATATAGCTGGACATCACGAAATGGTTTTGTAGCGTCACATTTGTTTCATTGCCTGTTTGACAACCCTGGTTTTAGAGTTGAAAGGGAACAAATGGAATCAATAGACAAAGACAGAGGTCCTGATTCAGAGATATGCCAGTGCCGATATTTACGGAGTTTGAGCGATGGTTTGCCATTGCGGAGGCACGAAATACGCACTGTGCACGCGCAGCGTTTGATCTGCGATTACGCTCACACAGAGGATACACTCGCAAAGTGAGGTGAAGGGAGTCAGCGTTTGGTGGAGGCAAAGGGAAGGTGGTTACAAAAACGCAGGCGTGTCTGATTCTTCAAACGCCATTTCATGGGCGTGCATAAATTAGCTAATGATATCTCCTTCGCAGCATGAGCGCTCTCAGCGTGCCAGGAGAGACGCTGTGTTTGGGACAGGTCAGACGTCACCCAGAAGCTGCGTGGCTGCCTGATCTGCATCAGTGTTACCGATGTTTACGCTGTTATATGTCATAAGACGAATATGAGGGCAGCGGTGGGCGTCCCTATGCTCGGAAGTCATTAGCATATTTTAGCAATTGCGCTCCGTGGGCCTGATTCCGTACCGATCGCAAGTGCAACTATGTACGCAAATCGTGCGATTGTTTGCAGTCATGCTTGCGTATAAGCCGCAATGCACGTGCGCTACGATCGCACTACGATTACGGACGCACAGAGTAATCCATTGCAGAGTGAGTGACTGTCAGCGTTTGGGGGTGGTGACTGGGGGGGGGGGGTGGTCCTGTCCATTTGAGCGCCGTTTCATGGGTGTGCATAAATTAGTCACCGCGATTGCGTATGCCGCACGAGAGCGCTCTGCGTGTGAGACTTGCAGTGTCTGCGGCTGGTCACACCTGCTTTAAATGCAGCGTGAGTGGTCCACGTGCGTCGATGGTACCGATGTTTACGCAGAAGTGCGACATTGGACGGATGTGAGAAGGCAGCAGTGGGCGTCTTTACGCCGGCTGAGCTTCGGCAGCCATTAGCATATTTTTGCTGCTGCGTTCCGGGCGAAATCGCAGCTGCGATCGCAACTGTGAATCATGTCACAGGCTGCGTTTGAAAAATGACAGTTAGGAGCTGGTTGGCTGGTACTTTATCTCCATCCAAGGCTTAGTAAATAGACCCCATTGCCCCCCCCCCCCCCCCCCCCCAAGTCTTAGTACATCTACCCCATAATGTAATGGTTTCCTCTGCAGGATAATCAAGAAACGACTGTCAGCTATTTCTGTTACAGCCACAGTTGGCTGTTTCCAATGTCTATCAAACTAGCACTTCCTGCTGATTGGGTTACTTCAAATGCTGTGCTATAGGCAGGACTTACTGCCTATCATCCTATTCACAATGCGATTGGCCCTCTCTAGGCATGAGGGAGCAGCTTTGGGCTCACACACAGGCATCTAGGCTGGCAGAGCACTTCCGGGTCATGTGACACTGGCCGGCCTCTCACAGGCAAGCAGCTGCAGAGCATCCCCAGCAGCAGCAGCAGCAGCTCTGATCTCCCTGCTCTCATTTCACAACAAGGCTCTGCTCTCTGGGTAAGTGGGGGTCCTGCCCAGCGTGCCAGGGTATGCTGCCACCCTCTTGGCTCAGCTTGCTCTTTCATAGTACTAGTGCCTGGTCTCCAGCTCTCTCAAGCCGGACATCCACTGGGCGATATTAATGGGCGATTTGCATGATTACGACATGATAATCGTGCAGTCGCTCATTAGTCGGGCAAAAATCGAGCACCGATGCGCGCTCCCGCGGTTGTTAGCGATAGCCCCAGTCGGCTGTACATGCAGCCCAATCTGGGGATATCGTGAATGCAGCTTGGCCCCGCTCCCACCGTCATCCGTGGCTGGTCGGCATCGGCAAGTGTGCATACACTTGTCGATGCCGGGCCCTCCGCTGACGATATCGCCGAGTATGGACATCGGAATCGGATGGAAGTACTTTTCCCATTGAATAGCGGGTATTCGATGGTTGCCAGCCGTAGGATGCAGCTTTCCGTTGCCCATCCAGAAGTGGTGTCTGCCGCTCAGTCTCAGGGGGCATCTCAATAATTTTTGCGCAGTGATTGTTTGTTTGTTTGTTTTTTTGGATGGGCGACCTTTACATATCGCGCCCAATGCGTAAAGCGAGCTGAAATCCTGTAGTCGGACTTAACAGCGCAGTCAGTTGAATGGCTCCGGGAACTCCTTCAAGGCGCTACTCGCATCTCGCTGAATTGAATCGCCCCCATAGTTTGCTATATTCGGAATACGCTCCTCAAAGCACAATCAAGTTCTACTCTTGCACATTTCAGACTGTGAGTGGTAATTATCTGGAATGTAAGAGGGGCCTATCCATTAGCAGATGTATTTCTGAGAGATGAAAGACAAAAGATGTCCCTTGAAAATTCCGGGTGGCCTGCGCTGAACGATATCTGCCATGTACATGATAGATTTTGGCGAACGATGAACGATATCGCATGACATCATTCAGGGAGTGGATTTTATTCTCTGCAGCGCTCAGTAGCTGCTGCTAATATCATTCGTCGTTTACCGCATATAAACAGCACGATATTGCTAATATCGTACAGCTATATGCGATAATTGACCAACATGTTGGAGAGATGATGGATGCGATTTATCGGCCGCGGGAGTGCGCATCTGTCATCGTTCAGGGCCTATCCATTAGCAGATACAATGAACGATATATCGTTCAATCGTTCATTTTATCTGCTAATGGATAGGCCCCTTTACCCAGGTAACCTGTTGCACTCAAGCTTTCGTGGAGTAACAGTAAATGTACATGTCACATGCATATGCTTTGTGTTGCTAAGGGGTTCTTGTAATTGGATGCTGTTTACTAGAGATAAATCAGTCTGGCTTATTACTTTCTTTGCTATCTTGCAGGTGGTTGTTCGTTACACCATGCCAGAGCCTCTAGATCTCTCGCCCCCAGATATTCCAGAGCCAACCATACTAGAGACCTTACTTCGTTACGGACTCTTCTGCGGAGCAATCCTTTCAGCTTATTTGCATTCTGGCTATTATATTCCCTTGGGGCAAATCACAGGACATGGTAAAATATATGATCTAGTTTCCCCTGAGCTGGGAATCATTCTGGCTATCTGTTTTTGGGAAAATGTAGTACAGGTTGAGTCTCCCATATCCGAAGTGCTCGGGACCAGGAGCATTTCCTTTTTTGGGGGGGATTTCAGAATACTTGCTGGCGCTGCAGGTGTCGTGGGGTGGTCCAGCGGGTGAGGTACGGGGGTCCGGCGGGTGTCGCCGGGATGGTCCAGCAGGTGTCATGGGGGTTCGGGCTGGGGAGGAGACATAAAATTAGTCCAGGTGAGAGTATGCCTGCAAAGCCACGCCCACGCTTATAGTAACTTGCCATGGAACCTAGTGACATAATGACTTCAGGGCTGCAGCAAAATATTCCAGTTTTTGGAATGTGCGGTTAAGGGAGACTCAACCTGTACTATTAAAATAAAAGTAATCCAGGGAGTACTTATTACTGGTCAATGTTGCATTGCTCATTGACTTTTCAGATGACAAGGATGTTGCTTTGGTTTGTTGTTACTGTCGGTCAGGCAAGTGAATCTAATGCTGGGTACATACATAAGCGACCCAGCGGCCAGCCGACCGAGCTACATATTTGGTAAGAGCGTACACACTTGCCTATCGGTTGCTCGATATGTCTGGCCAGACATCACAACTGGATGGGCATTTAAATTTGCCCATCCAATTGTGATGTCAGTGTAGGCGTTTCTTGCGGCCAGTGTAAGCAGCGGTCATGTGGATTGACTGTACACACCGGCTGATACGCACGATACATCTGCTAAATATAGTGCATCTGCTGTGCTGCAGGGCTGACATGATATATCTGTGAACCTGTGAACAGCGTCATGAACCAAAACACTTAACGATATATTGTTCGTTGGCTGTACGAACGATATATGTCGCATAAGATTTTGGGTGCAAGATGTGGCTCTCTGCATCATTCCTTGTAGCTGTTAACCAAATTGTGTGGCTTTTATTTTTCTTTATAATCTGATATTATTTTACAATTTGGTGATGTTTTTTTTTTTTTTTCATGGCTTTAATTTTTATTTATTTTAAATTTCATAAACTGAATTTATTGAGGTTAGTATTTTTTTTTTTTTAATCTTTTTTAATTTTCCCTTCAAATGAAATACACTACCAGTCAAAAGTTTTAGAATATCCCTTTTTTTTAAATTTATTATTAATTTTTAAGTCGAGCCATTCAAGTCCAATGAATTTGTTAAACAAACTAATTCTGTTGGTTTTTTTTGTTTTTTTTTGAATTTCCAATTGTTTAGTTGTTCCGTGTTGTAAAGTCAGAGGGGGTCATTCAGATTTTCCCCACTGCGCATGCGCATGACGGAGGGAGCTCCGTCGTGCGTATGCACGAGACCCGGCGAGCGACGGGCTCACCATCGCTCTGGGTCTCGCACCAAAGGGGGCGTGCTGTCGATGTTGATTGACAGCACGTCCCCTTTGGTGGGGGGTGCCAGGGGCGTGCCTGCCAGACGGAGGCGTTCCCATGGGAACGCCTGCCGTCTGAGGCCGGCCCCACTGACATCACTAGTGATGTCAGTGGGAGTGATTTTGGCTCTGAAAGAGCCAAAATCACTCCAGGGCTTGCGGCAGCGAGACCCTACCGCAGGGGTCTCGTCGCAAGCCCGATGGTCTTGACCATCGCGACCATCTTTTTGGCCGCTCGCATATGCTGTGGGTGGTCACCCACAGCTATGCGAGCGGCCAGGAGGCCGCTCCATTTTCAGGGAGGAGGGGCCCTGATTCAGAGCGAGCACTCTGGTCAGAGCGTTCAGCTCTGAATCAGGCCCAGAGTACATTAAGACACTAAACTACGTAAATTTCAATAAAAACTGGATAAACGGGAGTGTCCTAGAAGTTACAGTCGAAATAATATGGCCTATTTCATCTGCGCTCTATCATTTGATAGTTACACCCCTAATAAATATATTTAAATTGCTGGTGCTTTAATGATTAACCAAGATACAGTGATCTAGGATGTCCTTTCCCCATATGTAAAAAGTACTCCCTGAACCAGTATAATAATTCCAAACCTGTCAGTTGTGCTAATGGTGCGCACCTCCTGTAAGCTATTACCTTTAGACATTGCATTGTGCAGTGTTATATTAAAGGTCAACTTTATTGCAGTCTCTGTTTCTAATTCGTGTTTGTGGACAGTCCATCAGCTTCATACGGGTCATTACTCCGAAAAGTACTCTGCCACGTCGTTCTTGTACATTTGCTCTTTTAAGTATTAAGACCGGGAGCTAGTACAGTATGTCCAGTACAGTCTTGAAAATTGCAATTATTTCTTTAATAGTTATTTGTGTAGCACACACATTATGCAGCGCTTTACAGAGAATAAATCGCATCAGTCACTGTCCCAGTGGAGCTTACAATCTATGGGGGGAGGGGATTATATTTTCATGCTGGAATTTAGCTCCTGGGCAAAATGCCCGGGTACTATTCAGTTACTTCCCACAGCAGCCACTATTTCCCACAGTACTGGAGCAACCCAGAAGAAACCCACCTAAATGCATAGAGAACATACAAACTGTGCACCAGTATGGCCTTGGGTGGGAAACACACCTAAAGATTATCTGTCCAACCAGCCAACTATTAGATTGGTTGGAATGAAAACCTGGTAAGGGATGAAAGCAAATGACAATCAGCAAATTGCTCCCAAACGCCGGAAAATGGATAAAAATTGTTGTTTGTTAAATGTTTGATCTAAACAATTTGTTCAAACATTTAACAAGTTTGTCTGACGACCATTTTCATCTGTTTTTTGGCATTTAGGAGCAAATTGCTGATCATCGGTTACTCCCATACGTTACCAGATTTTCATTCCAACCAATCAACTAGTTGGATGGTTGGACAGAAAATCTTTACGTGTGTCCCCAGCTTAACTCCTGACTAAAGGTGTGTACACACACAACGATTTTTTGTACGATTATCGATATCGTTCACTTTCTGAGTTAAAACGAACGATTATCGTTCATGCGCGTTCAAGTTTGTAGTTCAGTCAGACTGGCCCAACTCAACGATTTTCAGTAAGGGAATATGCAAAAATCGTTTGTAGTTAAAGAAAATCGTTCATTACATTTAGTAAATGAACGGTTTTAGTAAACGATTTTCGTTCATTTTTCCCTTGAAAAAATTAACAAAAATCGTTTACTAAAATCATTCATTTACTAAATCGTTGTGTGTGTATATGTGTTTGCAGCTTTACAGTAGGGATGTGCAGGCTTGGATAGGTTCGGGTTTACACGCCGAGTTCGGATTTTTCCCTCCAAAAAAATGGAACTCAGAAAGAGGCAAAACGTCATCTTGCATGGACAAACATCATCATCCCTGGGTCCAGGGATGATGATCTTTGTCCATGCAAGATGACGTTTTGCCTCTTTCTGAGTTCGGATTTTTCCCTCCAAAAAAACGGAACTCTGCGTGCAAACTCGAACCTATCCGTGCCTGCACATCCCTACTTTACAGTAGATAAGACTTAATGGGTTTCTTTGACTGATCTGGACATTGATTATCAGTCAGAGAGAGATCAATACAGGTGCCAGTGTGGGCTTACTAGTGCTGGTGGAAGGTTGTTATGGGGGGATGTACACGGCAATCCGGCGTTGGGGATGCCGGCGGTCAGGATCTTAGTGTCAAAATCCCGGCTGCAGAATTCTGACACCTTGACAGTAAGTATTGGGCTTGAGGGTAGGGTAGGGATTAGGCACTAAGGGGAGGGTTAGGGTAAGGCTGTGGGGGGCGAAGGATTAGGGTTAGGCTGTGGGGGGCATAGGGTTAGGCTGTGGGGGTGTAGGGTTAGGCTGCGAGAAAGGTGGGTTAGGGTACTTGCCTGCAGGTGTTGGGATTCTGACAGCCGTCATCCCGACCACTGGGATCCCTACCCCAACCCGTTGCAGAAAACACAATGTCTGTGGAATTCCCCTTGAAGTTTTTTTGAAGGTATTTATCCTGAACGTTCTTTCCCTTTACTCCCCAGGTTTCTGACACTTCTGAAGTGAAAAGCAATGAGGTCTTGCGGAAACCCAAATTGCCTCCAGCTCCAGCTGGGAAAAAGCCAAAGAAAGAGCCAAAGAAGAAGAGATGACTGGGTAGAAATACTCCAGCCGTAGTGATGAAGCCTCCTCCTTCCAGCCTCACCTACACTGATGAGACTTTCCCAGTGGTGCTGGCCTGGTTGTAACCTTGGCGTCATGTATCGGACACATCCTGTGGTGCGATGAATAATGTTTGTTTTACTCACAATTATTGACCTAAAATCCGAGTTGGGATATGCAGCTATTGTACTGTGCACTATATTCTGTTACTGTATTCATTTTATATCCTGCATGTATTAAAATAGTTTATGATGTAGTTGGTAGTAAAAATAAATAAACCGTATTTCTAACATCAGTATTTTGGCCATAAACAGAAGACCTGAGGCGATGAGATGAGCGCGAGCTGCTTTGATATCTTCAGTCGTCTTTTGATTGTATTTAGAAATCAAATACAATCAGCGTATATAAGTTACAACCTGTTTTAAAACAGCCTAAGCGTCCTGTAGTCTATGGGGGATGCAGTTGAAATACCGTTTGTGGGGATGACGGTGCTGTCATCCTGACCGACTGCATCCCGATGGTAACTAGTGGAGTTAGGCTTAGACACTAGGGTTAGGCATTAAGAGGGGAAGCACAGACAGTGTAATGGTTAGCATTACTGCCTCACAGCGCTGAGGGCCTGATTCAGAGCCGGACGCTCTGACAAGAGCGCTCGCTCTGAATCAGGGCCGTCCTAACCATTATTGGAGCGGCCTCCTGGCCGCTCGCATAGCTGTGGGTGACCACCCACAGCTTATGCTAGCGGCCAAAAAGATGGTCGCGATGGTCAAGACCATCGCGACCATCGGGCTTGCGACGAGACCCTGCGGTAGGGTCTCGCTGCCGCAAGCCCAGGAGTGCTTTTGGCTCTATCAGAGCCAAAAGCACTCCCACTGACATCACTAGTGATGTCAGTGGGGCCGGACACAGACGGTAGGCATTCCCATGGGAACGCCTCCGTCTGGTCAGCCACGCCCACCAAAGGGGGCGTGCTGTCACTCACCATCGACAGCACGCCCCCTTTGGTGTGAGACCTATAGCGACAGCTTGGCCGTCGCTATTCGGGTCTCGCACATGCGCACGACAGCTCCCTCCGTCGCGCACTAGGGCACCATCGACCGGCTTGCGAGCGCTCAGGCCCTGAGGTCGTGGTTTCTATACCCACTACGGCCCTAACTGTGTGGAGTTTGTATATTCTCCCTGTGCTTGCGTGGGTTTCCTCCGGGTGCTCCGGTTTCCTCCCACACTCCAAATATATACTGGTAGGTTAATTGGGTCGTAACAAAATTAACCCTAGTGTCTAAGTGTGTGCGCATGTGATAGGGAATATAGGCTCTGATTCAGAGCCGGACATGAATCAGTGCGTCCTTTTTTTTTTTTTATGGAGCGACCTCCTGGCCAGGATGCGAGCGGCCAGGATGATGGTCAAGACCATCGCGACCATCGGGCTTGCAACGAGACCCTTGTGGTAGGGTCTCGTGGCCGCAAGCCCCAGAGAGCTTTCGGTTCAAACAGAGCTGAAAGCTCTCCCACTGACATCACTTGTGATGTCAGTGGGGCTGCACCCAAACGGTAGGCATTCTCATGGGAACGCCTCCGTCTGGGCAGCCACCGCCCAGCAAAGGGGGCGTGCTGTCACTCAACATTGACAGCACGACCCCTTTCGTGCGAGACCCGGAGCGACGGATTGCCCGTCGCTATCCGGGTCTCGCACATGCGCACGACGGAGCCGGCTCCGTCGTGCACATGCGCTCTGGGTCACCATCGACCCGGTTGCGAGCGCTCAGCGCTTGCGACCGGGTCTGAATCAGGCCCATAGATTGTAAGCTCCACTGGGGCAGGGACTGATGTGAATGGACAAATATTCTCTATAAAGCGCTGCGGAATATGTGTGCGCTATATAAATAACATAATAAATAGGGGAAGGGTTAGGTTTAGGTGGTGGGGTGCTATCCCATACCCAACCCAGTGTATGTAATGTTTTCAAAAGTGCATAAAGATAAAGCTTATTTAATTATATGATGTATTTCCATAGGTCCCTATTCTCCCCCCCCCCCCCCCCCCAAAAAAAAAAAAACACCCCTCAAAATAAACAGGGTGAAGATAACCATGTCTGGAATGCTGCTGTATATTTTCAGATTGTAGCCTCTGTTCATTATGCTCTAGTGACCTCTATCAGCATCGCATTTATAGTGCATTCATCAGCTACGTCATTGCTGTGCCACCTGGTACACTTCAGGGACGTCACTGATGGTCCTCTAACCTTCGGCAGGGCAGTACATTACCCTTAATCTGAGTAATTAGCTAAAGTAATACATTCAATCCAATGAAGAGCCACTTTTCTATAATAACATACCAGCAGGCATTTTAAATGAGAGATACAAACTACAACAACCAAATATGACAACTGAGAAAGTAGGAGCTAGGTCTGCAACACCGCAGGTCAAAGCCTGGAGGGTTACACGTGGCCATCGTTGGGCTCCATGCTTAAGCTGGGGACACACGTAAAGATTTTCTGTCCAACCATCCAACTAGCTGATTGGTTGGAATGAAAATCTGGTAACGTATGGGAGTAACCGATGATCAGCAATTTGCTCCTAAATGCCAGAAAACAGATGAAAATGGTCGGTCAGACAAGTTTGTTAAATGTTTGATCTAAACAATTTGTTCAAACAACAGTTTTTGTCCATTTTCCGGCATTTGGGAGCAAATTGCTGATTGCCATTTGCTTTTATACCTTACCAGGTTTTAATTCCAACCAATCAACTAGTTAAAATCTTTACATGTGTACTCGGCTTTAGTCTATCCTATGGCAGTTACCCTGGGATACAGGGCTTCATTCAGAGCCGCTCGTAAGCGGCCGCTCGTTCGTTCCGAGCGATGTTCGCACATCTGCGCATGCGTATGGTTTGTAATACGCATGCGCGAACCAGTCAGTGCGGCCGAAAATCGTGTGCTCGCTAAATAGCGAATGCCTGCTAATTTGAGTGACAGGAGGAGGCGTATGTGGGTGGTAACGGGAAGGTGCTTGAAAACGGGGAGTGGAGATCAGAACGCAGGCGTGCTTAAAGGTCAAAATGGGCGTTTTAAGGGTGTGCATAATTAACAAAGCAGCGTCATTGACCACGTCATTGGGTTATTTTATAGTCAAAACTGCTCGCAAGATTGCGGTAGTAAAAACCAACCACAAGAATAGCGGGCAGTTCATACGCCGTTCGATGTACTCGATTAATCTAATAAATAGCGGACATGACGTATGATGCGAGCGGCCAGGGGGCGTTTTTTCCAAAATTACGACCGCAAGTTTTGTTCGCTCGTTCAGACATAGAGGCGTCAACAGACCGCAAAGAGCGAACGGTCAATTTGAATAGCCACCCCCTTTCTCTGAACGAGCGAGCGCAAATAGCGTCCGACTCTGAATCAGACCCACAGCAGACATCAGCTGCACTCTCTGCATGTAATATAAAATGCATTATTGTATAGTTTCCTGGATGAAAGTCGCTGCCTGCTGATAAAATGACATGTCTAAAAGCAAAGAAGGAAGTATAGGATGGCGAATTAAAGTCACACGAATGTAGAAAAGTCTTTTTGAGGACACCGCTGTAATCTATTTTTAGCGACACAGTTTTGCACGAAAATTTGGAAAGTGTTTTTATTGTTGGGTAAAGGTCATTCCCAGTGTAGAGGACTTCTGGTCATAGCTCTTCTTCCTCAGTGTCAGTGACTCTTCACTGTGCTGCAAACGGATGATGTCATTTAGTTTCTATGGTATTAATAGGCTGAATATTGCTTCCTAACACAGTATTGCTGCCGCCTCTTTGGGTATGTACACTTTGGCTGTTAATGGGTAAATACCTTAACACTTTTTTTCAACTGACCATCTACTCCATGGTGTGTGCTGTACAGAAATCCTTATACAATTTTTTAGAGGATACATTTGTCATTATATGTGTTTGCTTGTTTTCAATGCTTTTGGGATGATTGTCCTGAAGACCGAGTTTGAGAACCTGTGTATTAGACCATCATCTGTTCTCGGGTCAATAAAAAAATGTTGGTGCATATAATAAAGATGTAAGAAAAAGTTTAATAAAAAGTTAATTTAACTTTTATTTAAAAATCACAGGGGTGCCGCAGTGTGTGAGTGAATGTTGTAGGTTTCTTTTCTAGACCCTTTTGAGTAGTTATTGTTAGTTACAGTTTAATTGACTGACTTTCATTTTGAGTATAAACTGAATCTGCTAGTACATCTGACAGTAAACGCTGTGCATTCTGACACATAACCTGTGTGTACATCCTAGAAAGGGTATATTAAGGGATCGTGGGCTGGGCTAGGAACAACATGACCGTCTGGTTGCAGAGGCACACTCATGGGTGGTTTCCAGTTGCCCAGAATCTCCTCCCTCCGTCCTTGAATCTCCTCCTACTGATGTAGGCAGAAGCATTGTACTCATGATGTCACAGAGATGGCAGCATATAGCCATATATTTTGACGAAGGTAGACACCACCCCACGAACGGGTTGAGTGGGCACATGCCTTTTTCCGTTCTGAATTGATTCCTGGTCACTGTAACCATCAGCGGCAGCCTCTGTATTCATTAAGATGATTTTCCTCTTTGCCTGCTTCCAATAGAGGTAAGTTTTTGATTTATTCCACTTTATTGTATGTGTGTTTATAAGTTGTTGTTGTTATGGGTTTGGTACAGGATGCTGAGCGTCCCGGTGGTCACAGTCCTGACACCCAGGAGCAAACCTGTGTTTGCCCCTGTGTTGCCTCTGCTGAATGTGAGACACCTAACATTGCTGTGGGCTAGGCTATGGAGTGCAGTTACGCCTAGTCAGGCTTATAGTAACCCTTCATTCACATTCACCAATAGTCCAGATTTTCATAGGATAGCTCTAAATATAGCAGTTGAAAAAAGTATGGCATATTAGACTACTGCTAGGCATACACCATACCTCCCAAAATTTGCAGATATTCAATCAGGACATCCGCCCGCCAAAGGGCCAAATAGGGGCGTTGCATGACCGAAAGGGGATGTGGCATAGCGGCACGCCCCCGTTTACATCAGTAAGCTGGGCTGCCCCCCAGTGCTGTGAATAGATGCTGTACGCATGTGCACAGCATCTATTCTCGCTTTGCATACCCGCTGCTCTGCTATGCGGAGCAGCGGGTATGCTTCCCCCAACTCCCCCCCCCCCCCCCCACGGGACACTGGCCCGCAGTTGGGACAGCGGGACAGTCCCAAAGAAACGGGACTGTCCTGCTGAATGCGGGACAGTTGGGAGATATGATACACTGCCCAATTATTGGCCCGATACTCATCTGATCAAGCCGATAATCGAGCAGCATTTTGCTGTGGCCGATCAGTAATTAGCTGTATGTTAGACATGCAAAATAATCCAGCATGACCGATAGATTCAATAATTGGCCAACCTCATCTGGCAGCATATGTAACGGCAATATGTTTTCCCCCCAGGGGAAGAACACCGATATACTGCGGCTATACACTGTGACATATCTCACCGTGTATGGCCACGATATCTGATGGGTTTCAGGCTGTCTGATAAAATAACTGACAGACATGTTATCTCACTGTGGGGTTGATGCCAGAAAAGCGTGGAGAAATGGACCAATGGAGGAGTTGCCCATAGCAACCAGTCAGCTCCTACCTATTATTTTATAGACTGTACTTGATAAATGCTACTTCAAAGCTGATTGGTTGCTATGGGCAACTTCTCCACTGGTCCACCGCTCCACGCTTTTCACTGCTTGATACATAAACCACTAATTATGCCCAGCATAAGGACAGTGGTCTCATAATTAATAGGTGGTTTAGTAGTGGTTTCAGAAAATGGCTTAATTTGACATTCAGTCAGGAATGTTGGGAGCTGTGCCTTTATTTTGGCTTTAGAACAGGAAATAGGGCCATGATCTTGGAAACGCATATTTAAATTTAATTTAAAGTAAATCAAAAGTGCGCCTGTGTTCCTATTTATTATCTGTTATTTATGGAGCGCAGGCCTTTAACTAGGGGAATGCAGCCGGTGCTGAAGCGCAGAGCGCAGGCCTGTAACTAGGGGAATGTAACCGGTGCTGAAGCACAGAGCGCAGGCCTGTAACTAGGGGAATGTAACCGGTGCTGAAGCGCAGAGCGCAGGCCTGTAACTAGGGGAGTGCAGCCGGTGCTGAAGCGCAGAGCGCAGGCCTGTAACTAGGGGAGTGCAGCCGGTGCTGAAGCACAGAGCGCAGGCCTGTAACTAGGGGAGTGCAGCCGGTGCTGAAGCACAGAGCGCAGGCCTGTAACTAGGGGAATGTAACCGGTGCTGAAGCGCAGAGCGCAGGCCTGTAACTAGGGGAATGTAACCGGTGCTGAAGCGCAGAGCGCAGGCCTGTAACTAGGGGAGTGCAGCCGGTGCTGAAGCACAGAGCGCAGGCCTGTAACTAGGGGAGTGCAGCCGGTGCTGAAGCACAGAGCGCAGGCCTGTAGCTAGGGGAATGTAACCGGTGCTGAAGTACAGAACGCAGGCCTGTAACTAGGGGAATGTAACCGGTGCTGAAGTGCAGAGCACAGGCCTTTAACTAGGGGAATGCAGCCGGTGCTGAAGCACAGAGCGCAGGCCTGTAACTAGGGGAATGCAGCCGGTGCTGAAGCACAGAGCGCAGGCCTGTAACTAGGGGAGTGCAGCCGGCGCTGAAGCACAGAGCGCAGGCCTGTAACTAGGGGAATGCAGCCGGTGCTGAAGCACAGAGCGCAGGCCTGTAACTAGGGGAATGTAACCGGTGCTGAAGCACAGAGCGCAGGCCTGTAACTAGGGGAATGTAGCCGGTGCTGAAGCGCAGAGTGCAGGCCTGTAACTAGGGGAATGTAACCAGTGCTGAAGCACAGAGTGCAGGCCTGTAACTAGGGGAGTGCAGCCGGTGCTGAAGCACAGAGCGCAGGCCTGTAACTAGGGGAATGTAACCGGTGCTGAAGCACAGAGCGCAGGCCTGTAACTAGGGGAATGTAGCCGGTGCTGAAGCGCAGAGCGCAGGCCTGTAACTAGGGGAGTGCAGCCGGTGCTGAAGCACAGAGCGCAGGCCTGTAACTAGGGGAATGTAACCGGTGCTGAAGCACAGAGCGCAGGCCTGTAACTAGGGGAATGTAACCAGTGCTGAAGCACAGAGCGCAGGCCTGTAACTAGGGGAATGTAGCCGGTGCTGAAGCGCAGAGTGCAGGCCTGTAACTAGGGGAATGTAACCGGTGCTGAAGCACAGAGTGCAGGCCTGTAACTAGGGGAGTGCAGCCGGTGCTGAAGCACAGAGCGCAGGTCTGTAACTAGGGGAATGTAACCGGTGCTGAAGCACAGAGCGCAGGCCTGTAACTAGGGGAATGTAGCCGGTGCTGAAGCGCAGAGCGCAGGCCTGTAACTAGGGGAGTGCAGCCGGTGCTGAAGCGCAGAGCGCAGGCCTGTAACTAGGGGAATGTAACCGGTGCTGAAGCACAGAGCGCAGGCCTGTAACTAGGGGAATGTAACCGGTGCTGAAGCACAGAGCGCAGGCCTGTAACTAGGGGAGTGCAGCCGGTGCTGAAGCACAGAGTGCAGGCCTGTAACTAGGGGAGTGCAGCCAGTAATGAAGCGCAGAGCGTAGGCCTGTAACTAGGGGAATGTAACCGGTGCTGAAGCACAGAGCGCAGGCCTGTAACTAGGGGAATGCAGCCGGTGCTGAAGCACAGAGCGCAGGCCTGTAACTAGGGGAGTGTAACCGGTGCTGAAGCACAGAGCGCAGGCCTGTAACTAGGGGAGTGCAGCCGGTGCTGAAGCACAGAATGCAGGCCTGAAAGTAGGGGAGTGCAGCCGGTGCTGAAGCACAGAGCGCTGGCCTGTAACTAGGGGAATGCAGCCGGTGCTGAAGCACAGAGCGCAGGCCTGTAACTAGGGGAGTGTAACCGGTGCTGAAGCACAGAGCGCAGGCCTGTAACTAGGGGAGTGCAGCCGGTGCTGAAGCACAGAATGCAGGCCTGTAACTAGGGGAGTGCAGCCGGTGCTGAAGCGCAGAGCGCAGGCCTGTAACTAGGGGAATGTAACCGGTGCTGAAGCACAGAGCGCAGGCCTGTAACTAGGGGAATGTAACCGGTGCTGAAGCACAGAGCGCAGGCCTGTAACTAGGGAAATGTAACTGGTGCTGAAGCGCAGAGCGCAGGCCTGTAACTAGGGGAATGTAACCGGTGCTGAAGCACAGAGCGCAGGCCTGTAACTAGGGGAGTGCAGCCGGTGCGGAAGCACAGAGCGCAGGCCTGTAACTAGGGGAGTGCAGCCGGTGCTGAAGCGCAGAGCGCAGGCCTGTAACTATTGGAATGTAACCGGTGCTGAAGTGCAAAGCGCAGGCCTGTAACTAGGGGAATGCAGCAGGTGCTGAAGCACAGAGCGCAGGCCTGTAACTAGGGGAGTGTAACTGGTGCTGAAGCACAGAGCGCAGGCCTGTAACTAGGGGAGTGCAGCCGGTGCTGAAGCACAGAATGCAGGCCTGTAACTAGGGGAGTGCAGCCGGGGCTGAAGCACAGAGCGCAGGCCTGTAACTAGGGGAATGCAGCCGGTGCTGAAGCACAGACCGCAGGCCTGTAACTAGGGGAGTGTAACCGGTGCTGAAGCGCAGAGCGCAGGCCTGTAATTAGGGGAGTGCAGCCGGTGCTGAAGCGCAGAGCGCAGGCCTGTAACTAGGGGAATGTAACCGGTGCTGAAGCGCAGAGCGCAGGCCTGTAACTAGGGGAATGCAGCCGGTGCTGAAGCGCAGAGCGCAGGCCTGTAACTAGGGGAGTGCAGCCGGTGCTGAAGCACAGAGCGCAGGCCTGTAACTAGGGGAATGTAACCGGTGCTGAAGTGCAGAGCGCAGGCCTGTAACTAGGGAGTGCAGCCGGTGCTGAATCGCAGAGCGCAGGCCTGTAACTAGGGGAATGTAACCGGTGCTGAAGCACAGAGCGCAGACCTGTAACTAGGGGAGTGCAGCCGGTGCTGAAGCGCAGGCCCTGTAACTAGGGGAATGTAGCCGGTGCTGAAGCACAGAGCGCAGGCCTGTAACTAGGGGAGTGCAGCCGGTGAGGAAGCGCAGAGCGCAGGCCTGTAACTAAGGGAATGAAACCGGTGCTGAAGCACAGAGCGCAGGCCTGTAACTAGGGGAAAGTAACTGGTGCTGAAGCACAGAATGCAGGCCTGTAACTAGGGGAATGCAACCGGTGCTGAAGCACAGAGTGCAGGCCTGTAACTAGGGGAATGTAACCGGTGCTGAAGCGCAGAGCGCAGGCCTTTAACTAGGGGAATGCAGCCGGTGATGAAGCACAGAATGCAGGCCTGTAACTAGGGGAGTGCAGCCGGTGCTGAAGCACAGAGCGCAGGCCTTTAACTAGGGGAATGCAGCCGGTGCTGAAGCGCAGAGCGCAGACCTTTAACTAGGGGAATGCAGCCGGTGATGAAGCACAGAATGCAGGCCTGTAACTAGGGGAGTGCAGCCGGTGCTGAAGCACAGAGCGCAGGCCTTTAACTAGGGGAATGCAGCCGGTGCTGAAGCGCAGAGCGCAGGCCTGTAACTAGGGGAATGTAACCGGTGCTGAAGCACAGAGCGCAGGCCTGTAACTAGGGGAATGTAACCGGTGCTGAAGCGCAGAGCGCAGGCCTGTAACTAGGGGAATGCAGCCGGTGCTGAAGCGCAGAGCGCAGGCCTGTAACTAGGGGAGTGCAGCCGGTGCTGAAGCGCAGAGCGCAGGCCTGTAACTAGGGGAGTGCAGCCGGTGCTGAAGCACAGAGCGCAGGCCTGTAACTAGGGGAGTGCAGCCGGTGCTGAAGCACAGAGCGCATGCCTGTAACTAGGGGAATGTAACCGGTGCTGAAGTGCAGAGCGCAGGCCTGTAACTAGGGCAGTGCAGCCGGTGCTGAATCGCAGAGCGCAGGCCTGTAACTAGGGGAATGTAACCGGTGCTGAAGCACAGAGCGCAGACCTGTAACTAGGGGAGTGCAGCCGGTGCTGAAGCGCAGGCCTGTAACTAGGGGAATGTAGCCGGTGCTGAAGCACAGAGCGCAGGCCTGTAACTAGGGGAGTGCAGCCGGTGCTGAAGCACAGAGCGCTGGCCTGTAACTAGGGGAATGCAGCCGGTGCTGAAGCACAGAGCGCAGGCCTGTAACTAGGGGAGTGTAACCGGTGCTGAAGCACAGAGCGCAGGCCTGTAACTAGGGGAGTGCAGCCGGTGCTGAAGCACAGAATGCAGGCCTGTAACTAGGGGAGTGCAGCTGGTGCTGAAGCGCAGAGCGCAGGCCTGTAACTAGGGGAATGTAACCGGTGCTGAAGCACAGAGCGCAGGCCTGTAACTAGGGAAATGTAACCGGTGCTGAAGCGCAGAGCGCAGGCCTGTAACTAGGGGAATGTAACCGGTGCTGAAGCACAGAGCGCAGGCCTGTAACTAGGGGAGTGCAGCCGGTGCGGAAGCACAGAGCGCAGGCCTGTAACTAGGGGAGTGCAGCCGGTGCTGAAGCGCAGAGCGCAGGCCTGTAACTATTGGAATGTAACCGGTGCTGAAGTGCAAAGCGCAGGCCTGTAACTAGGGGAATGCAGCAGGTGCTGAAGCACAGAGCGCAGGCCTGTAACTAGGGGAGTGTAACTGGTGCTGAAGCACAGAGCGCAGGCCTGTAACTAGGGGAGTGCAGCCGGTGCTGAAGCACAGAATGCAGGCCTGTAACTAGGGGAGTGCAGCCGGGGCTGAAGCACAGAGCGCAGGCCTGTAACTAGGGGAATGCAGCCGGTGCTGAAGCACAGACCGCAGGCCTGTAACTAGGGGAGTGTAACCGGTGCTGAAGCACAGAGCGCAGGCCTGTAATTAGGGGAGTGCAGCCGGTGCTGAAGCGCAGAGCGCAGGCCTGTAACTAGGGGAATGTAACCGGTGCTGAAGCGCAGAGCGCAGGCCTGTAACTAGGGGAATGCAGCCGGTGCTGAAGCGCAGAGCGCAGGCCTGTAACTAGGGGAGTGCAGCCGGTGCTGAAGCACAGAGCGCAGGCCTGTAACTAGGGGAATGTAACCGGTGCTGAAGTGCAGAGCGCAGGCCTGTAACTAGGGGAGTGCAGCCGGTGCTGAATCGCAGAGCGCAGGCCTGTAACTAGGGGAATGTAACCGGTGCTGAAGCACAGAGCGCAGACCTGTAACTAGGGGAGTGCAGCCGGTGCTGAAGCGCAGGCCTGTAACTAGGGGAATGTAGCCGGTGCTGAAGCACAGAGCGCAGGCCTGTAACTAGGGGAGTGCAGCCGGTGAGGAAGCGCAGAGCGCAGGCCTGTAACTAAGGGAATGAAACCGGTGCTGAAGCACAGAGCGCAGGCCTGTAACTAGGGGAATGTAACTGGTGCTGAAGCACAGAATGCAGGCCTGTAACTAGGGGAATGCAACCGGTGCTGAAGCACAGAGTGCAGGCCTGTAACTAGGGGAATGTAACCGGTGCTGAAGCGCAGAGCGCAGGCCTTTAACTAGGGGAATGCAGCCGGTGATGAAGCACAGAATGCAGGCCTGTAACTAGGGGAGTGCAGCCGGTGCTGAAGCACAGAGCGCAGGCCTTTAACTAGGGGAATGCAGCCGGTGCTGAAGCGCAGAGCGCAGACCTTTAACTAGGGGAATGCAGCCGGTGATGAAGCACAGAATGCAGGCCTGTAACTAGGGGAGTGCAGCCGGTGCTGAAGCACAGAGCGCAGGCCTTTAACTAGGGGAATGCAGCCGGTGCTGAAGCGCAGAGCGCAGGCCTGTAACTAGGGGAATGTAACCGGTGCTGAAGCACAGAGCGCAGGCCTGTAACTAGGGGAATGTAACCGGTGCTGAAGCGCAGAGCGCAGGCCTGTAACTAGGGGAATGCAGCCGGTGCTGAAGCGCAGAGCGCAGGCCTGTAACTAGGGGAGTGCAGCCGGTGCTGAAGCGCAGAGCGCAGGCCTGTAACTAGGGGAGTGCAGCCGGTGCTGAAGCACAGAGCGCAGGCCTGTAACTAGGGGAGAGCAGCCGGTGCTGAAGCACAGAGCGCATGCCTGTAACTAGGGGAATGTAACCGGTGCTGAAGTGCAGAGCGCAGGCCTGTAACTAGGGCAGTGCAGCCGGTGCTGAATCGCAGAGCGCAGGCCTGTAACTAGGGGAATGTAACCGGTGCTGAAGCACAGAGCGCAGACCTGTAACTAGGGGAGTGCAGCCGGTGCTGAAGCGCAGGCCTGTAACTAGGGGAATGTAGCCGGTGCTGAAGCACAGAGCGCAGGCCTGTAACTAGGGGAGTGCAGCCGGTGAGGAAGCGCAGAGCGCAGGCCTGTAACTAAGGGAATGAAACCGGTGCTGAAGCACAGAGCGCAGGCCTGTAACTAGGGGAATGTAACTGGTGCTGAAGCACAGAATGCAGGCCTGTAACTAGGGGAATGCAACCGGTGCTGAAGCACAGAGTGCACGCCTGTAACTAGGGGAATGTAACCGGTGCTGAAGCGCAGAGCGCAGGCCTTTAACTAGGGGAATGCAGCCGGTGATGAAGCACAGAATGCAGGCCTGTAACTATGGGAGTGCAGCCGGTGCTGAAGCACAGAGCGCAGGCCTTTAACTAGGGGAATGCAGCCGGTGCTGAAGCGCAGAGCGCAGGCCTTTAACTAGGGGAATGCAGCCGGTGATGAAGCACAGAATGCAGGCCTGTAACTAGGGGAGTGCAGCCGGTGCTGAAGCACAGAGCGCAGGCCTTTAACTAGGGGAATGCAGCCGATGCTGAAGCGCAGAGCGCAGGCCTGTAACTAGGGGAATGTAACCGGTGCAGAAGCACAGAGCGCAGGCCTGTAACTAGGGGAATGTAACCGGTGCTGAAGCGCAGAGCGCAGGCCTGTAACTAGGGGAGTGCAGCCGGTGCTGAAGCGCAGAGCGCAGGCCTGTAACTAGGGGAGTGCAGCCGGTGATGAAGCACAGAGCGCAGGCCTGTAACTAGGGGAGTGCAGCCGGTGCTGAAGCACAGAGCGCAGGCCTGTAACTAGGGGAATGTAACCGGTGCTGAAGCGCAGAGTGCAGGCCTGTAACTAGGGGAATGTAACCGGTGCTGAAGCGCAGAGCGCAGGCCTTTAACTAGGGGAATGCAGCCGGTGATGAAGCACAGAATGCAGGCCTGTAACTAGGGGAGTGCAGCCGGTGCTGAAGCACAGAGCGCAGGCCTTTAACTAGGGGAATGCAGCCGGTGCTGAAGCGCAGAGCGCAGGCCTTTAACTAGGGGAATGCAGCCGGTGATGAAGCACAGAATGCAGGCCTGTAACTAGGGGAGTGCAGCCGGTGCTGAAGCACAGAGCGCAGGCCTTTAACTAGGGGAATGCAGCCGATGCTGAAGCGCAGAGCGCAGGCCTGTAACTAGGGGAATGTAACCGGTGCAGAAGCACAGAGCGCAGGCCTGTAACTAGGGGAATGTAACCGGTGCTGAAGCGCAGAGCGCAGGCCTGTAACTAGGGGAGTGCAGCCGGTGCTGAAGCGCAGAGCGCAGGCCTGTAACTAGGGGAGTGCAGCCGGTGATGAAGCACAGAGCGCAGGCCTGTAACTAGGGGAGTGCAGCCGATGCTGAAGCACAGAGCGCAGGCCTGTAATTAGAGGAATGTAACCGGTGCTGAAGCGCAGAGCGCAGGCCTGTAACTAGGGGAATGTAACCGGTGCTGAAGCGCAGAGTGCAGGCCTGTAACTAGGGGAGTGCAGCCGGTGCTGAAGCACAGAGCGCAGGCCTGTAACTAGGGGAGTGCAGCCGGTGCTGAAGCACAGAGCGCAGGCCTGTAGCTAGGGGAATGTAACCGGTGCTGAAGCACAGAACGCAGGCCTGTAACTAGGGGAATGTAACCGGTGCTGAAGTGCAGAGCGCAGGCCTTTAACTAGGGGAATGCAGCCGGTGCTGAAGCACAGAGCGCAGGCCTGTAACTAGGGGAATGCAGCCGGTGCTGAAGCACAGAGCGCAGGCCTGTAACTAGGGGAGTGCAGCCGGTGCTGAAGCACAGAGCGCTGGCCTGTAACTAGGGGAATGCAGCCGGTGCTGAAGCACAGAGCGCAGGCCTGTAACTAGGGGAATGTAACCGGTGCTGAAGCACAGAGCGCAGACCTGTAACTAGGGGAATGTAGCCGGTGCTGAAGCGCAGAGTGCAGGCCTGTAACTAGGGGAATGTAACCAGTGCAGAAGCACAGAGTGCAGGCCTGTAACTAGGGGAGTGCAGCCGGTGCTGAAGCACAGAGCGCAGGCCTGTAACTAGGGGAATGTAACCGGTGCTGAAGCACAGAGCGCAGGCCTGTAACTAGGGGAATGTAGCCGGTGCTGAAGCGCAGAGCGCAGGCCTGTAACTAGGGGAGTGCAGCCGGTGCTGAAGCACAGAGCGCAGGCCTGTAACTAGGGGAATGTAACCGGTGCGGAAGCACAGAGCGCAGGCCTTTAACTAGGGGAATGCAGCCGGTGCTGAAGCGCAGAGCGCAGGCCTTTAACTAGGGGAATGCAGCCGGTGATGAAGCACAGAATGCAGGCCTGTAACTAGGGGAGTGCAGCCGGTGCTGAAGCACAGAGCGCAGGCCTTTAACTAGGGGAATGCAGCCGATGCTGAAGCGCAGAGCGCAGGCCTGTAACTAGGGGAATGTAACCGCTGCTGAAGCACAGAGCGCAGGCCTGTAACTAGGGGAATGTAACCGGTGCTGAAGCGCAGAGCGCAGGCCTGTAACTAGGGGAATGTAGCCGGTGCTGAAGCGCAGAGTGCAGGCCTGTAACTAGGGGAATGTAACCAGTGCTTGAAGCACAGAGTGCAGGCCTGTAACTAGGGGAGTGCAGCCGGTGCTGAAGCACAGAGCGCAGGCCTGTAACTAGGGGAATGTAACCGGTGCTGAAGCGCAGAGCGCAGGCCTGTAACTAGGGGAATGTAACCGGTGCTGAAGCGCAGAGCGCAGGCCTGTAACTAGGGGAGTGCAGCCGGTGCTGAAGCACAGAGCGCAGGCCTGTAACTAGGGGAGTGCAGCCGGTGCTGAAGCACAGAGCGCAGGCCTGTAGCTAGGGGAATGTAACCGGTGCTGAAGCACAGAACGCAGGCCTGTAACTAGGGGAATGTAACCGGTGCTGAAGTGCAGAGCGCAGGCCTGTAACTAGGGGAATGCAGCCGGTGCTGAAGCACAGAGCGCAGGCCTGTAACTAGGGGAGTGCAGCCGGCGCTGAAGCACAGAGCGCAGGCCTGTAACTAGGGGAATGCAGCCGGTGCTGAAGCACAGAGCGCAGGCCTGTAACTAGGGGAATGTAACCGGTGCTGAAGCACAGAGCGCAGGCCTGTAACTAGGGGAATGTAACCGGTGCTGAAGCGCAGAGTGCAGGCCTGTAACTAGGGGAATGTAACCAGTGCTGAAGCACAGAGTGCAGGCCTGTAACTAGGGGAGTGCAGCCGGTGCTGAAGCACAGAGCGCAGGCCTGTAACTAGGGGAATGTAACCGGTGCTGAAGCACAGAGCGCAGGCCTGTAACTAGGGGAATGTAGCCGGTGCTGAAGCGCAGAGCGCAGGCCTGTAACTAGGGGAGTGCAGCCGGTGCTGAAGCACAGAGCGCAGGCCTGTAACTAGGGGAATGTAACCAGTGCTGAAGCACAGAGCGCAGGCCTGTAACTAGGGGAATGTAGCCGGTGCTGAAGCGCAGAGTGCAGGCCTGTAACTAGGGGAATGTAACCGGTGCTGAAGCACAGAGTGCAGGCCTGTAACTAGGGGAGTGCAGCCGGTGCTGAAGCACAGAGCGCAGGTCTGTAACTAGGGGAATGTAACCGGTGCTGAAGCACAGAGCGCAGGCCTGTAACTAGGGGAATGTAGCCGGTGCTGAAGCGCAGAGCGCAGGCCTGTAACTAGGGGAGTGCAGCCGGTGCTGAAGCGCAGAGCGCAGGCCTGTAACTAGGGGAATGTAACCGGTGCTGAAGCACAGAGCGCAGGCCTGTAACTAGGGGAATGTAACCGGTGCTGAAGCACAGAGCGCAGGCCTGTAACTAGGGGAGTGCAGCCGGTGCTGAAGCACAGAGTGCAGGCCTGTAACTAGGGGAGTGCAGCCAGTAATGAAGCGCAGAGCGTAGGCCTGTAACTAGGGGAATGTAACCGGTGCTGAAGCACAGAGCGCAGGCCTGTAACTAGGGGAATGCAGCCGGTGCTGAAGCACAGAGCGCAGGCCTGTAACTAGGGGAGTGTAACCGGTGCTGAAGCACAGAGCGCAGGCCTGTAACTAGGGGAGTGCAGCCGGTGCTGAAGCACAGAATGCAGGCCTGAAAGTAGGGGAGTGCAGCCGGTGCTGAAGCACAGAGCGCTGGCCTGTAACTAGGGGAATGCAGCCGGTGCTGAAGCACAGAGCGCAGGCCTGTAACTAGGGGAGTGTAACCGGTGCTGAAGCACAGAGCGCAGGCCTGTAACTAGGGGAGTGCAGCCGGTGCTGAAGCACAGAATGCAGGCCTGTAACTAGGGGAGTGCAGCCGGTGCTGAAGCGCAGAGCGCAGGCCTGTAACTAGGGGAATGTAACCGGTGCTGAAGCACAGAGCGCAGGCCTGTAACTAGGGGAATGTAACCGGTGCTGAAGCACAGAGCGCAGGCCTGTAACTAGGGAAATGTAACCGGTGCTGAAGCGCAGAGCGCAGGCCTGTAACTAGGGGAATGTAACCGGTGCTGAAGCACAGAGCGCAGGCCTGTAACTAGGGGAGTGCAGCCGGTGCGGAAGCACAGAGCGCAGGCCTGTAACTAGGGGAGTGCAGCCGGTGCTGAAGCGCAGAGCGCAGGCCTGTAACTATTGGAATGTAACCGGTGCTGAAGTGCAAAGCGCAGGCCTGTAACTAGGGGAATGCAGCAGGTGCTGAAGCACAGAGCGCAGGCCTGTAACTAGGGGAGTGTAACTGGTGCTGAAGCACAGAGCGCAGGCCTGTAACTAGGGGAGTGCAGCCGGTGCTGAAGCACAGAATGCAGGCCTGTAACTAGGGGAGTGCAGCCGGGGCTGAAGCACAGAGCGCAGGCCTGTAACTAGGGGAATGCAGCCGGTGCTGAAGCACAGACCGCAGGCCTGTAACTAGGGGAGTGTAACCGGTGCTGAAGCACAGAGCGCAGGCCTGTAATTAGGGGAGTGCAGCCGGTGCTGAAGCGCAGAGCGCAGGCCTGTAACTAGGGGAATGTAACCGGTGCTGAAGCGCAGAGCGCAGGCCTGTAACTAGGGGAATGCAGCCGGTGCTGAAGCGCAGAGCGCAGGCCTGTAACTAGGGGAGTGCAGCCGGTGCTGAAGCACAGAGCGCAGGCCTGTAACTAGGGGAATGTAACCGGTGCTGAAGTGCAGAGCGCAGGCCTGTAACTAGGGGAGTGCAGCCGGTGCTGAATCGCAGAGCGCAGGCCTGTAACTAGGGGAATGTAACCGGTGCTGAAGCACAGAGCGCAGACCTGTAACTAGGGGAGTGCAGCCGGTGCTGAAGCGCAGGCCTGTAACTAGGGGAATGTAGCCGGTGCTGAAGCACAGAGCGCAGGCCTGTAACTAGGGGAGTGCAGCCGGTGAGGAAGCGCAGAGCGCAGGCCTGTAACTAAGGGAATGAAACCGGTGCTGAAGCACAGAGCGCAGGCCTGTAACTAGGGGAATGTAACTGGTGCTGAAGCACAGAATGCAGGCCTGTAACTAGGGGAATGCAACCGGTGCTGAAGCACAGAGTGCAGGCCTGTAACTAGGGGAATGTAACCGGTGCTGAAGCGCAGAGCGCAGGCCTTTAACTAGGGGAATGCAGCCGGTGATGAAGCACAGAATGCAGGCCTGTAACTAGGGGAGTGCAGCCGGTGCTGAAGCACAGAGCGCAGGCCTTTAACTAGGGGAATGCAGCCGGTGCTGAAGCGCAGAGCGCAGACCTTTAACTAGGGGAATGCAGCCGGTGATGAAGCACAGAATGCAGGCCTGTAACTAGGGGAGTGCAGCCGATGCTGAAGCACAGAGCGCAGGCCTTTAACTAGGGGAATGCAGCCGGTGCTGAAGCGCAGAGCGCAGGCCTGTAACTAGGGGAATGTAACCGGTGCTGAAGCACAGAGCGCAGGCCTGTAACTAGGGGAATGTAACCGGTGCTGAAGCGCAGAGCGCAGGCCTGTAACTAGGGGAATGCAGCCGGTGCTGAAGCGCAGAGCGCAGGCCTGTAACTAGGGGAGTGCAGCCGGTGCTGAAGCGCAGAGCGCAGGCCTGTAACTAGGGGAGTGCAGCCGGTGCTGAAGCACAGAGCGCAGGCCTGTAACTAGGGGAGTGCAGCCGGTGCTGAAGCACAGAGCGCATGCCTGTAACTAGGGGAATGTAACCGGTGCTGAAGTGCAGAGCGCAGGCCTGTAACTAGGGCAGTGCAGCCGGTGCTGAATCGCAGAGCGCAGGCCTGTAACTAGGGGAATGTAACCGGTGCTGAAGCACAGAGCGCAGACCTGTAACTAGGGGAGTGCAGCCGGTGCTGAAGCGCAGGCCTGTAACTAGGGGAATGTAGCCGGTGCTGAAGCACAGAGCGCAGGCCTGTAACTAGGGGAGTGCAGCCGGTGAGGAAGCGCAGAGCGCAGGCCTGTAACTAAGGGAATGAAACCGGTGCTGAAGCACAGAGCGCAGGCCTGTAACTAGGGGAATGTAACTGGTGCTGAAGCACAGAATGCAGGCCTGTAACTAGGGGAATGCAACCGGTGCTGAAGCACAGAGTGCAGGCCTGTAACTAGGGGAATGTAACCGGTGCTGAAGCGCAGAGCGCAGGCCTTTAACTAGGGGAATGCAGCCGGTGATGAAGCACAGAATGCAGGCCTGTAACTAGGGGAGTGCAGCCGGTGCTGAAGCACAGAGCGCAGGCCTTTAACTAGGGGAATGCAGCCGGTGCTGAAGCGCAGAGCGCAGGCCTTTAACTAGGGGAATGCAGCCGGTGATGAAGCACAGAATGCAAGCCTGTAACTAGGGGAGTGCAGCCGGTGCTGAAGCACAGAGCGCAGGCCTTTAACTAGGGGAATGCAGCCGATGCTGAAGCGCAGAGCGCAGGCCTGTAACTAGGGGAATGTAACCGGTGCAGAAGCACAGAGCGCAGGCCTGTAACTAGGGGAATGTAACCGGTGCTGAAGCGCAGAGCGCAGGCCTGTAACTAGGGGAGTGCAGCCGGTGCTGAAGCGCAGAGCGCAGGCCTGTAACTAGGGGAGTGCAGCCGGTGATGAAGCACAGAGCGCAGGCCTGTAACTAGGGGAGTGCAGCCGGTGCTGAAGCACAGAGCGCAGGCCTGTAACTAGGGGAATGTAACCGGTGCTGAAGCGCAGAGCGCAGGCCTGTAACTAGGGGAATGTAACCGGTGCTGAAGCGCAGAGCGCAGGCTTGTAACTAGGGGAGTGCAGCCGGTGCTGAAGCACAGAGCGCAGGCCTGTAACTAGGGGAGTGCAGCCGGTGCTGAAGCACAGAGCGCAGGCCTGTAGCTAGGGGAATGTAACCGGTGCTGAAGCTCAGAACGCAGGCCTGTAACTAGGGGAATGTAACCGGTGCTGAAGTGCAGAGCGCAGGCCTTTAACTAGGGGAATGCAGCCGGTGCTGAAGCACAGAGCGCAGGCCTGTAACTAGGGGAATGCAGCCGGTGCTGAAGCACAGAGCGCAGGCCTGTAACTAGGGGAGTGCAGCCGGTGCTGAAGCACAGAGCGCTGGCCTGTAACTAGGGGAATGCAGCCGGTGCTGAAGCACAGAGCGCAGGCCTGTAACTAGGGGAATGTAACCGGTGCTGAAGCACAGAGCGCAGGCCTGTAACTAGGGGAATGTAGCCGGTGCTGAAGCGCAGAGTGCAGGCCTGTAACTAGGGGAATGTAACCAGTGCTGAAGCACAGAGTGCAGGCCTGTAACTAGGGGAGTGCAGCCGGTGCTGAAGCACAGAGCGCAGGCCTGTAACTAGGGGAATGTAACCGGTGCTGAAGCACAGAGCGCAGGCCTGTAACTAGGGGAATGTAGCCGGTGCTGAAGCGCAGAGCGCAGGCCTGTAACTAGGGGAGTGCAGCTGGTGCTGAAGCACAGAGCGCAGGCCTGTAACTAGGGGAATGTAACCGGTGCTGAAGCACAGAGCGCAGGCCTTTAACTAGGGGAATGCAGCCGGTGCTGAAGCGCAGAGCGCAGGCCTTTAACTAGGGGAATGCAGCCGGTGATGAAGCACAGAATGCAGGCCTGTAACTAGGGGAGTGCAGCCTGTGCTGAAGCACAGAGCGCAGGCCTTTAACTAGGGGAATGCAGCCGATGCTGAAGCGCAGAGCGCAGGCCTGTAACTAGGGGAATGTAACCGGTGCTGAAGCACAGAGCGCAGGCCTGTAACTAGGGGAATGTAACCGGTGCTGAAGCGCAGAGCGCAGGCCTGTAACTAGGGGAATGTAGCCGGTGCTGAAGCGCAGAGCGCAGGCCTGTAACTAGGGGAGTGCAGCCGGTGCTGAAGCACAGAGCGCAGGCCTGTAACTAGGGGAATGTAACCGGTGCTGAAGCACAGAGCGCAGGCCTTTAACTAGGGGAATGCAGCCGGTGCTGAAGCGCAGAGCGCAGGCCTTTAACTAGGGGAATGCAGCCGGTGATGAAGCACAGAATGCAGGCCTGTAACTAGGGGAGTGCAGCCGGTGCTGAAGCACAGAGCGCAGGCCTTTAACTAGGGGAATGCAGCCGGTGCTGAAGCGCAGAGCGCAGGCCTTTAACTAGGGGAATGCAGCCGGTGATGAAGCACAGAATGCAAGCCTGTAACTAGGGGAGTGCAGCCGGTGCTGAAGCACAGAGCGCAGGCCTTTAACTAGGGGAATGCAGCCGATGCTGAAGCGCAGAGCGCAGGCCTGTAACTAGGGGAATGTAACCGGTGCAGAAGCACAGAGCGCAGGCCTGTAACTAGGGGAATGTAACCGGTGCTGAAGCGCAGAGCGCAGGCCTGTAACTAGGGGAGTGCAGCCGGTGCTGAAGCGCAGAGCGCAGGCCTGTAACTAGGGGAGTGCAGCCGGTGATGAAGCACAGAGCGCAGGCCTGTAACTAGGGGAGTGCAGCCGGTGCTGAAGCACAGAGCGCAGGCCTGTAACTAGGGGAATGTAACCGGTGCTGAAGCGCAGAGCTCAGGCCTGTAACTAGGGGAATGTAACCGGTGCTGAAGTGCAGAGCGCAGGCTTGTAACTAGGGGAGTGCAGCCGGTGCTGAAGCACAGAGCGCAGGCCTGTAACTAGGGGAGTGCAGCCGGTGCTGAAGCACAGAGCGCAGGCCTGTAGCTAGGGGAATGTAACCGGTGCTGAAGCTCAGAACGCAGGCCTGTAACTAGGGGAATGTAACCGGTGCTGAAGTGCAGAGCGCAGGCCTTTAACTAGGGGAATGCAGCCGGTGCTGAAGCACAGAGCGCAGGCCTGTAACTAGGGGAATGCAGCCGGTGCTGAAGCACAGAGCGCAGGCCTGTAACTAGGGGAGTGCAGCCGGTGCTGAAGCACAGAGCGCTGGCCTGTAACTAGGGGAATGCAGCCGGTGCTGAAGCACAGAGCGCAGGCCTGTAACTAGGGGAATGTAACCGGTGCTGAAGCACAGAGCGCAGGCCTGTAACTAGGGGAATGTAGCCGGTGCTGAAGCGCAGAGTGCAGGCCTGTAACTAGGGGAATGTAACCAGTGCTGAAGCACAGAGTGCAGGCCTGTAACTAGGGGAGTGCAGCCGGTGCTGAAGCACAGAGCGCAGGCCTGTAACTAGGGGAATGTAACCGGTGCTGAAGCACAGAGCGCAGGCCTGTAACTAGGGGAATGTAGCCGGTGCTGAAGCGCAGAGCGCAGGCCTGTAACTAGGGGAGTGCAGCCGGTGCTGAAGCACAGAGCGCAGGCCTGTAACTAGGGGAATGTAACCGGTGCTGAAGCACAGAGCGCAGGCCTTTAACTAGGGGAATGCAGCCGGTGCTGAAGCGCAGAGCGCAGGCCTTTAACTAGGGGAATGCAGCCGGTGATGAAGCACAGAATGCAGGCCTGTAACTAGGGGAGTGCAGCCGGTGCTGAAGCACAGAGCGCAGGCCTTTAACTAGGGGAATGCAGCCGATGCTGAAGCGCAGAGCGCAGGCCTGTAACTAGGGGAATGTAACCGGTGCTGAAGCACAGAGCGCAGGCCTGTAACTAGGGGAATGTAACCGGTGCTGAAGCGCAGAGCGCAGGCCTGTAACTAGGGGAATGTAGCCGGTGCTGAAGCGCAGAGCGCAGGCCTGTAACTAGGGGAGTGCAGCCGGTGCTGAAGCACAGAGCGCAGGCCTGTAACTAGGGGAATGTAACCGGTGCTGAAGCACAGAGCGCAGGCCTTTAACTAGGGGAATGCAGCCGGTGCTGAAGCGCAGAGCGCAGGCCTTTAACTAGGGGAATGCAGCCGGTGATGAAGCACAGAATGCAGGCCTGTAACTAGGGGAGTGCAGCCGGTGCTGAAGCACAGAGCGCAGGCCTTTAACTAGGGGAATGCAGCCGATGCTGAAGCGCAGAGCGCAGGCCTGTAACTAGGGGAATGTAACCGGTGCTGAAGCACAGAGCGCAGGCCTGTAACTAGGGGAATGTAACCGGTGCTGAAGCGCAGAGCGCAGGCCTGTAACTAGGGGAGTGCAGCCGGTGCTGAAGCGCAGAGCGCAGGCCTGTAACTAGGGGAGTGCAGCCGGTGATGAAGCACAGAGCGCAGGCCTGTAACTAGGGGAGTGCAGCCGGTGCTGAAGCACAGAGCGCAGGCCTGTAACTAGGGGAATGTAACCGGTGCTGAAGCGCAGAGCGCAGGCCTGTAACTAGGGGAATGTAACCGGTGCTGAAGCGCAGAGCGCAGGCCTGTAACTAGGGGAGTGCAGCCGGTGCTGAAGCACAGAGCGCAGGCCTGTAACTAGGGGAGTGCAGCCGGTGCTGAAGCACAGAGCGCAGGCCTGTAGCTAGGGGAATGTAACCGGTGCTGAAGCACAGAACGCAGGCCTGTAACTAGGGGAATGTAACCGGTGCTGAAGTGCAGAGCGCAGGCCTTTAACTAGGGGAATGCAGCCGGTGCTGAAGCACAGAGCGCAGGCCTGTAACTAGGGGAATGCAGCCGGTGCTGAAGCACAGAGCGCAGGCCTGTAACTAGGGGAGTGCAGCCGGTGCTGAAGCACAGAGCGCTGGCCTGTAACTAGGGGAATGCAGCCGGTGCTGAAGCACAGAGCGCAGGCCTGTAACTAGGGGAATGTAACCGGTGCTGAAGCACAGAGCGCAGGCCTGTAACTAGGGGAATGTAGCCGGTGCTGCAGCGCAGAGTGCAGGCCTGTAACTAGGGGAATGTAACCAGTGCTGAAGCACAGAGTGCAGGCCTGTAACTAGGGGAGTGCAGCCGGTGCTGAAGCACAGAGCGCAGGCCTGTAACTAGGGGAATGTAACCGGTGCTGAGCACAGAGCGCAGGCCTGTAACTAGGGGAATGTAGCCGGTGCTGAAGCGCAGAGCGCAGGCCTGTAACTAGGGGAGTGCAGCCGGTGCTGAAGCACAGAGCGCAGGCCTGTAACTAGGGGAATGTAACCGGTGCTGAAGCACAGAGCGCAGGCCTGTAACTAGGGGAATGTAGCCGGTGCTGAAGCGCAGAGTGCAGGCCTGTAACTAGGGGAATGTAACCGGTGCTGAAGCACAGAGTGCAGGCCTGTAACTAGGGGAGTGCAGCCGGTGCTGAAGCACAGAGCGCAGGTCTGTAACTAGGGGAATGTAACCGGTGCTGAAGCACAGAGCGCAGGCCTGTAACTAGGGGAATGTAGCCGATGCTGAAGCGCAGAGCGAAGGCCTGTAACTAGTGGAGTGCAGCCGGTGCTGAAGCACAGAGCGCAGGCCTGTAACTAGGGGAATGTAACCGGTGCTGAAGCACAGAGCGCAGGCCTGTAACTAGGGGAATGTAACCGGTGCTGAAGCACAGAGCGCAGGCCTGTAACTAGGGGAGTGCAGCCGGTGCTGAAGCACAGAGTGCAGGCCTGTAACTAGGGGAGTGCAGCCAGTAATGAAGCGCAGAGCGCAGGCCTGTAACTAGGGGAATGTAACCGGTGCTTAAGTGCAGAGCGCAGGCCAGTAACTAGGGGAATGCAGCCGGTGCTGAAGCACAGAGCGCAGGCCTGTAACTAGGGGAGTGTAACCGGTGCTGAAGCACAGAGCGCAGGCCTGTAACTAGGGGAGTGCAGCCGGTGCTGAAGCACAGAATGCAGGCCTGAAAGTAGGGGAGTGCAGCCGGTGCTGAAGCACAGAGCGCTGGCCTGTAACTAGGGGAATGCAGCCGGTGCTGAAGCACAGAGCGCAGGCCTGTAACTAGGGGAGTGTAACCGGTGCTGAAGCACAGAGCGCAGGCCTGTAACTAGGGGAGTGCAGCCGGTGCTGAAGCACAGAATGCAGGCCTGTAACTAGGGGAGTGCAGCCGGTGCTGAAGCGCAGAGCGCAGGCCTGTAACTAGGGGAATGTAACCGGTGCTGAAGCACAGAGCACAGGCCTGTAACTAGGGAAATGTAACCGGTGCTGAAGCGCAGAGCGCAGGCCTGTAACTAGGGGAATGTAACCGGTGCTGAAGCACAGAGCGCAGGCCTGTAACTAGGGGAATGTAGCCGGTGCTGAAGTGCAAAGCGCAGGCCTGTAACTAGGGGAATGCAGCAGGTGCTGAAGCACAGAGCGCAGGCCTGTAACTAGGGGAGTGTAACTGGTGCTGAAGCACAGAGCGCAGGCCTGTAATTAGGGGAGTGCAGCCGGTGCTGAAGCGCAGAGCGCAGGCCTGTAACTAGGGGAGTGCAGCCGGTGCTGAAGCACAGAGCGCAGGCCTGTAACTAGGGGAGTGCAGCCGGTGCTGAAGCACAGAGCGCATGCCTGTAACTAGGGGAATGTAACCGGTGCTGAAGTGCAGAGCGCAGGCCTGTAACTAGGGCAGTGCAGCCGGTGCTGAATCGCAGAGCGCAGGCCTGTAACTAGGGGAATGTAACCGGTGCTGAAGCACAGAGCGCAGACCTGTAACTAGGGGAGTGCAGCCGGTGCTGAAGCGCAGGCCTGTAACTAGGGGAATGTAGCCGGTGCTGAAGCACAGAGCGCAGGCCTGTAACTAGGGGAGTGCAGCCGGTGAGGAAGCGCAGAGCGCAGGCCTGTAACTAAGGGAATGAAACCGGTGCTGAAGCACAGAGCGCAGGCCTGTAACTAGGGGAATGTAACTGGTGCTGAAGCACAGAATGCAGGCCTGTAACTAGGGGAATGCAACCGGTGCTGAAGCACAGAGTGCAGGCCTGTAACTAGGGGAATGTAACCGGTGCTGAAGCGCAGAGCGCAGGCCTTTAACTAGGGGAATGCAGCCGGTGATGAAGCACAGAATGCAGGCCTGTAACTAGGGGAGTGCAGCCGGTGCTGAAGCACAGAGCGCAGGCCTTTAACTAGGGGAATGCAGCCGGTGCTGAAGCGCAGAGCGCAGGCCTTTAACTAGGGGAATGCAGCCGGTGATGAAGCACAGAATGCAAGCCTGTAACTAGGGGAGTGCAGCCGGTGCTGAAGCACAGAGCGCAGGCCTTTAACTAGGGGAATGCAGCCGATGCTGAAGCGCAGAGCGCAGGCCTGTAACTAGGGGAATGTAACCGGTGCAGAAGCACAGAGCGCAGGCCTGTAACTAGGGGAATGTAACCGGTGCTGAAGCGCAGAGCGCAGGCCTGTAACTAGGGGAGTGCAGCCGGTGCTGAAGCGCAGAGCGCAGGCCTGTAACTAGGGGAGTGCAGCCGGTGATGAAGCACAGAGCGCAGGCCTGTAACTAGGGGAGTGCAGCCGGTGCTGAAGCACAGAGCGCAGGCCTGTAACTAGGGGAATGTAACCGGTGCTGAAGCGCAGAGCGCAGGCCTGTAACTAGGGGAATGTAACCGGTGCTGAAGCGCAGAGCGCAGGCTTGTAACTAGGGGAGTGCAGCCGGTGCTGAAGCACAGAGCGCAGGCCTGTAACTAGGGGAGTGCAGCCGGTGCTGAAGCACAGAGCGCAGGCCTGTAGCTAGGGGAATGTAACCGGTGCTGAAGCTCAGAACGCAGGCCTGTAACTAGGGGAATGTAACCGGTGCTGAAGTGCAGAGCGCAGGCCTTTAACTAGGGGAATGCAGCCGGTGCTGAAGCACAGAGCGCAGGCCTGTAACTAGGGGAATGCAGCCGGTGCTGAAGCACAGAGCGCAGGCCTGTAACTAGGGGAGTGCAGCCGGTGCTGAAGCACAGAGCGCTGGCCTGTAACTAGGGGAATGCAGCCGGTGCTGAAGCACAGAGCGCAGGCCTGTAACTAGGGGAATGTAACCGGTGCTGAAGCACAGAGCGCAGGCCTGTAACTAGGGGAATGTAGCCGGTGCTGAAGCGCAGAGTGCAGGCCTGTAACTAGGGGAATGTAACCAGTGCTGAAGCACAGAGTGCAGGCCTGTAACTAGGGGAGTGCAGCCGGTGCTGAAGCACAGAGCGCAGGCCTGTAACTAGGGGAATGTAACCGGTGCTGAAGCACAGAGCGCAGGCCTGTAACTAGGGGAATGTAGCCGGTGCTGAAGCGCAGAGCGCAGGCCTGTAACTAGGGGAGTGCAGCCGGTGCTGAAGCACAGAGCACAGGCCTGTAACTAGGGGAATGTAACCGGTGCTGAAGCACAGAGCGCAGGCCTTTAACTAGGGGAATGCAGCCGGTGCTGAAGCGCAGAGCGCAGGCCTTTAACTAGGGGAATGCAGCCGGTGATGAAGCACAGAATGCAGGCCTGTAACTAGGGGAGTGCAGCCTGTGCTGAAGCACAGAGCGCAGGCCTTTAACTAGGGGAATGCAGCCGATGCTGAAGCGCAGAGCGCAGGCCTGTAACTAGGGGAATGTAACCGGTGCTGAAGCACAGAGCGCAGGCCTGTAACTAGGGGAATGTAACCGGTGCTGAAGCGCAGAGCGCAGGCCTGTAACTAGGGGAATGTAGCCGGTGCTGAAGCGCAGAGCGCAGGCCTGTAACTAGGGGAGTGCAGCCGGTGCTGAAGCACAGAGCGCAGGCCTGTAACTAGGGGAATGTAACCGGTGCTGAAGCACAGAGCGCAGGCCTTTAACTAGGGGAATGCAGCCGGTGCTGAAGCGCAGAGCGCAGGCCTTTAACTAGGGGAATGCAGCCGGTGATGAAGCACAGAATGCAGGCCTGTAACTAGGGGAGTGCAGCCGGTGCTGAAGCACAGAGCGCAGGCCTTTAACTAGGGGAATGCAGCCGGTGCTGAAGCGCAGAGCGCAGGCCTTTAACTAGGGGAATGCAGCCGGTGATGAAGCACAGAATGCAAGCCTGTAACTAGGGGAGTGCAGCCGGTGCTGAAGCACAGAGCGCAGGCCTTTAACTAGGGGAATGCAGCCGATGCTGAAGCGCAGAGCGCAGGCCTGTAACTAGGGGAATGTAACCGGTGCAGAAGCACAGAGCGCAGGCCTGTAACTAGGGGAATGTAACCGGTGCTGAAGCGCAGAGCGCAGGCCTGTAACTAGGGGAGTGCAGCCGGTGCTGAAGCGCAGAGCGCAGGCCTGTAACTAGGGGAGTGCAGCCGGTGATGAAGCACAGAGCGCAGGCCTGTAACTAGGGGAGTGCAGCCGGTGCTGAAGCACAGAGCGCAGGCCTGTAACTAGGGGAATGTAACCGGTGCTGAAGCGCAGAGCTCAGGCCTGTAACTAGGGGAATGTAAGCGGTGCTGAAGCGCAGAGCGCAGGCTTGTAACTAGGGGAGTGCAGCCGGTGCTGAAGCACAGAGCGCAGGCCTGTAACTAGGGGAGTGCAGCCGGTGCTGAAGCACAGAGCGCAGGCCTGTAGCTAGGGGAATGTAACCGGTGCTGAAGCTCAGAACGCAGGCCTGTAACTAGGGGAATGTAATCGGTGCTGAAGTGCAGAGCGCAGGCCTTTAACTAGGGGAATGCAGCCGGTGCTGAAGCACAGAGCGCAGGCCTGTAACTAGGGGAATGCAGCCGGTGCTGAAGCACAGAGCGCAGGCCTGTAACTAGGGGAGTGCAGCCGGTGCTGAAGCACAGAGCGCTGGCCTGTAACTAGGGGAATGCAGCCGGTGCTGAAGCACAGAGCGCAGGCCTGTAACTAGGGGAATGTAACCGGTGCTGAAGCACAGAGCGCAGGCCTGTAACTAGGGGAATGTAGCCGGTGCTGAAGCGCAGAGTGCAGGCCTGTAACTAGGGGAATGTAACCAGTGCTGAAGCACAGAGTGCAGGCCTGTAACTAGGGGAGTGCAGCCGGTGCTGAAGCACAGAGCGCAGGCCTGTAACTAGGGGAATGTAACCGGTGCTGAAGCACAGAGCGCAGGCCTGTAACTAGGGGAATGTAGCCGGTGCTGAAGCGCAGAGCGCAGGCCTGTAACTAGGGGAGTGCAGCCGGTGCTGAAGCACAGAGCGCAGGCCTGTAACTAGGGGAATGTAACCGGTGCTGAAGCACAGAGCGCAGGCCTTTAACTAGGGGAATGCAGCCGGTGCTGAAGCGCAGAGCGCAGGCCTTTAACTAGGGGAATGCAGCCGGTGATGAAGCACAGAATGCAGGCCTGTAACTAGGGGAGTGCAGCCGGTGCTGAAGCACAGAGCGCAGGCCTTTAACTAGGGGAATGCAGCCGATGCTGAAGCGCAGAGCGCAGGCCTGTAACTAGGGGAATGTAACCGGTGCTGAAGCACAGAGCGCAGGCCTGTAACTAGGGGAATGTAACCGGTGCTGAAGCGCAGAGCGCAGGCCTGTAACTAGGGGAATGTAGCCGGTGCTGAAGCGCAGAGCGCAGGCCTGTAACTAGGGGAGTGCAGCCGGTGCTGAAGCACAGAGCGCAGGCCTGTAACTAGGGGAATGTAACCGGTGCTGAAGCACAGAGCGCAGGCCTTTAACTAGGGGAATGCAGCCGGTGCTGAAGCGCAGAGCGCAGGCCTTTAACTAGGGGAATGCAGCCGGTGATGAAGCACAGAATGCAGGCCTGTAACTAGGGGAGTGCAGCCGGTGCTGAAGCACAGAGCGCAGGCCTTTAACTAAGGGAATGCAGCCGATGCTGAAGCGCAGAGCGCAGGCCTGTAACTAGGGGAATGTAACCGGTGCTGAAGCACAGAGCGCAGGCCTGTAACTAGGGGAATGTAACCGGTGCTGAAGCGCAGAGCGCAGGCCTGTAACTAGGGGAGTGCAGCCGGTGCTGAAGCGCAGAGCGCAGGCCTGTAACTAGGGGAGTGCAGCCGGTGATGAAGCACAGAGCGCAGGCCTGTAACTAGGGGAGTGCAGCCGGTGCTGAAGCACAGAGCGCAGGCCTGTAACTAGGGGAATGTAACCGGTGCTGAAGCGCAGAGCGCAGGCCTGTAACTAGGGGAATGTAACCGGTGCTGAAGCGCAGAGCGCAGGCCTGTAACTAGGGGAGTGCAGCCGGTGCTGAAGCACAGAGCGCAGGCCTGTAACTAGGGGAGTGCAGCCGGTGCTGAAGCACAGAGCGCAGGCCTGTAGCTAGGGGAATGTAACCGGTGCTGAAGCACAGAACGCAGGCCTGTAACTAGGGGAATGTAACCGGTGCTGAAGTGCAGAGCGCAGGCCTTTAACTAGGGGAATGCAGCCGGTGCTGAAGCACAGAGCGCAGGCCTGTAACTAGGGGAATGCAGCCGGTGCTGAAGCACAGAGCGCAGGCCTGTAACTAGGGGAGTGCAGCCGGTGCTGAAGCACAGAGCGCTGGCCTGTAACTAGGGGAATGCAGCCGGTGCTGAAGCACAGAGCGCAGGCCTGTAACTAGGGGAATGTAACCGGTGCTGAAGCACAGAGCGCAGGCCTGTAACTAGGGGAATGTAGCCGGTGCTGAAGCGCAGAGTGCAGGCCTGTAACTAGGGGAATGTAACCAGTGCTGAAGCACAGAGTGCAGGCCTGTAACTAGGGGAGTGCAGCCGGTGCTGAAGCACAGAGCGCAGGCCTGTAACTAGGGGAATGTAACCGGTGCTGAGCACAGAGCGCAGGCCTGTAACTAGGGGAATGTAGCCGGTGCTGAAGCGCAGAGCGCAGGCCTGTAACTAGGGGAGTGCAGCCGGTGCTGAAGCACAGAGCGCAGGCCTGTAACTAGGGGAATGTAACCGGTGCTGAAGCACAGAGCGCAGGCCTGTAACTAGGGGAATGTAGCCGGTGCTGAAGCGCAGAGTGCAGGCCTGTAACTAGGGGAATGTAACCGGTGCTGAAGCACAGAGTGCAGGCCTGTAACTAGGGGAGTGCAGCCGGTGCTGAAGCACAGAGCGCAGGTCTGTAACTAGGGGAATGTAACCGGTGCTGAAGCACAGAGCGCAGGCCTGTAACTAGGGGAATGTAGCCGATGCTGAAGCGCAGAGCGCAGGCCTGTAACTAGGGGAGTGCAGCCGGTGCTGAAGCACAGAGCGCAGGCCTGTAACTAGGGGAATGTAACCGGTGCTGAAGCACAGAGCGCAGGCCTGTAACTAGGGGAATGTAACCGGTGCTGAAGCACAGAGCGCAGGCCTGTAACTAGGGGAGTGCAGCCGGTGCTGAAGCACAGAGTGCAGGCCTGTAACTAGGGGAGTGCAGCCAGTAATGAAGCGCAGAGCGCAGGCCTGTAACTAGGGGAATGTAACCGGAGCTTAAGTGCAGAGCGCAGGCCAGTAACTAGGGGAATGCAGCCGGTGCTGAAGCACAGAGCGCAGGCCTGTAACTAGGGGAGTGTAACCGGTGCTGAAGCACAGAGCGCAGGCCTGTAACTAGGGGAGTGCAGCCGGTGCTGAAGCACAGAATGCAGGCCTGAAAGTAGGGGAGTGCAGCCGGTGCTGAAGCACAGAGCGCTGGCCTGTAACTAGGGGAATGCAGCCGGTGCTGAAGCACAGAGCGCAGGCCTGTAACTAGGGGAGTGTAACCGGTGCTGAAGCACAGAGCGCAGGCCTGTAACTAGGGGAGTGCAGCCGGTGCTGAAGCACAGAATGCAGGCCTGTAACTAGGGGAGTGCAGCCGGTGCTGAAGCGCAGAGCGCAGGCCTGTAACTAGGGGAATGTAACCGGTGCTGAAGCACAGAGCACAGGCCTGTAACTAGGGAAATGTAACCGGTGCTGAAGCGCAGAGCGCAGGCCTGTAACTAGGGGAATGTAACCGGTGCTGAAGCACAGAGCGCAGGCCTGTAACTAGGGGAGTGCAGCCGGTGCGGAAGCACAGAGCGCAGGCCTGTAACTAGGGGAGTGCAGCCGGTGCTGAAGCGCAGAGCGCAGGCCTGTAACTATTGGAATGTAGCCGGTGCTGAAGTGCAAAGCGCAGGCCTGTAACTAGGGGAATGCAGCAGGTGCTGAAGCACAGAGCGCAGGCCTGTAACTAGGGGAGTGTAACTGGTGCTGAAGCACAGAGCGCAGGCCTGTAATTAGGGGAGTGCAGCCGGTGCTGAAGCGCAGAGCGCAGGCCTGTAACTAGGGGAGTGCAGCCGGGGCTGAAGCACAGAGCGCAGGCCTGTAACTAGGGGAATGCAGCCGGTGCTGAAGCACAGACCGCAGGCCTGTAACTAGGGGAGTGTAACCGGTGCTGAAGCACAGAGCGCAGGCCTGTAATTAGGGGAGTGCAGCCGGTGCTGAAGCGCAGAGCGCAAGCCTGTAACTAGGGGAATGTAACCGGTGCTGAAGCGCAGAGCGCAGGCCTGTAACTAGGGGAATGCAGCCGGTGCTGAAGCGCAGAGCGCAGGGCTGTAACTAGGGGAGTGCAGCCGGTGCTGAAGCACAGAGCGCAGGCCTGTAACTAGGGGAATGTAACCGGTGCTGAAGTGCAGAGCACAGGCCTGTAACTAGGGGAGTGCAGCCGGTGCTGAATCGCAGAGCGCAGGCCTGTAACTAGGGGAATGTAACCGGTGCTGAAGCACAGAGCGCAGACCTGTAACTAGGGGAGTGCAGCCGGTGCTGAAGCGCAGGCCTGTAACTAGGGGAATGTAGCCGTTGCTGAAGCACAGAGCGCAGGCCTGTAACTAGGGGAGTGCAGCCGGTGAGGAGGCGCAGAGCGCAGGCCTGTAACTAAGGGAATGAAACCGGTGCTGAAGCACAGAGCGCAGGCCTGTAACTAGTGGAATGTAACTGGTGCTGAAGCACAGAATGCAGGCCTGTAACTAGGGGAATGCAACCGGTGCTGAAGCACAGAGTGCAGGCCTGTAACTAGGGGAATGTAACCGGTGCTGAAGCGCAGAGCGCAGGCCTTTAACTAGGGGAATGCAGCCGGTGATGAAGCACAGAATGCAGGCCTGTATCTAGGGGAATGTAACCGGTGCTGAAGCGCAGGCCTGTAACTAGGGGAATGTAACCGGTGCTGAAGCACAGAGCGCAGGCCTGTAACTAGGGGAGTGCAGCCGGTGCTGAAGCACAGAGCGCAGGCCTGTAACTAGGGGAGTGCAGCCGGTGCTGAAGCACAGAGCGCAGGCGTTTAACTAGGGGAATGCAGCCGGTGCTGAAGCGCAGAGCGCAGGCCTGTAACTAGGGGAATGTAACCGGTGCTGAAGCGCAGAGCGCAGGCCTGTAACTAGGGGAGTGCAGCCGGTGCTGAAGCACAGAATGCAGGCCTGTAACTAGGGGAGTGCAGCCGGTGCTGAAGCGCAGAGCGCAGGCCTGTAACTAGGGGAATGTAACGGGTGCTGAAGCGCAGAGCGCAGGCCTGTAACTAGTGGAATGTAACCGGTGCTGAAGCGCAGAGTGCAGGCCTGTAACTAGGAGAGTGTAACCGGTGCTGAAGCACAGAGCGTAGGCCTTTAACTATGGGATTGTAACCGGTGCTGAAGCGCAGAGCGCAGGCCTGTAACTAGGGGAATGCAGCTGGTGCTGAAGCACAGAGCGCAGGCCTGTAACTAGGGGAGTGCAGCTGGTGCTGAAGCGCAGAGCGCAGTCCTGTAACTAGGGGAATGTAGCCGGTGCTGAAGCACAGAGCGCAGGCCTGTAACTAGGGGAATGCAGCCGGTGCTGAAGCACAGAGCGCAGGCCTGTAACTAGGGGAGTGCAGCCGATGCTGAAGCACAGAATGCAGGCCTGTAACTAGGGGAGTGCAGCCGGTGCTGAAGCGCAGAGCGCAGGCCTGTAACTAGGGGAATGTAACCGGTGCTGAAGCACAGAGCGCAGGCCTGTAACTAGGGGAATGTAACCGGTGCTGAAGCACAGAGCGCAGGCCTGTAACTAGGGGAGTGCAGCCGGTGCTGAAGCACAGAGCGTAGCCCTGTAACTAGGGGAATGTAACCGATGCTGAAGTGCAGAGCGCAGGCCTGTAACTAGGGGAGTGCAGCCGGTGCTGAATCGCAGAGCGCAGGCCTGTAACTAGGGGAATGTAGCCGGTGCTGAAGCACAGAGCGCAGACCTGTAACTAGGGGAGTGCAGCCGGTGCTGAAGCGCAGAGCGCAGGCCTGTAACTAGGGGAGTGCAGCCGGTGCTGAATCGCAGAGCGCAGGCCTGTAACTAGGGGAATGTAACCGGTGCTGAAGCACAGAGCGCAGACCTGTAACTAGGGGAGTGCAGCCGGTGCTGAAGCGCAGAGCGCAGGCCTGTAACTAGGGGAATGTAGCCGGTGCTGAAGCGCAGAGCGCAGGCCTGTAACTAGGGGAGTGCAGCCGGTGCTGAAGCGCAGAGCGCAGGCCTGTAACTAGGGGAATGTAACCGGTGCTGAAGCACAGAGCGCAGGCCTGTAACTAGGGGAATGTAACCGGTGCTGAAGCACAGAGCGCAGGCCTGTAACTAGGAGAGTGTAACCGGTGCTGAAGCACAGAGCGCAGGCCTGTAACTAGGGGAGTGCAGCCGGTGCTGAAGCACAGAATGCAGGCCTGTAACTAGGGGAATGCAACCGGTGCTGAAGCACAGAGCGCAGGCCTGTAACTAGGGGAATGTAACCGGTGCTGAAGCGCAGGCCTGTAACTAGGGGAATGTAACCGGTGCTGAAGCGCAGAGCGCAGGCCTTTAACTAGGGGAATGCAGCAGGCGCAGAAGCGCAGAGCGCAGGCCTGTAACTAGGGGAATGTAACCGGTGCTGAAGCGCAGAGCGCAGGCCTGTAACTAGGGGAGTGCACCCGGTGCTGAAGCACAGAATGCAGGCCTGTAACTAGGGGAGTGCAGCCGGTGCTGAAGCGCAGAGCGCAGGCCTGTAACTAGGGGAATGTAACCGGTGCTGAAGCGCAGAGTGCAGGTCTGTAACTAGGAGAGTGTTACCGGTGCTGAAGCACAGAGCGCGGCCTTTAACTAGGGGAATGTAACCGGTGCTGAAGCGCAGAGCGCAGGCCTGTAACTAGGGGAATGCAGCCGGTGCTGAAGCACAGAGCGCAGGCCTGTAACTAGGGGAATGCAGCCGGTGCTGAAGCACAGAGCGCAGGCCTGTAACTAGGGGAATGCAGCCGGTGCTGAAGCACAGAGCGCAGGCCTGTAACTAGGGGAATGTAACCGGTGTTGAAGCACCGAGCGCAGACCTGTAACTAGGGGAGTACAGCCGGTGCTGAAGCGCAGAGCGCATGCCTGAAACTAGGGGAATGTAACCGGTGCTGAAGTGCAGAGCGCAGGCCTGTAACTAGGGGAATGCAGCCGGTGCTGAAGCACAGAGCGCAGGCCTGTAACTAGGGGAGTGCAGCCGGTGCTGAAGCACAGAATGCAGGCCTGTAACTAGGGGAGTGCAGCCGGTGCTGAAGTGCAGAGCGCAGGCCTGTAACTAGGGGAATGTAACCGGTGCTGAAGCACAGAGCGCAGGCCTGTAACTAGGGGAATGCAGCCGGTGCTGAAGCACAGAGAGCAGGCCTGTAACTAGGGGAGTGCAGCCGGTGCTGAAGCACAGAGCGCAGGCCTGTAACTAGGGGAATGTAACCGCTGCTGAAGTGCAGAGCGCAGGCCTGTAACTAGGGGAGTGCAGCCGATGCTGAATCGCAGAGCGCAGGCCTGTAACTAGGGGAATGTAACCGGTGCTGATGCACAGAGCGCAGACCTGTAACTAGGTGAGTGCAGCCGGTGCTGAAGCGCAGAGCGCAGGCCTGTAACTAGGGGAATGTAGCCGTGCTGAAGCACAGAGCGCAGGCCTGTAACTAGGGGAGTGCAGCCAGTGCTGAAGCGCAGAGCGCAGGCCTGTAACTAGGGGAATGTAACCGGTGCTGAAGCACAGAGCGCAGGCCTGTAACTAGGGGAATGTAACCGGTGCTGAAGCACAGAGCGCAGGCCTGTAACTAGGAGAGCGTACCCGGTGCTGAAGCACAGAGCGCAGGCCTTTAACTAGGGGAATGCAGCCGGTGCTGAAGCGCAGAGCGCAGGCCTGTAACTAGGGGAATGTAACCGGTGCTGAAGCGCAGAGCGCAGGCCTGTAACTAGGGGAGTGCAGCCGGTGCTGAAGCACAGAATGCAGGCCTGTAACTGGGGGAGTGCAGCCGGTGCTGAAGCGCAGAGCGCAGGCCTGTAACTAGGGGAATGTAACCGGTGCTGAAGCGCAGAGCGCAGGCCTGTAACTAGGAGAGTGTAACCGGTGCTGAAGCACAGAGCGCAGGCCTTTAACTAGGGGAATGTAACCGGTGCTGAAGCACAGAGCGCAGGCCTGTAACTAGGGGAATGCAGCCAATGCTGAAGCACAGAGCGCAGGCCTGTAACTAGGGGAATGCAGCCGGTGCTGAAGCACAGAGCGCAGGCCTGTAACTAGGGGAATGCAGCTGGTCCTGAAGCACAGAGACAGGCCTGTAACTAGGGGAATGTAACCGGTGCTGAAGCACAGAGCGCAGGCCTGTAACTAGGGGAATGTAACCGGTGCTGAAGCGCAGAGCGCAGGCATGTAACTAGGGGAGTACAGCCGGTGCTGAAGCGCAGAGTGCAGGCCTGTAACTAGGGGAATGTAACCGGTGCTGAAGTGCAGAGCGCAGGCCTGTAACTAGGGGAATGCAGCCGGTGCTGAAGCACAGAGCGCAGGCCTGTAACTAGGGGAGTGCAGCCGGTGCTGAAGCACAGAATGCAGGCCTGTAACTAGGGGAGTGCAGCCGGTGCTGAAGCGCAGAGCGCAGGCCTGTAACTAGGGGAATGTAACCGGTGCTGAAGCACAGAGCGCAGGCCTGTAACTAGGGGAATGCAGCCGGTGCTGAAGCACAGAGAGCAGGCCTGTAACTAGGGGAGTGCAGCCGGTGCTGAAGCACAGAGCGCAGGCCTGTAACTAGGGGAATGTAACCGGTGCTGAAGTGCAGAGCGCAGGCCTGTAACTAGGGGAGTGCAGCCGGTGCTGAATCGCAGAGCGCAGCCCTGTAACTAGGGGAATGTAACCGGTGCTGATGCACAGAGCGCAGACCTGTAACTAGGTGAGTGCAGCCGGTGCTGAAGCGCAGAGCGCAGGCCTGTAACTAGGGGAATGTAGCCGTGCTGAAGCACAGAGCGCAGGCCTGTAACTAGGGGAGTGCAGCCAGTGCTGAAGCGCAGAGCGCAGGCCTGTAACTAGGGGAATGTAACCGGTGCTGAAGCACAGAGCGCAGGCCTGTAACTAGGGGAATGTAACCGGTGCTGAAGCACAGAGCGCAGGCCTGTAACTAGGAGAGCGTACCCGGTGCTGAAGCACAGAGCGCAGGCCTTTAACTAGGGGAATGCAGCCGGTGCTGAAGCGCAGAGCGCAGGCCTGTAACTAGGGGAATGTAACCGGTGCTGAAGCGCAGAGCGCAGGCCTGTAACTAGGGGAGTGCAGCCGGTGCTGAAGCACAGAATGCAGGCCTGTAACTGGGGGAGTGCAGCCGGTGCTGAAGCGCAGAGCGCAGGCCTGTAACTAGGGGAATGTAACCGGTGCTGAAGCGCAGAGCGCAGGCCTGTAACTAGGAGAGTGTAACCGGTGCTGAAGCACAGAGCGCAGGCCTTTAACTAGGGGAATGTAACCGGTGCTGAAGCACAGAGCGCAGGCCTGTAACTAGGGGAATGCAGCCAATGCTGAAGCACAGAGCGCAGGCCTGTAACTAGGGGAATGCAGCCGGTGCTGAAGCACAGGGCGCAGGCCTGTAACTAGGGGAATGCAGCTGGTCCTGAAGCACAGAGACAGGCCTGTAACTAGGGGAATGTAACCGGTGCTGAAGCGCAGAGCGCAGGCCTGTAACTAGGGGAATGCAACCGGTGCTGAAGCACCGAGCGCAGGCATGTAACTAGGGGAGTACAGCCAGTGCTAAAGCGCAGAGTGCAGGCCTGTAACTAGGGGAATGTAACCGGTGCTGAAGTGCAGAGCGCAGGCCTGTAACTAGGGGAATGCAGCCGGTGCTGAAGCACAGAGCACAGGCCTGTAACTAGGGGAGTGCAGCCGGTGCTGAAGCACAGAATGCAGGCCTGTAACTAGGGGAGTGCAGCCGGTGCTGAAGCGCAGAGCGCAGGCCTTTAACTAGGGGAATGTAACCGGTGCTGAAGCACAGAGCGCAGGCCTGTAACTAGGGGAATGCAGCCGGTGCTGAAGCACAGAGCGCAGTCCTGTAACTAGGGGAGTGCAGCCGGTGCTGAAGCACAAAGCGCAGGCCTGTAACTTGGGGAATGTAACCGGTGCTGAAGTGCAGAGCGCAGGCCTGTAACTAGGGGAGTGCAGCCGGTGCTGAATCGCAGAGCGCAGGCCTGTAACTAGGGGAATGTAACCGGTGCTGAAGCACAGAGCGCAGACCTGTAACTAGGGGAGTGCAGCCGGTGCTGAAGCGCAGAGCGCAGGCCTGTAACTAGGGGAATGTAACCGTTGCTGAAGCGCAGAGCGCAGGCCTTTAACTAGGGGAATGCAGCCGGTGCTGAAGGGCAGAGCTCAGGCCTGTAACTAGGGGAATGTAACCGGTGCTGAAGCGCAGAGCGCAGGCCTGTAACTAGGGGAGTGCAGCCGGTGCTGATGCACAGAGCGCAGACCTGTAACTAGGTGAGTGCAGCCGGTGCTGAAGCGCAGAGCGCAGGCCTGTAACTAGGGGAATGTAGCCGTGCTGAAGCACAGAGCGCAGGCCTGTAACTAGGGGAGTGCAGCCAGTGCTGAAGCGCAGAGCGCAGGCCTGTAACTAGGGGAATGTAACCGGTGCTGAAGCACAGAGCGCAGGCCTGTAACTAGGGGAATGTAACCGGTGCTGAAGCACAGAGCGCAGGCCTGTAACTAGGAGAGCGTACCCGGTGCTGAAGCAGAGAGCGCAGGCCTTTAACTAGGGGAATGCAGCCGGTGCTGAAGCGCAGAGCGCAGGCCTGTAACTAGGGGAATGTAACCGGTGCTGAAGCGCAAAGCGCAGGCCTGTAACTAGGGGAGTGCAGCCGGTGCTGAAGCACAGAATGCAGGCCTGTAACTGGGGGAGTGCAGCCGGTGCTGAAGCGCAGAGCGCAGGCCTGTAACTAGGGGAATGTAACCGGTGCTGAAGCGCAGAGCGCAGGCCTGTAACTAGGAGAGTGTAACCGGTGCTGAAGCACAGAGCGCAGGCCTTTAACTAGGGGAATGTAACCGGTGCTGAAGCACAGAGCGCAGGCCTGTAACTAGGGGAATGCAGCCAATGCTGAAGCACAGAGCGCAGGCCTGTAACTAGGGGAATGCAGCCGGTGCTGAAGCACAGAGCGCAGGCCTGTAACTAGGGGAATGCAGCTGGTCCTGAAGCACAGAGACAGGCCTGTAACTAGGGGAATGTAACCGGTGCTGAAGCGCAGAGCGCAGGCCTGTAACTAGGGGAATGTAACCGGTGCTGAAGCACCGAGCGCAGGCATGTAACTAGGGGAGTACAGCCGGTGCTGAAGCGCAGAGTGCAGGCCTGTAACTAGGGGAATGTAACCGGTGCTGAAGTGCAGAGCGCAGGCCTGTAACTAGGGGAATGCAGCCGGTGCTGAAGCACAGAGCACAGGCCTGTAACTAGGGGAGTGCAGCCGGTGCTGAAGCACAGAATGCAGGTCTGTAACTAGGGGAGTGCAGCCGGTGCTGAAGCGCAGAGCGCAGGCCTTTAACTAGGGGAATGTAACCGGTGCTGAAGCACAGAGCGCAGGCCTGTAACTAGGGGAATGCAGCCGGTGCTGAAGCACAGAGCGCAGGCCTGTAACTAGGGGAGTGCAGCCGGTGCTGAAGCACAAAGCGCAGGCCTGTAACTTGGGGAATGTAACCGGTGCTGAAGTGCAGAGCGCAGGCCTGTAACTAGGGGAGTGCAGCCGGTGCTGAATCGCAGAGCGCAGGCCTGTAACTAGGGGAATGTAACCGGTGCTGAAGCACAGAGCGCAGACCTGTAACTAGGGGAGTGCAGCCGGTGCTGAAGCGCAGAGCGCAGGCCTGTAACTAGGGGAATGTAGCCGGTGCTGAAGCACAGAGCGCAGGCCTGTAACTAGGGGAGTGCAGCCGGTGCTGAAGCGCAGAGCGCAGGCCTGTAACTAGGGGAATGTCGTCCGGTGCTGAAGCACAGAGTGCAGGCCTGTAACTAGGGGAATGTAACCGGTGCTGAAGCACAGAGCGCAGGCCTGTAACTAGGAGAGTGTAACCGGTGCTGAAGCACAGAGCGTAGACCTGTAACTAGGGGAGTGCAGCCTGTGCTGAAGCGCAGAGCGCAGGCCTGTAACTAGGGGAATGTAGCCGGTGCTGAAGCACAGAGCGCAGGCCTGTAACTAGGGGAATGTAACCGGTGCTGAAGCACAGAGCGCAGGCCTGTAACTAGGAGAGTGTAACCGGTGCTGAAGCACAGAGCGCAGGCCTGTAACTAGGGGAGTGCAGCCAGTGCTGAAGCACAGAGCGCAGGCCTGTAACTAGGGGAATGCAACCGGTGCTGAAGCACAGAGCGCAGGCCTGTAACTAGGGGAATGTAACCGGTGCTGAAGCGCAGGCCTGTAACTAGGGGAATGTAACCGTTGCTGAAGCGCAGAGCGCAGGCCTTTAACTAGGGGAATGCAGCCGGTGCTGAAGGGCAGAGCTCAGGCCTGTAACTAGGGGAATGTAACCGGTGCTGAAGCGCAGAGCGCAGGCCTGTAACTAGGGGAGTGCAGCCGGTGCTGAAGCACAGAATGCAGGCCTGTAACTAGGGGAGTGCAGCCGGTGCTGAAGCGCAGAGCGCAGGCCTGTAACTAGGGGAATGTAACCGGTGCTGAAGCGCAGAGCGCAGGCCTGTAACTAGGAGAGTGTTACCGGTGCTGAAGCACAGAGCGCAGGCCTGTAACTAGGGGAGTGCAGCCAGTGCTGAAGCACAGAGCGCAGGCCTGTAACTAGGGGAATGCAACCGGTGCTGAAGCACAGAGCGCAGGCCTGTAACTAGGGGAATGTAACCGGTGCTGAAGCGCAGGCCTGTAACTAGGGGAGTGCAGCCGGTGCTGAAGCACAGAATGCAGGCCTGTAACTAGGGGAGTGCAGCCGGTGCTGAAGCGCAGAGCGCAGGCCTGTAACTAGGGGAATGTAACGGGTGCTGAAGCGCAGAGCGCAGGCCTGTAACTAGTGGAATGTAACCGGTGCTGAAGCGCAGAGTGCAGGCCTGTAACTAGGAGAGTGTAACCGGTGCTGAAGCACAGAGCGTAGGCCTTTAACTATGGGATTGTAACCGGTGCTGAAGCGCAGAGCGCAGGCCTGTAACTAGGGGAATGCAGCTGGTGCTGAAGCACAGAGCGCAGGCCTGTAACTAGGGGAGTGCAGCTGGTGCTGAAGCGCAGAGCGCAGTCCTGTAACTAGGGGAATGTAGCCGGTGCTGAAGCACAGAGCGCAGGCCTGTAACTAGGGGAATGCAGCCGGTGCTGAAGCACAGAGCGCAGGCCTGTAACTAGGGGAGTGCAGCCGATGCTGAAGCACAGAATGCAGGCCTGTAACTAGGGGAGTGCAGCCGGTGCTGAAGCGCAGAGCGCAGGCCTGTAACTAGGGGAATGTAACCGGTGCTGAAGCACAGAGCGCAGGCCTGTAACTAGGGGAATGTAACCGGTGCTGAAGCACAGAGCGCAGGCCTGTAACTAGGGGAGTGCAGCCGGTGCTGAAGCACAGAGCGTAGCCCTGTAACTAGGGGAATGTAACCGATGCTGAAGTGCAGAGCGCAGGCCTGTAACTAGGGGAGTGCAGCCGGTGCTGAATCGCAGAGCGCAGGCCTGTAACTAGGGGAATGTAGCCGGTGCTGAAGCACAGAGCGCAGACCTGTAACTAGGGGAGTGCAGCCGGTGCTGAAGCGCAGAGCGCAGGCCTGTAACTAGGGGAGTGCAGCCGGTGCTGAATCGCAGAGCGCAGGCCTGTAACTAGGGGAATGTAACCGGTGCTGAAGCACAGAGCGTAGACCTGTAACTAGGGGAGTGCAGCCGGTGCTGAAGCGCAGAGCGCAGGCCTGTAACTAGGGGAATGTAGCCGGTGCTGAAGCGCAGAGCGCAGGCCTGTAACTAGGGGAGTGCAGCCGGTGCTGAAGCGCAGAGCGCAGGCCTGTAACTAGGGGAATGTAACCGGTGCTGAAGCACAGAGCGCAGGCCTGTAACTAGGGGAATGTAACCGGTGCTGAAGCACAGAGCGCAGGCCTGTAACTAGGAGAGTGTAACCGGTGCTGAAGCACAGAGCGCAGGCCTGTAACTAGGGGAGTGCAGCCGGTGCTGAAGCACAGAATGCAGGCCTGTAACTAGGGGAATGCAACCGGTGCTGAAGCACAGAGCGCAGGCCTGTAACTAGGGGAATGTAACCGGTGCTGAAGCGCAGGCCTGTAACTAGGGGAATGTAACCGGTGCTGAAGCGCAGAGCGCAGGCCTTTAACTAGGGGAATGCAGCAGGCGCAGAAGCGCAGAGCGCAGGCCTGTAACTAGGGGAATGTAACCGGTGCTGAAGCGCAGAGCGCAGGCCTGTAACTAGGGGAGTGCACCCGGTGCTGAAGCACAGAATGCAGGCCTGTAACTAGGGGAGTGCAGCCGGTGCTGAAGCGCAGAGCGCAGGCCTGTAACTAGGGGAATGTAACCGGTGCTGAAGCGCAGAGTGCAGGTCTGTAACTAGGAGAGTGTTACCGGTGCTGAAGCACAGAGCGCGGCCTTTAACTAGGGGAATGTAACCGGTGCTGAAGCGCAGAGCGCAGGCCTGTAACTAGGGGAATGCAGCCGGTGCTGAAGCACAGAGCGCAGGCCTGTAACTAGGGGAATGCAGCCGGTGCTGAAGCACAGAGCGCAGGCCTGTAACTAGGGGAATGCAGCCGGTGCTGAAGCACAGAGCGCAGGCCTGTAACTAGGGGAATGTAACCGGTGTTGAAGCACCGAGCGCAGACCTGTAACTAGGGGAGTACAGCCGGTGCTGAAGCGCAGAGCGCAGGCCTGAAACTAGGGGAATGTAACCGGTGCTGAAGTGCAGAGCGCAGGCCTGTAACTAGGGGAATGCAGCCGGTGCTGAAGCACAGAGCGCAGGCCTGTAACTAGGGGAGTGCAGCCGGTGCTGAAGCACAGAATGCAGGCCTGTAACTAGGGGAGTGCAGCCGGTGCTGAAGCGCAGAGCGCAGGCCTGTAACTAGGGGAATGTAACCGGTGCTGAAGCACAGAGCGCAGGCCTGTAACTAGGGGAATGCAGCCGGTGCTGAAGCACAGAGAGCAGGCCTGTAACTAGGGGAGTGCAGCCGGTGCTGAAGCACAGAGCGCAGGCCTGTAACTAGGGGAATGTAACCGGTGCTGAAGTGCAGAGCGCAGGCCTGTAACTAGGGGAGTGCAGCCGATGCTGAATCGCAGAGCGCAGGCCTGTAACTAGGGGAATGTAACCGGTGCTGATGCACAGAGCGCAGACCTGTAACTAGGTGAGTGCAGCCGGTGCTGAAGCGCAGAGCGCAGGCCTGTAACTAGGGGAATGTAGCCGTGCTGAAGCACAGAGCGCAGGCCTGTAACTAGGGGAGTGCAGCCAGTGCTGAAGCGCAGAGCGCAGGCCTGTAACTAGGGGAATGTAACCGGTGCTGAAGCACAGAGCGCAGGCCTGTAACTAGGGGAATGTAACCGGTGCTGAAGCACAGAGCGCAGGCCTGTAACTAGGAGAGCGTACCCGGTGCTGAAGCACAGAGCGCAGGCCTTTAACTAGGGGAATGCAGCCGGTGCTGAAGCGCAGAGCGCAGGCCTGTAACTAGGGGAATGTAACCGGTGCTGAAGCGCAGAGCGCAGGCCTGTAACTAGGGGAGTGCAGCCGGTGCTGAAGCACAGAATGCAGGCCTGTAACTGGGGGAGTGCAGCCGGTGCTGAAGCGCAGAGCGCAGGCCTGTAACTAGGGGAATGTAACCGGTGCTGAAGCGCAGAGCGCAGGCCTGTAACTAGGAGAGTGTAACCGGTGCTGAAGCACAGAGCGCAGGCCTTTAACTAGGGGAATGTAACCGGTGCTGAAGCACAGAGCGCAGGCCTGTAACTAGGGGAATGCAGCCAATGCTGAAGCACAGAGCGCAGGCCTGTAACTAGGGGAATGCAGCCGGTGCTGAAGCACAGAGCGCAGGCCTGTAACTAGGGGAATGTAGCTGGTCCTGAAGCACAGAGACAGGCCTGTAACTAGGGGAATGTAACCGGTGCTGAAGCACAGAGCGCAGGCCTGTAACTAGGGGAATGTAACCGGTGCTGAAGCGCAGAGCGCAGGCATGTAACTAGGGGAGTACAGCCGGTGCTGAAGCGCAGAGTGCAGGCCTGTAACTAGGGGAATGTAACCGGTGCTGAAGTGCAGAGCGCAGGCCTGTAACTAGGGGAATGCAGCCGGTGCTGAAGCACAGAGCGCAGGCCTGTAACTAGGGGAGTGCAGCCGGTGCTGAAGCACAGAATGCAGGCCTGTAACTAGGGGAGTGCAGCCGGTGCTGAAGCGCAGAGCGCAGGCCTGTAACTAGGGGAATGTAACCGGTGCTGAAGCACAGAGCGCAGGCCTGTAACTAGGGGAATGCAGCCGGTGCTGAAGCACAGAGAGCAGGCCTGTAACTAGGGGAGTGCAGCCGGTGCTGAATCGCAGAGCGCAGCCCTGTAACTAGGGGAATGTAACCGGTGCTGATGCACAGAGCGCAGACCTGTAACTAGGTGAGTGCAGCCGGTGCTGAAGCGCAGAGCGCAGGCCTGTAACTAGGAGAGTGTAACCGGTGCTGAAGCACAGAGCGCAGGCCTTTAACTAGGGGAATGTAACCGGTGCTGAAGCACAGAGCGCAGGCCTGTAACTAGGGGAATGCAGCCAATGCTGAAGCACAGAGCGCAGGCCTGTAACTAGGGGAATGCAGCCGGTGCTGAAGCACAGGGCGCAGGCCTGTAACTAGGGGAATGCAGCTGGTCCTGAAGCACAGAGACAGGCCTGTAACTAGGGGAATGTAACCGGTGCTGAAGCGCAGAGCGCAGGCCTGTAACTAGGGGAATGCAACCGGTGCTGAAGCACCGAGCGCAGGCATGTAACTAGGGGAGTACAGCCAGTGCTAAAGCGCAGAGTGCAGGCCTGTAACTAGGGGAATGTAACCGGTGCTGAAGTGCAGAGCGCAGGCCTGTAACTAGGGGAATGCAGCCGGTGCTGAAGCACAGAGCACAGGCCTGTAACTAGGGGAGTGCAGCCGGTGCTGAAGCACAGAATGCAGGCCTGTAACTAGGGGAGTGCAGCCGGTGCTGAAGCGCAGAGCGCAGGCCTTTAACTAGGGGAATGTAACCGGTGCTGAAGCACAGAGCGCAGGCCTGTAACTAGGGGAATGCAGCCGGTGCTGAAGCACAGAGCGCAGTCCTGTAACTAGGGGAGTGCAGCCGGTGCTGAAGCACAAAGCGCAGGCCTGTAACTTGGGGAATGTAACCGGTGCTGAAGTGCAGAGCGCAGGCCTGTAACTAGGGGAGTGCAGCCGGTGCTGAATCGCAGAGCGCAGGCCTGTAACTAGGGGAATGTAACCGGTGCTGAAGCACAGAGCGCAGACCTGTAACTAGGGGAGTGCAGCCGGTGCTGAAGCGCAGAGCGCAGGCCTGTAACTAGGGGAATGTAACCGTTGCTGAAGCGCAGAGCGCAGGCCTTTAACTAGGGGAATGCAGCCGGTGCTGAAGGGCAGAGCTCAGGCCTGTAACTAGGGGAATGTAACCGGTGCTGAAGCGCAGAGCGCAGGCCTGTAACTAGGGGAGTGCAGCCGGTGCTGATGCACAGAGCGCAGACCTGTAACTAGGTGAGTGCAGCCGGTGCTGAAGCGCAGAGCGCAGGCCTGTAACTAGGGGAATGTAGCCGTGCTGAAGCACAGAGCGCAGGCCTGTAACTAGGGGAGTGCAGCCAGTGCTGAAGCGCAGAGCGCAGGCCTGTAACTAGGGGAATGTAACCGGTGCTGAAGCACAGAGCGCAGGCCTGTAACTAGGGGAATGTAACCGGTGCTGAAGCACAGAGCGCAGGCCTGTAACTAGGAGAGCGTACCCGGTGCTGAAGCACAGAGCGCAGGCCTTTAACTAGGGGAATGCAGCCGGTGCTGAAGCGCAGAGCGCAGGCCTGTAACTAGGGGAATGTAACCGGTGCTGAAGCGCAAAGCGCAGGCCTGTAACTAGGGGAGTGCAGCCGGTGCTGAAGCACAGAATGCAGGCCTGTAACTGGGGGAGTGCAGCCGGTGCTGAAGCGCAGAGCGCAGGCCTGTAACTAGGGGAATGTAACCGGTGCTGAAGCGCAGAGCGCAGGCCTGTAACTAGGAGAGTGTAACCGGTGCTGAAGCACAGAGCGCAGGCCTTTAACTAGGGGAATGTAACCGGTGCTGAAGCACAGAGCGCAGGCCTGTAACTAGGGGAATGCAGCCAATGCTGAAGCACAGAGCGCAGGCCTGTAACTAGGGGAATGCAGCCGGTGCTGAAGCACAGAGCGCAGGCCTGTAACTAGGGGAATGCAGCTGGTCCTGAAGCACAGAGACAGGCCTGTAACTAGGGGAATGTAACCGGTGCTGAAGCGCAGAGCGCAGGCCTGTAACTAGGGGAATGTAACCGGTGCTGAAGCACCGAGCGCAGGCATGTAACTAGGGGAGTACAGCCGGTGCTGAAGCGCAGAGTGCAGGCCTGTAACTAGGGGAATGTAACCGGTGCTGAAGTGCAGAGCGCAGGCCTGTAACTAGGGGAATGCAGCCGGTGCTGAAGCACAGAGCACAGGCCTGTAACTAGGGGAGTGCAGCCGGTGCTGAAGCACAGAATGCAGGTCTGTAACTAGGGGAGTGCAGCCGGTGCTGAAGCGCAGAGCGCAGGCCTTTAACTAGGGGAATGTAACCGGTGCTGAAGCACAGAGCGCAGGCCTGTAACTAGGGGAATGCAGCCGGTGCTGAAGCACAGAGCGCAGGCCTGTAACTAGGGGAGTGCAGCCGGTGCTGAAGCACAAAGCGCAGGCCTGTAACTTGGGGAATGTAACCGGTGCTGAAGTGCAGAGCGCAGGCCTGTAACTAGGGGAGTGCAGCCGGTGCTGAATCGCAGAGCGCAGGCCTGTAACTAGGGGAATGTAACCGGTGCTGAAGCACAGAGCGCAGACCTGTAACTAGGGGAGTGCAGCCGGTGCTGAAGCGCAGAGCGCAGGCCTGTAACTAGGGGAATGTAACGGGTGCTGAAGCGCAGAGCGCAGGCCTGTAACTAGTGGAATGTAACCGGTGCTGAAGCGCAGAGTGCAGGCCTGTAACTAGGAGAGTGTAACCGGTGCTGAAGCACAGAGCGTAGGCCTTTAACTATGGGATTGTAACCGGTGCTGAAGCGCAGAGCGCAGGCCTGTAACTAGGGGAATGCAGCTGGTGCTGAAGCACAGAGCGCAGGCCTGTAACTAGGGGAGTGCAGCTGGTGCTGAAGCGCAGAGCGCAGTCCTGTAACTAGGGGAATGTAGCCGGTGCTGAAGCACAGAGCGCAGGCCTGTAACTAGGGGAATGCAGCCGGTGCTGAAGCACAGAGCGCAGGCCTGTAACTAGGGGAGTGCAGCCGATGCTGAAGCACAGAATGCAGGCCTGTAACTAGGGGAGTGCAGCCGGTGCTGAAGCGCAGAGCGCAGGCCTGTAACTAGGGGAATGTAACCGGTGCTGAAGCACAGAGCGCAGGCCTGTAACTAGGGGAATGTAACCGGTGCTGAAGCACAGAGCGCAGGCCTGTAACTAGGGGAGTGCAGCCGGTGCTGAAGCACAGAGCGTAGCCCTGTAACTAGGGGAATGTAACCGATGCTGAAGTGCAGAGCGCAGGCCTGTAACTAGGGGAGTGCAGCCGGTGCTGAATCGCAGAGCGCAGGCCTGTAACTAGGGGAATGTAGCCGGTGCTGAAGCACAGAGCGCAGACCTGTAACTAGGGGAGTGCAGCCGGTGCTGAAGCGCAGAGCGCAGGCCTGTAACTAGGGGAGTGCAGCCGGTGCTGAATCGCAGAGCGCAGGCCTGTAACTAGGGGAATGTAACCGGTGCTGAAGCACAGAGCGCAGACCTGTAACTAGGGGAGTGCAGCCGGTGCTGAAGCGCAGAGCGCAGGCCTGTAACTAGGGGAATGTAGCCGGTGCTGAAGCGCAGAGCGCAGGCCTGTAACTAGGGGAGTGCAGCCGGTGCTGAAGCGCAGAGCGCAGGCCTGTAACTAGGGGAATGTAACCGGTGCTGAAGCACAGAGCGCAGGCCTGTAACTAGGGGAATGTAACCGGTGCTGAAGCACAGAGCGCAGGCCTGTAACTAGGAGAGTGTAACCGGTGCTGAAGCACAGAGCGCAGGCCTGTAACTAGGGGAGTGCAGCCGGTGCTGAAGCACAGAATGCAGGCCTGTAACTAGGGGAATGCAACCGGTGCTGAAGCACAGAGCGCAGGCCTGTAACTAGGGGAATGTAACCGGTGCTGAAGCGCAGGCCTGTAACTAGGGGAATGTAACCGGTGCTGAAGCGCAGAGCGCAGGCCTTTAACTAGGGGAATGCAGCAGGCGCAGAAGCGCAGAGCGCAGGCCTGTAACTAGGGGAATGTAACCGGTGCTGAAGCGCAGAGCGCAGGCCTGTAACTAGGGGAGTGCACCCGGTGCTGAAGCACAGAATGCAGGCCTGTAACTAGGGGAGTGCAGCCGGTGCTGAAGCGCAGAGCGCAGGCCTGTAACTAGGGGAATGTAACCGGTGCTGAAGCGCAGAGTGCAGGTCTGTAACTAGGAGAGTGTTACCGGTGCTGAAGCACAGAGCGCGGCCTTTAACTAGGGGAATGTAACCGGTGCTGAAGCGCAGAGCGCAGGCCTGTAACTAGGGGAATGCAGCCGGTGCTGAAGCACAGAGCGCAGGCCTGTAACTAGGGGAATGCAGCCGGTGCTGAAGCACAGAGCGCAGGCCTGTAACTAGGGGAATGCAGCCGGTGCTGAAGCACAGAGCGCAGGCCTGTAACTAGGGGAATGTAACCGGTGTTGAAGCACCGAGCGCAGACCTGTAACTAGGGGAGTACAGCCGGTGCTGAAGCGCAGAGCGCAGGCCTGAAACTAGGGGAATGTAACCGGTGCTGAAGTGCAGAGCGCAGGCCTGTAACTAGGGGAATGCAGCCGGTGCTGAAGCACAGAGCGCAGGCCTGTAACTAGGGGAGTGCAGCCGGTGCTGAAGCACAGAATGCAGGCCTGTAACTAGGGGAGTGCAGCCGGTGCTGAAGCGCAGAGCGCAGGCCTGTAACTAGGGGAATGTAACCGGTGCTGAAGCACAGAGCGCAGGCCTGTAACTAGGGGAATGCAGCCGGTGCTGAAGCACAGAGAGCAGGCCTGTAACTAGGGGAGTGCAGCCGGTGCTGAAGCACAGAGCGCAGGCCTGTAACTAGGGGAATGTAACCGGTGCTGAAGTGCAGAGCGCAGGCCTGTAACTAGGGGAGTGCAGCCGATGCTGAATCGCAGAGCGCAGGCCTGTAACTAGGGGAATGTAACCGGTGCTGATGCACAGAGCGCAGACCTGTAACTAGGTGAGTGCAGCCGGTGCTGAAGCGCAGAGCGCAGGCCTGTAACTAGGGGAATGTAGCCGTGCTGAAGCACAGAGCGCAGGCCTGTAACTAGGGGAGTGCAGCCAGTGCTGAAGCGCAGAGCGCAGGCCTGTAACTAGGGGAATGTAACCGGTGCTGAAGCACAGAGCGCAGGCCTGTAACTAGGGGAATGTAACCGGTGCTGAAGCACAGAGCGCAGGCCTGTAACTAGGAGAGCGTACCCGGTGCTGAAGCACAGAGCGCAGGCCTTTAACTAGGGGAATGCAGCCGGTGCTGAAGCGCAGAGCGCAGGCCTGTAACTAGGGGAATGTAACCGGTGCTGAAGCGCAGAGCGCAGGCCTGTAACTAGGGGAGTGCAGCCGGTGCTGAAGCACAGAATGCAGGCCTGTAACTGGGGGAGTGCAGCCGGTGCTGAAGCGCAGAGCGCAGGCCTGTAACTAGGGGAATGTAACCGGTGCTGAAGCGCAGAGCGCAGGCCTGTAACTAGGAGAGTGTAACCGGTGCTGAAGCACAGAGCGCAGGCCTTTAACTAGGGGAATGTAACCGGTGCTGAAGCACAGAGCGCAGGCCTGTAACTAGGGGAATGCAGCCAATGCTGAAGCACAGAGCGCAGGCCTGTAACTAGGGGAATGCAGCCGGTGCTGAAGCACAGAGCGCAGGCCTGTAACTAGGGGAATGTAGCTGGTCCTGAAGCACAGAGACAGGCCTGTAACTAGGGGAATGTAACCGGTGCTGAAGCACAGAGCGCAGGCCTGTAACTAGGGGAATGTAACCGGTGCTGAAGCGCAGAGCGCAGGCATGTAACTAGGGGAGTACAGCCGGTGCTGAAGCGCAGAGTGCAGGCCTGTAACTAGGGGAATGTAACCGGTGCTGAAGTGCAGAGCGCAGGCCTGTAACTAGGGGAATGCAGCCGGTGCTGAAGCACAGAGCGCAGGCCTGTAACTAGGGGAGTGCAGCCGGTGCTGAAGCACAGAATGCAGGCCTGTAACTAGGGGAGTGCAGCCGGTGCTGAAGCGCAGAGCGCAGGCCTGTAACTAGGGGAATGTAACCGGTGCTGAAGCACAGAGCGCAGGCCTGTAACTAGGGGAATGCAGCCGGTGCTGAAGCACAGAGAGCAGGCCTGTAACTAGGGGAGTGCAGCCGGTGCTGAATCGCAGAGCGCAGCCCTGTAACTAGGGGAATGTAACCGGTGCTGATGCACAGAGCGCAGACCTGTAACTAGGTGAGTGCAGCCGGTGCTGAAGCGCAGAGCGCAGGCCTGTAACTAGGAGAGTGTAACCGGTGCTGAAGCACAGAGCGCAGGCCTTTAACTAGGGGAATGTAACCGGTGCTGAAGCACAGAGCGCAGGCCTGTAACTAGGGGAATGCAGCCAATGCTGAAGCACAGAGCGCAGGCCTGTAACTAGGGGAATGCAGCCGGTGCTGAAGCACAGGGCGCAGGCCTGTAACTAGGGGAATGCAGCTGGTCCTGAAGCACAGAGACAGGCCTGTAACTAGGGGAATGTAACCGGTGCTGAAGCGCAGAGCGCAGGCCTGTAACTAGGGGAATGCAACCGGTGCTGAAGCACCGAGCGCAGGCATGTAACTAGGGGAGTACAGCCAGTGCTAAAGCGCAGAGTGCAGGCCTGTAACTAGGGGAATGTAACCGGTGCTGAAGTGCAGAGCGCAGGCCTGTAACTAGGGGAATGCAGCCGGTGCTGAAGCACAGAGCACAGGCCTGTAACTAGGGGAGTGCAGCCGGTGCTGAAGCACAGAATGCAGGCCTGTAACTAGGGGAGTGCAGCCGGTGCTGAAGCGCAGAGCGCAGGCCTTTAACTAGGGGAATGTAACCGGTGCTGAAGCACAGAGCGCAGGCCTGTAACTAGGGGAATGCAGCCGGTGCTGAAGCACAGAGCGCAGTCCTGTAACTAGGGGAGTGCAGCCGGTGCTGAAGCACAAAGCGCAGGCCTGTAACTTGGGGAATGTAACCGGTGCTGAAGTGCAGAGCGCAGGCCTGTAACTAGGGGAGTGCAGCCGGTGCTGAATCGCAGAGCGCAGGCCTGTAACTAGGGGAATGTAACCGGTGCTGAAGCACAGAGCGCAGACCTGTAACTAGGGGAGTGCAGCCGGTGCTGAAGCGCAGAGCGCAGGCCTGTAACTAGGGGAATGTAACCGTTGCTGAAGCGCAGAGCGCAGGCCTTTAACTAGGGGAATGCAGCCGGTGCTGAAGGGCAGAGCTCAGGCCTGTAACTAGGGGAATGTAACCGGTGCTGAAGCGCAGAGCGCAGGCCTGTAACTAGGGGAGTGCAGCCGGTGCTGATGCACAGAGCGCAGACCTGTAACTAGGTGAGTGCAGCCGGTGCTGAAGCGCAGAGCGCAGGCCTGTAACTAGGGGAATGTAGCCGTGCTGAAGCACAGAGCGCAGGCCTGTAACTAGGGGAGTGCAGCCAGTGCTGAAGCGCAGAGCGCAGGCCTGTAACTAGGGGAATGTAACCGGTGCTGAAGCACAGAGCGCAGGCCTGTAACTAGGGGAATGTAACCGGTGCTGAAGCACAGAGCGCAGGCCTGTAACTAGGAGAGCGTACCCGGTGCTGAAGCACAGAGCGCAGGCCTTTAACTAGGGGAATGCAGCCGGTGCTGAAGCGCAGAGCGCAGGCCTGTAACTAGGGGAATGTAACCGGTGCTGAAGCGCAAAGCGCAGGCCTGTAACTAGGGGAGTGCAGCCGGTGCTGAAGCACAGAATGCAGGCCTGTAACTGGGGGAGTGCAGCCGTTGCTGAAGCGCAGAGCGCAGGCCTGTAACTAGGGGAATGTAACCGGTGCTGAAGCGCAGAGCGCAGGCCTGTAACTAGGAGAGTGTAACCGGTGCTGAAGCACAGAGCGCAGGCCTTTAACTAGGGGAATGTAACCGGTGCTGAAGCACAGAGCGCAGGCCTGTAACTAGGGGAATGCAGCCAATGCTGAAGCACAGAGCGCAGGCCTGTAACTAGGGGAATGCAGCCGGTGCTGAAGCACAGAGCGCAGGCCTGTAACTAGGGGAATGCAGCTGGTCCTGAAGCACAGAGACAGGCCTGTAACTAGGGGAATGTAACCGGTGCTGAAGCGCAGAGCGCAGGCCTGTAACTAGGGGAATGTAACCGGTGCTGAAGCACCGAGCGCAGGCATGTAACTAGGGGAGTACAGCCGGTGCTGAAGCGCAGAGTGCAGGCCTGTAACTAGGGGAATGTAACCGGTGCTGAAGTGCAGAGCGCAGGCCTGTAACTAGGGGAATGCAGCCGGTGCTGAAGCACAGAGCACAGGCCTGTAACTAGGGGAGTGCAGCCGGTGCTGAAGCACAGAATGCAGGTCTGTAACTAGGGGAGTGCAGCCGGTGCTGAAGCGCAGAGCGCAGGCCTTTAACTAGGGGAATGTAACCGGTGCTGAAGCACAGAGCGCAGGCCTGTAACTAGGGGAATGCAGCCGGTGCTGAAGCACAGAGCGCAGGCCTGTAACTAGGGGAGTGCAGCCGGTGCTGAAGCACAAAGCGCAGGCCTGTAACTTGGGGAATGTAACCGGTGCTGAAGTGCAGAGCGCAGGCCTGTAACTAGGGGAGTGCAGCCGGTGCTGAATCGCAGAGCGCAGGCCTGTAACTAGGGGAATGTAACCGGTGCTGAAGCACAGAGCGCAGACCTGTAACTAGGGGAGTGCAGCCGGTGCTGAAGCGCAGAGCGCAGGCCTGTAACTAGGGGAATGTAGCCGGTGCTGAAGCACAGAGCGCAGGCCTGTAACTAGGGGAGTGCAGCCGGTGCTGAAGCGCAGAGCGCAGGCCTGTAACTAGGGGAATGTCGTCCGGTGCTGAAGCACAGAGCGCAGGCCTGTAACTAGGGGAATGTAACCGGTGCTGAAGCACAGAGCGCAGGCCTGTAACTAGGAGAGTGTAACCGGTGCTGAAGCACAGAGCGTAGACCTGTAACTAGGGGAGTGCAGCCTGTGCTGAAGCGCAGAGCGCAGGCCTGTAACTAGGGGAATGTAGCCGGTGCTGAAGCACAGAGCGCAGGCCTGTAACTAGGGGAATGTAACCGGTGCTGAAGCACAGAGCGCAGGCCTGTAACTAGGAGAGTGTAACCGGTGCTGAAGCACAGAGCGCAGGCCTGTAACTAGGGGAGTGCAGCCAGTGCTGAAGCACAGAGCGCAGGCCTGTAACTAGGGGAATGCAACCGGTGCTGAAGCACAGAGCGCAGGCCTGTAACTAGGGGAATGTAACCGGTGCTGAAGCGCAGGCCTGTAACTAGGGGAATGTAACCGTTGCTGAAGCGCAGAGCGCAGGCCTTTAACTAGGGGAATGCAGCCGGTGCTGAAGGGCAGAGCTCAGGCCTGTAACTAGGGGAATGTAACCGGTGCTGAAGCGCAGAGCGCAGGCCTGTAACTAGGGGAGTGCAGCCGGTGCTGAAGCACAGAATGCAGGCCTGTAACTAGGGGAGTGCAGCCGGTGCTGAAGCGCAGAGCGCAGGCCTGTAACTAGGGGAATGTAACCGGTGCTGAAGCGCAGAGCGCAGGCCTGTAACTAGGAGAGTGTTACCGGTGCTGAAGCACAGAGCGCAGGCCTGTAACTAGGGGAGTGCAGCCAGTGCTGAAGCACAGAGCGCAGGCCTGTAACTAGGGGAATGCAACCGGTGCTGAAGCACAGAGCGCAGGCCTGTAACTAGGGGAATGTAACCGGTGCTGAAGCGCAGGCCTGTAACTAGGGGAGTGCAGCCGGTGCTGAAGCACAGAATGCAGGCCTGTAACTAGGGGAGTGCAGCCGGTGCTGAAGCGCAGAGCGCAGGCCTGTAACTAGGGGAATGTAACGGGTGCTGAAGCGCAGAGCGCAGGCCTGTAACTAGTGGAATGTAACCGGTGCTGAAGCGCAGAGTGCAGGCCTGTAACTAGGAGAGTGTAACCGGTGCTGAAGCACAGAGCGTAGGCCTTTAACTATGGGATTGTAACCGGTGCTGAAGCGCAGAGCGCAGGCCTGTAACTAGGGGAATGCAGCTGGTGCTGAAGCACAGAGCGCAGGCCTGTAACTAGGGGAGTGCAGCTGGTGCTGAAGCGCAGAGCGCAGTCCTGTAACTAGGGGAATGTAGCCGGTGCTGAAGCACAGAGCGCAGGCCTGTAACTAGGGGAATGCAGCCGGTGCTGAAGCACAGAGCGCAGGCCTGTAACTAGGGGAGTGCAGCCGATGCTGAAGCACAGAATGCAGGCCTGTAACTAGGGGAGTGCAGCCGGTGCTGAAGCGCAGAGCGCAGGCCTGTAACTAGGGGAATGTAACCGGTGCTGAAGCACAGAGCGCAGGCCTGTAACTAGGGGAATGTAACCGGTGCTGAAGCACAGAGCGCAGGCCTGTAACTAGGGGAGTGCAGCCGGTGCTGAAGCACAGAGCGTAGCCCTGTAACTAGGGGAATGTAACCGATGCTGAAGTGCAGAGCGCAGGCCTGTAACTAGGGGAGTGCAGCCGGTGCTGAATCGCAGAGCGCAGGCCTGTAACTAGGGGAATGTAGCCGGTGCTGAAGCACAGAGCGCAGACCTGTAACTAGGGGAGTGCAGCCGGTGCTGAAGCGCAGAGCGCAGGCCTGTAACTAGGGGAGTGCAGCCGGTGCTGAATCGCAGAGCGCAGGCCTGTAACTAGGGGAATGTAACCGGTGCTGAAGCACAGAGCGCAGACCTGTAACTAGGGGAGTGCAGCCGGTGCTGAAGCGCAGAGCGCAGGCCTGTAACTAGGGGAATGTAGCCGGTGCTGAAGCGCAGAGCGCAGGCCTGTAACTAGGGGAGTGCAGCCGGTGCTGAAGCGCAGAGCGCAGGCCTGTAACTAGGGGAATGTAACCGGTGCTGAAGCACAGAGCGCAGGCCTGTAACTAGGGGAATGTAACCGGTGCTGAAGCACAGAGCGCAGGCCTGTAACTAGGAGAGTGTAACCGGTGCTGAAGCACAGAGCGCAGGCCTGTAACTAGGGGAGTGCAGCCGGTGCTGAAGCACAGAATGCAGGCCTGTAACTAGGGGAATGCAACCGGTGCTGAAGCACAGAGCGCAGGCCTGTAACTAGGGGAATGTAACCGGTGCTGAAGCGCAGGCCTGTAACTAGGGGAATGTAACCGGTGCTGAAGCGCAGAGCGCAGGCCTTTAACTAGGGGAATGCAGCAGGCGCAGAAGCGCAGAGCGCAGGCCTGTAACTAGGGGAATGTAACCGGTGCTGAAGCGCAGAGCGCAGGCCTGTAACTAGGGGAGTGCACCCGGTGCTGAAGCACAGAATGCAGGCCTGTAACTAGGGGAGTGCAGCCGGTGCTGAAGCGCAGAGCGCAGGCCTGTAACTAGGGGAATGTAACCGGTGCTGAAGCGCAGAGTGCAGGTCTGTAACTAGGAGAGTGTTACCGGTGCTGAAGCACAGAGCGCGGCCTTTAACTAGGGGAATGTAACCGGTGCTGAAGCGCAGAGCGCAGGCCTGTAACTAGGGGAATGCAGCCGGTGCTGAAGCACAGAGCGCAGGCCTGTAACTAGGGGAATGCAGCCGGTGCTGAAGCACAGAGCGCAGGCCTGTAACTAGGGGAATGCAGCCGGTGCTGAAGCACAGAGCGCAGGCCTGTAACTAGGGGAATGTAACCGGTGTTGAAGCACCGAGCGCAGACCTGTAACTAGGGGAGTACAGCCGGTGCTGAAGCGCAGAGCGCAGGCCTGAAACTAGGGGAATGTAACCGGTGCTGAAGTGCAGAGCGCAGGCCTGTAACTAGGGGAATGCAGCCGGTGCTGAAGCACAGAGCGCAGGCCTGTAACTAGGGGAGTGCAGCCGGTGCTGAAGCACAGAATGCAGGCCTGTAACTAGGGGAGTGCAGCCGGTGCTGAAGCGCAGAGCGCAGGCCTGTAACTAGGGGAATGTAACCGGTGCTGAAGCACAGAGCGCAGGCCTGTAACTAGGGGAATGCAGCCGGTGCTGAAGCACAGAGAGCAGGCCTGTAACTAGGGGAGTGCAGCCGGTGCTGAAGCACAGAGCGCAGGCCTGTAACTAGGGGAATGTAACCGGTGCTGAAGTGCAGAGCGCAGGCCTGTAACTAGGGGAGTGCAGCCGATGCTGAATCGCAGAGCGCAGGCCTGTAACTAGGGGAATGTAACCGGTGCTGATGCACAGAGCGCAGACCTGTAACTAGGTGAGTGCAGCCGGTGCTGAAGCGCAGAGCGCAGGCCTGTAACTAGGGGAATGTAGCCGTGCTGAAGCACAGAGCGCAGGCCTGTAACTAGGGGAGTGCAGCCAGTGCTGAAGCGCAGAGCGCAGGCCTGTAACTAGGGGAATGTAACCGGTGCTGAAGCACAGAGCGCAGGCCTGTAACTAGGGGAATGTAACCGGTGCTGAAGCACAGAGCGCAGGCCTGTAACTAGGAGAGCGTACCCGGTGCTGAAGCACAGAGCGCAGGCCTTTAACTAGGGGAATGCAGCCGGTGCTGAAGCGCAGAGCGCAGGCCTGTAACTAGGGGAATGTAACCGGTGCTGAAGCGCAGAGCGCAGGCCTGTAACTAGGGGAGTGCAGCCGGTGCTGAAGCACAGAATGCAGGCCTGTAACTGGGGGAGTGCAGCCGGTGCTGAAGCGCAGAGCGCAGGCCTGTAACTAGGGGAATGTAACCGGTGCTGAAGCGCAGAGCGCAGGCCTGTAACTAGGAGAGTGTAACCGGTGCTGAAGCACAGAGCGCAGGCCTTTAACTAGGGGAATGTAACCGGTGCTGAAGCACAGAGCGCAGGCCTGTAACTAGGGGAATGCAGCCAATGCTGAAGCACAGAGCGCAGGCCTGTAACTAGGGGAATGCAGCCGGTGCTGAAGCACAGAGCGCAGGCCTGTAACTAGGGGAATGTAGCTGGTCCTGAAGCACAGAGACAGGCCTGTAACTAGGGGAATGTAACCGGTGCTGAAGCACAGAGCGCAGGCCTGTAACTAGGGGAATGTAACCGGTGCTGAAGCGCAGAGCGCAGGCATGTAACTAGGGGAGTACAGCCGGTGCTGAAGCGCAGAGTGCAGGCCTGTAACTAGGGGAATGTAACCGGTGCTGAAGTGCAGAGCGCAGGCCTGTAACTAGGGGAATGCAGCCGGTGCTGAAGCACAGAGCGCAGGCCTGTAACTAGGGGAGTGCAGCCGGTGCTGAAGCACAGAATGCAGGCCTGTAACTAGGGGAGTGCAGCCGGTGCTGAAGCGCAGAGCGCAGGCCTGTAACTAGGGGAATGTAACCGGTGCTGAAGCACAGAGCGCAGGCCTGTAACTAGGGGAATGCAGCCGGTGCTGAAGCACAGAGAGCAGGCCTGTAACTAGGGGAGTGCAGCCGGTGCTGAAGCACAGAGCGCAGGCCTGTAACTAGGGGAATGTAACCGGTGCTGAAGTGCAGAGCGCAGGCCTGTAACTAGGGGAGTGCAGCCGGTGCTGAATCGCAGAGCGCAGCCCTGTAACTAGGGGAATGTAACCGGTGCTGATGCACAGAGCGCAGACCTGTAACTAGGTGAGTGCAGCCGGTGCTGAAGCGCAGAGCGCAGGCCTGTAACTAGGGGAATGTAGCTGTGCTGAAGCACAGAGCGCAGGCCTGTAACTAGGGGAGTGCAGCCAGTGCTGAAGCGCAGAGCGCAGGCCTGTAACTAGGGGAATGTAACCGGTGCTGAAGCACAGAGCGCAGGCCTGTAACTAGGGGAATGTAACCGGTGCTGAAGCACAGAGCGCAGGCCTGTAACTAGGAGAGCGTACCCGGTGCTGAAGCACAGAGCGCAGGCCTTTAACTAGGGGAATGCAGCCGGTGCTGAAGCGCAGAGCGCAGGCCTGTAACTAGGGGAATGTAACCGGTGCTGAAGCGCAGAGCGCAGGCCTGTAACTAGGGGAGTGCAGCCGGTGCTGAAGCACAGAATGCAGGCCTGTAACTGGGGGAGTGCAGCCGGTGCTGAAGCGCAGAGCGCAGGCCTGTAACTAGGGGAATGTAACCGGTGCTGAAGCGCAGAGCGCAGGCCTGTAACTAGGAGAGTGTAACCGGTGCTGAAGCACAGAGCGCAGGCCTTTAACTAGGGGAATGTAACCGGTGCTGAAGCACAGAGCGCAGGCCTGTAACTAGGGGAATGCAGCCAATGCTGAAGCACAGAGCGCAGGCCTGTAACTAGGGGAATGCAGCCGGTGCTGAAGCACAGAGCGCAGGCCTGTAACTAGGGGAATGCAGCTGGTCCTGAAGCACAGAGACAGGCCTGTAACTAGGGGAATGTAACCGGTGCTGAAGCGCAGAGCGCAGGCCTGTAACTAGGGGAATGTAACCGGTGCTGAAGCACCGAGCGCAGGCATGTAACTAGGGGAGTACAGCCGGTGCTGAAGCGCAGAGTGCAGGCCTGTAACTAGGGGAATGTAACCGGTGCTGAAGTGCAGAGCGCAGGCCTGTAACTAGGGGAATGCAGCCGGTGCTGAAGCACAGAGCGCAGGCCTGTAACTAGGGGAGTGCAGCCGGTGCTGAAGCACAGAATGCAGGCCTGTAACTAGGGGAGTGCAGCCGGTGCTGAAGCGCAGAGCGCAGGCCTTTAACTAGGGGAATGTAACCGGTGCTGAAGCACAGAGCGCAGGCCTGTAACTAGGGGAATGCAGCCGGTGCTGAAGCACAGAGCGCAGGCCTGTAACTAGGGGAGTGCAGCCGGTGCTGAAGCACAAAGCGCAGGCCTGTAACTTGGGGAATGTAACCGGTGCTGAAGTGCAGAGCGCAGGCCTGTAACTAGGGGAGTGCAGCCGGTGCTGAATCGCAGAGCGCAGGCCTGTAACTAGGGGAATGTAACCGGTGCTGAAGCACAGAGCGCAGACCTGTAACTAGGGGAGTGCAGCCGGTGCTGAAGCGCAGAGCGCAGGCCTGTAACTAGGGGAATGTAGCCGGTGCTGAAGCACAGAGCGCAGGCCTGTAACTAGGGGAGTGCAGCCGGTGCTGAAGCGCAGAGCGCAGGCCTGTAACTAGGGGAATGTCGTCCGGTGCTGAAGCACAGAGCGCAGGCCTGTAACTAGGGGAATGTAACCGGTGCTGAAGCACAGAGCGCAGGCCTGTAACTAGGAGAGTGTAACCGGTGCTGAAGCACAGAGCGCAGACCTGTAACTAGGGGAGTGCAGCCTGTGCTGAAGCGCAGAGCGCAGGCCTGTAACTAGGGGAATGTAGCCGGTGCTGAAGCACAGAGCGCAGGCCTGTAACTAGGGGAATGTAACCGGTGCTGAAGCACAGAGCGCAGGCCTGTAACTAGGAGAGTGTAACCGGTGCTGAAGCACAGAGCGCAGGCCTGTAACTAGGGGAGTGCAGCCAGTGCTGAAGCACAGAGCGCAGGCCTGTAACTAGGGGAATGCAACCGGTGCTGAAGCACAGAGCGCAGGCCTGTAACTAGGGGAATGTAACCGGTGCTGAAGCGCTGGCCTGTAACTAGGGGAATGTAACCGTTGCTGAAGCGCAGAGCGCAGGCCTTTAACTAGGGGAATGCAGCCGGTGCTGAAGCGCAGAGCTCAGGCCTGTAACTAGGGGAATGTAACCGGTGCTGAAGCGCAGAGCGCAGGCCTGTAACTAGGGGAGTGCAGCCGGTGCTGAAGCACAGAATGCAGGCCTGTAACTAGGGGAGTGCAGCCGGTGCTGAAGCGCAGAGCGCAGGCCTGTAACTAGGGGAATGTAACCGGTGCTGAAGCGCAGAGCGCAGGCCTGTAACTAGGAGAGTGTTACCGGTGCTGAAGCACAGAGCGCAGGCCTTTAACTAGGGGATTGTAACCGGTGCTGAAGCGCAGAGCGCAGGCCTGTAACTAGGGGAATGCAGCCGGTGCTGAAGCACAGAGCGCAGGCCTGTAACTAGGGGAATGTAACCGGTGCTGTAGCACAGAGCGCAGGCCTGTAACTAGGGGAATGCAGCTGGTGCTGAAGCACAGAGCGCAGGCCTGTAACTAGGGGAATGTAACCGGTGCTGAAGCACAGAGCGCAGACCTGTAACTAGGGGAGTGCAGCCGGTGCTGAAGCGCAGAGCGCAGGCCTGTAACTAGGGGAATGTAGCCGGTGCTGAAGCACAGAGCGCAGGCCTGTAACTAGGGGAGTGCAGCCGGTGCTGAAGCGCAGAGCGCAGGCCTGTAACTAGGGGAATGTAACCGGTGCTGAAGCACAGAGCGCAGGCCTGTAACTAGGGGAATGTAACCGGTGCTGAAGCACAGAGCGCAGGCCTGTAACTAGGAGAGTGTAACCGGTGCTGAAGCACAGAGCGCAGGCCTGTAACTAGGGGAGTGCAGCCGGTGCTGAAGCAGAGAATGCAGGCCTGTAACTAGGGGAATGCAACCGGTGCTGAAGCACAGAGCGCAGGCCTGTAACTAGGGGAATGTAACCGGTGCTGAAGCGCAGAGCGCAGGCCTGTAACTAGGGGAATGTAACCGATGCTGAAGTGCAGAGCGCAGGCCTGTAACTAGGGGAGTGCAGCCAGTGCTGAATCGCAGAGCGCAGGCCTGTAACTAGGGGAATGTAACCGGTGCTGAAGCACAGAGCGCAGACCTGTAACTAGGGGAGTGCAGCCTGTGCTGAAGCGCAGAGCGCAGGCCTGTAACTAGGGGAATGTAGCCGGTGCTGAAGCACAGAGCGCAGGCCTGTAACTAGGGGAATGTAACCGGTGCTGAAGCACAGAGCGCAGGCCTGTAACTAGGAGAGTGTAACCGGTGCTGAAGCACAGAGCGCAGGCCTGTAACTAGGGGAGTGCAGCCAGTGCTGAAGCACAGAATGCAGGCCTGTAACTAGGGGAATGCAACCGGTGCTGAAGCACAGAGCGCAGGCCTGTAACTAGGGGAATGTAACCGGTGCTGAAGCGCAGGCCTGTAACTAGGGGAATGTAACAGGTGCTGAAGCGCAGAGCGCAGGCCTTTAACTAGGGGAATGCAGCCGGTGCTGAAGCGCAGAGCTCAGGCCTGTAACTAGGGGAATGTAACCGGTGCTGAAGCGCAGAGCGCAGGCCTGTAACTAGGGGAGTGCAGCCGGTGCTGAAGCACAGAATGCAGGCCTGTAACTAGGGGAGTGCAGCCGGTGCTGAAGCGCAGAGCGCAGGCCTGTAACTAGGGGAATGTAACCGGTGCTGAAGCGCAGAGCGCAGGCCTGTAACTAGGAGAGTGTAACCGGTGCTGAAGCACAGAGCGCAGGCCTGTAACTAGGGGAGTGCAGCCAGTGCTGAAGCACAGAATGCAGGCCTGTAACTAGGGGAATTCAACCGGTGCTGAAGCACAGAGCGCAGGCCTGTAACTAGGGGAATGTAACCGGTGCTGAAGCGCAGGCCTGTAACTAGGGGAATGTAACAGGTGCTGAAGCGCAGAGCGCAGGCCTTTAACTAGGGGAATGCAGCCGGTGCTGAAGCGCAGAGCTCAGGCCTGTAACTAGGGGAATGTAACCGGTGCTGAAGCGCAGAGCGCAGGCCTGTAACTAGGGGAGTGCAGCCGGTGCTGAAGCACAGAATGCAGGCCTGTAACTAGGGGAGTGCAGCCGGTGCTGAAGCGCAGAGCGCAGGCCTGTAACTAGGGGAATGTAACCGGTGCTGAAGCGCAGAGCGCAGGCCTGTAACTAGGAGAGTGTTACCGGTGCTGAAGCACAGAGCGCAGGCCTTTAACTAGGGGAATGTAACCGGTGCTGAAGCGCAGAGCGCAGGCCTGTAACTAGGGGAATGCAGCCGGTGCTGAAGCACAGAGCGCAGGCCTGTAACTAGGGGAATGTAACCGGTGCTGAAGCACAGAGCGCAGGCCTGTAACTAGGGGAATGTAACCGGTGTTGAAGCACCGAGCGCAGGCCTGTAACTAGGGGAGTACAGCCGGTGCTGAAGCGCAGAGTGCAGGCCTGAAACTAGGGGAATGTAACCGGTGCTGAAGTGCAGAGCGCAGGCCTGTAACTAGGGGAATGCAGCCGGTGCTGAAGCACAGAGCGCAGGCCTGTAACTAGGGGAGTGCAGCAGGTGCTGAAGCACAGAATGCAGGCCTGTAACTAGGGGAGTGCAGCCGGTGCTGAAGCGCAGAGCGCAGGCCTGTAACTTGGGGAATGTAACCGGTGCTGAAGCACAGAGCGCAGGCCTGTAACTAGGGGAATGCAGCCGGTGCTGAAGCACAGAGCGCAGGCCTGTAACTAGGGGAGTGCAGCCGGTGCTGAAGCACAGAGCGCAGACCTGTAACTAGGGGAATGTAACCGGTGCTGAAGTGCAGAGCGCAGGCCTGTAACTAGGGGAGTGCAGCCGGTGCTGAATCGCAGAGCGCAGGCCTGTAACTAGGGGAATGTAACCGGGGCTGAAGCACAGAGCGCAGACCTGTAACTAGGGTAGTGCAGCCGGTGCTGAAGCGCAGAGCGCAGGCCTGTAACTAGGGGAATGTAGCCGGTGCTGAAGCACAGAGCGCAGGCCTGTAACTAGGGGAGTGCAGCCGGTGCTGAAGTGCAGAGCGCAGGCCTGTAACTAGGGGAATGTAACCGGTGCTGAAGCATAGAGCGCAGGCCTGTAACTAGGGGAATGTAACCGGTGCTGAAGCACAGAGCGCAGGCCTGTAACTAGGGGAATGTAACCGGTGCTGAAGCACAGAGCGCAGGCCTGTAACTAGGAGAGTGTAACCGGTGCTGAAGCACAGAGCGCAGGCCTTTAACTAGGGGAATGCAGCCGGTGCTGAAGCGCAGAGCGCAGGCCTGTAACTAGGGGAATGTAACCGTTGCTGAAGCGCAGAGCGCAGGCCTGTAACTAGGGGAGTGCAGCCGGTGCTGAAGCACAGAATGCAGGCCTGTAACTAGGGGAATGTAACCGGTGCTGAAGCGCAGGCCTGTAACTAGGGGAATGTAACCGGTGCTGAAGCGCAGAGCGCAGGCCTTTAACTAGGGGAATGCAGCCGGTGCTGAAGCGCAGAGCTCAGGCCTGTAACTAGGGGAATGTAACCGATGCTGAAGTGCAGAGCGCAGGCCTGTAACTAGGGGAGTGCAGCCGGTGCTGAAGCACAGAATGCAGGCCTGTAACTAGAGGAGTGCAGCCGGTGCTGAAGCGCAGAGCGCAGGCCTGTAACTATGGGAATGTAACCGGTGCTGAAGCGCAGAGCGCAGGCCTGTAACTAGGAGAGTGTTACCGGTGCTGAAGCACAGAGCGCAGGCCTTTAACTAGGGGAATGTAACCGGTGCTGAAGCACAGAGCGCAGGCCTGTAACTAGGGGAATGCAGCCGGTGCTGAAGCACAGAGCGCAGGCCTGTAACTAGGGGAATGCAGCCGGTGCTGAAGCACAGAGCGCAGGCCTGTAACTAGGGGAATGCAGCCGGTGCTGAAGCACAGAGCGCAGGCCTGTAACTAGGGGAATGTAACCGGTGCTGAAGCACAGAGCGCAGGCCTGTAACTAGGGGAATGTAACCGGTGTTGAAGCACCGAGCGCAGGCCTGTAACTAGGGGAGTACAGCCGGTGCTGAAGCGCAGAGCGCAGGCCTGAAACTAGGGGAGTGTAACCGGTGCTGAAGTGCAGAGTGCAGGCCTGTAACTAGGGGAATGCAGCCGGTGCTGAAGCACAGAGCGCAGCCCTGTAACTAGGGGAGTGCAGCCGGTGCTGAAGCACAGAATGCAGGCCTGTAACTAGGGGAGTGCAGCCGGTGCTGAAGCGCAGAGCGCAGGCCTGTAACTTGGGGAATGTAACCGGTGCTGAAGCACAGAGCGCAGGACTGTAACTAGGGGAATGCAGCCGGTGCTGAAGCACAGAGCGCAGGCCTGTAACTAGGGGAGTGCAGCCGGTGCTGAAGCACAGAGCGCAGGCCTGTAACTAGGGGAATGTAACCGGTGCTGAAGGGCAGAGCGCAGGCCTGTAACTAGGGGAGTGCAGCCGGTGCTGAATAGCAGAGCGCAGGCCTGTAACTAGGGGAATGTAACCGGTGCTGAAGCACAGAGCGCAGACCTGTAACTAGGATAGTGCAGCCGGTGCTGAAGCGCAGAGCGCAGGCCTGTAACTAGGGGAATGTAGCCGGTGCTGAAGCACAGAGCGCAGGCCTGTAACTAGGGGAGTGCAGCCGGTGCTGAAGTGCAGAGCGCAGGCCTTTAACTAGGGGAATGCAGCCGGTGCTGAAGCGCAGAGCGCAGGCCTGTAACTAGGGGAATGTAACCGGTGCTGAAGCGCAGAGCGCAGGCCTGTAACTAGGGGAGTGCAGCCGGTGCTGAAGCACAGAATGCAGGCCTGTAACTAGGGGAGTGCAGCCGGTGCTGAAGCGCAGAGCGCAGGCCTGTAACTTGGAGAGTGTAACCGGTGCTGAAGCACAGAGCGCAGGCCTTTAACTAGGGGAATGTAACCGGTGCTGAAGCGCAGAGCGCAGGCCTGTAACTAGGGGAATGTAACCGGTGCTGAAGCGCAGAGCGCAGGCCTGTAACTAGGGGAATGTAGCCGGTGCTGAAGCACAGAGCGCAGGCCTGTAACTAGGGGAATGTAACCGGTGCTGAAGCGCAGAGCGCAGGCTTGTAACTAGGGGAGTGCAGCCGGTGCTGAAGCACAGAGCGCAGGCCTGTAACTAGGGGAATGTAACTGGTGCTGAAGCACAGAGCGCAGGCCTGTAACTAGGGGAATGTAACCGGTGCTGAAGCGCAGATCGCAGGCCTGTAACTAGGGGAATGCAGCCGGTGCTGAAGCGCAGAGCGCAGGCCTGTAACTAGGGGAATGTAACCGGTGCTGAAACGCAGAGCGCAGGCCTGTAACTAGGGGAATGTAACCGGTGCTGAAGCACAGAGCGCAGGCCTGTAACTAGGAGAGTGTAACCGGTGCTGAAGCACAGAGCGCAGGCCTTTAACTAGGGGAATGCAGCCGGTGCTGAAGCGCAGAGCGCAGGCCTGTAACTAGGGGAATGTAACCGGTGCTGAAGCGCAGAGCGCAGGCCTGTAACTAGGGGAGTGCAGCCGGTGCTGAAGCACAGAATGCAGGCCTGTAACTAGGGGAATGTAACCGAAGCTGAAGCGCAGGCCTGTAACTAGGGGAATGTAACCGGTGCTGAAGCGCAGAGCGCAGGCCTTTAACTAGGGGAATGCAGCCGGTGCTGAAGCGCAGAGCTCAGGCCTGTAACTAGGGGAATGTAACCGATGCTGAAGCGCAGAGCGCAGGCCTGTAACTAGGGGAGTGCAGCCGGTGCTGAAGCACAGAATGCAGGCCTGTAACTAGAGGAGTGCAGCCGGTGCTGAAGCGCAGAGCGCAGGCCTGTAACTATGGGAATGTAACCGGTGCTGAAGCGCAGAGCGCAGGCCTGTAACTAGGAGAGTGTTACCGGTGCTGAAGCACAGAGCGCAGGCCTTTAACTAGGGGAATGTAACCGGTGCTGAAGCGCAGAGCGCAGGCCTGTAACTAGGGGAATGCAGCCGGTGCTGAAGCACAGAGCGCAGGCCTGTAACTAGGGGAATGCAGCCGGTGCTGAAGCACAGAGCGCAGGCCTGTTACTAGGGGAATGCAGCCGGTGCTGAAGCACAGAGCGCAGGCCTGTAACTAGGGGAATGTAACCGGTGCTGAAGCACAGAGCGCAGGCCTGTAACTAGGGGAATGTAACCGGTGTTGAAGCACCGAGCGCAGGCCTGTAACTAGGGGAGTACAGCCGGTGCTGAAGCGCAGAGCGCAGGCCTGAAACTAGGGGAATGTAACCGGTGCTGAAGTGCAGAGTGCAGGCCTGTAACTAGGGGAATGCAGCCGGTGCTGAAGCACAGAGCGCAGGCCTGTAACTAGGGGAGTGCAGCCGGTGCTGAAGCACAGAATGCAGGCCTGTAACTAGGGGAGTGCAGCCGGTGCTGAAGCGCAGAGCGCAGGCCTGTAACTTGGGGAATGTAACCGGTGCTGAAGCACAGAGCGCAGGCCTGTAACTAGGGGAATGCAGCCGGTGCTGAAGCACAGAGCGCAGGCCTGTAACTAGGGGAGTGCAGCCGGTGCTGAAGCACAGAGCGCAGGCCTGTAACTAGGGGAATGTAACCGGTGCTGAAGGGCAGAGCGCAGGCCTGTAACTAGGGGAGTGCAGGCGGTGCTGAATCGCAGAGCGCAGGCCTGTAACTAGGGGAATGTAACCGGTGCTGAAGCACAGAGCGCAGACCTGTAACTAGGGTAGTGCAGCCGGTGCTGAAGCGCAGAGCGCAGGCCTGTAACTAGGGGAATGTAGCCGGTGCTGAAGCACAGAGCGCAGACCTGTAACTAGGGGAGTGCAGCCGGTGCTGAAGTGCAGAGCGCAGGCCTTTAACTAGGGGAATGCAGCCGGTGCTGAAGCGCAGAGCGCAGGCCTGTAACTAGGGGAATGTAACCGGTGCTGAAGCGCAGAGCGCAGGCCTGTAACTAGGGGAGTGCAGCCGGTGCTGAAGCACAGAATGCAGGCCTGTAACTAGGGGAGTGCAGCCGGTGCTGAAGCGCAGAGCGCAGGCCTGTAACTTGGAGAGTGTAACCGGTGCTGAAGCACAGAGCGCAGGCCTTTAACTAGGGGAATGTAACCGGTGCTGAAGCGCAGAGCGCAGGCCTGTAACTAGGGGAATGTAACCGGTGCTGAAGCGCAGAGCGCAGGCCTGTAACTAGGGGAATGTAACCGGTGCTGAAGCGCAGAGCGCAGGCCTGTAACTAGGGGAATGTAGCCGGTGCTGAAGCACAGAGCGCAGGCCTGTAACTAGGGGAATGTAACCGGTGCTGAAGCACAGAGCGCAGGCCTGTAACTAGGGGAGTGCAGCCGGTGCTGAAGCACAGAGCGCAGGCCTGTAACTAGGGGAATGTAACTGGTGCTGAAGCACAGAGCGCAGGCCTGTAACTAGGGGAATGTAACCGGTGCTGAAGCGCAGATCGCAGGCCTGTAACTAGGGGAATGCAGCCGGTGCTGAAGCGCAGAGCGCAGGCCTGTAACTAGGGGAATGTAACCGGTGCTGAAACGCAGAGCGCAGGCCTGTAACTAGGGGAATGTAACCGGTGCTGAAGCGCAGAGCGCAGGCCTGTAACTAGGGGAATGCAGCCGGTGCTGAAGCGCAGAGCGCAGGCCTGTAACTAGGGGAATGTAACCGGTGCTGAAGCGCAGAGCGCAGGCCTGTAACTAGGGGAATGTAACTGGTGCTGAAGCGCAGAGCGCAGGCCTGTAACTAGGGGAATGCAGCCGGTGCTGAAGCACAAAGCGCAGGCCTGTAACTAGGGGAATGCAGCCGGTGCTGAAGCGCAGAGCGCAGGCCTGTAACTAGGGGAATGCATCCGGTGCTGAAGCGCAGAGCGCAGACCTTTAACTAGGGGAATGCAGCCAGTGCTGAAGCACAGAGCGCAGGCCTGTAACTAGGGGAATGTAACCGGTGCTGAAGCACAGAGTGCAGGCCTGTAACTAGGGGAATGCAGCCAGTGCTGAAGCACAGAGCACAGGCCTGTAAGTAGGGGAATGTAACCGGTGCTGAAGCGCAGAGCGCTGGCCTGTAACTAGGGGAGTGCAGCCGGTGCTGAAGTGCAGAGCGCAGGCCTTTAACTAGGGGAATGCAGCCGGTGCTGAAGCGCAGAGCGCAGGCCTGTAACTAGGGGAATGTAACCGGTGCTGAAGCGCAGAGCGCAGGCCTGTAACTAGCGGAGTGCAGCCGGTGCTGAAGCACAGAATGCAGGCCTGTAACTAGGGGAGTGCAGCCGGTGCTGAAGCGCAGAGCGCAGGCCTGTAACTTGGAGAGTGTAACCGGTGCTGAAGCACAGAGCGCAGGCCTTTAACTAGGGGAATGTAACCGGTGCTGAAGCGCAGAGCGCAGGCCTGTAACTAGGGGAATGTAACCGGTGCTGAAGCGCAGAGCGCAGGCCTGTAACTAGGGGAATGTAGCCGGTGCTGAAGCACAGAGCGCAGGCCTGTAACTAGGGGAATGTAACCGGTGCTGAAGCGCAGAGCGCAGGCCTGTAACTAGGGGAGTGCAGCCGGTGCTGAAGCACAGAGCGCAGGCCTGTAACTAGGGGAATGTAACTGGTGCTGAAGCACAGAGCGCAGGCCTGTAACTAGGGGAATGTAACCGGTGCTGAAGCGCAGATCGCAGGCCTGTAACTAGGGGAATGCAGCCGGTGCTGAAGCGCAGAGCGCAGGCCTGTAACTAGGGGAATGTAACCGGTGCTGAAACGCAGAGCGCAGGCCTGTAACTAGGGGAATGTAACCGGTGCTGAAGCGCAGAGCGCAGGCCTGTAACTAGGGGAATGCAGCCGGTGCTGAAGCACAGAGCGCAGGCCTGTAACTAGGGGAATGTAACCGGTGCTGAAGCGCAGAGCGCAGGCCTGTAACTAGGGGAATGTAACTGGTGCTGAAGCGCAGAGCGCAGGCCTGTAACTAGGGGAATGCAGCCAGTGCTGAAGCACAAAGCGCAGGCCTGTAACTAGGGGAATGCAGCCGGTGCTGAAGCGCAGAGCGCAGGCCTGTAACTAGGGGAATGCAACCGGTGCTGAAGCGCAGAGCGCAGACCTTTAACTAGGGGAATGCAGCCAGTTTTGAAGCACAGAGCGCAGGCCTGTAACTAGGGGAATGTAACCGGTGCTGAAGCACAGAGTGCAGGCCTGTAACTAGGGGAATGCAGCCAGTGCTGAAGCACAGAGCACAGGCCTGTAACTAGGGGAATGTAACCGGTGCTGAAGCGCAGAGCGCTGGCCTGTAACTAGGGGAGTGCAGCCGGTGCTGAAGCACAGAGGGGAGGCCTGTAACTAGAGGAGTGCAGCCGGTGCTGAAGCGCAGAGCGCAGGCCTGTAACTAGGGGAATGTAACCGGTGCTGAAGCGCAGAGCGCAGGCCTGTAATTAGGGGAATGTAACCGGTGCTGAAGCACAGAGCACAGGCCTGTAACTAGGGGAGTGCAGCCGGTGCTGAAGCACAGAGCGCAGGTCTCTTTGGGCGTCACCGTCACCGCCCCACGGCTCTTGCTTCTGGCTAAGAGAGTGCCAGGATTGGAACCCTGAAGCCAGGATTAATATTGCGGCGCTGCTGGAGCATCTGTTAGAAATGCCAGCCCAACACACTGCGCTGTGTGCAGATGATCTGGAGCTTCCACAGGACGCCAAAAGTCAGCGGTGGACTTTTTTTTTGGTGTTTCCGGGTTCATCCCATCTGCGTGATGTAATGATGACGGGAGCTAAAGGGGCCATCACACGGCGCATCTAAGCCCGATTATGGCCTTGATGTAGTGCACACGTATTCTGCAGCACTTTAACATTTCAGTCATTCACATAAGCCCTCGCCCCACTGGAGTTTATGATCTATGGACCTGATTCACTACCGATAGCAACTGCGATTGCAATAGCGATAACGTACGCTGTCTCACTATGATAGTATGCTAATCCATTGTGATCTCTATGCCGCCGCAGCACAACACATGCAGCCCACTTTACCTAACACACACCCGTAATGTTTAGCAAGACTGTGAAACCATCGGTACCATGGAGTACCATCGCAGCCTCACGCACACTTGCACAAGCTCTGACCTTACTCCAAAATTGCTAACATCCATGCACGCCATCAGGCCTTAGGCTGCGTAGGGCATCGCAGTGGCTAATTTATGCACACCTGCGTTTTGTCGACCAACCCCCCCGTCACCACCCCCAAACGACACTTTCTGTCAATCACTCTGCGATGAGTCTGCGTAGTCACTGCGCCCGCAGTGGCCGGCACGCATACTGCGATGCATATGCCTGCGCAGCACGTAACAATCTGCCAATGGCGTTGCTTATTAGCAGTGGCGATCCTTGCTGAATCAGGCCCTATGTTCCCTATCACATCAACACTAGGGTTAATTTTTATTTTTTTTTGGCTATGAACCTTCCAGCATTGTCTATTGAGCCCCACTGTTAAATATATGGCCCAACGCCAATATTTTAAATTGAACACCTGTGCCACCTGAATTCATGCCTAAAACCTTGTTGTAAAGGCCCCCTTACATCACAGATTGATTGCAGCAATTGTGCAATTTGCAATCGATTGTGTATAAAAATCTTTCCCTTTTTCAATCGATTTCAGAATTGCCACAATCGATTGAAAAAGGGAAAGAGTTTCATACACAATCTATTGCAAATTGCACGATTGCTGCAATCAATCTCTGATGTATGGGGGCCTTAAGTGTCAGATTTGTAGCCCAAGGATATTTAACCTTTGCAACACTACAGCTACTTATTCATCATGATCAAATCTGGTGTACCTTGCCCAAGACTTTGGTGGGGTACACTTTTTTGTTTATACCATGTTAACTTCGTGACCCGACTTGATCTAATGGTTATAATATCCTGTTCTGAATAAAAGCTGGAGCACCAATAAGTAACTTCAGTGTTCAGTCTCGATACACAGCAGCAGAGCCTCACACTCAGCAAACCTTTATTAACATAATATATGCAGCCACGCCTTTACACTATGACGCGCCTCCGGGGCACACCTCGCGGTCCCGCCCCCCAGATCGTTGAACATGCGGTGATATTAGCATATCGGCGGATGCCCCACCCCCGGCTGCTGAATATGCAGCGCTATTAGCATAACGACAGAGGCCCCGCCCCCCGCATCGGCAGAGAGAGCTGGCCGGCGGCCCCTCAGACGGCCATTTGTATCGCGGCGGCGGCGCAGGGACCCCCGCCCCGGGCATGGCCGGCTGGAAGGACGGCTCGGTGCAGGACAAGCACCGGCTAGTGGTGGTAGGAGGAGGCGGGGTGGGGAAGTCCGCGCTCACCATCCAGTTCATTCAGGTGGGTACTGCCGCTGGGGGCCGTCATGAGGTCTGCTGTTATGTGAGTGTGTGTGCTGGGGGCCACAGTGGGCTCTATTGGACAGTAACATGCTGGTTATAGGTGGGAGCTGGTCACCGGGTACCAGGGGCCCCAGAGCCAATCGCTGTGCAGGAAAGTGATATTTAAACAGCATAAGGAATGCTGCAGTGGTGGGGCCCCACACTAGGATATGTTGGACAGTAGTATGCTGGTCTATTGCTGGGCACTGGGGTGCTAGGGGCCCCTGGGTCCCTGTGCAGGACTGTGAGTGTGTCCAAGCATGGAATAAACTGGTTATGTGAGGTGCCGGGGCCCCAGGGGCCACACCATGCTCTGTTGTACAGTATGTACTGGCTATTGGGGAGAGCTGGGGTGCTAGGTGGCCCAGAGTCTCAGGGCTGTGCAGGCATAGAAGAGGCTGGTTATTTGAGGTGCTGGGGCCCCCAGGGGCCACACCAGGCTCTGTTGGACAGTATATACTGGCTATTGGGGAGAGCTGGGGTGCTAGGTGAATGTGTCCAGGGGGCATAGAATAAGTTGGTTATTTGGAGGTGCTGGGGCCCTGGGGGCCACACCAGGCTCTGTTGGACAGTATATACTGGTTATTGGGGAGTGCTGGGTGGCCCTGAGTCTCAGGGATGTGAATGTGTGTCCATGCATAGAATAAGTTGGTTATTAGGAGGTGCTGGGGCCACACCAGACTCTGTTGGACAGTAATATGCTTGTTATAGGTGGGAGTTGGGGTGCTCGGCGCTGTGAAGGAATGTGATCCTTTGACTCTGGGGTTGTAAATCTAGCAGTGACCTGGATGATATTTGCAGGGGTACCTGGGGACGGGGTCTCATGGGTGTATGGTAGCAATGACTGTAACCAGACTGGTAACGTTGGTGTTCAGGGCTATACTTAAGGGCAATAAGAATCATTATGTACCCCTATTGTTCATGTACCCTGATTATCCAGCACCCCACTGTTATGTGCACAGGTGACGAATGTTATGGGGAGCCCCGCATGTTCATTATTTAGTGGCAGATGTATGATCTGTGGGGCTCCAGCAGGTCGTGTTTATATGAGAGCAAAGTCTTCAAACCCCCCCCCCCCCCCCAAGTAGTTATCATAGCGTCATCACCCCGTATAGATGTTTGTTTAACCCCCTGGTTTCAGATTGGGGAACACACTTGTAACCTGTAACTTATAAACTTTTCAACCTTTCCCATTTGTTTACAGTAAATGTGAAATGCAGACGAGCACACATGTAATACCTAATTACTGTTAACACATGTAATCATAGTGATGAAACATGTCTGTGCACACTGCAGTGAGATGCTAGTTATTACAGGGGGGGGGTGAATAGTCTCTACACCCTGTACCGTCACTGGGGGTCTGTGCAGGATGCGTCAGTTTATGAGGGGCTAAGTGCAGTTTATTTAAAGGGTTTACATAAAACCAATTAGCTGTCCTACTGTGCTATGGTATCAGTAACTGGGCCAAAAATAGTTGTGTTGTATAAATGCAAAGTGAAATCGGCTATATGAGAGGAACTACTGCTCCCAGCATGCTCTGCCTGCGGTAGAACCACAGGTTACCGCAGCTTGTGCAGCACTGTAATACTTCCACTTGTCCTTACCCTCTACGTGGGCTAAATGAATGGATGAGCACCTAAATGCCAGCTTTCCCTCTGCAAATTGTAAGCCTTTGTGGTCAGGAGCCTTTTTGGTTTTTTTTTGCTCTTGTGCGGTTACTGAACTCTCTTGTTATTTGTGTACTTTAACACCTACATGTAAGAACACAGAGTGCTTATTGCACTCGTAGTGTATTAAGTCTATGTTACAATCTTGCCATCTGAGGTCCCACCAAGTGGCATCCTGTGCTCTACATGTTACAGGGCACAGGGTGTGAAAACACGAGCTGAGGGGTGCGGCTGATCGTTTGGTTTATACGTGTCTTTATCATGGGACAAAGTACGTTCTGCCGTGGAGCATAGATCCAAGCAGGTGATATTTCTAATCCTGTGGCGTTATGGGGATACTTCATCCTATGCATTGGTCTGTAGTTGGGATTTTTTACATAAATATACACAGTAAAGCCACACTGTGGCCATATTAGTCACCATAGCAAGGTTCTGTTGCTATGTATCGCTGCACCTTTTCATGTTGATTGAATCATGCTTCAAACAGGAAAAAAAAAAAATTGGCAGAGTTTTTGGTTGTGAAAGTTCAGTTTGACCGACCGGTGTGTGTGTGAGAACCTATGCTCACATTCCAAAGAACTTGCAGTAATTGTCAGGACCCGTTCCGTGTAGGGAGTGTATAATTTCACTTTATTGCTTGCTCGTAATAAAATACTCTTTGAATGTTGCTGCCCAAAGTCTTGCAGACCTGGTCTGTGATACATGCTGGGTCAGTAATCTTTATTGAGCCTAATCCCAGGAGCCCATTGGCCAACATGACAGAAAATTTACTGCAAGCTTCTAACATTTGCGGTTCATGTCAGTGGTCAATGGGATGGCAAGTCTACCTTGGTACTGTATCGTAAAACATCCTGCTGCCTCCTAATGTTCACTGATTTCTCAATTATACATTATTTTGTGCACCCCTCTCCTATTAACGGATCAGTGGGTTAGAATGCTAGTTAGGTCATGTTCATCAGGACTTTTCAGCACCATTTAGCTCCCCGATGATGGCGACTTAGTGATGCCAATATATATGAAAGTGAAACAAGTGTTTTGTGGGTTTTTGCTGCAGATGGAACGGTGAGATGGACGACGTGATGCTAAATCACATGGAATGATACATAGCACCACTGAATTGTGTACAGATGGCGCAATGTGTCATGCCTTCGCTGGGTACACACATCGTATAGTTTTAGAGGTGATGGTCTTCAGACCCTGCATTATCATCTTACAAAGGGCCCTTTAGTCCCCTTAGGGAGCAACAACTTTCAGTCCATTCTGCAGGGCTATGTTTGAACCCTATCCCTTAGGCCAACCATGGCTCCCTTCAGGAAACATTTGCTGCTCTGCCTAAAAGAAGGAGCATCATGAATGTTCAAAAGGCCACCTCAGTTTCTGCTAGATCTCAGGAGCTCTTGGCTCATTAGGCTGTAGGTCGCGTTTCCTGATCAAACGTGAAATCAAAAGTACTATGTTAGCGTTCCCGCTAGGCTGTTTTAGCGGGGCGCCGCGCCCTGCCCTATTTCTAAAGGGCACAAAGCACCCTGCCCTCCGGCGCGGCGCCCGCCGAAACAGCCTGCGGGTGCCGTCCCCACCCATGGATTGCAGTGTCCCGCGGGTGGTAAAACTGCGGTGTAGCGGTCACCGCCGGTGAATGGATGCCGGGCGCATGCTCCCAGCATCCACTGACAGCAGCGCTTGGGGGCAGCCCGCCATGTCCGTTTGTTACGGGCACGCCCCTAAGAGTGACGAAAAGGGGACGTGACTTAAAGACCCGCTGCCTTTATCTTGGCCACGCCGCCTTTTTTGGGCACACACAGATGTGCCCTTTCTCTAGGTCTGTCGCTACGACAACCAGATCTAGACTGAACACAACTATGTGAAGGACACTAGGGAGATGATTGAATTCTTATGCAGCAATTTAGCTATTCAATTGATGTCCGTGACTAGCCCCAAGGCTGTATTTATGACGGATTTCATTAAGTGGGGCTGGTGGCGCTAATCCCGTGTATTCTCGTGCAAAAAAGAGTGGCCTTCGTGGGAATCTAGCTCCCAGGCACTTATTTTGGAAGCTAAATTCTTGCATAATAATTGATTCGCCCCCTAGCAGATCACAGAAACTACATTTATTGAAAGACTACAGCACAGGGAAGCAGTTATCTGTATATTTTACTGGCAAATTATAATTGCTGGAGTTTTCCTTTTTAATGTAGTTTTTCATTTTCTACTTCAGGGTCCATAGGGTATCCACAGGATACCTTGGGGTATAGGTGTGACGTCAGTCGCAGGGCACCAAAGAGTTAAGCTTTCAGCCTCCCAGGATGCACTAGGTCCCCCTCCTATACCCCGCCCCCGGGCCAAGGCACCTCAGTTTAGTTTGGTGCCCGGCCGGCGTCGGGTGCACCTGTCGGAGTGGGGGCTAGAAGAGCCCCTGAAGCTTTCTTCAGTGCAGCTGTGGCTGCACATCTGGATGTACAGCATGGACAGTCAGTCCTGACGTCCATGCTGTCTTCCCTACACCCCCGCCGGTACCAGAACGCCGGCACCGATCCGGGGATGCTGGTGAGCATCTGGGGTCACAGCTAGCGGTGACCCCAGATGTTCCGGACCATGGCCGGATCCAAGGGGGACAAAGGTAAGCAGCGGGGTCCCGCGCTGGGTCCCCGCTGGTCACATGGTCCTAAGTCCCCAGGCAGGGGGCTCCCTGGGGACTGGCTGCAGCGTGGAGCCAGGTACTGAACCTGTGCTTTCCACTACCCCCTGGGACAGCGGACCGCAGCAGAGCGGTAGCGCTGCGGCGTCCCAGGGGTTAAATGCATGCCAGGGGAGCGCGCCTTCCCTGTCTCACAGCCGGCGCCTCCCCCGCTGCACACAGCCCTCTCTGCACTGTGCTGACTGGTCCTGTGTCAGCGCTCCTCCCCCAGGCCAGCTTCTCTCTGCTCCTCGGCGGCCATCTTCTCTGCAACGCATGGTGAACGCTGCTGGAAGTCTGGAAGGAAGCATCGTGGTCTGGGTCCCCCCGCATACCTCTCCTCCGCTGTGGCTCAGGTCTGTGTATGCAGCGCTGTGTCCTACCAGGCCCTGTGTCTGTGTAGTTGAGTGATCAGCGCTGTTAGTGCAGGAATTGTTATTTCTCTGCATTGTATGTGACTGTGCTAGCGCTGCCTGTAACTTTTCTTCTCTAAACTGTCAGCTTTATTACTGTCCCTGTTCTTTCTGCTAAAGCCCTTGCGGTGCGGTGCTGCAGGGTGGTCTCTCACCTATTTAATACTTAATTGGTGAGAGAGGTCACATACGTGGTGCCATCATGTCTGAAAGTGATTTTCCCCTCTGGCTACAGTGTACCACGTGCAAAGTACAGTTAGCGGAGGGGGAGGGTAGCGCGGAGGGCCTTTGCCGGCAGTGTTTGTCCATGGCGCGGCCTATTACGGTTACAGCACCGGTACAGGAGCCGCCCTGGGCTTGTTTCGCTCAGGCGTTAACAGCTTTAGTGGGCCAGTTAGCTCCGCAGCCCGCGTTTACTCCGATGGGTTTGTCCCAGCAGTCTGTGGTGTCGTCACCCATGCAGGGGTTCCCACGACAATTGGTGGTACCCCACAGTCTCCCTATTTCCCCACTCCCGGGTTCTCAGGAGCCAGCGTGGGTTAACTCCCTGACGAGTTCTGTACAGCACTTGTCGGATGTGTTGCAAGGGGAGTCTGTGATGCGGCCTCATAAAAGGCCGGTGGCGTCTCTGTCCGCTCCTTATGAGGATGACGAAGGGACGTCTGATGATGGGGAGATTCTGGATCCTTACGATCAGGAACCTCTCCATACTAAGGACGCTGATGCTAAGTCCAAAGTATATATTCCTGGACTTATTCGGGTGGTCCGCACAGCCTTGGTGATTGAGGACGAAGTTCCCCCAGCGGCTAAATCTAAGTATGCCTTTTTCAAAGATGTGAAGGGCGATGCCACAGTCTTTCCTCTTTCGGGTCAGTTGGTGGACCATTTAGAGGAGGCGTGGAAACAACCTGGCAAAAGATACCAGCCACAGAGACGCCTGGCGGTGGCTTATCCGTTCGCAGATAATTATTTTGCTAAGTGGGAATCCCCTCCACAGGTGGATTCTCACGTGACCCGTCTTGTCCGTAGTGCCACATTGCCGATGCCATCCATGTCCTCCCTTAAGGATGCTACGGACCGCAAGGTAGAAATCTGCCTGAAGTCCGCTTATTCCCTTGCAGGGGGGGCAGCACGGCCGGCTATGGCCATTTGCTGGGTTGCCAGAGCGATGGAGCGCTGGGCGGATTCATTAGAGGCTTCTTTTGAATCCGACTGTCCGGCCGAACAGGCGGAGTTGATTGGCAATCTCCGTGATTCGGCCACCTACATCAACGAGGCGGCTCTAGACATTAGTACTCTGGTGTCTAGAATTTCTTCAGCAGTGGTAGCTGCTTGTCGCACCTTGTGGCTGCGATCCTGGAAGGCGGACGCAGATTCCAAGAAAGGTCTGGAAGCGTTGCCGTTTACCGGAGAAGTTCTCTTCGGTCCGGATCTGGATAAGATTGTGGCCACGCTGGCGGCAGCCAAATCTGCTTGTCTCCCGTCGGCCGCTGCTCCTTCTGGTTCTGGACCATCGTCCTTTCGGTCATCTAGGGCCCAGGGCAGGCCCAAACCACAGTCGTTTCCTCGACAGGCTGGCCCTAAGAAATCGGTCAAGCCCCGGAAACAGGCATGGAGTACCAGACGTCCGGCCCCCAAGCCGGATGACAAGCCTGCGGCCTGACGGTCCGGGTCTCCCCTTGGGGGATCCCAGGGTGGGAGGCCGCCTGCTGCAGTTCTCCCGGTGTTGGTCGTTCACTACGACAGACACTTGGGTTCTGGAGGTGGTCTCCCACGGGTACGCCCTCTCCTTCCGGCACAGACCCCCGGCTCGATTCTTCACCACGGGTCTACCATCAGACCGGAACAAGGCTACGGAGCTGCGGAAGGTATTGCACACTATGCTCCAGGCTGGAGTTATAGTGCCTGTTCCATTCTCCCAGAGGGGCCAGGGTTTCTATTCAAATCTATTTTTGGTACAGAAACCCAATGGGTCATATCGTCCGATTCTCAACCTCAAAGCACTCAACAAGTCTTTGCGGGTCCCGAAGTTTCGGATGGAGACCCTACGGTCCATCATTCTGGCGCTGGAACCTGGGGACTACATGGTGTCATTGGACATACAGGACGTTTACCTGCATGTCCCTATTCTTTTGCGCCATCAAGAGTTCCTTCGGTTTGCAATCCGCAGCGACTACTTCCAGTTTCGGGCGTTACCTTTTGGCCTGGCGACAGCACCACGTGTTTTCACCAAGGTGATGGCGGTCATGGCGGCTTCTCTGCGGCTGCAAGGAGTCCGCATGTTGCCGTACTTGGACGACCTGTTATTGGTGGCAGGATCTCCAGAGCTCCTGTTACACCACTTGGACCTGACCATTGCACTGCTGCAACGGCACGGCTGGCTAATCAACTGGCAGAAGTCCACTCTAATCCCGTCTCGGAGGATTCTGCATCTTTGAGCCTTATTGGACTCGGGACAGCAAAGGATCTTCGTGACGGAGGACAAGATCTCTGCTTTACAGTCAAGGGTGCGCAGTTGTCTGCACAGCCGCCTGGTGTCCTTACACTCGGCGATGAGGTTACTGGGCTCCATGGTGTCTGTGTTCGACATGGTGGAATACGCCCAGTTTCACTCCAGACCTCTGCAGCACCTGATCCTGTCCAAGTGGAACGGGCTGCCTCAGTCTCTGAAGTTCCAGACGATTGTGCTCACCCCGGAGGTTTGCCTGTCCCTTGCGTGGTGGTTAAAGACGACCCACCTCAACAAGGGACGTCCGTTCTGGGATCCAAATTGGGTCCTGTTGACAACGGACGCCAGTCTTCGGGGCTGGGGAGCAGTTTCGGGTCCACACTTGTTCCAGGGCAGGTGGACGCCGACAGTAGCGGAGCTTCCAATAAATATCTTGGAACTCCGTGCGGTCTTCAATGCTCTCCTGCAGGCACAGCGGTTTCTCCAGGGTCACCCGGTGCAGGTCCAGTCGGACAACGCTACCACCGTGGCCTACATAAACAGGCAAGGAGGAACTCGCAGTCGGGCGGCTCTCGTAGAGGTCTCTCGGATCCTGGTTTGGGCGGAGCGCAATCTTCCGGCCATATCAGCGGTCTTCATCCCGGGAGTGCTAAATTGGGAGGCGGACTTTCTAAGTCGCCAGGACGTTCATCCAGGGGAATGGTCCCTGCACCCGGACGTTTTTCAACTACTGGTGGACAGGTGGGGTCTTCCAGAAATCGACCTCATGGCATCCCGGCACAACAACAAGTTGCCGGTGTACGGGTCTCGCACAAGAGACGAAGGGGCGTCTCTGGTGGATGCTCTGTCCGTCCGGTGGACGTTCCGGTTCGCATACCTGTTCCCTCCGGTCTCCCTTCTTCCACGGGTAATCCGGAAATTCAAACAGGAAGGAGGGACGCTCCTGTTGATAGCTCCCGCGTAGCCCAGACGGCACTGGTTCTCAGACCTTCAGGGTCTGTCCGTGGACAGTCCTCTGCGGTTGCCGCTACGACCGGACCTTCTGTCTCAGGGTCCTTGTCTTCACCCGGACCTGACTCGGCTGTCTTTGACGGCGTGGCTGTTGAGACGGCCATGCTGAGGTCCCGGGGGTTTTCCAGCTCTGTGGTGCGTACCATGTTACGAGCTCGGAAACCGTCTTCCGCGGGGATATACCATCGCGTGTGGCATACGTTCTTCCAGTGGTGTCGACCGAGAGGTTATGCACCGCGGGAGTTTCATCTATCTCGGATTCTCGCCTTCCTGCAAGCGGGACTAGATCATGGGCTTCGCCTTGCTTCTTTGAAGGTACAGGTTTCGGCCCTATCTGTCTGGTTTCACCGTAGGATTGCTACAATCCCGGATGTGCGCACCTTTATGCAAGGTGTTCTCCGTATTCAGCCGCCCTTTGTTCCACCTGTGGCGCCTTGGGATTTGGCTGTGGTCCTGAGGGCTCTCCAAGGACCGCCGTTTGAACCACTGGGCTCAGTGGATCTTAAATGGCTAACAGCTAAGACTGTTTTCCTTCTGGCCATTGCTTCGGCCAGATGTGTTTCTGAGTTAGGGGCTCTTTCTTGTAGACCCCCTTTCTTGGTTTTTCATGGGAACAGGGCAGTGCTCCGCACTCGGCCCGAGTTTCTTCCCAAAGTTGTTTCCCAGTTTCATGTTAACGAGGAAATAGTTGTTCCGGCCTTTAACTCACCGGGTCTTTCCGTGGGTGAGGCCTCTTTGGATGTTGTGCGGGCCTTAAGGACTTATGTTGACCGCACTTCTTCGTTTAGGAAGTCGGACGCTTTGTTTGTCCTCTATGGCTTCCGTAAAAAGGGTTGGCCTGCTTCAAAGCAAACTTTGGCAGCCTGGATCCGTATGGCTATTTCTGAAGCTTATCTTCATGAAGGCCTACCGGTCCCTCCTTCTCTGAAGGCTCATTCCACTAGGTCTGTGGGTCCTTCGTGGGCAGCTCGACGTGGTGCCTCGGCAGTTCAGATCTGCAAGGCTGCTACGTGGTCTTCTGTCCATACCTTCGTGAGGTATTACAGGTTTGACACCTTCGCCTCTCAGGATGCTTCCTTCGGGCGGCGGATTCTCCTTTCTGCACAGGAGCGTCCCCACCCTTAAAGGATACTGCTTTGGGACATCCCCAAGGTATCCTGTGGATACCCTATGGACCCTGAAGTAGAAAATATGAGATATGGTAAGAACTTACCCTTGTTATCTCTATTTCTACGAAGTCCATAGGGTTCCACAGGACTCCCGCCCTGTCGCACCTGTGCTGCAGATGGGCTTTGCTCTGGTCACCGGTTTTCCGTCTCCCTCTGGTGAGAATGTGATTCTTGTATGTGTCCAGATCTTTGTGCTCTCTCTTCCTTCTCCTCCTCCGGCCTATGGCTTGGTAACTAACTGAGGTGCCTTGGCCCGGGGGCGGGCTATAGGAGGGGGACCTAGTGCATCCTGGGAGGCTGAAAGCTTAACTCTTTGGTGCCCTGCGACTGACGTCACACCTATACCCCAAGGTATCCTGTGGAACCCTATGGACTTCGTAGAAATAGAGATAACAAGGGTAAGTTCTTACCATATCTCATATTTTAACTTTATTTTCTCCAATTCCTCCCCCCTTCACCCTGTATTTGCGCATCATTTGGGGTTGCTTCACTTTGACCCCACTTTGACCCCTTCTTCCTAACGTCTTGCTGTATTTAGTAGGTTCTTCCTCCTGAATGGCAGGAACCTCTAATGGTCCTCACTAGATGAGCTCATCCAATCAGGAGCCAGCTATCCTCTCAGGTCATTGTGCTAACTATCTCCCCTCTCTGGTGCACGGGCAACTTATTCCCAACTGATTCGCTGAGTTTGTAGAGCTGCCCTGTAAACACCTCCTGAAGTACTAGCGTAAAGAGGGAGAGAAGTGCATTAAAACTGAGCTCATGGTGAAATCGGGTAATAAGCAATTTTGGAGCATATAACAAGTGTGACATATCAGTCTTTGGGGTCTATTTACTAAGCAGTGTTAGGAGACAGAGTGAAAAGTGATAAGGTGCCAGCCAATCCTCTCCCAGCTGTCATCTCACAGGCTGTGTTTGAAAAATGACAGTTGGGAGCTGATTGGCTGGCACCTTATCACTTTCTTATCACTTTTCACTCTGTCTCCTAACACTGCTTAGTAAATAGACCCCTTTATCACATAATGCTCAGCAAAAATGTCTTGGGACCTACAATCGTAGGTGGTAATGGGTAGGTTGGTTAGCAAACCGTGAGCATCGCAACCGGTGGGCGTCTCAATACATATCTCGGCAGATGCGGCATTTGCCTATTAACTCGAGTATCTGTGTAAGAGGACGTACAGTCGTGACAGGATTAGTGCACAACACTAAATCAGGCCCTTAATTGACAATGACTGCAGCAGATATTTTCTGAACGGTTGAACGACGTGGTGGCAAGACGGCGGAGAATGTGTTAATTATTTCGGGGCAGTGAGGTGTCCTCCCTGGCCAGCACCGTCCTAGTCCTGCTTGTGACGCCATGACTGTTTCTGTGGTTGGATGTGACACAGCTGTTGTCCAGGCAGTTTTGTTTCTGGCTGTCATTTGCTGACCTGTCACAAGATCCGCACATTCCCCCTCTCGCATGTTGTGTTTTCATTTTTAGCTGCATAGTTGGCGTACGGGGACTTTCGGCCTACCAGCTGGGAATTAGTGCCATAGGTAGAGAAGGGTGACTGTTTTATAAATGGAATACTTGCTGTGTCTGCAAGGCTTGCAATCTATTCTGTGGGCTTTCGGCACCTGACGAGAGATGTCACAGATAACGCAATAAATTCAGGCGCCATATGTAAAGTTGCTCCTTGAACAAATCGCCTACATACTTCATAAATAATGCAATGGAAGCTACCCTTAGCTTTACCATGGTAAAGTTAATTGTAGTAAGGTAGCCTTGCAGAGCAGTCGGGGCAGCACATGTTTTCAGGATTTCTCTGCTATGCATAGTAGTGCGCTGCAATGGCTGGGCTGCGTATATATTTAGGCCCACATGACTGACCTAGATGGCGCAGCAGCTCATATTGGAACTCTTGCTTTTGCCGCCGACAGAACGCTTGGCGCGGGTAAGTCGCAAAAAAAAAAAAAAAAGTGTATAGTATATAATGCATAAGAATAAACATTAATCTTTGCCAAAACGCTATGAAGCAATCTGACACTTAGTAGGAGCGTGGGCCCATTTCCTGGTCATATCTGAGGGATTGTTGCTAAAAGATTGATTTTTGGTTTTTACTTGAATCTGTCCTATCCGGGAAACTCTGGAGAGATGTGTATTTGGTGTTGCCCAGTTCTGACTCTTGGCAGTCTGGCTTATCCCGATGGCTGCCCAAGCTACAGTCTATTCACTCCCCGCTAAATAACTTCTCACAGCAGTATTTAAGGTTACATAGCCAGAGAAATGCGTCGTGCTCTAAGGGCGGAATTCAATTGATTTCACGGCCCGCATCTCCCGTCTAAAGTGACAGGAGATCGCGGGCCGCTATGCAATTGTGCCAGCTTTTCACGCTGATCGCGCCCATAGAGGTCAGGTTTAGCCGCGTAAAGCAGCTAAACCCGACCAAAGTGCTGGGCGCGATCGCGAAAAGTGATGTTTGGGCGCCCAAACATGTCACTTTTTGCACATTTCAGCTCTCATCCCCCTGGGGCTGCGAGCTGAAATGTAGCGCTTGGCAGCTGATCGCGCCCGACAGGGGCAAGAATAGAATAGCTCCGTCGGGTGCGATAGGGGATGAAAAGAATTGAATTCCGCCCTAAGTGTCACCTCAGGAGTGACTCTAAACCATTTGAACGAGACTACTAAACAACTGGGGGTAACATAGGACTTTCTGTGCGGGTTAGAAATTGCCACTGATCACGGAGCCGATTTTACTCCTTGCGTATGATAATAGTGCTCCAGCCAATCAGCTTTAAACTGTCATCTGTTTGAAAAATGACAGTTGGGAGCTGATTGGCTGGAGCACCATTTATCATACGCAAGGAGTTTTATCACTCGTGAATGATGAAACGCGTTGATAAATGAGGTCTTAATGGATCATGGTCCTGATTCATGGTCATGCAAACCCCATGTGCAGAACACGGCCTGCTTCGTCGCACGCAGTTCCCTTGAAGCCGTTGATTGACAGGCTGTAGCTGTTTGGGGGGAGGCCACTGGGTCAATTTTAAAAAACGGGGGCATATCGCCCCGTTTTGTGTACGTGCCTCAGCCGGGGTATGCACAGATTTCCTTGCTCTGGCAGAGGAGTTCTGGCGGCCATGTTGGGTAAGCTTAGGCTTACACGGAAGTCCGATGACTGTGATTATCACGACCCAATGCTGCGTCCTCGGACGTGGTTCTCGGATCTGCGATGCCGGCAGAAGGCTTTTTTTTTTTTTAGTTTTGTTTTCAGGCGCCTCCTGCCGCAATACCATATTTTCCCATCGACTCTGAATCACCCCATGTTTCATTTATTTACTTTGTAAACCAATAAATGTACATTTTGTCAATAAAACGATAAGTGGTAGGTAAATACTTCGTGATATCACAACCGGGGTCATTATAAAACGTCTAAAGATAAATATGGGGAGTATCGTGAATAAGTAAAAACACAAACTGGCTATTGAAGCTACTAAGGATAGATATATCGGACAATTATAATTAATAAAAATATGTGGCGAAATTTTCCTTTTAAACCGTTCAGGGACACTTTGATTTAGTTCCGTCCAACGTCCCCTCTTGGTTCCCACGAGGGAGGGGTACCAAGAATTGACGGTTCCCACGAGGGAGGGGTACCAAGAATTGACGGTTCCCACGAGGGAGGGGTACCAAGAATTGACGGTTCCCACGAGGGAGGGGTACCAAGAATTGACGGTTCCCACGAGGGAGGGGTACCAAGAATTGACGGTACCCACGAGGGAGGGGTACCAAGAATTGACAGTACCCACAAGGGAGAGGTACCAAGATTTGCTTCTGTGGCATTGAGCTGGGTATCCCTAGGTGGTGTTTGGCCCCATTGTAAAAGATTGAGGGGTCTAGTTACTAAGCAGTGTTAGGGGACAGAGTGAAAAGTGATAAGGTGCCAGCCAATCAGCTCCCAACTGTCATTTTTCAAACAGCCTGTGAGATGACAGTTAGGAGCTGATTGGCTGGCACCTTATCACTTTTCACTCTGTCCCCTAACACTGCTTAGTAACTAGACCCTGAGACTGATGCTAAGTAACCTATCCCTTTAATGAAGAGAAGGGAGTACATAACATTACTACATGTAGTTTGCAGCATATCAGGTTTGAAAATGTTTGCAGCGATTTTTTTGCGTTCGTATGGCTGGTGGTTTGTAACTCGCCCAAAAGCATGCTGGATGAATTTATCCCTTCAAATAAAAGGGCACTATCTTGACGTGTAACTTGTAAGGGCCTAGCTGGTGTTATGTTGCATAGATGCAACTTTACTGATGTTCTCTAACTCAGTCGGCCATTTTTCCTGCAGACAGCATTGACCGAGTAGTTCTTGGTACTGCCTGTAATATACTGTCCTGAGGTAGTGAATGCAGCAGGGGGCTCATAGACTGATCTGCTCCTACAGACCGCGGATCTAGACACATTTAGGGTTTATTTCCTCGCTTTGTATTTCGGTGCAAACTTTAGACCAAACAACATACAGTCGGCAATTGGCTTTTAGCGGTCTAGCGCAAGTTTAGGCAATGAAAGCCGGTATCTGGCTGCTGTGGTTTAGTGTAAAAATTACAAGGTTAGTAAATTATTTCAAATGAATAAATAGGAGAAAATAACTATTGTGAGCACCTAACAGGACGGAGTCTATGAAAAAATCGTATCCTCATTAAGAAAGGGGGAAAAAAAATGTTTTGGGGTCATATTTAGCAATATTTGCAGGATATCCCCTGATAATAGCAAATATTTAGGATCCCCTGGATGTCCCAACGCTGATATCTTCTACGGCTCCTCAGTTTCCATCCGTAAATGCCGCTGTTATGCAGTCAGATTTACTTCACATCCTGGAGCTTGGCCCCAAACTCGGTCCTCAAGGCACCCTAACAGTCCAGGTTGTAAGGAAAACCATGCTTGAGCACAAGAGCCTTAATTAGTACCTCAGTCAATTTGATTTAACCACCTGTGGTCAAACCTGGATCTCTCTAAAACCTGAACTGTTGGGACTGCATTTGGGAACCTCTGGACGGGCTATCTGAGCCCATCTTCCAGCAAGGGACATATGGTAAATTTGCGTGAAAATGTCCTTTTTCCCAATGCTAATTTAGGCGGGAAAAAACTCACATCCGCATTGATGATGCGGATTGTGATAAATATCCCCCTTATGGCCGGTACACACTAGATGTGTGTACTGACCTTGTTGGCAACGGATCCCTGCGGGCTGTCGGCTTCGGCAAGTGCATACACACTTGCCGATGCCAGAAGCGACACTGCCAGAGACATAGCGGGTACACACTGGCCAGTGTGCCCGATATGTCGCTTCGATCAACCGGTTCGGACAACCTATCGCTTAGTTTGTACCTGGCCTTAGTCTTAGCCAAATGTTAACTTTGAAGGGGGATTTTAAATGTGCCAAATGGTCTTTTATTTCCTTCTATAACCTGATATTAATAAAGGTGTGTAGTTATCACTCTAGGTATTCACAGCATCTATTCACCGGCGGTGACCGCTGCGCCGCAATATTTCCTACCCACGGGACACCTGCCATGTTTTTGCCACCACAGGGGTAGAGCGCATTCTGCCCTTTTGAAATTGGGCAGGGTGTGGCGCCTTGCTGAAACGGCCTAGTGGGAAGGCTGGGGGTGGGGGGTGTATAATATCCTATATAATATATGCCTGTATCTGGAGAGTAGTGATGTCACTGGGTGTACGATGGGTCAGTGAGGTTAGGACACGCCTGGATAACAGGATCACCTCACACAAGCAAATTGCTAACACTCATATTGCAACCGGTCTATTATAAGGCATATTGAACCGCCTGCTGTAAAACCGGAGGATATTCGAGGTCTTCGTGGAATTCTATGACCTGTATAAAAGCAGTCCTCATACAGCCTCGTGCTTTTACACGATAACAGAACTTATTGGTGACGTACAATGACCAAATGGTTTGGGATCGGGATCCTTGGCGGTCAGAATCCCAACACCGGCACCCAGACAGGGTTAGGATACCGACACCTTGCTGTAAATTTCCTAAACCTAAAGGCGCCCCCCCCACCCACAACCTAACCCTCCCGCTAGTACCTAACCCTCCCCATAACCCCTCTACTTACCGTCGGTCGGGATGTCAGTGACAGGATTCCGGCGCCTGCATTATGAGCGCCGACAGCCGGGATTTAAAAACCGTCCCTTCCACATTATAGAGCAGAGGGTACTTTATTTCCGTTCTATCTTGGCGCAAGCTACTAGGCCCGGCCGTCACACAAGTCCTAACACACAGTTTGGAGAGATTTGATGTTTTTAAGTATATTTTATTTTATTTAAAAGCTGAACAACAAGTTTACTCCTGCAACATGTTTAACTCTGTATTATTGTGAAATAATGTGTTTTTACAGACATAACATTACCAATCCAGGATCTGCGGGTGAGAATGTGACGTAACCCGTCAGTAATGTAGTAATGGGTAATTCCTGTTTGATTCCTGTTGCAATTGCTTTTAATACCCAATATATGAACCTGTCATCACTGGCTTAAAGAAAACCTATGCCCTCTTCTTGGCATCCATACCGCTCACCTTATGTCCCTCTTGCCAGCCTATCGGAGTTAAGATTGAAAGCTCTGCGGTGTAATGAAGGAAGGAATCGAGTAATGTGCACTGCCAATCTTGCCGACCATCGCCATGATTGCCGGTCGTCTAATGTGTACCCAGCCTTAAGGTGAAGATGGGCAGGAATCCTTTGTCCAGGGTATTGGGGTTACATGGAGAACAGTGACCTTAATGACTTACAGTGTTACTGTTGTCACCAATAACCATGGTGCTCTAGAACACAGGTTCCCAAACTCGGTCTTCAGGACCCCAAACAGTGCATGTTTTCCAGGTCTCCTCACAGAATCACAAGATAAATAATTAGCTCCACCTGTGCAACTTTTAAAATGTGTCAGTGAGTAATGATTACACCTGTGCACCTGCTAGGTGACCTAGAAAATGTGACCTGTATGGGGTCCTGAGGACAGAGTTTGAGAACCTCTGCTCTAGAACATTGCTTCCATCGTTTCATCTTTGCAGACGGGAGGGGGGATACTTACTAGGAGGCCTCAGCCCAATCCCGAACGTGTCCATCCGTCTGAGTTTATTTATTGTCTGTCTTCTGGAACACACAAGTGTGAGCTTACACTAAGGATTTAACATCCTGCCTGCAAGTCACTATGTACACAGAGCGTGTGTCACCCTTTTGTACTCTGAAATGTCACTTGCTGTGTAAATATTGAGATATATTTACTGGTATACCTTTGATCTTGCAGATCTCCCTGGCACTCTATCTTAGGAAACTATAGCTGAAGGTCGCGGATACCTGCACAAGCCTTTTAATAGCTCTTTTTGCTGGTCTTTAGTACAAATATATCCCTGTTGTTCAGGATGTGGATGGGTTTTCTGACAGATGTTTGTACTCCCTTGCCTAATGCTGGTCCTCTTTTAGACTCTAGGTTCATTTGATGTGGGAGGTAATGCCTAAAAACACTGGCGGTTCCAGGTGTGTTCACATTGTGTTTTGTTGCTTGAGATGTATTGCTATAGATATTTATTTGATTTTAATAGGATGCCTGCAGCATGTGTTTTATCTTACAAAGGAGTGCACAAGTCAGATCTTTAGGCTCTCTCCTTGGGTGAGCTATCTTTAGTGTTCATTCTAGCACCCTGCACCTGTCACGACCCGTGCAGTTCTTCTTTCCTCTCTGAGGTTTCACACTCTGTTCTGGTGCTTCTAGCACACTCAGCTGAAATACAGGCCAGAGTGTTCTAGAAGTACCAGAGCAGAGAGCGACACCCCAGGCAGGGTGCTAGAATGAACACTATATCTTCATTTAGAACCCTACCAGGCATACAGGATATCCTTGTGGTCTTGCTTGTGCCCGCCACCTCCACTGCTCGCTCCCTCAATCGCGCTCTGGCTGGGAGCGTGTGGTTTCGCGGGTTAAATCAATTGAGGATGATGGGGCGGAAATTGCTATCCAGGCTCCATTACTTACATTTGTAACTGTGTCCCCTCTGTCCCGGCACTGGCCAAATGCCCCTTTTGTAGAACAACCCAGTTTGTGAAGTAGTTACCCCTGGGTGGGCACACCACTGGCACATGCCACCTTGTGGCATCTATTAAGCGGTGGGATTCCAGTCTATCTTAGTACTGCAATATGTGCCATTTGCCCATGTTGGTAATGTCGGGAAGTGTTTGAATTGACATACATTAAAATTGATTAAACACCCATTTAGGATGATTATCACAGAGCAAACTTCTTCCCCCACCCCTAAGATGAATAGGCTGCTGTGTACGATAAACGAATGGGTCTAATGTGATTGAATATTCCCAATAGAGTGCTGTATAATATGATCGGTGCTATATAATTAAATGATCATGGTAGAAATTAGAATATTCTTGGTTAAACTTCTTAGTCCCTGCTGCTTCCAACCCTCCCCCCCCCTGAAGGACCCTACACAGGTGAATTATCTTTTAGGTGCTCGCGCCCCCTTATGGAATTACGGGATGTAGTCTGGAAGCCGACAGTCTAAATGCCGACTTCCAGACTTTCTATTCCCAGCGTGGTACTAATGACAGGCGTCGAAAACTTAGGTATAGGGCTCCCGGGGGGGACCCCCCAGGAGGGTTAGGTTTAGGCTAGGGGAAGGGGGAGGTTAGGGTTAGGCACCCCCTGGGGGACTTAGGTTTAGGCTGCGGGGAAGGGGGGATTAGGGATAGGCACTTGGGGGGGAGGTTAGGGTTAGGCACCCCTAAGGGAGGGTTTAGGGGGGAATTAGGTTAGCGATACTTACCTTAGGGACGATGGGTATCTTCACCCTCGTCTGGGTTGCCGCTGTCGGGATTTGAACCTACTACACCCGGAATTATCTGGATAGTGTTTTCCTTAGCCAGTGATTCTTCCAGATGTCTGCAATCATTTCCCATACATCTGCCCAATAACTTCTTAATTCACTTTTCTACAATAAACATCACTCAGCGGGATCCGAAATATTCCTCGCGTTACTGCCCTCTACCTGGCGCTACCTGCCCAGCCCCATCTCGCAATCTTGTTTTAACCAATGGAAACCTGCGATAATCCCAACTGAACTTCTCATCACAGCCAGTATCAGTGTCGTATTGAAGTTAATGATCGGATTGAAACGGATGGGATCATTATCGCCCATAAGAGAAGTCAGGCTTTTCTCTCTGAATGCTCCATCCTTCTTCCCTGCATCATATTATGTCATGTTTATGTTCTAAATTGATGCCAATTTCCACCCGTAAGAGCATTTATTTTTGCCTCTTCGTCTGTTTGTGTGTATGTAGCCAACTACCTATTTAGAGTGTAAGCTTTTTGGGACAGAGCCTCTTTCCTATTGTGTTTGAATGTTTGTCAGGAAGTGAGATGATGTATACATTTTCAGGTGCCACATTATTCAAATTTGTGGGGAAAAAAACGATACTCTGTAATAGCGGAAGATGAGCTATGAAGACCCTCATGAAAAACGAAGATCTAAATCCAATGAGCGTTCTGTGCGGACTGCAGAACTGCCATTGATCAGTACATAACTGCGTTACAACAAGGTGAAGTAATATGGCCCTCATTCAGATCCGGTCGCAAGCGCTGTGCACTCGCAACTGGGTCGATGTTAAGGCCTTGCGCACGTGCAGCGGCCGCACTGCGTGTGCACAAGCCCCGGCGCGGGAGAATTTCTCTCGCTCCGGAGCTCACTACAAAAGAGGCGGCTGTCGATGGTGATCGACAGCTCGCCCCATTTTGTAGGCGGGGCGGTGGCTACACAAATGGAGGCGTTCTGACGGAACGCTTGCCGTTTTGTGGGCAGCCGCACTGACATCAGCAGTGATGTCAGTGGGGAGCTTCCTGCTCGATCAGAGTAGGAAGCTCCCTGGGGCTTGCGGCTGTCGAGACCCAACCTTAGGGTCTGGTCGCAAGCCCCGATTGTCTTGACCATCGCGACCATCAACCTGGTCGGTTAGCTAGCGACCAGAAGGCCGCACTTGAAAAGGTAAGCGGCCGCCCTCATTCAGAGCGAGCGCTCGCTTCTTGCGTCCGCCTCTGAATGAGGGCCTATGTCTTTTTACATGTATGATGGTCTTCCTTCTAGCACCCTGCTCCTGTCACAACCTGTACAGTTCCTCTATCCTACCTGGGGTGCAGCTCTCTCCTCAGGTGCTTCTTGCTGATGCAAGAAGCTGCTGAGAGACAAACCAAAGTGTGCTAGAAGCACCAGAGCAGAGAGCGACACCCCAGGCAGTAAGGAGGAACTGCACAGGTTCTAACAGGTGCAGGGTGCTAGAATGAACACTAGGAGTTCTCACGGATCTCCAATGGTGAGCTGCTCTGCCTTGTTGGGCGCTGGTCTCTGCTTCTGCCATGTTGGGCACTGTTTGGGGGACGAATTAAATTTTTTGGGTGCCCATAAATGTTGGGAGCTGGACGGGCGATGCCGATGTGTGCCAGTGCCGAACTTATGGCACATGTCTCGCCCAAATGTACTCGGGTAAGTTGCATAAAGCATCTAGACCCGTGCAAACTACTGGGCGCAATGAGTTTGGGCGCCCAAAAGCCTGACTCAGGAGGGTGCGAGCAGAAATAATGGGCGCCCGTGGCAATCGCGTCCAGCGGCACAAGTCATTGAATGTCTCCCATCAGTTTAGACAGGAACTACGGCCGCATTAAAACAATTGAATTCACAAAATGTGTGAAAAAAGTGCTCTCTTTAGTGTGTGTGTTCCCCCCGTCACCATGTCACTCACTGGTGCCCCTAGGGGTGATCCGGCTGCTTGTTTTTGTTTTTACTGAGCTGTCGCTGTGGTTTTTTTGCGCGCTCGTTCGGTGGTCACATTGAAGATGATTGTCTCTCTGCCAGCTAACTAACAAGGAAACTGAAAATGGCTGTTACCACAAACGTGTGGGAGCAGCTTGTATAGTGTGTAAACAACATTTTATTTTTATTCACCTTAATGTAAGTTCACCACTGTGATTTCCACCATTGTAACTTTCCAGTAACTGTAACCACAGCCGTGTTTGGTGGGTGCCCATCATGTAGGGAGATTACTCCATCAATTGGCAGCACTTCATGATTAATCCTACATGAAATATTTAGGGGGTGTATTTCGGGGACAGTAGTGTTACTTAAGCCTTCACTAGCCCAGGGGACGCCTTTAACAAAAAGGAAATATTAACGCTGTATAGTCTGCACTGTGATTTTTTTTTTTTTTTTGAGGGGTACGCAAACTTGGGGATAGATTTACTGTATATACTCGAGTATAAGTCAACCCGAATATAAGCCGAGGTACCTACTTTTACCACAAAAAACTGGGAAAACTTAATGACTCGAGTATAAGCCTAGGGTGAGAAACGGCAGCAGCTGGTAGTGCCCCCAGTAGTAATTCCCCCTTGTTGTGCCCCCAGTAGTAATCCCCCCCTTTCAGTGCCTCCAGTAGTAATCCCCCCCCTGATAGTGCCCCCTGTAGTAATTGCCCCCTGGTAGTGCCCCCAGTAGCCCCCCCCCCCAGTAGAGAGAGACGTAATGAGAATAATAAAAAAAAAAATCACTTACCTGAAACTCCCACTCCTGGTTCTGCCGCTAACAGCTCCTCCGGCTGCTTTGCATGGGAGAGACGTCATTACTCATGACGTCTCTCCCATTACCCACTGCGGGAGCCGGAAGATGGCTCCCGCAGTGGGAGCAGCAGCAGCCGATGAGAGTCTGACAGACTCTCAGCGGCTGCTGATTACAGCAAACACACAGCTGCCGGCTCCGGCGGCTGTGTGTTTGTGCCGTGTAGCGCTGACCGAACTCCGTCCGGTCAGCGCTACACTTCACTCGAGTATAAGCCGAGGGGGTACTTTTTCAGCACAAAAAATGTGCTGAAAAACTCGGCTTATACTCGAGTATATACGGTACTAAGTCTTCTAAAACAGGCAATTGGAGGTGTTGGTTACAGCAACCAATCAGATTCTGTCTTTCATTTTGTAAACTGCAATAGAGAAATGACAGCAATAATCTGGTCGCCATGGGGAACGTTTGAAATTTTCATTTTTAGAAGATTTAGTAAATCTAACCCCCTTGGATATTGCGGTCGAAGGGTGGCGGGATAAGGATTCTATCCTAGACGGGAAAGCCTTACAAATATATTTTAAAGATCACGTTGTGAGTAAAGCTGGGTACACACCATGGGACGACGCGTCCCAGCGATGCAATAATACATCGAGTGTGCCGTACACACACTGCGCAATCCATCGTACACCGGCACAAGGCATCATTACATGCTGCACGTAGCTACACCGCGTCCTTCATTCCTTCGTACCATCTGCCGTGCGTCACAGATCAGGTGTACACACTATTCAACGTGTTCGATATATCGTTCCAATCCGCGTCAGAATGGTATATCGTATGATACATCAAATGGTGTGGACCCAGCTTAAGGCACATTGGGAGACCCTGCCGCACCATCCAGTGATAGCTGTTATCTTATGGTATATAGTTAACCAGACGAGCGCTCTAAGCGTTAGGTGAGAAAATCATTAACTGGGGGGGATAAGGTGAAGCTACTCGGATGATTTGAGAGTCGCTGTCAACAAGGCGCTTTTCTGTAACTGCTGGTGTTGTATGAAGCCGGCTACACAAGCCGCAAATGCTGCACGTTATCTTGCTACGCTTCATTTTACCTTAGATTGCTGCCATTGACTGTAAGAGGAAATACGGTTTTGTCACAAATACTGATTTTTTTTTTTTATTTTTTTTTTTTTAAATAGAACATGTTAACTACAAATAACATTAGCACTTCCGGGGAAATATAGTTGCCTGTGCGCGCCTGATTTCCTGTCTAAAGTGACGGGACGATATTCAATTGTTTGTGCTGATGAGGATGGTTAATGAGTGCCTATTATTTATCATGCATATTGCGCCCAAATGCACTGGGTTTAGATTTGCTAAGTACTAGACGCGCTGCGATTGGGCACCCAAAAGCCAGACTTTTTGCGGATTTCTGCTCAGGAGGGTGAGCGTAGAAGTAATGGGCGACCACGGCACTCTTGTCCATCGACATAGACATTTGAATTGCTCTTGTCATTTTAGAGGAGAGCGGCGGGCAGTGAGGAGTAATTAAATTCCCCCCTTGTATCCGTTCACGTCTGTGAAGTAATTTTCCTCCGTACTGTGCTGCCTGTGCTTGGGACAAGCTGCTGCATAATATACTGTTAATAAAAGCACCACAGGGCCCAAGCCAGAGTAAGGAAATGGCAGAATAAACTCAGGATGAAGCAAGGTACTACGTATGCAGTTTACCTCCATAACCAGAGCAGCCATTAAAGTGCACCTGTCTCTTGTACACAGCGGAAGCAGCCATTTTGCTTGTTGAACCAATACTCGTGAGCAGGCAGCCTCGGAGGTCACTAGGGGTGTTCCTGAGATGCAAAACTGACCTCCACGAGGATACTGTAACCCGAAATGGTTCTCCGAGGGTTTTCCTTTAATTTGCGGAGCGAAGATTCGTCAGTGTGCGTTCTGTGCCTCATGCCTCAGTGTTCTCAATAGCATCTAGTGACTTGATAATTGCTGCCTATATTATTGGTGAATTATAGTGTAATGTGTTTCTACGCAGAGTGCATTGTAACCTGGGGGGTGTGTATAAATCAGGGGTCAGGGAACTTTTTATCTTTTACCCCAAAATATATTTAGATACGACGACGTTACCCCCTTGATTTGAAAGGAAGAAAATCGTATAGCAGTGTCCCCATATAGTGCCCCTGTAGTAGTGCCCCCATAGTTGTGCCCCCATAATAATGCCCCTGTAGTAGTGCCCCGTATAATGCCCCTGTAGTAGTGCCCTCATATAGTGCCCTCATTTAGTGCCCCCCATATAATGCCCCTGTAGTGCCGCTTGTACAAAAAAATAAATAAACACCTTAATCCCCGCTCCTGCATCCGCCGCCGTCCTGCCTGCCCGGCTGCTCCTCGGAACTATGCATAAGAATCATTGTATATTATAGAATGATTCATATGCATGCCCGACTGTCCGTCCATTACCCCCAGGAATTTAATTTTTACCCCATGTGGGGGTAATTTACCCCTGTTCCCCGACCACTGGTATAAATAATAACTTTTCCCCACAGCCTCCTTTTCCAGTGACGGAACCGTGTCGTATAGATCCGGCTTACGCTCCATGCTAACTCTTCGCTGGGGCTTCCAGTCGGCTGTAATCCTAGTTACAGCGAGCTCTGGAAACCTGATCGTCAGAAAGGTATTTCTCTCCCCCCCACTAGCAGTTGTGAATCATCCCAGGTCCCTCTCTGCCTCTGAGCACTTGGCTGGTGTTCAGGGCACTCGCTCCAGGCTATGAAGTAATGCTTCATAGTAGTTGGGTCCTGCGGGAATCTTGGCTTTGCCGCTGAGTGACTACATCGCTGTGATGTCACCAGTGGCTTTAACCGCTTGTTTGCCAGTTAAATAAATCTGTTTCTCTTGCTGCCATTAAGCAGTGTTTTCAGAAGAGTTTCATTGAACCAGATGAGATGTATAACCCACGCTTAGTTATACCCTTCTACAAGCTGCATGGCAGGTATTCATGCCATATATGTATACAAACAAAGGGCTCGATTCAATTACCCGCGATGTAAATAGCGCCGGGAGATAGCTTCCGGAATTATTCAATTGTGCGCAGTGTTTAGTCGGAGAATGCCCGTTCTCGCGACTAAACACCCTGTTTAAGGCGCGAGAACGGGCATTCCCCGACCTAACTTCCCGGCGCGATGCTGTTTTCCAGGCGCGATGGGCAGAAAACAGCCTCGCGCCGGGACTTTTGTCGGATTTCTGCTCGCATCCCCGAAGAAATCCTTTGTCGGGGTTAGCTGCACGGTGTATTGAATAGCTCCGGGAGCTGATTCCCGGCGCTATTCACTTTGCGCAGAATAGAATCGAGCCCAATGGCTTTTGCTAACGGCACTAACAATAATATACTGCAAATCTGTGTGTATCTAGCGGATAAAAGCATGGGACTTTGTTCACATTTAGATCGAAACATTTAAGCTCCGTGCGTCTGAATTTGCCACAATTCACTTGTGCGTCTGAAATAGCAACTGCGACTCTCTGCGAACAAATCGGGACACCTACGCAGTAAATAAAACAATATTAAAGCTCTCTGGATGTACCCTCAGAATAGGGGATTGCAATGTATGGGAAGTTTTATTAATTATTAGTAATTATTTTATTAACTTTTTTTTATTTTTGTGACTGTAAATCTGTTTTTAACCTTTTTTTATGAAATTGTGCAATGGCGCTGTTACTATTAAAACACTAGCTGAGGTTTCATGCAGCACTTAATTATATCTCCCTACTTTCTGCTGAGGGCGGATTTTGGATCTATTTCCGTAGGCTGTCCAACATTGTCCCGTGCGCCATTTATCAGAAGGTGACTACAGTGCTAATTAACCTGAAAAGCAGCGATTGACGGATCGTCATGAGAAAACGTCATATTCTAGTTAAACAAATGCGCTTGTTAGTGTTTTTTGCACAGAACTCCAGTGGTAACGTTATAATGGTCAGATCAGTCTGTCAATGGTGGGCAGGCTCCACCCACTGGTGTCACATGACTAGTTATAAAAGTGTCATGCCCAGCATTGTCACTGCAGAGAGGAAGCTGTAATAGTTTTATTACCCCGTATATAGAGAGGCTATTAGTTCGTAAAGTGTTGAGCTGAGGGAACAGAGCACAAAACAGCGATGCCCAAGGACGCAACAAGAGGAGTGCAGAATTCTGAAGAAGGGTAAAGAGTGTCATGATCCAAAGAGCTTACAATCTATTGACGGGTTGTTTCTGAGTCTGGTATAGCTGAAGATGTGAGGGTAGTGTCAGGCGAACGGTTTCCCAGCTGGGTTTCGTTCCCTCTTCACGTTACTGGGGTTGATTTTAAATGTTTTTTTTGGGTGCCAAAGTACAATGGACGACTGACCGTAACAATTACATTTTTTCTCTTTGGGCGCCCAAAAGCTTGGGGTGTAGATGCGTATCGCCGCTAACCGCGTCTAAAAGTCCTGCTTTGGGCGCCCAAACAGCCGACTTAATGCACATTTCTACTATCCACCCCAATTTAATTGCTCCTTTGTGCACCCAATAAGAAAAAGCTGCAGCAAAAACAATTGAATGAACCCCCCCCCCCGAGTCGCCATGCAAACGACTGAACCCCAGAATGTGTCACACATCCCCTGACATTAGACCAAAGCCCAGAACTTCTGTAATACGCAATGCTAGTATAAGATTACCCTTACACATTCATACGGAAAAACTTACATCAGACAGCGGAGGTAGAAATAGGGTGAGGGTCCCTTTAAGAAGTAGCAGGAGTGAGACTCCAGTGCTTTTGGGGGCCCCTCGCTAGGTGCAGGGAGTTCCTCTGTACATTTACCAAAACCCGGACGTGGTGACACCTGATCTCGTGGGTTTCTGTACATTCATCTGGGGCCATCGTCGTGTCTGAGAGATAATGAGACGACTGAAATAGTTTCTAGTATGTAAATAAGAGTGAGCCAGAGACTCCGAGGGCCGAACGTGAAGGGAAAAACCGAACTGGAAACCCCCTGTAGTTTATATTGTATAATATTGCTTCGTTAGCGTACAAGTCTGCTGAACAGAAATGAAGAGGTTACTGATATAAACGTTAGAGCCCATCGCTGAAACCTAAATGGATCAACGTCAAGTGCGCCAATCAGTCCTCTGAACAATTTGTCAGTATTGGGCTCCGCTTTACGCTTGCGGTTTATATTTTAGTATTTTGCCCGTTTTTTATTTGTAATCATTTTTTGCACTGTTTGAGAATAAGCCCCTGACGTATAAACTGCTGTAGCGTTTACTGTGAAGCCGTTTTGCCCTCTGTGTTGTAATGTGCTGAGGGCACGTTATGCCGGCCCGTAGACGGAATGTCAGACTAGGTCAGCAGCTGCTGCCCCGTGTCTGCTGCTCGTTTAGGGTCTCTGTAGACGGCAGTCCCCCCCAGAGCATAACTATAAGGGTCTTTAATTAGATGATGGAATCTTAATCTCCCTGTCCCTAAATATACTGTATACGTCATATTGGATGGGGTAGACGTGTCTTAATTTAAATGAAACCTGTCGCTTATTTTTATTCTACAGAAATGGAGCTGGGGGGGGGGAGTAAGTCCTGAATAACTGTCCTATTAAGCTGTATAAATGTAAGTGTAACACTGTATCTGCTGAGGATCATTGTCCGTTTATTCCGTCAGCCCCACAAATGTAGATTGCTGAGGAGTTACCCGACAATAATAGCACCCGTCCAAATAATGCTTCTGCCAACTTAAGACAGTCTCTGTAATTAAATGGAAAGCTACAAATGAATATTTAATGCCAAAAATGAATGTAGACCCCTTATGCACTTATGTATGAAATAATAAAATCTTAAATTGGTTTAATGTCCTTCCAATTGTTTTTTTTTTTTTTTTATCCTTCTACAACAAATAAAAAATACTGAAGCTGGTTACACACCTGGACGACCAGGCGACGCGACGTAACAATATATTGAATAGCTGTAAACACTGTACAGTAGTGCGATAGATCGTTATAGGTCCAATGGTAAGGTGCGACCACCCAATTCATCACACAATGTGCCCAGCATGGTAGAATACGGTACCCCAATCTAGCCAGCTCTTCAGACGATCCCTCTCAGATCATCTTGCGATGTCCTTGGCGAATGGAGACCAGCACCAAAAAGCTATACTTGAAATAGTATTTATCTAGCGTGATGCTGACATAGATCAGGGAGTGAGAGATAATCCTTTTATTGTGCTCTAGCCGTAAATTATGGCACATTTTCCATAAACCTCAAATTGTGCAGTGTATGCACAATTGGGCATTCCTGCGGGTCGTACATCTTTTGGTTGGCCAGTCAGAAGATATTGTTGTCAGGTAGCGGCCTAGGATCGGCCGTTACTCACCTCAGCACCGGCTTCCCCTGACCTCTGGAGCGGTCAGACGCCAGGTGCGGCGGCGAGTGGTGCGCTGAGGATTATACCTGGTGTCTGCTAGGACATCCATGTGCTGCTCCGTGATTTGGCTTCTGCGGTTACCGTCATGGACGCAGCCATGACAGTCTACATCACCTGATTAGCCCTTTACCCAATGGTAGCATTCGTTGCTGACACGGTCTTCCAATGGACTGCAATATCTTGATAGAAACCTTATGTCGTGACGGTTACTGCCAGCGGCACGATATCAGGAAGTGTTCTTTAATATTTTCCATACGTCTTATTTTAAACAATTCCTGGCAGGAATGACGACCTCACATAATTGTGTGCCCTGCGTTCTTCACAAGATTACTTCCTGCATGGTTTCTGGTCGTGTTACTTTTTGGCTGTCGGTGAGACAATGTTCTGTATACCACCTAGGTAACTACATACCTTTCTCTGCAGGATGGGCTATTATTTGGCATGGTCCCCATGAAGGGATGTAAGGAATTGCCCCTGGCTATTCGCGTAGCACAGCGTAAAGCTATCCTACATAATTGGATTACCGCTGGACCACCCTCATTGTCGCTTCTTCGAAACAAAACTTTTTGATGTTTTTAATGTGGATTGGTTAGAAACCTCTTTAGATAATGAACAGTTAACTCTGATTTTTATTTTTTAATACTTGGAGAAGCCAAGAATTTGAGATTTTCTGAGCTATACATTGTGGTATGAACATTGAATCTTCCTATTATAGATAACTAGTTAACAAATTCAAGTGACCATGGTCATTCCTCATTTTTGGCTGGTGTCCTCGCTGCTCCCCCTGGCCTTCCCACCCAGATGTTTTTTATTGTGTTATCTCTTTCGGTTATACAATGAGTTAACATTACTAAAAAGTTTCCCATGAATGATATTGCTCATGTATTATTAATAGGCTTTTCACACCAAGCCTCTGACTTGGGGCAATTCGGGTCCTGGCCTAGTGTGAAAGGGTCAACCCGGGTTGTGTGTCCCGAGTCCTCGACTCCACTACCACGGTTTTTCCCAGGACCGACCCGGACATAATGCAGTCTGAAAGGGGAGACCCAGTTTATTGGAACCGTTTTAAGTTTTTAAAAGCTCCTGAATAGCTGTGGATGCAGATACCCGCCTCAAGGGGACGACCTGGGAATAACCTTGGTCCAACATGCAGTGGGAGAGCTGGTGTGACACGGCTTGAAACTGTGTACATTTGACCTGTTTCACACCTGCGATGTAGGTGTGAAAGTAGTTTTAAGTGACTTTGGACGATTTTGGTAACCTTACAACATGCTTCCTTCCTTTCACTGACTGCAAGGTCATGCTGGCCCTTGTAGTTCATCAAGAGCTGCAAATGTACGCATTGCCTAGGCCTGTTCTAGGGGGACCCCTTAGCCAGTGCATGCAAGTAAGATGTGCTGCACCCTCTGGCCACTAAGTGGCAGTGTTGGAAGGTTGTTTTTTGCTGATCAGTGTCTCTCCAGAAACCACTGTTATTAAAGGGGACACAATTTGTAAATTAATGTGGTGGCTGAAAATGCTGATCTGTATTTGTGGGTAACTGCACCAGTTGCCAAGGACATTAATAAATCTGATCAATGATGTACGGCCCAGTATTTCCTACTGTGCTGAAAAACCGTGCACCATATTATTCCTGCTGGATCTCTGTGTACTCCAGGCAGCTGGAAACTATTTTAGGCACGCACATTTTCATACTGGATGCAGGACCAGACCCTTCCTAATTAAGTAGATAAATGGTTTACTTGTCTGACGTGTGCGGCTTTGCTGGCGGTCAGTAAAGACATTCAGAGCAGTTCGTGGCCTCCTTGTCTAGATGTTATTGATTGCTTGTGTAATTCATTATGAGGTATGAGCACAGTTAATATTCCAGCAGCTTTAATGCTCAGAGTAATTGGACTCTAGCACACAGTAGGGACAGCAATTCTGTAGGCTAAACAACTCCTTGCAAGAATGCTCCCAGGGTTGGAGGGACACACAGTGAGCGCAGCAGGAATATACCGCACTACTTTGGGCGCAGGAATATACCGCACTACTTGGGCACAGCACATGAAAAAGTGCTACCTCTTTCGCGCATACACGTTGAGGCATCAGGTACACTTAAGTTGCTTTTGTTTAAAGGAAAAATAGGATGCTCTACCAATTTATTGACACCATGAAAAAAAAATAATTCTAAAGTAGGTGCCGGTGGTCATCTGACTGTGAGACTTTTAAAGTTCACATTTGATTTAATTTGCAGACCGACTTCAGCTTTTTCCATTACCACTCCCAATACCATTGTAATTCTAAGGTGAGATTTTACAATGTTACCCAGCGTATATTATTCAGTTTCCTTTTTTTTTTTTTTTCATTACTGCAGAACTTTTCCTTGTGTTTTACAGTAGATAAATGATCCCATAAATACTATTAAATATTCCCGCGTCCCTCTTTATATGGCCGCAGATCTTCTCTGTATACGATGAGCGCCAATGCGTGTGATACGTTGTCCCGTGAATCTGGATGGTATACAGCTTACAAGTTTGTCGATGGGGTCGGGACAGGAATAATCTGAGATTGGAATAGAAAGCGAGCACATTTCGGAGGACTATGATCTGCGCTGACCTGAGCTTCACTCTGCTATAGCAACGCAGGAGTAGCAGAGGACGCGCTGTATCATATGCAGGATACCTCTGATAAAAGGCTGCGGTGATGGGCGGAGAGTGATTTTTGGTCACTTAACTCCTTTGGCGTTAGGGACAAAATCTGTTGTTTCTACGTTCCTGGGTGTAAAGTAACAGATGACTCAACAAGTGCTCCAACTTCCTCACGCTGACAATATCGGGATCCACACTGGTTCTAGTGAAAGTGTAATTTATACCCAACTCTGCATCAGGAACTGCAGTTTTACCAGAGATCCTTAGGTACTTGGTGTTATTTCCTAATCCATGTGAGATTTACAGTGCCATCAGGCACATTTATAGTTCAATTCTACGCCCATCATCCATGGAGAAGACTTCCGTCAGGGAAGCGATGAGGTTCCTGGTAATAATGGCGGTATGTCCTCCTGTGGTAAATTTGTCCCATGTGCTTCCAAGGACCAGACCTGAAGGTATGGACCAAATGGATGGACACACACTTGGGGGCCGAGGACAATGGGAGGAGACAGTAAAGGCTGTCGTCTGAGGGAGCTAATAGCAGTGGGGGAGACCTTTTAAAGGCCTTAGAGGAGTTTTTCAGATCCATCTGAACATAACGCAGGTGCCGCGATCCCTCTATATTAATACATTTCACATCATGGGGCATATTCAATTGGGCGTAAGGTTTAGCAAGGTAAAAAACCTTGTGCCCCTCGCTCCTCAGGTTTTTCAGCTCGGACAACCCAGTGGTGCGTAAAGAAAAAAAAAAAAAAAGCACTTACCTGCCTGGTGGTCTCCGTAGCTCCCAGTGGCCTTCCCTCCATCTTGTCACTGGGGAGGGGGCTGCTGGGAGGCTCCGGAAGCTGCAGGGAGGCGCAAGGGCTGCTGGGAGATTTAGTTCTCCCTGCGCCCGTTATGGGGGGGGGGTACACACACCAGGGGTCACACGTAGTCACTCATACACACTTACTATCACACACTGACATACTCACCGCTGCGGCCGAAGACCCGGATCCTGACGCTGGATGCAGAAGACGCCGTTTTGGAAGGAGAATAATTAAGGACGAATTAAACTAATTGGAAACTTAATTAGTCCCTAAGGGGGAAGGGGGGTGTTGCTGGGGTCCCAGAGAAAGTCCCGTTGATTTTTTTTCTAAAATGTAATGATTTTAGGAAGGATCAGACTTGCTCTGGAGGTGCGAGGGGGGGAAAAAACTCCCCATATCTAATTAAATAGCAAAAATCCTGCACCTGCAGGAAAAACCCAGCAGGTGGGTATTTCTGCTAATCTCACACCTAACTGAATATGCCCCCAAATCTTCAACATAATTATTATATACATTATTGGCACTGCACCTGAAGGGGTAATCAAATAAAATTTTTTTTTTTATTTTATTTTTTTCCCTGTGCAAGCGCACACTAAGCCCCAGGAGATGGTGACTGAATGAGAATAAAATGACTGAGTGTGCCAGATAAATACTTGTCGGCCTCAGAGAGATAGGTGCCTACCCATTAGGCGACCAGAAAGTCTGAACATCTAGCGTTCAGACCTTCAGGTCGCCGAGGTGCGGTGCCCGCACTAAACGGCGTTCACTGAACATCATTCAGTGCAGGAGCCCGACCTCCTATCTCTGAACATGCCGAAGCTGACGAGCGACGTCAGGTTGACGGGCATGTTCAGTAGACAGTCTGAGACGGCAAGGACCCAGCGTGCACGCGCATCGCTGGTCCTTGCCGGCTATCCATTACCCGACTTGTGAACAATCTGTCCAAAACTTCCTGGTTTTGGTGGGATTGTTCACAAAGTCGGGTAATGGATAGGCCCCTTTAGGGAAGATGACAGATGATATTCCCTGTATCGAAAAGGTGCTCCTGAGCTGCATCTTTGCATCATGCCGGGAGTTTTGAGGAAGCTGGTGGAAGGTAGAGCAAGGATGGTCCTAGTCGGTTCCCGTTGGCAGATGAGAGCATAGTTATGCAGTCATGCTACAACTAGCAAGGGAAGAGCCTTGTATCCAACAAGGATCCTTGGCCCCAGGGAGCAGTGTTGCATACAGAGTGATACGTCTGCACCTGAGAGAACATATGTTGCGTAACGTGTTTTATAGAATGCTTTCGGATACAACCATTGCAACACTCCTCATTCAACATGTAACATCTAGTAGATCTATTGTATCCAGTAGCATTTGTAGAACCTTTTACTGCCTTCCATGAAAAAAGATTTTAAGGTAGACTTGTAAGTCCCAAGATTTCTGTAACAGTGAGCTGATTGCTCCTAAGGCTGGGCTAGCGACAGAAACCTAGCGCATGGCTTACAGCATTGCGTATAGAAGAAATCTGGGCAGTCTCCTGCCTACATTCTTTATCGTTGGCGTGGCACATAAGTGGTTGCGAAATCCAACGCTTAGGCCCCCCATTTATTAATGATGGCTATTGCAATGCGATCTGGGCATGTCAGTACCGCCTATGATCGCAACATACAATCATGGCGCCCGGATATATCATCCGGGACATGCGCCCATCCCTGTGAAGTGCACGGAGAGCTGCCAGTGGCGTTGTGCATGCGTGGCCTCCATTGCCGTGGGAGGGTACCGGAGTAACTTATGCGCGGTGTACCCTACAGGCTACAGTAGCTAACGCCATCTTCAGATGGCGTTAGCTGCTGGGGCCAATATCGGGAATGCATCCCATATGGGGGATGCAGCTGCCTGTGGGAGTGAGGAGATCTCCAATACCTGCTATGGTCCCTCCTTAATACATCCGGGGGAAACTTGTGGTTAACCTATGAAAACTGGTGCTTTGGGGACTATACCTCAAATATACAATGGTAAAAGGACCCCTTAATGTCTTACATGGGGCAAGTGCAAGTTTAGATGGTGGGATTGTTGCGTGGGGGCTTCCCAGTCCTTGCACATCCAGGCGAATGGTTGTACACCAAGGCAAGGGCTTATACTACCATTAACATAAACTCACAGGGGCGGTATTTCATTGTTGGTGCACACCTGTCAGGAGCAAACAGCTACCGGTGTCGGCATTTCAGCTCGGGCCCCCTCCCCCCCGGGGTGGCGACCTGAAATGTGCAAAAAGTTACCCGTTTGGGCGCCCAAATGGCACTTTTCACAATTGCTCCCAGCACTTTGGTTGGGTGTAGCTCTTTTACGCAGCTAAAGCCAACCTCTTTGGGCGCGAAGTAATCTGAATCAATTGAATATTGCCCTGCGATTTCCCGTCACTTTTGATGGGAGATTGGGAGCGATAAAACATTGAATACCGCCCTAAAGCGCGTTTGCAGCAGTTTGCGTCTCGGAATCGGCCTCAATGCGAGTACAGCGGCCGGTGACTGGTGGATGAGACGGACTTGGACACGAGCTGTATTGGTTCAGTCTCCTGAGAACGTTCGCCACAGTGGAACAGATTTACACCTCGCTGGGGGGGTATGGGACTCTCTGGAGATCCTCATGGGAGATGCTGGTCGCTGGTCCTCTGAGACTAGCCCCAGTTACTGTAATGCCAAAGCTCCTATGTGTCCAATATACTTTTTCCCATTGACTTGTATGTGATGCTGTGCTCAGAAGGGAGAGAGTGCTGCTTTCTTGTGACTTCAGCCATTAGATTATAAACTCTTCAGTGTGGAGTTCCCACTTCTGTTGTATTGCAAAGTTTTATTTTTGCTGCTGTTCGTTATTTTACATAGGGCAATGTGATGCATACGTTGTGCGGGGGTCATTGTATGCTTGTAATATATACAGTACACACTCCTGCATGGAGTGATTCGAATGAGGAGCAGGCGACACCTAGTGGTGAGACCTGCTCCTTACTTCTGACTCAAATCCTTTACTAACCGGCTGTAGCTATTAACCCATTCACTGCACCCATTTGTGGGCTGTGGATTATTACCATTATTATTGTTACTTTCAAATGAAAAAAAAACTAAGTGACGGGAATTAATAGCAATTGAACAATGAAAATCATGATTAGAACATTAACCAGAATGAGATTTCGGGGAGAATGGGGTACTGGGTGGGCGTTGGTAAGAGCAATCGAATGACATGCTGGAGGAAGACTGTAATCCACTGTGCACAAACGAGGCGTAGAGTTCCCATACACTATGTTGTGATCGCTGTCGGCAATATTGCTTTGATGGTCAGTGATGGAAGTCTAGCTTGGAAATATGCCAAATGCGATATACCAGCTCTTGGTGGGTGGTGGGGAGAGGGCACTTCCCATTCACAGGCTAATTAGTATTCTGCAGCACAGGCGATGTGTAGGATAAGCTTGTTCCGAGGTCCTGCGATGTGACACATGGTTGTTACACACTGACAGGAGTGTGAGTAGAGGACAAGGCCAGTCATGGACAATTACTGTATGATGGCGTCATTGCCGGACACTTACGCAGAAGAACGCGCCGATCTGGTCACCTTGTCTCCAACTTAGGTTGGAAGCGTAGGGTAGATTTGGAGGAGACTTGAACCTCATTAAAGGAATTTATTTGATGGCTTTGCTTATGAAGTATTTGGAAACGCTGGAGCAAATAATCTAGTGTCAAAAGGGAAGGTTCCAGGGTTGGCGTGGTTTTTTTTTTTTTTTTTGGGGGGGGGGGGGGGGGAGCTGTACTATGTGCTGCAAGAAGGAAATACGGCCTTTATCGTGGGAATGAACACAGTGGTCGATTCAAAGGTTGCTGTGTGTTGTCAATTCAGGGTTGCATAGAATTGGATTTAAAAAAAATCAAAAAATTAAATCATCAAAAATGGATTTATTTGATTTAAATAGGATTTTTTTTTTTTTTTTAAATAAACGCTTAAAAATGTAAAATGTTTACTTAGGATTTTTTAAAGTAAACGTTTACAATTTTTAAGCGTTTAGTTAAAAAAAAAAAAAAAATAATAAACAATCCTATTTAAATACAAAAAAAAATCTGCTTTAAATCAAATGTTTTTTTTATTTAATTTTTTTTGCATCCTATTGTTATGCAACCCTGATTGCCATATTATGCAGCACTTTCCACAGTGTATATTTTACTCATTGACTTCAGTCCTACGTATATAGGCTACACGCAGGCAAGTATAACATACAGCATTAATAACCGCATTTCTTCTCCCTCTTGCAGTCGTACTTTGTGACAGACTATGACCCCACCATCGAAGATTCCTACACCAAGCAGTGTGTGATCGATGAACACGCTGCGCGATTGGACAGTGAGTATTACTGCCGCGTCATATACTATGATTATACCGCGTGCTTTGCTAAGTCTGGATATGCCCAGGTTTATTGTATGTTCTAATTTTGATTGCGTATGTTTAGTTCAGCGCTTGCATGGTACATACAGGAGCAGGTCTTCCGCACAGGTAAAACATTTCTGCAGACAAACCGGCGTATCTTACATCTCCATACATTGGACATTCCGATTGTTTACTGGAGTGGTTGCGCCAGGTTGAGGTGACCGGAGGAATGGCGGAGACCAGTCTGCCTCTTTTGTTTCTTGCTTTTACAATAAAGAGGAGGAAAGTGGCGACTTTGCGGGTGGTCCTGGGTTCTGGTAACTGTGCCGTCTGTCTTTCAGTCCTGGACACTGCGGGGCAGGAGGAGTTTGGGGCTATGCGGGAGCAGTACATGAGGACTGGCGAAGGGTTTTTGCTGGTGTTCTCTGTAACGGACAGAGGAAGGTAAGTCGCGGGGTACATCCTCTAATTACTGATGAATAAGAGGCTGGGGTTTCCGGAGTGGATACTTGGGAAGTCAATATTGATGACGTTATTCATCCTGATGTAGATGGAATCTCGTTCTTAAGCTGGGTACACAAGTAAAGATTATCTGTCCAACCATCCAACTAGTTGATTGGTTGGAATGAAAATCTGGTAACGTATGGGAGTAAATGATGATCAGCAGTTTGCTCCCAAATGCCCGAAAACAGATGAAAATGGACGTCAGACAAGTTTGAACAAATTGTTTAGATCAAACATTTAACAAACAGAGTTTTTGTCCATTTCTGGCGTTTGGGAGCGAATTGCTGATTGTCATTTGCTTTCATACCTTACCAGATTTTCATTCTAACCAATCAACTAGTTGGCTGGTTGGACAGATAATCTTTACGTGTGTACCCAGCCTTACAAAGACTGACAATTTTTGGGAATTTCGGAAAGATGACTCCTGATTCCTCCTTGTCCTTCAGTCCCGACAGGGTCAAAGAAATGAGACTGGTGACATATTGTAAATTAATTGAACTTATGTTGCAAAATGTCTTTTTGAAGGGGGAGGGTATCGCCATGTTCAGGTATCACTAGATATCATCTGTAGCGGTACAGAAGGGTCTTTACCAGGTATTTCTCGGCTATGGGGGGTACCGACTTTACACCGCACAGACTGCCCTTTATTCTCTGTGTAAAATCAGTTATCGGTTACAGTGTGGCAGAATTTACTGCTCTGTGAGTATGTTCGTGATTTATTTACTAAGGTTTTGTGTCTTTGTTGCAGTTTTGAAGAGATTTATAAATTCCAGAGACAGATTCTTCGGGTAAAAGACCGAGATGAGTTTCCCATGATCCTGGTGGGTAACAAAGCTGATCTGGAGCATCAAAGACAGGTACCGTGCGCCGCATGCAGATATATCCTATAATACGGTATCCGAGAGCGCCTTCCCTCACCGTGTCATTTGCGCGCCTTGTTTTTCCTTTTGAATGCGTTTAACACTGGTCAATGTCCCTGAAGGCTCTGTACTTAGGAAAACACAAAGTGCTAGGTAATGATTGGTATCGCAACAACAAAAAAGTTGTAAAAGTGAGATGGTGCTGGTGTAAATACAAATTTTACAAACAAAAGTAATGGAATGCTTAAATTCTCATGATGTTTAGTCCGCATCAGATTTTTCAGCCACTGTACGTGACTTATGAAGGCATCGTGCAGAAAAAGGGACCATAAACAATACAAAACAAATGTATACACACTTATAGGTCATAAATCAAGCATAAAAGATGCACTAGACACTGACTCTTGTTAGTTGCTGTATAAATGGCGCGCCCCACTCACAATCGCAGTGGGTATAATCAGGCACATCAAGGTATCTTTCAGTACACACTAATCTTCATTCACTCCTTTTCCGCAGAATACAAAAATATAAATAGGGGCGCTCCCTACTTACAGTCGGCGGGTGTTTGGCACGCACATCAATGGTATCTTTAGGGAGGGCAGTGGAAACCCCCCCCCCCTTTCCCCTCCCTAGATATATGGAAAGGGGGCCCTAGACGGCAAACCCTGAAAATATATATAATGGGAGGTGCTACCTGTGGAGACTATTGTTGCAAACACACAAAAAAGAATTACAGATGCACAACGCCAACATAACACACCCCACCGCGCCCAGGTAACCTCTGAGGGTAGGATGATGCCCTGGGGTGGCTCAGCTGGGCTGGTTTGGGGGTGTCTTGCGCTCTGGATTTCAACTCCAGTATGTTAGGGACCTACCTTCAGAGGTTACCTGGGCGCGGTGGGGTGTGTTATGGCCATGATTATGCTAAAACCTCTTTTATTATTTGCAAAATTCTATTGCAAAATGTACTATTCTATATAATGAGTAATGTTGGAGTTGTGAATCTGTAATTCTTTTTGTATATTTGTAACAATAGTCTCCACAGGTAGCACCTCCCATTATATATATTTTCAGGGTGTGCAGTCTAGGGCCCTCTTTCCATATAGTCTATTTAATGCGGATAAATAGATGGTAGAAATATATAACCTGAGGAGATGGTTTGCAGCGTCCGGATCCCTGCAGCCATAAAATAAACAGTCCCCAGAGTCCAGTACAGAGTCCAGTAGTCCACCCTTTATCCAACACTTTTCGATTTAATGCTACAAATCTTTATCAAGTTATTATATCATAAGGGAAAGTGATACAAAGTGATACTCCTGTGTAGTGAGCAGACAGCAGGTTCAGCGCACGGAGTAAATGACCCACTTTGTTATAATGATTAGTATTGGCCCAGGCACTGAGGAGAGACAGGAGGAGACTTGCTGTACTAGCTGAACGCAGGACAGGACAGTACCTCCCACTGCGCAGAGCTTCAACGCACCAGGCACTACACTCATGTCCTGTTGGATTTTGGTACCAGGGACGCTGGTAACCCTCACTATGGCTTGCGACTGGTGAATCGTCTCTGCACAATGTTTCCTTCCATCTCCCCCGAAAACATTGGCAGAGGTATTAAATACCCCCTTTTAAAATGTAAAAGAAAAAAAAAAATGGAGATCACAAAACACAGAAATATGCAACGGTTACACAGCACATAAGTCATCCGCTGTAATCTGTAATAAGCAACATTTATTGAGTATCATGAATGCTGACATTCGTACAATAAACTTGGCAACATATTTATATTAACTTATTTTCCCCCATTTTTCATATTAAATTTTGAAGAAATAGGTTTCACAATTTTTGTTTTCTAAAAACAAAACAAAAACATAACAAACAAAAAAACATTCTGAAATAGTTTTGGATAGAACACAAAATAAGTTATTCCCAGTAAGTCTGAGTCTGAATCACATGTCCCTGCAGATAGAGAGGTGGGTGGTGAGTTATTTCGCCAGAACAATTCGTTACAGATCTTAATTCAGACAAACTTGTCGTCTAATAACTTTCGGGCAGCCCAGCACTCGGCCATTTGTGTACAGTAAAGCCCACAGGCTTTAGTACAGGAGGGTAGTTCCATAATTGAGTGCGGTTCCAGTATAGTGAGGGAGATGTACTAAGCCATGCAGAGAGGTAAAGTACCAACCAGTCGGCTTCTGTCATTTTTCAAACACATCCTGTAAAGTGACAGGAGCTGATTGGTTGGTGCCTTCTCTCTCTCTCTCCAAGGCTTAGTATATCGACCACAGTGTCTGTAATTGGACCTTTGCAGGTAACGCAGGAAGAAGGACACCAGTTAGCGCGGCAGCTGAAAGTTACGTACATGGAAGCGTCTGCAAAAATCCGGATGAATGTCGATCAAGCTTTTCATGAACTCGTGCGAGTGGTAAGGTGAGTGCGGCCATCTTGTCTTTCTAAGTGTCCCCAAAACCGTGTAAGAAGCAGACTACCCACAGTTACTCCATGCAGGCTCTCATTAAGTAATGCTGGGACTTGCATACCAGTAACTAGGAACTAATCACTTATTCTATATATTTATCATTTTAGATGTGTCCTCATACATCTAGCCTAAATACGCCACGCAGCGTGAGAGAGCCACCAGGTCCTGTGCTCGCGTTGGGAATCTTTTTTTTTTTTTTCTCGCTGAAAATGCTTCTAAGTTGCAATGTGACTAGGACGCCCCAGAAGACTGTGCCGATTAATGTGACATGTGACACTTGTATATCTTTGTATGACTTGGTCCAGGGCTTGACAAATTTTTCTAAAACCTAGGAGCCAGGATGAAAGTGTAGGAGAAAGACCCCCCCCCCCCCTTCCCCCGGGGCAGAATTACTGAGCACCTATGCCCCAGGCAATCAACCCCCATGGCCACACCACTAACTGGGTACCCCAGGTAATCCACCCTCCCACAGCCACATTACTGAGCAGCTAACCTGCCTCTCCAGGCAACCAACCCGCAGAAAGACCACCCCTAGGCAGCCAAAAAACCCCGGGTGGGCAAAGCCACTTTTGGCAGTGGCCTAACTAGAGAGTGGCGGGCCCAGATGCAAGAATATGCTTTGGGCACCCCTATGCAGTGCCCCCAGTAGTAGTCCCCTCTCTGCAGTGCCCCCAGTAGTAGTCCCCTCTATGCATTGCCCTTAGAAGCACCCCCCCTATGCAGTGCCCTTTAAAAAAAAAAAAAGAGCGCAATTTACCTGATCCACGCTCCAGCCGACGACCGCCGCTGTCCGCTCCTCCTGGCCGCTCTGCACTATGGGAGAGACGTCATGACTTCTCTCCCAACCTGCGTGAGCCGGCTCACTCCGTGGACGACGCAGCAGCCAATGAGAGTCTGACAGACTCTCATCGGCTGCTATAACAAACATACAGCCGCCGCTGGCAGCTGTGTGTTTGTTACTCCGTAGTGTGGACCGCGCTCGCGGTCTGCACTACAGGGCCTGGGGGTTGCTGAAAATCTGGTCGCCAGGCAGCCGAATCTGGTTGCTATGACCCCCGGGTTTTGTCAAGCCCTGACTTAGTCTGTATATGAACCACAACGGAACTTGGAATAAAGAAAGCTACGGCCGCTACATTGTAGCACTTCGTATACAGATTCAGAGACTCGGGTGCTCACAGGTATACAAGTGTCGCATATCGAATTAATCAGTGCAGTACGTCCTAGTGGCATCACATTGCGTCTTAGACAGATTTTTGTCACAAAAAAATGAATGGCGCTAGCGGTCTCTCACAGGACCTGCCACAACGGTTCCGCAGTGCCAAATAGGCAGAATAGAACTGATAATAATTTTATATGAATGCAGACTAGTACAAACAAGTTATATAGCCGCTAGTTACATTTCTACCTGTACAGAGTAGTGGGCTGCAGTTTCATCTAACTTGATAAACGCTGGCTAAGTATTATTATTATTATTATTATTATTAATAATGATTAGGGAGTTTACAGCAAAATGTTGTGCAGTTTGTGTTATGGCGAAACGCAACGGTGCGTTGTTCCAAAATGTCATTGCCATTTTGCACATTTATGAATCGAGCCGGGACACTGAAGTCCGTTCATTGTTGCGTGGTTGGAGTAGGACTGGGCCAAATTCCTGCCGTGAAACGCGTAGACCATTTTAAAAAGTTCACTGATCTCTAATTGTTAAGTAAATCCATGTTTCAGTTGAATCCATGCTGATATTTTTGGCAGCTGTTTATATTGCAGCATGCGTCCCTCCAAAATCACTCCATCACCCAGATATAATCTGGAAATAAATCAGACCTGTAATTTCGGTATGTTGGAAGATGTGTATAATCTGTATTAGGAACCACCAAGTGTCTTCTGTTTTTAGCAATCTCTAAATCTATTTCACCAATCATACGGTGATCCGTCTATGCAGTTCTGTGCTTCGACCAAATCTCCCATCATTTATGTGCTCAATGTTTCTTTGTACAGGAAATTTCAGGAACAGGAATGCCCCCCTTCCCCAGGGCCTACGCGGAAGGAGAAAGATAAGAAAGGCTGCCACTGCGTCATTTTCTAAAAGAACTGGTCATTACTCTACCTTCCTCCATCCAAATATTTAGCATCCTGTTGGAACATTGTGTCGCCTATCACCAGGATAGCCTTAATCCGCAGAGCCTCCAAAAAGGCTGCCCGCCACAGGACAGTGCCCTGAGACCCGGAGACTAGCAGGCTTCCCCCCCCGTCTCCCTCAAATATCGCCCCCCCTCTCAACAAGTACTGTTATAAAGGGTTTCCATCTTTTTGTGTAATCCGGTTCCTCTGCTGAACCCCACACTAAAACACTTTGATCTGATGGTAATTGGTCAGTAGGGTCTGTCACGGTTGAGACCGCAGCATTAGAGGTGGGGGGGGTCTATGTTTTATAATTATGCACTGGGGTTTATTTTTAATCTATATTTGTCACACTTTTCATACTCACGGTTTTTAATTTATTTCTGTTGCACCTCTGAAACCAGGGATGGCACTTGTACACCTCAACAATCCAATTTTAAACTTTTTTTTTTTTTTTTTAACGCTCTTGTAGCCCTATTTCCATGGATCTCAAACCACAAATCAATGGTTCGGGAAAGATAATTAAGTAGCAATTTTTATTTTTTTAGGTTACACGAATTGTTTTATAATTGTGGTGGGTTGTTGAACAGAGTCCGCGGCTGTGTTACTGTCTTACGGTCCTCGTCCCTCTAAGCGGGACCCGATATGTAGTGCATGGATGGCGTCTGCGGTTCTGTGATGATGCCGACGCGTTGCGAGATGTTCCAGCGCAGCTGGCAGGGAAAAAGCTCGTTGTCCAGCGACTAAGTGCCTGAGCGGAACTCTCGCATGGGAGGAATAAACCTGAAATGTTCATAGTACGGTCTTGTGACTAGGCGGAGAGCGTTTTATCAATTGCCAAATACTGATAATAAAGTTTATTGGTTTAAGTGCTGGAATGAGGCTGTTTGCAGTGTGTTCTGGAAGTTTTTTTTTTTTTATTATTTAATCAACTTTTATTTGAAGCACAGTGAGGCATATTCAACAATAGTTCACAATCACTGAAATGTTTCCAGAATAGAATACATTACCAAAATACTCATAGTTGCTCATAAAAATATACTTGTAAGGAACCTCAATATAAATGTACTTAAAACGAACACTGGGCCTGATTCAAACCCGCCCGCAAGCGGGTCGATGGCCGGGCAGTGCGCACACGAGCCCCGGAGTGAGTGAGAAATTCACTCGCTCCGGGGCTCACTACAAACGGTGCATCGACAGCTCGCCCCGTTTTGTAGGCGGGTCGGGGGGGGTGGCTGGCCAAACGGAGGCGTTCCCAAAGGAACGCCTGCCATTTGGGGGCGGCCCTAGTAGTTGAGCTTCCTGCTCTATTAGAGCAGGAAGCTCGCTGGGGCTAGCGGGAACGACAAGGGTCTCGTCACAAGCCCAATGATCGCGACCATCACCTGGCTGCTCACAAAAGCTGTGATTCCCGTAAACTAGAACACTGACACTGAGACCCAGTTGAGAGACCCACCAGTACCCCAATAATTCAGCGAAATCGTTTGGTTCTGCGCAGCTAATCTGGTTAAATACCATCTTGAATTTAAGACTATGGTGGATTTGTAATCTTACAGTTAGTGGAAGGGTGTTTACATAAAGACCCCCAGGTGGGAAATCTTTCCGCTCTCATATCTCGATGTAGACTCATTTCTAACCAGTCCATTATAAATGTAAAATGTAAGTTTATTTAGAAATAAAGGTATTTGGGGGTATTTGTAAGATAGTCTTCCTTCCTGCGGCACTAAGCGCTAGCAAAAGTCTCTTCCCTGCTTTCGAGATTCTTCAATCTGGAACAAAAATTCCTAATATTGCCCATTCTGGATTGAATGGTTCATAATTAAAAAATTTCACCTCAGCGTATCTTCAGATTAAATGGCAAAAATATTGAGCTATCGGGCACGCCCATAAACAGTGATAATTGTCAGCGTCGTCTTGATGACATTTCGGGCAAGCAGTAGAAGCCAAAGTCCCTATACGGAAACGTCGGATTGGTATTTTTTTCTTAATTTACTTAAGAATAATGTGTGATGTCCTCTCAGCGTCTTGTTGTATTAGGTTCTGTGCTGCTGCTTACACCTTTTAGGGGTGGGGTTTCTGAGCTGAATTTACGGAGTCCGTGTACGTGGGTGGTTCCATAAGCGAGGTAACAAGACCTCTCTCGTGTATAATGTTCTCTTTCCTTCTAATTTCCCGCCAGGCCAGAGTAGGTAGACCGCTCATCCCCTCACGGCCATTAGACTGCGCCTCATATCAGTCAACATCAGCTGTAACATGGCCGGGCTGGCGGAAACGTGGTCAAACATTGAGGTGCGTAGTGATCAGATTTCTGCGTATAAAGGGCACATCGGCAGCTGAAATTTATCGCCAGCTTGTCGGAGTACGGCGATAACGTCATGTCACTGAAACCGGTTTGGGTTAGGTGCCCCGCCTTTGATAACCGCCACACCAACCGCATGTGAGTTAAGGCGCTACCATTGGGAGGCACTGGACCATCCTCCCTACAGCCCTGACCTGGCACCATGTGAGTTCCATCTCTTTGGACCACTGAAGAAGCACCTTGGTGGAAGGCCACTTGCACCCGACGGTGAAGTTCAGCAAGCCGCCATGTCTTGGCTTCGGGTTTCTTCTATGCCCGGATGGATGCCTTGGTGTACCATTAGACAAGTATGTGGAAAAATAATCTATACCAAGGCCGTACTATTCATGATACGTATATGTACGAGTTGAATACATTTCCCAAAACAACCCCAAGAAATGGTACGGCTGACCGGGTTCATTACTGGGTACGATGGTAAATATGGTGAAATACCGGCACTTATGTTCGTAGCCACCTTTCGACCATGTTATTTATTAAAGCTTTCTTATATAGCGCTGCAGATTCCGTTGCTCCACATAATCAAATGATGCTGGAGCAGATCCTCCAATTCCGTCTCCCAGAACCTGTAACGTCTCTTCCAAATTAGCCACAGATAGTGTCAGCCCATACGAGGCACTGAGACCAGCGGCTGGATTGTGGTCACTTGCTGGGACATCACTGACTAATACGCTGCTGGATATGGTGATTTCACGGAGTCGCAGCTGTGAGTGCATCACTGTGATCTCAGATGTTTGGAGATGAGAATAGAGATCGATTTGCATCGTCCTGGCTGAAGCCTCTTTATCGCTCATTGATGCTGTAAGTGAATGTTCCTGTACAGACAGACTTCCGGCTATGCGTTTGCTTTGTGTCTTATTGCAGCTGTAACCCTCTATACAACACTATGGGGGATGCTCGCTAAATGCACAGTACACTGCAAGAATGCACTTTCAACACTCTGCTGCACATAACTGTATACAAGATGTTCTGCACAGGGCTGTATGCGAATGCTCTGCAACATTTCCGCAGGTCTATAATTAGAGAAATCTCACCTGATCTTCATCGGTAATGAGAGCCACGGAGACTTTAGCAGCGTTCCTTGTATGGCTGGTTCACCTGCGCCAAGAGCCCGCCGGGACCAATTAACATCGGGCTTGTTGTTTGTTTATAAGGTAATTACTAAATGAAGGAAACCGACTGTGTGTTTACCAATCCTCTATTACATCTGTAAAGAACTAGCGTTCCGAATGTTTCTGCATCTTAGGAGGAGATGGGAGCATTTCCGGATGCGTTGTCACGATCCCAGCTGAGACACTGACGCTGTTATGAGAATGAATAGAAGATTTGCTGTTGTGTTTAGAATAATTCTACTGTTGAGATGCGTTTGGTGTATATATGCCCAACATTCACTATAACGACATTAAACATGTCGACATGTTCCTGATGACGACATTGGCCCTGGCGACTCTGATGCTATGTCGACGTTGTTAGAATGTCGACATACGGCCTTCTGGTCATTCTGTCCCTATGCCTCATGTAAATTTTAACACAGTCAACATTTTCAGTCGGCCGAGTTCAATTCAGTGCGATGTTGAATAGCCGTGGGAGGGAGTTCCCGCAGTTATTTAATACACCGCGCTGTTTGGGGGGCGGCTAAAGGATTTCTTCTCGCACCCCCATGCGAGGAGAAATCCGACAAAAGTGCTGGGCGCGCAGCTGTTTGCTGACTTAGTGCGGCGCTAACAGCTGTGCGCCCGGCACTTTATTTGGAGAACGCCGGTTACCGCGCCTTAACACACACAGGTTGAATCACAAGAACTGACATTCTCAGACTTACCTGCGTCCCGACCAGGCAAACAGCGCGTTAAATTGATTAGCTGCGGGAGCTCCCTCCCATGGCTATTCAACATTGCATTGAATTGAATTCGGCCCAGTATGTCAACATCCATGTCGATCTTCTGCTGTTGACCTTGTGTGGATCGACATGTTGAACAGCAACAGAGTGACTGCATACCGGTGTGGTGATTTATAAACTCCCTCCACAGCCTTCTGTCTCAGTAAGTTGGGGAAAAACAAAGTAGAAGATGACCCTGGGCTTAGTGGATAGCCATTTGATCGCAGCGAATCATTGCTTCACATAAATAAAAATCTTTTGTGGAATTCTGTGTGTCTGTACAAAATGTGTGAAGGTTTCTGGTCCTTGGACATTCTGCATCATATGGGGGCTGTATATGCAGGTTTGGGGGGTCTTGTGTAAATGGGGGAGTCGGATGAAAGGTCGACTAGTTCAAATGGTTGACACGTGTTTATGAGGTTTTTTCTAAATTTTTACGGTTAGGCTTAGGCACTTGGGGTAGGGTTAGGCTTAGGCTGCCGGATGGGACTGTTACGGTTAGGCACTAGAGGGAGGGTTAGGCTGTAGGACGGGACTATTAGGGTTAAGCACTTGGGGGAGGGTTAGGCTGCCGGACGGGACTGTTAGGGTTAAGCACTTGGGGGAGGGTTAGGCTGCCGGACGGGACTGTTAGGGTTAGGCACTAGAGGGAGGGTTAGGCTGCAGGACAGGACTATTAGGGTTAAGCACTTGGGGGAGGGTTAGGCTGCAGGACAGGACTATTAGGGTTAAGCACTTGGGGGAGGGTTAGGCTGCCGGACGGGACTGTTAGGGTTAGGCACTAGAGGGAGGGTTAGGCTGCAGGACGGGACTATTAGGTTTAAGCACTTGGGGGAGGGTTAGGCTGCCGGAGGGGACTGTTAGGGTTAGGCACTAGAGGGAGGGTTAGGCTGCAGGACGGGACTATTAGGGTTAAGCACTTGGGGGAGGGCTAGGCTGCCGGATGGGACTGTTAGGGTTAGGCACTAGAGGGAGGGTTAGGCTACAGGATGGGACTATTAGGGTTAGGCACTAGAGGGAGGGTTAGGCTGCCGGACGGGACTGTAAGGGTTAGGCACTTGGGGGAGGGTTAGGCTGCAGGACGGGACTATTAGGGTTAAGCACTTGGGGGAGGGTTAGGCTGCCGGATGGGACTGTAAGGGTTAGGCACTAGAGGGAGGGTTAGGCTGCCGGATGGGACTGTTAGGCACTAGAGGGAGGGTTTGGTTTAGGCACCAGGGGAGGGGGAGGATTAGGGTTGAAATACAAAAAAGAAATCTACAATTTTGACATGTCGATCTTTGAACCCTGTCAACCTTTCGTCAATGTCGACCAACTGGTGTTGACCTATTGGTGGTGGTCCTTCTTACTGTGCCGATCCTTTGTACCACACCCATATATGGGAGTTTATGAATGAATTGTTTCATTATTTATATCTGGCCACTTATATTCTTTAGAAATGAAAGGCACAGATATTTTTTTTTTGTCCTGGTTGCTGGAAGGATATTGGCACCTGTACATATCTAGCAAGCAGTGTTTTACTTTAAACTGCATGTGATTTAGGGAATAGAAATCGCCATACATTGCTAATGATTTGGGCTTTTGTCCTCCAAACTGCTCTATAATTGGGCAGCGTGCGCTGATTTCAAAGCCTCTGGGAAAACCGCGTGTTGCTAAATTTATCCCCATATACAGCTGTATCTCCTATCACCACGTGTACTGTTATCTAACCAACGCTTACCTTCCTGCACTTAGCCACTATCTCGAAGCTTGTGTCGCTCATTTCTGGGTGTACAGCTTTTCCATCCCTTTATTAGTGACCTGAATATTATTCCCTTAATCCGAAACCATGCCAATAAACCATATACATAAACTAAAATACCCTCTGCTAAAGGTTTAATCCTTGGGTTCTATGAACGACGGAACCAGCCAATCACATCACTGATTCAAATTGCTCCTCAACCAATCAGTTCGCTTATTCTCATTCACTAAGAATTCTGGAGCTGTTGGGGCAAATTTCCTCTATCTAATCAAATTTTGTTTCCAAGCTAATTAGAATGTTAACTTTTAGACCACTGTATCCTAATATTCTAAAAATGTCTCCATATGGATTGGAAGTATCTAAGTTGCTTTATATAGACATTAGACACGTTTATGTTTAACACTTCAACTGAATAAAATGAAGGTTCTCCCAAATATGAGATGGTTTGTTAAATTAAAATCTGAAAAGAAAATATTTAAATCCTAGATATATCCTCATACACTTGGCCTCACTACGCCATTCTGTACGACACAAAACCGCTTTACGAGACAACACTGATTGCGACACTTGTATGTCTTTGTGCGACTGGGTCTGTACAACAGAACTTGTCGTGGAAAAAAGCTGCGTCCATTACATCGTAACACTTTGGGCAAAATTTACTAAGCGGCGGTTTGAAGGTAGGTTCTATTCTATTCTAAACCCCGGCGGTTTGGTGGCGGGTTCTTTTCTGTTCTAAACCCCGGGGGTTTGGTGGCGGTTTTGCAGCGGTTTCTAAATGACAGCCCTGTTCTATTTTATTCTAAAATGTGTTTTGATGGCAGTTTTGCAAGGGTTTTGGCCTTAGTAAATCTGCAGATAGCAAAACCGCCGCCAAACCACTGTCAAAACACATTTTAGAATAGAATAGAACAGGGCTGTTATTTAGAAACAGCTGCAAAACCGCCACCAAACCCCCAGGGTTTAGAACAGAATAGAACCCGCCACCAAACCGCCGGGGTTTAGAATAGAATAGAAACCGCCGCTTAGTAAATTTTGCCCTTTGTATACAAATTCAGACGCACACAGATGTATACGTATACACGTGTTGCATGTCAAATTAATCAGTGCTGTCTAGTGAAGGGGTTTTTTGTTTTCATTTGTTGCAACTAAGATGTACTTTCTAGTGAAAAAAAGACTCTGCAGACCGAGTCGCACGGGAACTGTTTGGCAAGACTGCGGCAATAGTGTATAAGGACACACCTGTAGCATTTGATTGAGTTTTGTTTTGGCCACAGCTATTAATCAGTCAGCCTGTTCCTCTCATTGTTAATATTTTGTGTCTCAAACTATTTAAAAAAAAAAAAAAAGTGTAGTTTAACGTGCACCCATTTCGGACGCTCTGCGCTGGCAGCCAGGTTGTTGTAGCCAATGTTTTCCCTTAGAAATAGTGACATTGCCTGCACTAACTGCTGCAGCGGCCATTTTCTGCATCATGTGACAATGATGCAGACAACAAAATGGAGACTCATTTGACCTGTCCAGATCTCCACCAGGATGCACAAGTTATATGGCAGGATGGCGATGTCCTGTGCAACTGGACCTTCGTTTTTGCGTCTGCTCAGTGTTGGATATCTGTTGGTGATGCGCTGTATTTTGAAAGAAGCCTGACAGTCATATACATATTATACATGCAGCTCTGACTCTTCACCACTTTGCCTCACCACAAAGTGATGGGGGTGACTAGGTTCTCTCCTACAGCGAGGCACCTGTGTGCACATACTGTACTCGCTGTAACAGTTTGCTGCACATATATGTGAACCCTCTATTGAAAAGAAAAGGTTCCCTTGAGTGCCTACTTTTTTTTGTTTCTAGTAATGTTTGCTAAGGTGGTGATTATTGTTGTGCACCAGGGCATTTTTGGTTGTTTGGTGCCCCTTCCTATGTTATTATGTGTATTTATACTGTGGCTCCTGCTTCTCTTCCCGCCGATAGCACAAGTCATTTCTAGGGCCCCATTTAACAACGTGCCTTAGTACCAGCAGCATATTTTGTTTAGTATCACGGTGATGCTTACGAATATGCCATTGGTATTTAACATTACTTACCCCTCTGGCGAGGAGCAGCGACGTCCCGCCTCCTCGGCGGTATGCTGTTGCTGGCAGCTGTGTCATGGGCCTGTGCGACGGCTTGTTTGCACATGCGTATGACACTCATACCCTGCCGAGGACACGACAATGTGCTCCGTATTGCTATTGGCAACTATAGATGGCGTAAGCGATACATTAACAGAGGTCATCTTAGTTTACTGCTGTTTGTTAAATACCGAAAGGACATAACTGTTGTTAAATGGGGCCCCTAGTTTCTTTGGCGGCTGCCTGCTTATCTCACCAGGCTCCTGATTTTGTGAGACCCGAGAACTGTGCTGGACAGTAGAGATTGCTGGGATTTTCTACTTTCTCTTCTCCACCGCATTGGGCAGAAACCGTCCGTGTTCCACTAATCTCCTCACTGATGGGTCCAAGTAAGGCAGTGGGGGTTACACTAATGACCCTCCTTTTTTTTTTTTTTTCCCTCCTTTTATATAATAAGTGTGTGTGTCTTTTTGTCCTTTATGCACGCCCAGAGTTTTGTACCTAGCTCCACCAAATTTGGCATGGTGGTGTAGTTTGACCAGGAGTATGTTTGTTGTTTTTTTTTTTTTTTTTGCCTAGGTATGAACTTTGGCAGGGCCACACAATATCACATAAAACCGGGACACTCTTACATTACACGAGTTCTGGGGCTGAGGGGCTGTCTTCATACACACACTGTCACACTCTTTGCTGTATTCTATCACTACTCCAATAGCTGCATACATAAAATACTAAGTTAGTCTGTGTTTGTATGATAAACATTAAACAGTGTGCATGATTAGCATTTCACTCACTGACTCATCTTATAGCAGCTGTCCTAGGGGGTCTTAGCAGAGTGCCTGGCAGGCTCATGAGCAACTCAGCACTCAATACATTCAGACTGTGACAGACAGCATAATCAATCCACAATCTTTGATCCTAGCAAAGCCTTAGCATATGGAAATTACAAACGGCAGGGGAGTTTGATCGCAGCCATACAGTGCTATTGCTGGTTGGGCCTCTTCTGTTTGGGAACGGGTCTCCAGTCCTGAAGTTCCCCCACTTGATGGCAGCCCAGCTAGACATGGTCTTCAATGTTGGTCTACAGAGTTATTTTAGGGGGTGATTCAGCTGCGGACACAGTGACAGGGATCACGTAGATTCCAGATTATCGGGAATCTACACATGTGTCTGACCCGTACTTCCCATTTGCAGTACAGGTCTACGATCCCACACGCAGTCTGGCCAACAGACTGTCAGTGGTTGATAGTCAGCTGCTAGTTCTGGACAGGGAGGGGGCAGCGACTTCCTTCGCTTCCCACAACTGTGGCGTGTCACCGCCGTTGGGTGGTGGAGAGAGGCCAGGATCTCCATCGGCTGACTGACTGAGATTTCCTGGCCTCTTTTTTACTCATCTGCGGCAGCTGGCTTGCGTGACCCCATGGTTACTCAGCCGGCCGAAGGGATCGCTGATGATCAGATGAGGTGTCCTTGGACGCAGCTTGGATCAGTAATGGATGCAGGAGGTGTGAAGCCACCTACTGCATTAACACATGGTATTGCAGCGGCTAACATGTTATATCTGCCCGAAGCTGAATCACCCCTCTGTCCTGCAGTGATTTCTAAAACGCAAGTGATTTTGGAAGCTACAGTATATTGAGTTATGTTCTGTAAGTCAGTCTGCTCCTGATTTACCCCATTACAAACGGTATGAGAATACGCTGCCTGCACTGTCATTTACTCCTAATGTGCATAGTTATCCAGGTTACAGGTGAGGACAATATAAAAAAGAAATGAAGGCTGCAGGTGTACTTCAGGGTCCAGTCTTCAACCCGGGCAACGCCGTGTATCCCAGCTAGTACTTGATATACCTGGACTAAACACTTCAGTGGAGATGTGTCAAACCTAAAGAGGACAAGAGACGTTGCCCATAGCAACCAATCGGCTATAAGCTGTCTTTCTATAGAGCATACTTGATAAATGATTGCTTGAAGCCAATTGGTTGCTATGGGAAACAACTCTACTTGTCCCCTTTATAAGGTTTGATACAGCTCCCCCAATGTGCAGTGATTCTCAATTTACTAGTTCACACTGGTGAGTAAATGCGTATTGCTGATCTAAATTAAGATATTTGTGAAATTTAAGATTGAATTCAGTGGAACCAAATTTCCGGGCTCGCAGACATCTGTATTCCGCATCACGTGAGAATGGGAATGGTTTATTGGCGTGCACATGGTTTCATGCGTCCGTGTCCGATGGATGTATTTCTCGGAAGTAAGTTATGGGGAGACGGATGTGTTGAATAGATGTCGTTGCTGTCAGGGATGATGAAATGATGCCTTAATCTGGATTAATTAGTGACACAAGAAGAAGTTAGTGAAGGGGGGAGGGTCGGATTTTTGCCCCTTGGAGCGATTTTGTGGTGATGATTTCCCACCAGGCGTAGGGAGGTTGCTATGGGAACAGAATTTCATGCAATGAGCCGTGTTGTCCTCCTTGACCAGTCAGAGGCCACTGTGACCATCTAACAGGCTGCCGTGGAGTCTGCTTTTATTCCCAGTACGGCTACATCCATGCTGGGAGCTGTCAGATAAGACGGATGCATAAACTTCCATTTCCATCAGAAACGCAATGAAGTTATCTGGCTGTGTACATTGGGGTTTGGTGGAGATTAAAGACCCCTTAGATGCCCCATATCTTACACATGCACAGCTAATTGTTTTATTAACACTTGAATACCAGCAGCATATTCCATAGCACATTACAATTAGGGACAGTAATACAACAAGACTGGGTAATAACAGAGAAAGGTAAGAGGGCCCTGCTCGCAAGCTTACAGTCTATATGCAATTAGGGATTTGATACATAAGTACTACATATTGCAGCCTAATTGCAAGGGCAGAATGTACTTAAGCTGGTCACCCAAGTCCAGGGTCTGACCCGAGATTTGGAAAACCGCTCCAAAACGGGACAGACCCTCTTTCCACTGCAGGTTATTCCCGGGAACGGCGCCGTTCACACTACAGACGGGTGCAGTGGAACACCTCTCCAGGCACTTGGAGATGACATCATCTCCAAGCGCAGAGAAACCCAGAAGTCCCTATGCTTTAAACGGGACCCGAGTTGGCTGATCTGGGTTACCCGTTTATACTGCAGGTCATTCTCGTGTTATACCCTGCAAGCTACCTGGGTTGCATTGCCGGGTCACTCGACCCGGGAATCCAACTCTTGCCCCTTTTACACCTAGCAGCAACCCGGGTTTATCTGGCAATAACCAGAGCTTTAGCTGTGGTGTAAAAGGGGTATATATGACGGACGTGTGTACCCAGCGGCAATACATTGTAACGACACACAGTGCATGATCCGGTGTACGATGGCGCGATGTGGCGTTACATGCTGCACATAACACCACCTGGTCATCATCACATCTGCTGTGCAATAAAGGACCCTCGTGACTGGGCAATTTGGCATACACATTGTACCCTATATCGTACCACAGATTGTAATAGTGTGCACCTGGCTTTAGTGGGCTGTATGATCCATGCACACAACAATGTTGGGCTGGGGTGAGTGTAGAAGGGGAATTAAATGGAAGTACTGCATAGGGGGTTAATTGAATAGAAGGGCCTAGGGAGCGTGTTCATTTCAGGGATTGTTAGAAGGCGCAGAATGATGAAGGCACTGCCAAGTAATAAGAAGGAATGAGTCTGGTTTAGGGACAGTATGACATTACCCAGAATTGTAATTTAAGAAGTGCTGTTAGTGTCATACAGAGGCTCTTGGCGGTAGATCTGGTGATTTTATATATATATATATATATATATAGAGAGAGAGAGAGAGCGATATAGAGATATATATATAGAGATATATATATATATTATACTGAGCTGAATTTCCTGTTAGGGGCAACAACAAAAGATGGGCCACTTAATACCCCTTGTGCCTAATTAATAATGCCCAATATACTCATTTACATGGGGCCTGATTCAGCTTGGATCGCAGTTGCTAATACGCACGCTGTCGGCCGCTTGTTGAGTTCTGTGCATGCATCGCAGTGTGCAAACCTGCCGCGATCGCAGAGGCTACGCAGAGTGGTTGACAGGAAGTGCCCTTTGTGGGTGGTGACGGGGGTGGTGGCCGGGGAACCGCAGGCGTGCCAGGGCATTCGCACACCTTTTCAGGGGCGTGCATAAATTATCCACAGAGAGGCTACGCAGCCTGAGGCCTCACAGCGTGCGTGGCTGTTAGCAATTCCTGAGTCAGCGCTTGTGCAAGTGTGTGTATGGTCCGATGGTGCTCGATTGTACCGATGGTTTCGCTATTCTGCTAAGTATTACGGATGTGCGTATGGTAAAGTGGGCGTCCTTGTGTGGTGCTGCGTTTGCATTGCGGTCACAGTGGAGGGCCTTGCTGTCGCAGTTGAGCTGCGTGCGCACGCATTATTGTGATCCGTAGTGAACCAGGCCCTCAGTCCAGACTCTCTATGTAAACAGTGATGAAACAACCCAAGAGGAAAGTATAAAAGAAGGAGCACAAAGCGCAGCCCTATTATTAGGCAAAATGGGGGGGGGGCCTCATGCAAAGTAGGGTTTTACCACCACAAAATGCATTATTCCATACTGCACATGGAAAACACAATGGACAGCTGTCAGCTGACTGCTGGTTGTGTGGCCGATCACTTATATACGGAGGGGGGATATTCGCGTGCCTCACCTTCTAGAATGTTCTGATAGATTCCCGTATGCACACGTTATGTCGAAGTTCTCTGTAGCTGAATATATCAAAGGTGACCAGAAATCTAAGCTCCATGGGTCTGTGATGAGACCCCCAGTTACGCTATGTCCGGCCCTCGCCCTCTGCTGACATAGGCCCTCATTCAGAGCCGCTCGCTATTTGCGGTCGTTCGTTCTAAAACAAGGGGTGGCTATTCAAATGAACCGTTCGCTAATTGCGGTCTGTTCAGGCCTCTAAGTCTGAACGAGCGAGCAAAACTTGCGGTTGTAATTTTGAAAAATACGCCCCCTTGCCGCTCGCACCATACGTCATGTCCGCTATTTATTAGATTAATCGAGTACATCGACCAGCGTATGAACTGCTCGCTATTCTTGTGGTTGGTTTTTTCAACCGCTATTTTGCGAGCAGTTCTGAGTAAAAAAAAAACCAAGTGACGTGGTCAATGACGCTGCTGTATTAATTATGCACTCCCTTAAAACGCCCGTTTTGACCTTTAAGCACGCCTGCGTTCGAATTCCACACCCCCGTTTTCAAGCACCTTCCCCTGTTACCACCCACAAACGCCTCCTTCTGTCACTCAAAATAGCAGGCATTCGCTATATAGCGAACAAACGATTTTCGTACGCACTGACTGGTTCGCGCATGCTTATTAAAATCCGTACGCATGCGCAGATGTGCGAACATCGGTCAGAACGAACGAGCGGCCGCTTACGAGCGGCTCTGAATCAGGGCCATAGCCTCTTCCCAGGAATCCACCTGAGGCTTGCTGGACTTGTACTACAGAATTTGGGATTGTTACAGTGCACCACAAGCTCAATTAACAGACGAGCAACCACTATTTCCTTCATCTGTACAAACCTGCATGAGGGAAGGACTCTGCGCTCTGCTGTTATTTGTTGCCCGGCACCTGCTAATTATTGCCTCAGGGTCAGCGCTATATAAACCACGTCCTGGGCAGAAGCAGTGGTCAGTATATTGGACGCAGCTTGCTTGGAATTAAGGCCATGTATTATTAATCTCTGGATTGGATTTGAAGTAATAACCTACAATGGTATGACTGTCCTCCCAGGATACTTATCCTGTTCTACCATTGTAGACCTTACAGCACCCAAGGTACAAGACTTTGTGTAAGAGAAAAACCGTGAGACCGATGGACAACAGAAATATAATATACAATGAATTCCTCCTGCTATTGGGAAGCCCTGGAAAATATCGGCAGGGATTTTACCCCATTGGAACAGATTGGATGTGTGCACGGATGGCCCAGCAGCCTAAGCGATGCTCGCTGTAATAAGAGCAGAAAGTACTTGGTGACTTGTATCAGAAACTGTTTGCAGGGGGTAATCTATTATCCCACAGGTTCTCCAACTTGGTCCTCACGACCCCAAACATTGCTGTTCAAGCAGTTGGAATCCACAAGCCTGGATGGCAGTCATGGACACCAGTGACTTGTGAGCTGGAGCATTGTCTTGGTGGAAGAGCACCCTTCTTGATTTTATTTTTTTGTAGCTGCTTCAAAAGATCAGAGTAGTACAGATAGTTTTACCTTTTTTAAAGGTAGTCCACCAGTAGTACTCCTTCTGCATCCCAAAAAAGGAGGCCATCACCTTTCTAGCAGACAGCACTGACTGTGCCTTCTTTGGATCAGGAGATCCCTGATGCTTCCACTATTTTGATTGGTCTTTAGTCTCAGGTTGGAAGTGACGGACCCAAGTCTCATCCATGGTTACAGATTGCTGAAGAAACCTCTCAGGATCTGCATCAAACAGAGCCCGATTGGTCTTTGCCATGGTGAGACGTTCCTGCATGTGATCAACACTAAGAAGTTTTGGGACCCATCGTGTTGAAACCTTTGTTATTCGTGGTTTGTTGTGAGTAACAGCATGGACATGTTCCTGGGAGGTACGCAGATGTTTGGCAATGTAATGCTCTGTTATTCTTTGATCTTCCACTATCATGTTATGGATTTTGTCAATGGTTTCTTGCGTGGTAGCGGTGACTGGCCTCCCGGGGCGGGGATCATCGTCAAGGCTCTCCCTTCCTTGTTTGAATTCTGCTGCCCATTTCTTAACCGTGTTGGAAGAAGGAGCAGCCTCCCCTAGTGTCATAACCATGTCCTCGTGGATATCTATGGGTGTTAAATTCTTTATGACGAGGTAGCGGATGATTGCGCGATGAGTGATTTTATGTCCATTTTATTTTTAAAATCTGTCATCCTGTCCATTTCTGATGTCTGTAAAAGAAAAACAACAGTTATTAACTTGAAACTTGTTATGTAATCCTAAAAGCACTGTTCAGTACATTTCATTGTACCTTAGGCCACAAACTTTTCAATCCCCCCTCATACATGACCTAAAAGTGTGAGAAAGTTGTGTGAGGGGGAGTGTTAGAAACAGAAGATAAGATGTGAGCAATATGAGGGAGAAGTGTGGAAGAAAAGCACATTGTGTGAGGAAGTTATGTAATAAGTAGTGGTCGAAGTGGGGTGGTACACTGCAGTATGACATACCGCCATTTCCCACCGCCACTTAATTTTTGCTGCAGAAGATGTACCAGCGCTGGCATAGAGTATGGGATCCCAGCGCTGCAACGGTAGCGGCATTGTGTGGAGATGTATCCTGCTGTCTCTATCGTGGCGGCGCTGGCACGGAGCCGGGAGCTTTGGTCCCGGCTGCACTGCAGTTTACAGTAAGCAGTGCACACTGACAGCCAGCCAATCACGGCTCACAGAGCGCCAGCCAATGAGAAGCTGCCAAGATTTAAAAAGCCTTCCATTCTTTTGATATGCAGGGGACCCGGTCCTTGTGCAGGGATTGCCTGGCGGACAGTATTGACTTTAAAACTACCGCAGTGCAGCTGGGTCCCGATGCTCCTGGCTCCGTTCCAGCCACAGTGTACCTAGAGGTAAGAGGGAATCTGTTAGAGAGAGGGGAAGGGGGTGAGAGAGGGAAGCAGGCAGGGTAAAGTGGGGGCAGAGAGGGGAGTGAGAAGTGCAGGGGGTGAGATCATACTTGCCTACCCTCCCGATTTGGTCGGGAGCCTCCCGAAAATCGGGTGCCGCTCCCGACCTCCCGGGAAGGCAGGCAATTCTCCCGGCTGGCGCTCACCCCTCCTTTTCCCCCCCCCCGCTATAACCCCCGCAGCAGGAGGGGGCGGTGACACGATTCGCGACACTTTGGCCCCGCCCCCTGCTTCACAATGCCTATTTTATCGGCATTGTGTAGCGGGGGCGGGGCCAAACTGACGCGATTGTGTGACTCCGCCCCCGCCACACCCACAAGTGATGTCACCCGACCAGCCACTCCCCCTTGTCTCAGCCACGCCCACCCCATCCTGCCAATCTGGCTGCTCCCTCCCGGAAGGAGCAGCCAGTAAGTTGGCTGGTATGGGTGAGATGAAAGCAGAGGCTTAAAGGGCAGCTGGTAGCGAGAGGTGTGAGGAGATTCAAACCTCCATATCCCCACCTCTAAATTCCCACTTTGAGCAGTGGTGATAAGTGTAGGGAAGATAAACTTGTGTGGAGAGTAGGAAGTGTGAGGGGAAGGGAGAATGGGCAGTATAAGAAAGAGGAGGAAGTTGTATGAGGAAGTTATGTGAGTATAAGGAAGATAATGTTATATATGGAAGAAGAGGAAGTTGTGTGAGGGATAATATGTGAAGTATAAGGAAGATGTGAAAGTATGTGAGGAGGAAGTTATGTGAGAAGTATAAGGATAATATATAGAAGAGAATGTGTGAGGAAAATGAAAAGAGAATGTGAGAAATATGAGGAAGTTATTTAAGAATTGTAAGAAAGATAATGTTCTATATGGAAGAAGAGGAAGTTTATGTAAAGAAAATGAAGAGAATGAGATATATAAGAAGAGGAAGTTGTGCAAAGAAGTTATGTGTAGTAAAAGGAGGATAATGTTATATTTGGAAGAGGAAGTTGTGTAAGGGATAATATGTGAAGTATAATCCTGGGCATACACTCTACAATTATCTGTCCAATCTGTCTGGTGGGAAGGAAAATCTGGTCTGTTTTCTAGTGTTTGGAGCAAATTTCTATTGTCATTTGCTCCCATACATTACCAGGTTTTCATTCCAACCAGCCTGATTGGACAGATATCTGACAGATCATTGCATAGGATGCTCCGGTTTCCTCCCACACTCCAAAAATATACTGGTAGGTTAATTGGCTCCCAGCACAAATTAACCCTAGTGTGTATGTGTGTGAGCATGTGATAGGGAATATAGAGTGTAAGCTCCACTGGGGCAGGGTCTGATGGCAATGGCCAAATATTCTCTGTAAAGCGCTGCGGAATATGTGTGCGCTATATAAATAACTGGTAATAATAATTATAGTGTATGCCCAGCATAAGGAAGATGAGAAGGTATGTGAGGAGGAAGTTATGTGAAAAGTATAAGGATAATATATTTGAAAGAAGAGTAAGTTTAAAGAAAATGAATATAGAGAATGTGAGAAATATAAGAGGAGGAAGTTGCGTGAAGAAGTTATGCGGCACGATTACGAGATTGTAATCGTACAGTCGTTTGTCAATCTGTGAGGAGCCTGTACCGAAAGAGCCGTCGTTCAGTGCAGGCTCATCAATCATCTGCAAACATGTTGAACCTGACGATATCGTCAGGTTGTACAACATATTTGTACGATGATAGATGTCTAAAAGACTTTTCGGGAGCGCACATCGCTGGTCGTTTTAGACATTTTTTAAACAATCTGCAAATGATTTTAAAACTATTATCAAATGATCACGATATCTTTCAATCGCTCAATTTAATAGTCTAGTGGATGTATGCCTTTAGTATAAGGTGGATAAAGTTACCTGTGGAAATTGTGAGCAGTATAAGAATATAACGTTATGTAAGAAGTGAGGAAAAACACAGGAGAATGCGAGAAGTATGAGGAATATTATGTGAGTAGGAAGGTATGTGAGGAGTGTAAGCAGTATAGGGGAGAGGAGGAAGGTATGTGAGGAGTTTATGAAGTATAAGGGAGAGGAGGAAGGCATGTGAGGAGTGTAAGCAGTATAGGGGAGAGGAGGAAGGTATGTGAGGAGTGTAAGCAGTATAGGGGAGAGGAGGAAGGTATGTGAGGAGTGTATGAAGTATAAGGGAGAGGAGGAAGGTATGTGAGGAGTGTAAGCAGTATAGGGGAGAGGAGGAAGGTATGTGAGGAGTGTAAGAACTATAGGGGGAGAGGAGGAATGTATGAGGAGTGTAAGAAGTATAGGGGGAGAGGAGGAAGGTATGTGAGGAGTGTATGAAGTATAGGGGAGAGGAGGAAGGTATGTGAGGAGTGTAAGAAGTATAAGGGAGAGGAGGAATGTATGAGGAGTGTATGACGTATAGGGGGAGAGGAGGAAGGTATGTGAGGAGTGTAAGAAGTATAGGGGGAGAGGAGGAAGGTATGTGAGGAGTGTATGAAGTATAGGGGGAGAGGAGGAAGGTATGTGAGGAGTGTAAGAAATATAAGGGAGAGGAGGAAGGTATGTGAGGAATGTAAGAAGTATAAGGGAGAGGAGGAAGGTATGTGAGGAGTGTATGAAGTATAGGGGAGATGAGGAAGGTATCTGAGGAGTGTAAGAAGTATAGGGGGAGAGGATGTGAGGAGTGTATGAAGTATAGGGGAGAGGAGGAAGGTATGTGTGGAGTGTATGAAGTACAGGGGGAGAGGAGGAAGGTATGTGAGGAGTGTAAGAAGTATAAGGGAGAGGAGGAAGGTATGTGAGGAGTGTATGAAGTACAAGGGAGAGGAGGAAGGTATGTGAGGAGTGTAAGAAGTATAAGGGAGAGGAGGAAGGTATGTGAGGAGTGTATGAAGTACAAGGGAGAGGAGGAAGGTATGTGAGGAGTGTAAGAAATATAGGGGAGAGGAGGAAGGTATGTGAGGAGTGTATGAAGTATAGGGGGAGAGGAGGAAGGTATGTGAGGAGTGTAAGAAGTATAGGGGGAGAGGAGGAAGGTATGTGAGGAGTGTATGAAGTATAGGGGAGAGGAGGAAGGTATGTGAGGAGTGTAAGAAGTATAGGGGGAGAGGATGTGAGGAATGTAAGAAGTATAGGGGGAGAGGAGGAAGGTATGTGAGGAGTGTAAGAAGTATAGGGGGAGAGGATGTGAGGAATGTAAGAAGTATAGGGGGAGAGGAGGAAGGTATGTGAGGAGTGTATGAAGTATAGGGGGAGAGGAGGAAGGTATGTGAGGAGTGTATGAAGTATAGGGGGAGAGGAGGAAGGTATGTGAGGAGTGTAAGAAGTATAGGGGGAGAGGAGGAAGGTATGTGAGGAGTGTATGAAGTATAGGGGGAGAGGATGTGAGAGTGTAAGAAGTATAGGGGAGAGGAGGAAGGTATGTGAGGAGTGTATGAAGTATAGGGGGAGAGGATGTGAGAGTGTAAGAAGTATAGGGGAGAGGAGGAAGGTATGTGAGGAGTGTAAGAAGTATAGGGGGAGAGGAGGAAGGTATGTGAGGAGTGTATGAAGTATAGGGGAGAGGAGGAAGGTATGTGAGGAGTGTAAGAAGTATAGGGGGAGAGGATGTGAGGAGTGTATGAAGTATAGGGGAGAGGAGGAAGGTATGTGTGGAGTGTATGACGTATAGGGGGAGAGGAGGAAGGTATGTGAGGAGTGTAAGAAGTATAGGGGGAGAGGATGTGAGGAGTGTAAGAAGTATAGGGGAGAGGAGGAAGGTATGTGAGGAGTGTAAGACGTAGAAGGGAGAGGAGGAAGGTATGTGAGGAGTGTAAGAAATATAAGGGAGAGGAGGAAGGTATGTGATGAGTGTATGAAGTATAGGGGGAGAGGATGTGAGGAGTGTAAGAAGTATAGGGGAGAGGAGGAAGGTATGTGAGGAGTGTAAGAAGTATAGGGGGAGAGGATGTGAGGAGTGTATGAAGTATAGGGGAGAGGAGGAAGTTATGTGTGGAGTGTATGAAGTATAGGGGGAGAGGAGGAAGGTATGTGAGGAGTGTATGAAGTATAGGGGAAGAGGATGTGAGGAGTGTAAGAAGTATAGGGGTGAGGAGGAAGGTATGTGAGGAGTGTAAGAAGTATAGGGGGAGAGGATGTGAGGAGTGTATGAAATATAAGGGAGAGGAGGAAGGTATGTGAGGAGTGTATGAAGTTTAGGGGGAGAGGAGGAAGGTATGTGAGGAGTGTATGACGTATAGGGGGAGAGGAGGAAGGTATGTGAGGAGTGTAAGAAGTATAGGGGGAGAGGAGGAAGGTATGTGAGGAGTGTAAGAAGTATAGGGGAGAGGAGGAAGGTATGTGAGGAGTGTAAGAAGTATAGGGGAGAGGAGGAAGGTATGTGAGGAGTGTATGAAGTATAGGGGGAGAGGAGGAAGGTATGTGAGGAGTGTAAGATGTATAGGGGGAGAGGAGGAAGGTATGTGAGGAGTGTAAGAAGTATAGGGGGAGAGGAGGAAGGTATGTGAGGAGTGTAAGACATGTAGGGGAGAGGAGGAAGGTATGTGAGGAGTGTATGAAGTATAGGGGGAGAGGAGGAAGGTATGTGAGGAGTGTAAGAAATGTAGGGGAGAGGAGGAAGGTATGTGAGGAGTGTATGAAGTATAAGAGGAGTGGAGGAAGGTATGTGAGGAGTGTAAGAAGTATAGGGGGAGAGGAGGAGTGTAAGAAGTATAGGGGGAGAGGATGTGTGGAGTGTATGAAGTATAGGGGTGAGGAGGAAGGTATGTGTGGAGTGTATGAAGTATAGGGGGAGAGGAGGAAGGTATGTGAGGAGTGTATGAAGTTTAGGGGGAGAGGAGGAAGGTATGTGAGGAGTGTAAGAAGTATAGGGGGAGAGGAGGAAGGTATGTGAGGAGTGTATGAAGTATAGGGGGAGAGGAGGAAGGTATGTGAGGAGTGTAAGAAGTATAGGGGAGAGGAGGAAGGTATGTGAGGACTGTATGAAGTATAAGGGAGAGGAGGAAGGTATGTGAGGAGTGTAAGTAGTATAGGGGGAGAGGAGGAAGGTATGTGAGGAGTGTAAGTAGTATAGGGGGAGAGGAGGAAGGTATGTGAGGAGTGTAAGAAATGTAGGGGAGAGGAGGAAGGTATGTGAGGAGTGTATGAAGTATAAGGGAGAGGAGGAAGGTATGTGAGGAGTGTAAGAAATATAAGGGAGAGGAGGAAGGTATGTGAGGAGTGTATGAAGTATAGGGGGAGAGGAGGAAGGTATGTGAGGAGTGTAAGAAATATAAGGGAGAGGAGGAAGGTATGTGAGGAGTGTAAGAAGTATAGGGGAGAGGAGGAAGGTATGTGAGGAGTGTAAGAAGTGTAGGGGAGAGGAGGAGGGTATGAAGTATAAGGGAGAGGAGGAAGGTATGTGAGGAGTGTAAGAAATATAAGGGAGAGGAGGAAGGTATGTGAGGAGTGTATGAAGTATAGGGGGAGAGGAGGAAGGTATGTGAGGAGTGTATGAAGTATAGGGGGAGAGGATTTGAGGAGTGTAAGAAGTATAGGGGAGAGGAGGAAGGTATGTGAGGAGTGTAAGAAGTATAGGGGGAGAGGATGTGAGGAGTGTATGAAGTATAGGGGAGAGGAGGAAGGTATGTGAGGAGTGTATGAAGTATAGGGGAAGAGGATGTGAGGAGTGTAAGAAGTATAGGGGAGAGGAGGAAGGTATGTGAGGAGTGTATGAAGTATAGGGGGAGAGGATGTGAGGAGTGTATGAAGTATAGGGGGAGAGGAGGAAGGTATGTGAGGAGTGTAAGATGTATAGGGGGAGAGGAGGAAGGTATGTGAGGAGTGTAAGAAGTATAGGGGGAGAGGAGGAAGGTATGTGAGGAGTGTAAGAAGTATAGGGGAGAGGAGGAAGGTATGTGAGGAGTGTAAGAAGTGTAGGGGAGAGGAGGAGGGTATGAAGTATAAGGGAGAGGAGGAAGGTATGTGAGGAGTGTAAGATAAAGTTATGTGAAGAAGAGGAGGAAGTACTGTGTGAGCAAAAGAAAGGGAGAAGGAGGAGGAATAGATGGAAGTTATGTCTGTGTGATAGGCTGGACAATGATCTGTATGGCCTGTACACGCTGGCGACATAATTGCAGAGCTCACTGCAGACTTCTAGTGTGTATATACATGCCACGAAATTGGAACAAGCAGCATTCTGCAAAAAATACAGCAGCTTAACACCAATTGGCGTAACCACACTGGAATCTGTTGTTTTAGTGACATTTACTTACATTAATTTAAATGCTTTTATCCTCGCTGGATTCCCAGCGAGGATAAAACCGCATCTCCAGCGCTCTTAGGTGTAGACGTCGGATATCTGCTTTTACCAGCGTTAGAAAAACAAGTTATACCCCTTTTACACCGGAGCTAAAATGCGGGTTATTGCAGGGTTAACTCGGGCAGCTCCTTGGTGTGAAAGGGGAGAGGGTTGGATCACCGGTTGAGTGACCCGGCAATCCAACCCAGGAAACTTGCAGGGTTTAACACTGGAGTAGTCCGTGAAACCCTGCAGTGTGAACGGCGCGCTCCGGGTCACGATGACCTGTAACGCGCTGCATGCCAGCCGATTGGTCCGGCTTCAGTGGCGCTTGGCGATGACGTCATCTCCAAGCGTCCACTTCAACGCCGGAATAGCCGAGTCTATGCAGACCCGACTCCGGTGTGAACGGCGCCGACTCCAATGTCCTGGGTCGGCGCCGGCTAAATTCCGGGTCTGACACGGATTGGAACCCTGTTCCAACTCCGGGTCAGAGCTGGAATTTAGGTGTTAAAATGGTATTTCTCTTCAGTCAGTATGTGACCCTAATTAAGCAATAAGACTTCAGAAAGCTGATGCATGGGAGTACCTCTGTTGAATGCAGCTGGAAGACGGCTACAGAACACTGTTTCTATAATAAGCAATGTGTCTTCCAGCAGGAGAAAGCATTGAGGTAAACCAGGCACCACCTTAATGAATTAATGTTATGCAGCAGGCAGATTGCTAGCAGCAGCCCAGCCACCTGATGAGGCTTCCACCATTGGCTGCACTGTGCCTGTGTAACCCTGTGATGGAAGTGTCAGGGTTCCACAAGGACCAGAGATTTGCCTATTAGGCTAGGGAGAGTGATGTCAGTAGTTCAGAGAGCACAGCCAGGCAGGAGTAGACCTTCAGACACAGCACTGGCTGCTCACAGAAGACAGAATATTTCCTCCTCTCCCTCATGTGCTGGAGTAGGCAGAGTGCACTGAGGGTCTTGCAGGAGGGAGACTGCTGGCCAACACCCCTCTTTACACTCTGGAAGTGGTACAGTCCTCAGATTGTGAGCCCCAAGTACAGGAGCTTCAGTGATTCCACTTACTGGGCTGGAGGAACCAAAATCAGAGCAGTTACCTAGTGCCCAGGAGGGGAAGGGAAACAGTCCCAGCATCACCTGAGGATGGAGGGGGTCAGCAGTAACAGGACCATGTGTTACAGCAGGTGGAGCTATGACAGGTACTGTAGACTGCATGTGATGGGCTCTAACCAGCCTGGGGACCCAGCACTGGAGGGGTTAATGCAACAGAATCTGCTACTAATGTGATACAACCTGCTACAATGATGCAACCATGGTACATGAATGTGATACAACCTGATACTTAATATGATTCAATAAGCTACAATGATGCATAATTGTGATACAATGTGTAATCCCCTATTCCTGGTGATTGGTCCCTATTGTTACTGGATGCTGTCAGCTGTATATCAGACAAGTGTGTATAAGAGGGGATTTATGTGGTGCTGTGTCCCTGCAGGTTGGCTGCAGTTGCTGATAAATTCATACATTACAGACAACAGATGAATCACTGATGCAGTTTCTGATGGTTCATTTGGTAAAGGATGTAAATAATTGAAATGTATGAAAGCATTAGGTGCTATTAGGCAGATTGGCTGGTAACGTGAGGCCATAGAGAAACATTATATATTATTCTCATTTCTACAAACTTTTCATGGACACCTCTTATGACAGGCGGCTGGGGCGGGGGGGGGGGGGGGGTCAAAGTTTCAGTTGTATCTGGGCTCCTGGATGCATTCAGATCTGTGCATTAATCTGTCAAGAGAAAATTTTCTGATCAATGTTATACAGGTGTGTATATATATATTATAGTGTGTGTGTATATTTATAAAAATGTGTGGGATACTTACACAGTTGATGGAACAGCTAGATTCCCCCATTTAACCCTGTGATTGCCGGGTGGGCGCCCTTAGCAAAATAAGCTTGGTGTTCTGTAATGTATCGCAGGCCCCTGCAGCAGCTAAAGGGTTAGTGGTTGCCAGCGTGTGCAGATGCTCTGATTTAAAGGGACATCTATCGCTGCCTATTAGCATGTGCCTCAGGAATGACTTCCACAGACACAATGGTGAAACGCTAGCCGGAACGATTCTGATCTTAAACCTCCTCTGTGTTAACAGGTTTTGTGGCAATTGTTACTGACCTTAATCAACAGCTCAATGCAGATTTAATGTGTGTAAAATACTCTAAACATATGTTTACGGACCTCTCCAGAGATCTGCAGAACATTGCTTTGCTCCATCTGTGCCCTATCAGAAAACTAGTTATGTATTCTGCAGATTATTACATGACTGACCTCTCTAGAGAGCTGCAGAACATTGCTCTGTTCTATTGACCTCCCCCCCCCCCCCCCAAACAGGTATGCAGTGATATATTATGCAGATTGTTACATTACAGACCTCTCGGAGGACCCAGAACCCCTCCTCCCGATGTAAATAAGCTGATTCCATCCCGTTGCATGTTTTCGTTTCCCCTCACTGTTTTACTGATGTGGATGGAAGTATGGGTTGGGTACGGGATGCTGGTGCTCAGGATCCCATCACTCAAAATCTTGATACCGGCAAACCGACTGAGTTATAATACAGACACCTGCCGCTAAGTACCCTACCCCTAAACCTAACCTTCCCCCCAAAGTCTATCCCTAACACTCCCATTAGTGCCTAACCCCAAAACTTACCACCTGGATGCTGGCGTCTGGTTTATTACTGGTTTCAGCATTCTGAGCCCTGGTATCCTGATTGTCGGCGTGTCAATTACATCCTGAAGTACAGGTGGGGAGACTTATTGGGAGATATGTGCACCTTTTAATTACATTTTCCTTATATTTAAAATTCACCATTCTCAGCATGCTATGCAGGAGACATGAACTCACAACCTCATGTACTGCAGTCAGATACCGATCACATAGAGCTATTAGCTCCTACATAGGAAGCTTAGTAATTCTAAGTATATGAAGCTAGTTGTAATTGTTTAAACCAGTGCTTCTCAAATACAGCCCTTGAGTGCATGTTTTCTAAAGGTGGCCATACATCAGACACCGGATTTTGCGATGCGACGGGAAGTGCCGGCGTTTCCGGGTGGAAACGCCGACCTCCCACCATCGATGTTATGCGATCCGTCGCCGGATCGCAGACATTTTCCATGTTAAATGTCGGCGATTTGACGATCGCGATAATTTTTTGATCGCAATCGTCAAATCGGGAAAATCCGGGTTTTCGCATCACGGGATCGCGGCAATCCATTGCTGATGGGCCCCATAAGACTCATCACAGTACCACAAGTGAAGTACTTACAGTACCACCTGTGGATCTTTTAAAATGTGTCAGTGAGTAAGGAATACACCTGTGCTCCAGCAATGAAATATGGAAAACATGATTGACTATTATAACGAGCTTCATATACTTAAGCTGGCCACACATCTAAAGATTATCTGTCCAACCAGCCAACTAGTTGATTGGTTTGAATGAAAATCTGGTAAGGTATGGGAGTAACTGATGATCAGCAATTTGCTCCCAAACGCTGGAAAATGGACAAAAACTGTTTGAACAAATTGTTTAGATCAAACATTTAACAAACTTGTCTGACGACCATTTTCATCTGTTTTCTGTTATTTAGGAGCAAATTGCTGATCATCATTTACTCCCATACGTTACCAGATTTTCATTCCAACCAATCAACTAGTTGGCTGGTTGAACAGATCTTTAGATGTGTGGCCAGCTTTAGAATTACTCCGCTTGCATCACAGGAGCAAATAGCTCAAGTGTAAACTGACTGTGGTGTTTGAGGTTGGGAGTTCAAGGGGCCTATGTATTAATAATTACAACACAGTGTCAGTTTCTGGAGGCTGTGGAAGAGGGATCATAAGATCCCTCTCCTGACAATATGCCTTCATAGGCATAAACCAGTTTACGCCATGATCGTGACCAATGGGGCAAAACTCCAGTAAGCTTATAGTATTGACTCAGATTGTTTGTGAGTTGAACCATTGTTTGTAGTTCATATACAAGTGATGTCACTGGCCCCTAGTAAATGGATAGTCTGCATTCTCAGCGATGTTCCTAGTGCATGGATAAGCTGCATCCTCATGAACATCGGTTCAATCCACAAAATGCAACCTGCAGATGGTGTGTGTGTGTGTATATATAATGGAAGTGTTTGCATTTTGTTAATTGAGAAACTATTAAGTGAATGAACAGAAGATAAATCAAATCAATATTTGGTGTGACCACTCTTTTGCTGTCAAAACAGCATCAATTCTTCTAGGTACACTTGCGCACAGCTTTTGAAGGAACTCGGCAGGGAGGTTGCTCCAAACATCTTGGAGAACTAACCTCAGACCTTCTGTGGATGTAGGTTTGCTCATATCCTTCTGTCTCTTCATGTAATCCCAGACAGACTCAATGATGTTGAGATCAGGGCTCTGTAGGGGCCATATCATCACTTCCAGGACTCCTTGTTCTTCTTTACGCTGAAGATAGTTCTTAATGACATTGGCTGTATGCTTGGGGTCATTGTCCTGCTGCAGAATAAATTTGGAGACAATCAGACGCCTCCCTGATGGTATTGCATGATGGATAAGTACCTGCCTGTATTTCTCAACATTGAGGACACCATTAATCCTGACTATCCATTGAAAACTGTGTGCAAGTGTACCTAGAAGAATTGATGCTGTTTTGAAGGCAAAGGGTGGTCACACCAAATATTGATTTGATTTAGATTTCTTATGTTTATTCAATTTTACATTTTGTTAATTGATAATAGTTTATTTTTAACACTTCTATTTTTTAAAGCATTCTTACTTTGCAGCATTTTTTCCACACCTGCCTAAAACTTTTGCACAGTACTGTTTGTGTGTGTATATATGTGTATGTATAATATTATGCTTTTTATGTCTTGGAGAGGCTTATTTAAAATAGATGTTAGTGCAAATCTAATTGCCATCTTTAAATAATGCTTCCATATTACTCAGTTGCTTGGTAGATGCTCTCCTTAAGGCCAGACATTCGCTGTGGAAGAAACTGCGAGCACAATGGTTCCCAGTGGTCCATGGTCACTGGTTCTCCGTATTGGTTTTCATCCTGAACACAATGTTCTGTCCTTGGAGTGTCTATGTACTAACCATGTTCCTCTTCTCTCCTATGACATACTGGTAGGACAGTTTCCTTCTGATTAAATTAGCCTGTATACGTATTAGGTTTACTAAATTGTGAACTCCACTGGGCAGGGACCTACAGTATGTGTCTGAATAATGTTCTTCAGTTGTATACAGTAGCACTGCGGATTATGGTGACAGTATAGTAAGGATAATTAGTGAAAGGTTTAGGAAAATCACTCAGTAAATGAGCCAGAATCAAACATACTGTAACAGATTCTCATCACTGAATTCCTAAGGGGGTCTATTTACTAAGCAGTGTTAGGAGACAGTGTGAAAAGTGATAAGGTGCCAGCCAATCAGCTCCCAACTGTCATTTTTCAAACACAGCCTGTGAGATAGCAGTTGGGAGCTGATTGGCTGGCACCTTATCACTTTTCACGCTGTCTCCTAACACAGCTTAGTAAATAGATCCCTAGTCTAGTCTCTTATCATGCTTAACCATCACAGAATAATCTCCGATCTGGGGTAGCACAATAACAAAACTGCCTTTATGGTTTGACTGCTTGTGTCACATGATGAGTGATGGCCTCCAGGCTAGCCAGTTCCGGGTTACAGGCTAGGCAACATAGGAGGGGGCCTAAGCCCATTAGAGTTTGCTGGACTTTCGTGTGTCACGTGTTCGCTGCCTACTAGGTCCTCTATGGAATAATCGTGCTGGTATAAAAATAGTGTGCAGGAACCGTGTCTAGGGTCCCACTGGAAGGCATTATGCTGGATTCTAGGGTGTGAAGCCACCACATTAATCACTAACACGTGGAACTAATGGGAGCTATCCCAAACCTCTGTCCTGCACAATCTGTGCCGTCAGCCCGGAGCAAATCACAAAGAAACACCAAAAAAATACAGAACTGTTACTGCATCCTCCGATCTCTGCCTGAGAAGCGCTCGCTATTTCATTCGGGACTGCGTCTGTGTATGCGGCAGTACTGCGAATAAATGCTAATGCCACGGATGATGAAATTTCTACTGAGGCGCTCACCAGCTCTGTCTCTAATCAAGCGCTTGCGTACAAAAGCGCACCGTCCATCTTCTGGACAACCCCTTGATTGCTCAGAATGTCCGGCACTAAGTCACAGAGGCCAGTGCCAACTGCGTGCACAGACGGTCGCTAGCTGCGAAATGCTCATGAAGCGCTTGCAGCGCGCCAACGTGCACTGACTGTCAATCACTCTGCGGCCAAATTCTCCCTGCGACCGGCGTCTGTAACCCACAGCGCATGCGCAGTACGACTCGGGTGCAGTATATAGGGCATTGCTCAACTGCGCCGACATCGGCACAGCTTTCCCCTCTGAGCCAGGTCCTCCATGTCCAATTTATTAGCTGCCCAAATCTTACTTTGCTTCTCACTTTATCCTTCTCACTAACCCTCAACCACGACGCAGTCTGTTCTATAGAGAGAACCTAGGAACAGGCTCTGTTTAATACCAGTTATGAAAAGAGTTTTTTTTTTTTCTTTATAGCCCCTCCACTAACGTTGGGGGTTCAATAACTTGTTGGAGCATTATCTGAACACGGACTGGTCCTCCCACACCAATCGCAGGCTCTGGCTCACCCCACTTGTTCTCCCTGAAAGTACATGTTCTGTACATCTAGACGAGTTAGTCCCAGATTGCTGCGGCAATGCCAAAAGTCGCCGTTATGTGTAATGTTACACCCAGAGTCCTGCCAATGTAATACGCTGCGGACTCTCTCTCTTTCCATGGGTGCCTAAATACTCACTAGTGTGCGGCAACTAAACTTGGGGGGTCCCTGGAATGCCATTACCTCTCTAGAGCCAGAGAGGCCTGTCCCTCCCCAAGCTGTATTACTGGTGTACTATCGTTCGGATCAATATGTGTCCAAGCCTCATACAGGTTCTCCTCTTGCAGAGGAAACTGCTAAGCGTCGTGCAGCTCCTGGAGACCTCGTGTCAGTCCTGTTGCTAAGGATTTGTCTCCTGCTGTCCCCGGGGAGCTGTAGATTAAAGATGTTTGCAAAATCTGTGCATCAGGTTTCTGAAAGTGAACACAAAAAAATACCCCCTGTTTTTTCTACATCTACTGTATTTGTGTTTCTATATTGAAATTGGTTTTAGGGTAAGAAGTTCTAGAACTATCAGAAATTGCAGTTGCTGACTATGGGGTAAGCCTTGGGGGGGGGGGGGTCGGGGGAGAGAGAGTGGATGGTAAATAAGGGGTGTATTTACTACTAAGCCTTTGATGGAGATAACGGAATCCCAGCCAATCGGCTCCTACTTGTCATTTTTCAAACACAGCCTGTGTCATGGCAGTTAGGGGCTAATTGGCTGATACTTTATCTCCAATCAAGGCTTAGTAAATATACTCCAAAGTACAACCAATATACAACCAATTTGCTCCTAAATTTCATGTTACAGGCTGTGTTTGAAAAAAAGTGACAGGAGCCGATTGGTTAGTACTTTATCTCTCTGCAAGGCTTAGTACATAGGGCCTCATTTATCAATGAGTTTTATCACTCACGAGTGATAAAACTTGTGTATGATAAATGGTGCTCCAGCCAATTGGCTACCAACTGTCATCTGTTTGAAAAATGGCAGTTGGAAGCTGATTGGCCGGAGCACCATTTATCATTTGCAATGAGTTTTATCACTTGTTTATAAGTGATTAAAACTCGTTGATAAACGATTGCCATAGACCCTTATGTCTGATAAGACGAAGGGCTTGAAAATATTGTCCTGCAAATTGTGCGTTAATAAACTTATACTTTAGAGCAGGGAAACCCAACTTCAATCCTCACGTACCACAAACAGGTCATGTTTCCTCGATTTCTGTCTGGGAAACAGGTGGGGTCATTTCTGAAGGCCATCTTAGCTTTCATTGCCAACCGGAGGTAGGAAAGAACTGTACTATGATCATATGTAGATCCAAAGGCCAGAAATTGAATATAAATGTCTTGAAAGGGGCTTAATATCCCAAGTAACATAATATTTAGGGGTGACTGATTACGCAGATGAGCTCCTCGAATTAGCCTATTATAAATTATCTCCTATGTGTGCTGGGATATGAAGAATGTCTGGGCTGAACCATTAGCTGTGGGGTTGAGGTTGCCCTGTAATCCTCAGATTTATTGGAAAGAAAATCGAGGGCACGATGTAATGATAGATTATTAACCGCCCATGTATCTGTAGTGCGTATCCAGGAGATAAAGCTGGACAATTGCTGTATATTTCCATGGTCCTCTAATGGAGGGATTAATGAGCTCAATTAGAGTCAATGAAAAATAGGCTGCTCTGTATAGGACATGGAAGCTGGTCCAGCATGTTCCTTGGAAGTACTAGTGGGTTAGTCTAGTTTGTGGCCTGATTTTAGTGGGTACCTATTTGGGGAACCAAGGCTTGGAGGGCCATACGGGTACCAGCCGAACTAGGTCCTGGGTCTCCTCTACCACCACTTTCTGCAAAGCTTCCACCATTATTGTGAGAAGAGGAAATAGTGGTGAAGGTGGCTTGGACTATGAGGATGAGAGGTGTCCATACACGGTGCCCCTCTGGTCCAAGTTTGTTCTATGATCATCTGTAGCTGGTCTTAAATCTCTGATGCAGTTATGTAAATGACAGAGTATCCTCTAGAGGTGAGGTCTATCTATATTGAAATAGACACTTTGTGAGTGAAACCGCTGAGACCTGGGCCATCGTTTGTGTGACTGTACATCCAAGATATTGTATATTCAAGAAAGTTTTTGGGAAAGTCCCCATAGCCTGGTTTCTAGTGTTGCGTGAAGACATACTGTACCATGCAGGATCGTGTGTCATTCATATGGGTCAGATAAGCAACTTGCTTCCTGTTCTTGGTACTGAATTCATTCAAAGGTTATTTTTGTACAATTTAAATTGTGAATGTCCGAAAACATTACTCTAGCAAATTTATGTATTTTTCCCTTCTCATCTTATGGCTGGTCTGCAAAACCCCACCAACCACAGGTTCCATAATGGAGCTACTAAGTCATGAAGGGATAACTCTCTCTCCACTCTGCTGGTTTGGGACTGCGTCTGAGATGGCGAGTGGTTTAGGGCGAGTCGGTCGTTATACCCTAAACTTCATAGAGTTGACCTTTCTACGGAACCCAATAATTGTCTCTCTATTGTCTCCTTTGTTATGTGTTTTTTTGTATGAAAGTATTTTTTTTTTAGATCTTTATGTTTAAGACATTGCAATCTTAAATGCAAAACAATTATTCTCCTGATTAGCTTAAGGCCTTTACATTCAGGATTGGTTTTATGAAACGGTCTAGTGTTGGAATTTTAGCATCTTCAAGAGGTCTTTGTAAGTCATCGCCTCCTCTTCTGGGGAATCTACATTCATAGGAACCCTTCTGAGAGCGTGGCCTGACATCTGAGTTATATGACCCACTTGTCTGATGTAATGGTTTCCCATAAATGGAAAAGAAACTCAGGGACTATTGGACTTAATGGAGCCCCTCTTTTTGGAAGATGTCTACTTTGGTCAGCAAACCTCTGCGGGATGGACATTTTCAACGACCATTTTTGTTGCTATTTTTGATCATGCAGCTTGGTTTCTTTAATTCACAAAAGGATTTAAGGGTCAAACTAGGCACTTATTAAATATTAAAATTCAGGTACTCATGAACCTTAGTGGAAAGATCTTATGTAGCTACAGAGCTTTTCAACAGTTGAAATATAATTAAACAGGTGTTAAATAATTAGGAGGTGGCAGGTGCCTTAATTGGAGGGAGCTTAAAGCCACAAATGGGGGGGGCGGGTTGATATGTACCCACTCTCTGCCAGCTTTGCTTAATATATAATCTATTGAGCTTCAGGTCATACTTGCCAAATCCATGATTGTGAGGGAGACTCCCTGAAATAGTAGCAATCTCCCTGACTCCCTGAAGAGTCTAGTAGTCTCCCTGATTGCACCTGACCCCCATTATGAAGCTGTTATATTAATAAAAAACAGAGATACAAGTAGGGCAAAAAAGTATTTGGACAGCCACCGATTGGGCAAGGTGTTGCACTTTAAAAGATGACAGAGGTCTGTAATTTCCATCATAGGTACACTTCAACTGTGAGAGACAGAGGGCCTGATTCAGAGCCGCTTGTAAGCGGCCGCTCGTTCGCTCTGAGCGATGTTCACACATGCGTATGGGTTGTATGGGTGCGCGCCAACCAGTCATTGCGGTCGGAAATCGAGTGCTCGCAAAATAGCAAGTTTCTGCTAATTTGAGTGACGGGATGAGGCGTTTGTGGGTGGTAACAGGGGAAGGTGCTTGAAAATGGGGAGTGGAGAACCCGAACGCAGGCGTGCCAAACGGTCAAAACGGGCGTTTTAAGGGTGTGCATAATTAACAAAGCAGCGTCATCGGCCACGTCACTTGGTTGTCTCTTAGTCTGAACTGTTCGCATGATTGCGGTAGGAAAATCCAACCACAAGCACTGCGAGCATTTCAGACGCCTTTCGATGTACTCGATTAATCTAATAGCGGAGATGACGTAGGATGCGAGCGGCCAGGGGGCGTCTTTACAAAATAGCGAGCGCATGTTTAGTTCGCTCGCTCACACATAGAGGCGTCAACAGACCGCAAAGAGCGAGCGCTCAATTTAAATAGCCGGCCCCTTTTTCTGAACGAGCGAGCGCAAATAGCGTCCGGCTCTGAATCAGGCCCAGAATCAGAACAAAAAATTCCGGATATCACATTGTATGATTTTTAAACAATTTATTTGTATATTCTTGCGGAAAATAAATATTTGGACACCTACCAACCAGCAAGAATTCTGGCTTTCACAGACCTGTTACTTCTTCTTTAGGAAGCTCATCTATCCTCCACTCGTTACCTGTATTAATGGCACCTGTTTGAACTGGTTAACTGTATAAAAGACTCCTGTCCACACCCTCAAACAGTCAGACTGCAACCTCTCCAACATGGCCAAGACCAGAGAGCTGTCTAAGGACACCAGGGACAAAATTGTAGACCTGCACAAGGCTGGGATGAGCTACTCGACAATAGGCAAGCAGCTTGGTGAGAACAGATCAACTGTTGGCGCAATTATTAAAACATAGAAGATATACAAGATCACTGACAATCTCTCTCGACCAGGGGCTCCATGCAAGATCTCACCTCGTGGGGTATCAATGATCTTGAGAACGGTGAGGGATCAGCCCAGAACTACACGGGGGGACCTGGTCAATGACCTCAAGAGAGCTGGGACCACAGTCACAAAGGTTACCATTAGTAACACACTACGTTGTCATAGATTCAAATCCTGCAGTGCCCGAAAGGTCCCCCTGCTTAAGCCAGCACGTCCACGCCTGTCTAAAGTTTGCCCGTGACCATCTGGATGATCTAGAGGAGGATTGGGAGAATGTCATGTGGTCAGATGAGACCAAAATAGAACTTTTTGGTATAAACAGGGAGAAGAATGATGAGTGGCATCCCAAAAACATCATACCCACTGTGAAGCATGGGGGTGGAAACCTCATGCTTTGGGGATGCTTTTCTGCAAAGGGGACAGGACGACTGTTCCGTATTATGGAGAGGATGAATGGGGCCATGTATCGTGAAATTTTGGGTAAAAACCTCCTTCCTTCAGTAAGAGCATTGAAGATGCAACGTGGCTGGGTCTTCCAGCATGACAATGACTCCAAACACACCAACCGGGCAACTAAGGAGTGGCTCCGTAAGAAGCATTTCAAGGTCCTGGATTGGCCTAGCCAGTCTCCAGACCTCAACCCAATAGAAAATCTGTGGAGGGAGTTGAAAGTCCTTGTTGCCCGACAACAGCCCCAAAACATGACACATCTAGAGAAGATCTACACTGAAGAGTGGGCCAAAATACCTGTTGCAGTGTGTGAAACCTGGTCAAGAACTACAGGAAACGTTTGACCTCTGTAATTGCCAACCGAGGTTACTTTACAAAGTATTGAGTTAAACTTTTTGATTATCCAAATATTTTTTTTCCGCAAGAATATACAAAAAATTTTTTTAAAAAATCATACAATGTGATTTCCGGAATTTTTTGTTCTTTCTGTCTCTCACAGTTGAAGTGTACCTATGATGGAAATGACAGACCTCTCTCATTTAAAATGCAACAACTTGCACAATCGGTGGCTCTCCAAATTTTTTGCCTCACTGTATATACATTCAAATGGGATCATTAGTATAATTTCCCTGCATTGGTTATAAGGCACAATGATCCCTATGAATACATGCATTTCCTGAAAAGTATCTGTGTGTTTTCATCAACAAATCGATCTTCGTAACTACTTATAGCCTTATTTACATTTCGATGTAAGTCAGGTTTATAGCACGCCTCTCTGATGTAGCCGTACACGCCCACTTTACCGCCATGCTCATGGGTGCTGCTTTCACAATCTCCCTTAAATGCTTTTTTAAAAGTAGGCAAGTTCAGGTCCTTCTGACTTCTGATGCAGGGAATTTGCTGATCGGACATTACTAGATGGGGAGTAGACCATCTCTCCTGACTTTATTCGACTGTACAGATTCTGTGTTCCTCATCCATATTTTATATCCTAGGTGCTCGGACTAGTGGGGTATTCATGAAAGTTTGGAGAGCGATCAAGTGGAGAGATATAAAGATCAACCAGCTCCTAACTGTCATTTTTCAAACACAGCCTCTACAATGACACTAGCTGATTGGTTGGTACTTTATCTCTCACAATTTTATCTCTCTCCAAACTTTCATGAATACTCCCCCCAGTTCCATTAATCAATACAAAAATTTGCCGGGATTTCTTAAAAACAGATTCAACACCAATTTATTTTTTTCATGTACCTCTATATGTTTTGGGGCCTTAGAATTGGTGAAATTCAAATCAATGTATGTTTATCGTAGCGATACAGTTTCTCCCCATTTTATTAAAACTTTTTAAAAATCACCAGGGCAACTGAGCTGAGATTCCAGCTGAAACTGGCTGACAGCACTAAGGGGCATATTCAATTAGCTGAGAAAAGACCCGTACTTTTCACATGCCGGCCTTTTCGCCGACATCGCTGGTTCTCCATGCGAAAAAGTATCGCGCTCGTCCCCGCTTATCCCCGTTTTCAATTAGAAATCGTTGAAAGTGGGACACTGCGAATTAGGACCTGGCGAAAAGTGCTGTCAGATTTGGGGAAATCAGCCTGACACCCCCCAAAAGATGCACTGACATTGGGGATCACTATAGATACCCCCGAATAGGCCTGTTGAAGCTATTTGGGGTACTTAAATGGTCTCAATAGCTGCTAATTAGTGTCTTTGCACAAGTGGTGAAGAATAACATTTTGCAGGTTTTTTGTGTGAAAATAACTAGTCCCAACAATTTGGGGTACATGAAAATGGGGGCTAGCATATTTTAAAGTTGCTAAAGTGAAGTTTTAAAAAAACTAAAAAAATCACCTGCAATCTTAAAAACACCTGGGGCATACTTGGGGACCCCCCTGGAGTCTATTTAGCTAGTTTTTAAGTTTGTCCCCTCAATGTTGGTATTTTTTGCCCCCTTTTTTTCAAAGTCATTTTTTGGGGTGTTAAGTATTTTTTTAAATCTTTTTTGACACATTTTACTTTTGGGGGGGGTGGGTGTCCCAAGGATGCAGGGGGATCCCGCAACTTTCCACCCCAAAACCCCAATTCTGCACTTTTTTTTCGCCTGCATTCATAGGCGGATCTTTTCCGCTTATTCCTATGCTCAGACTTTCCGCACCGGCGAAAAGTCTTCGGAATTGAATACTGGGATAAGTTTTCGCATGTGGAAATGACGTCACCGGCGATACTTTTCCGCAGAAACTGACTTTTCGCACCTAATTGAATATGGCCCTATATTAAAAATAATAATAATAAAACAATATTATATACTGTATGTATATGTGTCTATATGTATGTATAAAGCACAAAAGAACCGGGAGGCGCACAATGGTGAATCAATTACAAGCAAATTTCTTAAACTATCTGAACACTCACATCAAGCAGTAGAACTGACGAAACATGTTTGGGATTTGGACAGTGTGTCACATACGAGAGCAGAGTCGGCACTGGTGCTCGAGCCGGAATAAGATTGCCTTGTACTACGTTACACTCCTTGATGTGAGTGTTCAGATATTGTTTAAATTTGCTTTTAAATGATTCACCATCGTGCGTCTCCTGGTTCTTTTGTGTTTCATACAGGTTGTGCCCTGGGATAGGGCTAAAGAGGAGAGCTGCATCTCTCATATTATATATATATATATATATATATATATATATATATATATATATATATATATATATATATATTTAACCCGTAGTTAAATGCCGGTAGTAACCTATAATGAGTAGGAAAAGTCTGATCTCTGGCAATGACAGCCATTATTAAATGTGTCTCATTATCTGCGTAAATTGAGTACATTTTTGGATATGGTTTTCAAACGCTGGCAGGAGTACTAGAGGCACAGGAACTATTCTCCTAGCACTGGGAGTACTGGAGGCAGGCGACTGCCCGTCCAAGTGTGACTCGTTTAGGCTGATTGACAATGGCAGCATTAGGCTGATATCGGTTGTTTTTCTTTCTTGTTGTTTGTGAATCAGCACTGTCTGGATGATGCAGCGGATTTGGTGAAAAGCACAGAAAGGGGGCCGATAAAGGAACGCAGTTAATAAAAGTTACAGAAGGGCAATACAAACCCATAAATGAGTCATCTGAAGGTAGACATCCCCTTTTCAGCTCTAACCATACAAAGCTGGTGTCTGATATAACACAAGTATAAACACAAGTATGAAGAGCCTTATAGAGACTTCTTATGCGGGAAACTGAAATCCCAGGTTACATGAAAACGACGGGAGAACCTGCATTTAGGTGCCGCTTCTAAATGGAATCTACATTGTCAGGGCCAGAGTGACAATACTGTAAATGGGACTACAGCTCCAGGCCTTCACATAAAAATAGGCCCTTCGTCATGACAGCATGTTAACGTATACTTACCGACATTCTGGCAGCCCCTTCAGGAAGGGGGCCGCCAGGTTGGTGCAGCAGGGAGGGTGGAGGCCGATTAAGTGGGCGGAGCGGCGGTGTTCCAGCGTGATTGTGTCCCCACCCCCTGCTTTATAATGCCGATATTACCAGAATTACAAAGCAGGGGGCCGGGCTCATCGCACCCCCCAAACCGTCCACTTTCACAGGCGGTCACGGTGGGCCCGTGGACAATACCAGGGACTTGCCTACTGTTGCTGGTGCTGGGAGCAGCACCCGATTTTCGCAAGGCTCCCAACTGTCCCGGTAGACTGGGCAAGTATGTGTTTGATGCAGGAATGGAACTACCGGCGGTGCAGCCGGTTGCACCCTACTGGGACCTACGGTGAAGAAGGAGCCCGCAGACTAAGCATATTTTTGTACCTGGGCCCATCACTAGTTCTGCCATGGTGATGTTGACCAGTCGCCCAGCAGGTCATATCCGAAGTATTAAAATTGTATTATTGTTTTTCTCACAAAATGATGGAATTTTTCTGCTTTTAAGTAATTAAGGAGACATTGGCGATGATGGTGTAGAAGGTGTACACGCCCACATGGCACTAGCCACACCCATACAGCATTGGTCACACCCCTTCTGCTTTTCATAATAGGACCTTAATCCTTATCAGCCCCAGACCCTTGTCCTGAAAGTGTTTTCTGGTGTATAGGGGCTTGAGTTGTCTGTAAAATTGATATGGCCTATTGGTGGAACCTCGGTGATCACAGTAGGTGCCAGCCGAATGTGAAAGTGGATGCTAGGTCACACAGAATGTACTTAATCAGGCTTGCAGGTTTATTGGTAACAGTCCTGTGGCACTCTGTACACTCTCCACAGTGGCGCACGTCCGGCAGCTCATGTGCCAGGTCAGAGGTTGCACCTCTCGCAGGCTCCGGGTCCTAGTGCCCCGGAGTGTATGACAGAGGAGACAGAGCTGGAGCGTGCCACTCTCCAACTTGTAAGGATTGGATTAGGATCAGCTTGGAGACCTTTTTGTCTGATCGGTAATTGATGAAGCAGCGGAGACCGATCTCATCCATCACAAGACGTGCGTCTATCACCTCGGCTGTCAGTTTATTTGATTACATTTCCCCCGGCAGGCAGTTACTTGATAAATATTTGGAAGGATGAATAAGCAGACTGTTGTGGGAACAAGACAGTGCTGAGTAATCTATCTCCTCCTAAATATAGAATATGGCCATGCTAAATAGACGGTTACGCAGTAGACTGCACCAAGCTACGTATGGTGCTTCGTAGACAGTTGTCCCGGTGACCTGGCCTGCAGACCAGTCATTCATTTATTCATTTCTCAAATGCAATACATTTCTCAATACAAAGATCACACTAATAGGATTTCCGAAGAGATCATGTAAAATAAGATCTGTATGTGTCAAAAGTTTTAGAACAGCCCCATTTTTACAGTCTAAGTTAGCAAAAGCTGAAAAAATAGTGTCAATTTCGAGTATTATAAGAATACCTTTTTTATTGATCGATGGGATAAGAATTACAGCTGATTTGCAGCAATGCAAAATAGGCTTGTCTGTTCCATGGGGCACGGCCATTGGGCTACTGAAGACTGGGATAAGGTCTTATGGGCCCATAATGAATCAAGACTTGAAATATTTGGTTCATCACTCAGGGTATTAGTACACTGTCGAGCAGGCAAATAGATGGGTTCCCAGTGTATGGGATTCATTTACTAAGCTACAAGCTTTTCTATCTCTAATTATATATACGTTCTATGCTTTCATTTTAGAGTACGCTGAGACATTAAACTGTAAATTTTAATAAAAAACTGGAATAATGGGGATGTCCTAAAAGATTTTACTGTGCGTGCACACATAGAGGAAGTTTTGTACACCTAGAGGTACCATCTTTATCCATAGCCCTGAAGAAGTCGTGTTTACAATGAAACGTATTGAGCAGTGGTTAAAATGGGCCAGAACAGGACGGAACTGCGTTCCGTCACTTCTGTTTGGAGACTGAACCAGTTCAGCTTCCGGCCCACCTCAGCCCGGCGCCGCACTGAAGCTCCATTTGCCAGGTGCCCACTGAGATTTTGTTACCAGTGGGCACCCGACTCCTTCCCCCACAGCGCCAGTGACTGGAATTCACTCCTGGGCTCCGGCTTCCGCAGTGTGCACTGACGATATTGGATCAGAACCTCTATACACACCTTCCTATACCTTCTAATATCCTGCCTATACCTTCTAAGGATGACGCTAATTTGCGTACGCAGTCATACAGTAAATAAAGACTTAGACCTGGAATCTGTGGTTCCAAAGCACAAAGTATTATTCAAGTAAAAGTACAGTCAGTTACACCCTATGATCTGTGTACAATTTAGCGCAAAGGAATTATACAGACACAAGTACAGTATACATACGCAGCGCCTCTGGTCCAGATGTTAGGTATCAGCAAGAAACCCCTTGTCCGTCAGCATTCAGCATCAAAACTAAGACCCAGTGTTTGAGCACACATGTTTATACCCCCCCAGAATAGACAGGACAATAGAGAAGTTTGTTGCTGATATCATTGGTTCCCAGGGGAGAAGCATCTGTTACAGAGCATTTAACAGGCTGGATCAAATAGAGTCACCAAGCCTCTAACAGCTGGTGATCTCTGCCCACCTGCCCCCTGCAACATCCTAACAGTTAATACATTTTGTTGCTTGAAGTCTCTGCGGTCCATAACTCGAGAATGCATGATGCGATCTCCCCACCAATATCACCGGAATACTGTGGAAAGAGTACGCATCAGTACAAAACCAAACACTGCTTTCTTAGCATGTATAAAACCTTAGTTATCAAATATCTTTATTTTACAGCATTTATACTAACTGAACCAACTTAAATCTTATACCTTAATGCTAATGGAACCTTGTAAGTGAATATGTAATGTGTGAGTGTACGGGGTTTGATATTAAGACGCTAGTTAACTGGAGACAGATGCGTGCGCATTTAGCTACTAAACTGTGCTTTTCTTATGCATTAGCTAATGGGCGTCATGTTAGCAGCTCAATTGTGCGTAATGTGCGGTGTTTATGCATGAGATTCCATCTATGATGGATATATATATATATATATATATATATATGTACATACATACACACACATATCATTCCTCACTCACAGTTTCAGACTGCAATGCAAATGTGTTACCTCCAGCTGTGAAGCTGGGGCCATTCTGTCTGGGTGTGGGGCTAAAACCTGTTTAAGATTCAGACACATTCAATTGTGTAGATCAATGCCTGGGTTATATTACAATTGCCACAACTATACTTATCTGCATACAGGGATTCCCAATTTGTATGTAAAGCACTCAGTTTCTGGTGCATTGTCTATTCTATTTACTTTTTCTGAAGAGGCTGTTCTTCTAGTTGCCCTTGGTAGATTATCAAAAACATTGCCATCTGTTCTTAGCTCGTGAGTTGTAACTTAAAGTGACGCTGGTCGCAAAATGGCGTCTTGCAGATTCTTGTTTCTAAAATGGAGTCTAGCTGCCATTCGCAAGATGGCGTCGTGCACGCTTCAATTTTAAACTGATCTTGTCTCAGCCAATTATCCAGATTTGACAGCACTATGGGAGGACGTCATGACGTCTCTCCCGTAGTTCAGAGGAGCAGCTCAGCAGCCTGTTGGACGGCCGCGGACGCAGGACTTAAGGTAAGTATTGTGTTTTTAATGTAAGCGGCTCAACTACAGGGGGCATTACTATTGGGGGCACGACTACAGGGAGCATTACTATTGGGGGCATGACTACAGGGAGCATTACTACAGGGGGCATTACTATTGGGGACACGACTACAGGGAGCATTACTATTGGGGGCATGACTACAGGGAGCATTACTATTGTGGGCAGTACTACAGGGAGCATTACTATTGGGGGCACTACTACAGTGGCATTATTACTGGGGGCACTGCATAAGGGGCACCACTCCTGGGGGCATTAACACTGTGGGCACTGCATAAGGGTGACTGCCACTACTGGGAGCACTGCATAAGGGGCACCAGTACAGTGGGCATTGTATAAGGGGCACCAGTACAGTGGGCATTGTATAAGGGGCACCAGTACAGTGGGCATTGTATAAGGGACACTACTATGTGAGGTGTAATGTGGATAAGATTGTGCTACTGTGTGGCGTAATTTGAATAAGGAATACTATTGTGACTTCGCCCCATTTTGGCCTATGGCGCGTGCTGTCCCTTTATTGAAAAAGCGCAGAGGGGTGGTGAGTTACACTACTTCTCTAGGACCACTTTAAGGTATTAGATGGTACATATAGAAAAACTCAGAAAACTGGCAGAATTACTCACTGGCAGTCGTTGTGGCTCGCCTATTTGAATTTTGGACTGCGCTGCTGAGTAGGGTGGTGAACAGCTGGCCTGGATGCTAATGGCGAACGGTTTCAACACGTGCTATTACCTTCATGTTTCTCATAGACCAAGGTAGGTCTGTGTCAGATTTCACAAAATTACATCAATTACTTTAATGGTTATAAGAAAAGCTTTGGGCCAATAGTGAGTGAAACACCCTGTAGTATAATAATATTGTTAAGGGGGATGTCCACTAGACGATAAAGTTGAACGATAATGATATAATCGTTTGATAATCGTTCAAACATCGTTTGCAAATCGTGCAGTAATTGTTTCTAACGATGTACGATGCGCGCTCCCGCTGGTCGTTTGATCGTCTCCTCCATCGACTGAACATGCAGGTCAATTTCACTTGATTGCTTACACATCGTTTACACATCGTTCAAGCTGAACGATCAAACGATGAACCACTATCTGCCCACTATAGCTGAAAGCTCTCAATCACAGATTGAAACAACATAGTTTATCGTTAGATCTTTTGCAAATTGTTCAGAGTGGAAGATCAAATTTCAAGGGAAACTTCAAGGGAAAATCGTTAGGTTGGACAGGGATAAAATAGTCTAGTGGATGCTCCCCATAACAATAAAAAATGTAACCTGATTACAATCGTACGTGTTTCAGTTTCAAATGTGCTGTGACTAATTCAGTGAGGGCGTGCTGACGCAACTGCGGGCTATTGAAAGTTGTGCGGAAGGTTAAATGCACTTGTGCAAATACACACATTGTTTTACCAATGCACCCCATGGATCCTAAGGGGTCTATTTGCTAAGCCTTGGATGGACATAAAGTACCAACCTATCAGCTCCTAACTGCCATGTCACAGGCTGTTTGAAAAACAATAGTTCGGAGCTGGTTGGCTTGGACTTTATCTGCGCCCACTTTATCTCCATCCATAGCTTTGTAAATAGACCCCTATTATGTGTTTGAAAACGACAGAACCTGTAAATCATTGTTCTCCTATAGGCTACCAATACGCGACCGCATTACTTGGTCTCCCCATATATGAAGTGGTAAGGGGGGCGCTTTGAATGAGCCCCAACGTGTAAGCGATCTCTGTTATGCAAAAGGAAATAATGGGGATTTGTCATTATACTGGTGGAAATTTCTCCTGAAATGAAGAGAACAGATAAAGGACGTAATTGTTGCCGACGCGCTGAAGAACCGGAGAGTTCCAGCAGCTGAGATCTGTGCATTGAGAGAATCTTCATTATCTCTGCGCACGGTTATAATCCATGGGTGGGCGACATTCGGCACCGACTTTTATCCTGAAGGAGTTATTCATTTTCCCTAAAGCGAATATATTGTGTACTTACGTTCTCTAATTAGTCTCTCCACAAGCCTGGTGTAATAATGGACGACGGGGTAGATGGACACGTGCAGTACGATAGAATACCCAACTCTGTGCTGCCTCTACAACAGACCTGCCTACAGGGAACCTTGGAAGTGTGTGTCGCTTTATGTTGGTGCCTACAGGGAACCTTGGAAGTGTGTGTGTCTTTATGTTGGTGCCTGCAGGATGTGTGTGTGTCTTTATGTTGGTGCCTGCAGGATGTGTGTGTATCTTTATGTTGGTGCCTGCAGGATGTGTGTGTGTATGTGTCTTTATGTTGGTTCCTGCAGGATGTGTGTGTGTGTGTCTTTATGTTGGTGCCTGCAGGATGTGTGTGTGTGTGTCTTTATGTTGGTGCCTGCAGGATGTGTGTGTGTGTGTCTTTATGTTGGTGCCTGCAGGATGTGTGTGTGTGTGTCTTTATGTTGGTGCCTGCAGGATGTGTGTGTGTGTGTCTTTATGTTGGTGCCTGCAGGATGTGTGTGTGTGTCTTTATGTTGGTTCCTGCAGGATGTGTGTGTTTGTCTTTATGTTGGTGCCTGCAGGATGTGTGTGTGTGTCTTTATGTTGGTGTCTGCAGGATGTGTGTGTGTGTGTGTGTGTGTGTCTTTATGTTGGTGCCTGCAGGATGTGTGTGTGTGTGTGTGTCTTTATGTTGGTTCCTGCAGGATGTGTGTGTGTGTGTGTCTTTATGTTGGTGCCTGCAGGATGTGTGTGTGTGTGTGTCTTTATGTTGGTGCCTGCAGGATGTGTGTGTGTGTGTCTTTATGTTGGTGCCTGCAGGATGTGTGTGTGTGTGTGTCTTTATGTTGGTGCCTGCAAGATGTGTGTGTGTGTGTCTTTATGTTGGTGCCTGCAGGATGTGTGTGTTTGTCTTTATGTTGGTGCCTGCAGGATGTGTGTGTGTGTGTGTGTGTCTTTATGTTGGTGCCTGCAGGATATGTGTGTGTGTGTGTGTGTCTTTATGTTGGTGCCTGCAGGATGTGTGTGTGTTTGTGTCTTTATGTTGGTGCCTGCAGGATGTGTGTGTTTGTCTTTATGTTGGTGCCTGCAGGATGTGTGTGTGTGTGTGTGTGTGTGTGTGTCTTTATGTTGGTTCCTGCAGGATGTGTGTGTGTGTGTGTGTGTGTCTTTATGTTGGTGCCTGCAGGATGTGTGTGTTTGTCTTTATGTTGGTTCCTGCAGGATGTGTGTGTGTGTGTGTCTTTATGTTGGTGCCTGCAGGATGTGTGTGTTTGTCTTTATGTTGGTTCCTGCAGGATGTGTGTGTGTGTGTGTGTGTCTTTATGTTGGTGCCTGCAGGATGTGTGTGTGTGTGTGTGTCTTTATGTTGGTGCCTGCAGGATGTGTGTGTGTGTCTTTATGTTGGTGTCTGCAGGATGTGTGTGTGTGTGTGTCTTTATGTTGGTGCCTGCAGGATGTGTGTGTGTGTGTGTGTCTTTATGTTGGTTCCTGCAGGATGTGTGTGTGTGTGTGTGTGTGTGTGTGTGTGTCTTTATGTTGGTGCCTGCAGGATGTGTGTGTATGTGTCTTTATGTTGGTGCCTGCAGGATGTGTGTGTGTGTGTGTCTTTATGTTGGTGCCTGCAGGGGGTGTGTGTGTGTGTGTGTGTGTGTCTTTATGTTGGTGCCTGCAGGATGTGTGTGTGTGTGTGTGTCTTTATGTTGGTGCCTGCAGGATGTGTGTGTGTGTCGCTTTATATTGGTGTGTGCAGGATAATAACTGGGTCTATCATTGTTTGCTAGTTGGGTGTATTGTAATCTTAGGAGCCCGCTCTGTGGGCGTTTCAACGGAATCAGCATGGCCGGCGGTTCAAATCCCGACAGCGGTGGCCCGGCAGTGAAGATCCTGACAGGTAAGTATTTTTTTCTATTTACTAACCTAACCTCCCTCCCGCTTGTAGCGCCCCCAAATATTGTGATGCCCCCTACCATGTCTATGCATGGTATATTTCAGTCATGGGGTGGATATAAAGTTAGCACCCCCATCATTTGAAAAAGTTGACTCCCCTAACACACAAGGGCTGCGTCGAAAGGCGATCGTCCAGCTGCAACTTTTTGCAAATTCCGCTGCAAAGCCTGTCCCCCCATGTACATCCATGCATATGAATGGGCAAGGACTGGGGCACCCATTTTGAGCGTCTGTAGACGCCGTATTAAAAAAAAATTGTGCCAGCCCCGTGGTAGGTGCAGATTTTGATGTGAAGGATTGAGAGTCTGTATACAGAAAAAGTTCAGCGACGCGCCTACGAAGCCCCTATTACATGTCTATAACACGGACCATCTCCATGCGTCTGTTTAGTCGCTGTCCCTAACTAGACAAGAAGGACGATGTTTGGACCTTCGGATGGGCTATTTGTTGCAGTTACAGAATGCACAGAAAACAGATACTTAAAAACAATTTTTGGATAATTCACAAATGCAGGTGCACGAGTGTCAGTCATTTGTCAGACAAACTGATGGGATTACTTACTGTGTCACACAGGCATATAATAACAATTTCAGTGTGTAATATAATAAGTATTTCATTATCTTACACCTCAGAACTTTCCTTGTGATTTTGCACAACGTTGCCGATTTCGGCAGCATATTTCGTTAATTCTCACCAGGGCCAGACTGGCCAGCTGGCACTTCTGCCAACTGCTAGAAGGGCCTATGGGCTGATCTGGTCTGCAAGCCTGGCCCAGCAGCTCCGCCTCCCGACTCTCTGCTCAGCCGGGATACTGAGAGACGGAGGCACGCCGTGAGACCAGGCCCCTGTGACATGTAACCACGCCCCTGTGAGATGTGGCCACACCTATGATATGAGGCCATGCCCCCTTCTACGTGAGCGCGCCATAAACGGGTGTACAGAGGGGATTGCTAGGGCTGATTTAGAGTCCCAGTCCATCCCTGATTATCTCAGTACCTGTTTAGCGGTACCTGGGAGTCCCCCACCTCCGCAACATAGTCTCCTCTCCTGTTACATACTGATTAGTTTTTAAATTAAGCCCTTAGTGAGTTAGCTGGAATTTTTTACTTTTTGAGTTTAGTTCGCGTTTAGTATTCCTGTTTGAGCCAAAAAAAAAACACCTAACTGAGACCACCTTCTCCGATGGAATGTACATAGTGGAGCTTATGCAGAGGGAGGAGCAAATAAAAACGAGCAAATAAATGAGAAATTTGCACCTTGGTACACCCATGTCGCACTACAGGCAGGGCTGATTAAAAATGTGCAGAGGGATTCACAATTGGGGGCCGGTGTGTCTAGGTATTTGTAGGCCCCATAGCAAAAGTTTGTAAGGGCCCCTAAGTACCACCCAATGGTGAAAAATGTATATAACAAGTTTAACTAGGAAAATGGGCCCCCCTAAGCTCTGGACCTGATAGCAGTTCCACCTATGGTACTTACGCCCAAGCAGTGTGTCATAGCTTAATTTCATTGTAAAAACTAAGCTGCCCGATATGTGCTTGCTACGTGCAAAGCAGCCAGTATTTTCTCTGTATGCAAAAAAAACCCTAAAAAAAAAACATTTGCACCCCTTGCATTGCAACATGGTGTATCCCAGTAGCAAATTGCTCTTTTTTTAGAAAAAAAAAAAAAATGACTTGCATAACCCGAGTGTGTTCATTATCATTGAAGTGAATCTCAAAGGCTAAATCTCTGAATCCGGTTTGTGCAGAAAACCCGTTGTTGTCGTCACAGGGTGAGGTGATGGCTTCTCATAGACCAAGCATTACGTAGGGTCATCTGTGATCGGTCACTTGAATGTAATTTGTGTGAGACTAAAGCCAGTACTCACACAAACAGAACAAATTGATTTGTTCCTTAATTGTAATCAATCCCAGCCCTTGAAACACTTTCTGGGTGGATGACGCATTGTCCCCAACACTTCAATTAATTGTTGTTCCACTGTTGTCTCTTTGGTCCTACTTTTCACCAACTGCAGAATTAAGAAAGAAAAATCAAATCGCACAAAGAGTCTTGTTGTTGCCGACTGAATGTGAAAAGTTTTCTTTCTCATAAATGTGTGTTTGCATAATTCACATTACTGCTCCCAGCCTCCACTTTGGATGCCAGAGACACTTATAATAAGTTATATTTTACCTCATATCGAGCTGATCCTGAGTTTGGGGGATCTTTTAATTGTATTATAGCAGTGCCGTTACTGTGTGCGTGGGGATCATTTGCGAACATTAAGTTGCATAATCCTTCTGTAATTGTTTAAACTTAATTTGTTTTTGGAAGCCTGGTTTTGCTCTTTGTTAATTATAATAATAATGAGCTACGGGTCATGAATGGGATTCTGGCTAATTAGCCTCTTATGTCGGTGGGGAGATGTAATAGATTAGGCCAGATCCCAGCACTGAAACGGTGCGACAGAGGGAAAGAGCAATTGTAACCAGGACGTGTTTCAGGTGAGAAATGTGTTGTGGCAGCAGAATCCGACTATGGCTCAGGGAGTAATTGTCCTGCGCTCTCTGTAATCATCCTGATTATTTCTGGGAAGACGGGACGAGCAACGGAATCAGCGGAGTGAAGTGTTTGCTATTAGTGTAATCTATTTATTAATGTATTGGACAGTGATGAGCGAGGGGATGTTGGTGAATATGGTTCTACCAGAATTCCTTGCACACGTCACCCTGCACTGTATATCTACACTTATAATAAAATTGTAATGGTTGTGTCTGAACATAGAAACTTTTTTTGAGAAATGTACTCTGTATTCGGGCTGTGCAATAGGTGTATATATACAAACAGTTATATATGTATGCATATGTAAACACATAGATGTATATATCTCAAGATTTATTTTCCAGGATAATTCAACTATATATTAAGCACTAATCAGGCAGCTTATCTTGACTCATGAAGTTGCAGTATACATGTCAATCCAGTAGATGGCACAGTAGTCATCACATGTATCCTTTGACAATGGACTAGTATATGGCTAGCACATGGGCAACCTAGGCTGATGGTCCCTCCACCCATTTGCAGTTAACTAGGTCCTATTCCATGTACATTGCTACATTTATTTTGTTATGCAACGCAGAGGGGCATATTTATAAATTATATACTGCAGGGGCGGGCTCCGAAATTTTTGCCATCTGAAATCACAAAGGAGGGACTCGAAAGTAAAAAAACACGCAAGATCCGTTTTTTTTAGATCCGAGATCTGACTTGCTTCAAGAACCACGGAACCCCCAAAGTTCAGGTGTGTCCGGTTTTCAGAAAAACCGAACCGCTCATCACTAGTTTTCTTTGAGCCTCAAGCACTGTTTGGATTGGGAGCGCCATACATGCCGACATGACGGCAAAGCTCTTCAGGAGGATCCAGGGGAATAGGCGCCCAGGTAGGCTGAATGGGGACGAGGTGCCGCCATCGTGTCACGCAGTTGTGAATGAGATGCACGGAAGTGTGCAGGGCGTTCCTGGACGGTAGCTATTCTGAGGCACAAAGATGTACCTTGTTATGGGAGTGTCACGGCCGTGTCGCTTGAAGTGGTTCTGTACATGGGATGATTCAGAGTTGGACGCTGTTTCGTATTTTCCCAGTTTCAGAGACGCAGTGCGCCTGTGCCTCCATACAGCTGTGATGTAGGTCGCTTCCCCCCATGAGCCGCACAGCATGATGACCACTTATCTCTGTGTGTGTTTTGTGTGTGTTTTGTGTGTGTGTGTGTGTGTGTGTGCGTGATTGGCAGGTTACTGCACTGGAACACAGCAGAGTAATAACAAATGCAGGAATTCATAGAGGTGACTGTCAGGATGAACAAAGTCACTAACTGACAGTCATCATCCCTTGTTCATTGTGTGGCACGATTCTCCTCGTGGAAAAGTCCTCGTGTCATGTTTGGAGCACGATTGTACGTCACTAGACACCGCTAATGTTTTCATAAATATTTTGGTTAGCACGATTCTCCCAAATTGCTTCAAATAACCATTAACATCTCAAAGTTCTCGTCGGTTTCAGTAACAATTGTTCTTCTCTCCCAGCATGTCACAAAGCAGAAGTGGAATACAAATACTATCTGCACAAACCTCACCTCTGTTACCGCTGGGTGACACCTTTTCAGGGCCCTGACTCAGTTGTACGCTAATGCCGCCGCCTCTGTGTATGCATCTGCAATGTGAAAATATGCAAATGAGAGAGGTACTGAGACGCCCACCTGCGGTTTTAAAAATCCAAGCATCTGCGTACAAATGTTGCAGCATCTACTTACACAGATGCCACATAACTCGCGGACTATTCGATTGTTTCAGTCCTGAGTGAGCCCCAGGTCCCGCAGAATGGGTCGCGAGAACTGAGACGCTGGAGCCAGATTCCTTGTGTGCAGGATCGCAGACGCAAGGGTGTGACGCACACACGAAATGGTCGCGACACGCCTGCGTTCTTTGCAGCCACTCCCCATTACCTCCCCCAAACGCTCCCCGGCTGTCAGTAACACTGTGAGTAAAAGGTGGCAGTGAGCGAAGATCTCAACAGAATAGTGACGTGGGCATCAGCAGGACAGGCAAAAAGTAAGTAACTGACATGGGTGCTGTGTGGGCTCCTCTGAACCCAGAAGCCCCGTGCGCTGGGCACCTTGCACCCATTATAGTTACTCCACTGATTTAAAGTTTTTATAAACAGAACTGGGGAAAACAAAAGGGGGCAGTTAGTTCATTCAGCTACATTGTGGGGTTTGAATTCTGGGCGAAACACTTAAAGGCCAAAAAATGTCGGGGAAACTTGCAAATATTCCGCAGGAAAAGACAAAAATTCCATAGAACAGTTTTTTAAATTCTGCTCATCTCTCCTTTTCATATCATTTGAAAGTGAGACTTAAATGAGCACATATTACATACATGTTAAGTGAAAACATCAACCACAAGAGCCCCCTGCCTCAATTTACCACCTCCAATCATTATTTAACTTGTGCGTGTTTCTCCGAACGGGGGAGATGTACTAAGCCTTGGAGTGGACGGGGATAAAGTACCAACCAATCAGCTCCTGTCACTTTACAGGTGGTGTTTGAAAAGTTAGGAGCTGGTTGGTTGGTACTTTATCCCCATCCACTTAATCTCTCTCCAAGGCTGAGGTTGCCACATAAGGGGCTGCTTTAGAGATGGACACAGACGTGCGTCTCTTGCCGCAGTCGCGTCTGTGTCTTTATACTAATGGCGAGTCTGATTTTTAAACAAGCGAGAGGCCCACTTGCAGCGCCGCAACCCAGCGCATTTCCGTCAGAGTGCGCATTTAGGAGCACCATCGAAACTTGCACCAGCCCTATGGCAGATGCAGCGTCCCTGTCAGAGTGTGGCCTCCTGCCGCGTGCCGGCTTCTGCGCTGCCTCTCTGTGCGCAGGAAATCGGGACCCATGTGCTGTGTGAATCAGACGCGTGTGCAGTCCTAAAGCATTGGCTGCTTGCGTGCAAAGTCCACACTGCGTCCAACTCTGAATCGGGCCGAAAATTGGCGCTAGGGATGACCATCAGTAGGTTAATCAATGATGGCAACCAATGACGGTGATATTGATGGTATGGAACCATTTATGGTTTGCATCGCACCCATCGATGGCCATCCCTGCTTTAGGGAATGGCAGACTGTGAGCCAATTAAGGAAGAGGGACATGGCTTAATGGGTGGCCGGGGGGCGGGGATAAGCATCGCAAAGTGGCTGCCTGAAAGCTATTGATGGCAAACCAACACTGGCAAACCATCGATGGTTGATTACCATCTCTAATCGGCACCACGTAATTACATGTGGAACGGATTTAGGACCTGATTCAGCATTGCACGCAAGAAGAGGCGGGGATGGCCGGCGTTCCTAGAAATGGGGGCCTGTCGGCCCCGTTTTCCGGTAGTGGCAAGGCCAGGGACTGCGTCTATGGGCACAGTATCTTGGTCTTGCCAGCCGACCAGCCTGAGTAAGCCTCCTCTTAATCAGCTGGCAGACGGCCCGGCACCGTCCAACATTGCGATCAATGGTCGTGATGGTGATCCCAGCCTGCGACCTCAGTCGCAGTGCTGGGATCGCAAATGCAGCAGGGGGGTGCAGCTTTGCAATTCCGTCCGATGCTAAATTACCCGCTTAGTGCATTAGAAGCATTATTGTGCCTCATCCTCACTTCGGCGCACCCATGATCTTAGTCTGCCCATGGTCCTATGCATGACCTATTTGGTCTGTATTTGAACATCCACATCCTTGTACTGTTTCATGGATAAAGGGCATTCAGTATGTAATACCTCCGGCCGCATGGCCAGCAGTTCAAATCCCGGCAGCGTGAGGCCGACAGAGGAGCAGATCCCGGCAGCGCTGGAAATCCCGATCGTCCCCAGGTAAGTACTAACTATACTAATTCTACCCCCTAACCCTTCCTTAGGGGTGCCTAACCTCCCCCCCCAAGTGCCTAAACCTAACCCCCCCTTCCCCGATGCCTAAACCTAAGTCACCCGGGGGGGTGCCTAACCCTAACAATCCCCCTAGCCTAACCCTTCCGGGGGCGTGCCTAACCCTAAGTCCCCCCCGGGAGCCCTAAACCTACCCCCCCCTGCGCGGGTGTCCGCTTGCGGCGCCCAGCATCCCTTCGATCGGGGTGCCGGTGTCCCGGCGTCGGGAAAATGACAGGCGTCTAGATTTTAGACGCCTGTCATTTAACCCTAGCCAGGATTGCGACCGTCGGCTTCCTAAACGTATCCCGGATAAAGGCTCACACTTTCAGAGACGTCACAACAGATGGACCGTTAATGCTGCGTTGTTATTTAATACATTTTCATTAGTCTCACACGAGCTTTACATTACACACTCGGGCTGTACTATTGCTCCCCGCTCACTACTGGTAGTAAACGTTTTCTCATCCCCTCTATCTTCTGTTACATAATGAACCGTGTGTGGGCGGCGCAGCTTAAAATCCGCTATTCAGGACAGCAAGAAATTACAACTAGTTATGGTGCTGACTCATCATTAATGGGAGCCAGCTGTTAACTCTTCAGTATCTGGGGTAGATGTTCTATTGAGTATTATATATCATAGTATTATTCATTTATTGCAATAATGATTTATTCTGTAAACTACTGCTCTTCCTTGTAGTGATACATGATTACGTTTATTACATTGGTCTAATATTCCAAGATTTTTTTACTATGGCTTGGAACTTTTGAGATTCTTTATGTTCTGTCATTTTGACTTTCAATATTTGGGACAGGTGCTTCCCTGAGCTGGTATCCTGATAGAAGAACGACAGTACAAAGGCCGACAGTCGATGGGTCAACATGCAATAGGTCGACAGGTACAAAAGGTTGCCTGACAAAAGGGCGACAGAGTTAAAACATTGACAGGTTCAAATGGTTTACACACAAATGATCAACACAAGAATGGTCAACATGTTTTTTTTCCAAATTTTTAAGGATAGGGTTAGGCACATAGGTGAGTGTTAGGCTGTCAGAAGGGAGGGTTAGATTTAGGCACTTGGGAGAGGGTTAGGATTAGGCACCAGGGGTGAGTTAGGGTTAAAAATATGTGTCGACCTTGTGAACTGGTCGACTTTCTGCACTGTCGACCGTTTTTGTCCCTGTTGACCTACTGCATGTTGATCATTTGGTGTCGGCCGATTTGACTGTCGACCTTTACATTGTTGATCGTTTGTACCATCCCTCCTGAGCTACGTTACAGAATTGGGGTATTTACAGTGACCTTTTAAATACCTGTAATGTGACCTGTACTTCACGTACTGTACGTGCGCACAGTGCAATCCCGACAGCCGGGTTCCCGACTGTCTAATCCCGGCAAAATCCTGACGCCTGTCGGTTTACCTACGCCAAGAGCCAGACACCCGGCATACCGAACGAAAGTAAGCCGGGAACTGGGGGGAAGGTTAGGGTAGGGGCTCCCGAGGGGGATTTAGAGTGAGGCACCCCCCCGGGAGGGTTAGATTTAGGTTATGGGAAGGGGGGGTTAGGGTTAGGCACCCCTGGGGGGAGGTTAGGGTTAGGCACCCCCCCGGGAGACTTAGGTTTAGGCAGTGGGGAAGGGGGGTAGGTTTAGGCTCTTAGAGGGGGGGATTAGGGTTAGGCACTGGGAGGGGGGAGGTTAGGGTTAGGCACCCTAAAGGAGGGATAGGGTTAGGGGGGGAAATTAGGTTAGTTATACATACCTCTATAGACGATCGGGATTTACTCCTGTGTCGGGTTGCCGACGTCGGGATTAGAACCACCGTGCGGTAAATCATACTGAATCCGTGCAATCTCCATCCAGTCTTTCACCTCTGTGTTACTGACAAATTCTGCCCTTACCTGAAGGGTGATTCGCCCGGAAATGGGACTGTATTGTGTGCATGTGAAATTGCTTAGAATTGAACCATACATTTTATTAATTCTAAACAAAATGTATGAATTAGATTTTTTTTATATATATATAGTATTTTATAGCTAGTGGGAAAGGCTAACATGGCTTCTGTCTACCATTCTATGAAACCAATGTAAATGTGTCAGGGTTGCTATTAAACTTGGTAAAAGAGTGTGACGTCTCCCACCAAACTGCCCATGTAAAGTTAATGTAGTCTTGCTGTTCTGTGGTCTGTTTAAGCCTCCTTAGGTGGCGAGCAGAAATGTGCCTTAAGTCAGCTGTTTGGGTGCCCAAAGCAGGACTTTACACGTAGTTAGCTGCTATATGCGGCTTAATTCTGTGCTTTTGGGTATGCACACGTGGCATGGGTGCCCAAATGGAGCAACAGTTGAATTTCTCCGTTGGGTGCTCCAAAAAACAAATTAATTGCCCCCCATTGGCACAGAAAGCATGAAAGGAAGCGAGAGACACCCCAAACGAACGAAGAAAACAAGACGTTTACGAAAATAAGTCAACGTGTTTCCAAATGTTAAAACAGCAAGGAGGTGTTAGTAACATCAGTGATGCCATACAGTTGAGAAGTTTGAGTCCAACTTACCCTCAGATCAGCTGATGGTGCCACTTTGCCAATCTATGGAATGCCATTTATCAACGTATGTCTACACTCTGCGGGATTTATAATCCATGAATACATCTAGGGTGGTGCCAGCCACTTTATTCAGCTTTGTGGATGGGGTGGGACACCAGAGGCCAAGTTCTGCCGGAGAGACATGCAAAACTTTGCAGCCAAATACAGAATGAGACGATTTGAAGCTTCTATTTCTTTCTACTTGGCACGTGACATTAAACATCAACTTGCTAATTATTTGGAGATACTTTGTCGCAGAGCCCTGAGCCCCTCTCTCTCAGGGGGACCCCTCTTGCCAGAGCACACTGCTGTACTATAGTGATGCACCACTAGTACCAGGTTCAGGTGTGTACCGGTATGCTTCTGTGGCCGATCTCCCCGTAGCTTAGAGAGGACACACCATGACAGAGTGGCAAGCCTAAGTGATACCCCCTTTTGCAGACACATTGGGAAGGTAGGTACAACTCCATTTTATTATAGCAAATAATAGGTACAACAATTAGTATAGAAGGTATATAATAAACAGAATAGAATTTTGCCTACAGATTACAGATATTAATAACAGCGTATTTACTTTACACCTCCCTGACCTCTACCGGTGACCCCAGCTGGCAAGTAGAGGTCAACAAAAGGAAACACATAGGCTATGCTGAAAGCAGTAGTTCACCGGCAAATTGTAGCATGTAAACACAGTCTTTGCTAACACTTGAGCCTTTGCTGAGAAAAATAGAGGATACACACATGCATATTGCACACGCTATTACCACAGAAGTTGCCATATGGGGTTACAGAGGGTTAAAGAAGCATTACATTTATATAAATTGCATTACAGAACCAGCATTTAAAATGTATCACAGTAAAAATTTACAGTGCTTAGAGGAATCTAGCATTCAAATGAGGCACCGGCAAGGAAACCTATACATTACATTAGAATAAACTGACCCTGCAGTAGATACCGGCAACCAAGCAGTACATTAAAGACATTTGCATTTCCACCACTACCAGAGAATACATATACATTTCATTGCAAGAAAAACAGCATTTTCAGTAAACACAATTGCATCAGACATGAGCTGACGCAATGAACCAAGTCACGTCCTCTCCAAGCATGAGCTGGAGGTTCACAAGAACACTGAGTAAACGGGTGAACAAGTCAATCTCAGGCCAAGGGGAGTGGGTGACCTATCTCTGGCTCCCCCCACCCCTATTTACAATTCTATACCACTTCAAGGCACTGTCAATGAGAGTTCAAATGGCAGGCTAGAAACTAATACACCCCCAGTGTGGGTCTAAAAGTAGGTACTGGGCACAACTGCATGACAGCAGCCACTTAGGAGGGGACAAGGGACACACTAAAAGGGCCTTGGGGAAGGGGGTAAGGGGTACCCCATAGTCTCACTGCTAGCAGGGGCTCTTCTCCGACTCCTGGATTCTGGAACATGCACAGCCCGGGATGCAAAGCACCGTACAGGGCTATGTTACATGAGACTTGGGTCCGGCTACTCCTCTACGCTCCCTCCTCCAGGGCAGAGTGGTGCTCCCTCCTCCAGCAGCTGCTGTGTGTTTGTTACTGTGTAGTGCTGACCACAGTGCTGTGGACCGCGGCTGACGGCGCCCAGGGCACAAGCCCTGCTCGATCCCCCCTAGTTACAGCACTGGTAATGCCCCCCTGTAGCAGTTGTGGTGTGAGCTGCTGCCTCTGGCGCAGCGGAGTGGGAGCCAGGCACCCGCTGGTAACAAAATCTCAGCGGGCACCCGGCAAATGGAGCCTCCTTGCGGCGCCAGGGTTAGTAGGGCCGGGGGAGGCGGAACTGGTTCAGTCTCCCGTTCTGGCCCACTTTAACCCCTGGTGGGTGTGGGGCCCCCTTATGTGTGGGGGCCACGGGACGACCGCCCCTGTTGCCCCCCCATTAATACGACCCTGCAGCCCGCACCCCCATTGTGACGCTACTGTCTCTGTTGCCCAGTAACCAGAATGCACATGCGGTTTAGCGCAGCCGTCCGATCCCGGAAGTAAAATGATCGCATTAACTATTGCTTTACTTCTTACCTATCACAGGAACGGGCTCCGATTGGTATAAAGGGGCAAAAACCGTTAAGTAAATCTTCTGCTACACTAATGAAACAACAAATTGTACGAATTTTAGCTGTTGTACCAAACCTGTGCTGCAGCTGTACCGATGTGTTCCTAAACCAGCAGCATTTTGTATATTAACTGAAATAGGACAGAGCAATTTTCAGGTATCCATAATTATATTCTGCAAACTCAGAGAAAGATACTGCTCGGCTAATTGGCTGCTGACTAAAAATGGACCTTTTTGTGTGTATGCATGTGTTAGGGAATCGTGAGTTCCAATGGGGCAGGGATTGTGAATAACATTTATTCTCTGTGTAGCGGAGGACCAAAGAGGAAGCACAGGCCGGCGACCAGGAGACTAAGATGAGTGGGGGCCAGTGTTGGGCGGCGCCAAAGCGTTGGGTGCGGTAAGAAGCCCATAGTCTTCTATAGGGTAACGCCAGGTTTTTCTGGCATTACCTTCTGCACCGATAATCGGGTTGGCGGGGCTTAATACATACGAAAACGGGGTTTTTGCTGCATTTTTCCTTCAGTACATCCTGGCCTTACTCTTACAATGGGGGAGATGTACTAAAGGGAAAAATGCGGTAAAACCCGCGAAAATTCTTTTTCGTGGGTTTACCGCATTCCTCGTATGTACTAAGCAGCAGAATTCATTCTGCTGCTTCGCGTCTCTAGGTAACGCCACCTTCAGGTGGAATTACCCAATAAGACTATGGGCTTCTTAATACGACGCTCCTCGCTAGGAGGGATCCCTCCCATGAGCCCCCTGCGGCCCACATCCTTCTGTGCATGCGCAGGTGGTCTTCTGGGTGTTCAATGAACCGCGGTATGTATGCAAATTCAGGGGGGATGTACCGCATCGTGGAAGCGATGCTTAGTACATATCCCCCAATGTCCTGTCTCTACACCAACCCAATCAGACGGCTGCAGGGTGTACTGTGCACATGGGTCCAGGGGGGCCCACACCGCACACCCATATATTTAATATTCTCCGAAGTCCCGCGTCGGCTGTAGTACTTACTTGCCGATATTCAGCTCCTTCCCTCCTTCCGGGAGGAAGCTGAATGTCTGTATACAGCAGGGGGGCGCGGCCAGGTGATGATGACATTTTGGGAGCGGGGCCGCAGGATTGCGTCATTGTGGTCCCGCCCACTCTTCACAATGCTGAGCTTAATGGTGCAAATCGCGTCACCGGTCATCCCCGCTGTGGGGGGTCTGGGGTGATGCAGGGGGGCGACGGCAGCCGGGAGGTTTGCCTACTTCTTAGGGGAGCCGGGAGTGCCACACGATATTCGGGAGACTCCCGGCCATCCCAGGAGAGTAGGCATGTATGCTGTAGCAGCGCTGCACAAAACCCCTGGAAAATGGCCGCCGCATCCATTTTCCTGGGGTTTTGCACATGCGCAGTAGGGAATAACTGGGAAAATGGCTCCCACGCTATTTTCCCTGTGACCTGCGCATGTGCAGTAGATTCTGGGCACCGATTAGTGCCCAGAGTCTACTGCTTCGGTCAGTGCGCAGTTGGCCACCGGGGGGAGAGGAGGGGGTGTCGGACAGGGAATGCACAAGGGCACCCTCCTCTCTTAATACGCCCCTGGACCTCAGAGCCAAATGTATCTGTTACTTTTTTTATAATTAATGTTTTTTTCAGTATGAAATACATTGAGGTGACCATTTGTATTCATGTATGTGCTGAGAAGAACGGACTGTCCTCTTCCTAGCTATTTATTTTATAGGCTATAAATTCTGAGAATGAAGTATTTATAAGTACAGTGCCAGGCGGCAAATCGGAATCCATAAGACCAAACCATGGGAACCTCACTCATTTGCAGGACGACCTGTTCTGCTGCAAAACTTTACGTGCGTGAAATTTTCCCCACTGTAGTTTCTTGTACAAGTCATTTAAGCTTTACCACAGTGAGATAATTTCCACTTATTCCACTCAATTAATCAGCCTACTATGAGTTTATCACAAACTAATGAGGTGGAACGTGGAGAAAACGCTTCCTCCCGTCCACGAGATTTACTTGGCCGAAGAAAAAATTGGATTAAAATAATTGTTACCACGGAGACTCTTGTTGTTTTATTCATGACTTTCTTCTTGTCGATATGCTGGAAGAGTCGTGTTATTTACTGGATCTGTGCAGCAAATTCTGCATAAACGTAGCCCCAGGAAAACCATATTCATGCCGCAATTATTGGATCTTGATGACTGAAAATGCACAGAAGAGTCTCTACGATTAGAACTGTGAAATGCACTTTATAAATCTAAGAGACAGACGATGCTTAATAACGGTTATTGAATCTTTGCATTCGTGCGGGACATTACATAAATAACCTCCCCCCCCCCGCTGCGGCCTATTTCAGTACAAGCGAGATGGTGATATGAGAAATTATTATAAACGAGGGAGCATATGCAGTTTATTACCGAGAATTGTTTAGAAACGTAATGTCATTGAAGACATCCTATTTGTAGTGACCAGTTAAGAGATGAGGGGCCCGCGTGTGCTCTTCATGTGCCCCCTCTCCTTTCTCGCAGCACAGACACTGAGTCAGAGTAATCTACGCATGTGCAGGTGTCTGGAAACATGGCGCAGGCCTCGGGACTTCTTTTCTGCATATGAGCAAATCTCTGGGAAAATGGCCGCCTTGCCATTTTCCCAGTGATTGTGCAGCGCAGACACAGGACTCCAGAGAGGTGAGAGTATAATATATGGGCACGAACAATATGTTAATTGGCATATATATAATGGCTGCAGGGTGTGCGGTGCACATGAGCCCCATGGTTTAGGCAGGCTTGCCTACCCTCCCGATTTGGTCGGGAGCCTCCTGACTATCGGGTGGCGCTCCCGACCCCCCGGAAAGGCAGGCAAGCCTCCCGGCTGCCGCTTACCCCCCCAGACTACTAGTAAAAACCCTCGCTGCCGGGGGGCCCGAAGACGCGATTCGCGTCATCGTGGCTCCGCCCCCTGCTTTACAATGCCTTTTTTCCGGCATTGTGAAGAGGGGGCGGGGCCATAATGACGCGATCGGGCGGTCACACCCCGGCCCCGCCCCCAAAACGGCATCATAGCCCGGCCACGCACCCCACAGAATGCAGGCATTCAGCTCTCTCCCGGAAGGAGGGAGCTGAATGTCGGCAAGTATGGGTTTAGGGGGCCCCACACTGCACATCCTGCACCCATTGTGGCTGTCCTCAGAAGAAACCTCTGGGAAAATGGCATCATGCAATTTTCCCAGGGGGATGTGCATGCACGATAAATAAATCACCAGGAAAATGCTCAGTAGGCTCTGACAATATACCAGACTCTGCACGAGCATGAGGGGAGCCCCGCTCAGAGACAGTCCATGGGCACCGTCCTCTTGTAAGATGTCAATGCAGCTGCTTAAGGTTACTGGATCAGTTTGTTGGGACACAGGACAGAAGAAAAACATTTAGGGGAGCTCACAGTTACCCCAGTGAGCCACCTTTACGCCCCACGTGGCTTTTGTAACAATGGCATCAGGGTAATACTAATTGACATTTTGTTTGCACCGTTTTTGCCCAAATTTGTTCCTTTTTTTTTATTGATTTATTGATTGCTTTATTTATCATTTTTATTAAGTACCAACAGTAAGGTAACAACACAATATTGTTGTACAAAACAAAGGTGGTACATTGTGTTTCTTTATTTGGTAATATGAAAAGGTAAGGAAGAGGGGGGAATGCTCTCCTGACGGAATTACATATTCGTACAAAGCAGAGGCTCCCAATCTCTGTCCTCAAGGCGCCTTAACAGTACAGGGGCGGGATGCAGCAAGGTAAGAAATGCGGTCAAACCCCAAAAATGCGGGTTTGACAGCATTTGTCATATGCACCAACCCCTGGAATGCGGTTTACTCCTGATGGCGTTACCCTTAGAAGCCATTTTCATGATGACGTTACCCATAGAAGCCTTTGGGCTTCTTTACGCAGAGTGCTGCAAGAGGGATCCAATCGGATCCCTCCCAGCAACCCCTGCGGTGCGCGTGTCCTTCTGTGCATGAGGACACCGGAGGGGCTACTGGGTCATAGACCCGGAAGTACCTCCGTTGCAAAGAACCGCGCTCTTACCGCGAGAGCAGTCAGTGATCGTCATACATCCCGGCTCAGGTTTTAAGTATATCTATGCTCAACCATGGATATCTCTAAAACCTGGGCTGTTGGGGTGCCATGAGGGCCGCGTTTGGTAACCTCTGGTATAAAGGATATTGGGCCTGATTCAGCGATGTACACTAATGCTGCTGCATCTGTGTGCGCAGTGGATGTTTGAAAATACGCAAATGTTGCAGACACCGAGGAATGTATTGAGACGCCCACTCGCAGTCGAAGATCCGTCGATTATTGGTCTTCTGACTTACGCTATGGTCATGGGAACAGACGGCGGAGTCATACGGGATCTCAGTCGCAGGGTGTGTTGCTCTCAAGACAGTCACGGCATGCCTGTGTTCTTTGCCGTTACTCTCCGTTACATCCCACAAACGCTCCGTAACTGTCAATCACACTCTGAGTAAATGGTCACTGTGATCGCCTACGGTAATGTACCTTGACGCATGTGCAGTTTACTGATAATCAATGAAATGCCAATTTAGCCAAGTTAGAATTCAGAATTTCTATCAAGCGATGATTGGGTCAAGTGACGCATTCTCCGAAAACCAGTCCCTAACGGGAGGAGGCTGCATTTGTTTTCCAGTATATCAGGATGATTGCTTTATCTGCATTATTATAATGTTTCATTATCTCTGCCTAATGTAACCAAATAATGGTGAATCTGGGGAAATGTGTTCTTACAATCCGCCCCTGATGGGGGGAGTTAGTAATAGAAGGAGAAAAGACTGCTGGTAAAGAGCTGGCGTCTGGATGATGTTTTAATGAACTAACCCTAATAAGGTAAATTAATACAACTTGGGGACAACCTATACAGTTCTACCTTTGTACTTCTTAACATGTTATTTTAGACCAATATAGATGTTAAATTGTTCTTTACCATGCCTGAGCTCTACATAATGTGGGCCGATGTCAGGATTGTGAACCCTTATGAAACGCTGTGAGCTGCAATCTGAAACGTCCTCATTCTATCTCCTGATAAAGGGTAATTGGATTGTGGAATGCCACCGAAAAGGCATAAATGTCTTCTGTTATTAACTACTGTGATTGGTCTGGCATAAATGCATCTCTTTGGTTTAGTCGTGGCCGGAATGTCTATATCTATATATCTATGCATATATCTATGCACCTGCTGGAGAAGGGTGGAAAAATAGTGTTGTCCTCTAATTGTTCAATAATAGCGCAAAAGAGTACAAACAGAAATACGTATTTTAGTGTCCGGTATAAAAGCTGGTAATTACTAAAGTGTAACCGCAGTGTAGTGTTGTTGGGTTCTTGCAACCGCAGACTCTGGTTCTCCAGATCTGTGTGTACAGAGGAGGGGAAGGGAGTGTTCTCTGTACTCAGGCCCTGATTCAGAGCCGGACGCTCTGACAGAGTGCTCGCTCTGAATCAGGGCCGTCCCTCTGAATTTTAGAGCGTCCTCCTGGCCGCTCGCATAGCTGTGGGTGACCACCCACAGCTATAGCGAGCGGCCAAAAAGATGGTCGCGATGGTCAAGACCATCGGGCTTGCGATGAGTAGTAGGGTAGTGGTAGGGTCTCGTTGCCGCAAGCTCTGGAGTGCTTGTGATGTCAGTGGGGCCGGCCCCAGACGGTAGGTGTTCCCATGTGAGCGCCTCCATCTGGCCAGCCATGCCCCTGGCACGCCCACCAAAGGGGGCGTGCTGTCACTCACCATCGACAGCACGCCCCCTTTGTAGCGAGACCCACAGCGACGGTTTGTCCGTCGCTATACGGGTCTCGCGCATGCGCACAACAGAGCCGGCTCCCTCGTGCGCATGCGCACTGGGCGAACATCGACCCGCTTGCGAGTGCTCTGCGCTCGCGAGCGGGTCTGAATCAGGCCCTCAGTCCCAGACTACAAGGGCTGATGTTAAGGGTTTAAATGTTACTGGCACCTAATGTACTAAGCTATTCCCATTAAACTCATGCCCTGTAGCAGAGGCTAAAACCGTACAATACAGTGCACTGAAGGATCATTTTGAGCAAAATGGAGGTAGGAGATTCAGCATAGTGGTCAAAGAGTATTAGAAACAAATACTGCCCAATTTTAGGCTTGGCAGTGAACAAACAATCACCACCTTAGTCAGTGCAGTCACCGTAGATTGTTGGGAATGAAAACTGCACCCAAGAGGTTCTTGTATATTGTATGAGGAAACAAAGCATGTGAGCAGGGTGTAGCAGCTTCTCAAGAAGGTGGATAGGTGGATGCCAATGGGAGTTGAGAGAATGGATGGGATGGAGTTTGAGGGGCCGTCTGGGTCAGAACAGTAGTACCAGCCGCATTTTTGCACAACAATGGAAAGATACCAGTGGTGATGAGATTATAGATATGAATTAAGGCTATGATGGTCACAAGAGACCGCTATGACTGGTTAGTGAGGTGATAGGGTAGAGTAGACCAGCAGGGGAATGGGGATAGGAGAAGGGGGTAGGCACTTCATCCTGAGTTGTGGTATTAATTGAAGAGAAGTTGGCAGGAGAACAGAAATAAGCAGGTTGTTGCTCAGGAAAGAGTTATGTTCTGGGTTGTTTGTGGACCCGGGGTGGTAGCAGGAGCGAACACAGAAGCGGATTTGAATAAAAAACTAGGTTTTTTAATAAGTGCTTGAGTAGACATAAAATATGGCAGTAAATAAAAGTCCAGGAATATATAAATGTGCACAAGAGTTCTGTGGTGGGAGTAATGGGTTAATGTCCAAGTAGAAACAATTAGAGCTGTCCAGGTGTGCAGGTAGTGAGACTAAAAATAATCAACCAGGTATGCAGGTAGTGATGCAGGGAAATAATAGCCAGGTATGCAGGTAGTGATGCAGGGAAATAATAGCCAGGTATGCAGGTAGTGATGCAGGGAAATAATAGCCAGGTGTGCAGGTAGTGAGACCGAAAATAATCAACCAGGTATGCAGGTAGTGATGCAGGGAAATAATAGCCAGGTATGCAGGTAGTGATGCAGGGAAATAATAGCCAGGTATGCAGGTAGTGATGCAGGAAATAATAGCCAGGTGTGCAGGTAGTGAGACTGAAAATAATGAACCAGGTATGCAGGTAGTGATGCAGGGAAATAATAGCCAGGTATGCAGGTAGTGAACCAAGGCAAATGAGCAGGATGTCAGCAGGCTCAGGCACTCAGGTATGGGCAAGGGTGATGGAGGAAGCAGGGTAGTCCAGCGGAAGCTAGGAGCTGACAGGCAGACTGGCAGACAGCGAATTCACAGGAACAGGATAAGCACAGAGAACTCCCTCTCAGCTAGGCTGAGATACACGTTGCACTGGCAAAGAAGGAAGGCACTGACCCTTCCTAAATACCCCATGCCGTGCTGTTACTGGCCAGAGGGAACATGTGACTCACCAGGATTGGCCAGCCACATCACATGGCCAGAAGGCAAGATGGCGGCGCCCATGCCAAACTGAACGGAGACGCCGCCAGGCCTCACCAGTGCAGAGTGACAACAGGCCCGCACAGCAACGCGCGCAGCCAAAGCCCCCCGCCAGACACCAGCTCCGCCACCAGACAGCCCGCGCCACAACGACCTCACAGGTAACACCCGCCTAGCGCCATGCTGAAATACCCTGGCCGTGACAAAGAGGAAACCATTTCAATCCCGTCCTTGAAGTAGGAAGTGAGATCTCAGACAGCTAGTGTTCATACCAGCACCCTGCACCTGTCACAACCCCTGCAGTTCCTCTTTCCTGCCTGGGGTGTCGCTCTCTGCTCTGGTGCTTCTAGCACACGCTGGTCTGTATCTCAGCAGCTTGTTGCACCGGCAGTGTGTACTAGAAGCACAGGAGCAGAGAGCGACACCAAAGGCAGGAAAGAGGAACTGCACGTGTTGTGACAGGTGCAGAAGTGCTAGAATGAACACCAGGCATCTCTGGTGGTCTGAGGGGGCTGAGAAGAGATTTGAAAGTGTGAAAGGGGAGTTTGTTGTTAGAAGCTTGAGTAGAGATGTATAGAAGTAGATTGAATTCTGGAGGTGTGGCAGAGAGCGGTACATTTGGTGAAGTCCTAGTAAGTACAAAACGTTTGTCAATGTTGTGAAACTTGTGTTGGAGAGTTTTTGTAGGCAGTGTGTTTTAGTGTTCCACAGCAGAGATCCTGACCAACACTGAGACGCAAGAGAAGCCAGAGGGCCTGATTCAGACCCGGACGCTATTTGCGGACGGTCGTTCCAAAAAAAGGGGCCGGCTATTTAAATTGAGCGCTCGCTCTTTGCGGTTTGTTCTATGTCTGAGCGAGTGACCGAAAAATGCGCTCGCTATTTTGTAAAGACGCCCCTTTGCCGCTCGCATCACTCGTCATCTCCGGTATTTATTAGATTAATCGGGAACATCGAAAGGCATCAGAACTGCTCGCAGTGCTTGTGGTAGGTTTATCCTACCGCTATCACTGCGAGCAGTTCAGGAAAAAAGACAACCAAGTGACGTGGTCAATGACGCTCCTTTACTAATTATGCACTCCCATTAAACGCCCTTTTGACCGTTAGGCACGCCTGCGTTCGGATCTCCACCCCCCCCGTTTTCAAGTACCTTCCCCTGTTACCACCCACAAATGGTACATTCTGTCAATCAAATTAGGAGCCCCTCGCTGTTTTGCGAGCGCACGATTTCCGACCGCAATGACTGGTTTGCGCATGCGCAGTTGTGCGAACATCGCTCAGAGCGAACGAGCAGCCGCTTATGAGCGGCTCTGAATCAGGCCCAGAGTCCCTTCATCACATCACAGCTTCTATATCCCGGATGTGACTATAGTGTTGGATTACCAGATGGAGACGGGAGAATTTAGATATCGTGGAGAGAAGTACTTCAAGTGTGGTGGAAAGCAGTTGGAAATGAGCAGGAACTTTAGTGGGAATAAGGAAGCCTGGCTCAGTTAGAGGGCACATAGATTATAGCGGTAGAAGAGAGATTGTAGGTGATGATCTGAGAAAGTGAATGGAGAGTTTCGGCCAAAACAGGATCTGAACTAAGGGCCTGATTCAGAGCCGGACGCTCTGACCAGAGCGCTCGCTCTGAATCAGGGCCCTCCTCCATTAAAATGGAGCGTCCTCCTGGACGCTCGTATAGCTGTGGGTCACCACCCATAGCATATACGAGCGGCCAAAAAGATGGTCGCGATGGTCTTGACCATCGCGACCATCGGACTTGCGACGGAGACCCTGCGGTAGGGTCTCCCTGCCACAAGCCCTGGAGTGATTTTGGCTCTATCAGAGCCAAAATCACTCCCACTGACATCACTAGTGATGTCAGTGGGGCCGGCTTCAGACGGTAGGCGTTCCCATGGGAACGCCTCCATCTGGCAGGCACGCCCCGGCACGCCCACCAAAGGGGGCGTGCTATCAATCAACATCGACAGCACGCCCCCTTTGGTGCGAGACCCGGAGCGACAGCTTGGCTGTCGCAGTCCGGGTCTCGCGCATGCTCACGACAGAGCTCCCTCCGTCGTGCGCATGCGTAGTGGGGAACATCGACCCACTTGCGAGCATACTGCCGCTTGCGAGGGGTCTGAATGACCCCCTAAGTTGGGAGAAAAAAAAAAAAAAAAAGATGACAATGGCCGTCGCAAATAGCAGAAGAGCCGGCCTACTGAGCGAGGCCGAGAAAGTAGCAGAGAGAGAACCGTTTGGAAGAGGGTGAATGTATATCAGTAGGGATACTGAAATGATGACCGTGGGGAATGAGAAATAAGGACCATTGGCTGAGAACTGTTCAGAGAATTGCTGAAGAGATCCAGGAGATCAATAGATCACAGCAACAACAAGTTAGGAGATCGTTATAAATATCCAGATTCTGGCTCAACAGTTTGGATTATGAGTGAAGGAACAGGGGGTAGAACTTTGAGTGTGCTGACTGAGGTAAGGGGGACCCCAAAGAGGAGACCCCCATATGAAAGGGCTGCAGGTGAGGCAGTGTCTCATTGTGTGAGTCATCTTTCTGTTATTGCCAGGAGGCATGGGCATAACTACCATAAGCGCAGCTGCAATGGGGCCCAGAGCTGAGGGGGGGCCATCTTGCTTGTCAAAGTTGCATGTGTTATATACATTTTCCACTATTGAGTGGTACATAGGGGCCCTTACAAACTTTTGCTATGGGGCCTTCAGATACCTGCCAGAAGGTTAATGTTGTTTGAGAGTTAGAGGCCAAGGATGGAGGGTAGCTTGGTGATACATTGCCTGCTACAAGAAGTAGACGAATTGGGGATCCGGTCAATATCCTGGCAAAAGGAGTTAGGGGGAGGGTTAGGCACCAGGGGGAGGGTTAGGTTTAGGCAACGGGGAGAGAGGGTTAGGGGGAGGGTTAGGTTTAGGCACTAGGGGGAAGGTTAGGTTTAGGCAATGGGAAGAGAGGGTTAGGGGGAGGGTTAGGTTTAGGCACTGGGGGGAAGGTTAGGGTTAGGCAACGGGAAGAGAGGGTTAGGGTTAGGCAACGGGGAGAAAGGGTTAGGGGGAGGGTTAGGCAACGGGGAGAGAGGGTTAGGGGGAGGGTTAAGGTGTTAAGATTAGGCACTAGGGGGAGGGTTAGATTTAGGCACTAGGGGGAGAGTTAGGTTTAGGCACTAGGGGGAAGGTTAGGTTTAGGCACTGGGGAGAGAGGGGGAGGACTAGGATACCGACCAACAGGTGTAGGTATCCTAACCCTGCCGGGATTTTGACCGCCGGCATCCCATACCCAACCCGTAGGATTGCAAGGTAGAAAATATAATTGAGAAATTTAAAATGTCTAATTTTGTGATGACAGGTTTAGGATTTTTCAGATAAGAAAGAAGCTAATGAAGGTTCTATAGATGGAAGTGGAGTAGTGAAAGGTAATATATGATGTGGGGGCCAAGGCAGATAAACAGAGGGAAGTATTGAGATGCAAAACTAGCAAATCGTCCAGAGACCTGAGCTGGTGAGAGGTGTTTGTGTGTTGTTGCCAGACATCCACCATTGCTTGTATAACTAGAAATAATGTTTTATTTTTGGGAGACCACAATTCCATAAGTTCGCGGCAGGTTTCCATTAATTATTTAATGTTCATTTTCCGCTGATCAGAAAAGTGATCTGTTTCATCGTGAGCCTGGTACCTGCTCCACTACAACGCGTTGCTAAGGTAACAGGGATTACCATATTCTCCCACTCTCATAACGCAAGAAGACATAGGGAAAATGTCAGCAAAGGCTTAGATTGGATGAGACGGATTTGTAATAACCAGCTAGTAATATAATTTTGACTCTCTAGTAGCTATTCTTAGTGCTTCACTAGTAACTAAGGGGCCTATTTATCATTTATTTTTATTTTTGCTGTGATTAAAAAAGAAAAGAAAAAAAACAAATCTTACCGCTTAAATAAAATTTGAGCGGAGGCAATTGGGGGTACATGCAGCTGCACACAGCTCCTGTAAGGTCCCATCTATATCGGGGGAATACATATGTTACACCGCCGGCCCGACGTGGAAGGAAATCCCGTTCGTCCGAAAGGTAAGTATTTGCTAACCTAATCTACTCCCTAACCCTACTTTAGGGTGCCTAACCCTAATTCCCCCTCTAAGTGCCTAAACCTAACCCCCCTTCCCCGCCATCTAGACCTAAGTCCCGCAGGGGGGGTGCCTTGCCCTAACTTCCCCCCGGGGGTGCCTATCCCTAACCCTCCCTCCCCCTAGCCTAACCCTAACCTCCGGGGGGGGGGGGAGTGCATAACCCTAAGCCGTCTCCCCCGGAACCCTAACCCTCGACCTCCCCCCCCCATGGCTGTCCGCACTCAGCGCCCGGCATTCCTTTGATCGGCATGCCAGGCGCCGGTCTCCCGGCGTAGGTTAATTAACCCTCGCCGGGACCGCCGGCATCATAAACTCATACCATATCAGGTGCCCCCTGCCATTTCCTGTTGTATGCCCATTCAGTTGGGCATCCAGCCTTCTTGAGCCCATAGTGGCATTGTCCGACCCATAAGTACTTCACCGCAAGCCTGTCTATTTTCCATGTGGTCTCGGGACGCACTACTCCACCGAGTCGCTCGGAGAAGGTGTGTGTTATTGGGGACGATCGCCCTGGATCCGCAACTGCCTTCTAAAATCTTCTCCCACCATTTATTTTCTTCTAACGCCACACGTTCATCCCCCTCATCTTCCATTTCAGCTGTTTTCATGCTTTTTCATCCTCCTCCTCTGGATCAAACTAAGGATGGCAGTTGAGTACAATTTCCCTTTATTATAGGGTTACCGATGGATTTAACATTGCTATCGCCAGTCAACTATTGAAAATACTATTGTCACTGCTAATACTGTCACCTATTGAACAAGTATTACTTGTTTCACCATAGTACATGAAAATATTTATTTTCTAAATTCTTTGTTCTTTGAAAGAAGTGGTTTTCTTTGTTTTTTTATTTATATCTTTCCTGTTTTTTAATACATTTATTATTGGTCCTTGGCATGTGGTGAGCCCTGATATAGCACATTTCTCTAATGTGTTCTTGTTGGGGGAGGATATGCTTAATAGCGTTCACCTTAGTGCACCAGGGATCCACACGCTACACCTGTATGCCCACCATTCCTTTGCAGGTGAAGGAACATTGGGGGTTTGTGAAAGGGGGTGGTGACCTGCATGTGCAGAATTGGGGTTTTGGGGTGCAGTGTTGTGGGAACCCCCGTGCAGCCTTCAGACAGTCCCCCAGAGGTAATCTGTTTAAATTTTTAAAAAAAAAAAACACTTAAGGACACCCCAAAAAATCACTTTGAATTTGGGGGCGGAAAAAAAAAATGTTGGGGGACAAGGAAAAACTAGCGAACTTGACTCTGGGGGGGTTCCCAAGTATGCCCCAAGTGTTTTTTTCATTGCAAAGGCTTGCGGAAGGTGGATTTTTCACGATTTTTTCAACTTAACTTTTGCAACTTTTAAATATGCTGGCCCCATTTTCAAGTACCCCAAATTTGCTGGGATAAGTTATTTTGAGGAAAAAATACTCCTGAATACTATTCTGCACCATGTATAGAAAAACGCTATTTAGCAGCTATTGAGCCCGTTTAAAAACACCAAATACCTTCAGCAAGCCAAATCAGGGGGTACCATAGCTAATCCCCATGTCAGAGCATCTTTTCGGGGGTACAGAAAAGAGATTTGCCCCCCAGCACACTGCAGCAAAAACAATACTTAATTCCTACATGATAATAGAGATTTAGAGGTATTAGTTACATACATTTGCAAATATATGAATAAGCGCCAGGCCAATTGTCAAGGTTCCTCTATACTGGCGTCCCTAACATTAAGGGGTTCACGTCCGAGAAGCAAGGCACCCCAAAATTCCAGCCAAGGGCCATCCCCAGGGCATCACACGAAAAAAGGAAAAAGGTGACAGTGAAGTGTAAAGAAAAGATGTGTAAGGATAAATCAATAAGTGTTAATGAAATGAGAGAGAATTAAAATGACATAATATACAAACAAATAGAGAAGTGATAGAATACTTTTATGTGAATTAAGTGGTGATGCCATGACAAAGGCCCAGCCAGAACACCCCCGGGGGGGCCCACTGCCAAACGCTCACCCCAAAATAATTATTGCTACATAATGGTAGCACCCACTCTGGGTCATATAATTACAATTGGTGTACTGCATGATAACAGCACATGTATAAGCTGAGAGCTAACTTACCTTGGGGTACTTTTCTTGTGCTCAACCCCACAAGAAAGGGGATCCGTAGTGCAATAACTGGTCCATTCGGATCACTTTGCCGCCTCCTTATGGAGGCCATAAATGATTATCTTGGGGAAACCACATCTTTCTTCAGCATATAACAAAGCTGCAATCCAATAGATGTGCTTAAACGGACTGAGGAATAAAATGTGTTCTGGTCATTTGTGATAACAGATCTAGTTATGCGGGATCCTGTATGCTTTACTGGGTAACTGGTCCATGTGGTTCTTTTATAGTCTACACGTTTTATATTCCCATCATGTCCTCATACATAGCCTTATCTGTGAAGCTACTGGATGATATTCTAGACCCTGGCCCGGGGAGTTTGCACAAGGCCTCATGTAACTTGAGTGGCGGCCTACTTTCCAGCACCGTTCCGCCGTCCCACCCGCAGGCTGCAGTGTCCCGCTGTAGGGGGGAGGTTGGCAGACCCCCTCTCATCCACTGCTGTGCTTAGCAGAGCAAGCGGTGAATAGATGGCATGAGAAAGAGGTTGGGGAACATGCCCAGAAGGACCTGGAGTAATTGGGCATGCCCCCAGCATGATGAAATTGGGGACATGCCATTTCCCATGAGGTCACCCCACCTAATTTCAGGCATACGCAAGGATCCCGCTTGGTCCCACAGAAAAGTCGAGGGGAATGATCTGATTGGCTGCTATGGGCAGCTCTGACACTTGTCCTCTTTACAAGGATTGGTACATTATTGATACCTTGTTGTCTACAAAAGAAAACTCCATGGAGATACAGAAATGGTTCTTCTCCTTTCTCACTGGGGAGCACTGTATCCTGATATTGACAGAAAGCCCAGGTAATAACCCTTTATCCCTGCCCTAAGTCCCCAGCTGTACCCCATGTACAGTAGATGGCCAGTAGATGGCCTTTCACAGAACACGCACTGGCTGTCCCTATGTCATATCAGATTGTCCACATGAGCACTTGTCTCTATAGTTACAATCAAATCAGTCTTTTCTCTTTCTCTTGCGTTGTATTCTGTGTGAATGGCCGCAGCACAGTCTGTACTTTCCCTTTCACCTGTATCTTAGTAGAGCTGAAGATAAACGCTCCCTGGTGCCCAGGACCTAACATCGAGGTCATTCCGCCTCCCCATCATCCGTATCTGTAACCTTCAACATTCACCTCCTGCCTGGGTTTATTTACTGAAAAGCTGGTATAAAAAGCGCCGCAGGTCATTGACCGTAAGTGATGTAATGCCTGGACACATTGTCAGTAGTCCGTGTACAGCACGTGTTGCCAGGAACATGGAATTTAAATATATTTGCTCAGTGTTACATAATTTTTTTTAAATTTTTTTTATACAAATTTTTTCTTTTGTACAATTTTTTATATTTCTTTTAACACAACCCGTCTTCTGCTTTCCTGCAGTACTGAGTGCGGCTGCTACGGGGCCCAGGCCGCCACAGGAGCCCGACCCTCTCCCTGCACCCAGTTATACTGCCTTATCCAGAGCCTTGGCTTTTCTTCTAACCATAGTGCTGCTGCAGGGCATCTGGGCCCAGAGCTGATCTAAGCTACAGTCATCTCTAGCTGCTGCCTGCATACAGTACATTGTGATGTCACAGTGCAGGTCACAGCCCTATATAAAGGATGCCCAGCTACTGGCAGCCATTTTGTGGTGACATTTTCTCCTACATTGATGCTCTCTGAGTAGTTCCTGCTTTATTTAAGTGACTGGCAGTCATTTTGAGGCTACAGCCATCTCTAGCTGGTGTCTGCATGTATTGTGATGTCACAATGCAGGTCACAGCCCTATGCGTACTTGCCAACTCTCCCTCATTGTCAGGGAGACTCCCTGAAACAGTAGCAATCTCCCTGTCTCCCTGAAGAGCCTAGCAATCTCCCTGATTCTAACTTACTGCCATTATGAATGTTATATATAAAAATAAACAAGAGATATTTACATTCAAATTGGATCATTAGTATCATTTTCCTGCATTGGTTATAAGGCAGAATGATCCCTATGGTTACATGTATTTTCTGAAAAGTGATAGTGTGTTTTCATCAACAAATAGATCTTACTGACTGCTTTGGGGCTCATTTGCATTTGGATGTAAGTCAATTTTATGACACGCCTCTCAGATGTAGCAGTACACGCCCACTTTACCGCCATACTCATAGGTACTGCTTTCACAATCTCCCTGAAATGCATTTTCAAAAGTAGGCAAGTATGGCCCTATGTAAAGGATGCCCAGCTACTGGCAGCCATTTTGTGGTTACAGCCATCTCTAGCTGCTGCCTGCATGTATTGTGATGTCACAATGCAGGTCACAGCCCTATATAAAGGATGCCCAGCTACTGGCAGCCATTTTGTGGTGACATTTTCTCCTACATTGATGCTCTCTGAGTAGTTCCTGCTTTATTTAAGTGACTTTGGATAATGACTACTGATATGAAATTTGGATTACATCTTCCAATAAGATCCTGAGCAGCAACATATTCAGAAAAGGAATCTGAATAACATCTTTAGGTAAGGACTATATAACAAATGTTGGCCTGTCACCCTTACCCCTTCATACACCTCCCTCCATTTTATCTGCAGTTAGAAACAATGGATAAAACAAGTTATTCATCTGATATGACGCTGCATGGCTTAAGGTGGGTGCACACTTGTCCAATCCTTCGGGGATCCAACTCCAGACCAGACTGTTGACACAATCTTACTGGGGACCTGGATGCAGATTCAACAACCAATATATAAATACACACCTGTCCAATTTTGCAGCAGATCTCAGACAGTAGGTGCATATAATGCATACTTGCCTACCCTCCCGATTTGGTCGGGAGCCTCCCGAAAATCTGGTGCCGCTCCCGACCTCCCGGGAAGGCAGGCAATCCTCCCGGCTGCCGCCCACCCCTCTTAACCCCCCCGCTCTTACCTTAGAAACTCCCGCAGCGGGGGGGCCGTGACGCGATTCACGACGAAACGCGTCATTCTGTCTCCGCCCCCTGCTTCACAATGCCTGTAATATCGGCATTGTGTAGTGGGGGCGGGGCCAAAATTATGCGAAAGCGTGGCCCTGCCCCCTCTCCACCCACAAACACATCACCTGGTCGGCCCCGCCTCCTCACAGTGGCCACGCCCCCTGTAATGCCGATATGGCTGCTCCCTCCCGGAAGGGACAGCCAGAAAGTAGGGAAGCCTGATATAATGGACCCAGGCTGCCTCTGGGTGTTGCTGCAGGGCAATCTGCTGTCACTGTCCCAGCTGTCTCTGCCTCCATCTCTCCTTATTAGTGAATCATAGCCGCCTAATATACCATGTATGGGGCCTATTCAACATTGCTAAAATATTGATGGAGTTCTACCTAATTACCGGAAGAATTCATCATTCCTCCTCTCCATAACTATCTATTCCGATGACAGCTTTCCGGGAAATAGTTTTCACTATATTCTCTAACTTACTGTAGCTGTAATCAGTGCTGCGCATGCGCTGTTACATTCACAAAAGTGGCGCATGCGCAGCGCTACCTTCAGCTGCATTAAATCTGTGCCCCCTCCTCCCGTCCGCTCACCTCTCTGTCCCCCACCTACACAGCCGTTGCAGCCGTGGACCCCGACCTCCCGTCTGAAGAGGAGAAAACCGTAAAGTAAAAAAAAAATATATATATATATATATATATATATATAATTTTATTTGTTTTTTTTTAACTTTACTGTGTACTGCCAGGAGAACACACAGAGCAGCAGCTGGAGCCAGAGGAGGGACCAGGGAGTGACGGAGGGAGCCCGGAGGAGGACTTGTTCATGCTAAAAGCAGGTAAATGTAACCCGCTATATGCCACCTGAGAGTTACGTATAGTAACACCATCAAATTCCGAAAATACATAATTTTTGGAATTTGATGAATATTATAATTTCCATATCCCCATAGTAATGTACTAATGTATGGGGAGTGTGGAAATTAACGCAGGGGGACTTAACCAGGAGATATCAGTGATATATCCTGTGTTAAGTGTGTTAATGAATAAAAAAAAACCCGGTTATTAAGGAAAATGTCCTTAAAACCGTTATCTTAGTGTTGATGAAGAGGCCGCTATATCATAAACATTTAGGATTAGGGAGACATATATATATATAATTTTTATGTTTTGTTTCCAATACTTAATATATGCTAATCACCATTTATTTAATCCTGCATATCAGCTAAGTAGGCTAATAGTGCCTAGATCATTTACAATCAAAATGGATAAACTGCTGAATCGTTTGCACATAGGGGCCCTTTGGAAATTTTGCTATGGGGCCCCCATCGGTCTTGCTACGCCCCTGGGTTTTAGTACCTAGAATTTAAAGGTGGATGTTGAATAGGGCTACTCCCATAGTCACCGGTTATACAGTGTCTCGTCACACCCAGGTCACCTCCATCTGCAGCTCATCTTATCTCATTGTAGCCAAGGCCAGGTGTTTGCATCCCAGAAGCACAGAAAGAATACAGAGAACACTATTCATTATGGATTGTCGTGGGGGGATAAATCTAGATGCTGGATCCACATTTGGGTCCCTGGCTGGTACAGAGCTTTTTCACTATCTGAGTGTCAGCTCCCTGAACCTTGAGCCCCTGGAATTCCCGGACAGTAACGTACGTACCTGTTAGTGAGAGAAGTGTAAATACATCAGGTCACAGTACAAGGGTCTTTACTGTAGTTTTGCTAAATATCCTGCAGCTGGCGACTCCTCGTGTCCAGGATGAGGGAAAGTTTCAGGAGAAAAGAGAAAAAATATAGGTATATTTTATATATTACATATTAATGCATATTGTTAGCACAGATCCATTTACTGTAATTGTAGTTTATTATTTTTTATTGCATTTATTGTAAAGGCTCTCATTATCATTTGTGGCTCAGAGGCTGCATACCGTAACGGCAGATTGCTGTTGCGTCGCTATTTGCAAAGCCGAGAGTCCTCTTGGAGACTAGTCGAAAAACTCTGCGATTACGCCGGTTTTGCTCCCTATAGAGGTCTATGGGGTTGGTTGTAAGCAGCACAGGATATGTTATTACCGGAGACGTCTCTATGGGTTCAATTTCATTCAACACGAATTGAATAGCTATGCAATTCAGCGCGCTGTTATGTTGGAGAATACCCGTTGTTGCGCCCTAAACATGGTGTCGCGAAAACTGGCATTCTCCGACTTAAGTGCCTGGTGCGATGCTGTTTCCGCCGCGCTAAGGGCAGAAAATGGCATAGCACCAGCATTGTCAGAAATCCTTCAGTCGGGCTTAACAGCGTGCTGAAATGAACTGCTCCTCCCTACAGCGCATGTGTACTACTAAAGTGTAATAGAGCTGGCGGTAGACAGCCATGGTCAATCCTGGGAGGTGGCGGGAGGCGGCTTAAAGTGAACACAAAAAAAGGCCGCCTCATGGGTATTTTATTTTCATGTACCCCAAATTTGCTGGGACTACTTATTTTCTCCAAAAAAACCTCCTAAATGCGATTCTTCGCCACTTCTGCAAAGACGCTAATTAGCAGCTACTGAGAGCATTTAAGTGCCCCAAATATCTTCAGTAGGACTATTCGGGGGTATCTATAGTAATCCCCAATGTCAGTGCATCTTTTGGGGGGTGTCAGGCTGATTTCACAAAACTGACAGCACTTTTCGCCTGTTTGAGTTTCGCTGGGTCCCGTTTTCGCGTCCGGGGATAAGCGGTGACACTTGCAAGACTTTTCCGCAGTTAAAACCATCAATGACAGCGATAAGTTCGGCATGCAAATAGTACGGGACTTTTCGACGGGTAATTGAATATGCCCCTATATGTGTTTTTCTGCCGGCCCATGAATAATGCTGCCCTAGGCAGATGCCTGCATGCGCCGATTATAGCCTTGTTTATGGAGAGGTGACTGGTCACGTGCATTAAAGTCATCATTAGGTGCTAAATAAGGGGGTTTAATACATGGCTAAGATAGATGATTGAAAAGATATTACACTATGCAGTACATCAGGGATGCCCATATGCAAACACAGGGGGGGAAATAGGGGGGATTCAGGGCCTAATTCAGACCCGCTCGTGAGCGCTGAGTGCTCACAAGCAGGTCGATGTTGACCCAGTGCGCATGCACACAACAGAGGCAGCTCCGTCGTGCGCATGCGCGAGACCCGGATAGCGACGGGCAAGCCGTCGCTATGGGTCTCGCTACAAAGGGGGCGTGCTGTCGATTGGTGAGTGACAGCACGCCCCCTTTGGTGGACGTGCCAGGGACGTGGCTGGCCAGACGGAGGTGTTCCCATGGGAACGCCTACTGTCTGGGGCCGGCCCCACTGACATCACAAGTGATGTCAGTGGGAGTGCTTTCGGTTCTGTTAGAGCCGAAATCTCTCTGGGTCTCGTCGCAAGCCCGATGGTCGCAATGGTCTTGACCATCGCCACCATCTTCCTGGCCGCTCGCTATAGCTGTGGGTGGTCCCCCACAGCTATACGAGCGGCCAGGAGGCCGCTCTAAAAAGTCAGAAGGACGGCCCTGATTCAGAGCGAGCGCTCTGTCAGAGCATCCGGCTCTGAATCAGGGCCTCAGTTGCCTGGAACCCCCCCTCAGCCCAGCCTGACCAATGGCTCAAGTCTTGACCACAATGGCAGTTGTATATAAGATCTACGGGCATCATATGCGTCTGAAGTATTACATACGTTGCACGTTCTATGAGGCTTGTTGCGTGCTAATCATACATTGGCCACACTCGCTGTACAATAAAGCATTTGGAAATCCTCCTCTAGAAATCAATCAAGTATATGAAGATAATTAGCAATTAGGGTCCAGTCTTGGTCTGAATTCCAATTGATGCAGGCAGTGATACATCGCCTGGATTGATAATAACCCTATTTGCTCTGTCAGGGAAGTGACCGTATTCTGTCAACAAAGAGGGTCTCCGGTATGTATGAGCCAATTGCGCCGTTTCGATTCGCAATTTTCAATATTAAAGGGACAGTGTGACCAGACCAAGCCGTGTTGTGAATACCGGGCCCCCTCTGCGGATGATGCGTTTTAGAATAATGGCGGTGTGCTGACGTAACAATTTACATCACTTTACCTAATTGGAGCTGTGTGAGGATAATCAGTGATTACGTCAAAGGGTCAATCACAGCGATATTTAAAACGCAATTTATAATATAGGAATTAAGGTCCTTTGGGCATGGTGACACTACAGTTTCACGTCACTGTCTGTAATTTGCAATCTGAGCATTGTAGCTTTCTGTCCTATGTCACTTATTATACTTATTGTACATCAGATGGTTTATTAATGGACAATTAAGTATGTAACGTTAGAAGAAACTGTCCTGTCCGGTCACTGACAATGTCTTATTGGGACTGTCCAAAAGCATCTATGTATCCTAAAAGTCCCCGGAGTATAGATTGGCTGCACCCTCAGACACCTTTTCTTGCACCCGAATGCAGCTTTTTTTACATTATTTAATTTCCATAGGGAAGATGTAGTTGGATTTGTTTTGTAATAACTAGAAATTTGGCGCCATCTAGTGTCTCTTTTGTATAAACGCTGGCTTCACAGATGTGAATCACGTTTTAGCTCTACATTCTATTTGCAATTACAATTTTGTTTGGGATCTATGAATAATAATAAAAAAAAAAAAACCTGAAACATTGAATACAGCGGCCAACTGCGTGACCTGCGGCATTGCGTGCAGTTAGCGTGCACTTCTGAACCAGGCCCTCTGTGTCACAGCGTCTCATTTTTATGTTTCCGAAACTGCCATATTACAAAGAAAATATCTTGTGTTTGCAAAAATAATTCCCCTTAAAAGAAAGAACACTGTCATTGAAATTGCTAAGCACTTTATAGCTGTTGGAAAAAATATATACAGTATATAAGTGAATATTTAATATTGACTGAAAACTAAAAATGCTACATTTTCACTGTTCTATTGGTGCACCTTAGTGGTGGAGCTGCAGAGGTTATTCCTGATGCTTTTCTTCCGTAGTGCTAATTGCTTGTTGCTTTCAGTGAGGTTCACATCACAGTGAATGGGTTACAGCCAGGTGACTGCAGTGGTTCCTCAGTGGAAGAGCTTCCACGTGACAGGCATTCAGTATTTCCCATGGACTGGTGTCTGCAGGTCATGTGGCTCTGAACAGCTTTTGATTAGCTGGAGAAGACCACATCAGACATACAAGGTATGAGACCAGTGTCCTCTGTATCTTCCATTGGATGTCACTGCCTGGGATTCAGAACATTATGGAGGTGGTTTATGAAGCTCGGGCCCCCTGGGGACCCTCTATCCACCAATAGTTGTGCTTGGAGCCGGTCAGAAAGTGATTTTCGGGCGGAAGATGGTGGCACTTGCAGAGGAGCAGGAGTTTGTGGAGCAGAGTGCAGACGTCCCTACCACATTAATAAGATTTCCTTTTGGGGAGAGATTACTGAAATGAGGTAACGGCGGTGTCAGAGAGTGGCATTGGGCTTCTCTAGGGCAACACCGCCAGTTGGTGAATGGTGCAGAGCGAGACTAGCACTTAACAGAAATATAAATATTAATGTTATGGGATCTATGTACTAAGCCTTGGAGAGAGATAAAGTGGATGGGGATAAAGTACCAACCAATCAGCTCCCAACTGTCATTTTTCAAACACAGGGGCCTATTCATTAAACGTAAAAATTTAATGGAGATAATTAGCTTTAGAACTCTCATGGAGTTCTAGCTAATTATAGGTGGAATTCATCATTCCACCTCTCCATAAGTATCTATTCCGAAAAGCTGTCATTTTTGCGATGACAGCTTTTCAGGAAATAGATACTTTTCCCTGCCTACACTATCTTATCGCATCTGGAAACAGTGCTGCGCATACGCTGTTACATCTGTAAAACCAGCGCATGCGCAGCACTGCCTACAGATGTGTTGTTTCGTTCCCCCCCCCCCGACTTACCTGTCTGCGCAGCAGCCTCCGGCTCCGTCCTGCTGGTCTGTCATGTGGTTTCCCAGCAGACCATATGACAGATTAGAAAAAAAAAAAAAATTTTTTTTTTCTTTTTCTAAACTTTCTTGTGCTCTGCTGGAGAGCACACATGTCCGACCAGCCTCCGGAGCCTGAGGACGGAGCAGAGCGCCGGAGGGACTCGTCGGGGGACCTGCACACGCTGATACAGGTTAGTGGATTCTGCTATTCACCACCTCACAGTGGCATCAAATTCCGAAAATTGATAATTTTCGGAATTTGATGAATACCATAATTTTCACATCCCCATACTAATGTACTAATGTATGGGGAGTGTGGAAATGAACGCAGGGGAACTTAACACAAGAGATATCACAGATATCTCCTTGCTAAGTCTGTTCATGAATACCAAAATAACGTTATTTAAGGAAAATATCCTTAAAAACGTTATTTTAGTGTTGATGAATAGGCCCCACAGTCTGTAAAGTGGCAGAAGCTGATTGGTTTTGTTTTGTTCCCGCCATTTCTGTTGCTTCCTTAACTGATCTCTCTCTCTTCTCCCGCCCCTTTCCCCCTCCTATACAATGATTACATGCAAAGATAGATTACTTACTATATGCCTAATGGCTGATATTGGCGGGATGTACTAAGAAACATACCGCAGCTCTCCCTATAAGAGCTGTCCTTTGTGATGCCCCCAGATAGATGGATTTCCGAGTTTAGCACCCATAAATCCGCCTGGCGTCCTTCTACGCATGCTCTCAGGGGGAAGAGTCCCCGAAAGCAGCCCATAAGCCTCTATTGGGAAACGCCACCTGAAGATGGGCTTCTTAATGCATCCCACACCCAACGCTTTGTCGCTGCCCTGTAGTCGCCCAGCACTGGCCCCCACTCACCTTAGTGTCCTGGTTGCTGGCCCGTGCTCCTCCTGGGTCCTCCGCCTCTTCCTCCTCCTAATCTTCTTCCGGGTGCAGGGAGGAGGAGGAGGAGGAGGAGGAGGAGCCCGGGACTTCCTGCAGAGGTCACCAGCAGGAAGTTCCCGGGGCTCGAAGGGGGAAGCAAGTAGGGAAGCAGACGAATGGAATCCCAACCGCCGGCTTCCCGACTGTCTAATCCCGGCAAGGGTTAAATGATACATGCCTACCCACCCGGTTTTCGCGGGAGGCTCCCAATTTTTCGGGTAACCCCCCGCACCCCCGGAAGAGTAGGCATTTCTCCCGCATTCTGCCCACTGCCTAGTGAAGTGGGCAGAATGAGAATTCCGGCGGCGATCGCGGGTCTCCGTGTAGGGGGCAGGGCTTAAGACGTGACTCTTCATGAATCACGTTATTTGGCCCCGCCCCCTATGTAAATTCTAACCAATCGCGTCAATTTAACCACGAGGGGGCGGGGCTTAATGACGCGAATAGTCAGGCCCCGCCCCCATCACCCCCTGCTGCTTCTCTTACCCGGGCTTCTCCCGGGAAGAGCTACTGAAAGGTAGGCAACTGTGGTTAAATGACAGACGTCGAGATCCTGACGCCTGTCATTTTACATGTGCCAGGAGCCCGATGCCTGGCATCCCGATCGAAGGTAATCCAGGCGCCGACAGCTGCGCATTAGGGGCTCCCAGGGGAGACTTAGGTTTAGGCACCCCCGGGGAGGGTTAGGGCTAGGCTAGGGGAAGGGGGGTTAGGGTTAGGCACTCCCGGGGAGAGGGTAGCGTTAAGCACCCCCCACGGGGAGACTTAGGTTTAGGCAGCGGGGAAGGGGGGTTAGGTTTAGGCCCTTGGGGGGGTTAGGGTTAGGCACCCCTAAGGGATGGTTAGGTTAGTTTATACTTACATTTGGCGCAGTCGGGATCTTCACCCCTGCCGGGCTTGCGCTGTCGGGATTGGATCCGATGCGGCCGGCAGTAAATCATACCGATTCCCTCGGAGGCTGCAGGGTCCCACGGGGACCCCCTCACCTGGCGTCGGCTGCTTTGCAATGGGCAGCTCTTATCGCAAGAGATGTCCTTTGCGATACTAATTGTATATGTTAGTACATATGCGATTAGTAAGGTTGTGGTGACTGGCGGAATGGTCACTGCAACCTTAGTACATCCCGCCCATTGAATGCACGAATCCTTGTTGTGTGAGTGATGGCAGATTGGATGCTCGCTGTGTGTTTATTACCAGTATATATTAGTTGTATATGATCTGACAGCACTTTCACAGAGACGCACGTCTTACACTTGGGGTTGGCACGCATTAACCACTGCTCTGGTGAGTGGAGTGAGACCTTTCCCCATGCAGGACACTGTATTATGAGCTTTTCCTGATGACCTGAAATTTAGCATCTGGGAGGTGAGATCAGCTGTAATGGGCTCATAGCGCAAAGGATGGGGGCTGAAATAGTGGAACCGGTTATCCAGCTGATTAATAGCTATAGACAATAAAATGTCCCCAGCGACCTCACAGAGGACCCTGGTATATTTGTCTGTCATATGACATTACTTTTGATGAGTGGACAGTTCCAGCCAATCAGAACACATTGAGGAAACATGGGGAGAACATAAAAACTCCACAAAGAACCCTAGTTGGAATCGAACCCATAAGCTCAGTGCTGTGAGGCAGCAATACTAATTACTAGGGCACTGTGCCGCTCTGAAACTAATTAGCCTTGAAAGTAGCTCTGAGGGAGAGATGCACAGTCTGATGTATTGTTTATGCTGCAAATGTATTTTATGCTCATTATTTATAACATCATCAGTGTGTATAATGTAACATCATCAATGTGTATAATGTAACATCATCAGTGTGTACACTATAACATCATCAGTGTGTATAATGTAACATCATCAGTGTGTACACTATAACATCATCAGTGTGTATAATGTAACATCATCAGTGTGTACACTATAACATCATCAGTGTGTATAATGTAACATCATCAGTGTGTACACTATAACATCATCAGTGTGTACACTATAGCATCATCAGTGTGTCTAATGTAACATCATCAGTTTGTACACTATAACATCATCAGTGTGTATACTATAACATCATCATTGTGTATAATGTAACATCATCAGTGTGTACACTATAACATCATCAGTGTGTATACTGTAATATCATCAGTGTGTATACTATAACATCATCGGTGTGTATAATGTAACATCATCGGTGTGTATAATGTAACATCATCAATGTGTATAATATAAGATCATCAGTGTGTATACTATAACATCATCAGTGTGTATACTGTAATATCATCAGTGTGTATACTATAACATCATCGGTGTGTATAATGTAACATCATCGGTGTGTATAATGTAACATCACCAATGTGTATAATGTAACATCATCGGTGTGTATAATATAACATCATCAGTGTGTATAATGTAACATCAGTGTGTACACTGTAACATCAATGTGTATACTATAACATCATCAGTGTGTATAATATAACATCATCAGTGTGTATAATGTAACATCATCAGTGTGTATAATGTGTATAATCATCAGTGTGTATACTATAACATCATCAGTGTGTATAATGTAACATCATCAGTGTGTATAATGTGTATAATCATCAGTGTGTATACTGTAACATCATCAGTGTGTATAATGTAACAACATCAGTGTGTATAATGTAACATCATCAGTGTGTATAATGTAACATCATCGGTGTGTATAATGTAACAACATCGGTGTGTATAATGTAACATCATCAGTGTGTATAATGTAACATCATCGATGTGTATAATGTAACATCATCGGTGTGTATAATGTAACATCATCAGTGTGTATAATGTAACATCATCAGTGTGTATACTATAACATCATCAGTGTGTATAATATAACATCATCAGTGTGTATACTATAACATCATCAGTGTGTATACTGTAACATCATCAGTGTGTATAATGTAACATCATCAGTGTGTATACTGTAACATCATCAGTGTGTATAATATAACATCATCAGTGTGTATACTATAACATCATCAGTGTGTATACTATAACATCATCAGTGTGTATACTATAACATCTCTTCCACGGTCTTCTTGATGACAGTGCTGTGCATATCTCAGTGGTAGGAGGGATCAGGGGTATATCTAGGGGTCCGAGCGCCCATGGCAAAGTAATGGAATGGCGCCCCCTCCCCCCATATTTTCTGTATAACTACACACTCTGGGTCTCATTCAGACCCGGTCGCAAGCACCGATGTGCTTGCAACCGGGTCGATAACTAGCGCAGCGGCCGCACTGCGCGTGCGCAAGCCCCGGAGCGAGAGAAAAACTCTCTCGCTCCGCAGCTCTCTACAAAAGGGGTGGCTGTCGATGTTGATCGACAGCTCGCCCTGTTTTGTAGGCGGGTTGGGGGGTGGTTTCCAAAACGAAGGCGTTCCTTAAGGAACGCCTACTTTGTGGACGGCCGCACTGACATCCAGCAGTGATGTAAGTTTGGAGCTTCCTGCTCGATCAGAGCAGGAAGCTCCCTGGGGCTTGCGGTTGCCGAGACCCAACCTTAGGTTCTCGTCGCAAGCCACGATGGTCGCGATAGTGTTCACCATCGCGACCATCAACCTGGTCGGTCGATAAGCTGTGGGTTGTAACCCACAGCTTAGCGAGTGACCAGGAGGCCACAGTTTAAAAATGAAGCGGCCGTCCTCATTCAGAGAGAGCAATTGCTTCTTGCAACCGCCTTTGATTGAGGGCCTCTGTACTTAAAACCTCTCCCTAGCCAGCCCCCATGTCCCACCTGCCAGTTACAGTAACACTACACCCTGTGCACATACTCAGCCTGTCACCTGTAGCACTACACCTTGCCACATACTCACCCTGTCACCTGTAACACTACACCCTGTCACACACTCACACTCACCCAGTCACATACTCAAACTACACCCTGTCACATACTCACACTACACCCTGTCACATACTCACACTCACCCTGTCACCTGTAACACTAGACCCTGTCACATACTCAAACTCAGCCTGTCACCTGTAACACTAGACCCTGTCACATACTCACACTCAGCCTGTCACCTGTAACACTACACCCTGTCACATACTCACACTCACCCTATCACCTGTAACACTACACCCTGTCACACACACACACTAGACCTGGTCACATACTCACACTCAGCCTGTCACCTGTAACACTACACCCTGTCACATACTCACACTCACCCTGTCACCTGTAACACTACACCCTATCACACACACACACTAGACCCGGTCACATACTCACACTCAGCCTGTCACCTGTAACACTACACCCTGTCACATACTCACACTCAGCCTGTCGCCTGTAACACTACACCCTGTCACATACACAGTCACCCTGTCACCTGTAACACTACACCCTGTCACCTGTAACACTACGCCCTGTCACATACTCACACTCACCCTGTCACCTGTAACACTACACCCTGTCACACACTCACACTACACCCTGTCACACACTCACACTACACCCTGTCACCTGTAACACTACACCCTGTCACACACACACACTAGACCTGGTCACATACTCACACTCAGCCTGTCACCTGAAACACTACACCCTGTCACATACTCACACTCAGCCTGTCACCTGTCACACTACTCCCTGTCACACACTCACACTACACCCTGTCACATACTCACACTCACCCTGTCACCTGTAACACTACACCCTGTCACACATACACACTAGACCCGGTCACATACTCACACTCAGCCTGTCACCTGTAACACTACACCCTGTCACATACTCACACTCACCCTGTTACCTATAACACTACACCCTGTCAAACACTCACACTACACCCTGTCACATACACTCACCATGTCACCTTTAACACTACACCCTGTCACATACTCACACTACACCCTGTCACACACTCACACTCACCCTGTCACATACTCACACTACACCCTGTCACATACTCACACTACACCCTGTCACATACTCACACCCAGCCTGTCACCTGTAACACTACACTTTGTCACATACTCACACTCAGCCTGTCACCTCTAACACTACACCCTGTCACATACTCACACTCACCCTGTCACCTGTAACACTACACCCTGTCACACACTCACACTACACCCTGTCACACACTCACACTACACCCTGTCACCTGTAACACTACACCCTGTCACACATACACACTAGACCCGGTCACATACTCACACTCAGCCTGTCACCTGTAACACTACACCCTGTCACCTGTAACACTACACCCTGTCACATACTCACACTCACCCTGTCACCTGTAACACTACACCCTGTCACATACTCATACTACACCCTGTCACACACTCACACTCACCCTGTCACATACTCACACTACACCCTGTCACATACTCGCACTACACCCTGTCACATACTCACACTCAGCCTGTCACCTGTAACACTACACCCTGTCACATACTCACACTCAGCCTGTCACCTCTAACACTACACCCTGTCACATACTCACACTCACCCTGTCACCTGTAACACTTCACCCTGTCACACACTCACACTACACCCTGTCACATACTCACACTCACCCTGTCACCTGTAACACTACACCCTGTCACATACTCACACTCAGCCTGTCACCTGTAACACTACACCCTGTCACATACTCACACTCAGCCTGTTACACACTCACACAACACCCTCTCACCTGTAACACTACACCCTGTCACATACTCACACTACATCCTGTCACATACTCACACTCAGCCTGTCACCTGTAACACTACACCCTGTCACATACACTCACCCTGTCACCTGTAACACTACACCCTGTCACATACTCACACTCAGCCTGTCACCTGTAACACTACACCCTGTCACATACTCACACTCAGCCTGTTACACACTCACACAACACCCTCTCACCTGTAACACTACACCCTGTCACATACTCACACTACACCCTGTCACATACTCACACTCAGCCTGTCACCTGTAACACTACACCCTGTCACATACTCACACTACACCCTGTCACATACTCACACTCAACCTGTCACCTCTAACACTACACCCTGTCACATACTCACACTCACCCTGTCACCTGTAACACTTCACCCTGTCACACACTCACACTACACCCTGTCACATACTCACACTCACCCTGTCACCTGTAACACTACACCCTGTCACATACTCACACTCACCCTGTTACCTATAACACTACACCCTGTCAAACACTCACACTACACCCTGTCACATACACTCAACCTGTCACCTTTAACACTACACCCTGTCACATATTCACACTCAGCCTGTCACCTGTAACACTACACCTTGTCACATACTCACACTCAGCCTGTTACACACTCACACAACACCCTCTCACCTGTAACACTACACCCTGTCACATACTCACACTACATCCTGTCACATACTCACACTCAGCCTGTCACCTGTAACACTACACCCTGTCACATACACTCACCCTGTCACCTGTAACACTACACCCTGTCACATACTCACACTCAGCCTGTCACCTGTAACACTACACCCTGTCACATACTCACACTCAGCCTGTTACACACTCACACAACACCCTCTCACCTGTAACACTACACCCTGTCACATACTCACACTACACCCTGTCACATACTCACACTCAGCCTGTCACCTGTAACACTACACCCTGTCACATACTCACACTACACCCTGTCACATACTCACACTCAACCTGTCACCTGTAACACTACACCCTGTCACATACTCACACTACACCCTGTCACATACACACACTCAGCCTGTCACCTGTAACACTACACCCTGTCACACGCTAACACTACACCCTGTCACATACTCACACTACACCCTGTCACATACTCACACTCAGCCTGTCACCTGTAACACTACACCCTGTCACACACTAACACTACACCCTGTCACATACTCACACTCAGCCTGTCACCTGTAACACTACACCCTGTCACATACTCACACTCACCCTGTCACCTGTAACACTACACCCTGTCACATACTCACACTCAGTCTGTCACCTGTAACACTACACCCTGTCACATACTCACACTCAGCCTGTTACACACTCACACAACACCCTCTCACCTGTAACACTACACCCTGTCACATAAACACACTACATCCTGTCACATACTCACACTCAGCCTGTCACCTGTAACACTACACCCTGTCACATACTCACCCTGTCACCTGTAACACTACACCCTGTCACATACTCACACTCAGCCTGTTACACACTCACACAACACCCTCTCACCTGTAACACTACACCCTGTCACATACTCACACTACACCCTGTCACATACTCACACTCACCCTGTCACATGTAACACTACACCCTGTCACACATACACACTACACCCTGTCACACATACACACTAGACCCGGTCACATACTCACACTCACCCTGTCACCTGTAACACTACACCCTGTCAAAAACTCACACTACACCCTGTCACATACACTCACCCTGTCACCTTTAACACTACACCCTGTCACATACTCACACTACACCCTGTCACACACTCACACTCACCCTGTCACATACTCACATTACACCCTATCACATACACACACTCATCCTGTCACATACTCACATTACACCCTGTCACACACTCACACTACACCCTGTCACATACTCACACTCAGCCTGTCACACACTCACACTACACCCTGTCACATACACACACTCAGCCTGTCACCTGTAACACTACACCCTGTCACATACTCACACTCACCCTGTCACCTGTAACACTACACCCTGTCACACACTCACACTACACCCTGTCACATACTCACACTCAGCCTTTCACACACTCACACTACACCCTGTCACCTGTAACACTACACTGTGTCTCACACACACACTAGACCCGGTGACATACTCACACTCAGCCTGTCACCTGTAACACTACACCCTGTCACATACTCACACTCAGCCTGTCACCTGTCACACTACTCCCTGTCACACACTCACACTACACCCTGTCACATACTCACACTCACACTGTCACCTGTAACACTAAACCCTGGCACACATACACACTAGACCCGGTCACATACTCACACTCAGCCTGTCACCTGTAACACTACACCCTGTCACCTGTAACACTACACCCTGTCACATACTCACACTCAGCCTGTCACCTGTCACACTACTCCCTGTCACACACTCACACTACACCCTGTCACATACTCACACTCACCCTGTCACATACTCACACTACACCCTGTCACATACTCACACTCAGCCTGTCACCTGTCACACTACTCCCTGTCACACACTCACACTACACCCTGTCACATACTCACACTCACCCTGTCACCTGTAACACTACACCCTGTCACACATACACACTAGACCCGGTCACATACTCACACTCAGCCTGTCACCTGTAAAACTACACCCTGTCACCTGTAACACTACACCCTGTCACATACTCACACTCACCCTGTCACCTGTAACACTACACCCTGTCAAACACTCACACTACACCCTGTCACATACACTCACCCTGTCACCTTTAACACTACACCCTGTCACATACTCACACTACACCCTGTCACACACTCACACTCACCCTGTCACATACTCACACTACACCCTGTCACATACTCACACTACACCCTGTCACATACTCACACTCAGCCTGTCACCTGTAACACTACACCGTCGCATACTCACACTCAGCCTGTCACCTCTAACACTACACCCTGTCACATACTCACACTCACCCTGTCACCTGTAACACTACACCCTGTCACACACTCACACTACATCCTGTCACATACTCACACTCACCCTGTCACCTGTAACACTACACCCTGTCACATACTCACACTCAGCCTGTCACCTGTCACACTACTCCCTGTCACACACTCACACTACACCCTGTCACATACTCACACTCTCCCTGTCACCTGTAACACTACACCCTGTCACACATACACACTAGACCCGGTCACATACTCACACTCAGCCTGTCACCTGTAACACTACACCCTGTCACCTGTAACACTACACCCTGTCACATACTCACACTCACCCTGTCACCTGTAACACTACACCCTGTCAAACACTCACACTACACCCTGTCACATACACTCACCCTGTCACCTGTAACACTACACCCTGTCACACACTCACACTACACCCTGTCACCTGTAACACTACACCCTGTCACACACACACACTAGACCCGATCACATACTCACACTCAGCCTGTCACCTGTAACACTACACCCTTTCACCTGTAACACTACACCCTGTCACATACTCACACTCACCCTGTCACCTGTAACACTACACCCTGTCACATACTCACACTCAGCCTGTCACCTGTCACACTACTCCCTGTCACACACTCACACTACACCCTGTCACATACTCACACTCACCCTGTCACCTGTAACACTACACCCTGTCACATACTCACACTCACCCTGTCACCTGTAACACTACACCCTGTCAAACACTCACACTACACCCTGTCACATACACTCACCCTGTCACCTTGAACACTACACCCTGTCACATACTCACACTACACCCTGTCACACACTCACACTCACCCTGTCACATACTCACACTACACCCTGTCACATACTCACACTACACTCTGTCACATACTCACACTACACCCTGTCACACACTCACACTACACCCTGTCACATACTCACACTCAGCCTGTCACCTCTAACACTACACCCTGTCACATACTCACACTCACACTGTAACACTACGCCCTGTCACACACTCACACTACACCCTGTCATATACTCACACTCAGCCTGTCACCTGTAACACTGCACCCTGTCACATACTCACACTCAGCGTGTCACCTCTAACACTACACCCTGTCACATACTCACCCTGTCACCTGTAACACTACACCCTGTCACATACTCACACTTAGCCTGTCACCTGTAACACTACACCCTTTCAAACACTCACACTACACCCTGTCACATACACTCACCCTGTCACCTGTAACACTACACCCTGTCACATACTCACACTCAGCCTGTCACCTGTAACACTACACCCTGTCACATACTCACACTCAGCCTTTTACACACTCACACAACACCCTCTCACCTGTAACACTACACCCTGTCACATACTCACACTACATCCTGTCACATACTCACACTCAGCCTGTCACCTGTAACACTACACCCTGTCACACACTCACACTTCACCATGTCACATACTCACACTCAGCCTGTCACCTGTAACACTACACCCTGTCACATACTCACACTCAGCCTGTCACCTCTAACACTACACCCTGTCACATACTCACGCTCAGCCTGTCACCTGTAACACTACACCCTGTCACATACTCACACTCAGCCTGTCACCTGTAACACTACACCCTGTCAAACACTCACACTACACCCTGTCACATACACTCACCCTGTCACCTGTACCACTACACCCTGTCACATACTCACACTCACCCTGTCACCTGTAACACTACACCCTGTCACATACTCACACTCAGCCTGTCACCTGTAACACTACACCCTGTCACATACTCACACTACACCCTGTCACATACTCACACTCAACCTGTCACCTGTAACACTACACCCTGTCACATACTCACACTACACCCTGTCACATACTCACACTCAGCCTGTCACCTGTAACACTACACCCTGTCACACGCTAACACTACACCCTGTCACATACTCACACTCAGCCTGTCACCTGTAACAATACACCCTGTCACATACTCACACTACACCCTGTCACATACTCACACTCAGCCTGTCACCTCTAACACTACACCCTGTCACATACTCACCCTGTCACCTGTAACACTACACCCTGTCACATCCTCACACTCAGCCTGTCACCAGTAACACTACACCCTGTCAAACACTCACACTACACCCTGTCACATACACACCCTGTCACCTGTAACACTACACCCTGTCACATACTCACACTCAGTCTGTCACCTGTAACACTACACCCTGTCACATACTCACACTACATCCTGTCACATACTCACACTCAGCCTGTCACCTGTATCACTACACCCTGTCACACACTCACACTTCACCCTGTCACATACTCACACTCAGCCTGTCACCTGTAACACTACACCCTGTCACATACTCACACTCAGCCTGTCACCTCTAACACTACACCCTGTCACATACTCACACTCAGCCTGTTACACACTCACACAACACCCTCTCACCTGTAACACTACACCCTGTCACATACTCACACTACATCCTGTCACATACTCACACTCAGCCTGTCACCTGTAACACTACACCCTGTCACACACTCACACTTCACCATGTCACATACTCACACTCAGCCTGTCACCTGTAACACTACACCCTGTCACATACTCACACTCAGCCTGTCACCTCTAACACTACACCCTGTCACATACTCACGCTCAGCCTGTCACCTGTAACACTACACCCTGTCAAACACTCACACTACACCCTGTCACATACACTCACCCTGTCACCTGTAACACTACACCCTGTCACATACTCACACTCACCCTGTCACCTGTAACACTACACCCTGTCACATACTCACACTACACCCTGTCACATACTCACACTCAACCTGTCACCTGTAACACTACACCCTGTCACATACTCACACTACACCCTGTCACATACTCACACTCAGCCTGTCACCTGTAACACTACACCCTGTCACACGCTAACACTACACCCTGTCACATACTCACACTCAGCCTGTCACCTGTAACAATACTCCCTGTCACATACTCACACTACACCCTGTCACATACTCACACTCAGCCTGTCACCTCTAACACTACACCCTGTCACATACTCACCCTGTCACCTGTAACACTACACCCTGTCACATACTCACACTCAGTCTGTCACCTGTAACACTACACCCTGTCACATACTCACACTACATCCTGTCACATACTCACACTCAGCCTGTCACCTGTAACACTACACCCTGTCACATACTCACACTCAGCCTGTCACCTCTAACACTACACCCTGTCACATACTCACACTCAGCCTGTCACCTGTAACACTACACCCTGTCACATACTCACACTCAACCTGTCACCTGTAATACTACACCCTGTCACACACTCACACTACTCCCTGTCACATACTCACACTCACCCTGTCACCTGTCACACTACACCCTGTCACACACTCACACTACACCCTGTCACCTGTCACACTACACCCTGTCACCTGTCACACTACACCCTGTCACCTGTCACACTACACCCTGTCAAATACTCACACTGAGCCTGTCACATACCTCTGGGGTCCTGACCCGGGTGTTCCACTGTCAGCCCGCACAGGAGCAGGAGCAGCTGGCAGGTACCCTCCCACATCCACTCCCCGGTGCCCGGCAGCATGTGGGAGCGAGGAGGAGGCTGGGGTGGGACAGGCGGGGAGGTGCTGGGGCGGGTGAGGAGGAGGTGCCGGGAAGTAGGGGGTGGGTGACTCCAGCAGTACAGAGTATATCAGGAGATGAGTGATGTGTCAGTGAGGACAGGGCTGCATGTGACAGGGGCAGTGACATGATGTGAGGAGGGGAATGGAGGCAGCAGGATGTCACAGACTGAGAGTTATATAGTGGAAGGAGCAGGGTCCCCCAGCAGCACAGAGTGTATCAGGAGATGAGTGATATGAGGAGGGCAATAGAGGCATCACAAAGCCGATTGTGGAAGGAGCAGTCAACTGAGAAACTTCACTCAGCAAAACTGGGTCACTGTTTCTTTTCTATAATTGGAAACATTTTGGTTTACATGAAATTTTTAGTTACCTGACAGATGTTGAATTAAACATTTATGTCTATGCACAAGTGAATTCAGTATTTTTAGAATTGTGCATACTCAGTCGGAGGTTGTTGTTAACTTGACCGTGTGTAAGGAAAACAATGAAAAACATGGGTTTCAAATCATCGATTTATCTTTGTAATGTCGGCTTCTTGATGGTGAAAAAGCCATTTACGGTATATTGTAAATTGAAGGCAAAGGTGCCCTTAGGATTGGTTTCTTGTAGACCCTGTCATGGAACTCCTAGAGGTTACAATTTTGGGATTATTATGTTACATACTGTTATGTTATGTTGTTTATGAAGCTGCTTGAGAAGCGGTTGGCAGGTGCATGGCGCAAATACACCAATGTCCCCAGCAGGTAAGTTTGCTGGAGCTGGTGGTGAGTGGAGATGGGTGCTGTGCTAAGATGGGTGCTGTGTAGTGAGGGGAGAGGGGTGGCTGTGCTAAGATGGGTGCTGTGAGGAGAGAGGGGTGGCTGTGCTAAGATGGGTGCTGTGAGGAGAGAGGACCGCTTTTTGTGAAGGGTGCTGTGCTGAGAGGGGTGCTATGAAGGAAGAGTTGTGCTGTTCTTAGAGGGCTGAGCTGTGCTATGAGGGGGCAAAGTGTGCTGTGAGAGGAGGGGGTGCTGTGCTGAGAGGGGTGCTGTGAGTGGAGAAGGTGTGCTGTGCTCTGCTGAGATGGGTGCTTTGAGGGGAGATGGGTGCAGTGAGTGGAGAAGGTGTGCTGTGCTCTGCTGAGATGGGTGCTTTGAGGGGAGATGGGTGCTGTGAGAGGAGAAGGTGTGCTGTGAGGGGTCTGTGCTGTGCGGGGAGAGTGGTCTGTGTCGTGTTGTGAGGGGAAAGTGGTCTGTGCTGTGAGGAGAGAGTGGTCTGTGCTGTGAGGGGGCAAAGTGTGCTGTGATGAGAGGGGTGCTGTGAGGAGAGAGTGGTCTGTGCTGTGAGGTGGCAAAGTGTGCTGTGCTTTGAGGGGAGATGGGTGCTGTGAGAGGAGAAGGTCTGCTGTGAGGAGAGAGTAGTCTGTGCCGTGCTGTGAGGGGAAAGTGGTCTGTGCTGTGAGGAAAGAGGGGTCTGTGCTGTGAGGGAAGAGTGGTGATGTATTGTGAGAGGAGAGGAGAGGAGTGATGGGGTGTGAGGGGAGACTATCGGTGGGGTGTCCATCGATGGTTACCCTCGGTGATTACCATCAATGGCACACAAAATTATCTATGGTAAACCATTGATGGTTTGCACCCCCTTGATGGCCACCACTACTGGGGGGAACGGCGGGCCGCGGGCCAATTAAAAATGGGGATAGGGCTTAGCGGCCGCCAGGAAGCAGGATTAAGCTCCACCCTGTCAATGAAAAAAAAAAAAAGAACACCGGCTCCCACTCATCCATTGATCCATTGGTTCTCTGCCATCGATAGCAAAACTACTTAACATAGGCTTGCTACCATGTTTTGCCAACATCGATGGCCTATGTCCATCCCTAGGATTGCTGTGCTCTGAAGGTAAAAGGGTGCTGTGCTGTGAAGGGGGCGTAGAGAGCCGGCCTGGGTCCGGGGGGAATGGGCTTAGCCATGCCCCCTCAGAAAAACATGCTGCACGCTAGGGAGCCTCTCAGCCAAGCGCAAATCCAGGGGGCCCCCCCACAGACAGAGAAGATTGCTGCTACTGCTATCTCCCACTGCAGCCCAGCACACACCAGCGTTGCTTGGCTGCTGACAAGTAAGGAGGAGGGGGGCATCGTCGGACCTGGCTCCCCGCCTGGCCCATCAAACAAGCCCAGGCCCAGATAATTAGTACCCCCCCTCCTCGGTGTCCCTGGCTGTGAGGCGGGTCAGTGAATGCTGTTAGCTGGGCAGTAATTGGGCAGGAGGTCAATGTGCTGAGAAGGGGGCAGTGAGTGCTGTGATTGGGTCAGTGTGATATGGTATAGACTGGCAGAGCTATAGAGGGGACAATCAGCGAGCCAAAGGTATATAGGGGTCAGATCACAATTCCCATTGATAATAACATAGCGGAGACATATAATGACACAGAAACTATTGTTTCTGCATAATGTTATGAAAAACCACCTTGATAAATAGGTCCCATAATGCATTAACTTTATCTGCGTATAACGTTTATTCCACTAAGGGGCGCCAAAATCTATATTCGCTTACTAAACAAATTAGGCTTGGGCCGGCCTTGGCTGTGGGCTGTTCCCCAGTTTTGTCCCCCAGAGGACTGGCAGTTGGGGGGGCACATTGCCCAGAATATACCGCCACACATGTGAATGAGCAGAGTCACGTTACACAGAGACCGTGAGACAAGGTCAGCGGAGACGCGCTGTGCGAGATGCTGATAATTATTTATGCATCAAACACATAGCTGTTTCCATTACAACATAAGCGGCAGTAACTCCCTCTCTAAAATGCTAATGTTCCACGTTAAGTGAAATTGGCTTTTTCTCCAGCAACGCTGCGGGTCTGCAGCTATATTTATTCCATCTGGAGTGGCAGCGTTGGCTTCCCTATTATCACTCTTCCTACAGTGCTCTGAGGCTGCCAATAATACTCTTCCTCGGCCGATGGAAATTCTGCTTCTTCTGTCTTATCTCTGCGGCCATAAACACGACATTACTGCAGCCTTAATTGGAGGAATTATACAGCCTTAACAGTGTACAAAGGCCCTGATTCAGAGCCACTCGTAAGCGGCCGCTCGTTCGTTCTGACCGATGTTTGCACATCTGCGCATGCGTACGGATTGTAATACGCATGCGCGAACCAGTCAGTGCGGCCGAAAATCGTTTGTTCGCTATGTAGCGAATGCCTGCTATTTTGAGTGACAGAAGGAGGCGTATGTGGGTGGTAACAGGGGAAGGTGCTTGAAAACGGGGGTGTGGAATTCGAACGCAGGCGTGCTTAAAGGTCAAAATGGGAATTTTAAGGGAGTGCATAATTAATACAGCAGCGTCATTGACCACGTCACTTGTTTTTTTTTTTACTCAGAACTGCTCGCAAAATAGTGGTTGAAAAAAACAGCCACAAGAATAGCGAGCAGTTCATACGCTGTTCGATGTACTCGATTAATCTAATAAATAGCGGACATGACGTATGGTGCGAGCGTCAAGGGGGCGTATTTATCAAAATTACAACCGCAAGTTTTGCTCGCTCGTTCAGACTTAGAGACGTGAACAGACCGCAATTAGCGAACGGTTCATTTGAATAGCCACCCCTTGTTTTAGAACGAACGACCGCAAATAGCGAGCAGCTCTGAATGAGGGCCAAAGTGTGGCCAAGGAGCCCCCCAGCAACGAGAACAGCATTTTGGCCCGTGTTCTGTACAATATATACTGTGTGTGCACTGATTAGTACCAAGATTAATTAACGATTTTGCCCAAGAAATCTTTCTTTTCTCAGTAAGGGTCAATTACAAAGTGCAATGATTCTCTTCTGATTACGCGTCAGATGCAGTTCTTAACACCCATTCTCGTATTCTTTGGTTTTCCGCGCTAATATGGGATAAATGACATAAAATGAATGGGGTTGTAGCACTCCACGCTCCGTATGACGTGTCATGGCTGCTCCCTCCTGTTGCACATTACGTGGTCACTTCAGATCACATTTTATGGAATTTTTGTTGATAGGGAGTGCGCTACTGCGCAGACTCCATTTTGTTCCTCCAGCCCATGTTCCAAGATGGCCGCCAAAGTTACTACCGAGCAGCTGTGGGGCCATCTTGTTCTTACTGTGAGAGAGTGACACAGTGGGAGATGTTAGCTCTGGTGAGAACCAGCGTTATTACTAGGGGTGAGCGGGTTCGGATTTCTGAAATCCGAACCCCCCCGAGCCCCCCGATCCGAGTCCGATCCGAGTCAGGCTCGACTTTTCCCGCCTGACTCGGATTCTGAAATCGAGGCAAAACGTCATCTTCCCGCCTTCCGAGTCTCGCGGGTTTTGGATCCTATATAAGGTACCCACGTCGGCGCCATTTTCTCACTCGGCTGTGGACAGTGAAGAGGGAGGGTGGGAGTTAGGGCTGTGTAGTGTAGTGTAGTGTAGTGCTGCTGTTGTCCACTACTTCAAAGTCCATAGGGGCTGGCTGTGTTGTGCTGTGCTGCTGTTGTTAATAGGGGCTGTGTCCACTACTTCAAAGTCCATAGGGGCTGGCTGGACTGTGTTGTGCAGTCAGTTCTCCATAGGGGCTGTGTCCACTCCAAAGTCCTGTGCAGTGGCCCAGTCCTAAAGAGGTGCTGTAGTGTTGTCCAGGGGGTGCTCTGTCCATCAGGGGTGCTCCCCCCAAGTGCTAAAAAAATAATATATTTTCTGTGTTTGTGAATTGTGTGCGCAGTAGCCGCACGTGCATCAACAAAGTAGTGCCAAGCGTGCGCCTGTGTCATAAGTAAAGGGCCGGCTGGCTTGACCGTTAAAGGGTGCTGTAACCCCCGAAAGTACACTCCAGTCCAAACCAAAAAAAAATTATTTTCTGTGTTTGTGAATTGTGTGCGCAGTAGCCGCACGTGCATCAACAAAGTAGTGCCAAGCGTGCGCCTGTGTCATAAGTAAAGGGCCGGCTGGCTTGACCGTTAAGGGTGCTGTAACCCCCGAAAGTACACTCCAGTCCAAACCAAAAAAAAAATTATTTTCTGTGTTTGTGAATTGTGTGCGCAGTAGCCGCACGTGCATCAACAAAGTAGTGCCAAGCGTGCGCCTGTGTCATAAGTAAAGGGCCGGCTGGCTTGACCGTTAAAGGGTGCTGTAACCCCCAAAGTACACTCCAGTCCAAACCAAAAAAAAAATTATTTTCTGTGTTTGTGAATTGTGTGCGCAGTAGCCGCACGTGCATCAACAAAGTAGTGCCAAGCGTGCGCCTGTGTCATAAGTAAAGGGCCGGCTGGCTTGACCGTTAAGGGTGCTGTAACCCCCGAAAGTACACTCCAGTCCAAACCAAAAAAAAAATTATTTTCTGTGTTTGTGAATTGTGTGCGCAGTAGCCGCACGTGCATCAACAAAGTAGTGCCAAGCGTGCGCCTGTGTCATAAGTAAAGGGCCGGCTGGCTTGACCGTTAAAGGGTGCTGTAACCCCCAAAGTACACTCCAGTCCAAACCAAAAAAAAATTATTTTCTGTGTTTGTGAATTGTGTGCGCAGTAGCCGCACGTGCATCAACAAAGTAGTGCCAAGCGTGCGCCTGTGTCATAAGTAAAGGGCCGGCTGGCTTGACCGTTAAAGGGTGCTGTAACCCCCGAAAGTACACTCCAGTCCAAACCAAAAAAAAATTATTTTCTGTGTTTGTGAATTGTGTGCGCAGTAGCCGCACGTGCATCAACAAAGTAGTGCCAAGCGTGCGCCTGTGTCATAAGTAAAGGGCCGGCTGGCTTGACCGTTAAGGGTGCTGTAACCCCCGAAAGTACACTCCAGTCCAAACCAAAAAAAAAATAATTTTCTGTGTTTGTGAATTGTGTGCGCAGTAGCCGCACGTGCATCAACAAAGTAGTGCCAAGCGTGCGCCTGTGTCATAAGTAAAGGGCCGGCTGGCTTGACCGTTAAAGGGTGCTGTAACCCCCAAAGTACACTCCAGTCCAAACCAAAAAAAAAATTATTTTCTGTGTTTGTGAATTGTGTGCGCAGTAGCCGCACGTGCATCAACAAAGTAGTGCCAAGCGTGCGCCTGTGTCATAAGTAAAGGGCCGGCTGGCTTGACCGTTAAGGGTGCTGTAACCCCCGAAAGTACACTCCAGTCCAAACCAAAAAAAAAATTATTTTCTGTGTTTGTGAATTGTGTGCGCAGTAGCCGCACGTGCATCAACAAAGTAGTGCCAAGCGTGCGCCTGTGTCATAAGTAAAGGGCCGGCTGGCTTGACCGTTAAAGGGTGCTGTAACCCCCAAAGTACACTCCAGTCCAAACCAAAAAAAAATTATTTTCTGTGTTTGTGAATTGTGTGCGCAGTAGCCGCACGTGCATCAACAAAGTAGTGCCAAGCGTGCGCCTGTGTCATAAGTAAAGGGCCGGCTGGCTTGACCGTTAAAGGGTGCTGTAACCCCCGAAAGTACACTCCAGTCCAAACCAAAAAAAAATTATTTTCTGTGTTTGTGAATTGTGTGCGCAGTAGCCGCACGTGCATCAACAAAGTAGTGCCAAGCGTGCGCCTGTGTCATAAGTAAAGGGCCGGCTGGCTTGACCGTTAAAGGGTGCTGTAACCCCCAAAGTACACTCCAGTCCAAACCAAAAAAAAATTATTTTCTGTGTTTGTGAATTGTGTGCGCAGTAGCCGCACGTGCATCAACAAAGTAGTGCCAAGCGTGCGCCTGTGTCATAAGTAAAGGGCCGGCTGGCTTGACCGTTAAAGGGTGCTGTAACCCCCAAAGTACACTCCAGTCCAAACCAAAAAAAAAATTATTTTCTGTGTTTAGCCGCACGTATATATCAAATCGATATAACATAAATGGAGGACCAAACTTTCTCCGATAAAAATAAAATAGAGAAAGATCAAGAACCACTTCCTCCTAGTGCTGAAGCTGCTGCCACTAGTCATGACATAGACGATAACATGCCATCAACGTCGTCTGCCAAGGCCGATGCCCAATGTCATAGTAGAGGGCACATACAATCCCAAATGGCAAAGTTCAGGAAAATGACCTTGAAAAAGACATTTAAATCAGCTGAAGAGAAACGTAAACTTGCCAATATGCCATTTACGACACGGAGTGGCAAGGAACGGCTAAGGTCGATCCCTAGTATGTTCATGACTAGTGGTTCAGCTTCACATGACGATGGAAGCCCTCCTCCCACTAAAAAAATCTAAAGAGTTAAGCTGGCAAAAGCACAGCGAAGAACTGTGCTTTCTAAGAAGATATCACAAATCCCCAAGGAGAGTCCAAGTGTGGTGGTGGTTGCGATGCCTGACCTTCCCAGCACTGGACGTTAAGAGGTGGCTCTTTCCACCATTTGCACGCCCCCTGCAAGTGCTGAAAGGAGCACCCACAGTCCACTTGCTGATATGCAAATTGAAGATGTCACTGTTGAAGTACAACAGGATGAGGATACTGGTGTAGCTGGCGCTGAGGAGGAAGTTGGCGAGGAGGATTCTGATGGTGATGTGGTTTGTTTAAATCAGGCTCCGGGGGAGACAGTTGTTGTCCGTGGGATGAAAAAGCCCATCACGGTCATGCCTGGGCAGAAGACCAAACATTCCACCTCTTTGGTCTGGCAATATTTCTATCCAAATCCGTACAACAACTGTCTTGCCATATGTACCATATGTAAAGGTGAAATAAGTAGGGGTAGGGACGTCAACCACCTAGGAACATCCTCCCTTATACGGCACCTGCAGCGCGTTCATAAAAAGTTACTGCCAAGTTCAGAAACTTTGGCTAAGACCGTAAGCAGTCCAGGGACACCTAAATCCCGTTGTCCTGTTGTATCCAAGCGCCTGCAAACCACACCGTCAACTCCCTCCTCGTCAATTTCCTCCTTAGTCAGGATCGGAAGTAGTCCTGCAGGCCATGTCACTGGCATGACTGACTCTCCTATCCGGGATTCCTCTGGAGGATCCTGCATTGCTACGCCTACTGCTGCCGCTGCTGCTGTTGCTGCTGCTGGGAGTCGTTCATCATCCCAGAGAGGAAGTAGGAACACCACTACTTTTACTAAACAATTGACCCTCCAACAGTCCTTAGCGAGGAGGATGAAGTACGACAGCAGTCATCCTGAAGCAAAACGTATAACTGAGGCCTTGACTGCTATGTTGGTGTTAGACGTGCGTCCGGTATCCGCCATTAGTGCAGTGGGATTTAGACAATTGATGGAGGTAGTGTGTCCCCGGTTCCAAATCCCGTCTAGATTCCACTTCACTAGGCAGGCGATACCGAGACTGTACAGAAACGTCAGAAAAAGTGTCCTCAGTGTCCTGAAAAATGCCGTTGTACACAATGTCCACTTAACCACGGACATGTGGACAAGTGGAACAGGGCAGACTAAGGACTATATGACTGTGACAGCCCACTGGGTAGATGTATCACCTTACGCAGCAACAGCAGCAGCGTCACCAGTAGCAGCATCTCAGAAATGCCAGCTCGTTACAAGGCAGGCTACGCTGTGTATCACCGGTTTCAGTAAGAGGCACACCGCCGACAACCTCTTAGAGAAACTGAGGGAAATCATCGCCCAGTGGCTTACCCCACTTAGACTCTCCTGGGGATTTGTGATATCTGACAACGCCACCAATATTGTGCGGGCATTACATCTGGGCAAATTCCAGCACGTCCCATGTTTTGCTCACACAATAAACTTGGTGGTGCAGAATTTTCTGAAAAGCGACAGGGGCGTGCAGGAGACGCTTTGGGTGGCCCGAAAAATTTCTGGCCACTTTCGCCATTCAGCGACTGCGTGCCGAAGACTGGAGCGCCAGCAAACACTCTTGAACCTGCCCCGCCATCACCTGAAGCAAGAGGTTGTGACGCGGTGGAACTCAACCCTCTATATGCTTCAGAGGATGGAGGAGCAGCAAAAGGCCATACAAGCCTATACATCCACCTATGACATAGGCAAAGGAGGGGGTATGCACCTGACTCAAGCGCAGTGGAGAATGATTTCCGTGTTGTGCAAGGTTCTCCAGCCCTTCGAACTTGCCACACGTGAAGTCAGTTCAGACACTGCCAGCTTGAGTCAGGTCATTCCCCTCATCAGGCTTTTGCAGAAGCAGCTGGAGAAAGTGAAGGAGGAGCTAAGACGGAGCGATTCCGCTCGGCATGTGGAACTTGTGGATGAAGCCCTTCATTCGCTTTGCCAGGATTCCAGGGTGGTCAATCTGTTGAAATCAGACCACTACGTTTTGGCCACCGTGCTCGATCCTAGGTTTAAAGCCTATGTGGTGTCTCTCTTTCCGGCCGACACAAGCCTGCAGAGGTGCAAAGACCTGCTGGTGAACACACTGTCAGCTGAAGCGGAACGTGACACGTCAACGGCTCCTTCTTCATTTTCTCCTGCAACTGGGGCTGCCAGGAAAAAACTTAGGTATCCTAAGCAACCCGCTGGCGGTGATGCAGGGCAGGCAGGACCAAGTTTGGACATCTGGTCCGGACTGAAGGACCTGGCAACAATTTCTGACATGTCTACTGTCACTGCATATGATACTGTCACCATTGACAGAATGGTGGAGGATTACATCGGTGACAGCATCCAAGTAGGCATGGCAGACAGTCCATACCTGTACTGGCAGGAAAAAGAGGCAATTTGGAGGCCCCTGTACAAACTGGCTCTATTTTACCTGAGTTGCCCCCCCTCCAGTGTGTAATCCGAAAGAGTGTTTAGTGCAGCCGGGAACCTTGTCAGCGAAAGGCGTAGGAGGTTGCTTCCACAGAATGTGGAGAAGATGATGTTCATCAAAATGAATTATCAGCTCTTCCAGGGAGACCAGCCTCCAGAAGGTACAGAGGGACCTGTGGTGGTGGATTCAAGTGGGGACGAGTTAATACTTTGTGAGGATGAGGATGTACACACTGAAGAGGGTGAGGAATCGGTGGATGAGGAGGATGAGGATGACATCTTGCCTCCATAGAGCCAGTTTGTGCAGGGACACATTAATTGCCAGCTTGTTTTGTGGGGGCCCAAACGAACCAATCATTTCAGCCACAGTTGTGTGGCAGACCCTGGCGCTGAAATGATTGGTTTGTTAAAGTGTGCATGTCCTGTTTATACAACATAAGGGTGGGTGGGAGGGCCCAAGGACAATTCCATCTTGCACCTCTTTTTTTTCTTTGCATTATGTACAGTTTGGGGCCTAGTTTTTCAAACTGCCATCCTGTCTGCCACTGCAGTTTCACGCCTAGATGGGTCACGTGTTTGTGCCGCCCACTCGTGTCGCTTAGCATAGTCATCCAGCTACCTTGGTGTAATCTTTTGGCCATAAAAACAATATTGTGAGGTGTTCAGAATAGACTGGAAATGAGTGGAAATGAAGGTTATTGAGGTTAATAATTGCATAGGAGCAGAAAAACCCACAAATTCTGTGATTTAAGCTGTTTTTATGCTTTTTTTAAAAAAAATACAGATCCAAAACACAAAACCCAGAACCCAAAACACCGAAGGGTGGTTTTGGCAAAACCAATCCAGATCCAAAACACGAAGAAAGATCCAGATCCAAAACCAAAACACAAAACACGAAAAGTGGCCGGTGCACACCCCTAGTTATTACCTCCATTAACAGCTGCTCCAGCACCCTGCACCGCTACCTGCAGGGTGTGATACAGCTCACCGCCTGGTATCACACCCTGCTCCGCCCCATTACAAGCAGTGTGTCACAACATTGCATACGGCTGTGCTTCACATATCTTTCATTAAACCATCCTACTGATTAAGCAACTGGGCTGTCTGTAGTGATAAGGCATCTGCTGGTGTGTACATAACTCTGTCATACCACTGCACCTGTACACAACAATGTCCACTGGTGGGGTGCACAAAACTGTGAAGGGTGATTAACCCTTTCAGGGCTGACTTACAAGGTGGAAGGTGAAAATCCATATTTACATTAGTCCTAAGACCTGTATCTTTATCTGTGTCACTGCCCCCTCTGTGTCTCTGCCACTGCCCCCTCCGTGGCTCACTGCCACTGCCCCCTTCCGTGGCTCACTGCCACTGCCCAATCCGTGTCTCACTGCCAATGCCCCCTCCGTGGCTCACTGCCCCCTCCATGTCTCTGCCTCTCCCCTCTCTGTGTCTCTGCCTCTGCTCCCTCCGTGTCTCTGCCTCTGCCCCCTCCGTGTCTCTGCCACTCCCCTCTCTGTGTCTCTGCCTCCTCCGTGTCACTGCCACTGCCCAATCCGTCTCACTGCCACTGCCCCCTCCATGTTACTGCCCAATCCGTGTCTCTGCCACTGCCCCCTCCATGTCTCTGCCTCTGCCCCCTGCGTGTCTCTACCCCCTCCGCGTCTCTCTGCCTCTACCCCCTCTGTGTCTCACTGCCACTGCCCCCTCCGTGTCTCTGCCACTGCCCCCTCCGTGTCTCTGCCACTGCCCCCTCCGTGTCTCTGCCACTGCCCCGTCAGTGTCTCTGCCACTGCCCCGTCAGTGTCTCTGCCTCTGTCCCTTACGTGTCTCTGCCTCTGCCCCCTCCGTACCACTACCTCTGCTACTGCCCCTGCGTGTCTCTGCCACTGTCCCCTCTGTGTCTCACTGCCACTGCCCTCTCCATGCCACTGCCCAATCCGTGTCTCACTGCAACTGTCCCCTCCATGTCTCACTGCCACATTGTGGGGTCACTGCCACTGCCCTCTCCGTGTCACTGCCTCTGCCCCCTGCGTGTCTCTGCCTCTTCCGTGTCTCACTGCCTCTGCCCTCTCCGTGTCTCTGCCCTCTCCGTGTCTCAGCCTTTGCCCTCTCCATGTCTCACTGCCACTGCCCCCTCCGTGTCTCACTGCCACTGCCCAATCTGTGTCTCACTGCCACTGCCCAATCCGTGTCTCACTGCCACTGCCCAATCCGTGTCTCACTGCCACTGCCCAATCCGTGTCTCTGCCACTGCCCAATCCGTGTCTCTGCCACTGCCCAATCCGTGTCTCTGCCACTGCCCCCTTAAAAGCGTACCTTTTTGTTGTGAGAGACTTATCTGTTCAGTCCGCTGCGCGTGCTCCAACTATACTGCTGAGCTGCTCACTCTGGGAGATGTATCAGGCCTTGGAGAGAGATTAAGTGGAGAAGTTGCCCATAGCGACCAAACAGCTTCTCGCTATCATTTATCTAGCACAGTCTATAAAATGACAGTTAGCAACTGATTGGTCGCTATGGGCAACTCTCCACTTTATCTCGCCCAAATTTTGATACATCTCCCCCCATGGCAGAAAGTGAACACATGTCATAGACAAGTACTCTCTGAGTGTTGTGGGGTTACTGTGGGGCTATTAACTGGCAGAGTTCTGTGGAATCACATTAGCTAAAAACTTCATCATGTGGGGCACAAGCCCCCCCCCCCCTTCCCCCCTTCCATTTTAGCTCCTGCCGTACAGTGGCCATTGGTATTTGGGCTTGACATGTGCAGGGATCAGGAGTATTTCCAATTCCAGTTCTGCTAAATAATATAATAATAATAATAATAATAATAATAATAATAATAATAATAATAATAATAAAAAAGCCATGTTGACTGTCCTGGGGGGGCCTAAAAATAATTTTTTTCTGTCAGGAAATTTTCCATGATTGGTTGGACATTTGCTTAATGGGGAGATGTACTAAGCCTTGGCGAGTGAAAAATCGAGAGATAAAGTACCAACCGATCAGCTCCTAAATATCATTTTTCAAACACAGCCTGTTAAGTGGCAGATAAGAGCTGTTTCGTTGATACTTTATCTCTCTCCACTTTATTTCTCTCCAAGACTTAGAACAGCTATCTTAAAATATTCCCTGTTTAGCCTTAAAGTACATTCATTTGTGGTTCAAAATACCTTTATTACCTGTGGATATTTTCTTGGCACAAATGTGCTATATAATGTGTTATTACATTATTAGAATGCCCTGCTCACTATAACGCGCTGCTCACTATAATGCCAGTTTTAACGACTGTCTTCAAATTTGAATAAACTATTTGCACTAGTTTACATGAAGTAATTTACAAGTACTGTATGCATAAACCAGCAATGGATTCCTAATCTGTCTACCTCATGCGTAAGTATAACCACAAATACGTTCACAGGGCCTGATTCAGCAAGGAACGCAGTTACTGATATGCACGCAATCGGCCGATTGTTGCGTTCTGCGTATACATCGCTGTGCATGTGCGCGAATTAGCCACTGCGATGGGGACTGGGATCGCAGAGGCTACGCAGACCCATGGCAGAGAGATCGGCAGGAAGCGCTGTTTGTGGGGAGTGACGGGGGGGGTGGTCGGCCGAACGCAGGCGTCCCAGTGCATTGGGACGGCGTTGCAGGGTTGTGCATAAATTATCCACTGCGATACCATCCATACGCAGCCTGCGGCCTCATAGCGTGCGCTGAAGTAAACATTCCTGATGGAGGTCTGACCTGCCTTACCTGTGCGTATGGGTCCGATGTTACAGATTGTTTAGCTATGTTGTCAAAGTATATGGATGTAAGGGGAATTTGGCGTCCTTATGTTAGGCTGCGTTCGCAATGCGAATGCAAACATTTACGTTGCGCGCGTATAAGCGACTAGCGATCCGTGCTGACTCAGGCCCACAGAACATTGTTGTACAGGCCTTAAAACTGCCCCCTAAAAAAAGTTTGACCCTTTGGGGGTTAGGGTATCTTTATTGGAAAAACATTTCTCATCCTCTTTGGAACCAGACAAATTATTTTTTTTTTAAAGCTTTTATGATATTCTTCTGAAATATGTCTTTGTTTAGGTTTATTGACGCCTTCCTACAAGTAACAGCGATAGGGGGAGACCCTTTGATCCAGGATTAGTAGTAGCTGGTCCACTAAACTGATTCATCCATGTGCCACGTTTATTCGTTGGCCAATCTGCCTTTTGCGTGGTTAGTATTTGCACGTAAAATCAAAACAACATAATTAGTTCCACTCCATTATGCCAATGGCAGACTGCTGATAAAGGGACTGTACGGAATGGGCCTCGCTGGCTCCTGTGCTGGGACTGGAAGCTGCATTTGGAGCTCATTCTAGTTCTTGTTAATATTTCTCAATCTATTATTATGTCTAAAATTCCATATGTTGAGGCTCTTCTTTATTACAGGTATGTTTTTCAACACTTTAACAACCTTCGGATTATTCTATACAGCAGTGGTTCCCAAACTGGGTGCCATGGTACCCTGGGGTGCAGCAGGGTACTTGCAGGGGTACCACGGGTTGGTGATCCAGGGCCAAATCAAATTATTTATGGTCAACGTGATGGGCAAAACCTGTGCTGATGGCCGCCAATCATAAAATGCGTGGAGAAACGGTAGCGCAGCCTTGTCCCCCACCACATAACGGAGTCTAAGGGCGACAGATAAGCGTAGTTAATAAGACACTTTTGGCCCAGGGCTGCCGTGAAAAAATTGCTGATACTCTAGGGCGCCGTGATTCAAGAAAGTTTGACAGTCGCTGCTATACAGTATTACAGAGGCGCCATTACAGCGTACATGCCTACCCTCCAGGAATTCGCGGGAGGTTCACGATTTTTCGGGTAACCCCCCTGCACTCCCGAAAGGGTTGGCACTTCTCCCACATTCTGCCCACTTCCTAGTGAAGTGGGCAGAATGAGAAGAATTCCCGCGGCAATCACGGGTCCCCGTGTAGGGCGCGGGGCTTAATGGCACTGTTCTTCATGACTCGCGTAATTTAGCCCCGCCCCCTATTTACATTTGCACCAATCTCGGCAGTTTACCACGAAGGGGCTGGGCTTAATGACGCAGACCATCAGGCCCCGCCCCCGTCGCAACCCACCTGCTTCTCCTCCCGGGCTTGTCCTGGGGGAGGAGAAAAAAAGACTAGGTAAGTATGGATTACAGTCCATGTTTTAAGAATATCCATGCTTGAGGAGAGGTGACTGATTTAACCATTTGGATGCAAGCATGGAAATCCTTAAAACCTGGACTGTAATTGACGGAGTTTGTAAACATCTGCAGTATTATATTCTAGTGTATATTTCATTTCTGTATATGTATATACTGTAGTAGGGTTATCAATTATACTGTATGTACTAAATAAAAATAGATTTTTTTATTGGGGAATATTTCACAAAGGAAAAAAACTAAACTAACAAAAAGTTAAACCGCACATGTTTTAAGTTTAACCTACTGACTTAAAAGGCAGGACATGTAGAATGCGAGGTTCAAAGAAGTAAAATCCTAAATACGAAAACCGCATTTCCATTTATTTGTTCTTGTAGGACATTCCCCAATGTGTGAAGAAAAAGGTTGAATAGTAAATAGCAGCCATTCCACCTGTAGGGTCCCGTCCGCCATGTTTTTGGTGGTTGTGTACTGTATTCAGCATTGCAGAACATGTCTTATCACTGTACATAAATAATGATTTATGTTTGGAAATCCCAAGAATTAAGATCACATTTGGCTGTCATCTCCTTTTAAGGTCAGCTGTTTATATTTTTATCTTAATAAACCAAAGCAGCTCCTGAGCAAATCTTTAATCCCATTTCCCTAGAGACCTATAAAAAGCTGGAGATGTACATTCATTAAGCCGTCCTCACAGCAGTGGCTGGCGATGCGCATTTCACTACAAAACATAGCTTGATGTTTGCATTTTATGATCAATATTATGTGAAGTTGAATTAGTTTATTAAGGCGCACTATTTGGTTGCAGCTGGAAAAATAAAAATAAATCCATTGGGCATTTAGCAAAAGTATATGTACATTAACTCGTCATTTTGCCACAGTGTATGGTGTTTATGAATACAAATACCCACAGCCACAACATAATTGAATGAAACTAATACAATATTTAGTATTCAGTGACCCAGTGGGTGCGGGGAATGATATTTAAGTAGAGTAGCTTTGAGATCAATTAATATATTCACTCATTAGTGATTATAACTCTGTCATATGAGGCACTGCTGTAGGGAGAATGTTCAATACGTTAGACCCGGAGCTTGCAATCTAATTTCAGTGAAAGACAATGGATCCGGATTAGTCAGCTGCCAAGTAACCTAGCAGTCTGTTTTTGGGGTGTGGGCTGAACGGGATTACCTGGAGGAAACCCACGCAAACACTGGAAAACATACAAACTCCACACATATAGGAGGGCCCTGGTGGGATTCTAACCCATGAACCAGGGCAGATTAAGGATTGTGGAGGCCATAGGGAAAATAACTAGTGAAGGCTCATATATTTTGTAACGCCAGTTTGCATTATGTCCTCTGGCGTATCTATAATGGGTGCCGGGAAGGAACACTGGTCCCTGGGTCCAAGGGCACCCGCACAGCAAACCCTGCATCCATTTTATACTTTTATAGTAGACTTACCTCTCTAGGTTTCGTATTTGTTTATACCTCTTTGACATAAGAATTTTTAATATATTTAAATTGCTACTTAAGCCACACCCACATTATGTAAACCACACCCACATTAGATATACCAACCCCACATTAGATATACCAACCCCACATTACATAAACCACACCCACATTACATAAATCACACCCACATTAGATAAACCACACCCACATTGCATAAACCACTCCTGCATGATTTTTGTTACACTCATTTTTCCGTCGCAGTTTGCTGGTGGAAAAGCCGGGGCCACCCACTTGTGTTTGTTCCCCAGCTAAAAGTTGCCAGCCAGCCCCTGTCAGCTGGGCAGGTCCTTCTACAGCTCCCTCCGTCGCTCCCTGGTCCCTTCTCAGGCTCCGGCTGCTGCGCTGTGTGTTCACCACCTCTCTCTTCCCTGGTGACACTTGTAAATGCTTCTTCAATTAACTGCACTTACAAGTGCGACCGGGGAACAGAGGGGAGACTCTGCCCGGCAGCAGCAGCAGCATTGCGGCAGGGAAAACATTATAACGTTAAAAAAAAAAAAAAAAAAAAACTACAGCCCCCTCTGCCTGGCTGTTCTGTCCCCTTGTAGCAGTTGCAGACCGGGAGGCCGGGGTCCGCGGCTGCAGCGTTTGACAGCCGGCCAGGTAGGTGGGGAGCTGCAGGGATATAAGATTTTTAATATTTAATTACCGCAGCTGTAATCAGGGCTGTGCATGTGCTGCTTCTGTAAACGGAACGGCGCATGTGCAGCACTGATTCCAGCTGCGGTAAGGTAGGTATAAGCAGGCAGGGAAAAGTATCCGTTTCCCAAAAAGCTGTCATCGCAAAAATGGCAGCTTTTCGGAATAGATAGTTATGGAGAGGGGGAATGATGATTTCCTCCGGTAATTAGGTAGAACTCCATGCGAGTTCTAAACCTTATTACCTCCAAGGATATTTCATTATTAATGAATAGGCCCCTTAAAGAGTCACATGTTACACTGTGAATAAAGAAGTAGCCTCAGGGGCCGATTATGATGCCATTTTGTTTTTTCTACCCACTGGGGTTTAATAGACGTGTTTTACCAGTACTTTTAACGGAACCGTTATGAATTACCGCCGGACGCGGTTCAAATCCCGACAGCGGCTGCCCGACATGGGTGAAAATCCTGATCGTCCCCAGGTAAGTATTTTCTAACCTTCCCCCCCTAAACCTCCTTTAGGGTGCCTAACCCTAACCTTCCCCCCGTGCCCAACCCTAATCCCCCCTCTAAGTGCCTAAACCTAACCCCTCCTTCCTCGCTGCCTAAGTCCCCTGGGGGGGTGCCTAACCCTCCCTTCCACTAGCCTAACCCTAACCTCCCGGGGGGGTGCCTAACTCTAAGTCCCCCCGGAAGCCCTAAACCTAACCCTCCCCCCACACAGCTGTCTGCAGCGGTGTCCGGCATCCCTTTGAATGGGATGCCGGGCGCCGGTCTCCCGGCGTCGGTAAAATGACAGGCGTCTAGCTATAGACGCCTGTCATTTAACCAACGCCGGGATAAAGCAGTCGGGAAGCCGGCCGTCGGGATTAGGTCCGCCGGCTTCCCGACTGCAAACCCTTTTAACACTTGTCTGTGATAAAGCTGCGCTGGGTGTATATTAGGGGCTTTCCCCGTGTAATGTACATTTCCAGGCCTGCACAGAAATCCATAGTAGATAAGGAGTTAATGAAACAATTTTCTGCTGTCATTTTTCTGTGTCAGTGTGACATTATTACTACAGGATAAATAACCACAGCAATCGTGAGACAGGTTTACTTTATACAAAAGCTGAGGTTGTACTAAGGTTGCGGTGACCATTCCGCCAGTCACCGCAATCTTACTAATCGCATATGTACTAACATATATGATTAGTATCGCAAAGGACAGCTCTTGTGATAGCTGCCCTTTGCGAAACATCCGACGCCGGGTCAGGGGGTCTCCGTGGGACCTCACCCCCTCCGAGCCCCGGGAGCTTCCTGCTGTTGACCTGTGCAGGAAGCCCCGGGCTCCTCCTCCTCCTCCCTGCACCTGGAAGAAGATTAGGAGGAGGAGGAGGAGGCGGAGGACCCAGCAGGAGCACAGGACGGCAATCATGGAGAGCAGGTGAGTGAGGGCCAGTGTGGGGCGGCTTCTATAGGATAATGCAAGGTTTTTCTGGCATTACCCTCTGCACCGATTAAAAGGCGGCCGGGGCTTAGTACATGCGGTACAAACCCTGAAAAAGGGGGTTTTACCGCATTTTTCCTTTAGTACATCCCGGCCTAAGAGAGATATCAGGCCGCACCATAATGCTGTGTCTTACACTTCCATATAATTATCAGATGTATGACATACATTTTCTTTTTTCATATTAAGGGGGAGATGTATCAAACCTTGGAGAGAGATGAAGAGGACATGTTGTCCCAGAGCAACCAATCAGCTTCTGTCATTTATCTAGAACAGTCTATAAAATGACAGTTAGAAGCTGATTAATTGCTTTGGGCAACTTCTCCACTTCATCCCGCTCTTAGGCTTGAGTTATATCCCCTCATGTATCATGGAATTGTAATGATCGATATGATGCAGCAATTAGGATTGCCACCTTTGTTCTGGCAAACAACCCTTCCCTAACAAAAACATGGAAAGAAGCTGCAAACAACTGTGTCCCCCTCAGCACCTACTGTATATGGTGGTTTCTCTGCCACGGGGAACCTCTGATGAAATTGTTCCTCCATGGGCAGACTGTGTCCTCAGTCGGTGCTCACTATTCATGTAGGAGATCACATGGTCCGGAGGATGCCTGTTTGTGTAGGAATGTAACCAATGTTGTCATCATACAACCAGTGGAGGATCTACATTTTTGGGGCCCTGAAGCTTGAACTGTTATGGGGACCCCTTTGCACTAGCAACAATAGGGCAACATTCAACAAGGTCCAGTGGGCCTTGCTGCCCTTGCAGCCCCCCAGAAAGTGAGACACTGTAGATAGATGTAGAAACCCCCCAGAGAGTGAGAAACTGTAGATAGATAGATGTAGAAACTCCCCAGAGAGTGAGAAACTGTAGATAGATGTAGAAATTCCCTAGAGAGTGAGAGACTGTAGATAGATAGATAGATAGATAGATAGATAGATAGATAGATAAACCCACCAGAGAGTGAGACACTGTAGATAGATAGATGTAGAAACCTCCCCAGAGAGATGCACTGTAGATAGATAGATAGATGTAGAAACCCCACAGAGTTAGAGACTGTAGATGGATAGACAGACGGATGGATGGATAGATGGACGGACAGATGGATGGATGGATAGATAGAGTAACCCCCATGAGAGAGAGACTGTAAATAGATCACCTACAAAACCAGAACTTACTACCAGCTATTGATCCTACTGAGTGGAATCTCTGAAATCCCCCCGAGTCAGGTTTCTCCCCCCACGCTACGTGCTCCCACCTCTAAGCTGCTTGCCATTCCTCAGTCAGCTCAGCTTTCAGTTTGAGATCAGCACAGCAGGGCCGACTTCTGGCAAATGGGACAGCACAAATGGAGATGGGGGCATCTAGTGGCACCTGGTTGTACTGCACTCAGCAGTGACACTGACAGCAGCTCTCTATTATGCGCCAGGCCGGCTCATAAGAGCCATCCTTTGGTCAGAGTTGTAGATAGAGTGGCTGTGGTCAGTACTGATCAGGGGGTTTCTGGGTACTCAGAAACCCCCCCTACATGCACTACTGTAGAGCATATTCTAAGGTCAATATTATGTACTTCAACTCATTGGCTTATGATTCTATCACTAAAATAACCTTATTTTAATAACACACACTCTATTGATTTTGTTGAAAATTTCACTCATTAAAAAAAAAAATATGCTTCAGGGGCTCCCAGGGGTTAGGGGCCCTAAAGCTTAAGCAGTAGACCTGCCTCTGCATACAACAGAGGTTCAACCAGATTCACGCTCTTCATTTCCCCTCCTGCCCCCTGTGTCTCTCCAGGCTTCTGTTCCCTGTCTTTCCAGCCCCTTGCCCCATCACTCCAGCCCTCTGGCCCATCACTCGAGCCTCCTGCTATATCAAACCAGCATCCTGCCGTCTGTTTCTCTCCAGCCTCCTGCCCTCTGTCTATCCAGCCTCTTGCCCTGTCTTTCCATTCCCCTGCCCTGTCACTTTAGCCTCCTGTGTCTCTCCAGCCTCTGTCCATGCCATGGGTGTAGGGAAAGGCTGTGCTGCCGCTGCAAGGCCGCTCCGTCCTCATTCTCTGCCTGCGTGCTGCATGGTCACACAGGGCCGTAACTAGGGGTGTGTGACTGGTGCCACCGTAAAGAGCGCAGGTGCTCTGTGGGTGACACCATCGCCACCCCACGGCCATAGCTTCTGGCTAGCAGGGTGATGCAGCCAGGATCAGTTGTGCAGTGCTATCAGGAGCATCCTATGGATGCTCCATATAGGCACACTGCAATTAACACAGCCGACCAGGCGTCCTCAGGACTAGCTGGCCCCGGCCCTTTTGCATGATGTTGTGCTCTCAGTAGGTGGGGCCAGCAGAGGGTGCATTTGTGCCCTGTTATGGTTCTGCGTAGTTGTGCAGACTGACTCTCTCTATTATGCTGACACTGCGCTTGTCACTCTGCACTAGAGGCGGAGCTCACACAGTCACCACCTGGTGCCAGCGGCAGTGTGACTGAGGCAATCACCAGGCATCAAAACAGGACAGACTGCATCCCGTATTGAATCAATACTGGACGATCCTGTAGAACACAGGACGGGTGCAACCTTAGCAGCAATATCCCACTGTTTCCCCTGTCTCTCAGCTGCTTTTAACGGCACTGTGATTGGCTGTCCCAAATCTCCATCAGCTGAAACTGACCATGGCATCTGAGGAATGGGGGGGGGGGCATTGACCCTTCTGCTTGATACTGCTCATCACAGATGATTGGTCAGGAGGAACGGTGGCTGTTTTGGCTGTTGGATTTTTAGCATAAGCAATTTTTAATGATATTCAATATGTACATTTACCAAAAGGGGATTTTAGAGTAATTTTGCATGGACATCTCCTCTTCAATTAACATTCACTCAGCGATTCTAATTTAGGACCTTATTCAGTCTTAAAGGCAATTGGAGATTGATTTCAGTACCCTAATAAATACACATGCCATTTTTAGAAGTGAAGATGTTGCCCATAACAACCAATCAGATTCTACTTAACATTTAAACTAGCACCTTCTAGAAGATAATGGCTAGAAACTGGTTGCTATGGGCAACATCTCCACTTATAAAAACTCTCATCTCAGTAAATTGTAATGCCAGGAACTGCAGGGTCGTGGAGAGGTAGTGAGGACAATAGTCTCATAAATTGAGTAGTTTTGGGCCCGCTCTCTCTCGTCTTAAGCCTGGGATTATGACATGAAAGGTACGGTGCTTAATGACCCAAAGCACCCTGGTCCGGCCCTTCAATGGCGGTAACAAAAGCTGTAGAAAGTGGTTCTCATTGCATCATAAATAGACCCCTAGATTTGATATGTCATCTCCGTGTGTGAACACCGGCATCTCAATCGTGCTCGATAGTACTCAAACTCTTCCTCTCTCCCTGCCTACCCCTCCTTTGGTGGTGCCAAACCCTAACCTAATCTTGGTAGTCCCTATCCCTAACCTCCCCCCAATGGTCCATAACCTCCCCTCCTGCACCCTAAACCTAACCCTCCCTGGGTGGTGCCTAATCCTAGCTTCTTCCCAGTGGTGCTTAACCCTAACCCGCCCTCCCCGCAACCTAACCCCTTTGGGTTGTCTAACCCGAACCCACCCGGGAAGGTTCCTAATCTCCCCATCCCTGGGCTAAGTGTAAAACTTACTCGCTTCCTTAAGTTCAGGATGCCAGCGGTCGGGATCCTTCTGTGGGCCTGATTCAGACCCACTTGCAAGCGGATCGATGGTCTCTCACTGCGCATGCCGGAGCCGGCTCCGGTGTGCGCATGCGCGAGAACCGGCAAGCGACGGGCGCTCCGTCGCTACGGGTCTCGCACCAAAACGGGGCGGCTGACGATTTTGATTGACAGCTCACCCCAATTTGGAGGTGGGCAGGAGGGGTGGCTGGACAAACGGAGGCGTTCCCGGAGGAACGCCTGCCGTTTGGGGGCGGTCTCAGTAGTGAGCTTCCGGCTCTATTAGAGCCGGAAGCTCACTGGGGCTTGCGATGGACGAGACCCAAACACAAGGGTCTTGTCACAAGCCCGATGGTCGTGACCATCACCTGGCTGCTCACAAAAGCTGTGGGTGGTCACCCACAGCTTAGCGAGCGGCCAGGAGGCCGGATCACAAAAAAAAAAAAAATGCCGCCCTGATTCAGAGTGAGTGCTCTGAAAGAGCGTCCGGCTCTGACTCAGGCCCTGTGTTCGGCATTGCAGCGTCGGCATTATGCTGGGCCTCAGGATTCCGGTGTCGGTATATCGACGTCTGGGATCCCGTCCGCTAGCATCTTAAACGTATCCCCTTTGAGCATTTAATTTTAATCATACCTCCCACACGTCCTGATTTCAGTGGGAGAGTCCTGCATTTCGGACACTGCCCCGCTGTCCCACCTGTGTGCCGCAGTGTTCTGTGGGCAGGGAGAAAGTTGGGTAAACATTTGCTCACTGCTGCACAGCAGAGCAGCGAGTGACTCCTGAATAGATGCCATGCGCACAAGGCCAGTTCTTTGCCTAATTCTTACCATGTGAAGGCACACAGGTCCCCCCTCCTTGCTGCTGCTCCTCCGTCCCCTCTCTCCCATGGCTGCTCCCAGAATACCATACGGAACGTGACATCATGCCCAACAGGCGTTCTGTGAGACTGGGACTCCCAGTGGGAGGGAACAACAGCTGCACTGTTTGGTAATATGTTGCCACTGCAATTTATAATTATAATGGCGGCGGGCAAGAGCAGGTGACCAACGCCAGATTAGACGTCGCCAGTGGGATGGTTGCAGCCACACCCTCAGACTACCGCACCCTGGGTGCCCCTAGAACTGCCACTGCATGCACAGGGCATCTGAACAGTGTAGGGAGTAGAGCCTGGGGGCAGCCCAGCTGTTCAGTGGAGTGCTGGGTACACCCACAGAGTGACGTAAATGTGTGACATGCCGCGCAACTACGCCTCTCCCTCGAGGCCACGTCCCCTTTTTCGGCGAGCGCATTAGGCGCACAAGGGGTCCCGATTTACAAAGCTGATTTGTTGTGAGGTATCTATTAATTTATTCTGTTCTGATAACAGCGCCTTACAAATTAGAGGTGCAAGCGACACCCTAAGGGGCCTATTTATCAATTCATAGATCATCCATCAAGCAAAAGTTGCCCCACTTACCTGTATGGAGCTGCCCAGCTGGAGAGGGAGCTTCTGGATCCCTTCCCGATGGGCTGGTGCTGATCATAATGCCCATCCCAACTACTGTACTTCACACTGCACATATGTAAGGCCGGGCTCGAACGCGGAAGTGACCGCGCTAGAATGATTGTAATTACACTGAGGGGTAAATTTACTGAGATGGGAGTTCTATTTAAGAAGTGATGTTGCCCATGGCAACCAATCAGATTCTACTTCTCATTTATCTAGCACCTTCTAGAAGATAATACCTGGAATCTGATTGGTTGCTATGGGCAACATCACTGCTTAATAGTACTCCCATCTTAGTAAAGTTACCCCTGAGACTCTATATAACAAGTGTAATCATATTTGCTGATTTAGAAAACAAAATAAATAAATATATATCTACATACCTATATCTATCTATCTATATATATATATATATATATTCTATAAATGTATCCATCTTGTGTCAGGGACAATAGTGCGAAACCAGCGCAGTAGCTAAATCAATGTCCACACTGCGGACTCTGATAAGTCAAGAACACGGATTAGGACGCTGTACGTAGAAAGCTAAAATATTGGACATTCCCAAGAGGACTTGAGAATCGGTGATCCGTGAAGAGATGTCACAGGGAATCAGTCGTGGCTTCTTCAACCAGGCTCTAAAGATTACCTGTTCTAAAAGGCACAATTATTCCAGCCCAGTTCCCCGAGGTGTAATGTCTGGGGATTTGTCACAGTTGGATAAATATCTGTTTTTATTGCTCATTTGATTGCCTGTTTGGTATATATGAAAATTGTAGACTATAAATGTAGATATCTATAGAGATATAAAGCTGTTAATCTGATCTCCCAGGAAATCTCTGCATGGTGGATGGGATTTTTGGACACAAGCCATGAGAGTGAATCATTCATTTGGACAGGAAAGAATAGCACACTGGGGTTTGTTAAAAACACATTGATAAATATGACCCGTAGTGCATTTTATTTCCTAGTATCACACCTGTGATTTAAGACAATGACGTATCTATAATAGGGGTGAGCGGGTTCGGATTTCTGAAATCCGAACCCCCCCGAGCCCCCCCGATCCCAGTCCGATCCGAGTCAGGCTCGACTTTTCCCGCCTGACTCGGATCTGAAATCGAGGCAAAACGTCATCATCCCGCCTTCCGAGTCTCGCGGGTTTTGGATCCTATATAAGGTACCCGCGTCGGCGCCATTTTCTCACTCGGCTGTGGACAGTGAAGAGGGAGGGTGGGAGTTAGGGCTGTGTAGTGTAGTGTAGTGTAGTGCTGCTGTTGTCCACTACTTCAAAGTCCATAGGGGCTGGCTGTGTTGTGCTGTGCTGCTGTTGTTAATAGGGGCTGTGTCCACTACTTCAAAGTCCATAGGGGCTGGCTGGACTGTGTTGTGCAGTCAGTTCTCCATAGGGGCTGTGTCCACTCCAAAGTCCTGTGCAGTGTCCCAGTCCTAAAGGGGTGCTGTAGTGTTGTCCAGGGGGTGCTCTGTCCATCAGGGGTGCTCCCCCCAAGTGCTAAAAAAATAATATTTTTTCTGTGTTTGTGAATTGTGTGCGCAGTAGCCGCACGTGCATCAACAAAGTAGTGCCAAGCGTGCGCCTGTGTCATAAATAAAGGGCCGGCTGGCTTGACCGTTAAAGGGTGCTGTAACCCCCGAAAGTACACTCCAATCCAAACCAAAAAAAAATTATTTTCTGTGTTTGTGAATTGTGTGCGCAGTAGCCGCACGTGCATCAACAAAGTAGTGCCAAGCGTGCGCCTGTGTCATAAGTAAAGGGCCGGCTGGCTTGATCGTTAAGGGTGCTGTAACCCCCGAAAGTACACTCCAGTCCAAACCAAAAAAAAAATTATTTTCTGTGTTTGTGAATTGTGTGCGCAGTAGCCGCACGTGCATCAACAAAGTAGTGCCAAGCGTGCGCCTGTGTCATAAGTAAAGGGCCGGCTGGCTTGACCGTTAAGGGTGCTGTAACCCCCGAAAGTACACTCCAGTCCAAACCAAAAAAAAAATTATTTTCTGTGTTTGTGAATTGTGTGCGCAGTAGCCGCACGTGCATCAACAAAGTAGTGCCAAGCGTGCGCCTGTGTCATAAGTAAAGGGCCGGCTGGCTTGACCGTTAAGGGTGCTGTAACCCCCGAAAGTACACTCCAGTCCAAACCAAAAAAAAAATTATTTTCTGTGTTTGTGAATTGTGTGCGCAGTAGCCGCACGTGCATCAACAAAGTAGTGCCAAGCGTGCGCCTGTGTCATAAGTAAAGGGCCGGCTGGCTTGACCGTTAAGGGTGCTGTAACCCCCAAAGTACACTCCAGTCCAAACCCCAAAAAAAATTATTTTCTGTGTTTGTGAATTGTGTGCGCAGTAGCCGCACGTGCATCAACAAAGTAGTGCCAAGCGTGCGCCTGTGTCATAAGTAAAGGGCCGGCTGGCTTGAGCGTTAAAGGGTGCTGTAACCCCCGAAAGTACACTCCAGTCCAAACCCAAAAAAAAATTAATTTCTGTGTTTGTGAATTGTGTGCGCAGTAGCCGCACGTGCATCAACAAAGTAGTGCCAAGCGTGCGCCTGTGTCATAAGTAAAGGGCCGGCTGGCTTGACCGTTAAAGGGTGCTGTAACCCCCGAAAGTACACTCCAGTCCAAACCAAAAAAAAATTATTTTCTGTGTTTGTGAATTGTGTGCGCAGTAGCCGCACGTGCATCAACAAAGTAGTGCCAAGCGTGCGCCTGTGTCATAAGTAAAGGGCCGGCTGGCTTGACCGTTAAGGGTGCTGTAACCCCCGAAAGTACACTCCAGTCCAAACCAAAAAAAAAATTATTTTCTGTGTTTGTGAATTGTGTGCGCAGTAGCCGCACGTGCATCAACAAAGTAGTGCCAAGCGTGCGCCTGTGTCATAAGTAAAGGGCCGGCTGGCTTGACCGTTAAGGGTGCTGTAACCCCCGAAAGTACACTCCAGTCCAAACCAAAAAAAATAATATTTTCTGTATTTGTGACTTGTGTGCACTGTGGCTGCACGTGCATCAACAAAAGAGCAGCGCCAAGCGTGCGCCTGTGTCCCATAAGTAAAGAGCCGGCTGGCTCATTTCTTAAAGGGTGGTGTAACCCACAAAGTGCACTACTCTCCAGCAAAAATAAAAAAATATTTTCTGTGTTTGTGTGCGCTTTAGCCGCACGTATATATCAATATAACATAAATGGAGGACCAAACTTTCTCCGATAAAAATAAAATAGGGAAAGATCAAGAACCACTTCCTCCTAGTGCTGTTGCTGCTGCTGGGAGTTGTTCATCATCCCAGAGAGGAAGTAGGAACATCACTACTTTTACTAAACAATTGACCCTCCAACAATCCCTAGCGATGAGGATGAAGTACGACAGCAGTCATCCTGAAGCAAAACGTATAACTGAGGCCTTGACTGCTATGTTGGTGTTAGACGTGCGTCCGGTATCCGCCATTAGTGCAGTGGGATTTAGACAATTGATGGAGGTAGTGTGTCCCCGGTTCCAAATCCCATCTAGATTCCACCTGCATCCTCAAAGCAGCAGCGACAAGCGTGCGTCTGTCTGTTAAAGGATGGTGTAACCCTCAAAGTGCGCTCCACAAACAATAAAAATATTCTTCTTCTTTTTTCTGTCTTTGTGAATTGTGTGGGCTGTAGCCGCACTTGCATCCTCAAAGCAGCAGCGACAAGCGTGCGTCTGTCTGTTAAAGGGTGGTGTAACCCTCAAAGTGCGCTCCACAAACAATAAAAATATTCTTCTTTTTTTTTCTGTCTTTGTGAAATGTGTGGGCTGTAGCCGCACCTGCATCCTTAAAGCAGCAGCGACAAGCGTGCGTCTGTCTGTTAAAGGGTGGTGACACCCTCAAAGTGTGCTACACAAACAATAAAAATATTGTTCTTTTTTTTTCTGTCTTTGTGAATTGTGTGGGCTGTAGCCGCACTTGCATCCTCAAAGCAGCAGCGACAAGCGTGCGTCTGTCTGTTAAAGGGTGGTGTAACTCTCAAAGTGCTCCAAAAAATAAAAAACTATTTTTTAAATGTGTTTGTGACTTGTGTGCGATGTAGCCGCACGTGCATCAACATAGTAGCAGCGCCAAGCGTGCGCCTGTGTCATAAGTCAAGGGCTGGTTTGGACATCTGGTCCGGACTGAAGGACGTGCCAACAATTTCTGACAAGTCTACTGTCCTCAAAGCAGCAGCGACAAGCGTGCGTCTGTCTGTTAAAGGGTGGTGACACCCTCAAAGTGTGCTACACAAACAATAAAAATATTGTTATTTTTTTTTCTGTCTTTGTGAATTGTGTGGGCTGTAGCCGCACTTGCATCCTCAAAGCAGCAGCGACAAGCGTGCGTCTGTCTGTTAAAGGGTGGTGACACCCTCAAAGTGTGCTACACAAGCAATAAAAATATTCTGTTAAAGGGTGGTGTAACTCTCAAAGTGCTCCAAAAAATAAAAAACTATTTTTTTAATGTGTTTGTGACTTGTGTACGATGTAGCCACACTTGCATCCTCAAAGCAGCAGCGACAAGCGTGCGTCTGTCGGTTAAAGGGTGGTGTAACTCTCAAAGTGCTCCAAAAAATAAAAAACTATTTTTTTTATGTGTTTGTGACTTGTGTGCGATGTAGCCACACTTGCATCCTCAAAGCAGCAGCGACAAGCGTGCGTCTGTCTGTTAAAGGGTGGTGACACCCTCAAAGTGTGCTACACAAACAATAAAAATATTCTTCTTCTTTTTTCTGTCTTTGTGAATTGTGTGGGCTGTAGCCGCACTTGCATCCTCAAAGCAGCAGCGACAAGCGTGCGTCTGTCTGTTAAAGGGTGGTGACACCCTCAAAGTGTGCTACACAAGCAATAAAAATATTCTTTTTTTTTCTGTCTTTGTGAATTGTGTGGGCTGTAGCTGCACTTGCATCCTCAAAGCAGCAGCGACAAGCGTGCGTCTGTCTGTTAAAGGATTACATCGGTGACAGCATCCAAGTAGGCATGTCAGACAGTCCGTACCTGTACTGGCAGGAAAAAGAAGCAATTTGAAGGTCCCTGTACAAACTGGCTCTATTTTACCTGAGTTGCCCCCCCTCCAGTGTGTACTCCGAAAGAGTGTTTAGTGCAGCCGGGAACCTTGTCAGCGAAAGGCGTAGGAGGTTGCTTCCACAAAATGTGGAGAAGATGATGTTCATAAAATGAATTATCAACTCTTCCAGGGAGACCAGCCTCCAGAACGTACAGAGGGACCTGTGGTTGTGGATTCCAGCGGTTGATGAATTAATACTCTGTGAGGATGAGGATGTACACAACACTGAAGAGGGTGAGGAATCGGTGGATGAGGACGACATCTTGCCTCCGTAGAGCCAGTTTGTGCAGGGACAGATTAATTGCCAGCTTGTTTTGTGGGGGCCCAAACGAACCAATCATTTCAGCCACAGTCGTGTGGCAGACCCTGGCGCTGAAATGTTTGGTTTGTTAAAGTGTGCATGTCCTGTTTATTCAACATAAGGGAGGGTGGGAGGGCCCAAGGACAATTCCATCTTGCACCTCTTTTTTTTCTTTGCATTATGTATAGTTTGGGGCCTAGTTTTTCAAACTGCCATCCTGTCTGCCACTGCAGTGCCACTCCTAGATGGACCACGTGTTTGTGCCGCCCACTCGTATCTCTTAGCATAGTCATCCAGCTACCTCGGTGCAACCTTTTGGACATAAAAACACTATTGTGAGGTGTGAGGTGTTCAGAATAGACTGGAAATGAGTGGAAATTAAGGTTATTGAGGTTAATAATAGCATAGGAGCAGAAAAACCCACAAATTCTGTGATTTTAGCTGTTTTTATGCTTTTTTTCAAAAAAATACAGATCCAAAACACAAAACCCAGAACCCAAAACACGGAAGGGTGGTTTTGGCAAAACCAATCCAGATCCAAAACACGAAGAAAGATCCAGATCCAAAACCAAAACACGAAAAGTGGCCGGTGCACACCCCTAATCTATAATGAGTGCAGGGGACACGGGCCCCTCGGTCCAGGGGGGGGCGTACACCCTGCACCCATATTTTTAATGCTTACCTCCCCAAAGTCCCTCGTCGGCTGTAGCAGTGCTGCACATAACACCTGGAAAATGGCCGCCACTGCCATTTTTCCTGGCGTTTTTCGCATACACAGTAGGGAAATTGCCAGGAAAATGGTTGCCACGCTATTTTCTCAGTAACCTGCGCAGTGCTGTCTAGGTACAGACTAGTGCCCAGAGTTTACTGCTGCGTTCAGTGCGTGGCCGGACGCTGGGGAGAGAGGAGGGGGCCCTGGACAGGGAATGTTAAGCTCCACCTCCTCTCTTAACACGCCCCTGCTTTAAGAATTAGTGGCCTATTTATCGATTCATATTTGGGGGCAGTGGCATCACAAGGGGGGTGCGAGGGGTGACACCAAGGTGCAGGCTCCCCCCTCAGTGACAGGAGCCGGGTGCTGCGCTGTTATATTACTCCTGAGACTGTGAGAGGCCACGCCCCCTACCCGCGTGACCACGCCCCCTGTATGCGAGGCCACACCCCATATCCGGCGGCACACAACTTTTCCCCGCACACAGCGTCCCTCCCCGCACGGGGTGACACCGCGGGGAGGTACGCCTCTGTTTGGGGGATATCTGCAAATATTAAGGATACTTACAATAAATGAAGAAGAGATGGCAGCTGGTATCTGCTGCTGTCCCACCATTTATGGCAGCAGCCCCCCGTAGGTTTCTATGGGGCTGCAAAACATTCACATTTACATTTATTCACGTTGCATTTACTTTCACGTTCCGATGTTTTAATGGAGCAGTTAGAACATTGGACAGTCTCGCACGGGACTCTCTGTTGCTTGAAGTCCGCAGCCTATTACTTATACCGTGAGGGTTCCATACTGTCCAGATACAGAAGGATAATATCGCCGGTATGTACCTAGAAAGGACAGTTCTCCTGGTAAGAGCTGTCCTTTGCGATAGAGCAGGAGTGGGGAACCTCAGGCCCGGGGGTCGCATAAGGCCCCCGTCATCAGTTGGAGCGGCCCTCTGAGCTTTTTTTCTGTTAACCTCATCTGTCTAGCAGGGTGCCTAGAATGGCCCCCTGCAGCCAGAATCTATGCAGCAGTGCCGCCTGGAGCATCATTAGGATGCGTCAGACGGTCACACCGCTGCCCTTACAGCTCCCTGAAGCATTCTCATGATGCTTCGGGCATTGCTGTAATCACCGGCGATTGTGGTCCCGCCCCCGTGTGACATCACATGGAGGGGCGTGGCCTGCACGGGGCCCTCGAATAATATTATATATATTAAAATGGCCCTCGGATGAAAAAAGGTTCCCTACCCCTGCGATAGTGGGACTTCTGGGTTTATGACCCAGAAGTCCTTTTGCGCATGCACAGAAGGACGAACACGTCATGACGGGAGCTGGGAGGGATCTGATTGGGTCCCTCTCAGGGGGCGTCCCGAAGAGAATCCCATAGGTGTTACCCACCAGGACAAAGCACCGGAATGCATTTTATTTCCTAGTATCACACCTATGCTTTAAGACAGTGGCGTATCTATAATGAGGGCAGTGCACACAGGCCCCTGGGTTCATATGAGAAATGCGTTACAACTCCCAAGACCTGAATTTTTAAAGGTTTTTGCATCATTTCTGCTCTTAGTACATCCCAAGTGAGTATGGAGCCTGATTCATAGTTGTCAGCATCGAATCACTTACGTGAACATCGGCCATCTGAGTAAAGCGCAGGTTACTCAGGATGGCCGGGGACTTTTCAGGCTTCCAATTCTAGTAAATCTGCTTCAGAAGATCCTGGCCTTGGTGTCACGGACCGCCGGCCGATCTCTCCAGATACGCCAATCTGAGAATCGCCGCCTGTGACTTTTACAAGACATCTTAGCACGCGTGGTCAAATAAACCGAGTCACTGGCGCCAGCAAAAGAAATTTGTAATGCCAAAGCATAAGGTAAGCTTTGCTCTCACCTGCGTACACCCTTATCAGTACTTAGAAAAATAGGTAACATGAGCCATATGAGGCCTTGGGTCATAAAAATACCAGAACTAGAATTAATGTTTTAATTAAAGAAAATCTTCAAAGCTTAGTTACAAAAAGTTCCAAGATATAATAATGTTACAATAAAAGGGTTCACACAAATTACTCAGAATTTCCAAGAAATAAAAGAAAATAACAAATTTGGAGAAACAAACCGCACCGTTGACGTTAAGTGGTCCGGGGATGAGGCAATCCCACTGATGAGCTTCGGATCATCTGTACCTTGTCGATAGCCTCTACCAGAATGAACAGCAAACTCAAGTTGAATCACAGATTTATGCCTGCCTTTCCAGGTTGGCCTGGGTCACTCCCCTCCCTTGGGATAGTTTAACCCTCCCATTGCTTAGGTGACTGTAACACAGGATTTCTTGGTCACTTGAGCAGGGGTTAGGTCATTGCTCACTCCCGCCTGTTTGAAGCTCAGAAGTTAGGAGAGAGATTGGACACCTTGCTGGTCGGTCTGTCTCTAGCTGGCCTGTAAGCCTGACTCCCTGTGGGGTTATTACCAGACCCCTATCTTTGATCTCTGACCCTACATAGAACACAGAGCTCTTAATGATGGCTTCTCAAGGGCCTGGCTAGATGTCGCACAAACATTTTTCTTTGTGGTAGGTTTTTCCTACCGCAATCACTGCGAGCAGTTCAGGCTAAAAGACAACCAAGTGACGTGGTCGATGACGCTCCTTTACTAATTATGCACTCCCATTAAACACCCTTTTGACCGTTAGGCACGCCTGCATTCGGATCTCCACTCCCCCGTTTTCAAGCACCTTCCCCTGTTACCACCCACAAACGGTACATTCAAATTAGCAGCCCCTCGCTGTTTTGCGAGCGCTCGATTTCTGACTGCAATGACTGGTTTACGCATGCGCATTACGACCCATATGCATGCACAGTTGTGCGAACAAGCGGCTCTCAATCAGGCCCCCTGTGCGACGCACGGGCCGCCCATAGCTAGTTACATCCGTGGCACCAGCATATTCCATTACTTTTTACAATTGGGAACAAAACGGTCCTAAAACAAAACTGGATAATGTTGATATACAGACAAGAAATTTAAATTATCAGGTCAAAACTCTGATACATAGTACATGGGCCCACAGCTATAGCGAGCGGCCAAAAAGATGATCGCGATGGTCAAGACCATCGCGACCATCGGGCTTGCGACGAGACCCTTGTGGTAGGGTCTCGTTGCCACAAGGCCTGGAGTGCTTTCGGCTCTATCAGAGCCGAAAGCACTCCCACTGACGTCACTTGTGAGGTCATTGGGGCCGGCCCCAGACGGTAGGCGTTCCCATGGGAACGCCTCCGTCTGGGCAGCCACGCCTCCGGCACGCCCACCAAAGGGAGCGTGCTGTCACTCAACATCGACAGCACGCCCCCTTTGTAGCGAGACCCATAGCGATGGCTGGCCTGTAAGCCTGACTCCCTGTGGGGTTATTACCAGACCCCTATCTTTGATCTCTGACCCTACATAGAACACAGAGCTCTTAATGATGGCTTCTCAAGGGCCTGGCTAGATGTCGCACAAACATTTTTCTTTATGCCCTAAACATCCGGACAGTTCTATGGCCGGTCCAGGAAGACAGACATTCCTATGACCTTATTTGCTCATCTTCAAAAGGGAATTAGTTCAGAGGAGTTTTGTCACCTATCCGTGGATGCTGCAGCTGCAATCCTGACTGCAGGGTACTGGGAGGGGGGAACACTGTGCTGCCCGCAGAGTCTTTGCGCTCGGGGCTTGATTCAGAGCCATACGCTATCTGCGGACCGTTGTTCCAAAAAAGGGTCCGGCTATTTAAATTGAGCGCTCGCTCTTTGCAGTTTGTTGACGCCTCTATGTCTGAGCGAGCGAACAAAAAATGCGCTCGCTATTTTGTAAAGACGCCCCTTTGCCGTTCGCATCACACGTCATCTCCGGTATTTATTGGATTAATCGGGTACATCGAAAAGGCATCTGAACTGCTCGCAGTGGTTGTGGTAGGTTTTTCCTACCGCAATCACTGCGAGCAGTTCAGGCTAAAAGACAACCAAGTGACGTGGTCGATGACGCTCCTTTACTAATTATGCACTCCCATTAAACACCCTTTTGACCGTTAGGCACGCCTGCATTCGGATCTCCACTCCCCCGTTTTCAAGCACCTTCCCCTGTTACCACCCACAAACGGTACATTCAAATTAGCAGCCCCTCGCTGTTTTGCGAGCGCTCGATTTCTGACTGCAATGACTGGTTTGCGCATGCGCATTACGACCCATATGCATGCACAGTTGTGCGAACGAGCGGCTCTCAATCAGGCCCCCTGTGCGACGCACGGGCCGCCCATAGCTAGTTACATCCGTGGCACCAGCATATTCCATTACTTTTTACAATTGGGAACAAAACGGTCCTAAAACAAAACTGGATAATGTTGATAGACAGACAAGAAATTTAAATTATCAGGTCAAAACTCTGATACATAGTACATGGGCCCTTGGATACTATGAAGAAACACTACGCCACAGTCTTATACAGGCAGAAAATGTCATTTATGTTCAAGTGACTTTATAAAAAATGTTTATTCAGTGACTCTTATACCACTTGTGGTTCCATGGTAATTGTTTTACAGAGGTAGATCATCCGTTAACATAACAATATAACCGTTTTTGTGTCTGTGAAACATTCATTATTTTGGCTAATCTCCTGAATAAAATAAAAAATCTGCAAAAAAAATAAATAAAGCACAATGTATTCTCTGTATTCCTGTCATAGGAAAAATTTATTACAATATCTGCCATTCTCCCTCTCTGTACTTTTTGGTACTCTTCTATCAAAGAAAATGATAACTAATATCAAAGGATCCTATATTAGAAAGACTATAATCTTCACTTATTCTGATTTACTAAAAAAACAAATTGCCTGTACTGTCTTAATTTTTTTGTACCTGATATATTTTTGCTGTACGGTTCGAACTTTGGGCCTGATTCAGAGCCGGACGCTCTTTCAGAGTGCTCACTCTGAATCAGGGCCCTCCCTCTCTTTTTTTAGAGCGGCCTCCTGGCCGTTCGCATAGCTGTGGGTGACCACCCACAGCTATAGCGAGCGGCCAAAAAGATGATCGCGATGGTCAAGACCATCGCGACCATCGGGCTTGCGACGAGACCCTTGTGGTAGGGTCTCGTTGCCACAAGGCCTGGAGTGCTTTCGGCTCTATCAGAGCCGAAAGCACTCCCACTGACGTCACTTGTGAGGTCATTGGGGCCGGCCCCAGATGGTAGGCGTTCCCATGGGAACGCCTCCGTCTGGGCAGCCACGCCTCCGGCACGCCCACCAAAGGGAGCGTGCTGTCACTCAACATCGACAGCACGCCCCCTTTGTAGCGAGACCCATAGCGATGGCTTGCCCGTCACTATGCGGGTCTCGCGTATGCGCACGATGGAGCCGCATGTGCACTTGGCCAGCATCGACCCGCTTGCGAGCGCTCGCGAGCGGGTCTGAATCAGGCCCTTTGTTTTCACCGGCTTAAGAGTCGCAAATAAAATTCTGAACCCGTCAACATGAAATTCTTTTATAGGGAATAACCTGATGAACAACAAAAATTTTTCTTTTTAAATGTGCTTTTTTATCAAGAAATTGTATAAAAAAATGATAAATTAAACATACTGTATTTACATTAGAAATTACTTTTTGATTAAACTTTAAACCAGTGTCCACCTTTTGCATAGATTTAATGTTTTGTATCGCTCACATCTTCCTGTAACCCCTCCGATATCCTGTATGTTGCTTTATCCTCCGGGCGACAATTCTGTGCGTTTTTTATTCATTCGGCTGTTATTTTGCATAGATACATCTCTCCCGTCCTTCCTGCATTAGATATAATTGTATCTATGTAGCGGCCTTGTCTCCCAACACAGGGTAACACGAATAAGACATTGTATTCATCAGGATTAAAAGATTTGAGAAACATTTGGCAGAAAAAGGCGAGACTGGCGTAGTATCACGGAATTTCAGTTGCGGCTTCTGGATAACCCAGATGGTAACTGTTCCTGTATGAAAATCAGAGGTTTTCCCCCCGTGCATGTAACTGCTCACTGGTTTATCCAGAGTACACTGCAAACAGGGGCGTATCTATAATGGGTGCAGGGTGTGCGGGGAACACGGGCCCCTGGGTCCAGGGGGGCCCCGCACCGCACACCCTGCACCCATAATAATACATACCTCTCCGGAGTCCCAAGTCGGTGCGGAGGTCCGGCGCTGTAAAAACTACTGGAAAATGGCCATTTTCCCGTTGTTTGCACAGTACAGGGAAAATGGCCGCCACGGCCATTTTCCCGGTGACCAGAGAATCCTCTATAGACTCTGGGCACACTCTAGTGCCCGGAGTCTATAACTCCGGTGCTGGCCGCGCACAGCTCAGTGCGCTGCCAGCCGCCGGGCGGAGAGGAGGGCACCCGTGTCGGAGACTGCACACGGGACCCCTCCTCTCTAGAAACGCCCCTGCAAATAATGCTTTATTAGGCAGCGCACCTTGAGACCGCCTGTACCAGCGGGTTTATTACTTGTGCAGCCTGTAACCCACCTGTCATGTGGATTAAACCCGCTTCTAGGCCAAAAATTTGTAAGGGCCCCCATGTACCACCCAATGGTTACACATGTAACTTTGGGCCTGATCCATTGCGGATTGCAAATGCGAATGCAATAGCGATTATGCACGCAGTTCAACTGCGATAGTATGCTAATTTGTTGCGATCGCTATGCCGCCGCTGCACAACATAAGGACGCCCACTTTACCTTACACAAATCCATAATGTCTTGCAAGACTGCGAAACCATCGGTACAATCGAGTCCCATCGCAGCCTCACGCACACTTGCACAAGCTCTGACCTTATCAGGAATTGCTAACTTCAACGCACGCTGTCAGGCCACAGGCGGCGTACGGCATCGCAGTGGCTAATTTATGCACGCCCCTGCAACGACATTGAAAACGCACTGACACACCTGCGTTTCCCCCCACACCCCCCGTCACCAGCCACAAACGGCATTTCCTGTCAATCACTCTGCGATGGGTCTGTGTAGTCAGTGCGATCGCAGTCCCCATAGCAATGGCTGGTCCGCAGAACGCAACAATCGGCCGGTTGCGTGCGTATTAGCAACTGCGATCCTTGCTGAATCAGGCCCTTTGACAGAGCCCCCGTCAGCTTTGGGCCCCATAGCAGCTGACCCTCCTATGGTGGTTACACTCTTGTTTGGAATCGTGAACATTACAGAAGAGATGCAGGTCATCAGCCATAGGGGATATGTATCAAAGCTTGGGGAGAGATGAAGTAGAGAAAGATAAGTCCCAACCAATCAGCTCCTAACTGTAATTTTTCAAACACAGACTGTAAAGTGACAGTTGCTGTTATCCTGAGTTTCCTTGTGACAAACTGAAATAACACTACACCTAGGACACATTTTCCTTGGATGGCCATTCTTGGGAATGATGCCGAATGTTATGTGACTGTGGCCACAATCATTGTACTATACTCCTACATCATCTCCTTCATAGGCAAACGCAGGGGGGGTTTCCGTCTGCCTGGAAACCCCCCTCCCCAGCCCACACCATGACCACAATAGAAATTGTAATATAATGGAATTTTACTAGCGCTGCATGTTCTTCTCAGTATCATAAATTAAACAAATAACATGTATCAGCCAGTTATTAATTACCTGTGCACCAATTAGGGGATTTGGAAAACTTGCACCGTTAGGGATACACTGCTATAGAGCCCAATATGTACATATATGTCCAGGGCAGTGCTAGGTTCTTCTGCTGCTCCCCCAGACTCCCGGACTTGCTCCCATGCCCTGGAATGGTGCCCACATCTAACATAAAAGCATTCAGCTCAGACAGGATGGACCTACTACCGCATCTAATGGCTTCTGTGATCACGTCCTGTATATGCTGGAATTATGATCCACAAAACACTTTGTATGACGCATTTTAAAGCTGGATAAGTGGTAATTATGCCCTCTTCATGGACTGGCCACACTCACTGTAAAATCAAGCATTTGGAAGCCCTCCTCTAGAAATCCTGCGTTTGCCACTGTCCTTGCTGAGCTTTGTGGTCCAGTCTCTGCCAATTTCCATATAGCAGGTGATTACAGAGTACAGCAAATTACAGGTAATCATCCCAGCGAGGACATCTAGTGGTTCCCAGCGTGATTGCGCTTTCGGCAGATAACACACAGAAATCATATATTATTTTTATACAAGTGCTGAATAATTGGTGACTATAAAATCTTTTCCAGGGACACTTTGTTGCTGATCCGCTGTATCAGCACGTCCTGTTCACTGCTATCTGAGGGACACTGAAGCTTTCATCATGGTCACTTTGTTGGTTATGTTTATTTGGATTTTACATAATCGACTGTATTAAATATCAATTCACAAATGTAAGAATAATGTGTTTAAAACGGAACCTACTATGCAGTGTAAAGGAATTATACCAGGATACGCAACCTGGGACACCTCAAGCTGAATTTGGGCACCCCCTGTAACCTCCAAAATAACCTCACAGTACCGTTAATCTAAATTGTAAATTAATCCAGTGGTTCCCAAACTTTTTTGAAACATGGCGCCCTAGGGTATCAGCGTTGTTATCACGGCACCCCTAAGTCAATAGTTTGTTGTAGAGAAATTCAGAAAAAAATGTAGTAAAGTGAAGTCAATTGTGCTTACCTCTCCTAATGGTGCATACCATACTTGCCTACTTTTGAAAAAGCATTTCAGGGAGATTGTGAAAGCAGCACCTATGAGTGCGGCAGTAAAGTGGGCGTGTCCTGCTACATCCCAGAGGTGTGTCAGAACATGTACTTACATCCAACTGTAAATCAGCCCAAAAGCAGGTAGTAAGTAAGATCTATTTGTTGATGAAAACACACTGATACTTTTTAGAAAATGCATGTAGCCATAGGGATCATAGGACCTCATTCAGACCCGGTCGCAAGTGCTGTGCGCTCACAACCGAGTCGATGTTTTGGTCCTGCGCACGCGCAGCGGCCGCACTACGCGTGCGCAAACCCCAGAGCGAGAGAGAAACTCTCTCACTCCGGAGTTCACTACAAAAGGGCCGGCTGTCGATGTTGATTGACAGCTCGGCCTGTTTTGTAGGCGGGGCGGGGGGGTGGTTTCATAATGGAGGGGGGTTCCTTAAGGAACGCCTACCATTTTATGGGCGGCCGCACTGACATCAGCAGTGATGTCAGTGGGGACCTTCCTGCTCGATCAGTTTAGGAACCACTGAGTTAATCAATGCATTTATTCAGGGCTATTTTTCTGGAAAAATAGGTTTAGGAAGTGTGGGTGAAGATACTGGGGGTGGAGCTATAGAAAAACAATTATACATGTATTATATATCCATATATTTATATTATATATACTTATATATAGTATTTAGAAAAGAAGGCATTCAAAAGGCACTTTCCTTCTTGTTCCTGCTGAAAAATAGCACTGCATTTATTCATAGAAAGAGAAACCTATCTGTAATAACCTCTCAACAGGCATTTTACACAAGAGTTAGAAGTTATAACAAACCAATATTACCATACTTGCCTACTTTTGAAAAAGCATTTCAGGGAGACTGTGAATACTTGTCGACAATTTGGCTGCCTCTTTCGGGAGGAGGCAGCCAGCTCAGCACAGCAGTGGGGATGAAAGGGGGCGTGACCCATTTTTTGGGGCGGAACAGGAGGCGTGGCCGCATCATCGTGTTATCTCGGCCCCGCCCCCGCTACACATCGCATATATTATCGGCGTTGTATAGCCGGGGCCAGGATGATGCGATTCAGTGCGAATCGTATCATCAGCTTCCCTGACCCATCCACTTTGACCAGGTAAGTGGTGACGCCGGTGGGGGGGGCGGACGCAAGCTGGGTGTGCGGGTGGGCTGCGCCGGCCGGGAGACTTGCCCCCTCTTCCAGGGGGTCGGGAGTGACTCCCGATTTTCGGGAGGCTCCCGACCATTTCGGGAGGGAAGGCAAGTATGCGGTAAAGTGGGAGTGCACTGCTACATCTGAGAGGCGTGTCATAAAATTGCCTTACATCCATATGTAAATGAGCCCCAAAGCAGTTAGTAAGATCTACTTATTGATGAAAACACACTGATACTTTTCAGAAAATGCATGTAGCCATAGGGATCATTGTGCCTTATAACCAATGCAGGGAAATTATAATAATGATCCAATTTGAATGTACGGTATATAATCTCTGGTTTTTTTTTATATATATCGGCTTCATAATGGGGATAAGGTGCAATCAGGGAGATTACTAGACTCTTCAGGGAGACAGGGAGATTGCTGCTATTTCAGGGAGTCTCCCTGACAATCAGGGAGAGTTGGCACATATGATATGACAACAAGGCAGGAAGAAGCTGGGAGCTACAAGCAAGAGCTCGGGGGAGGGGGGGGGGGTTTGCGAGTGCGATTTAATATTTATTTATTTATTAAAATGCAGTGATGGAAAATGACTTATCATCACAAATTATTAAGAGATAAGGGGGGGCTTATGCAATAGGGTGCGAGCTGCTGCCCCTGCGGTAGCTCCTGCGAGTCTCTGTAAATTTGCGCATGAGTGATTAGGTTTGATCACGTTTATTGGAGCTGGAATCCCAGATTTGGGCTTTCAATTCCATTCACTAACTAAAGAAAAGGATTAGTTAAAAAGATTTACTTTTTAAGTAAGAATATTGTAATACTTGAAGAAAGGCTTTAATCACAGAATAAAGTATTCTAACAATGATTTACATCTGTTATCCTGAATCGGTGACAATATGACAAGCAAAAGCCTAGAAATATTACTCTAGAAATTAGGGACATTTGGGGGCCTATTTACATAGTTGCCGACATTCTGGCTGCCGCCTCCGGGAGGGCACAGCCAAGTCAGTACAGCAGGTGGCGTGGCATTGGTGGGCGGGGCCATTGCTTCATTGTGGCCCCGCCCCCTGTTATACAATTATTGACATTGTAAAGTAAGGGGGCGTGGTTACGATGACAGGTTCAGTATGAATTGAGTCATCGGCTGTACCTGTAAATACTATGAGCCATATTCACTTGGAGGTGAAGTTTTCGCCTGTCCGACTTTTCGTTTCATTCGCCTGTTTCAGAGGCGAATTTATTCCGTGCTTGTCCCCGCTTTTCGCCTAATTCAATTGCAAATCAGTCGAAATCGGAAATAGGCAAATGTGGAACAGGCAAAAAGTACTGAAAGAATTGGGGAAATCAGTCTGTACCCCAGAAAAAGTTGCAGTAACACAAGGAATCACAATAGATGTGTACTAATAGCCCTAATAAGACTATTTTGGGTACTTAAGTTGTGTAAATTGCTTGCTATTAGCGTCTTTGTAAAAGTGGTGAAGAATGGCATAAAGCTGTATTATTTGGTGAAAATAAGTAGTCCTGACAAATTTGGGGTACATGAAAATGGGTGCTAGTATGTTTTTATGTCTCTAAAGTGAACTTTTAAAAAACGTGAAAAATCCACCTGCGGCATGCACCTGCAATCCCAAAAACACCTGACCCATACTTGGGGACCCCCAAGAAGTCTATTGCGATACTTTTAATGTTTATCCCCCTACTTTTTAAATTTTCACCCCAAAAATTACATATCATTTTGTTTTTTCTGCAGATTTGTCCTTTGGGGGGCTGTCCCAAGGGGTCTGAGTTGTTTCCCCATGTTTGCACCCCAAAATAAAGATTTTGCATTTCTTTTCACCTGCTATTGATTGGAGAATCATTTTTGGAGAATTGTTTCCGCTTAGGCAAATTTGTCCTGGAATTGAATTTGGAGAATTTTTTTTAGGAAAATTTTTTTCGAAAAAAAAACAGGTGAATATGGCTTTTCGCTTCTAATTGAATTCCCCTCTAAGTATCTCCTGAATCCCCTTTATTGACCGCAAAAAAAAACAACTATGGGGACGGCTGTACTGTGAATGCAAAACATCCGGAGCTTTGCACCCCAGTAGCTAGCACCATATTTAGATGGTGTTAGCCATTGTAGTCTAAAGGCTACATGCCGCGTCATTTGACGGGAAAGGGATCTCTCCCCGGCAATGGCCGCCTGCACATTTCTGATACCGAAGAAAAAGTAAAGTGATAGCATCACTACACCTCGTAGGAACGGGCTCCTGTATTAGCCCCTATGCCTGGATGTGACTGTTGATTCATGCTGGCAAACTATTTTGTTTCCTATTGCCACGAATAGCAGTGATAGGAAATGAAAATGATCAGGTTTAGAACCTGTTAATGAATAAATATGCGCCGTGGGAACTATAGAATCACACTTCCCAAACAGGAAGGAAAGCTGCTTCCTAATTACTGCACATCTCATGCCCACCTCTTTGCAATGATGATGAGAAGTGGACATGGGTACTGTTTGGCCTTTTTTTTTTTTTTTTTTTAATCGCTGCTTTAGATCTAGCGGGTAATTGTCGAATTCTAGTGATTGCCTGCAACTCACCATAACATCTGAGTCCCTATTCCCAATCTCCATGAGCCATGTCTATGTTTTCCCATTTATAGGGCGATCGATTCTCTGCTGGTCACCAATATCGGGACTGTTGGCAGGATTGCATTGTAGGGTTCAAAAAGTCATCCTGGGACCAATGGTGAAGCATCCCTCACTCTATGTATTCATTTGTGTAGGTAGAAATCACATTTTCCAGCAGTGGATTCTCTTTGGAAGCGCTTTCTGCTAATCACATGCCCGATTGACAGTCTCAGGGGATGGTGTTGTTTCCCGTGGAACTGCCAGTCTTGATTAGCAATAGGCAGACCCTCCCCTGCTATCACTGCAGTCCTACCCAGCCTCCAGGGGCTGCAACCACTGCAGTCCCTAGAAGTCTACTCATTGTTTCGTGCACATATGTAGCACTGTGTATGGTACAGCTACCCGTGACCGGTACATTACAGCGTGATAAAGGTGTGTATGGTACAGCCACCCGTGACCGGTACATTACAGCGTGATAAAGGTGTGTATAGTACAGCCACCTGTGACCGGTACATTACAGCGTGATAAAGGTGTGTATAGTACAGCCACCTGTGACCAGTACATTACAGCGTGATAAAGGTGTGTGTAGTACAGCCACCCGTGACCGGTACATTACAGCGTGATAAAGGTGTGTATAGTACAGCCACCTGTGACCGGTACATTACAGCGTGATAAAGGTGTGTATAGTACAGCCACCTGTGACCGGTACATTACAGCGTGATAAAGGTGTGTATAGTACAGCCACCTGTGACCAGTACATTACAGCGTGATAAAGGTGTGTATAGTACAGCCACCTGTGACCGGTACATTACAGCGTGATAAAGGTGTGTATAGTACAGCCACCTGTGACCGGTACATTACAGCGTGATAAAGGTGTGTATAGTACAGCCACCTGTGACCGGTACATTACAGTGTGATAAAGGTGTGTATAGTACAGCTACCTGTGACCGGTACATTACAGCGTGATAAAGGTGTGTATAGTACAGCCACCCATGACCGGTACATTACAGCGTGATAAAGGTGTGTATAGTACAGCTACCTGTGACCGGTACGTTACAGCGTGATAAAGGTGTGTATAGTACAGCCACCTGTGACCGGTACATTACATCGTGATAAAGGTGTGTATAGTACAGCTACCTGTGACAGGTACATTACAGCGTGATAAAGGTGTGTATAGTACAGCTACCTGTGACCGGTACATTACAGCGTGATAAAGGTGTGTATAGTACAGCCACCCGTGCCCGGTACATTACAGCGTGCTAAAGGTGTGTATAGTACAGCCACCTGTGACCGGTACATTACAGCGTGATAAAGGTGTGTATAGTACAGCCACCTGTGACCGGTACATTACAGCGTGATAAAGGTGTGTATAGTACAGCCACCCGTGCCCGGTACATTACAGCGTGATAAAGGTGTGTATAGTACAGCCACCTGTAAGCGATAAATTACAACATGATAAAGGTGTGTATAGTTCAGGTGCCTGTGACCTATAAATGACAACTTGATAAAGGTGTGCTTAGTTCAGGCACCTGAAACTGATAACTGACAACATGATAAAGATGTGTTTAGTTCAGGCACCTATGAGCAATAAATGACATAGACATCATGATAAAGGTGTATATAGTTCATTCACCTGTGACGGATAAATTACATTATGATAAGGGTGTGTACAGTCCAGGTACCTGTAACTGATAAATGACAACATGATAAAGGTGTGTATAGTTCAGGCACCTGTCACTGATAACTACTGGGTAAAGGTGTGTATAGTTCAGGCACCTGTCACTGATAACTACTGGGTAAAGGTGTGTATAGTTCAGGCACCTGTCACTGATAACTGGGTATAGGTGTTTATAGTTCAGGCACCTGTGAAAGATATATGGTGTGTATAGTTCAGGCACCTGTGATCGATATAAGGTGTGTATAGTTCAGGCACCTGTGAAAGATATATGGTGTGTATAGTTCAGGCACCTGTGATCGATATAAGGTGTGTATAGTTCAGGCACCTGTGATCGATATATGGTGTGTATAGTTCAGGCACCTGTGATCGATATAAGGTGTGTATAGTTCAGGCACCTGTGATCGATATATGGTGTGTATAGTTCAGGCACCTGTGATCGATATAAGGTGTGTATAGTTCAGGCACCTGTGATCGATATATGACAACACAATTAAGTAAAGTGTGCATCTGACAGCTGGGCATCTATGGGCAGGTGCTGGTGTGGCCCCTTATACCAGACATGCAGAAAGGGACAGTGAGGGGAGTTATTAATGAATAAATATAACATCACAGTATATTGTAGCTTGCAGGTACTGCAGATCACTGTGATGTTTGCATGTACTCCCATAATAAGCCTGGATGATTGACAGACACTGGTATATATTTATTAACCTCCATCCCCTGAGCCCCCGTGTGTTTGTGTTGAGCAGCCGAACATAATTATGAGGAGACTGGAAGCTGATAACAGAGACTCCAGTAAATGAATCCAGACTTTCACCTCAGTGTTGTATTGCACAGAACAAATAGCTCTACAGTCCGAGTGTCTTCTGCATCTTGATAAATGTGACCGTTAGACCAGGGATTAATGCTGATGGTATATTGTCCTGGAAACAGGTGGATCATTTACTGATGTTTGGTAAATTGCGCAGTTTTGACTGCAGAAAATGTGACGTGCTTGTGTATCTGCATTCTGGCCCTGATTCAGAGCCGGACGCTCTGAAAGAGCGCTCGCTCTGAATCAAGGAGTTTTTGGGTTTTTTTGGAGCGGCCTCCTGGCCGCTTGCATAGCTGTGGGTAACCATCCACAGCTATAGCGAGCGGCCATGATGATGGTCGCGATGGTCAAGACCATCGCGACCATCGGGCTTGCGACGAGACCCTTGTGGTAGGGTCTCGTTCATCGTAAGCCCCAGAGAGCTTTCGCCCCCAAACGGCAAGTGTTCCCTCGGGAATGGCTCTGTTTGGGCAGCCACCCCCCCCGGCCCGCCCACCAAACGGGGCAAGCTTCCACTCAACATCGACAGCTCTCGCCCTTTGGTGCGAGACCCGGAGCGACGGATTGCCCATTGCTAGCCAGGTCTCGCGCATGCGCACGACAGAGCCGGCGCCGTTGTGTGCATGCCTGTGGGCCACCATCGACCCGGTTGCGAGCGCTCAGCACTTGCGACCGGGTCTGAATCAGGCCCTCTGTCCATAGTGGACCTCATTGGTCACATTCCATCCGCCACACCAATGGTTCTGGATCTGAATGGAGTTGTGATTCCCTTTTCCTATTACTAGATGCTAGTATGAAAGGTTCTTAATATATGGTAGAATTATGGTTCGTACACACTAGACGATATGCTCCCTGAGCGATATCGTCTAGTGTGTCCCCGGCACGGTGTGCTCAATGTCGTTCATGACATTGAGCACACCCGCTGAACGATATCATTAACGATATCATTCAGCACTGGGCTCTCTTCCCCCATTCCCCAACATGCAGCAACCTGACGACATCGTCAGGTTGGCCTGCATGTTAACCCGATGAACGATGATGACGAACGACCCGCGGGAACGCGCGTCGTCGTTATCGTTCATCGTTTTTGTGATAAAAATGGACGATAAAGTGGACGACTGAATGATAACGATATCGTTATCGTTCAGTCGTCCACTTTAATCGCCCAGTGTGTACCCACCATTACATTAATGTCTATATATACAATGTCAATAACAACACATTTAAGGGTTGAGTTCACTAATCTAAAAACGGTACAAAGAATGGGCCTTGTATGACATACAGGAGAGGGTCAGGATGGATGGATTGGAGGCGTAGACCATAAGAGGATATCAGGAACTGAGCTTGTAACTTGTTTCATTCTCGTATTTCTTTTAGTCAAGTATTGTAGCTTACATACTGTTACCTGGACCTCTCATACCCCTTTCACACTTGCAGCAATAACTCGGGTTACTGTGCAGCGTAAAAGGACAAGGTTGAAAAAAGCCGGGTCGATAGACCCTGCATTTCAACCCTGGTAACGAGCAAGGTTGAACATGGGTTCTACGTGGCTCGCTATGCAGTGTGAATGGGTAACCCAGGTCGTTGCGACCTGGGTCCCGTTCACAGCATAGGAAGAGTCGTCTCTTGAAGATGATCTCATCTCCAAGCGCCGGTTCAGAACGTGATGGTGGTGACCAGTGGCGGCTCCAGAGGTGGGGCTGCAGCACGGTCCAAAATTCAAATGGGGGAGCCGCACCAACTGCCTTTTCAAACGCTGCCAAATATCACTGGCTGGGACTCACTGGCAGATGGTGTAGCTCCCCTATTTGAATCTTGGACTGTGCTGCACCCCCACCTCTGGAGCCTCCACTGGTGATGACATCTGTGCTGTTACGTGGACCTCTTATTCTGTAAGCTTCTGTACTGTTGCGTGGACTGCTTAGACAGGAAGCTCTCATACTGTCATTTTATGTACCATAGTAGTGCCCTAGTTAATGTTATGCCTCATAGTAGTGTCCTACTACACACAGAGGCCCTGATTCAGAGACGGACGCTCTGAAAGAGCACTCGCTCTGAAACTGGGTGTTTTTTTGTGCGGCCTCCTGGCCGCTCGCATAGCTGTGGGTGACCACCCACATCTATAGCGAGCGGCCAGGATGTTGGTTGTGATGGTCAAGACCATTGCGACCATCGGGCTTGCGACGAGACCCTTGTGGTAGGGTCTCGTGGCCGCAAGCCCCAGAGAGCTTCTGGTTTTAATAGAGCACCAGTGATGTCAGTGGGGCCGCCCCCCAAACAGCAGGCGTTCCTTCGGGAACGCCTCCATTTGGCCAGCCACCCCCCCTGCCCGCCTACCAAATGAGGCGAGCTGTCAATCACCATCGACAGCTCGGCCCCTTTGGTGCGAGACCCGGAGCGATGGCGCACCCGTCGCTAGCCGGGTCTCGCGCATGCGCACGATGGAATCAGGGGCAGTGGGCAAAACATCGACCCGGTTGCGAGCGTTCAGCGCTTGCGACCGGGTCTGAATCAGGCCCAGAGTTCTCAGTTCATATTATGCTACATTGTAGTGCCCCCAGTACACATTATGCCACACTGTAGTGCCCCCAGCTGGGGGGAACTGCGGGGCCCGGAGAGAGCGGGGCCCCCGGTGGCAGTGGTGCAGAAGTTCAGATATACACTGGCAGCCAAGGAGAATCAGCTCTGTTGGCTGTGAGCCAATCACAGCTCGTGGAGTGGCCGCTCCTGATTGGCTCATTTGAAATGCCACCAGCGCTGTTTCTAGATGACTGCCGGTGCATATCTGCAGTTCTGCACCGCTGCCACCCGGGCACCCGCTCTCTCTGGACTAGCTGAATAAACCAGGTAGCCTGGTAAGTATATAGTCCCTGCCCTGCGCCCCTCAACCTAGTCCAGCCTTTCCTGCCCAATGCATCCCTACTCCAGCCAGCCTGCCCTGCCCTGTGCCTCCCCCCCTACTCCAGCCTTCCCTGCTGTATGCCCCCCCATTAAGGTTCAGCCTTCCCTGAACTGTGCCCCCCCCCCAAGGGAGCCCTGCCTATTTTATCAGTACCGGGCCCCACAATTTCTGGTGGCAGCCCTGTCCCCCAGTACACATTATGCCACATTGTAGTGCCACCAGTACACATTATGCTACGCAGTGCTACGTGACAATTCCTGAGAACTTGATAGACAAAATGTGCAGTTGAGCCTCTGGGTCCCTGGGCAATGTCACCTCCTGCACCCACTATAACTATGCCCATGGTAACATTTCTTATTCATCAAAGCAGAACAACTTTCAGGTGCTTCCGTGTACTTATTATAGTTACTTTCTCAGAGATACTAAAGTAGAGAGGTGTATTAAACCTGTTAGAGTGGAGAAGTGAAGATGTTTACCCATAGCAACCAAATCAGCTTGGAGCTAGCGTTTATCCAGTACTTCTATAAAATGATAGGTATTAGTTGCTATGGGCAACACTCTCCACTTGCCCACTTATCCACTCTTCGAATGGTTGATACTTCAGCCTTCATACTCTAATTAAAAATAAATGAAGATTGATTTCCAATAATCTAGTAAAAATGTGCCCATGAATTACCTACAGTATGTGCCTGTCACCCAGGTATGTGAATCATTAGAATATAGAGGGTCTCTCTGTACTAAACATCGCTTATTCAGAGGAGCCGGGGGTGTAGGTGCACTGTGCTAGAGCGCGCCTAATATCTGCGCTGCCTCAGCCCCTACCCATGGCTGTGCCCCTACCCTTGGCTGCCTCAGCGCCTACCCAGGGATGGTATGTCTCAGTCATATGGGGCGGACAGTCATTTTACAAGATGGCTCATATGTCACGATTTATTGCCAATGAATACAGGATAATAAAATCAATGTTTTAAAACCATCTACACTTGGAAAATGTTACTTGCTGATATTTTGTTGGTATGTGACGGGAGCATTGTAATTCACATCTACTGTAGATGGCCACCCTGTTTCCTCCTTAGTTTGGAAATCACAGTTCAGGATTAGTCACGAAGACTCGCTTGAAACAAGTAGATCATTACAAATATCTACATCCCACGAATAATCACTGACCATCGTGGATTAAAAACATCCAGAAGAAACATCCGACACGGGAAGCAATCGGGAAGCCGACTGCCTTATCCCCGCATGGGTGAAATGCCGGGCGTCTACATCTAGATGCCCGCATTTCCCCGACGCCGGGAAACCGTGATGCCGGGCGCCGCGAGCGGACAGCCGCGGGGGGGAGGGTTAGGTTTAGGGCTCCCGGGGGGGGACTTAGGGTTAGGCATCCCCCCGGGAAGGTTAGGGTTAGGCTAGGGGGAGGGAGGGTTAGGGTTAGGCACCCCCGGGGGGGACTTAGGGTTAGGCACCCACCCGGGGGATTAGGGTTAGGCACCTGGGGGGAAGTTAGGGTTAGGCACCCCTAAGGAGGGTTAGGGTTAGGGGGGTTAGGTTAGGTTAGCAGATACTTACCTAGTCACGATCAGGATTTCCAGCGCTGTCGGGCTTCCGCTGCTTCGCACTCTGCTCCTATCGGGCTGCCGCTGACGGGAATCGAACCGCCGGCCGCATGGTATATCATACCCATTCCTCTGACACAAGTTAAAAGGGGGACGAGGAACAAACAGACTTTATATTCTAACAAGTCAAAGGATACGATGAAATGAGGCTAAATGACAAACAGGCGCTAGATCGGATGGAACGAAATTCATTATCGGAGGTGAAGGACAAGGAAGAATAGGGAAAACAAGAATTTGAATGTACATAATAATCATCTATGGATAGAAAGGACTGTAATAAAAATAATATGGTATCGGGTATGAAGCCGGTAATTGTGCTACATAAGGGCCCATAATTTATTTATAGTAAATCTGCACATATTAAAGTCCAGTAAAAGTAACAAGAATGTAGGAAGAGGAGAATTGTAGAATAATTGGGATACTCATTGGCTACTGCAGTGGTTCTCAAGCTCGGTCCACTCCTCAGGCCCAATGTGCAGTGCTGGTTCTGCAATCTCGCTCGCAGATCCGCCAAGCCGCAGCATGACTGACATGGTCGCAACCTGGGATTACCAGCGCTATTACCGGTCACGATGGTGGCCCCTTTGGCCAGGCTGCGGTAGCTGATTCTAACCGCAGCCTCACCGAGCCCTGGCAGCTTGTGAGGCCGGAACATCTGCATCCACTGGTGATTCTGTGAGGAGACCTGGAAAATATACACTGTTTGGGTAGAGATCACACCGGGTGGGGACTCCCGGTGCAGCACCTACTGACACCCCTCGCGCTGGGAGTCATGGCCTCGAGTCTGCAAGGCCACACCCCCTGAGTTGACCCGTTTGGGGGAGTGACTGCGTGTCAAGCCCCTGCTGTTGTCATGCCCTTGCCCAGTGCTCCAAACGCGCGTCTTCCTTCGCCGCTAGGTGACACCATCCGAGGGGATGACACCTAAATAGCAGAGCAACTCTGCTATTTGGGTATCACTTGGTGCGTCCCACACCCCCGACACTCCCCTAGTGACGCCACTGCTGTTTGGGATTCTGAGGGCCGAGCTGTGACCGACTGTATACAAATATTACACTGACTGTGCTACTGAACCTAGGTTACCACTAAAAGAGACCGTGCGTCGCTATGTCGATGTTGGATGTAGTTGAGCGATCATTTTTTTTACTACACATGCGTCTAAGTCACACTGCACATGCTGGGGGTGTTTTAAGAGAGGAGGGGGCCTTTGTGGAGTCTCCGACTGGGGCCTCCCCTCCGCCAGGCTGCCGGCAGCGCTCTGGGCGCAGTAGACTCCGGCTTCTAGAGTAGGCTCTAGCGCTATGTCGGAGTCCACTGCGCATGCGCAGGTCATCAGGAAAATGGTGCGGCACTGTGTCTGCGCCAAAACGCCGGGAAAATGGCCGCACCGGCCATTTCCTGGTGCTTTGTAGAGCGTTGGTACCGCTGATGTGGGACACATGCGCTCATGTGTACCAATTGTGGTAGTACAGAGGGCCTGATTCAGACCCGCTCGCAAGCGCATGTCAATGGTGTGCTCTGTGGACGCACAGCGGCCGCACTGTGTGTGCGCAAGCCCCGGAGCGAGAGAAATTCTCTCACTCCGGGGCTCGCTACAAAAGGGGCGGCTGTCGATGTTGATCGACAGCTCTCCCCTTTTTGTAGGCGTGGCGGGGGGTGGCTTTACAAATGGAGGCGTTCCCAAGCGAACACCTGCGTTTATGGGCGGCCCCACTGACATCACTGGTCAGTGGGAGAGCTTCCGGCTCTATTAGAGCCAGAAGCTCTCTGGGGCTTGCGGCCACGAGACCCTACCACAAGGGTCTCGTCGCAAGCCTGATGGTCGCGATGGTCTTGACCATTGCGACCATCAACCTGGCCACTCGCAATAGCTGTGGGTGGTCACCCACAGCTATGCGAGCGGCCAGGAGGCCGCACAAAAAAAACGCCCAGATTCAGAGCGAGCGCTCTTTCAGAACGTCTGGGTCTGAATTAGGGCCAGGTCAGTTGCAATTTCAGACACACGCACGCTTAAGTGTATTGAAAGTTTATTGGAGACATTGGTTATTGGTGACGATGTTTAGCGCACATCTCTTGCAGTCTTTGCAAGTGCCGGATCCATTCTGCGCATGAACAGATCGGTTCCTTCTACCTTGCTCGCAGACCCCTCCCCCCATGCATCAGCATGATTGTGATTGTCATGTTGCAGCATTTGGTGGGGGGGGGGAGCGGGGTGTGTCGCCCCCGTTTTCCGGAAGAGATGAGGCCAGATTCTGTGACAAAGATATTTTTGCATCCGGTAATCTGTAGTAAGCTTCAGCTTCCGCAGCCTGGCCAAAGGAGCAAACATGGCGACCGATGGTGACCTCAGGCTGCGAGCTCGTCGCAGCACTGGGATCGCAGATGCAGCAAAGAGTTCTCTATTTCCTACAGACGCCTTCTGCCGCATTCGCATTTTAGGTGGACGCCCCCTCACAGCCGATTGCCTCGTCTCTCCCAGAAAACGGGGGCCACACCCTCGTTTCCGGGATCGCAGCCCAGGAGCACCCCTGCTCCGCCTCCCAAAACCCACAGTCTGCCTGCGGCTGGGAGATGTGCGCTTACCATCAGGGTAGCATACATCTCTGAATCAGGCCTTATGTGCGATCGGTGCTCTATTCAGATGGGCGTGGCCTGTGTACATACGGGGTCTGTTCTTTATTTTGCAAGGTACGGACAGATGGAACAACAGCGCTTGCATGGCGCACTAAGGTACAGCGTCTGAGCAGCGGATCATAACAGCCCCTATATGACGTATATATTTTAAACTAGAATGAATGTGTATCATTATCAGTATGGATTTATCATACAGGATATTTATCGTTCTGTCCTGAATACAGCCTAGGCCTGGTAGATCTCAGTATTAATCTCTCTGAATTGTGGATAAGGGCAGAGATGTCTGTTCTCCACGCAGGGTCCCCAGGGGGCTGATGAACTTTCTCATGTGAGCCTTTATATTAAGGCCGACTGTCTAAAGATTCAGCAGCCTGAGGGGGCGTGAGAGCATTAAATGGTGTATACTGTATAATGGGAAATATTATATCCTTTATTATACCTAGCGCTGCGTTGATGGAGAGAGATAGAGAGACTTTTTCATTTTAGGTTAATAAAACGACAACAGTAAATATGATCTTTGCAGTATAAGGTTCTAAAAACAAATGATGCTCAGTGTACAGGATCTATGGAAACAGCCACCCAATATGATTGTGGGGTAGATGTATCAAACCTTGGAAAGAGATAAAGTGGAGAGAGATAAAGGACCTAATTCAGATGTGGGCGCAAAGCAGATATTCATGCAGTTCAGCGATTATCAGGCGCCTGCATATGCATTGCGGTCGCACTGCGCACGTGCCAATATATGTTAGCGCTGCCGCTCATAGTGAGGATTCCTCTGCAAAGTTATTGACAATTTGGGGACTCTTTGGGGGCGGTAATGGGGGGTGCACGTGTGGCGGCTGTTTTAGGTGCGTATCTCAGCACACTACAGCCATTCCGTATGCAGAAAACTCGGCGCCAGTGCCTCCATTCCCGCGGCCATTCTGCACAACCGCAGGATTACTTAGATCAATTATCGAAGGATCTGTGACCACCGCTGCGTGTTTTGTTTTTATATTTACACACACATGTCACACATACATTACACACACACATATGTCACACATACATTACACACACACACATACATTACACATATGTCACACATATATTACACACACACACATACATTACACACACGCCCACACACATATGTCACACATATATTACACACACACGTCACGTACACACACGTACCATGCTGCAGGTTGGAAATGAAGACGGGACCAGGCACCATGATGCAATTCTAATTCTATTGCATAATATTGGCTCCGCCTCCTCCCCATTGACCTGCAAATCACAGCATTTTTGTTGCGAGGGGGCGGGGCTTAATGACATGGTGGTGCTTGCTCTAAGCTTTGTCAGGGGGGGTTTCTGGCACGCTTTCGTTCACCCAACAAACCCCCCCCTGTCGCCACTCATAAATGGCACTTCCTGTCAATCACTCTACGATGGGTCTACGTAGCCTCTGCGATCGCAGTGGTTGGTTCACGCACAGGCACTGCGATGCGTACGCATGCACAGTGCGAAATAATCGTCAGATTGCATGCGCATAAGCAACTGCGTTCATTGCTGAATTAGGCCCATTGTGCATGTGGCAATGCATTGTAATGAATGATGGAACAAGGTATCCGAGGACTCCGTAAAGTGTACTGATCACTTGGCTATGTATAGTGTGCTGGTCACCTGGCTCTGTATAGTGTGCTGGTCACCTGGCTATGAATAGAGTGCTGGTTACTTGGCTCTGTATAGTGTGCTGGTCACCTGGCTATGAATAGAGTGCTGGTTACTTGGCTCTGTATAGTGTGCTGGTCACCTGGCTATGAATAGAGTGCAGGTTACTTGGCTCTGTATAGTGTGCTGGTCACCTGGCTATGAATAGATTGCTGGTCACTTGGCTCTGTATAGTGTGCTGGTCACTTGGCTATGAATAGTGTACTGGTCACTTGGTTCTGTATAGTGTGCTGGTCACTTGGCTATGAATACTGTACTGATCACTTGGCTCTGTATAGTGTACTGATCACTTGGCTCTGTATAGTGTGCTGGTCACCTGGCTCCGTATAGTGTGCTGGTCACCTGGCTATGAATAGTGCTGGTTACTTGGCTATGAATAGTGTACTGATCACTTGGTTCTGTATAGTGTGCTGGTCACTTGGCTCTGTATAGTGCGCTGATCACTTGGCTCTGTATTGTGCACTGGTCACTTGGCTCTGTACAGTGTGCTGGTCACTTGGCTCTGTATAGTGTGCTCATCACTTGGCTCTGTATAGTGTGCTGGTCACGGCTCTGTATAGTGTACTGGTCAGTTGGCTCTGTACAGTGTACTCCTCACTTGGCTCTGTACAGTGTGCTGATCACTTGGCTATGTATAATGTACTGGTCACTTGGCTCTGTATAGTGTACTCATCACTTGGCTCTGTATAGTGTGCTGATCACTTGGGTGTGTATAGTGTACTGGTCACTTGGCTGTGTATAGTGTACTGGTCACTTGGCTCTGTATAATGTGCTGGTCACTTGGCTCTGTATAGTGTGCTGGTCACTTGGCTCTGTATAGTGTGCTGGCCACTTGGCTCTGTTTAGTGTGCTGGCCACTGGGCTCTGTATAGTGTGCTGGCCACTTGGCTCTGTATTGTGCGCTGGTCACTTGGCTCTGTATAGTGTGCTGGCCACTGGGCTCTGTATTGTGCATTGGTCACTTGGCTCTGTATAGTGCACTGGTCACTTGGCTCTGTATAGTGCGCTGATCACTTGGCTCTGTACTGTGCGCTGGTCACTTGGCTCTGTACAGTGTGCTGGTCACTTGGCTCTGTATAGTGTGCTGGCCACTTGGCTCTGTTTAGTGTGCTGGCCACTGGGCTCTGTATAGTGTGCTGATCACTTGGCTATGTATAATGTACTGGTCACTTGGCTCTGTATAGTGTACTCATCACTTGGCTCTGTATAGTGTGCTGATCACTTGGGTGTGTATAGTGTACTGGTCACTTGGCTATGTATAGTGTACTGGTCACTTGGCTCTGTATAATGTGCTGGTCACTTGGCTCTGTATAGTGTGCTGGTCACTTGGCTCTGTATAGTGTGCTGGCCACTTGGCTCTGTTTAGTGTGCTGGCCACTGGGCTCTGTATAGTGTGCTGGCCACTTGGCTCTGTATTGTGCGCTGGTCACTTGGCTCTGTATAGTGTGCTGGTCACTTGGCTCTGTATAGAGTGCTGGTCACTTGAGTCTGTATTGTGTACTGATCACTTGGCTCTGTACAGTGTACTGGTCACTTGGCTCTGTATAGTGTACTGGTCACTTGGCTCTGTATAGTGTACTGGTCACTTGACTCTGTACTACATGCTGACTTACAGATAGCACATTTTCCTTTTTGCAGATTGTCATTGTGCTACAGAACAAACAGTGGAAATGTTCTAACAGTAAGTCTGTGAATTCCCTGTTTCTGATAGGATAGTAATACATGAATAGTATGTGTTGCCTGCAGCATGTATTACACACTAAGATAACTTGTTTTGGGTCAAAAATCATCAAGGAGCTGTTAAGTGCTGCTCACAGAGGCATTGCACAGACCTGTATCCTCACCCTGCCGCCTTATCTCAGTGTTAGGTTCTGTAGCCTGAATGTACCTGGAAGAGTGTCAGCTTTGTGACTGCTGGGATCATGGGGGCTGGATTTACATGTATAAGTAATAATGGGGATGCTTTAGAAAATATGTCCAGCTAATAGGCATATATTACATTTTCCTTAGGGTTTTGTGTTTGTATTTCATACAACATCAGACTAAGAATAAATGTTCCAGTCAGCAGGGGGAATTTTTACGAGATTTCATATTAAACAAGTGATAAAACTGGAGAGAAATGTCCGGTAGTTACTGTATGGGGTTTTCTGACATCAGTATCCATGGAAACCAGAAGCCGGGATCAGTGGATTTTATCCAAGGAGATGAGCGCTTTGTATCAAGGGTGCAGCATGTGGTTGAATCATTCCCAGTACCCAAAATTCCAATATCACCCTGAAAACTCACTGCCCAATGCTCACAATCCCAGTATCATCCTTATACCTCACTGCCCAATGCTCACAACAACCCTGATAGCTCACTGCCCAATGCTCACAACCACCCTGATAGCTCACTGCCCAATGCTCACAATCTCAGTATCACCCTGATAGCTCACTGCCCAATGCTCACAATCCCAGTATCATCCTGCTACATCACTGCCCAATGCTCACAATCTCAGTATCATCCTTATACCTCACTGCCCAATGCTCACAACCACCCTGATAGCTCACTGCCCAATGCTCACAATCTCAATGTCACCCTAATAGCTCACTACCCAGTGTTCACAATCCCAGTATCACCCAGATAGCCTAATGCTCACAATCTCAGTGTCACCCTGTTAGCTCACTGCCCAATGCTCACAACCACCATGATAGCTCACTGCCCAATACTCACAATCTCAGTGTCACCCTAATAGCTCACTACCCAATGTTCACAATCCCAGTATCACTGATAGCCTAATGCTCACAATCTCAGTGTCACCCTGTTAGCTCACTGCCCAATGCTCACAATCTCTGTATCACCCTGATAGCTCACAGCCCAATGCTCACAATCTCAGTATCACCCTGATAGCTCACTGCCCAATGCTCACAATCTCAGTATCACCCTATATCTCACTGCCCAATGCTCACAATCTCTGTATCACCCTGATAGCTCACTGCCCAATGCTCACAATCTCAGTATCACCCTGATAGCTCACTGCCCAATGCTCACAATCTCAGTTTCACCCTATAGCTCACTGCCCAATGCTCACAATCTCAGTATCACCCTATATCTCACTGCACAATGCTCTCAATCTCAGGATCACCCTGATAGTTCACTGCCCAATGCTCACAATCTCAGTTTCACCCTATAGCTCACTGCCCAATGCTTACAATCTCATTATCACCCTGATAGCTCACTGCTCACAATCTCAAAATCACCCTGATAGCTCACTGCACACAATCTCAGTATCACCCTGATACTGTAGCTCACTGCCCAATGCTCACAATCTCCGTTTCACCCTATAGCTCACTGTCCAATGCTCACAATCTCAGTATCACCCAGATGTCTCAATGCCCAGTGCCTGTAATCTTAGTATAGCTCACACACCAAGTGCCAGCAATCTGCGTATTACCCTGATAGCACACTGCCCGCAATCTCAGTATCAGCCTGATAGCTCACTCTGCAATCTCAGTATCACTGTGATAGCTCATTGCCCAATACCCACTACTGTATATCAGTATTACAATAATGACTCACCCACAACCCAGTGCCTGCAATCTCAGTATTACTTCAATTACTTACCAAGTGGCCACAGTCTCTGTATCGTTGTACACAAAGCAAATATCCACTACTGTTATTTTATAGATTTACTTCTGTGAAAATACTCAGAAGTAAATATCTGCAAAACTGAGCAAAGTTAAGCTGGCCACACACATGGCGATGTGCTCACGATCAGCCGATGTGTACGGTTTCCCTTGAAACTCTCCCCGGCAGCTCTGCACACGATTTGGTGTCCAATCTTCATACGATCTCTCCTGCAGTCAAATTTCACAGTTCATCGCCTCCTAGATTGTCAGATCTGCCCTACTGCACAGCAGATCTGACGATGCGATGTGCGACCAGCAGGGAGCGGGGACTCACAATTTACTCAGGATTTGGCCATATTTTACACGATCTGTCATTCCAATGTATCGGAATCGGCCAGATCAGGTAAAATATCGCTATGTGTGTGGCCAGCATTACAGAAAATGTAACAATTATAGTGCTACAATGTAGCGGTATAATATATAACTATTCCAGAGTGCCCTAATCTCCGCTATTACAGTCCATGTATTAAGGATATCCATGTTTGAGTCCAGATGGTTAAATCAAATTGACTGGGGTAGTAATTATTCACCTGTGCATGGATATCCTTAAAACCTGGACTGTAATAGCGAGGTAGGGAACCTCTGCACTATGCTATTAGACCTTACAATCTAGTATTATAATGAGATAAAAGCCTCATTTATTAATATGCAATGATAAATGGGACCCAAAGTGTATGACACACACTGCACCACAAGGGCTCACTTTGATGTGATTTAAGGGAATATTTACTATTACTCAAAACACATGGTTTTTGCAGATTTTGTCTGCCATATGTAAAAGGACATTAATAGAAAATGACAACATCAGGCCAGTTTTGCATTACATTTTATTATTCTTTTAAACCTGTCAGGCAAAGTCTGCAAAAAAAAAAAAGGGGTTACTGCTTAGTAAATATGCCCTTTGATAATGTTAGATATATAGTGGTTTTTATCCTGGTGAATTAAACATCTTCTGTAACACTAGTGACACCAGGGGCTGATGCAGCGAATATCTCGCCAGTTCGTGTAGCCAGTGCAACTTATGTCAATTATCTCTGCGCATGCCCAAGACCATGTGCCCACATGCATATGCCACCAGGCAGATTTGTGTGAATCTGCCACTTACCTCTACTTGCGCCTGGATGGACGATAGAGGAGCGTTCCCATACCAAGTACAGGATAAGGGCATGGTCATGCATTTGCGAACACATACATATTGGGAAGAAGACACCTACATACCTGGGAAAGTCCTAGTATTTGTTTTCAATCAAACAACATTTGATTGGCCGTTGTGAATGCACCACAGGCACTGATTGGTGCTTTCCTAGTCACTCATGTATATGAAGTTTTTGTGACCAAGCATAAGCAATTTTTTTTCTTTTTTTACATACGCCGGGCAGGTTCTGAAATCTCCTATGATGCATGCGTTACAGAGTCTACGCACAAAGGTGTTGTGATAGATTCAGGTGGTATCAGGAATGTAGCGAAGAAGTGATGGGTGTTCCTGGACAGTGACAGGGCGGTGGCTAGTAATGTACGCAAAAATGGTCCGTTTTGTGGCTATAGCACGAGAGTGTCGCCTGGCGGGTCAAAGTAAGTGGCTGCATTCATGGACGGACAGCAGCAAGCATAGGAGGCCGTGGTCAGATGGAGAAACTGCACCGGACGTAGCGCTGCGACTTGCGAGGCCAATACCAGGATCGGCAGGATGCTGACATTTAAAAAAAAAAACAGGCATGCTAGGGATTGAGTTTTTTTATTCCCAAATCCCCGGATTGAAATAAAACGGCACGGGATTGGCCTCCTTAGCTGCGCCCGATGGTGGCATATAAGGACGCACCAATCGGTATTACAGCGTGCACGAAAAGGCGCTAAAAGTGGGCGTCTCAGGTCCTTATAATGGATGTACACAATGGAAGGTGTTTATATGCCATTTGCATAAAGTCGTAGAGGGGCGAACGCCAATCAGGCGCTAATCAGTGATCTAGTTTACCATTGCAGGAACTGCCTCTAAGGTAACCATGACATCACAGGACACTCTCTTATACACATAATAACAGACATAAATCCCAGTACAGTGAATGCTTTGTTACAACAGAAGGTGCATTAATAACAACAGATTGATCTGATGAAGGCTGATAGCAAAGCTGATGATAACCGGCTGTAATAAGGCTGCAAATATGGCATTTTCCTGTTTTATTATTTTTCTTTTTCCTGCAAGAAATTTGCACTTTAATTATTCAGCTGGATATATAGTGGGGTTAAATAGGCAATGTCGGGCAATTCTCCAGCTGCTATGGAACTACAAGTCGCAGCCTGTGAATGAGATGATGGTGGAGCAGTGTCAATGCCTGGCATGCAGCCTGTGAGGGTGGGGGGAGAGCGCTCCTCATCGCACGCAGCTGCTCCTGCTCAGGTTTTGCAGGCAGCCCACTGACTGGCAGATGACATCACTGGGGGCTGTGTCTGGCTGCTGATGTGGAGTGGAAATGGTCATTAGTGGAGCTGCTCGGCTGCTGATGCTGGTCCCTGGTGTGCAGCTGGAGCTTGGGGCGTCATGGTGCTGAGAGGAGGACACCTTGCGGGCACCATGCACTGCTAGTCCCTGCTGTTGCACGGCATCCTGCTCCTCCTGCCCTGCATTCTGCACTCCAGCACTACTGCTGCTGCTGCTGCCCTGCATTCTGTTCTCCTGCTGAACTGCATCCTGCTCCTCCTGCCCTTCATTCTGCTCTCCAGCATCATTGTCCCCGCTGCTGCACTGTATCCTGCTCCACCTGCCCTACTTGTCTCTGCTGCTGTACTGAATTTTGCTCTCCTGACCTGTATCCGGCTCCTCTTTTGCCCTGCATCCTGCACTGCTAGTCCCTGCTGCTGCTGCACTGCATTCTACTCTCCTGACCTGCTAGTCCCTGCTGCTACTCTCCTGACCTGCTATCCCCTGCTGCTGCACTGTATCCTGCTCCCCTGCACTGTTTGTCCCTGCTGCGGCATTGCATCCTGCTCTTCCAGCCCTGCTCACCTTCACCCAGAACCCAAATTGTTCCCTTGTGCTCCGGAGGATGGTGCTGGCTACTTGGCAGAGGACTACATGGGGTCTGGACAGGTCATCTTGTCTTCAGGCCCTTCCTACTGAGGACCCCAATTCTGTGAGCAATGACTTCTAAGCACCAGTCTGACTGGATCCCTTACAGGTAAATTAACCCCTTCCCCCCTGTACTTACTAGAGCATACATATACTCAGTTATTTTATGGCAGTCTTATACAAATTAACCTCCTCAGTCCCACTCAGTCAGCACTGACAGCCATGTATGGTTCCATGTGATTTTCTTGCAGTAGATGCTTTAAATGTTTTGTTATTTTTTTCTTTCATCTCATGGCCATTCCAGTACTGGGTTAAATCCTGGCCGGCCTCATTACCTGACTGTTGGTGGAGATGACATATTGAGGCTGGTTGCTCTGATCATGAGATCCAATCATGTCACCAGCCATTACGGATGATGCTTGGAGATGAGTTAGTCCAGATGTTGGGTGACACATGAACCTTGGTATAATATGCAGACAGGCTGGAAGGGCCGAGCTCCATCTCCTGAAGTTTGGAAGTGGCTGCTGGGTTCTTTATCCTGTATAGACTGTGTGACTTTAGATGCATTCAGTTCTCCAACATCCTAATATGGTTTCCTAGGAGATTTTATATATATATATATATATATATATATATATAGTTGTGTATGGGATCCTGGCGATTGGGATGTCGCCGGTCAGAATCCCAACAGCTTTACGTAAGTAACCTAACACTAACCCGTACCCCTAACCCTCTCTCCCCGGTGCCTATCCCTACTCTCCCCCCCTAGTGCCTATCCTAACCTCCCTCCTTAATGCCTAACCTCTAACCCTAACCCCCCTCCTAACCCCCGATACATACCTTCGGGGTTCCGGCGCCGGTATTTTGACCGTTGGCATCACGTTCGCCGGGATTACGACTATATATAGATAGATATTGTATATATATATATATATATATATATATATATATATATATATACAGAGCCGTAACTAGACTTTCTGGTGCCCTGTGCCAGAAAGAGCATTGGCGCCCCCCCCCATTTTTCAAAGGGACACAATGCACCCAAAAAAGGGTCATGGCTTCATGGGAAAGGGCCAGGGAATAGATAGGGGAGGCCAGGAGATGCTGGGGATGAAATAAGAGGAAGCTACAAGCAAGAATGATAATAAAAGGAAATATGACAGGCCCAAACAGCGCCCCCTGACCTGTGGTGCCCTGTGCGATGGCACCGGCCGCACTACCCTAGCTACGGCCCTGTATATATATATATATATATAGATATATAGATATATATATATAAAATATCTACCTATCTAATATCTATCTAACATATATATATATATATATATATATATATATATATAATTATATATACATACACACACACACATTTTAGGTTACTTTTCATTTTTCTGCAGCTGAGAGTATCAAGACCATTTAATAACCGCATCCATATGCTTAATACCTATTAGCCCTCTTTATAAATTGCTGGGAGTGACGGCATGGGCAGGCTTTATGGTTCATATTAATATCACTGCACTGTAGGACACAGCTGACCATGAAATAAATGTTCCTGATAGTAACAATAGTCATTATTTAGTGCTAGATATGGCCACTGGCTACAGAATGAGAGTGCGGTCTGATTAAATGTTTAGCATCTCGCTCTGATAATTACTTCACTGACATGAACTTTACATCTTTGCTAAACTCAATAAAACAACGATGGGCTGGTTCCATAAGCAATATGAGGCCTAGAAATTAGACAGGTTGTTGCCGTTTTTATTTTGTAACTGCATTTTTCTACAACAGATATTTTTTATTGAGAGACCACTATTCGTGCCATGATCTTCACTTAACCCATTCATGTTTGGTCACCTGCAATAACGGCGTCTGTTGCTTTAGCGCTGTAATCTGTTCTACCAGCGGGCACTAACTGTGCTCCAGTATTATTGTCTATGTTTTCTGTACAGCATTATGACTGTAATTTTCTGGTTGCATGAACAGCTGCACAGTGCCACTTCTCTTATTATTCATGCAGGACCTCATTCTCCATATCTGTACTTATCCTGTACATACTGACAGCTGCACAGTACCACTTCTCTTATTATTCATGCAGTATGTAATTCTCCATATCTGTACTTATCCAGAACATACAGACAGCTGCACAGTACCACTTCACTTATTATTCATGCAGGACCTCATTCTTCATATCTCTACTTATCCTGTACATACAGACAGCTGCACAGTACCACTTCTCTCATTATTCATGCAGGACCTAATTCTTCATATCTGTACTTATCCTGTACATACAGACAGCTGCACAGTACCACTTCTCTTATTATTCATGCAGGATCTCATTCTTCATATCTGTACTTATCCTGAACATACTGACAGCTGCACAGTACCACTTCTCTTATTATTCATGCAGTATGTTATTCTCCATATCTGTACTTATCCTGTACATACAGAGAGCTGCACAGTACAACTTCTCTTATTATTCATGCAGTATGTTATTCTCCATATCTGTACTTATCCTGTACATACGGACAGCTGCACAGTACCACTTCTCTTATTATTCATGCAGTATGTTATTCTCCATATCTGTACTTATCCTGTACATACGGACAGCTGCACAGTACCACTTCACTTATTATTCATGCAGGACCTCATTCTTCATATCTCTACTTATCCTGTACATACAGACAGCTGCACAGTACCACTTCTCTTATTATTCATGAAGGGTCTCATTCTTCATATCTGTACTTATCCTGTACATACTGACAGCTGCACAGTACCACTTCTCTTATTATTCATGCAGTATGTTATTCTCCATATCTGTACTTATCCTGTACATACAGACAGCTGCACAGTACCACTTCTCTTATTATTCATGCAATATGTTATTCTCCATATCTGTACTTATCCTGTACATACGGACAGCTGCACAGTACCACTTCTCTTATTATTCATGAAGGGTCTCATTCTTCATATCTGTACTTATCCTGTACATACTGACAGCTGCACAGTACCACTTCTCTTATTATTCATGCAGTATGTTATTCTCCATATCTGTACTTATCCTGTACATACAGACAGCTGCACAGTACCACTTCTCTTATTATTCATGCAGTATGTTATTCTCCATATCTGTACTTATCCTGTACATACGGACAGCTGCACAGTACCACTTCACTTATTATTCATGCAGGACCTCATTCTTCATATCTCTACTTATCCTGTACATACAGACAGCTGCACAGTACCACTTCTCTTATTATTCATGAAGGGTCTCATTCTTCATATCTGTACTTATCCTGTACATACTGACAGCTGCACAGTACCACTTCACTTATTATTCATGCACGACCTCATTCTTCATATCTGTACTTATCCTGTACATACTGACAGCTGCACAGTACCACTTCTCTTATTGTTCATGCAGCATGTCATTCTCCATATCTGTACTTATCCTGTACCTACTGACAGCTGCACAGTACAACTTCTCTTATTGTTCATGCAGCATGTCATTCTCCATATCTGTACTTATCCTGTACATACTGACAGCTGCACAGTACAACTTCTCTTATTGTTCATGCAGCATGTCATTCTCCATATCTGTACTTATCCTGTACATACTGACAGCTGCACAGTACAACTTCTCTTATTGTTCATGCAGGATCTCATTCTTCATATCTGTACTTATCCTGAACATACTGACAGCTGCACAGTACCACTTCTCTTATTATTCATGCAGTATGTTATTCTCCATATCTGTACTTATCCTGTACATACTGACAGCTGCACAGTACCACTTCTCTTATTATTCATGCAGTATGTTATTCTCCATATCTGTACTTATCCTGTACATACAGAGAGCTGCACAGTACCACTTCTCTTATTATTCATGCAGTATGTTATTCTCCATATCTGTACTTATCCTGTACATACGGACAGCTGCACAGTACCACTTCACTTATTATTCATGCAGGACCTCATTCTTCATATCTGTACTTATCCTGTACATACAGACAGCTGCACAGTACCACTTCACTTATTATTCATGCACGACCTCATTCTTCATATCTGTACTTATCCTGTACATACAGACAGCTGCACAGTACCACTTCACTTATTATTCATGCACGACCTCATTCTTCATATCTGTACTTATCCTGTACATACTGACAGCTGCACAGTACCACTTCTCTTATTATTCATGCAGTATGTAATTCTCCATATCTGTACTTATCCTGTACCTACTGACAGCTGCACAGTACAACTTCTCTTATTGTTCATGCAGCATGTCATTCTCCATATCTGTACTTATCCTGTACCTACTGACAGCTGCACAGTACAACTTCTCTTATTGTTCATGCAGCATGTCATTCTCCATATCTGTACTTATCCTGTACATACTGACAGCTGCACAGTACAACTTCTCTTATTGTTCATGCAGCATGTCATTCTCCATATCTGTACTTATCCTGTACATACTGACAGCTGCACAGTACAACTTCTCTTATTGTTCATGCAGGATCTCATTCTTCATATCTGTACTTATCCTGAACATACTGACAGCTGCACAGTACCACTTCTCTTATTATTCATGCAGTATGTTATTCTCCATATCTGTACTTATCCTGTACATACGGACAGCTGCACAGTACCACTTCACTTATTATTCATGCAGGACCTAATTCTTCATATCTCTACTTATCCTGTACATACAGACAGCTGCACAGTACCACTTCTCTTATTATTCATGCAGCATGTCATTCTCCATATCTGTACTTATCCTGTACATACGGACAGCTGCACAGTACCACTTCACTTATTATTCATGCAGGACCTCATTCTCCATATCTGTACTTATCCTGTACATACTAACAGCTGCACAGTACCACTTATCTCATTATTCATGCAGCATGTCATTCTCCATATCTGTACTTATCCTGTACATACGGACAGCTGCACAGTACCACTTCACTTATTATTCATGCAGGACCTCATTCTCCATATCTGTACTTATCCTGTACATACTGACAGCTGCACAGTACCACTTCTCTCATTATTCATGCAGCATGTCATTCTCCATATCTGTACTTTATCCTGTACATACTGACAGCTGCACAGTACCACTTATCTCATTATTCATGCAGCATGTCATTCTCCATATCTGTGCTTATCCTGTACATACGGACAGCTGCACAGTACCACTTCACTTATTATTCATGCAGGACCTCATTCTCCATATCTGTACTTATCCTGTACATACTGACAGCTGCACAGTACCACTTCTCTTATTATTCATGCAGTATGTTATTCTCCATATCTGTACTTTATCCTGTACATACTGACAGCTGCACAGTACCACTTCTCTCATTATTCATGTAGCATGTCATTCTCCATATCTGTACTTATCCTGTACATACTGACAGCTGCACAGTACAACTTCTCTTATTGTTCATGCAGCATGTCATTCTCCATATCTGTGCTTATCCTGTACATACGGACAGCTGCACAGTACCACTTCACTTATTAGTCATGCAGGACCTCATTCTTCATATCTCTACTTATCCTGTACATACAGACAGCTGCACAGTACAACTTCTCTTATTGTTCATGCAGCATGTCATTCTCCATATCTGTACTTATCCTGTACATACTGACAGCTGCACAGTACAACTTCTCTTATTGTTCATGTAGCATGTCATTCTCCATATCTGTACTTATCCTGTACATACTGACAGCTGCACAGTACAACTTCTCTTATTGTTCATGCAGCATGTCATTCTCCTTATCTCTACTTATCCTGTACATAAGCTCTTAGGAGCAGGGCCCTCTACCCTCTTGTGCTTCTCCCTACTGTATTTTAATTTATCTTACTGCCCACTAGGGCAACTAACACCATACTCTCCTTCCTTTTGATTGTCCTCCCCGGGAGAAGCCTATGGAGGACAAGCAAATGGGCTGTGACGGGGGCGGAGTCTGACGGGTCACGTCATTAATCCCCGCCCCCTTCGCTGCAATTTGACGCGATTGGCCTAAATTTAAATAGGGACCGGGCTAAATGACGCGATTCATGGAGAATCGCGTCATTAAGCCACGCCCCCTAGTCGGGGACCCGCGATCGCCGCGGAAATTCTCCCCATTCTGCCCACTTCACTAGGAAGAGGGCAGAATGCAGAGAAAATGCCTACCCTTCCGGGGGTGCGGGGGTTTACCCAAAAAATCGTGAGCCTCCAGTTTAAACCGGGATGGTAGGCAGGTATGGCTAACACTTGGCTGCCTTATGTGAGTGTAAAGGTTACTTATATTGCTATGTTTATTATCCATGTCCATGTCCTGCTTTGTATTGTAAGTCACTTGTTATTTATTTGTTTATGTACTTTGTAAGGTGCTGCGGAACACTTGTGGCGCCATATACATAAATTATACTAATAATAATACATACAGACAGCTGCACAGTACCACTTCTATTATTATTCATGCAGTATGTTATTCTCCATATCTGTACTTATCCTGTACATACAGACAGCTGCACAGTACCACTTCTATTATTATTCATGCAGTATGTTATTCTCCATATCTGTACTTATCCTGTACATACAGACAGCTGCACAGTACCACTTCACTTATTATTCATGCAGTATGTTATTCTCCATATCTGTACTTATCCTGTACATACAGACAGCTGCACAGTACCACTTCACTTATTATTCATGCAGTATGTTATTCTCCATATCTGTACTTATCCTGTACATACAGACAGCTGCACAGTACCACTTCACTTATTATTCATGCAGTATGTTATTTTCCATATCTGTACTTATCCTGTATATACTGACAGCTGCACAGTACCACTTCTCTCATTATTCATGCAGTATGTTATTTTCCATATCTGTACTTATCCTGTACATACTGACAGCTGCACAGTACCACTTCTCTCATTATTCATGCAGTATGTTATTCTCCATGTCTGTACTTATCCTGTATATACTGACAGCTGCACAGTGCCACTTCTCTTATTATTCATGCAGTATGTTATTCTCCATGTCTGTACTTACCCTGTACATACAGACAGCTGCACAGTACCACTTCTGTTATTATTCATGCAGTATGTTATTTCCCATATCTGTACTTATCCTGTACATACTGACAGCTGAACAGTACCACTTCTCTTATTATTCATGCAGTATGTTATTCTCCATGTCTGTACTTATCCTGTACATACAGACAGCTGCACAGTACCACTTCTCTTATTATTCATGCAGTATGTTATTCTCCATATCTGTACTTATCCTGTACATACAGACAGCTGCACAGTACCACTTCACTTATTATTCATGCAGGACCTCATTCTTCATATCTGTACTTATCCTGTACATACAGACAGCTGCACAGTACCACTTCTCTTATTATTCATGAATGGTCTCATTCTTCATATCTGTACTTATCCTGTACATACAGACAGCTGCACAGTACCACTTCTCTCATTATTCATACAGTATATTATTCTCCTTATCTGTACTTACCATGTACATACTGACAGCTGCACAGTACCACTTCTCTTATTATTCATGCAGTATGTTATTCTCCATATCTGTACTTACCATGTACATACTGACAGCTGCACAGTACCACTTCTCTTCAGTACACAGAAAATTACTCTCATTATGGGTCCGATACATCTTTGTAATTGCACAGAGCGCAGGATACTGTATGTCTGCAAAACTGACTTGTGTTAACTACCCAGGACAACTATGGGCAGATTTACTATTCAGTGGTTTAAAGCTGCCACAGAAATAAATGCTAAGCCAGCCTGGTTTAGCATTTATTTCTGTCCCCGCTTTAAATCCATCAGTATGCTGACGATCATCAGGGGATTTGACCACCCACTAAATAGTAAATCTACCACTGGGTGTTCTTCCTTTTGTGTGGATAACGTCACAGTACCATCTCATGTTTTGTTTAAACATGTCAAAGGAAATGATGTTCTTAATATAACTCTGTTCCTGCAAACCACAGTACTTCATACAGTAACTCAGTTCCTGTCACTTTTTCTTACGCCTCAGCGTCTGAGTAAATCTGTACCCGTGGCTTCTGTACTTATGCTACAAATCTACATTATAAATTCTTTTACCAAAGTCCTCGGAATATACATGCGTGTGGGTGGCCGGGAGGTTTGCCTACTCTTTTGGGCGGCTGGTAGCAGCACACGATTTTCAGGAGCTTCCCGGCCATTCTGTCAGGCTAGGTACATATGTTCCTGCCCTTTCCATGAGATATCTGTAGAGGATGTATATGCACCTTCCATCATGTGTTATCAGAAGGAAACTGATCGCATATGAGAATCTGGTGTTATGGGCTTCCTGACATCCATCAGATGTGATGGAGCAATAGCGGGCGCAGGGCCTGATTCAGAGATTTACGGATTTACACAAGCGCTTGTGTGCTGCTGTGCACTGTACTAGAGAGCATCTGATACAGAGGGAGGTGTCAGACATGTCCTTGCCGCATCTGCGTGATCCCAACGTTGCATCCGTGGTCGCAGCCTGGAATTACCATCTTAACAATCTAAAACTTCCCGCAGCCTGGCCTCGTCCCTCCCGGAAAACGGAGGCGACACTCCTCTGTTTCTGGGAATGGCGCCCAGGCACGCCCCACAATCACCGCAGTATGTCCATAACGTGGACCCCAAAACATCAGAGATGTTTGTTCATCCTGTGAATCAGGCCAAATGTGAAGTGTGTACGCACTTACGCCCTTTCTGTCCCATGCTTCTGCCGTTGTTCCTCCAGCAGTGTGTACACACTTACACCCGGTCTGTCCCATGCTTCTGCCGCTGCTCCTCCATCACTGTGTACGCACTTATGCCTGTTCTGTCCCATGCTTCTGCCGATGCTCCTCCAGCGATGTGTACACACTTACGCCCGTTCTGTCCCATGCTTCTGCCGTTGTTCCTCCAGCAGTGTGTACGCACTGACACCCGTTCTGTCCCATGCTTCTGCCGTTGTTCCTCCAGCAGTGTGTACGCACTTACACCCGTTCTGTCCCATGCTTCTGCCGGTGCTCCTCCATCACTGTGTACGCACTTATGCCTGTTCTGTCCCATGCTTCTGCCGGTGCTCCTCCAGCAGTGTGTGTTTGCACTTACGCCCGTTTGTCCCATGCTTCTGCTGGTGCTCCTCCAGCCTTGTGTACACACTTACACCCGTTCTGTCCAATGCTTCTGCCGGTGCTCCTCCAGCAGTGTGTACACACTTACCCGTTCTGTCCTGTGCCTCTGCCGGTACTCCTGCAGCGATGTGTACGCACTTACACCCGTTCTGTCCCATGCCTCTGCCGATGCTCCTCCAGCAATGTGTATGCACTTACACCCGTTCTGTCCCATGCGTCTGCCAGTGTTCCTCCAGCGATGTGTACGCACTTACGCCCGTTCTGTCCCATGCTTCTGCCGATGCTCCTCCAGCGATGTGTACACGCTTACACCCGTTCTGTCCCATGCTTCTGCCGGCGCTCCTCCAGCAGTGTGTACGCACTTACGCCCGTTCTGTCCCATGCTTCTGCCGATGCTCCTCCAGCGATGTGTATGCACTTACACCCGTTCTGTCCCATGCCTCTGCCGATGCTCCTCCAGCAATGTGTATGCACTTACACCCGTTCTGTCCCATGCGTCTGCCAGTGTTCCTCCAGCGATGTGTACGCACTTACGCCCGTTCTGTCCCATGCTTCTGCCGATGCTCCTCCAGCGATGTGTACACGCTTACACCCGTTCTGTCCCATGCTTCTGCCGGCGCTCCTCCAGCAGTGTGTACGCACTTACGCCCGTTCTGTCCCATGCTTCTGCCGATGCTCCTCCAGCGATGTGTATGCACTTACACCCGTTCTGTCCCATGCGTCTGCCAGTGCTCCTCCAGCGATGTGTACGCACTTACGTCCGTTCTGTCCCATGCTTCTTCCGATGCTCCTCCAGCGATGTGTACACACTTACACCCGTTCTGTCCCATGCTTCTGCCGGTGCTCCTCCATCACTGTGTACGCACTTATGCCTGTTCTATCCCATGCTTCTGCTGGTGCTCCTCCAGCAGTGTGTGTTTGCACTTACGCCCGTTCTGTCCCATGCTTCTGCTGGTGCTCCTCCAGCCTTGTGTACACACTTACACCCGTTCTGTACCATGCTTCTACCGATGCTCCTCCAGCGGTGTGTACACACTTGCACCCGTTCTGTCCCATGCTTCTGCCGGTGCTCCTCCAGCAGTGTGTACGCACTTACGCCCTTTCTGTCCCATGCTTCTGCCGGTGCTCCTCCAGCGATGTGTACACACTTACACCCGTTCTGTCCCATGCTTCTGCCGGTGCTCCTCCAGCAGTGTGTACGCACTTACACCCGTTCTGTCCCATGCTTCTGCTGGTGCTCCTCCAGCAGTGTGTACACACTTACACCCGTTCTGTCCCATGCTTCTACCGATGCTCCTCCAGCGGTGTGTACGCACTTACGCCCGTTCTGTCCCATGCTTCTGCTGGTGCTCCTCCAGCGGTGTGTACGCACTTACGCCCGTTCTGTCCCATGCTTCTGCTGGTGCTCCTCCAGCCTTGTGTACACAATTACACCCGTTCTGTCCCATGCTTCTGCCGGTGCTCCTCCAGCGATGTGTACACACTTACACCCGTTCTGTCCCATGCTTCTACCGATGCTCCTCCAGCGGTGTGTACACACTTACACCCGTTCTGTCCCATGCTTCTGCCGGTGCTCCTCCAGCAGTGTGTACGCACTTACGCCCTTTCTGTCCCATGCTTCTGCCGGTGCTCCTCCAGCGATGTGTACACACTTACACCCGTTCTGTCCCATGCTTCTGCCGGTACTCCTCCAGCAGTGTTTATGCACTTACACCCGTTCTGTCCCATGCTTCTGCTGGTGCTCCTCCAGCAGTGTGTACACACTTACACCCGTTCTGTCCCATGCTTCTGCCGGTGCTCCTCCAGCGGTGTGTACGCACTTACGCCCTTTCTGTCCCATGCTTCTACCGGTGCTCCTCCAGCAGTGTGTATGCACTTACACCCGTTCTGTCTCATGTTTCTGCCGGTGCTCCTCCAGCGGTGTGTATGCACTTACGCCCTTTCTGTCCCATGCTTCTGCCGGTGCTCCTCCAGCGATGTGTACACACTTACACCCGTTCGCCGGTGCTCCTCCAGCGATGTGTACACACTTACACCCGTTCTGTCCAATGCTTCTGCCGGTACTCCTCCAGCAGTGTTTATGCACTTACACCCGTTCTGTCCCATGCTTCTGCTGGTGCTCCTCCAGCAGTGTGTACACTCTTACACCTGTTCTGTCCCATGCTTCTGCCGGTGCTCCTCCAGCGATGTGTACACACTCACACCCGTTCTGTCCCATGCTTCTACCGATGCTCCTCCAGTGGTGTGTACGCACTTACGCCCGTTCTGTCCCATGCTTCTGCTGGTGCTCCTCCAGCCTTGTGTACACACTTAAACCCGTTCTGTCCCATGCTTCTGCCAGTGCTCCTCCAGCGATGTGTACACACTTACACCCGTTCTGTCCCATGCTTCTGCCGGTGCTCCTCCAGCAGTGTGTACGCACTTACGCCCTTTCTGTCCCATGCTTCTGCCGGTGCTCCTCCAGCGATGTGTACACACTTACACCCGTTCTGTCCCATGCTTCTACCGATGCTCTTCCAGTGGTGTGTACACACTTACACCCGTTCTGTCCCATGCTTCTGACGGTGCTCCTCCAGCAGTGTGTACGCACTTATGCCCTTTATATCCCATGCTTCTGCCCGTGTTCCTCCAGCAGTATGTACGCACTTACACCCGTTCTGTCCCATACTTCTGCCGGTGCTCCTCCAGCGGTGTGTACGCACTTTTGCCCTTTATGTCCCATGCTTCTGCCGGTGCTCCTCCAGCAGTGTGTACACACTTACGCCCTTTCTGTCCCATGCTTCTGCCGGTGCTCCTCCAGCAGTGTGTACGCACTTACGCCCTTTCTGTCCCATTCTTCTGCCGGTGCTCCTCCAGCAGTGTGTACGTACTTACGCCCTATCTGTCCCATGCTTCTGCCGGTGCTCCTCCAGCAGTGTGTACGCACTTACGCCCTATCTGTCCCATGCTTCTGCCGGTGCTCCTCCAGCGGTGTGTACGCACTTACGCCCTTTCTGTTCCATGCTTCTGCCGGTACTCCTCCAGCTGAATGTACGCACTTACACCCGTTCTGTCCCATGCTTCTGCACGTGCTCCTCCAGCAGTGTGTACGCACTTACACCCTTTCTGTCCCATGCTTCTGCCGGTGCTCCTCCAGCAGTGTGTACGCACTTATGCCCTTTATGTCCCATGCTTCTGCACATGCTCCTCCAGCAGTGTTTATGCACTTACGCCCTTTCTGTCCCATGCTTCTGCCGGTGCTCCTCCAGCGCTGTTTACGCACTTACACCCGTTCTGTCCCATACTTCTGCCGGTGCTCCTCCAGCAGTGTGTACGCACTTATGCCCTTTATGTCCCATGCTTCTGCCCGTGCTCCTCCAGCAGTGTGTATGCACTTACGCCCTTTCTGTCCCATGCTTCTGCCGGTACTCCTCCAGCAGTGTGTACGCACTTACGCCCTTTCTGTCCCATGCTTCTGCCGGTGCTCCTCCAGCGCTGTGTATGCACTGACGCCCGTTATGTCCCATACTTCTGCCGGTGCTCCTCCAGCAGTGTGTACGCACTTACGCCCTTTCTGTCCCATGCTTCTGCCGGTGCTCCTCCAGCGCTGTGTACGCACTTATGCCCTTTCTGTCCCATGCTTCTGCCGGTGCTCCTCCAGCAGTGTGTACGCACTTACGCCCTTTATGTCCCATGCTTCTGCCGGTGCTCCTCCAGCAGTGTGTACGCACTTACGCCCTTTCTGTCCCATGCTTCTGCCGGTGCTCCTCCAGCGATGTGTACGCACTTACGCCCTTTCAGTCCCATGCTTCTGCCGGTGCTCCTCCAGCAGTGTGTACGCACTTATGCCCTTTCTGTCCCATGCTTCTGCCGGTGCTCCTCCAGCGGTGTGTACGCACTTACGCCCGTTCTGTCCCATGCTTCTGCCGGTACTCCTCCAGCAGTGTGTACGCACTTACGCCCTTTCTGTCCCATGCTTCTGCCGGTGCTCCTCCAGCGGTGTGTACAGCAGATGGTTTTGACAGATTACAATTGCGGATCGGAAGTTAGATTGTAAAGATGTGTGCGCATGAACTGGCACGTCGATTGTAAGTGTAATCGAAAGAAGGATCGCATCTGAAGTATTATTGTACACACGTGTCCCTAGCTTATAGGGGAGATTTACTAAAGCTTCTAAAATGTACTAGATAGCATCTGGTTGTTCTGGGCGACACCCCACTTTTCCCATTTACAATCTCCCCCTAAATGTATTTATATGTTGTTGTTTTTTTATTATGGTGGTCTGTGACCTCCCCTGTGATGCGATCAGTAGCCAAGCGATGGCTGCACCAGATTATAATACACAATTGCTAAACGTACTTCTTGGCTGGTATACGTGGGATCTTGTCTGTACACTTGTACATCCTAATAAGTCATTTTCTCATGTCACTCAGCTGTAATAAATAACCCGGTACTCCTCCAGCAGTGTGTACGCACTTACGCCCTTTCTGTCCCATGCTTCTGCCGGTGCTCCTCCAGCGATGTGTACACACTTACACCCGTTCTGTCCCATGCTTCTACCGATGCTCTTCCAGTGGTGTGTACACACTTACACCCGTTCTGTCCCATGTTTCTGACGGTGCTCCTCCAGCAGTATGTACGCACTTACACCCGTTCTGTCCCATACTTCTGCCGGTGCTCCTCCAGCGGTGTGTACGCACTTTTGCCCTTTATGTCCCATGCTTCTGCCGGTGCTCCTCCAGCAGTGTGTACACACTTACGCCCTTTCTGTCCCATGCTTCTGCCGGTGCTCCTCCAGCAGTGTGTATGCACTTACGCCCTTTCTGTCCCATGCTTCTGCCGGTGCTCCTCCATCAGTGTGTACGCACTTACGCCCTATCTGTCCCATGCTTCTGCCGGTACTCCTCCAGCTGGATGTACGCACTTACACCCGTTCTGTCCCATGCTTCTGCACGTGCTCCTCCAGCAGTGTGTACGCACTTACACCCTTTCTGTCCCATGCTTCTGCCGGTGCTCCTCCAGCAGTGTGTACGCACTTATGCCCTTTATGTCCCATGCTTCTGCACGTGTTCCTCCAGCAGTGTTTATGCACTTATGCCCTTTCTGTCCCATGCTTCTGCCGATGCTCCTCCAGTGCTGTGTACGCACTTACACCCGTTCTGTCCCATACTTCTGCCGGTGCTCCTCCAGCAGTGTGTACGCACTTATGCCCTTTATGTCCCATGCTTCTGCCCATGGTCCTCCTGCAGTGTGTACGCACTTACACCCGTTATGTCCCATGCTTCTGCCGGTGCTCCTCCAGCAGTGTGTACGCACATATGCCCTTTATGTCCCATGCTTCTGCCGGTACTCCTCCAGCAGTGTGTACGCACTTACGCCCTTTCTGTCCCATGCTTCTGCCGGTGCTCCTCCAGCAGTGTGTGCGCACTTATGCCCTTTATGTCCCATGCTTCTACCGGTGCTCCTCCAGCAGTGTGTATGCACTTACGCACTTTCTGTCCCATGCTTTTGCCGGTGCTCCTCCAGCGGTGTGTACGCACTTACACCCGTTCTGTCCCATGCTTCTGCCGGTGCTCCTCCAGCAGTGTGTACGCACTTACGCCCTTTCTGTCCCATGCTTCTGCCGGTACTCCTCCAGCTGGGTGTACGCACTTACACCCGTTCTGTCCCATGCTTCTGCTCGTGCTCCTCCAGCAGTGTGTACGCACTTACACCCTTTCTGTCCCATGCTTCTGCCGGTGCTCCTCCAGCAGTGTGTACGCACTTACGCCCTTTATGTCCCATGCTTCTGCCGGTGCTCCTCCAGCGGTGTGTACGCACTTACGCCCTTTCTGTCCCATGCTTCTGCCGGTGCTCCTCCAGCGATGTGTACGCACTTATGCCCTTTATGTCCCATGCTTCTGCACATGCTCCTCCAGCAGTGTTTATGCACTTATGCCCTTTCTGTCCCATGCTTCTGCCGGTGCTCCTCCAGCGCTGTTTACGCACTTACGCCCTTTATGTCCCATGCTTCTGCCCGTGCTCCTCCAGCAGTGTGTATGCACTTACGCCCTTTCTGTCCCATGCTTCTGCCGGTACTCCTCCAGCAGTGTGTACGCACTTACGCCCTTTCTGTCCCATGCTTCTGCCGGTGCTCCTCCAGCGCTGTGTACGCACTGACACCCGTTCTGTCCCATACTTCTGCCGGTGCTCCTCCAGCAGTGTGTACGCACTTATGCCCTTTATGTCCCATGCTTCTGCCTGTGCTCCTCCAGCAGTGTGTATGCACTTACGCCCTTTCTGTCCCATGCTTCTGCCGGTACTCCTCCAGCAGTGTGTACGCACTTATGCCCTTTATGTCCCATGCTTCTGCCGGTGCTCCTCCAGCAGTGTGTACGCACTTATGCCCTTTATGTCCCATGCTTCTGCCCGTGCTCCTCCAGCAGTGTGTATGCACTTACGCCCTTTCTGTCCCATGCTTCTGCCGGTACTCCTCCAGCAGTGTGTACGCACTTATGCCATTTATGTCCCATGCTTCTGCCAGTACTCCTCCAGCAGTGTGTACGCACTTATGCCCTTTATGTCCCATGCTTCTGCCTGTACTCCACCAGCAGTGTGTACGCACTTATGCCCTTTATGTCCCATGCTTCTGCCGGTACTCCTCCAGCAGTGTGTACGCACTTATGCCCTTTATGTCCCATGCTTCTGCTGGTACTCCTCCAGCAGTGTGTACGCACTTACGCCCGTTCTGTCCCATGCTTCTTCCGGTACTCCTCCAGCAGTGTGTACGCACTTATGCCCTTTCTATCCCATGCTTCTGCCGGTGCTCCTCCAGCGGTGTGTACAGCAGATGGTTTTGACAGATTACAGTTGCGGATCGGAAGTTAGATTGTAAAGATGTGTGCGCATGAACTGGCACGTCGATTGTAAGTGTAATCGAAAGAAGGATCGCATCTGAAGTATGATTGTACACACGTGTCCCTAGCTTATAGCGGAGATTTACTAAAATGTACTAGATAGCATCTGGTTGTTCTGGGCGACACCCCACTTTTCCCATTTACAATCTCCCCCTAAATGTATTTATATGTTGGGTTTTTTTTATTATGGTGGTCTGTGACCTCCCCTGTGATGCGATCAGTAGCCAAGCGATGGCTGCACCAGATTATAATACACAATTGCTAAACGTACTTCTTGGCTGGTATACGTGGGATCTTGTCTGTGCACTTGTACATCCTAATAAATCATTTTCTCATGTCACTCAGCTGTAATAAATAACGCTTTCTGTCCTCTCCACACCAGAGATCACTCTATTATGTGAACACCTCTAAAACACCTGGGTCGGGATGTACTAAGGTTGCGTTGACCATTCCGCCAGTCACCGCAACCTTACTAACCGCATATGTACTAACATATGCGATTAGTATCGCAAAGGACAGCTTTTGCGATAAGAGCTGCCCTTTGCGAAGCAGCCGATGCCGGGTGAGTGGGTCTCCGTGGGATCCCGTCCCCTCCGAGCCCCGGGAGCTTCCTGCTGGTCACCTGTGCAGGAAGCCACGAGCTCCTCCTCCTCCTCCTCCTCCCCCCCTGCACCCGGAAAAAGATTAGGAGGAGGAGGAGGCGGAGGACCCAGGAGGAGCGCGGGCCGGCGACCATGGACAGCAGGTGAGTGGGGGCCAGCGCTAGGCAACAGCGGGGCGGCGGCGAAGCGTCGTGTGCGGGGTCCAGTAAGAAGCCCATAGGCTTCTATAGGGTAATGCCAGGTTTTTACCCTCCGCCCCGAAAAAAGGGTGGGTGGGGCTTAGTACATATGGAAATGCGGTAAAAACCCATATTGGGGCCACTGGCAATTAGGGAAGGGGTGCAACTGGGCTGGTATAATGGCAACATGCAGGGGTGTAGCCAGAACTTTGTGAGCCCCATACCAAAATTTTTGAGGGGCCCCTCCCCAGTGCTTCTAGAGAGATATCGTTTAATGTTGAAAAAATTGTTCACTTTCTAAGTTAAAACGATGAACGATTATCGTTCATGCGCGTTCACGTTTGTAGTTCAGTCAGACTGACCAACTGAATGATTTTCATTAAGGGAATGCGCAAAAATCGTTTGTAGTTCAAAAAAATAATTCATTAAACCTTAAAAAATCTGACAGAAAATCGTTGGTAACAAAATCTTTGCGTGTATGCAGCTTTAGTAATAGCGAGCGGCCGCACTATGCGATCGCACCTGTATAAAGACGCCCCTTTGCCACTCACAACACACGTCATCTCCGGCAGTTGTAGGATTAATCGGGAACATCGAGAGCCATCGGAGCTGCTCGCAGCGCTTGTGGTAGCCTTTTCCCACCACAACATTACGAGCAGTTCAGGCTAAAAATACAACCCAGTCACGTGTGTAATGACGCTACTTTGCTAATTATGCACACCCATTAAACGCCGTTCTGACGGTCGGGCACGCCTGCGTTCGCACGTCCACACCCAGGTTTACAAGCACCTTCCCCTGTTACCACCCACAAACGGCACTATATGTCACTCAAAATAGCGGCCCGACTGCGGGCTATGGGAGAGTACTTTCCCATAGCATTGACTGGTTCGCGTAGACGCTCATTGCGACTCGTACGCATGCGCAGGTTGCGTAAAATCGCACAATGCGAGCGAGCGCAGCATAGCGTCCGGGTCTGAATCAGGCCCTTAGTACATAACGTTTTTCGAAATAATATGGACGAATAATAACGATTGTTGCGCTGTAATCTCGCTGCGCAGCTACGTGATGTAATCCAGGACCAAACACACGTATGAAAGTAGTCTGTCCCTGATTCTCTAGAATGGGAGGGGAAGCTACAGGCTGGATACCCCGGCCTGGTACTGAGTGGGAGATTGAGAGGAATAAGACCGGCGAGTATTCTGGGTGGTTCCCTATTGGACGGACGTGAGGTCGGGATGGCAGTGACCAGTCACAGCTGCCTGTAGCAGGCACGGAGCCACGTGACACGGGCAGGGTGTTTTTCCTGCAGGCTGCCCGGCTGTAACGATCCCAATCTCCATGGCAGCACAGCATCGTCTTTCATTGGCTCCCGGTTGCCATTTGTTACCGAAGCTCCTTGTCGGCTTGTTTGCGTCATATTCTGCTCGTGTGTGACACTGATCTGGGCTCCCACATGCCGGCACTGAGAAGCCCTCTCTTTAACCCCTGGAACGCTGTGCTTACTGTGTGTATAAGAGTTTATTCTCAAGTGCACGGAGGTGTCATTATGTTAATGGCTGTAATCATTGCAGTCCAAACAGAAGTGCAAAGAAGGGGGGGGGGAGGAGCGGGCATGGACAGGAACTCTGGGCCTGATTCAGAGCCGGACGCTATTTGCGGACGGTTGTTCCAAAAAAGGGGCCGGCTATTTAAATTGAGCGCTCGCTCTTTGCGGTTTGTTGATGCCTTTATGTCTGAGCGAGAGAACGAAAAATGCGCTCGCTATTTTGTAAAGACGCCCGTTTGCCATTCGCATCACACGTCATCTCCGGTATTTATTAGATTAATCGGGAACATCGAAAGGCATCTGAACTGCTCGCAGTGCTTGTGGTAGGATTTACTTCCCGCTATCACTGCGAGCAGTTTAGGCTAGACGACAACCAAGTGACGTGGTCGATGACGCTCCTTTACTGCCATTAAAGGCCCATTACTCCCATTAAACGCCCTTTTGACCGTTAGGCACGCCTGCATTGGGGTCTCCACTCCCCCGTTTTCAAGCACCTTCCCCTGTTACCACCCACAAACGGTATATTCTATCAATCAAATTAGCAGCCCCTCGTTTTGCGAGCGCACGATTTCCGACCGCAATGACTGGTTTGCGCATTACGACCCATACGCATTTGCAGTTGTGCGAACATCGCTCAGAGCAAACAAGCGGCCACTTTCGAGCGGCTCTGAATCAAGCCCGATGTTCTTGTAAGGAATTCTGGGCCTGATTCAGAGCCGGACGCTATTTGCGAACGGTCGTTCAGAAAAAGGGGCCGGCTATTTAAATTGAGCGCTCGCTCTTTGCGGTCTGTTGACGCCTCTATGTCTGAGCGAGCGAACGAAACATGCGCTCGCTATTTTGTAAAGACGCCCCCTGGCCTCTCGCATCCTACGTCATCTCCGCTATTTATTAGATTAATCGAGTACATCGAAAGGCGTCTGAACTGCTCGCAGTGCTTGTGGTTGGATTTTCCTACCGCAATCATGCGAACAGTTCAGGCTAAGTGACAACAAAGTGACGTGGTCGATGACGCTGCTTTGTTAATTATGCACACCCTTAAAACGCCCGTTTTGACCGTTTGGCACGCCTGCGTTCTGATCTCCACTCCCCGTTTTCAAGCACCTTCCCCTGTTACCACCCACAAACGCCTCATCCTGTCACTCAAATTAGCAGTCACTCGCTATTTTGCGAGCGCACAATTTCCGACCGCAATGACTGGTTGGCGCATGCGCATTACGACCCATACGCATTTGCAGATGTGCGAACATTGCTAGGAGCGAACGAGCGGCCGCTTACGAGCGGCTCTGAATCAGGCCCAATGTTCTTGTAAGGAATTCTGTGTATGAAAGGAGTTCCCATAAGTACTGCAGTTGCTTGGGAAACAAAGGGTTGCAGTGAATCCAGTACTGAGGTGGATCCCGAGGAGTTACTGGGACCTCTTTCAGAGATCTACGCTATTCTGTTGTTTACGCAGTTGAGCGATAATCTTCAATCCCCGCATGCATCTGAGTAGCAACGCGCATGCGTCAAAGTCTATTACCGTAGTCGCTCGCAGCGATCTATTATCACGCAGGGTGACTGGCAGTCGGGCACCGTTATGGCGAGGTAAAAAGGAAGTGGCAACAAAAACGCAGACGTGTCACGACCATTTTCGAGGCGGGTCGCAGTCTGCGCCCTCGATCCAGTATGAAGATAACATGGCTCCGGCGCCTCAGTAAACGCGGCCATTCATGCGCAACCATAGGACTATTCGGAAGTCCGATCGAAGGTTCTGCGACGGATGCTGCATCGTTGTATGTAGGAGCTTGGATTTGCCAAGCTGCAGCTGCATGTTATGTTGACAGTGCACCTATATTACAGAGGATCGGAAATGTAAGCTCGCTACGAAATGTGCGCCATGCCCGCTCATCGTTTAATCGAAAAGTGCCGTGCGGCAGGTCAGATCCAGTTATGCGATGCGCCTGCTTTAGGAACGACAGTCAGCCCTGGGTGCTGCGTACACACTCTGAGATTATCGGACCGAGCAGCCAAATATTACCTGACTGGCACGATTATTGCATAGCGTGAACCTAACCTATCCTACAATCTACTGTAGGCACCCAGTATCTAAAAGTTTTGGGTTGTGCCTTTTGTAATAGCGGGGGGTGGGGCGAGATTACTCCATCGCACAACTATTGAATAAATTTGTTCCCAACTGTCATTTTTCAAACACAGCCTGTGAGATGACAGTTGGGAGCTGATTGGCTGGCACCTTATCACTTTCTTATCACTTTTCACTCTGTCTCCTAACACTGCTTAGTAAATAGACCCCAGAATAGTGTATCACCGTACTTAAACATTTATTTGTTTGGGCATCATTTAGGTTCAAAGCACTTATAAAATACACCTGGCGCATGGTTGTAGTACAGATGTTTTCAGATGCATGGTGAATGTGCGCAGTAACAGCCGCGAGTCTGGTCGCACGAGTCTGTGTATTCGCAGCCAAGTGTGTTTGATTAACTGACATGACCGCTATATGTGCGGGTGTAAGTGACCGTGTAAGGGGTGGCGCGGCGCGTGTAGATAATCCGGAAAACGGCTGTGTAATGACCAGTCCCCTCCGAGGGTCCGCTGAACGCATTCTACAGCTCAAACAGCCATTAAGCCTCATTGTCAGGGTCTGACAGATGTTGTTGCAGACGTTCTAATATCGTTGTGTGGGCTTCAAGTGTTTTTATTCTTTGCCACACAATAGAATATTTGAGGATTGGGAAAGTCGTGAGACGCCAGCTAGCGTATAATTACATGGCATTCGGCACCACTGATTACCTTCCATCATCTTGTTCAAAAATAGTCACTCACAGTGGTTGGTGCACGTGAGTAGGAAACAATGGCGTGGGAGGAGGGTTTGGAATGCATACACGTTATTACAGCAATCCAGATATTAACAAGTGATCTGGTGATAGGCAAGGAGGGAAAAGTCTTATATACCAACTCACACACAAATCCTGTCACCTGCAGTGTATTCAGGTGGGGGGACGTAAGATGCTTAAGTGGGACGTAAGTGGCTTTTTAGCCATCAGTTAGTAAAACCACTTCACAGCCTTTACAAAGACCCTATTGTCTTACCTCAGAGGAGGCGGCCATTTTGTGTGCTGACCCAGTTTTTTCGATGATGCGGCCTGTTTATGAAAGTAGCATGTTTGATGCGTAGCTGAGTGCAAGTCATATTTGCGGATGGATCATGCGTGTTTTCACACTGTGCGCGCACCAGAGCCGAACGTACATCGCTAACATGGCCGGATCCTATGCAACACAGTCACATCTCCACTTGTGGCTGAGCTTGGGGTGTAACTGCTGGGTAATGGGTGGTTGTACATGGGGCCTGATTTAGAGTTGTACACTATTGCATTCGCAGCTGCGATCGCTCTTGCAATTTATGTGCGAAAATATAGTACGTGCCTAATAACAGGTTCCCGCCTAAAATAGCTTGTGAGGGACTGTTCAAATGTTGGTACACCCACTAATTACATCCGACTTGTGTTTAACATGCATCAGCCTCACAGTGTTTCTGTACAGCAAGTCTACAAACAGGTTAGTCACTCACTGTCTGCCTGATTAGAGAATCTGCACAGCAGTTATAGAGATAAATGGGGGTCACATTTAATTAAGTGTAATTACTCAAATTATTCCAAGTATTTCATTCAGCTCGTTAATACACAGCCTCTCCTATACATTAATGTCTAATAGTTGCTTTACTTACTGTACTCTTTTGAGAACCATGTTTTCTGTACGACTCTCCTTTGGTGCATATGTCACTGTGTAAAGGCGCATATCCACTACACGATTAATGAACGATTACGTTATCGTTCATTATATTGTGCAGTGGACATTGAGCCCACACTGAACGATATATATCGTTCAGTGCCGGCACCCCCCCTCATCAGGGTCGCAACTAAGGGGGGGCTAGAAGTGCACGTGCACGGGGTGCCGGATTGCAGGGGGTGAAAAAAAGCTGACTCGCAGTGGCTTGGGGGCTGCAGATTCAAAAAACGGCCATCCAAAAATGTCCGCCGCCAAAGAGGAGACAAATGCTAGAGGTCCTTACTGGACCTCTAGTGTCTGTTAGGCCAGCGCAATGCACACAGCGGTCCGGGAACGCTGGCGCTGGTGGGAGAAGATGCTGAAAGCTGCATCTTCTCCCGTGAAACCCCCTGGCAACGAGCATAAACCCCCACGGCAACAAGCATGTAACCCCTGGCAACGAGCATAAACACCCTGGCAATGAGCATGAAACCCCTGGCAACGAGCATGGAACCCCTGGTAATGAGCATAAATACCCTGGTAACGAGCATGTAACCCCTGGTAACGAGCATAAACCCCCTGGCAACAAGCATTAAACTCGGTGGCAGCGAGCATGTAACCCCTGGCAACGAGCATAAACCCCCTGTCAACGAGCATGGAAATGGTAATGAGCATAAAACCCCTGACAACGAGCAAGTAATTTTAAAGTAATTAGAAGCCTTACTATGGGGTATAAAATGGTGTCGGGCAGATATGTAAGTGGCACTTTGGTATTAGGCATTACAGTGTGTGGCATAAAGTGTAATGGGCATTATGGTGTGTGGAATAATGTAAGTCACTATATCAGGGATGTCTGAGTAGTGCACTGCCTTATGAAGGAGCAAGGACAAAATCCAGGTACGGGAAGGGAGGGGGCGCAAAATTGCTGCCTTGCACCGGGCGACAGATATCCTAGTTTCGGCCCTGCCCTCATCCCCGACCCTGCACAACCTGATGATATATCACTGCAAAATTTGCGCTGAAGAAGATCAACCAATAAGCAAAGAGCTTTTTTTTCTGCCCAGTGTATGTTAGATAATGAAGGCACACCTCTGATTGGATGCTGTGCTTTAGTGTAGTAATTTTACACCTAAATGTACAGTTAGTAAATGAGGGCAATTGATAGAAAGGTAAAGCAATCGCAATCAAGGCCAGATATCTGGAAGCTCTAAAGCTTTCTCTGAATTAAGGGTATTCAGTAACTATAAAAGAGGTCCATGTAATGAACTCTAATACGGCCCCTAACAGTGACCAGTGTTATACACAACTGGCTGTTTGTTCTCTATAGTCCAGCTGTACGATTCCTTACACATGTATTCTCTAGCCGAGAGGAAGCGACACTTAATGAAGGAAGATGCTGACTGAATAGCCGCCATTTATTGCCTCCTGGGACATTATTGCCTGAAATGTTAGTGGTTAATGGCTCATTTAATGTCATAAGTCTGAGTAGTCTTCTAAATTGAACAAATAGTATTATATAACTCAATCAGCATCGGCGCAGATAAACATCTCATTTACCTGACCAGACCTCTCTCTGCTAAATGATTTAAGGGGATGACAGAGGCCTGCGTCCTATTAAACTGCGAATGGGCTTAACTACAAAACCACTGTAGGAAACTAGATATCCCTATAAAGAAAAAAAGGGGAAGCCACAAAATTAACGTCCAATTATTTTTAATCTGTTTTTAAGAGACGTCTTAACACAATCATAAATCCTGTCTGATACAATTAGAGAACTGCTGTGGAAATGATTGGAAGCCATCCTGCGCACGCTTTATACTGTAATCCATGGACAGAACTGTTCTAATATTACTTTCCTTTTAAGCTTGGTTGTACTTGTAACTAGAATATCTGTCTAACAATGACGCCTGTCATTTTACCGACGCCGGGAGACCGGCGCCCGGCATCCCGATCGAAGAGATGCCGGGCGCCGAGCGTGGACAGCTGCGGGAGGGAGAGGGTTAGGTTTAGGGCTCCCGGGGGGAATTTAGGGTTAGACACCCCCCCCAGGAGGTTAGGGTTGGGCTAGGGGGAGGGAGGGTTAGGGTTAGGCACCCCCTGGGGGGGACTTAGGGTTAGGCACTTGGGGGGGAGGTTAGGGTTAGGCTGGGGGAGGGAGGGTTAGGCACCCCCCCCCGGGGACTTAGGTTTAGGTGGCGTGGAAGTGGGGGTTAGGTTTAGGCACTTAGAGGGGGGATTAGGGTTAGGCACTGGGGGGGGGAAGGTTAGGGTTAGGCACCCCTAAGGGAGAGTTAGGGTTAGGGGGTAGAATTAGGTTAGTGAATACTTACCTGGGGACGATCAGGATTTTCATCCTTGTCGGGCTGCCGTTGCCGGGATTTGAACCGCCGGACAGGGGTCTGGCGGTAAATCATACCGATTCCGATCAGTCAGTTGGATTATTAAAGATAGGACACTACATCGCTGGGACTCATAGCAAAATTTGGAGAGGGGGCCCCGCAATACAGTATGATAAATGTTGTTGTGGTTGGTTAGATCACGGCCGTGGTTTTGGGGTGGGGTTGATATTTATTGTGTGTCTGTGTGTGTGTGTGTGGGGGGGGTGGCTTTGTGTTATAAGGGCAGTTGGGATAATGATTGATCCAGTGGCAGAATTTGTCAGAATGATACAAATGTTGTCATCGCGTTGGCATGTAATGACAGTTGGTCTGAACTCTGACCCCGTATGGAGTGAGACCATACTTGCCGACTTTCTCGTTGCTCCATCCGGGAGGGGGCAGCTAGCTCTGCACATCGGGGGTTGGGGGGCTCAGCTCAGCATAGGTGTGTGGTGCAAGGTGTTTAAAGGCATTGTAAAGTGGGGGCATGGCTATGTTGACGCCATTCAGCGCGAATTGCGCCGTATGCCTCCTCCAGGATTGCCCACTTTACTCGGGGTGTGGGCGGCGCCGGACGGACGCTGTGCTGGACCGGGAGACTAGGACTCTCTTCTGGGCAGCCAGGATCTGCTCCCGGGATTTGGGAGCCAGGAGAGTAAGCAAGTATGAGTATGACATGGTGGGGGAGAGTGGGGGGTCTGCGGACTGCTGAGGAGAGACAGGGGAGACACTGGGGGCAAAATCTAGGAATACATTATTTTTTATTTCTATCAACAGCGCAGAAGGGTTTAGCTGTTACAGTGTCACAATATGCGCTAATGTGGTGACTGAACGCAGGTCCTCTTTCCCCTAACTCAAACCTTTTAGGGGTCTATTCACTAAGCCTCGGAGAGAGAGAGAGACAATGGAGAGAGATAAAGTACTAACTAATCAGTTCCTAGCTGTCACTGTACAGGCTCTGTTTGAAAAATGACAGTTAGGAGCTGATTGGTTGGCAGGTTAGCACCATCCATTTTATCTCTCTCCAAGGCTTCGTGAATAGAACCCTAAGAGATAAAGTTAAGAGGTTACCCATAGCAGCCAATCAGAATCAGCTTCTACTATAGCTATCATTTATCAAGCACAGTTTATATAATGACAGTTAGTTAGATGCTAATTGGCCAATTGCTGCCTCTTAGCCACCTCCCCTTCGCAGTGAACAGGACATGCATCTCAACTCTCCCACTCTGGGCCAGGCGGCGGGGAGAGGGGTGGACCCTCATTACAGGATTGTCCTGAATAATTGGGAGCTATGGGTATGGGAATCTCCTGTACTATACCCTAATTGCCTTTATGAAATGTGCCTAATGGATAGCATTAAGTTGTAGATATTGAGGTGTTAATTACTCCTCCCAGCTGAGTAATATTGTACATGTTAAACTGCTTCATCAATCAGCAATACCAGTTTTATTTCCATATTGATTTGCTGTCTGACTGCCGGTCAATGGCGCTGTACTTAAACAGCCCTGTGTGTTTTATAGGGAAGATCCTACAAAGTCAATAAGGATTCTCATCTCTGGAGAGACTGGCAATAAACTGGAAAACTGCAGCAGTAATAACCCCACGACATGCACAAAATAACAGGCACAAGTCACTGTCCCTGATTGCTATACTTCATCTAATGCAAACGGTTATTCATAGAGATCCCAACAAGGATCATTTATATCCCAGAAGTTTTTAGTGTATATACGTACCATGAATTTGCCATATGCTATTTAGTAGGCACAAAACGTGACCATTCATCTGTTGTGCCAGCTACCATGATGACACACTCCCCCACCTACACAGTAATGGTCCAAAGAAGATGAATAGCGATATTTCTCACATTGCGGCCACGTCCTGCCATCATTGCGCTATTATACAGTGAATTTATCCTGCTAATTTATTAAATGCCTCGCAACGCACATATTGCAATTACAATCCGTTATGTGGTGAAACACTGCTCGGATCTATGCGGGAATCCGGACAGGCCTGCGAAAAGCACACAGCGCTATTTTTAAAACTAGCATATTTATTAATAAGATTACAAATATGCAGAGGTTTGGTTTGAGGACTATGTAACTGAGCATATGACAGCTATCATCGGAATGGTTATTGCAGCGTTAAAATGAAATGATCACGACTACTTACTATTAGTAATGAGGATTACTTATGAGGTGAGGGGTCGGCCGATGGCTCAAGTCTGTTTTTGTGAAAATATTGTGAAAACGGCACTTTACTCATGACTTTCGTGTCCGTTTATTTGTCAGGATAAGCATTAAAACGTTTACGCCTTAATTATTGCAAATTGTCTCGAATAAATTTTCAAACCTACAGACATCGCAGTTGTTTTCGAATGTATCAAGAAAAGGGAAAGAATTTTTAAAATGTAATTTTTTGCACTATTAATATTTTAATGACTATTATTTTATGCATATTATTTTAAGCTGTGTAAATCACTGTTTTCACTGTGGAGTTTGTATTGCTGCACGCAAGTAGTCCAGGAAGCAGACCTGGCAACCACCGATACTGGTACATTGTTTTCCTATGTTGAAATAATGTAATCTGGACTCGCCAAAAAGAAGACCGTAGAATGTAATCATTAATATTTCCAGATTATATGCTATCAGATAGAGTATATTACATTCACAGGACCAGGCCAACCTGTAGCCAATCAGAGCATTACGGTATTTACAGGAGCAGGCCAACCTGTAGCCAATCAGAGCATTACAGTATTTACAGGAGCAGGCCAACCTGTAGCCAGAGCATTACAGTATTCACAGGACCAGGCCATCCTGTAGCCAATCAGAGTATTGCAGTATTAGCAGGACCAGGCCAACCTGTAGCCAATCAGAGCATTACAGTATTCACAGGACCAGGCCAACCTGTAGCCAATCAGAGCATTACAGTATTCACAGGACCAAGCCAACCTGTAACCAATCAGAGCATTACAGTATTTACAGGAGCAGGCCAACCTGTAGCAAAATCAAGGCATTACAGTATTTACAGGAGCAGGCCATCCTGTAGCCAATCAGAGCATTACGGTATTCACAGGACCAGGCCAACCTGTAGCCAATCAGAGCATTACAGTATTCACAGGACCAGGCCATCCTGTAGCCAATCAGAGCATTACAGTATTAAGAGGACCAGGCCAACCTGTAGCCAATCAGAGCATTACAGTATTCACAGGACCAGGCCAACCTGTAGCCAATCAGAGCATTACAGTATTCACAGGACCAAGCCAACCTGTAACCAATCAGAGCATTACAGTATTTACAGGAGCAGGCCAACCTGTAGCAAAATCAAGGCATTACAGTATTTACAGGAGCAGGCCATCCTGTAGCCAATCAGAGCATTACGGTATTCACAGGACCAGGCCAACCTGTAGACAATCAGAGCATTACAGTATTTACAGGAGAAGGCCATCCTGTAGCAAAATCAAGGCATTACAGTATTTACAGGAGCAGGCCATCCTGTAGCCAAACAGACCATTACAGTATTCACAGGACCAGGCCATCCTGTAGCCAATCAGAGCATTGCAGTATTAACAGGACCAGGCCAACTTGTAGCCTATCAGAGCATTACGGTATTCACAGGACCAGGCCAACCTGTAGCCAATCAGAGCATTGCAGTATTAACAGGACCAGGCCAATCTGTAGCCAATCAGAGCATTACGGTATTCACAGGACCAAGCCAACCTGTAGCCAATCAGAACATTACAGTATTCACAGGCCCAGGCCAACCTGTAACCAATCAGAGCATTCGAATAAGCTACAGAATAAATGTGTGACTCATTTCTTTCTGAAACACATTTCATACTTCCAACTTGTTTTCTCAAACATCTGAGCTCTTGGTTTTTATTTTTTTTCAGCTGATTGTTGTTTTCTTTCTTATAGTGTTTAGTCTCCTCATTATGCTCAGTTCCATGCTTTGATGTCCACCAACAACTCAGACTAGGTTGCTTGGTTACTCCCTGTTCAAATAACCTAAACTGTAGATTGCTTCTAATGCTTGTGGGCTGGAACCTGCATTTCCCCTACCCATTACTTAATGATCTGCTAACAGTAGTGACAGACTGGCACCTTCTGTTACAGGGATGCCGCCGGGTTCCTGTCTCAGTATTGTGGCTACTCTGTATGAACGCCACTTGCAGTAGGAACCAGGTGTTTACACTGCCGGCGGTGTTCCTGAGGCTGATACATGATGAGCACAGAAAGTGCCTGTCTGCCAATACCAGAAAATAGAGAGAAGTTTATCTTATACAAGAACTTTAATGCGCCCTTATTTCTACTGTACTTGAGATTTTCAGATTATTTGCTTTACGAAACCTAGCATTTGTTGTCTATATATGGATTTGTCTTGCTCAAGGCAGATGCAGAAAGGGGCTTTATGCCCGAGATAACTGGTGCGGACCCCCCGCAACATTACACACTCCATAAAATGATCTGCTCCCTGTATCATTGCAGTTACTGTACATTGGATCTTTTAATTTATTTATTAGAACACACCCACGTCAACAAATCCATTCAGCGCTGGTAACTGCCATTGTAAATGAGGTGGGAGGTCTGATTGCAGAACATTTTTTTTTATTGGGCGGCAGAGGTTATGTCGCAGGGTCTGTCAGTGTCCAACGCTGGATTGTATGATGGCGTAGAGAAAAAATCGCACACAAAATAAGGCGTACCTCATACAAGATGCTTACTGACTCTTTCTCCAGGATGCCAATGAGAGGGAACATAGAGGGGAGTTAAAATCACTTTTCCCTTTTTAAAAGTTTTATCTAAACTTTTCTAAATGCTCATGATAAATGACAGCTGTGATCTGATTGGCTGGGCAACATCTCGGTTTCTGCTTATAAGAAGGTTTGATAAATCTCCCACAAAACAAAAAGTTCTTTGGTATGGAAAAAAAAGGGGGCTATTGGTTGAAACAGTAGTGGGTTAAATCGACCAGCGCTCCTGAAAGGGTGCCGCGCACACCACGAGCCCTGATACGCTGAGCAAGTCTAGAAGCAGGGCCGTAACTAGGGTGGAGCGACCTGCCCTGCGGTGCCGTGGCGCAGTGCACCGCAGGGCAGGGGGCGATGTTTGGGCTTGCCAATTTTCCTGTTTATTATCATTCGTCCTGGTAGCTTCCTCTTCTTTTATCCCCAGCATCTCCTGGCTTCCCCTATCTCTTCCCTGGCCCTTCCCCATGGGGCCGTGGACTTTTTTCAGGTGCACTATATTATGTCCCTATTTAAAAAACAGGGGGGGGGGCGCCAATGATCTCTCTGGCACAGGGCAGCAAAAAGTCTATTTACGGCTCTGTCTAGAAGTATCCAATAAACATAATAAATGCAATAAACATCCTGCAGCAGGTACGTTGTGGTATATATAAAGGCCCCCAGCCCAGGGTATCGCTTTCTCTCGTCCTGTTCCTGTTTTTTCCAGTCACCTCCAACCTCCTCAGTAGCTTCTGCTGCTACCTGGAAAAGTTTATGGGATCTAGTCACTAAGCAGTGTTAGGAGACAGACTGAAAAGTGATAAGGTGCCAGCCAATCAGCTCCTAACTGTCATCTCACAGGCTGTGTTTGAAAAATGACAGTTGGGAGCTGACTGGCTGGCACCTTATCACTTTTCACTCTGTCTCCTAACACTGCTTAGTAACTAGACCCCTATGACTTGTTGTTTCCAGCAGTTCCAGTAGTTTAATCAGATCCCTCTACTGTAATGTACAAGATGTTTCCCTCCCGTAAATACTCTGCTCTTTAATTAGCATCGTACGTCGTCTCTGGCATATGTCGTCTGTAATTAAATGGTTGCGGTAGAAGTGTGCTTGTAAATTGCATCGTACAATTAGGAGATTAAGGTTACAGAGAGCTCTCTGACATTTTGCATATGTTTTGTTCTTGCAGAAAGCAGAGAGAGAAGCAATACTCTGTGCGAAGTTTGTGTGGTAACAATGTAGCATAATGTGACAGGCACACGAATGCAGAGGAGCTCCCCGTCATGTCGGCTATTTTCTCTAGGCGGATATTGAATGATCATGAAGGCTGTCAGACCTCTGTGCATGGGATATTCTGACAGATGCGTCTAATTTGCATCATACTAGAGAGGACAGCCATGTTTGGGGTTGGGGGGGCGTTGCACTATGATAAATGGTTCAATGTGAATCACGTCAGGGCCTAAATGAGCGGTATGCTGGCCTATTCTCTCAGGAGTCTGCCCCTGAATTGCCCAATATGTATATATGTACAGTCAGGTGCATAAATATTGGGACATTGACAGAATTTTCATATTTTGGCCTCTATTCACCACCACAATGGCTTTGAAATGAAACAAACAAGATGTGCTTTAACTGCAGACTTTCAGAATTAATTTGAGGGTAATTACATCCAAATCAGGTGAACGGTGTAGGAATTACAACGGTTTCTGTATGTGCCTCACACTTTTTAAGGGGCTAAAAGTAATGGGACTATCAACTCAAAAGCTATTTCATGGACAGGTGTGGGCTATTCCCTCGTTATTTCATTATCAATTAAGCAGGTAAAAGGTCTGGAGTTGATTCTAGGTGTGACATTTGCATTTGGAATCAGTTGCTGTCGACTCTCAATATGAGATCCAAAGAGCTGTCACTATCAGTGAAGCAAGCCATCATTAGGCTGAAAAATCAAAACAAACCCATCAGAGAGAGCAAAAACATTAGGTGTGGCCAAATCAACTGTTTGGAACATTCTTAAAAAGAAAGAACTCACCGGAGAGCTCAGCAACACCAAAAGACCCGGAAGACCATGGAAAACAACTGTGGTGGATGACAGAAGAATTATTTCCCTGGTGAATAATAACCCCTTCACAACAGTTGGCCAAATCAAGAACACTTTGCAGGAGGTAGGTGTATATGTGTCAAAGTCAACAATCAAGAGAAGACTTCACAAGACTGAATATAGAGGGTTCACCACAAGATGTAAACCATTGGTGAGCCTCAAAAACAGGAAGACCAGATTAGAGTTTGCCAAACAACATCTAAAAATGCCATTACAGTTCTGGAACAACATCCTATGGACAGATGAGACAAAGATCAACTTGTACCAGAGTGATGGGAAGAGAAGAGTATGGAGAAGGAAAGGAACTGCTCATGATCCAAAACATACCACCTCATCAGTGAAGCATGGTGGTGGTAGTGTCATGGCGTGGGCATGTATGGCTGCCAATGGAACTGGTTCCCTTGTATTTATTGATGATGTGACTGCTGACAAAAGCAGCAGAATGAGTTCTGAAGTGTTTCGGGCAATATTATATGCTCATATTCAGTCAAATGCTTCAGAACTCATTGGACGGTGCTTCACCGTGCAGATGGACAATGACCCAAAGCATACTGCAAAAGCAACCAAAGAGTGTTTTAAGGCTAAAAAGTGGAATGTTATGCAATGGCCAAGTCAATCCCCTGACCTGAATCAGATTGAGCATGCATTTCACTTGATGAAGACAAAACTGAAGGGAAAATGCCCCAAGAACAAGCAGGAACTGAAGACATTTGCAGTAGAGGCCTGGCAGAGCATCACCAGGGATGAAACCCAGCGTCTGGTGATGTCTATGTGTTCCAGACTTCAGGCTGTAATTGCCTGCAAAGGATTTGCAACAAAGTATTACAAAGTGAAAGTTAGATTTAGGATTGTTTAGTTTGTCCCATTACTTTTGGCCCCTTAAAAAGTGGGAGGCACATATAGAAACCGTTGTAATTCCTACACCGTTCACCTGATTTGGTTGTAATTACCCTCAAATTAAATCTGAAAGTCTGCAGGTAAAACACATCTTGTTTGTCTCATTTCAAAGCCATTGTGGTGGTGAATAGAGGCCAAAATATGAAAATTCTGTCAATGTCCCAATATTTATGCACCTGACTGTGTGTGTGTGTGTGTGTATATATATATATATATATATATATATATATGTATATATATATATATACCTCCCAACATTTGAAATACCTAAATGGGGACAGAGTAATGGAAGTGGGTGTGGCCACACCGTATCAGGGGCTTGTCTGTCACAATGGACTTGGCCACTCCCATAGGGACTTGGATAGTGCATATGAAGCACAAGGTTCCCCCAGCCACCTCGGTTTTTATGAGCGGAGACGCGCACACTAACTTCCTACCAGTCAGGCATACCATGTTGACCCATGGGGCGGCGGTACACTCCCCTCAAATCGGGTACAGTTGGGTGGTTTGTAGTTTTCCACTGTGGTCCACAGCGGTATGAAAGAACAGATTAAGGGTTCTATTTACTAAGCCTTGAACTCATAAAGTGAACGGAGATAAAGTACCAGCCAACCAGCTCCTACCTGTCATTTTTCAAACACAGCTTGTGACATGGCAGTTAGGAGCTGATTGTCTAGTACTTTATCTTCATCCAAGGCTTAATAAACAGACCCCGTAGGCTCATTGTAAAACTCAAATGCGTCATTTTCTGTGCCCTGAAAGGAATGTTGATATACTGCCATCAGGAAAACCGTAAGCTGGGGTGTCCCATACTCTGTCCTCAAGGCACCCTCACCGTACAGGTTTTAAGGATATCCATGCTTAAAACAGATGGTTAAATCAAACTAACTGAAATGCTACTGAAGTCACCTGTGCTCATACATAGATATCCTTAAAGCCTGGAGTGTTAGGGTGCCTTGAGGACCGAGTTTGGGCAACCCTGCCATAGACAATTACACTGAGGCTCAGAAATGCCGCAGACGCCATACATAAATGTTCAACAAGTTGCTGTGAAATCCAACCTTAACGCCGCGGAAGTGACTGATGCCCGATGAGATGTACTAAAATAGGAAATAAGTTTAGTTCAGCAATAACGGTGATATTTCCTGACTGAAAACTCTGGCAGCACTGTGCAATCCCTAAACTACTGTCGCTGCAGTTCTACCCTCCCGAGGCCCCCTACCCTCTGCTCTTATGGCTTATTTTACGCATCACGGCACATGACGGGCCCCTCTTATGCTGAGACAAGCACAGTCGGGGCCCCGGGAGCGTAGAGCGGGAGTGCTGGGCTTCCCTCAGCCCATGATAATTATTTGACAGTAAGGGGTATATTTACTAAAATGTGGGTCTTTGGAAGTGGAGATATTGCCCATAGCAACCAATCAGATTCTACTTAACATTGATCAAGCCCCTTCTAGGGGTATACAATCGGGAAGCCGGCTGCCTTAATACCGGCAGCCGGCTTCCCGACGCTCATATCCCGGCGAGGGATGAAATGCCAGGCGTCTAGATGTAGACGCCTGACATTTCCCCGACGCCGGGAGACAGGTGCCCGGCATCCCGATCTAAGGGATGCCGGGCGCCACGAGCGGACAGCCGCGGGGGGGAGGGTTAGGTTTAGGGCACCCGGGGGGACTTAGGGTAAGGCACCCCCTCGGGAGGGTTAGGGTTAGGCTAGGGGGAGGGAGGTTTAGGGTTAGGCACCCCCAGGGGAGACTTAGGGTTAGGCACCCCCCCCCGGGGCACTTAGGTTTAGGCAACGGGGAAGGGGGGGGTTAGGGTTAGGCACCTAGAGGGGGGATTAGGGTTAGGCACTTGGGGGGGAGGTTAGGGTTAGGCACCCCTAAGGAGGGTTAGGGAGTTAGGTTAGTTAGTACTTACCTATCCACGATCGGGATTTTCAGCGCTGTCGGGCTTCCGCTGCCGGGAAGTCTGCTGTTGTCGGGCAGGCGCTGCCAGGATTCAAACCGCCGGCCGTGCGGCCGACGGTATTTCATACTGATTCCCTTCTAGGAGTTAATAGCTAACATCTGATTGGTTACTATGGGCAACATCACTTAATACTAGACCCCTAAGAGTGATACTGATAATGTCAGTTTGCTGTACCATGAGCTCTAATGTATTCAGTCACTGAGTTTATCTAGAGCAGCAAAATACACGAATACACGGCGCATAATAGCAATTCTGTTCTCCTGCATCTGTGCGTGTGGAAGCGCAATGCCACGTGACCGCGCTCGTGCCGCTTTATAATGCTCAGCATCAATGCTCATTATTCAGCCTGGCATCAGGGCATATAATTGGGCCTGGCAGGAGTAAGAGGCTGCCCTGTGTCTGACAGGAAGCCATGCTTCATTCAGAGCAACCCTAGTTTCCTATCTCAGACAGTTCCCATTGGATCAGAGTCTTTAATGTGTTTGTTGAGCAGGTGCCACCAAACACTACATAACTGTGTCTGACCCAAGAAATGGGGCCTCTGGCCAAATACTGGAATAAGTAATAAATTCACCCATGGTGTGTAATAGACCTTGTGTGTCTCTGACTTCCTTCCCCAGGGTGAGACGACCAACATTTACGTGAAGTGCCATAATCAAGGCCTGTTCTTTCTTTTCATTGAAGGCCTTTGTCCTCCATGTCCTGTGGAAGGAAGAGGACCCAAGGCCTGCCATGAGTCCTTCTGTTTCATCCATCCTTCACCTTTAATTAACTTCAGCTCCTGCATTCTAACTGGCTCTGTACAATCTTTATATCCTCATTGTTAGTGAAATAAATAGAAGGGCTGAGAAAAGACACTGGGTCTCATTCAGACCCGATGTGCTCACAACCGGGTCAGTGGGTAGCCCAGCGCATGCACAGCGGCCGCACTGCGCGTGCGCAAGCCCCGGAGCGAGAGATAAACTGTGTCACTCCGGAGCTCGCTACCAAAGGGGCGGCTGTCGATGTTGATCGACAGCTCGCCCTGTTTGATAAGCAGGCGGGGGGGCGGGGGGGGGGTGGTTTCCAAAACTGAGGCGTTTTTTGTGGGTGGCCGCACCGTGATGTCAGTGGGGAACTTCCTGCACAATCAGAGCAGGACGCTCCCTGGGGCTTACGAGTGCACAGACCCAACCTTAGGGTCTGGTCGTAAGCCCCGATGGTCGCGATGGTGATCACCATCGCGACCATCAACCTGATCAGTCGTTAAGCTGTGGGTGGTAACCCACAGCTTAACGATCGACAAGGAGGCGGCCGTTCAGGATGCAAGCGGCCGCCCTGATTCTGTGCCACCGCTTGCACCTAACGACCGCCTTTGAATGAGGTCCACAGATCCTACAGGTTCAACCATCGGAAATTCCAATTATACCGACCGACAAGGAAAACCCCCCAGTGTGACAGTGGACACATTGGCCTAACAAGTGGCCACAGCCAATCAGCTCCCAACTGTCATTTTTCAAACAGATGACAGAAGGGAGCTGATTGGCTGGAGCACCGTTATCGTATGCAACGAGTTTTATCACTCGTTGTGAGTGATAAAACTCGTTGATAAATGAGGCCCTAGGTATTCCTATCCCCATATTCCATGGATCAGTCACCCCATTAAGCCCTCTTTCATTATAGCTTCATGTCTGTTGCATGATATAAAGGTTCCAGCCCATGTTATGGTCAGTTCTGGATTCCAGCGGCTGTGACACTGTAACGTAGCATTTCATACGCAGATACACCCGCAGCTGCACACAGTATATAGGCACGCCGCCTATCATATTAATCAGGATAAGCTGCATGTGCGTCCAATTCACATCGCTTTGCGAATAAGTCACACTGTAAGGAAAAAAAGTTGCGCGAAAATACACTCGGCGCTACCGATTCATGCCACGACATGGCGCGAATAGAAGGACTGTTTAACACGCAAGCAGGCTGGATGTATGTGGACACATCTGTACCCAGGTTTTCTAACCGCTTTTTATTTATTTCATCCTTCTTTTCCCTTTATTAGTGAATATGGCATCGTGGTACCCTTTCTAGGTCCCGTATGTCCTTCATACAGCGATGTGCCCAAGATTGTTGTACCCAGATGTGGCATAATGAGTTACCTGTACTGTGCAATGAGAATACTGTGTTTGCATCATGTACATATATTCCAAATCGGGACTCCTTCCTATAGGAAGGAGGAGGGGTTTGAGAACGTACAGTGTTTGTTTTTGTTTTTTTGAGGGGGCGTGACCATGTACCCCTTCTGTACCTGGGGCGGACGCAGTTCTCAGCACCCCTGCCTGAGACCCCCCTGCCCAACGGAGGAAGGGAAGCAGAGATTAGAGGGAGATAGAGGGTGAGGAACAGAGATGAGAGACAGAGGGGGGATTGAAAAAAAGACACAGGGGGGCATAAGGCTGGAGGGACACAGGGGGAGGGGGTTTGAGGCTCTGGATAACATTGAGGGCTGGAGCTGGAGAGACAAAGATGGGATGAGGCTAAATGTTGGTCACACCAGCTAACGACCCTGCGAATGATGGTCCAAAAATACTAATATTATTATAAGTGTTTTTTCATTTTTAATTGTAGATTTCCTGTTGATTGCCAGCGGCCACTGTACTAGGGGCCTGATTCAGACCCGCTCGCAAGCGGGTCGATGGCTGGGCAGTGTGCACGGGCGAGCCCCGGAGCGAGCAAGAAATCACTTGCTTCGGAGCTCGCATCCAAAAGGGGCGGCTGTCGATGTTGATCGACAGCTCGCCCCGTTTGGTAGACGTGTCGGGGGAGGGGGGGGGGGGGTGGCTGGCCAAACATAGGGCGTTCCCGAAGGAATGCCTGCCGTTTGGGGGCGGCACCACTGACATCACGAGTGATGTCAGTGGTGAGCATCCGGCTCTATTAGAGCTGGAAGCTCGCTGGGGCTTGCGACGGACGAGACCCTACCACAAGGGTCTCGTTGCGAGCCCGATGGTTGCGACCATCATCTGGCCGCTCGCTAAAGCTGTGGGTGGTCACCCACAGCTTAGCGAGCGGCCAGGAGGCCGAACAAAAAAAAAATGCGGCCGCCCTGATTCAGAGCGAGCGCTCGTTTTTTGCGAGCAGCTCTGAATCAGGCCCTAGGTCATCTTTGACATTGGATTCGTCTGCATGTGAAGTGATACGCCTTCATATTAATGTTCTGTGATGATCAGACAGTTTGGCCGATGATTTGTGCGATGTCTCAGAAACCTGTAAAGATTCCGGCAGCGAAAACGCACAAATCATTGTATAATCATCAACACCGCTGACATCTCCCGGGGACAGGTCAAGGTTTTCCAGACGCTGCCTATAAATATTCCCATTTATTCTAATACTGAACAACCGTACAGTATCTTCTTCTATATGTGATTGCAGTTTATTCATATTTTATGGCCTTTATACATTAGATTTATTTTAAAGAGGAGTGATTTTAACTAGAGCAAAATTACATTTTGTAGTGTACGGATTGGGACGGCGCGGTTTCGAACTGAAAATTTGTGACGTTCATATGATCAGAAGTTTGTTCAGTTTATAAAATGTATAGGCCATATCCCAATTTTATTAATTTGGTGAGTTGTGGGTTAAAATTTTATAGACAAAAATAGGGACTGTCCTGGATACACCAGGACACATGAGTCATTAGGGGTATTACAGTTCTGTGTCCCCTTTATGACTATAGGGCAGGGGTCAGGGAACTTTGATACCTTTTACCCCAAAATTATATTTAGATACGCCGACGTTACCCCTTTGATTTGAAAGGAAGGAAATCATATAGTAGTGCCCCAATATAATGCCCCTGTAGTAGTGCCCCATATAATGCCCCTGTAGTAGTGTCCCCATATAATGCCCCTGTAGTAGTGCCCCCATATAATGCCCCTGTAGTAGTGCCCCCACATAATGCCCTTGTAGTAGTGCCCCCATAGTTATGCCCCTGTAGTAGTGCCCCCATATAGCGCCTCTGTAGTGGTGCCCCCATATAATGCCCCTGCAGTAGTGCCCCCATATAATGCCCCTGTAGTAGTGCCCCCATATAGCGCCCCTGTAGTAGTGCCCCCATATAGCGCCCCTGCAGTAGTGCTCCCATATAATGCCCCTGTAGTAGTGCCCCCATATAGCGCCCCAGTAGTAGTGCCCCCATATAGCGCCCCTGTAGTAGTGCCCCCATATAATGCCCCTGTAGTGCCACTTGTACAAAAAAAACCCACTTACCTTAATCCCCGCTCCTGCATCTGCCGCCGTCCTGTCCGCCCGGCTGCTCCTCGGAACTATGGGAGAGACGTCATGAAGGTGCGCATGGAGAGAGGTGGAAGATGTAGTTAAGAAGATAACGCCAGCCTCCGGCTAACGCGGCGCTGCAGGAAAGGAGCCGGGCGCCCGCTGGTAATAGCATCTCAGAATGATTCATATGCATGCCCGGCTGTCCGTCCATTACCCCCTGGAATTTAATTTTTACCCCATGAGGGGTAATTTGCCCCTGTTCCCCTACCACTGCTTTAGGGCAAATGTGTTATCAATTTGTGGTGAATCTAGCGCATTTGACAATTATCCACTGATAATACATCTGCCCCTTAGGGCTCTATTTAACAAGCATTGGTAACCCCATTATCCATAGTTTTCGGCAGAAAATTGGGTTACCAATGCTTGCTGTCATCACAGGGGTTACCATAGAAAAACCGTTGATTTCTCATGTGGCGCCTTTGTTTTCTGTGATGGCTGTGTCCCCCATAGCCATTTATAGTATACTTACTGACATTCCACAGGGAAGGAGCTGCCAGGTCGGTGCAGCAGGGGGCGTAGGGGCAGCTTAAGTGAGCGGTGCGGGGGCGCTCCAGCGCACTTGCGTCAATGCGGCCCCGCCATCCGCTTCTTTACAATGCCGATATTACGCCATTGTAAAGCAGGGGCCTGGGCTACGATGATGCGGTTCAGAGCGAACAGCGTCATCACTACCCCCGGACCACCCAATTTTGCTTGCTAAGTGGGTGCAGGGAGGGCATAGGGGGCTGCCAGGAGACTTTCCTACTCTTGCGGGGGGGGGGGCCTGGAGCACTACCCGATTTTCGGGAACTTCCGACAGTCCCGGGAGAATAGGCAAGTACATACATCTGTAATGTTTAGCGAGACTGCGAAACCATCGGTAACATGGAGTACCATCGCAGCCTCACGCACACTTGCACAAGCCCTGACCTTACTCAGAAATTGCTAACAACCGCCCACGCTATGAGACCTCAGGCTGCATACGGCATCGCAGTGGATAATTTATGCATGCCCCTGCAACGGTGTGGAAACGCACTGGAGCGCCTGTGTTTGCCCGACCACCCCCCCTCTTCACCGCCCACAAACGGCACCTCCTGTCGATTTTTATTGCTAGGGAGACGCTCCACTTGCAGCGGTACAAATCCATTGTGAAACTCGCACCATTATGGTCATAATTGCCGACTTTGCAGAACTCCTCCCCAGGAGCAGCCGGAGAGGAGGTTCTGCAAACATATTGGGGGGGCGGGGCCGGACTGCAGACATCCCACCACAGGAAAAGACTGCGATTCCCTTGTCCGCGAGGAAGGGGCAAGGCTAAACGGCGCGATTCACATTATTTTAGCCCCGCCCCTCCCGACGGACCCATGTATTCCTAGTAAATCTCCTCATCCTGCCTACTTCGCTAGGAAGTGGGCAGGATGTGGGAAATCTGCCTACACTTTTGGGGGGTGCGTGGGGCTACCCGAAAAATCAAGAGCCTCCCTCGACTTCCGGGAGTGTAGGCAAGTATGACTATGGTAGGCGCAATTGCCGAACATGGCGTCCTGTGCGAGCGGATGTGCGTCTTTAGATGCAGCCGCTGTCAGCAACACCCCCGCGTCTGGCTAGCCACTCCCCTATTACCTCCCAGAAACGCTCACTGAAATCCCCGGCTCTTGCATCCTAATTCTCTCTGCTTTTCCCTTCCATGCGCTGTGTGACTCGGATGTGTGCGCATTGCGACTCGGACGCGTGAGCTTGCAGTATCGGTCAACTGCGCCCGGCATCAGCACTGCGTCCACCTCTAAATCAGACTTCTGTATCACAAGGAGAGGCTGCGATACAAGTACCAGTATAACTAGTGGGCTCTCAAGACCCACTATTTCATCAAAGCCTTCCAGCTCTCATCTTACCTTGCTGCTACATACTCCTCTCTCCCTGCCTACCCCATCTGTGTCATCCCTGTTTGTCTGTCCCTCCCCCTTAGAATGTAAGCTCCTATGAGCAGGGCCCTCTACCCTCTTGTGCATCTCCTTACTATACCTTCATCTACTTCTTACTCTCTACCAGGGCACCTAACACTTGGTTGCTTTGCATTGTTGCTTATCTGGGTGTTATGGTCGTGAATGTAGCAATGTATATTATCCATGTCCTGTATTGTATTGTACTGTACTGTAAGTCACTGTAAATCAATCTATTTGTTTATGTACTTTGTAAGGCGCTGCGGAAAACTTGTGGTGCCATATAAATAAATGATAATAATAATAATAACTGCGGATAGTAATAAACAGAGCCTATAGACAGGGAAATCTTCCCGGACCCTCCTTCCTGGATTATAGCCTGTACTGAACCTATAACGGCAATCACTGTAATGTTACCGACGTGCAATGTAAGCTCCAGCGCTATGTACAGCTGTGTGTGACTTGTATGTATAAGGAATATTGCACTCTGTAGATTTGTGTTTATACAGTTGTGCGACTGGTTGCCAAGAAATCGTGTTCAGTTCCAAGAATGTCTTCCGCACGTTCTGGCTCCGATGATGGATTAACATGTGAGGACAGCCTCCAGTGCGCTATTGTAACTGTGTTAGGAGGGCCATCGGCGCACACGCCCTCTGTCATTTCAGACGGGCGCAGTACTGGCGTTCCTTTCTCAGTAATCCCAGCGTTAAAAGTATAATTTCCATGGATATTTTATGGTTGTCATACTGTTGCTTAAATTTTCTGTGTAAAAAGTTATTAAATCTTTAAATAGATAAAAAATAAATAATAAAAAAAGATTGTTGTTTATTTCCTGTTTCTACCTTTTTTTTAGCCTTGATCTGAATGATGTGTTTTAGAAAGTTGCTCCTGTTATTGTTTTATATCTCTGTCATCTAATAGACATGTAAGGCATCCCAGGCACATAATACAGGCCCTCCGGCTCCATATAACCCAGGGAACTAAAATGTAGTTAATAAAAGCCCTAAAGTAGGAGGATGGAGACTGATACAAGACCCTCGAGCTTGTGCGTAGCTATATTGGGTGCAGGGGGTGCCATTTCTATGGTGCCCAGGGGATTAGGGGCTCCTGGACTCAGATCATACAGTTGTAGACCAAGGGGTTGATTCAGACCCGGACGCTAAGCTGTGCTCCCTCGCAGCCAGAAGGGTCCGGGTATGCAGATTCCGCAATCGCACTGTCTGGTGTAAGGACGCTCTCTATATCTTAGAGAGCGATGGCAGAGCGAACGCACACCGGTGTAAAGGCGCCCACTTTTCTTTCTTAACACACGTCATCTCCAGGAAGTGTATGATTAATCAGAACCATCGAGAGCCATCGGAGCAGCACGCAGCCCTTGAGGTCGACCCTACCCCACCGCAAGCACTGCGATCACAGCAGGCTGAAATACAACTGAGTGACGTGTACAATGACGCTTCTTTGCTAATTATTCACACCCATAAACCGCCATTTTGACGCCCAGACACTCCTGCGTTCGCAGCACCACTCCCCCGTTCACAAGCACCTTCCCCTGTTACCACCCACAAACGGCGCTGTCACTCATACTAGTGTCCAGTCTGTGTACTACATGCGCACGAATCCCTGACGCAGTGACTGGTTCGCACATGCGTATTTTGACGCATACGCATGCGCAGCCGGTCGGCAATTGCCCATAGCGTGCGTCCGCGGCTTAGCGTCCGGGTCTGAATCAGGCCCCAAGTTCCCTAAATTGCCCGCTAAGCGATTGGGTGTGACCCATTGCCCAGCCTGAATGGGTGACATTCCAATTTCAGTGAGTGGTGTGTTTAGTGGATGTTACAATGGTAAGGGGGCACTGTAGTGTGACATAATCTTAACTGGGCACCTTAATGTAGAATATTCTGAACTGCTGGGCACTGTAATGTCACATTATATGAACTTGGTCACTGTAATGTGATATAATATGAATGGGGGGCCCTATAGTATGGCATAATATGAACTGGGGGGGGCACTACAGTATGGCATAATATGAACCGGGGGATACTTATGTGGCATAATATGAATGAATGGCACTACAATGTGGCATAAAATGAACTGGGGGACACGGCAATATTGTGGCATAATGTGGACTGGGGTTGCTACAATGGGGCATAAAATGTACTGGGTACACTATAGCATAATGTGAATTGGGGGCACTGTGTGGCATAATGTGTACTGACAGCAGTACACATTATGCCACACAGGGCTGTATTAAGGCTTGTGGGGACCCCAGGGCAACTAAATTGCAGGGGCCCCTTCAAGCCACATGGACCTTCCCTCCTTCCCCCTAAACCTTCTGCCCTCCCACCCCCAAAGCCCCCGCCTCTGACTTACCTGAGTGACGGTGTGACCTCCTCCCGGCAGAGCTGCTCCCTGGTCCTCTCATTGGCGTCGCGGACGTAATGTGTCACGTGACGCCGGTGCGAAGACTCGGGAGCCGCTCTGCGCTGTTTGCAGCGGCACTGACTGTGCCGCTGCATACATTAATAGCGAATTGCGGCAGTGAGTCTCAATCCGGGAACAGGTGTCACTAGACACCTGTTCTCGGCAGGGTCACACTGACCCTGTGTGGGGGCCCAGGGACGATCGCCCCTGTCGCCCCCCCCCATTTAATCCTGCCCTGATGCCACATATAATGTGTACTGGGGGCCCTTTCAAAATGTTGCCATTGGGTCCACAAAGATCTTGCAACGCCTTTGCCCTCAAGAATCCATTCTGCTGCGCTCAGGTAGTGTGCACCTCCATGAGTTACCGATTGGTGGAGGATCCTTCTCACTCCACGCAATGATCGTTCAGCGCAGAAATGTGTTTGAATTATGGGCCTGATTCAGAGCCGTTCGCTATTTGTGGTCGTTCGTTTAAAAACAAGGGGTGGCTATTCAAATGATCCGTACGCACATTGCAGTCTGTTCACACCTCTAAGTCTGAACGAGCGAGCAAAACATACGCTCGTTTATTTGTTAAAAACGCCCCCTGGCCGCTCGCACCATACGTCATGTCCGCTATTTATTAGATTAATCGAGTACATCGACCAGCGTATGAACTGCTCGCTATTCTTGTGGTTGGTGTTTGCTACCACAAATTTGCGAGCAGTTCTGGCTATAAAATAACCCAGTGACGTGGTCAATGACGCTGCTGTTTTAAATATACACACCCATAAAACGCCCGTTTTGACCTTTAAGCACGCCTGCGTTCGGATCTCCACTCCCCATTTTCAAGCACCTTCCCCTGTTACCACCCACATACGCCTCATTCTGTCACTCAAAATAGCAGGCCCTCGCTATATTGCGTACCAACGATTTTCGGCCGCACTGACTGGTTCGCGCATGCGTACTAAAAACCGTACGCATGCGCAGATGTGCAAACATCGCTCGGAACGAGCGTACTGCCGCTAACGAGCGGCTCTGAATGAGGGCCTATGTCCTTTACTTTTTCCCTGTTGCTGTAAATGTTTTTTTTTTTTTTTTTACATTGTTGCACATCCTTGTCCTCTTCTGAGTCGAGCGGAACTTGCATGGATCTGTCTTTTTGTGAAATGGGTTGGCGACAACGCATTTATACGGAGCCGCCCTGACTTGTGGGTGCGCCATGGGCGTGTATCTAAAGCTCTGTGCGATTTGTGCGTACAAAGAAGGGATGTCTGTGTATGACGGATCTCTTGGAGCTAGCATGGGGCTGGTGCAAGTGCAAATACTCATGATGACAATGGCGGTGGCTGGCGTAACAATCATTGGGCGGGCGGCTTTCCACTTGCAGACGCCCGGACCCCTACATTAGCTGAACGGAATCTCGCTTTAGCATGTAGTAGTACATCCGGATACTGCGTCTGCCCACAAATACAACCACTTTGCGATCAGAATCAGGCCCTTGGGGGGGTATATTTACTAAAGTGAGGGTTTCCGAAAAGCAGAGATGTTGCCCATAGCAACCAATCAGATTCTAGCTATAGTTTTCTAAAAGGTGCTAGAAAGCTAGATAAATGATAAGTAGCATAGGCAAATGCAGGGGGGGGTTTACAGTTGCCTGGAACGGGGCCCACACCATGATAATCACAATAGAAATAACGTATAATACTGAAGTTGCCCGTTTTTAAGATCCCCTCAGTGTCAAAAATGAAATAATTAGCACTATCTGTTGATCTTTTAAAATATGTCAGCCAGTAATGAATATACTTGTGCACCAACTAGGAGATCTGGAAAACATGCACTATTAGGGGTGCAGAGATATAGACAGGATCATTTATTAATAATGTATAAAATTACACTATCCAGTACATAAGGCGACCAATCTGCACATCTATGTTCAGGGTAGTGCAAGGTTCTTTTTCTGCCCCAAAAAGTGGAATGTTATGCAATGGCCAAGTCAATCCCCTGACCTGAATCTGATTGAGCATGCATTTCACTTGATGAAGACAAACTGAAGGGAAAATGCCCCAAGAACAAGCTGGAACTGAAGACATTTGCAGTAGAGGCCTGGCAGAGCATCACCAGGGATGAAACCCAGCGTCTGGTGATGTCTATGCGTTCCAGACTTCAGGCTGTAATTGCCTGCAAAGGATTTGCAACAAAGTATTAAAAAGTGAAAGTTAGATTTAGGATTGTTTAGTTTGTCCCATTACTTTTGGCCACTTAAAAAGTGGGAGGCACATATAGAAACCGTTGTAATTCCTACACCGTTCACCTGATTTGGATGTAATTACCCTCAAATTAAGTCTGCAGTTAAAGCACATTTTGTTTGTTTCATATCAAAGCCATTGTGGTGGTGAATAGAGGCCAAAATATGAAAATTCTGTCAATGTCCCAATATTTATGCACCTGACTGTGTATATATATATATATATATATATATATATATATATATATATATATATATATATATAGATCCTGAAAAGGACCCCACTGTTTGCTAGCATGCATGCGTAACTAGTGTGGATGCAAGGCGTGTGGCTGCTATGGTGCCCGGGCTGTCTCTGTGGCCCATCGCTCCCCCTGCACCTAGTCACGCACACAAGGCTGGCCGGTCCAGTCAGGGCTGTCGAGGGGGGCTCGGGTGTCAGCGATGTGGATTTGGTACCGGCCCGCCAGCTGATTACAGATGGCGCACTGGAAGGCAGTCGTAGATAGACAGCGCTGCCGGTCGTGAGGCAATCGAAGCTCGCGGACTGGCAGCCAAACAACAGTGGCAGCTCCTGATTGGCTGCCGGTCCGTGAGCTCCAAGTGGCTCGCGACTGGCACCAGATTCAAATTGGCCCTTTTAAAAACTTGCTTTGTGGCTCACAAAGTTCTAGTTACGCTCTTGCATGCAAACACAGAGGCTCCGGATTTAATACAAACTTGCATGAGTCATCAAGTTTGCTCAGGCTGAGGTGAAAAGTAGCTTTCTCACAGGTTTTTGGCAGACTGCCAATTTCCACTTGCGCCAGTGTAATTTAAGGGATTGTGTGACAGTGTGTGGCCCTGGCGATGTTCAAACCTAGGCAAAAACCTAATTCTGGACAAACTACACCACCATGCAAAATGTGGTGGAGCTAGATCCAAGACTCTGCATAAAGGACAAACAGACAGACAAGCTTTCTCGCTTATTATATAGATATACCCATAGACTGAGTTTGTATGTTTTTCTTCAAAAGTGTTTTTATTGAAGTAATGGTCATATAAATAATATATGTCTAAGTAAGTATAGGACTTTACAGGCAGTGATACCAAGGCATATTGTGATTATATTATGTAGTTTATCAGATGTTTTTTTATTTTTAACTAGCTGTCTCCAGATGCAGATTTTAGCCATTTCTGTATATTTTCCTGTACATCCTGTTCCCACAGTCATCTCTCCATGGGGTCTATTTACTAAGCAGTGTTAGGAGACAGAGTGAAAAGTGATAAGGTGCCAGCCAATCAGCTCCCAACTGTCATCTCACAGGCTGTGTTTGAAAAATGACAGTTGGGAGCTGATTGGCTGGCACCTTATCACTTTCTTATCACTTTTCACTCTGTCTCCTAACACTGCTTAGTAAATAGATCCCCATATACTGTATACCTGGGCGCAGTAGTCCTTGTTTCCGTTAAACCTGACCTATATTATTTTGTATTTTGCAGTGTTTTGGACGATGAGAGCAGCAGTCTGCGCCAACAGAAACTAGACAGACAGGTGAGTTACTGACAGTGACAAATATTTTATAAACCATGCCCTGTACAAAACCCATTTTATTTTATCCCTTCCCCACTTATGCTAAATTACCCATGGGGGCTATCCTCCCACCCCTACCCTCCAGAAACACAACATCGATGTTGGTTGAGCTAGATCGATTTCAAATTTATTAAAATCGACCTTTAGTATATTTACCACCCAGCGTTGTATCCAGAATTTTTACTTTGATTGGCAGCAGGATGAGGCATCCGGGGCTGAGGAAAGGGGGGTGGACCGAACTATATTGAAGCAGCCCATTGTGGCCCCCCAAATTTGGCATCTCGCTGTTTGGCGTGTGCCGGGTAGTAGAGGGGTAGGATGTGAGGCTGTAATGCTTGCCTCCATGGCAGAGTGGTCCTGGGACAAGGTAGAGGGGGTGGCAGGCATCCTCCTTGCGGCAGGGGCAGCTCCAAGCAGTGATCTGCACGATAACGTGGCCAATCAGTTGCGTTGGGTCCATTGCCAGGCGGAAGGGTTATTGTGCCAGGCATACCACCCAAGAACTATAGCGTGGGGAGAGCACGACCTCAGTTATTTTGACTTAAGCATCTGTACTCAAGCATGGATATCCTTAAAACCTGGATTGCTAGTGTGCCTTGAATACAGAGGCTGGGGATCCATAGGGGATCTTGAGAATGTTTAAGTCAGGGCGCCCCTCACCAATATTCCCAGCCAACAGGAGACTGTTGGAGAATTCCCTGGTTGAGTATATTGTTTCGTACAGAGCGTATTTCTCCTATGGATAACACAGATTATTCTTCTGTCGTCACCAGCGCGCGCTCTTAGAGCAGAAGCAGAAGAAGAAGCGCCAGGAGCCTCTCATGGTTCAGTCTAACGTGGACGGGCGCACCCGGACTCGCAGGATGAAACAGTCCGAGGAGCAGGCGCCCCTGGTGGAATCCTATCACAGCAGTAATAGCAGCACAATATATCACGGTAAGTTACCCAGGATGATAGGGCGCTCTGGGAGCAAACGGGCAAATTATTACTACCGATTGTGGGGCTTCTGTCATGGCTGAAATGTATACATGTCGCAGCACAAAAGGACTGTAGGGAACCTATGTGATTGTGCGACTGGGTCTCGCTGACGTCTTCCAGCTGTCACATAAGAGAGCGGCAGTAACAGTGCTCTAACGGCCATTATACATTGTGTAGTATGAACAAGACCCTTTCTGATTTTATAATTAAACATATTGAACTGATTTTGCCAGGAATTGAATATATATCATGTTTCCCATATAAAAGTCATCTCTTGTGACACTGGCAGGTACATGCAGAGAAGTTTCCAAAACATGTCACAAGTTACATTATTCGCTATGATTACCTGTGTGACAGACGTTATTTTCTATCAGATCATTTGATTGAAGCTGCTTCCTCTTACACACTTCATTACACTGTTGCGGTTGCAGAAACGGACTTCGCCTATGTATGAAAGTATTTACCCCACGGGGGGCAGACCTAGTGATGCATAGTCCACTTCTGATATCCTATATACATTTGTGTATGGTGCCAGCGGCACATTCATATTAAGCAACGTTAAAGATTAATTCCACCTTTTACCCATTACTAAGCTTCTGTTGGTCCCGTCCCTAGGGGGCACCTTCATCTGCACTGTTGGCGTTCCTAGTAAAACAGGGTATAGGTCAGTGGACCTCAATCAGAGTCGGCCGTAAGCGGCCGCTCGGTCGTACGCATCCGATGTTTCCAAACCACGCATGCGTATGGTTAGTTGTGCGCATGTGCGTACGAGACCTTGCGATCCAAAATGTGTATAGAAAAAGAAGCGCTTGGAATGGAAAAAAACTTTGACATAAGTATTGTGATTAATTGAATTGTATAAGTGTGTTTATAATGCTTGGAGTCCTGGTATGTGGGACGCAACCAAAAGAACAATAAGGTGAAAAGAATATGTTATGAGAAGCAATAAATTGTGAAGGTAGAATTAAATAATGAAATGTAATAAATGAACAAAATCAAAAACAAATAAATTGTAAATAAAATAAATGAAATCAAATTGAATCAGCAGTACACATGAATTGTTTATAGCTCTTTAAACGGGATTGTAGGTGCCCGCTGCGAGTGTGCAATGCTGCGGGTGGCTGTCCCTGTCTTCCCCTAATCCTTGGGGGATGTTGGGTGTTTGCGATCCAAAATGCTGTCGATCGTACGGCTTACGAGCAGGAAGTGGCTTCCGGGAGTTGATTGACATGAAAGGCCGTTTGTGGGTGGTGACGGGGGTGGTGGTCTAAAAACGCAGGCGTTCCTCTCCGTTTTCAGGGCGTTTCAGGGGCGTACATAAATTTACTGCTACGACCGACATAGAAGGCCGGAAGTAGTAAAACGTCACTCTGCGAGCAGGTTCGGAGCCTGGCTGATCGTACAGCTTGAGGTTGGGTACGTGCTCTCTCAAGCCCCAGAGTACAATCGATACTATCGAATGTGGCTGATGTTAGGTGTGATGTTTCTATTTCGTGCCACACAATGCAAGCAGCTAATAATCGATTGATGAAGCTAATAACACTGCTAATTGGCTTGTAATTGATTCAGCTGCGTTTGCATTAGCGAATTAAAGAATAAATATATTTCATGGGGATGGCTTATTCTATGTGTCTTTTTTATTTTATTTTTGTGGACATCAACACAACACAAGCGGCCGCAACCATCAGAAGAAAATTAACATACAGCGACAGACAACGACTGACAACGATCGACTCGATCGCTAGCTGCTATCACTCGCTAGCTAGAGGAGGTGCATTGTCCATGTATGGGCGTCACTTTGGTTGCGACCGCCCGGCCGTGCGATTGTTTTTTTTTCTGATTCTCGATCATTAGGCGTACGACCGAGCGGCCGCTTACGACCGACTCTGAATGAGGTCCAGTTTCCTAGAAGGCCGCAGCAGAAAAATGATGGCACCACCTCTGACAGCCTCAGAGCTTCATGATGATGTTCACAGTCCCCGATTTCTCGCTGGCTCCTGGGGCTCTGAAAGGAAGGGGCCTAAGCAGCTGGAAGCAGGCGATGACGCCTCCAGAGGGAAAGCCAACAGAAGCTCTTGTGTGTGTGATTGCGGGTTCAGAGAGTTTATCCATTGAGCCAAAACAACACAAGGAGCCGGCACAGAGATGGAAGCTCTAGTCTGTATGAAGGCTTTCAGTCTGCGCTCTTACCCACTGAGACACGGATAAGGTCATACGTGTCAGAAACCGGTGCCATCCTCTCTATATCCCAGGCAGTGCCGTGGAGGTTCTTCCATGCGCGGTTTTGTCTCCTTTCCCTGCCGTGACATCTGCACCTCCTCAGTCCGTGTATTTAGTGGCACTGATTAGGATAATTCATTACCATTGTTCAGCCATCTTATCTAAATATGTCACATTGTTACTCAGGGCCCGGTCAGGCGGGAGGCGCAGAGCATCAATCACTGTCTTCGGAAACATGAGTAATGCTTGTCCTTGTGTCACAATCACTTGGGGGGCATGGGGGGAGACCGTGGTAAATTGGTTTTAAATGATACATTGTTCTCTCTTTGAACTACACAATAATAGACAATCCATTATTCTGAAGTATCTGTGTAGTCCCAGCAATTAGGGGGGTGCTTACAAAATCCTGTGCATTTTATAAAGCTTCATTTTCTACAATATTGTGTCTCCCTAGTTCCGGTACTCAGTACCTTTGTGTATTATCACAATCTTATGTCTCCCTAGTCCCAGTATTAAGTACCTTTGTGTATTATCACAATCTTATGTCTCCCTAGTTCCGGTACTCAGTACCTTTGTGTATTATCACAATCTTATGTCTCCCTATTCCCCGTACTCAGTACCTTTGTCTATTATCACAGTCTTATGTCTCCCTAGTTCCCGTACTCAGTACCTTAATGTACCATCACCCCAGTAGCAGTGACCTTTATACAGTGCCCCAGTAGTGCACCCTAATACAGTGCCCCCAGTAGTGCACCTTAATACAGTGCCCCCAGTAGTGCCCATTATACAGTCCCCCAGTAGTGCACCCTTATACTGTGCCCTCCTATGCAGTGCCCCCAGTAGTGGTCCCCCTTATGCAGGCCCCTAGTAGTGCACCTTATACAGTACCCCCAGTATGCAGTGCCCCCAGTAGTGGTCCTTCTTATGCAGGCCCCCAGTTGTGCCCCTTATACAGTGCCCCCAGCAGTGGCCCCCCTTATACAGTGCCCCCAGTAGTAATCCCCCCTAGGCAGTGCCCCCAGTGATCTCCCCTATGCAGTGTTCCCTGTAGTGGTCCTCCCTATTCAGTGCCCCCAGTAGTGATACAGTGCCCCCGGCCAGTAGTGCATAACACACACAGACATACATACATACACAAAACACTGGCTTACCTGAATTCCCGCTCCTGCCGCACCCTCTGCTGCCTGCTCCTCCATCCTCCCGCTCGGTACTATGGGAGAGACGTCAGGACGTCTCTCCCATCGCCCACTGCAGGAGCCGGAAGGCAGAGCTCATGAGTGAGCTCCAGCCCGGCTCTGGCAGTGGGCGCAGCAGCCAATGAGAGTCTGTCTGACTGTCATTGGCTGGTGAAAAACACACATCGTCCGCAGGTAGTACGCGTGTACTACCCAGCGCCAGCGGCTATGTGTGTGTTACTGTGTAGTGCGGATCGCACTCACTGCGATCCGCACTACACTGACTGACTAGGGCGGACCTGTACTGTGGCTGGCTGCGCTGACCTATGCCGCTGGTTCCACAGCGCCCAGGGCACGAGCCCCGGCTGCCCAGCCCTAGTTATGCCACTGGCAGGGACTGATGTGAATAGGCAAATATTCCTGTAAAGCGCTGTGGAATAGGTGTGCGCTATATAAATAACTGGTAATAAATAAAAACCTTTCTTTTCCCAACTTTGCGTGTACTTGTGACACAGACTTTATGGTAGCAGTCCAGTCAGATGAGAATCAATAGGGGGTTGGTTGAGTTTATTATGGTTCAAGAGTACAAAGATGGCAATTTGGACCAATCTGCTGGTTTGTGATTGAAAGTGTATAGCAGTGACAGGCAAAAGTGGCCCTCAAGAATTTCACATGTGGCCCCTGTGGCATGGCACTACCCACCTACCCACCACTAATGAGTACCCGGAGACTCATTAACCCACTAGTTTTTATGTATCACCAATGCTGAGCTGGTGCACTGATGTGCTGAGGAATATGGTTCTATAAGAAGGATAATGAGGTCCTCATGCAGTGGGAACAGTCACAGCAAAGGCTGGAGAGAAGGCATGATACATAAGTGACAGACGGGGAAGTATGGAGGGTTAATAATAGAGTGGAGAAAGATACATGGAAAGGTGATGGCATGAAGCAGGTTGAGAGATGGGAGAAGATAGGTGATGACAAACTGGAAACATTGAGAGATGAGGACATAGAGATGAAGGTACGGAAGAAAGGGTGAGACAGCATAGAGTTCATATACAAATGTACAGTAACCTGGAGAAGTCCAATGAAAAGTGGGGAAGTAAGATAGCAATGTACGCCTAGGTGAGATGGGTGGTGATGGGGGAAATAGAGGAAAAAAGAAGAAACATAAGGAAACACTAAAAAAAGAGATGAATAATCGAGTGAAGGTGTGGTGCAGCTCGATGGGGTAGTGGCTATTTGCGAGGCTTTTGCATGTTCTCCATGTGTTAGCATGGACTTCCTCCAGGTGCTCAGATGTCCTCCCACAATCCAAAAACATACCTACTGGTAGGCATGGGCACATTTATAATGGGTGCAGAGAGTGAGCACCCTGCAACCATATTGTACTTACCTTGTGCCAGCAAGGTGGTCCTTCCTCCTCTGCGGCACCATCTTCCCAGTGACATCTTCGGGAAGATGGCGGCACGCAGTGAAAGCAAAGCCATAGCTTTCTCATGCTCCATCTTCCCGTATATATTCACTGTCGCTTACCGTCACCTGGTGAGATATGATGTTCGTGGGTGGGGTGGGGAGGCTCAGAAGTGGAGTGAGCCCCCTCGGCCATTAATTCACTAGTAATTGGCTACTGTCCATGTGATAGGGAACATAGATTGTGAATGACTGACTAACATGCATTAGGCTCTGCGTAATGTGTGTACGCTGCATAAATTACTGTTAATAAGCTGTTAATAAATAATGGTTCAGTGAAAGAGAAAGTGCAAACAACAGATGGGGATGTTATGTGGCAGGTCCTGAGCAAGTGACAGGGGAAGCTGAAGGTGAAGGGACTATAGCCAGATATAGAGAGCCAGTGTGGAGCGCAGATTAGTTTATGATGAGTTGACTATAACTGTCTTAGGCGGGTGTTATGTGGCGCTTGTGATAAGGGTTGTGATAATTATATGACCTTTATAGAAACTTGCTTAAATGGCTTTAATGCATCAGTCAGGCCTGACAACCTACGTTCAGAACCTTCTCCGGTATGTCCGGACGCACTGCGCGTATTTCTTGCCTTCACTGGCTGATCCATTTTATTTGTGTATTTTTGAACCACTGAATTAAAAAAAAATATATATATATATCTTTGCTCCCTGATTACCTGTGATTAGGGTATCCGTTCATTAGGTCTACCTTGTCTAGATAGACAATTTTTGGGTAGACAATGGAAGATAGTCAGGCAATAGGTTGACAGGGACTGAAGGTCGACAGGGTCTGAAGGTCGACACACTGAAGGTAGACTAGTAACAAGGTCGACAGGTACTGAAGGTCGGGATGGTCATTAGGTCGACAGTCATATGGTCGACATGCAAATGGTCGACACATGTTGTTGTTGTTTTTTGTTAGGGTCAGGGTTATGCACTTACCCCAACAGTTCTGGTTAGACACTTACTCCGATGGTTAGGGTTAGACACTTACCCCGACAGTTAGGCATCAGGAGGGAGGGTTAGGCACTTACCCCGACGGTTAGGGTTAGGCACCAGGAAGGAGGATTAGGGTTAGACACTTACCCTGGCGGTTAGGGTTAAGCACCAGGAGGGAGGGTTAGGGTTAGACACTTACCCCGGCGGTCAGGGTTAGGCACTTACCCCGATGGTTAGGGTTAGGCACCAGGAGGGAGGGATAGGGTTAGACACTTACCCCGGCGGTTAGGGTTAGGCACCAGGAGGGAGGGTTAGGGTTAGAAACTTACCCCAGCGGTTAGGGTTAGGCACCAAGAGGGAGGGTTAGGGTTAGACACTTACCCCGGCGGTTAGGGTTAGGCACCAGGAGGGAGGATTAGGGTTAGACACTTACCCCGGCGGTTAGGGATAGGCACCAGGAGGGAGGTTTAGGGTCAGAGTTAGACACTTACCCCGGTGGTTAGGAACTTACCCCGATGGTTAGGGTTAGGCACCAGGAGGGAGGGATAGGGTTAGGCACCAAGGGGAGGGTTAGGATTAGGGCAGTACCTGTCAACCTTGTTACTAGTCGACCTTTAGTGTGTCAACCTTCAGATCCTGTCAACCTTCAGTCCCTGTCAACCTAATGCCTGTCTATCTTCCATTGTCTACCCTAAACATTGTCTACCTAGACAATGTTGACCTAATGATCCACACCCTGTGATTAGATGACCATCATTAAAAGCACGGTGTCGTTTCACAGCCTCCATTAGTGCGTCGACATACAGTAATAAACTGGGTAATGCAAGATGTCTCCAAGCTTTTCTTCCTCTCATATTAGACTGCACCTTGATTTGTCATCAATTAACCTCACAATGGAGGTCAAGCTTATTAAGCTCTCACCCAACATCATAAATCATTTCCCGGGAGCCGGTTCGCTGCCTCAGAAAGTCCATTGAAATCCTCCAGATAACTTGCTGATTACTTTATAAAATGCCTTATTAAGATTAATTATGTGGTATATTCAGCAATTATTCCTGGGTATCCGGGGAATTCTCTACCCTAGCAACACGATTTCCTCGTATTAACATTTTTCTTTTGGTTCGTCACGGCCATTTTGAATGGGTTCAGGAGATAATGATGGTGTTCTTCTGCAGATGGGGTAGAACGTCTCTAAATGACACAGATTATCTTCCTCTGTCATTTGCTATTCAGTAAAGAATGGGCCACGTGGATTTCAGTGAAGGAAAAGTACTGTTTTAAATAGTTTGTAAATTATTTCTGACAGGAATAAAATGTTAAATATTTGCCGATTCCCCATGAATAGATGGCAATGTATTTCCTGCAACAGCTACATGCGTATTCATTTCAGCATTTATATGCAGAGCCGTAACTAGAGTTTTTGGTGCCCTGTGCCAGAAAGAGCATTGGCGCCCCCTCATTTTTCAAAGGGACATAATGCACCCAAAAAAGGGCCATGGCTTCATGGGAAAGGCCCAGGGAAGAGATAGGAGAGGCCAGGAGATGCTGGGGAAGAAATAAGAGGAAGCTACAAGTGAGAATGATAATAAACAGAAATTTGACAGACCCAAACAGCGCCCCCTGACCTGTGGTGCCCTGTGCGATGGCACCGGCCGCATTACCCTAGCTACGGCCTTGTTTATATGTACGTATCTGCGCAGTGCCAGAGCTTACTTGCATGTACGTTGCGGAGCGAGGATGGGGCCACACAGAGGCTGCACACAGACCCCCCTCTTCTCTTAATCTGGTTAGGAGTACGTCCAGGGTCAGTTTCATATTTTAGTAAAACTATATTGTACCGCCGGTGGCAAATGTAAAAGTCCTTAACAGATTTAGGGATGGGAGTGGGGCGTATACTAGCTCAGGTTAAATTACAGTGTAAAAAATAAAGTTGGCGGAGAGCTGCCTGGTACATGCAAAAGCAGCCATTATATTCCCTGCATGCAACACTAAATATTCCCCTTTTTTTTATACATCATTATTACATAACTATAATTACATTATCCTTATATTTCCTTTCTTTCATCCTATATGTTCCACCACATGGTTTCCTCTACAGTCCACTCCCCATGTGACCCGTCCTCACAGGCCTTCAGTAACATGGCACCCTCCTCACTGACGTGTACCCAATAAGACTGCTTCCTCTGTGGCCTGCTCTCCATGTGACCCCGTCCTCACAGGCCTTCAGTAACATGGCACCCTCCTCACTGACGTGTACCCAATAAGACTGCTTCCTCTGTGGCCTGCTCTCCATGTGACCCCGTCCTCACAGGCCTGCACCCACATGGCACCCTCCTCACTAACGTTCCCAGTATCACTCCTTCTGTTGCGGCCTGCGGCCCATGTTACCCCCTAGTCACATGTTCTTCCCATACATTTATAGATAATAGAGTGCTCCTAGGCAATACTGGAATTGTAGGGTACAATTTTGGCTTTGTAGGTAGAGGGTGATAAATCCTAAAGTGGCCATTAGCTAGTCAGCCCTTTGGGACGGCATGAGATCACCCAGATACCACCACCTGTTATGGGCCTGAGGGTCTCATTCAGAAGTGGACGCTGGTGTGGCATCTGACGCAAACGGACGCAGTTTTCAGTCTGCGCATGCACCCCAATAGTTACAGCTGAGGGACGCAGAAAAAATTGTAGGGGTAAATTTAGTAAAGTGAGAGTTTTCAGAAGTGAGTTTTAGAAGAGATGTTGCCCATAGCAACCAATCAGAGTCTAGCTATTATCTTCTAGAAGGTGCTAGTTAAATGTTAAGCAGAATCTGGTTGCTAAGGGCAACATCTCTTCTAAAACTCACTTCTAAAAACTCTCATTTTAGTAAACTTACCCCTTAGTCTCAGAGAGAGGCAATTTCTGTGGCCGTTTCTGGGAGGTAAAAGGTGGTGGCTAGTCAGACGCGGGCGTGCCGTGACCAGCGACTGAGGTGTATTCTGCGATCACCCTGATTTTGGCAGCCTCGTTCACAACGACATTCATAGGGCTGGTGCAATGTCTGATGCTGCGACCGATGTGCTTCCGATGGTGCAGATGCTGCAAATTTTTACACAAAGCACCAGATTAGCGCCGCAGCTGGCAGGCATGGCGGCACGAATTCCTTAGGCTGCGGCATTGGCAAAAATCCACAGTACCACTGAGTAAAAAGAAGCATTAGCGTGCACCTCTAAATCAGGACTAGGGATGGCCATTGAAATGCATAATCATCGATGGTTTATGGCCGATGTTGAATGCTTTTACCATCGATGGGGCAGAACCAGATGATTTCCCTCCATCGATGGCTAACATAACCGAAGGTGACGGGAACACGGAGCATGGCTCCACCCCAGACACTTGCGAAGCCCTGCCCCTATATTCTGTCAAAGAACAGGTATGACCATCGGTTGCTGAAACCATCGATGGTCACCCATTGCATAGTTGGTAACCATCGATGGCCACTTGCTATATCACCATCAATGGTAACCATACCAATGGCCATCCCTAATCAGGCCTTTAATATCATTCTCCTCCGATCACCCCCACAGTTATTGCTGAATCCCTTATTAAGCTAGTGTGTGCCTTTCTGTATTGTGGACACTTCTCTATTTCATTTTAGGTCACCATCATAATGCCAAAGGCTTCAGGGGGTCATTCAGACCCGTTCGCGAGCAAAGGACGCTCGCAAACGGGTCGATGTTGCCACACTGCGCATGTGCACGACGGAGGGAGCTCCGTCGTGCGCATGCGCGAGACCCGGACTGCGACAGCCAAGCTGTCGCTCCGGGTCTTGCACCAAAGGGGGCGTGCTGTCGATGTTGATTGACAGCACGCCCCCTTTGGTGGGCGTGCCGGGGGCGTGCCTGCCAGACGGAGGCGTTCCCATGGGAACGCCTACCATCTGAAGCCGGCCCCACTGACATCACTAGTGATGTCAGTGGGAGTGATTTTGGCTCTGATAGAGCCAAAATCACTCCAGGGCTTGCGGCAGCGAGACCCTACTGCAGGGTCTCCGTCGCAAGCCCGATGGTCGCGATGGTCAAGACCATCACGACCATCATCATGGACGCTCGCTATAGCTGTGGGTGGGTGGTACAGAAGACAGATATTGTACTTTTAAACCTTATTAGATCACCAGCTAAACCATCCCCATTTGCTAACAAGGTGATCTGCAAACACTTCTATTCATTATTCTATTTTCTCATGGCTGAATAATGACATTAAAGCTGGGTACACACTATACGATATGTGTACCCAGCGATGGCACGACATGGTGGAAGAATATATGGCGCCGACCGTACATACTACACGTTCTGGTGTACGACCGCGCGTTATATCCTTCCATGCTGCGTTCAACATGGCGTCGTTCATTGCAGCTTCCCATCTGCTGTGCAGAACAGCAGAGGGAATGATGCGAATGAACGATCGGCGTTCACGCTATACGATCCACACGATATATCATTCCGATCTGCGTTAGAGCGATATATCGTAAGCCGGATCGCATAGTGTGTGCCCAAGCTTTAAATATACCAGCATCTGTTTTGCTGCTACGTTGTTTCAAAAAAGTAAAAACAACCGACTATTTTTATAGGCAAGCGCAAGAGCTCAGACTGCTGTCATTTCAAATGAATTTAATACCTGTTGGCTGAAATATGAAGGGCACAAGGGTTCTGTAATGGTGCGTACAGACGGGACGATCGACAACGATAACTATATCGTTGTTCGATCTCCCGGGTGTGCTGGACGATCGATATCGATCATCCAGCACACCACCAATACACCAACGACTATAATGACCCGCGATCAACGATCGCGGGTCCCTATAGTAACCTGGTCGATATCGATCATACGTGCCCGCGCATAGCAGTTCGATGGTGGGCGAAAAATGCACGACATGAACAATAACGTTATGATTGATTATCGTTATCGTTCATATCGTCCATTTTAATCGTACCGTGTGTACGCACTATAAGGGAGATGCTGAGAAGCGCAAATAAAAAGCACGGAAGTAAATATCAGTGGAAACCTTTTGCCCACAGGCTTAATACATAACAGTTACTGTATACAGGCAGTGGCAATGCAGGTCCTGTATGCAAAGAATATGAAGTTTTAATTAATTCAACAGGGTGTCCTACTGTATCTCACAGCTGGAGTAAGACATAGAGATGTGCCCGCATACACCTAACCTCAAATCGGGTTCCGGATTATAGACAGACAGTAATTAGTTAGACAATGTCTAGATAGACACCAGATGTTAGACAGTTGATAGTTAGACAAGGATTAAAGTTCGACACAGACAGAAGTCAGACACAATAAAGTTAGACATGTAAAAAGTTCGACAGGTACAAAAGGTCGACAGGGTCAAAAGTTCGACATGAAAATGATCAACATTTAAAAAAAAAAGTTTTTAGGTTTAGTGTTAGGCACTTACCCCCACGGTTAGAGTTAGGCACTTGCCTAGATGGTTAGGGTTAGGCACCATGGGGAGGGTTAGGGTTAGGGTGAAGATCAGGGCTAAAAAAAAAAAATTTGTCTACCATTTTTGTTTTTTGTGTCGACCATTTATGTCGAACTTTTGACTCTGTCGACCTTTTGTACCTGTCAAACTTTTTACATGTCTAACTTTAATGTGTCTGACTTTTGTCTGTGTCGAACTCTTATACTTGTCTAACTATCAACTGTCTAACATCTGGTGTCTATCTAGACATTGTCTAACTTATTACTGTCTCTATCTTATACCACACCCCCACAAATTATACCAGATAGCCTCGTTTGGCCGCCACAGACTCTGCGACTAATCCATAGACTTTTTTTTTACAAAATATGCGGCTTATTCGATTCGTTAATGCAACACAATGACAATGCCAGGTGACCTGGACACTGGTATTTCTTGTAGCTGTTGTGCGCAATTCAGACGGAGGCCCGATACGAGTGAGCCTCTGTGTGCGTCGCGCTACGTATCCTTAAATATAACCATGCCTTTGCGAGACAAGTACAAATCTATTGTGTCTAGTACGCTATAAGCAACTTTATATTAGAGATGAGCGGTTCGGATTCTGTGGAATCCGAACCGCTCCGAACATTGGGGATCCGAGTCCACCCGAACCCTGTTCGGGTGTTCACCGCCTGACTCGGATCCCCGTTCGGGGCCGAACGGCGGCCTCCTGATGTCGGATTCTCACTAGAGAATCCGACATCAGGTCTCCTCGCGTGTAGGGCAGAGCGCTCTGCCCTACACAGACACAGATACTTGTCAAAGATCCGGGGGCGCTACTGGGGGGGGGCTATACTACTGGTGGGGTCTGCTACTGGGGGGACTATACTACTGGGGGGGTCTGCTACTGGGGGTCCATACTATTGAGGGGCCTGCTACTGTGGGGGGGGCTATACTACTGGGGGGGGTCTGCTACTGGGCGCTGGGCGTCCATACTACTGAGGGGCCTGCTACTGGGGGGGGCTATACTACTGGGGGGGTTTGCTACTGGGGGGGTCTGCTACTGGGGGGGCCATACTACTGAGGGGCCTGCTACTGGGGGGGCCATACTACTGGGGGGGCTTACTACTACTGGGGGGGGATACTACTGGGGGGGCTTACTACTACTGGGGGGGCCATACTACAGGGGGGGCTACTACTGGGGCAGCCTACTACTGAGGGGGGCCTGCTACTGGGGGCAGCCTACTACTGGGGGGGGCATACTACTGGGCGGGCCATGCTAATGGGGGGCATACTACTGGGGGGGCCTGCTAAAGGGGGGCATACTACTGGCTGGCATGCTAATGGGGGGCATACTACTGGGGGGGCCTGCTAAAGGGGGGCATACTACTGGCTGGCATGCTAATGGGGGGCATACTACTGGGGGGGCCTGCTAATGGGGGGCATTCTACTGGGGGCACTGCATAGGGGACCCTACTACTAAGGGGACTGCATAGGGGGCACCACTGCTGGGGGCATTGTGTAAAGAACACCGCTACTGTGGGCATTGTGTAAAAGGGGCACTACTGTGGGCATTGTGTAAAAGGGTCACTACTGTGGGCATTGTGCAAAAGGGGCACTACTGTGTGTCGTAACATAAATAAGAGACACTACTTTATGGTGTAATGTGAATCAGGCCCTACGTGCGGTGTAATGTGAATAAGATTGTGCACTGTGACTCCTTGGGCCGTAGCCCACTATGTAAACAAGTACTGTGACTCTGCTGGCCGTACCCCACTGGGTGGGTGCACTACTTTTCATTTCTGCCACTGCTGTGTGGCAATGTGTCATAGATGTGCTTTATACTGTGGTGTCTGTGTCGTTGTGCCGCTGCTCTATCGCTTAGGAACCAGTCAGCTCACTGCAACCTTTGGCCAATAATGTTGAAAACAATATTATGAGCTGTTATATGGTCTAAATTGACTGGAAATTAATGTTATTGAGGGTAATAATACTCTAGGAAGAAAAAAAAGACCAATTTATGTGATTTTAGCTTTTTTTGTCAATTTTTGTAAAAAAATCCAAATCCAAATCCAAAGCCAGTCACCGCAGTTTGGCAAATCCAAATCCAAATCCAAAGCCGGACGACGAATTAGAACCAAATCCAAATCCGGCAAAAATGGTCCGGCGCACATCCCTACTTTATATGCAGTTGCGATGCAGATAAGTTTATGAAAAAGCACAGAGGTTTGGGAACCGTTACCTGTGGCTCCGTCTAAGTCTCGCCGCTTAGCGCAAAAAGAATAGGTGTATTTGGACACATCTGTATACAATGAATATCTGGTATTTCAAAAAGTGTTTTAATTTAAATTTAAAGTATGTTTAATCCCGTGGGGTCTATTTACTAAGCAGTGTTAGGAGACAGAATGAAAAGTGATAAGGAAGTGATAAGGTGCCAGCCAATCAGCTCCCACCTGCCATCTTACAGGCTGTGTTTGAAAAATGACAGTTGGGAGCTGATTGGCTGGCACCTTATCACTTTTCACTCTGTCTCCTAACACTGCTTAGTAAATAGACCCCTGTGTCTTTTTGGTTCCGCGCACACTACACACAGAGGCGTAGCAGCCATGTTGTTCCATGGCAGACCTCTAACGGTTAAATGTAAAATCTCTTTTCTAACTTTGCCAGGTAGGCTGGGAAGCTAATCCCCTTTTAATCAAAATACTGTGAAGGCTGAATTTTGTAAATGGGGAAAAAAAAAAGCTGATCGCAAAATCTACCAACCAGCCGAATCTTTACTGCTGTATTTAATATTGTTACATTTATTTTCTGAACTGTGGAATGAACAGTACCATGTTTTCGATCAGTGTTTTATGTAAGAAATCAGCGTTCTGGCATTTTCAAGGGCACGGAAAACATTAAAATGTGTATTTTTTTCTCCCTTTTTCCATCTTCTTGCTGTCATTTATTTTTTGTTTTGGCCATGAATACGTTTTTAAAAAAATTTTTTATGATCTCCCGATCTGTGAAATATGTCCGTAAAACAAATCCTCCGCTCGGCTGGTACGAGCGCTGTTGTGATTTCCTTGTAACCTGATCTTCTCTTTGTCTGTTTCTTGCTGAACAAACCGAGCAGTACAGGAGGCCGAGCAGGAGGACACGCAGGTGGTAACGGAGACCCAGCCTCCAAAGTCTACTAAAAAGGCCAAAGCGGCTGGAGCTGCAAGCTGTCCCTCTGGCAGTGCCAGGAAAGACAAGAAGGGAAAGCAGAAAGGTCAGCCGCATGCTACCAACACCGCCTGTCAGGCAGCATTGCATGTTTACCGTCATACGTGTGCGCATGATTTCTTTGTATGTTCCCCCGCTTGTCACAGCCGCGCAGCACTGGAACCGAGCATGACGCGTGAATGCACGGATCACAAATTGTCTCCGTCCCCACAATTCTTTGCATTTTTTGCAAAGAATCACCTCAGTAATTGGCTTAATACGTTACGTCACCATAGCCAGTCCGCCTGCATGCCATCCAACAAGTCACGGGTCAGCCTGGTCACATGTCATTGTCTTGTGATGTGATGTACGAGCATGGAACATCCCAGTGTGATTTGATGGCCACAGAACGCTCAGTGACGGCATCAGTGGGCCGAGGATGCAGGACGAACGGCCCGGGCCTTGTCAAGGCCTTCGATGCACAAACACTATTCCTAGAGTATTCTACTGAACAGGCCGTGAAACCGAGCAGAAAATTAGTCATCTTTTCACACGGTTGGGTTACAGGAACAAGGAAAGTATCTGAGACATGCTGGCATGGAGAGTTAGTAGCGAGAGAGGAATCCGTTGACAGCTTGCGGCTGTTTTCCCGTCACTCCTGCCATACTTCACAGCATTTCTCTCCATTTGTGATATTTCCTGTTTTGTGTGTTATTTGGTGTGGAAGCTGTTTGTGGTTCCTGTAACAGATTTGTAGACTAATGAGGAGAAAGGCGCGTACAGTAAAAGCAGCACAGACGGCGTAATGGTTAGCATTACTTCCTCACAGTACTGAGGTCGTGGGTTCAATTCTTACTATGACCCTAATGTTGGGTACACACGGTACAATTTTAATGAATGATATCGATCAACGATAAATCGTTAATTTTTATGCAGTGAACGAACAACAAATGACCAACGATGCTCGTTCCCTCATGGATGATAACGATATCTACGGTCGTCCGTACATGCAGCCCAACTTGAACAATTTCAACACGATTTGCATGTTAAGAGATGTGGCAGGATGACTTCAGTGAAATAAATCTATCATAGATCTCTCAATATCGTTTGTCCTGTACTACAGAAATTTCAACGGAAATCGTTCAGTGATATCGTTGGTTGTGTAGATCGTACCGTGTGTATGCAGCATAACTGTGTGGAGTTTGTATATTCTCCCTGTGCTTGCGTGGGTTTCCTCCGGGTGCTCCGGTTTCCTCCGGGTGCTCCGGTTTCCTCCCACACTCCAAATATATAGTGGTAGGTTAATTGGCGCCCAACAAAAATTAACCCTAGTGTTTATGTGTGTGATCATGTGGTAGGGAATATAGATTGTAAGCTCCACTGGGGCAGGGACTGATGTGAATGGTCAAATATTCTCTGGAAAGCGCTGCAGAATATGTGTGCGCTATATAAATAACTGGTAATAAATAATAAATAAGATGACGGGGTCTTCCCGCTGGGCCTGTGGAATTGGGATGTCCAGTGCTCCAACTCTGGTACCAAGTGTCATAACCAACACCTGGAGCTGGGACGGTTGATTTTTTTTTTCTTTAGTTTGGAATATGGAATATTCTGGAAAAATTAGATACAGTCAGGTGCATAAATATTGGGACATTGACAGAATTTTCATATTTTGACCTGTATTCACCACCACAATGGCTTTGAATTGAAACAAACAAAATGTGCTTTAACTGCAGACTTTCAGATTTAATTTGAGGGTAATTACATCCAAATCAGGTGAACGGTGTAGGAAGTACAACGGTTTCTATATGTGCCTCCCACTTTTTAAGGGGCCAAAAGTAATGGGACAAACTAAAAACAATCCTAAATCTAACTCACTTTTTAATACTTTGTTGCAAATCCTTTGCAGGCAATTACAGCCTGAAGTCTGGAACGCATAGACATCACCAGACGCTGGGTTTCATCCCTGGTGATGCTCTGCCAGACCTCTACTGCAAATGTCTTCAGTTCCTGCTTGTTCTTGGGGCATTTTCCCTTCAGTTTTGTCTTCATCAAGTGAAATGAATGCTCAATCGGATTCAGGTCAGGGGATTGACTTGGCCATTGCATAACATTCCACTTTTTAGCCTTAAAAAACTCTTTGGTTGCTTTTGCAGTATGCTTCGGGTCATTGTCCATCTGCACTGTGAAGCACCGTCCAATGAGTTCTGAAGCATTTGACTGAATATGAGCATATAATATTGCCCAAAACACTTCAGAATTAATTCTGCTGCTTTTGTCAGCAGTCACATCATCAATAAATACAAGGGAACCAGTTCCATTGACAGCCATACATGCCCACGCCATGACACTACCACCACCATGCTTCACTGATGAGGTGGTATGTTTTGGATCATGAGCAGTTCCTTTCCTTCTCCATACTCTTCTCTTCCCATCACTCTGGTAAAAGTTGATCTTTGTCTCATCTGTCCATAGGATGTTGTTCCAGAACTGTAATGGCTTTTAGATGTAGTTTGGCAAACTCTAATCTGGTCTTCCTGTTTTTGTGGCTCACCAATGGTTTACATCTTGTGGTGAACCCTCTATATTCACTCTTGTGAAGTCTTTTCTTTATTGTTGACTTTGACACATATACACCTACCTTGATTTGGCCAACTGTTGTGAAGGGGTTTTTCTTCACCAGGGAAATAATTCTTCTGTCATCCACCACAGTTGTTTTCCGTGGTCTTCCGGGTCTTTTGGTGTTGCTGAGCTCTCCGGTGCGTTCTTTCTTTTTAAGAATGTTCCAAACAGTTGATTTGGCCACACCTAATGTTTTTGCTATCTCTCTGATGGGTTTGTTTTTATTTTTCAGCCTAATGATGGCTTGCTTCACTGATAGTGACATCTCTTTGGTTCTCATATTGAGAGTCGACAGTAACTGATTCCAAATGCAAATGTCACACCTAGAATCAACTCCAGACCTTTTACCTGCTTAATTGATAATGAAATAACGATAGAATAACCCACACCTGTCCATGAAATAGCTTTAGAGTTGATAGTCCCATTACTTTTGGCCCCTTAAAAAGTGGGAGGCACATATAGAAACCGTTGTAATTCCTACACCGTTCACCTGATTTGGATGTAATTACCCTCAAATTAAATTTGAACATCTGCTGTTAACGCACATCTGGTTTGTTTCATTTCAAAGCCATTGTGGTGGTGAATAGAGGCCAAAATATGAAAATTCTGTCAATGTCCCAATATTTATGCACCTGACTGTATATTTCTTTAAGATTAAAGGCCCTGGTTATCTCTATTACTGAATATTAAAAGTTAAATTTTAAATATACTATACCATTTAAGCCTGCCCTCCCAAAAAAAGAGTTACCCCTTTTTTTCCCTCAAAAAACTCCAAAAACCCTAGTATGTATAGTGTTTATTAACCCATGGGAGCACCAGCAACACAGTTACCTCACGCTATATTTGATTCTTTATGAAATTTAGTGCATTTGGTGTAAGATAATTGCTGTTCATTGGTCAGATATTGTTCTCAGTCCTTTACGGAAATTACTTCCCTCTCTCCCGTCACATGACCCTGGTTTCCTGTAAGAAACCATTTTGTTCATTTTTCCTAAGGGGCGTGATTCAAATTGCTATTAACGATTGGCTGTCTGCCCCCTGTCATGCCGTTGTTATCATGGTAACCAGTCACATGACAGCGCAAGACCTAGAGATTCTAATACTAACTTTCTCAGCCAGCACGTTTACAGCCCCTCAACCCCTTCTTCCGCTGCCATCATTTGACCACTAAGATTTGAAAGCAGTGCACTATATAGTACCAGCAAGCATACCTGCCTGTAATTGTGAATGATACTGTTGTGTCAGTACAATCTATCTTTGAGTTGGAAGAGAAACAGAAGCGAAAATGAAAAACAAAATATAGTCATGTACTAAGCTTTGGAGAGAGATAAAGTGGAGTCTAGTCCTCCACTGTATGGCTGAATGCTCTGATTGGCTGCAAAGGGGTCTAGTCTTGTGAGTGCTCGAATGCTCTGATTGGCTGCAAAGGGGTCTAGTCTTGTGAGTGCTCGAATGCTCTGATTGGATGCAGTAAGGTCTAGCCCTGTGAATGTTCTGACTGACTATTTTTCTTTACTTCTTATTTCTTAATCAAATGCAGACTATCCACTGTTCCTGCCCTTTCCTTTCTAGCTTGCATACAATCTATTTATCTGTGCTGGCTCTGAAAATGTAGTTTAAATATCAGCTATACAGTAGTTCATTGTAATTGGATATAGTTCTGTTTTGCCAGAGCTTCCCAAAATACGTCATTACAGCCCACGTTTTAAGGATAGCCGTGCTTGAGTCAAGATGGTTAAATCAACTTGACTGTGGGACTCATCAAGTCACCTGTGCTCGAGCACGGCTATCCTTAAAATCTGGAATGTAATGGTGGAGCTTAGGAAATTCCGGTATATGCAAATGTGTCCCTACAAAGACTTCGAGGCTAATACCCCTTTTACACCAGAGCTAAAACCCGGGTTATTGCAGGGTAGCTCCTTGGTGTTAAAGGGGACAGGGTTGGATTCCCGGGTGTAGTGACCCGGCAATCCAACCCAGGTAACTTTCCAGGGTTTAACACGGGAATAACCTGTGAAACCCTGCAGTGTAAACGGCGCGATCCGGGTCACGATAACCTGGATCGTGCCGCATGCCTGCCGATTGGTCGGCTTCAGTGGTGCTTGGAGATGACGTCATCTCCAAGCGTCCACTTCAACGCCGGAAAAGCCGGGTCACTGCAGACCCGGCTCCGGTGTGAACGGCGCCAACTCAGAAATTTCCTGGGTTGGCGCCGGAGAAATTCTTGGTCTGATCCGGATTGGAACCCTGTTCCAACCTCCGGGCAGACCCGGAATTTAGGTTTAAAAGCAGTATAACGTATGAGGCTACTACGCACCCTGGCAGCTAATACCCCTTTTACACCGGAGCTAAAACCCGGGTTTTTGAAGGGTTAACCCGGGCAGCTCCCTGGTGTAAAAGGGCAGAGGGTTGGATCGCCGGGTCGAGTGACCCGGCAATCCAACCCAGGTAACTAGCAGGGTTTAACACGGGCGTAGCCCGTGAAACCCTGCTATGGGAACAGCGCACTCCGGGTCACGATGACCTGGAGTGCGCTGCTAGCCGGCCGATTGGTCCGGCTTCAGTGGCACTTGGAGATGACGTCATCTCCAAGCGTCCACTTTCACTCCGCAAAAGCCGGGTCTAGGCAGACCCGACTGCGGTGTGAGCAACGCTGACTCGGGAATATCCCGAGTCAGCGCCGGCAAAATTCCGGGTCTGATCCGGATAGGAACTTTGTTCCAACTCCGGGTCAGACCCGGAATTTAGGTGGAAAAGGGGTATAATTGAATTGGCCCTTATTTTTTAAATGTTATTTTTTTGAAAGAAGAAGCAGAGACTCATTTGCCTGATTGTAATCAGCAGTGAAGAACAAATAGCTTCATATATTGCTCTTTCTAGTTTAGTGTGTTCAGCTGTTGGTTATTTACCAGTAAATATGCTAATTAGGATCAGACTGAGAAATAAATTGTTTTCTCTGCAACGCTTTAATTTTTATAATATTGTAGAACTTAGAAATTAAAATAATGAAAAAGAAAGAAACTGGTATTTTCTAGCATTCAATAATATTATGCATACTACTTCACGCTCACAATCAAAAGCAATCTTCGTTCATTATCTGCATCCCCTCGTTATCATTGATGTAGGGAGCCATTCGCATTGCTCCAAACACTGATGTCTATCGAGGCCGAACGTTTGATGGTTTAAGCTTTTTCTCCCCTTGTCGTCTGAAATGCAGAAGTGAGATTCTCATTATCTCCTTGAACATTAAGCGGAGGATTAAATCTTGGACATTTTGGATATGATTGCGTCTTTGAAGTGGCTCCTCTCTTTGATAGCTGGATAAAAAGGCGGATACAGACAATGCCGAGATGGGTAAAATAGAATAAAGCAAATCAGCCAGTTTTTTCCAAGGTTGTATAAAGTCGCCGGGGCTTATTCTAAGTAACGCGCTGCTGCCATTGCTTTATGCTAATGTTAAGGAGTCCTAGTGAATTTGGCAGGATGGGGAGAGTAATACCTGGAATCGAGTGTCTGTGGGGAGGGGCGGGGCAAATATGACACCATAAAGGTTGCATAAAATTGGATTTTTAAAAAAAAAAATTTTTTAAAAATCAGAAACTTATTAATTTGATTCAAATAGGATTTTTTATTAACATTTTTTTTTAAATAAACGTTTAAAAATTTTAAACTTTTACTTTCAATTTTTTTTAATAAAAAATCCTATTTAAATCCCAAAAATCTAATTTAAATCAAATAAATCCGTTTTTGATGTTTTTTTTTAAAAAAAATCCAATTTAATGCAACCCTGGATTCTATGAGATGGTTTATGCAAAAAGAGATTACTATTTAATATTAGATATCCCTACAGTTTGCTTATAAACACTGTTTATGGGCATAGTGGAAGTTTGTAGACTTGTTTTTAATATATATATATATATATATATATATATATATATATATATATATATATATTATATAAACAGTATATATACACTTTGAATTTGGAAATATATATATATATATATATATATGTATATATATACACACTGTGTACATATACACACATTATATATATATATATATATATATATATATATATATATATATATATATATAGATATATATATTTCTAGATATATAGTATCTATAAATAAATATATATTAGTAAAAATAAGTAAATCATCTAGATGAAGCAGGCAATCCAGTGCGGGAACATTTTCTTTGTTTTTTCATGATGTATACTGTATAAGAGCAACCTGCAGCTTAGGGTATTACTGGGAATTGTAGAGCGCTGGGCGTGATAGCGGGAAATTACACAAGCGGATGGCTGCTCTATTGCCCCCCACTACAGCGGTGGTGATACAAGTGCTTAGTACATCCCACCGTGATTGATATATAAAATATGTGGCTCTTGGCACAGATGTTAGTGATGCGATATGAGAGATCTCTGGTGAATATAAGTATAACATAATTACACCGCAGCTACAATTTCTTACCTTTTCTTACAGTACATCGCCTGGTTACTTAATGCTCAGACGACTGTTTCTGGGCAAAATATTCAGTATATCCTAGGAAATTAGTTATTCATTTGGTTGCAGGTAATATCTGACATTGCTGCACTGTATATGAAAGGTTGTACATCACTATGCTAAGTAACATACTTGAAACAAGTAAACTAAAGATGTCCATTCTGCTGTATCATACCTTTCTGCTGCAAAGTGTCATTTTGGGGGGCGGGGCTCCTGTAACACAGCAGGCAAAGAGTGACTGACAGCCTGGCAAGCATCCGGTACAGGAATGTGCTGTGTGGATTGGTGGATTCATGCACAGGGGTGGAGTCAGTGATCACCCAATGGCTGCATTCTTAGCATTCTGACCTGTGTGAGATCCCATCCTGAAGATGTGGGTGGAGCTTCATATGCCTGTAATGAGGGGGGAGGGTAACAGTTGACTTTATAACAGTGCTGCAGTGGAACGTTAGGGGGTCACACTAAACAGCGTATTTTCATGGTTCCTATATGACACATTTAAATTTCAGTTTAGTGTAAAACAGAAAGACAAATGGAACAACCAAACCGGAATGTCCCATTGGGCCCCAGTCATACAGATGTGAAATCTCTGGCTCACCGGTTATCTGCCCCTACAGGTATCGATGGCCCTGCCGCCTTCCAAGACGAAGTCCAGGACACGGGGAGCCACGTACAAATTTTGACAGTGGGACAGTCCAGCCACGAAGAGGATGAAGTGGAGACAGTGGCTGGTGGCCAACAGCAGGGCAAGCAAGACCTGAGACTGACCATGCAGAAGAAGGGTGAGAGCTGGCAGTCATTCTATACAACCCAGAGACCTTCACAGTAACACGAACTCCTACTGAGCTGTATCACTGGGCACTTGTTGCAGCCTGTACTAGTGATACAGGGTTTTATGTCTGAGACAAAGGCAGCACGGTTGGTGTAATGGTTAGCATTGCTGCCTTACAGCTTTGAGGTCTTGGGTTCAGTTTTCACCACTGTGTGGAGTTTGTATATTCTCTCTGTGCTTGTGTGGGTTTCCTTTAAAGTGGGTCTTTCCAGCGGGTTTCTAATGGTAAAAGATTCTTATTGAAAGTCTTCATACGTGTCCTGTGTGCAACACGTGTGATATAACCGTAACTCATAAACCTGCCGGGTGCACGTCCCATCTTCTGATCAGTGTCCTTATTTACTGTGTCGCCTCTGTATTGTCGCACACATTTGGGCAAACACCAGTTCGATCTCCCCCCATATACTGTTTGGGCTGTGAGCATAACACACACACAGTTTCTCTTTAATTCGTTTTAAAACAATTTTGTTCAATTTAAGTTGCATCATAAACTTATTCAGATCTAATACTTTGGGCCCTATTCAATTAGTTTCGCACTCGTGATAAAGTTTCGCCTACCGGACTTTTCGCCTACATCGCATATTTTAGCCGTGGAAACTTATAGCGTGTGCCCCCGCTATTCGCCGTATTAAATTCCAAAAGACGCAAAAACATCGACACGTGAAGTCAGAACAGGCGAAAAGTGATGTCAGAATCGGGGAAATCAGCCTGAACCCCCCCCCCCAAAAGATGCTGAAACATTTGGGACCAATGCAGTAGTGCCCTATGAGCCCTAATAAACTGTTTGGGGTACTTAACTTCGCCCAATTGCCACTAATTAGTGTATTTGCACAAGTGGTGAAGAGTGGTATAAAGCTGTATTTTTGGGTGAAAATAAGTATTCCTGGCACATTTGGGTACCTGAAAATGGGTGCTAGCATATTTTACTGTCTCTAAAGTGAACATTAAAATAAAGTGAAAGTCCACCCCCTAAAATGCACCTGCAATCCCCAAAACACTTGACCCCTTTCTTAGTGCACCCCCAGAACCTTATTTCGCTAGTTTACGAACTTGTCCCCCCCACTTTGCACTTTTTCGCCCCAAAATTCAAAGTACTTTTTTGGGGTGATCTTAAGTTTCTTATAGGAATTGTTTGATGCAGTTGTCCATTGGGGGACTGTCCGAAGGGTTCTGACTGGTTTCCCCACCTTTGCACCCCCAAACAAAAATTTGGCACTTCCTATCTCCACCCATTCAGAGGCGAAGCTTATTTGCCTATTACATTATATTACAAAGCGGATGGAATTGAATACGGTTATACTTTTCCAACAGGCGAAAAGTCGCAATCGGCGATATTTTTTCGCGGATCTCGGCTTTTCGCGACTAATTGTATACGGGCCTATGTTGGAATCCTTGGATATTACAGTGAAGTGGCAGTAACAGTATATAAATGTACCCGCTGTCACTTACCTAATTTATTGTGATACTATTTTCTTTTCTTACATATTACATTTTTATTGATTTTCAAAACAGAATATAGACACAAATTTTTTTTTGAAAAAAATATACAATACTTTTAATTAATGTGTCCTCACACTTCTGTCTCCTTGTTACTACAGTGGTAATAATAGATGACAGCGCTGAGTATGTATCAGTTCTTGATTCTCTTACCTGTGTCCGCTCATCCCCATATTATGTAATAAGTCTGTATACTTATTCTTGGGGTGGTCTTTAGACTGATGCAGTAAATTCTATTGCTCTCTCTCTTTGCTACAGTTCTTCTGTGACTCACTTCTCCGTAAAACCTATTGGGGTACTATGTATTAAGCCGTGTAGAAAGATAAAGTACCAACCAATCAGCTCCTGTCATTTTTCAAATACAGCCTGTAAAGTGACAGCTAGGGGCCGATTGGTTGCTACTTTTATCTCTCTCCACGGCTTAGTACATCTCTCCCTATGTTAGCTCTGCTGCTTGCTCTGTAAACGGCTCCCGTTCCTGCATATACAGATGAGGGGTGCACCTGTGCCCTCTCCTACGTGACGACGTTCTCACCCCAATCTCTCGGTCTCCTTTTTCTTTTAAGCTGCAGCATATGTGCCGTATAATGAGTTCTGTCCTCGCTGGTTTATAGATTTTGTTTTATGACTCATTGCCTGCTTCACGACCAGAGCAATATAATCAGAAATACAAATTAATTAGTAATCAAGGTGTTGCAGACGTAATTAGATCTATTGCCGACCAGCGGAATAGTCTTCTGTTCTGCGGCTGCCATTTATACACAACAGAGAACCAGTTACGGTGTTCTCAGTGACCTCTGACGGGCAGATTAATCAAGCCGAAAATAAGGACCTTTAATTATATTTAGAATTATGTCTAAAGGCCCCCATACATCAGCAATTGATTGAGCCAATTCTGTAATTTGCAATCGATTGTGTATAAAAATCTTTCCCTTTTTCAATCGTTGCAGATTGAAGAATTGCCGCAATCAATTGCTGATGTATGGGTGCCTTTACTTACCTTAATGTAACCTTTCCATCCCATGGGGACTGTGGCCCTCATTCAGAGTCGATCGCTAGATACAAGCGGTCGCTCTGAATGAGGGCGGCCGCTTGCGGTGTGAAGTGCGGCCTCCTGGTCTCTAGCTAAGCTGTGGGTTACCACCCACAGCTCTAGCGAGTGAGACCAGGTTTATGGTCGCGATGGTCAGGACCATCGCGACCATCGGGGCTTGCGACTAGAGACCCTAAGGTTGGGTCTCATCACACGCAGGCCCCAGGGAGCTTCCTGCTCTGATCGAGCAGGAAGCTCCCCACTGACATCATTGCTGATGTCAGTGGGGCCGCCCCCAAACGGCAAGCGTTCCGTCGGGAAAGCCTCCGTTTGGCCGGCCACCCCCCCTGCCCGCCTCCCAAATGGGACGAGCTGTCAATCACCATTGACAGCTCGCCCCCTTTGGTGCGAGACCCGTAGCGACGGAGCGCCCGTCGCTAGACGGGTGCGACGTGCGCATGCCCAGTGGGCAAAAATCGACCTGGTTGCGAGCGCTCATCGCTTGCGACCGGGTCTGAATAAGGCCCTGTATCTCTGTATCCTATATTATTATTTATTAGGTGATGGGATTATTTAGACCGAGCAGGACCAGGCTGTACACAAGACTAGGTGGCACTTTATAGAACATGTTCAGTCCTGGATCTATAGGGGGGGCAGGGGAGATGGGGGGTTGTTGGCGCTCTCTTCCCTAAGTACAGGCAGCTTGACTGATGTCAGTCACATGTCAAAAGAGTTCATGCCAGTGTACTAGATACCAGGCTTGTGCTAGGCTGCGGGATGAAAAGAGGAGGGTACAGGGGGGTCCTCAGTGAACAATATTATAGGACTGTTGATGGATCCTAAAGTGGGATAGGTGGGATGGTGCATAATACCGCTGTGCCCTCATGCACCTATACTTTTTGTGCCCTCATACACTGGCGCAAGACGAATGGTGCGACTCTGGCACGGGAGCAATTCCCGGACTTTTGCACTTTTTCCTGAATTAACTGTCTTATTCTCATTGTAGCTGTATCCAAAGTTGCTTGTAGTGTCCTAGGCACTTAGGGTCAGTATTGTTGCAGAGGAATGGGTATAAACTTGCGGATTATGCACAAGGAGGCATGGCGCCAGGCACCCGTCTCAGAACTCTGGACCTCATTCAGAGCCGGTCGCAAAAAGCGAGCACTTGCTCTGAATGAGGGCATCCACTTTTTCTTTTAAAAGCCGGCCTCCTGGCCGCTCGCTAAGCTGTGGGTGACCACCCACAGCTTTTGCGAGCGGCCAGGTGATGGTCGCGACCATCAGGCTTGCGACGAGACCCTTGTGGTAGGGTCTCATCTGCCGCAAGCCCCAGTGAGCTTCTGGCTCTAATAGAGCCGGAAGCTCACTACTGACATCACTGGTGATGTCAGAGGGGCGCCCACAAATGGCAGGCGTTCCTTCAGGAACGCCTCCGTTTGTCCGGCACCCCCCACGCCGCCTACAAAACGGGGCGAGCTGTCGATCAACATCGACAGCCACCCCTTTTGTAGCGAGCCCCGGAGCAAGTGCATTTGTCACTCGCTACGGGGGCTTGCGCACGCCGTGCGTCCGCAATGCACAACCATCGACCCGCTTGCGAGCGCATAGTGCTTGCGAGCGGGTCTGAATCAAACCCTCTGTCTTTTGCCATTTTACCCAGGTTAGCGTCTGAGTTGCACAAAGTAGCTGCATGCAGTGCCAGTGATGATGCAAATAAGACGCACATTTTGCAAAAAACTGTGTGTCCATGGCGTGCCAACCAGGGCTATTTGGTGCATTTTGAAGATAGCTGTCTGCTGGCACATCTGTGTGAACAATTTTATACTGTATGTAGGAAATGAATGAACAGGGAGGGTGGATGTTACCAGGTGTACTCTCCTATTAGCACGCGGTGTGTTGCATGTATAACGGATTAGCGGCCCATCGTCCTGTATACCGATTCCGGATCAGGAGAAGCGTCCTGGTCCTCACGGCAGCCTGGTTTCCTCTCTCTTACAGGGATATCGAGCAGCATGAACTTTGACGAGGAAGAAGATGAGGAAGATGAAGACAGCTCCAGCTCCTCTCAGCTAAACAGCAACACCCGGCCGGGCTCTGCCACCAGCAAGAAGTCTAATAAGGTCAGTAGATTACCAACCAAGTTAGTGAGTGGAGCGTGCACGGAGTTGCAAGACTCCTAGTAGGGATGGACATCGGCCATCGAGGATTGATAATCATCGATGGTTTATGGCCGATGTCGAATGCTTTTGCCATCGATGGGGGAGGAGCAGTTGGTTTCCCTCCATCGATGTCTAAGCAGGGTCAAGTCGGGGGGCAGAGCTATTGCCACTGAGGGCGGAGAACCATTGGATCTTCGCCATTGATGGTCGTTAACCATCCCTAGAGAGACAAAGTTCTCAGCATCCGATCAATGCCAGCTGGGCTGAAATCGGCTCTGTACCGCGGTAATCTAGCAGCGCAAGATCCCTATATTATGTAAGGTACATTCCCAGCATCCCAACAACACTCGGCATCTCCATTATTTCCCCGGGACCGGTTATTTGTCTTGCCTCGCCGTGACTCATAGGAATTGTAGTTCCACAACAACTTCTGCGTTATATGCGATGATGTCTTCTACACCGCTGAATGGAGCAAGCGTTACATACAGTGCATATGGGGCACAATAACTAATGCACAACAATGAGAGGATCCTGTTCTAAGGGCTCGCGATATAAAGCGTTTGAAACTAAACTCGTGGGAAAGGGAAGGGGCAAAGGGCGTAAGCCTGGCTGCAGTTTTCTGAAGCTCATGAGATGCCACCTACAATGTTCAGTGATAATATTATAAAGTACTAAGCATTTATAGTCCCCATATACATGCCACGAGCCACCCAATGCTGCACGGGCTGTATGTACTCAGGCCAAGCAGGATTAGTTCCTCTAATGATCATCCTGGAAGCCACCAAGCTATGCAGAGGACCAATCCATTTACCAGCTTGGCCTTCAAGTGATATCTGATTTGATGATTAGTCGTTAGGGACGGAAACCCGTCACAGTCACCGGTATTTATTTTTGGGATGACCATGTTCCTGCAGGAGACCGCCTCAGCCCCCAGCCCGCCAACAAATGAACCATCTATCGACGTGGAGGACCTGGAGGAATTTTCCATGCGGCCAGCTCCTCAGGGGGTCACCATCAAGTGCAGAATTACAAGAGACAAGAAGGGCATGGACCGGGGCATGTACCCGACATATTATCTCCATCTGGAGCGGGAGGACGGTAAAAAGGTCAAAATGAAATTCACCAGCATATAAAGTTACTAATATGTGTCAGGAAAACTTATTACTGGGAATTATGGCTAACACAGAACCCACTCTATGTTGGGAGCACATTACCCCCTCTGTATTCCTCTTACTGTAAAGAATCCTTTCCTATATTGCTGGCTGCACCTCCTTTCTAGGATTCCCATGTGCAATCCGTCATGCAGGGGATATTACCAGTGAAATCATTAAATTTTTTGTTGGGAATGGTTTGGAATACGGGGATTATTTCCTAAAATGATGAATAATAATAATTGCTTTTCACCTATTTGGTAATGACATTATATAAGTTGCAAAGTAATATTAATATCACTGCATTGTAATTGAAGGCTGCTAACCCTAGCCGACAGTACCAGAAAGGAGATCTAATATGTGGAATATTGGACATTTTCAGGTATTCCTGTTGGCCGGCAGGAAAAGGAAGAAAAGCAAAACATCCAATTACCTCATCTCGATAGATCCGACCGACCTTTCTCGAGGAGGAGAAAGTTTTATCGGCAAACTCCGGTAAGGTTACTACAGATAAACCAATGCAGGACCTGCTCACTCATAAATGTACCATGTAAATCAGTGGGTATTACCCAGCGGGGCCGAGGCCACACATCTGAGTGTAATACAGCATTGAACACAGGAGAATAACAACTTTGGTCTGACCTAGAACACATTGGGACCTCGGGGACCAGTCTGGTTAACTCTTCAGGTTTGGAATCCATGGAGAAGGGGGCATAAATGAGTGTAAAAGAGAATAAATCGCATCGTCAGTACTCGAGGCTTCATAACCTAGATCAGGCTTAGGTAAAATGTGCTTGGAAGCAGTTGTGGAACTACAGGTCCCAGCAAGCCATCTGGAGAGCCAAGCTATGGTGCAGACTGCTCAGGTAGAACTGACATTAGCAGGAAGACAAATTCTAGATGAAAGTAAAAGATTGGTAATTTCATATTATTATAATATTAAGCAGTTCAGACAGGTGTAGTGCAGCTAATGGGGCTTTATAGCTTTACCCATTTGTATTTTTTGGTTTCATTAGTAAGAGTACAAGAGACCAGTACACACAGCCGAGAAAGGATAAAGCCAAACTGATTCTTAGCAATATTCTACATCGTACCCAGGACGTTTTCATCAGCTTATGCCAGGGGTGGGGAACCTTTTTTCTGCCAAGGGCCATTTTGATATATATAACATTATTCGTGGGCCTGGTGCAGGACACACCCCTCTGTGTGACATCACACAGGGGCGGGCCATAATCGCCGGTGATTACAGCAATGCCCGGATCACCCTGAGGATGCTCCGGAGAGCTGTAAGAGCAGCGGTGTGACCATCTGAAGCGTCCTAAGGGCGCTCCAGACGGCACTGCTGCATAGATTCTGGCTGCAGGTTGCCGTTAAGGGCACCCTGCTAGCCAGATGAGGCAAGCAGAAAAAAGCTCTGAGGGCCAGACCAAATGATTCTGCGGGCCTTATACGACCCCCGAGCCGGAGGTTCCCCATCCCTGGCTTATGCAAAAGGTTTCAGAAAATTAACAGAGGCCTATGAAGCACTTTATTTTTTTTGCCTGAGCTGTTTTACTGCTGGCCCAATATATACGCTGCCTGCAGTCATCTAATTGCTGTTCATATAAATAAGGCTGCATACAGGAAAAAAAATGCTGGAGGACAAAGTGCCTGCGTGACGCCACCTCCAGGATTTCTCAGGCAGCAATTTTACTGCCAGCAGGAAAATAGCTCAAGAACCGTTCTCCTTGTGCCCTTAGATCTGTTTGCTGTGTGAAATGTTCTCAGGACCCCAGTCTAGGGTCATACATCAGAGGGTTATTTTAAATGGAAAGTAGTATGATTACCAAATAAACCGTCTATTCATGCTGTAGGCAAATAATTACACGGATGATTGTTTTCCTGGAACATGTCTAAAGCTGCGTCCTGTCCCTGCACCATTGGTGACACTGCCCTAATCTATCTGACGGCAGAGGTGAGAGGCCGCACCTGATTGGCTGGCCACAATCACATAGTCAGGCACCTGGCGATCGCCTCAATTAGCATCAGGGAACCTCAACCCAGCACTTTGCTGCCTCTCATTGTAGTTTTATTTTTTTTCACCTGATTTCTTACAGGTCCAATCTGATGGGCACAAAGTTTACAGTCTACGACAACGGGGTAAATCCAGTGAAAACGTCCTCCAGTTTAGAGGCCAGCAATCTACGGCAGGAACTCGCAGCCATCTGCTATGTAAGTGCGTCATAAAGATTAATAGCCATGTATAACGGCTTCATGTTCATTGCGGTGTTTCGCTGGGACCAGGGCTCAGGCAGCAAATATCTCTCCAGGTTCATTTCACTGATTTCTATCAAATCCTGAATCTCTTTAATGTAGCAGCGTGGGTGGATTGCAGGAAACTGCTTGACGTGTTTAAATTAAGGCCTGTTGGATGATGATATTTGAATGTTTCCTGAGTTATTAAACAGGTTGACGTACAAAGGTTTAAAATCATTATTTAATTTAAATATTGTTGATTTAAAACTATCGTTTAAAGCTGCCAACGATCCGCTGGAGAGTAAATCTAACCCCCCCCTTACTGGAGTCACTAATTGATAGGAGACGGAATAGATCTGTGACATTAAAAATGTTGGTTCATTTTGCACAGTAAAGTAATCAGGATTCCATTATCATTGTAATTATATAATCATTAAAATATGAATATATTTCACTACAGTGAGTCACTACAAACACGGTTTATAGCGGCATCTAGTGGCCAATGTGGGGATGTGTCTGTGATATTTTGTCAATGTACTATTAAAAACCCCCAAAAATGTTGAAGTTTTATTTTATAACTTAGGGCCGTATTCAATTTGGAGCGAAAAGCTGTTCTCGGCGAAACTTTTTCACCGATTCCACTTATTCCTGTATTCAATTTGTCCGACTTTTCACCGGTGTGAAAAGTTTGCGCCTTGTAAGCAGCGGAAAGGATTCGCCAACAAATACCCAGCGTAAAAAAGTGCGGAATTGGGATTTTGGGGTGCAAACTTGCGGCAACCACCCTGCACCCTTTGGACACCCCCCTTGACGCTAACTGCGTCAATAAACGCAGAAAAAAATCACAGAGGACATCCCAATAACAACTTTGAAAAAGTGGGTGAAAATTTTAAAAGTGGGGGTACAACTTCAAAAACTAGCGAAATAGCCTTTGGGGGGGGGTCTGCAAGTATGGGGGAGGTTTTTTTTGATTGCAGGTGTTTGCTGAAGGTGCGTTTTGGGCGCTATTTAAGCTGGACTTTAGCAATTTTAAAATATGTTTGCACCCATTTTCATGTACCCCAAATTTGACGGGAATAGTTATTTTCCCCCAAAAAGTGGCTAAATGCTATTCTTCACCACTGTCCCAAATATGCTAAATAGCGCCTATTGAGACCATTCAAAGACCCCAAATAGTTTTTTCAGGGCTATTCGGGGGTACCCATAGTGACCCCCATGTCAGAGCATCTTTTGGGGGGTGTCAGGCTGATTTCCCCAAAAATGACAGGACTTTTGAACGATTTCATTTTCGCCAGGTCCGATTGGAGTTGAATACGTGGATAAGCAGGGACGCGAGCGATAACTTTTTGACAGCAAAACTTCTGATGACGATGAAAAAAGTCAGGCCTCGGACTTTTCACTCCAAATTAAATACGGGCCTTAATGTTGTAAAATTGAAACTTTTTTTTGTATTTGTTTCAGTATGTAACGTATGGAAAGAAATCTTTAACGTTCCTATTTACTTATTTTGTTGTTGCATTAGGAAACCAATGTATTAGGCTTTAAGGGACCACGGAAAATGAGCGTCATTATCCCTGGGATGAACATGGATCATGAAAGAGTTTCTATAAGGCCACGTAATGTAAGTACTGTCACTATATAGATGGTGTCTTGCAGGCTTACTACTAGCCACGTCATGGTTCCTGGCTATTAAATGTTACGTAAAATATCAATGAATATTAAATAAAATATACTTCATTTAATTTAGATTGTGAATGTGTCGCACATACATATAGATATTTGACTCCATATCCCTTTTTAATATTTTTAATTTACTAAATAAAACACTTGGACAAACAGCTGAAAAAGAAGGGGCCTGAGATACCTAATTTAAAATCTGCAGCTCTCTCGCTAAGGTTTATGGCCCATTTGTATGGGTTGGCTTAGCGTAGGGGGTGACAGGTGTACAAATATGTAGCTGACACTTTGGGGTCAGTTAGGTGCGGGCAGCGCGATGGCTTTAAAACCCTGGCAATGGCGCATCAACTCCCCCCCATTTTGCCCTAAACTCGCAGATTTTTTGTACGTGGCCCTAAGGATCACTATGGAATGTGGGGTTACTGTCAGTGTTGCGTAGGTGGGTACTTCGCATGGGGGCCAGCCGCTTCGTCTCTAATTTAATCGACCCATTTCTCTGTGATTTTTGACTGTTATGAGATGAATCTGTAGTAACGGCAAATGAGATTAAAAAAAAAGTAAAAAAACCCAAAACAAATGCGATCGGATGCGTTCTGCGAGGAACAACTTAACAGGTGCAGCCTCACTGGAAAGATTAAAATTTTCCCTTCGGAACGAGGGTGCTCCCAAATTTTTCAGAGCCAGTGTTAGGGAGATTCTCTAACTCTTTGCCAGGTATTGTTAGTGCACGAATTGTTGTCTACACGTTGTGACCTTATCAGGCTACAGTGCTAGAAGAAAAGCACCCGGATTATGGTTCTCACAGTGAGACTCAGACACCCAACAGTCCTAGCAAAATCCTCTGTGTTTTCTGCATTACTTTCCTCAGTAAGAATCTAAATGTACGGTGCTGGGCATTGTGTTTCTTTCCCCATCATTGGTAAAACTTGCAAATTGTTCACAATTGTGCAGTTATCCCCTTTCTACTTTGAATGAATCAGCCTAATGCCATTTGTCATCCCCATAAAATGATATGCAGATTTTGTATGAACGGTTCGTGTGTACACAATCACCACAATCGTGTTTCATCCTTTATTACATTCCTCTTACGTCCTACCTGGGGGACACTGGAAGATGATGGGTTAAATGAGGAAGCTGAGGAGTAGGCACTAAATGGTTACATCTATTGAGACTGAAACCTCCTCCACCCCACTTCTGGACCCTCACACCACCAATGGCAATTTTTTATTTATTGCATTTGTATAGAGGAATTTGTATTTTATTTCTAGGTACTTGTTTTTTTCATAGTATGCACTTGAGCCCCCTTATGTGTGCAGATGGAGTGGGGTTCACAACGCTGGTAGAGACTGTCCTGAAAGAGGCCTTGCTGAACCCTGACAAAAAGTTCAAAGTTCTCTTGGGTTTCAAGGTGACTTATCCTGATATGGAAGCAGATACGGTTCTCTGGGAGGTGCCGTCTACGGTAGATGCCCCCATTCCAGGCTTATTCCTACTACCAGTTCCACTCCATGTTGAAAGATTCTACTGACCGTAAGAGTGAGGCCATCCTTAAATCATTATTTTCTCTTTCAGGGACTGCCCTAGCCCCGGTTTTAGCTGTGACCTGGGCACACAAAGCCTTGGAGACCTGTATAGATAAGCTTTCAGAGGGTATCACTCTGGTTTGGATTTGTTGGATCTTCTCTTCTTGCTGGACAATACGAAGCAGGCCTCTCTTTACGTAGGTCAGGCATTCTGGATGAAGCCTCTTTGCTTTCAGGCATATCAGCTTTGGCAGTCTCTGCCAGATGAGACTTGTGGTTGAGGTCACAGCAGGCAGATCTGGAGTCTAAAAAAACTCTGGAAGCAATCCCATTTGTGGGTAAGCTGCTATTTGGACTGGAATTGGACTGCACAATTTCGCAAGGCTCTCCAAGGCTAAATCTCCTAGGTTTTTGGCTCTTGTACTTCCCTGAGCTGGCTCATGTTCCATCTTCCAGGGGACAGTTTGGAGCCCACAGTAGTGGGTATATCAGCGGCCACATGTCCATTGCGACCAGATGCTCTGGTCCTAAGCCAAGGGACAAGTCCTCAGCAAGAGGGTCTACAGGTTCGTCCCGGGACTGAAGTGGTGGGGGCCCGCCTCCTTCAGTTCTGGGACGTTTGGTTCCGGTTGGTCTCTTTATCTTTGGGTCATGGGTATTATTTTGCAAGGGTACTTTCGCTAGGCCTATAGCTCCTAAACTGTACAGATGTTTTGCTGCCCTGCTTCCAGGAGACCCAAAAAAGTGGTCTCCCAGCAGGCAGTGCTCTGCCGGCATCCCAGGTTATTTTTCTGGTTCCATATTGTAAGGAGGGGTTGGGGTTTTACTTAAACCTTTACCTGCTTCAAAAACCAGAAGGGTCTTTCTGGCTAATCCTCAACCTCAAGAGGTTGAACCTTCATTTTCAGGTGGGACAATTCAAAATGGAATCCCTGCACACCGTCATCACTTCAATGGAGAATAAAGAATTCCTAGCGTCATTGGACGTAAATGATGCCCATTTACAGGTTCCTATTTGATCTGGGGATCAAGCATTTTCCAGTTTTGCCGTAGATTCCCTTCAGATAAAGGACATTACTAGTCTTCTGTACCTGGACAACAAGTTAGTAAAGATGCAGTTCTTGGCTCAGTCTCCTTCTGCAGGTGGTGAAGACATTGGAAGAGCATGGCAGAATCATTAATTTTCCAAAGTCCAGGCTGGCACGGTCCCAGCGATCGGTCTTTCAGGAAATACTGTTCGACGCAGCTTGTCAACAGGCATTTCTCTCAGTAGGCAAGACTGAGTGCCAGCAGTCCATGGTAAGGTCACTGTTGCGCTTGCATTGGGTGTTCATCATGAGGTGCACGTGGCTACAGGGGAAGATGGTGGTTTACTTCAAAGCCATTCCATTTGCACGGTGGTATTTCAGGAAGTTTCCAGCACCTGTTGCTCCAGACCAGATCCAAAATTGGACAGGCAGTTCTTCATGCTGTCCCTTTGTACATGTCAGTTCCTCCTTTGGTGGCTTTATAAGCCCTACCTGTCCAGGGAGTGCCAGTAATCTGTCTGAGACTGGACCCTGGTAATGACATACTCTTGAGACTCTCAGGTTGGGGGGCTATTACTTCCCTAGCTATTAATATTCCAGAATTAAGGGGAGTCTTCAATGTGCTAGCTCAGGGATTCATGTGGGACCATCCTTTTTGGATCCAGTTCGACAATGCCATGGCTTTGGCATTTATAATTTTCTAGGGCTCCGTTGTCAATTTTTCACCCTAACAAAGTGGTTTTGTGTACAAATCTGTCCTTTCAACCGAAGGTGGTTTCCAGTTTCCACCCCAACCAGGAGATTGTGTTGACAGCTTTCTGGCTCTTCTGATGCTGATTCTTCTCTCCACATTCTGGAAGTTGTCAGGACGTTGCAGATTTGTGTGGATCGGTCTGCTTCTTTTCTTAGGACTATATAGTCTGTTGGTTTGGCTGTCCGGCCTCTAAACAGTCCATTGCCCGGTGGATTAGTTCTTCCAGATCTATCAGACAGACTTATGTTTATTTGGGCGAGTCTGTACCAGATTCCCTTAGAAAGGACGATTGTTTTGAAACGCATTAGCTTTAATGAGGGTCTCTGGATGTTTTACGGAGGTTCCTTTGAGGTTTAACAGCTACGGACCAGCCTTCATCCAATCTGCATGGTTATTGACCCGCTGTGGACTATTTAATGCCGGATATGGTATTGCAGTTACTCTGCATAATCTGACCTTAGATCACGCAGCGCCTGTATTTTGTAATAGTGGCAACAGTATTATACTATCGGTGGCTTTTTCCCTTTCATGCCATGTACTGGGGAAACATTCCATGCAGCTCCGATACAAAGAAACTACTGCAGGCGAGAAGTTAAGCCCTTGTATGTGAAAGTTTACGTGCAGCGCTAATACAAAGGAACAGCTACAAGCTAACACTCTAGTCGGTTTATGTGAGTGGGATTTCTCTAAGCATTCATTGTGGATTTTAAACTGTATTATACCTATATATGGTTTTCTCTTCCTTTTCTATGGGACAATGTGGAACTTGGGGAGATTATTACCAGTAGGACTCCTGATTGCTAATTCTGTGGACTTTCTACTTGCAGAATTTTTTACTATTGTTTTGCACTCAGAATTTTTCGGCCTTTTTTTTCCCGTATGTCTGTGTGATTAGTGACATCGCAGTTTGTTTTTGCAGCTTGGTGCAAAATCCCCTCGTGCACCCACTACTGTACATGGGTTGTGATAGGCTCTAGGGCAGCACGGCAGGGTGCCTCATTTGAGGATCTACCTTTACAAATTGTTATTGTTTTCACACCTTTGCTTTTAAAGAAGCCACTTTTGGGGGATTCTAGTTATTATTATGTTGTACATGATGCACATGTGTGTTCTCTATTAGGCTTTATTAGATAAATAACTGAATTGCCAGTGGAGGTGAGAGGGTTAAGAGGTATGTGTGTTTATGGGAGGATTGGGGGGGAGGGGGAGAATCAATAAAGTTAACTATTTAGTATCTACTTCTTGGCCTCCCCACTTAACCCATCGTCTACCAGTGTCTCCCAATTGGACTCATAGGAATCAATTTTATGGTTGAGTAAAAAAAATCCTGTTTCTGTTTATTCGCCTACAAATTGCCTGAAACCCATTTTTATACCAGAATACTTTTGATGCTTCAAATGATAAAGAAACAGTGGATGGTGGAGAATATCTTCTTATAGTGGGGAGAGAATGAGGGGTCCTGCTCGAACACTCCACGTTATCTAGTTAAATGCTGAGCCCTTTTCTAGTCTTTAAGATTGTATTACGTTAGCTACAACCTGTCTGAGATCTATCAGAGTTTTGTTCATCTTCCCAGTGACTCATTGTGAAATTTTGTTGCAGGAGCACGAAACGTTACTCTCTCGATGGCAAAACAAAAACACGGAGAGCGTCATAGAACTACATAATAAAACGCCCGTCTGGAACGACGACACCCAGTCCTACGTCTTAAACTTCCACGGCCGGGTCACACAAGCTTCTGTAAAGAATTTTCAGATCATTCACGACAATGATCGTAAGTATTGGGGGGGGGAAAGGCAAAAACATTCCTGTATCTATTAAACCTTTTTTTGGAGAGTGAAATTACAAACATTGTTTGCATAGGAGGAACTGGATGACCGATCAGCCATTTATAGGTTATGTCATACAAAACTTTTATCACATGCTTCTAAGTTTCCCCCCATATCCTGCCGTGTAATTACCTGTTGTTACTTAAGGCAAATTTGGATTGCGCAGATCTCGACCAGTGGATGTGATAAAATATTATTGAGGGGAAACTTAGTTTTACGTTCACCTCCCCCATAGTTCTGAGAAATCCAGCAACTAGGGAGTGAGACAAAAATTCACAGTTTAAATAAAAACAAAATGTACTATAGAACGTGGGACCAGACGTCACTAGTGGTTATATTCTATAAAAGTGTAAAAAGCCACACCAACTTATCAGTTTATTTTATTGTATTAGGTGGCAGATGTACTAAGCCTTTGAAGGAGATACAGTAGAGAGAGACAATGTATCAACCAATCAGCTCCTAACTGTCATTTTTCAAACAAAGGGCCTCATTTATCAATGAGTTTTATCATTCACAACAAGTGACAGAACTCGTTGTGTATAATAAATGGTGCTCAGCCAATCAGCTCCCAACTGTCATTTTTCAAACAGATGACAGTTGGGAGCTGATCGCATTTGATAAACGGTGCTCCAGCCAATCAGCCCCCAACTGTCATTTTTCAAACAGATGACAGTTGGGAGCTGATCACATATGGTAAATGGTTCTCCAGCCAATCAGCTCCCAACTGTCATTTTTCAAACAGATGACAGTTAGGAGCTGATTGGCTGGAGCACCATTATCATACGCAACGAGTTTTAATCACTTGTTGTGAATTATACAATGTGTTGATAAATGAGCCTTGAAGATAAAGTGGAAGGTGATAAAGTACCAATAAATCCCAACTGTCACATTACAGGCTGTGTTTGAAAAATGACAGTTAGGAACTGATTGTTCGGTACTTTATATCTGTTGCAATTTATCTCTCTCCAAGGCTTAGTACAACAGCTCCTAGATCTGTTAAAACTCTTTACTGATTGAAGCTATTGATGCCTGGACATTTGCGCATTCCCTCTATCTGGGGGCGATTCAGTAAAATGTGTTGGTTGCGATGTGCATGGCGGACAGCAACATCGCTAGTTATTCCTCGCACCCCATAGAGTTGCACAGAATAACTAATACTGTTGCAGGTACTGTATATGGAGGTTTATTTGCGCAGCGGTTCTTGGCACATCCCTACGAATTTAATTGCCCCCCTAAGTGTCTGTCAATTTAAACATTCTCACTTTGAAAGTCTGTTTATGGGTTTAATAACCGTCTTTTTCCTGCTCGTTAATTCAGTGTCAATAACACAAATAAAATAATAAAACTGATATTTTTAAACTAAAAATTTAGACTCGATCTCTCTAGTGTTTGTGCGGTACGAATGTGAGAATGCTGAGAAAATACGCTATTACACTTTAGCGCTGTCTTTATGCGGTCTGGGTGTTTATCACGGTGCTCTGTCTGTTGCAGCGGATTACATCGTCATGCAGTTTGGCCGGGTGGCAGAGGATGTGTTTACAATGGACTACAATTACCCCATGTGTGCACTGCAAGCCTTCGCCATAGCACTGTCCAGCTTTGATAGTAAACTGGCCTGCGAGTAAAAAGTAGGTCCATCCCAGTGTCTACATGGCTTCCCGGAGGCCGGCTACCCGTGTCTTACACTCCCAGTCTGGACAGATTTTATGTTTTTTTTTTTTTTTTTTGGTTGCCATAAAGTGAGGAGAACCTTGGTGTTTACATGCAGCTCATATTTGTTTTTTTTTGGAGGAGTTTTTCTTTTGTAAATAGACTTGTGATCGCTCACAGATGGGGGGAAAAGTCCCCGAGTTACTTTCGTTCTGAAATGTTTGCACCCGTTTCTACAATTGTGGAAATTGTCATTTTATTTTTGTATTTGTTTTTACGAGGCCGATGCTGGGTGAGGTATTTGGTGGATTCGAAGCTGTAACCAAACCAAACCCAACCCAAGGAAGAGGCTTCGGCACAGACTGAGGAGCTCTAAGCGGTGACTCCCGCTGGGTGGACTGAAGTGTACAGTATGAGTTGCCTTTCGCAAATTGTTTACTAGGAGCCTAACAAATGTGTCCTAATCTTTCCTGTGCGATGTGTATTGGTAGCTGAGTCTGTTGCTAACACGTGCTCGCGATGTGTTACTCTCTGGGCAGAGGTTTGTTGTTGATCACAGAAAGCACAAGTACGAAGACGTTGGCCAGCGTGGACTTGGACCACCGGGCTCACGCCACGTCTCTGTCCAAAAGTTTTGTTCGGATTTGTTACAAGCCTTCTTCTCGGTGTGTCCTACTGGCCAGCTACAGTCATTGGCGATATTGTGGTTATAAAAGTTCTGTATTCTGATTATAAACCAACTTGTTAATCTTTCAGTGGCAGCGACGCCTTGACCGGACTCCGTCGCCTTCTCATTACTCAAAACTTTTTTTGGCATCAGTAAAAAGAGGGTGATCGATATTTTGGAAGATGTGTTCTATATTAAAAAAAAAAAGATATCTGCCCTTCGTTGTCTATGTTTTATTTATATCCATTATGGGCTCTCAGAAAAACAAATTTGATCTTGCCGTCCTTGAAGCCTAAATTTCAACAGCAGGTGACTAAGGAAGGGGTCAATGTACTAAGCCTTGAAGAGAGAGAAAGTTAACGGAGATAAAGTACTAACTAATCAGCTCCTAACTGTCATTTTTCAAACACAGCCTGTAAAGTATAAATACTTTGGCGGTGTCCAGTGTGTGGAGTGTAAGAGATCTCCCCCCATTGATTGGTTGGTAGTTTATCTCTGTCCAAGGCTTAGTACATAGAGCCCTAATATACTTACCCACTACTGTGGCACTTCTAATTTGGGACATTATTACTATTGGTTTTCCAGAATCCCTTTATCCCTGCCAAGTAACAAGCCCATGCTTTTAGTGTTACTCAGCTTTGGCGCAGGAGCCAACAGTCTATTTTATTGTTCTACAGTAGCTTGTGTCGACAGAAGAAAAGACCAAACAAGTAAACATGTTCCGTGTTCTTGGCTGAATACATGGAAAGACTATAAGTGACTGCGACTGGTGTAAAATGGGCACATCGACCCTTTTCTGGAGGTACGGATAGGTAACATTTTGGCTATTGTCACTTATTCACCATTTATTATTATTATTATTATTATTATTATTATTATTAACAGTTTCTTATATAGCGCATCATATTCCATTGCGCTTTACAATTATAAGCATTAATAGAACAAAACTGGGTAATAACAGACAGATATATAGGTAGGAAGGCCCTGTTCGCAAGCTTACAATCTATAGGGAAATAGGCATTGATACACAAGGATAGGTGCTATATATTGCATTTTGGTCCAGCCAGAATGCAGAGTTTCTTGGTTGGCTGCATGATCCAGTCACACAGGAATGTCGACCAAATGTCATGAGGATGTGAGAGAAAGACGATGTGTGAGATTGTGTTTGGACTGTAAAAGGGGATGTAATAACATATGGAAGCTATGAAGGTTATGTGGGAGGTTCTGGAATCTGATAAGCTTGCCTGAAGAGGTGAGTTTTCAGGGAACGCTTGAAGGAATGGAGACTAGAGGAAAGTCTTATTGTGCGAGGTAGTTCATTCCATAGAGTGGGTGCAGCGCGAAGAAAGTCCTGTAACCGTGAATGGGAGCAAGTAATGCGCGGGGATGAGAGTCGCAGATCTTGTGCTGAGCGGAGAGGTCGGGTTGGGAGATATTTTGAGATGAGTGAAGAGATGTATGTTGGTGTAATTCGGTTAATGGCCTTATGTGTAAGTAACAGTATTTTGTATTGAATACGGTAGAAAACCGGCAGCCAATGGAGGGACTGACAGAGCGGGGCAGCAGAAGAAGAACGTTTCGCAAGGAAGATAAGCCTCGCAGCTGCATTCATAATGGATTGTAATGGTGATAGCCTGTTTTTGGGAAGACCAGTAAGGAGGCTATTGCAATAGTCAATGAGGGAAATAATGAGTGCATGGATTAGAGTTTTTGCAGTGTCTTGTGTGAGATATGGTCGAATTTTGAATATGTTTTTTAAATGTATGTAACATGATTTTGAGACAGATTAACCATTTATGGTTAATGGCATCAGAACAAAGTTTTTCTGCACATGTTCACATACAGTATGAGAATATATTCCTTTATCAGAATTTATTTCTACACAAATTAAGGCACAGTTACCAACATTTCATTTAAGGGCAAAATTTGCACTGACCCAATCTGCAATTATTGTCTTGGTGCAAGGGTGTCTGATCGGTTGCTGTGGTTTAATGTTCAGCGTTAGTACAGGATCACTTATCTATGTGTTTTGGTTATTCTTTATTAATAATACATTGTTACACTGAAAAGATTATATAACAAAGAGATACTTTAATCAGAAAATCTTCACATTACAGAATTAGCTCCCATTGATAACTTCTAAGCACATAGGACTTAGACCTAGTCCCACCTTCTACCCACATACAGCTAACAGAGAACGTATTGAGCATACTGTATAACAATTTAGTCTCCAAAATCATCAATATAGAAAGTGAAAGTCTTCAGAGCTAGACCAGTGGTTCCCAAACTCGGTCCTCAAGGCACCCTAACAGTCCAGGTTTTAAGGCTATCCATGTCTGAGCACAGATGGCTAAATCAAACTGACTGATGTACTAATTAAGTCACCTGTGCCCAAACATCCTTAAAACCTGGATCATTAGGGTGTTTTAAGGAATGATTCTGGGAACCTCTGGTGTAGACAATCAACAGAAGACATTTTGGGAACAGCGCTAGAAATGATTGTAATTAAAAATACAGTATATGTACTAAATAAATCCAAAAAGAGAATGTAAAAGGAAATAACTTTTGCTGCTCTTGTTCAATATGGCAGAAAAAAAAGTTACAAAGGATTGTCTTAGAATGCATATAATTACATAACATATACAAGTTTAAATAAACGAAAAACTTTCATGAAAGCAGATAATAAATAGATGAGTGGATTTTGTTATTCTCATGCTGGCTGGGTGTTGTGTAGCTGTATAATCACATTCTCTAAATATTCAGTCCAAAACCTTTTAGGAATAAATCCGTCACCACCTGACTGACCATCCGGCTCATGTCATTTAGGAATCTTTTTATTTGTGTACTGGAGTTCAGTAATATAATATTAGATCACTATATCAGGGAGATATTCCCTTTCATAGGTCTCCCAATGGATCGGACTTTAGATGGAGCACAGCCACTTGATGCCTGTGCTCCCACAAGGTAATGCTATGTAGTTTGGGTGTTTCATATCCACCCTTGTATAATATTCACCCACCTTATATACATTGTATAACAGTCTTCTTCCAAATATGATGCGTTTCATTTTAGACTTTTCCGAAGCATGTTAGTCCTATCCTCTCTGTGACTGCACACACAAATTGATAAATTGTCAGATATATGGTTTAACAAGTAATAACTTTTACATTTAATCGATAGATTGTCACCATGTCAACTATTCTATAAAGTACATATATTTTAATCTACCTAAACGCATGAAATTCATAATAATTAAATGTGCTTTTTTTGTGAATGTAAAAATTTTGTATTTATAATATGATATGGAAACAACAAGTTTTACAAAAAGAGCATTTACGACCTCGGACAGAATGAGCCTCCGCTTATATATTCTGCAGATAAAGGTGTGGAATAGAGTTAACTAGACAGAGAAGCGCATAGGCTGTGAGCAGATGTAGAATCTTACAGGAGATGATACAAAAAAATCATTAATCTCTCTGCACTGTCCAAATCATTATCCAGTGCAGAATAAAATGCAAACAGCGATAAGAACGAATATAAATATATACTTGACCAAGACCCAAAGACAGCTATTCTCAGGGCTAGATTCCATCACCAGAAATCATGTAGATGTTTTCCTACAACCTCTAATAACAAAACTCCGGTCCCATCTCAATAATGCTTTTTATTTTGGGACAGGATTACTTTTTGATCTATCGTATTACCAACAAGTGAGGGGTACAGCAATGGGTACGTGATTCGTGCCCAGCTTTGCTAATCTATACCTAGGTCTGTAGGATGAACGATACATATAGTCTGGCACAGATGCTGATATAGTAAATTGGGATGGTGATGTACAATAAACAGTTTTCCAAAATCTTTGTCTTGTATATTAGAAACTCATCTAACCGCAGACTAACCCATTAACACAACAACACCATGTCATTTTAACATCTTAAAATCGTGATTATTTCTAATAACTGAATATCTTCTCGGATTTATTGTGAACCCACAGATAGCTTTTTGGTTTTTTTTAACGTCAAGCTGATAGAAATCACCAAAATTGCTTATTATTCCCAAATAGGAATTACAAACAAGAAACTGCATGGATAGACAAGATTTCACTCAGGAGATAGTTGTTAGGAATAAGGGCCTGATTCAGAGCCGGACGCTATTTGCGCTCGCTCGTTCAGAAAAAAGGGGTGGCTATTCAAATGAACCGTTCGCTCTTTGCGGTCTGTTCATGCCTCTATGTCTGAACGAGCGAACAAAACTTGCGGTAGTTTTTTGAAAAACAACGCCCCCTGGCCGCTCGCATCCTGCGTCATGTCCGCTATTTATTAGATTAATCGAGTACATCGACCAGCGTATGAACTGCTCGCTATTCTTGTGGTTGGTTTTTCCTACCACAATCTTGCGAGCAGTTCTGACTATAAAATAACCCAGTGACGTGGTCAATGACGCTGCTGTATTAATTATGCACACCCATAAAACGCCCGTTTTGACCTTTAAGCACGCCTGCGTTCTGATCTCCACTCCCCGTTTTCAAGCACCTTCCCCTGTTACCACCCACATACGCCTCCTCATGTCACTCAAAATAGCAGGCATTCGCGCATGCGTATTACGATCCGTATGCTTGCGCAGTTGTGCAAACATCGCTCGGAACGAACGAGCGGCCGCTTACGAGCGGCTCTGAATCAGGCCCTAAATCCATTTAATTTTTTTTTATAGAAATCTAAATTTAGATGAAGCAAGCAAAAATGTTAGGATTTAGGGACCAGGTTATCAGAGCTAAAAGCAGATTTGCCACTTGGCGGTAAACAATGGCAATTTTTAAATCTGTTAGGACTGTGTAGTCCTAATTCCTGTGTTTGGACTTTTATGCTGCAGTAATTACTCCTACCACCAGGATTGTTGCTGCCTTGTTTTTCTGGTGTATAGACACTGATGCTGATTCCCAGCAGGTACAGTAACTACATTCACCTGTACTGAGGCCTTATAGGATTTCTGCTCCTTGCATCCTGTCTTGTTCCTGTCATGACCCTGGCCTGTTTAATAGATTATTCTTGAATGCTGCCTGCCCTTTGATTTTCCTCTTGTGACTTTGCCATCAGTTATCCTGGACTTCATCCTGTTAGTTGCATTTCCCTTGCCTGTTCTTGTACTCTCACAGGTATCTGTTGTTCATCTGGTGTGTACCCGCTGTGTATCATGCATGTCTGCAAAAGTTTGTTGCTTCCCTTCCACCAATTCAGAGACCATTACCCCACTGTTTATCACTCAATATATCTCTCTATATACAGTGACTCATCACTTGTATTAGCCATGTTAACTGTTATCCCTTGCTTTGCATTTCAGAGACCAACCACCATATTACACGCCAGTCAGATATTATTCACTGTCCTCTATTCAGCTGTGTTCTGGAGTTCATCCTGACATTTCGAGAGACTTATCCTATTATATGTAGTCCAGCTTCTGGGACCGGTTCCCATGGTCATTTTGCAGCTACTCCTTAGTTGCTGTTGAATTATTTTGGTAACTAACAACCTCATTATTGCTGTTGCCAAATGCTCCGCCGTTCTGACAATTGAGTGTCCATTAGTTTACTATAATAATAAATATTAAATTACATCTATACCATCTCCTGAACACCATTTGTGATGGAAGCAACACAGGGCCTGATTCAGACCCGTTCGCAAGCGAGTTGATGTTTGGCCACTGCGCATGCGTACGCTGGTGCCAGCTCCGACTTGCGCATGCGTGAGACCCGGCTAGTGACGGGCGCTCCGTCGCTCTGGGTCTCGCGCCAAAAGGGTGTGGCTGTCGATTTTGATCGACAGCTCTCACCATTTTGGAGGCGGGCAGGAGGGGTGGCTGGCCATACGGAGGCGTTCCTGACAGAACACCTGCTGTTTGAGGGCGGCCCCACAGACATCACGAGTGATGTCAGTGGTGAGCTTCCAGCTCTATTAAGAGCCAGAAGCCCACTGGGGCTTGCGGGAACGAGACCCTACCGTAAGGGTTTCGTCGCAAGCCACGATGGTCGAGACCATCGCAACCATCACCTGGCCAATCGCAATAGCTGTGGGTGGTCACCCACAGCTCTGCGATCGGCCAGGAGGCTGCACAAAAAAAAAATTCAGAGCGAGCGCTTTTTCAGAGCGTCCGGCTCTGAATCAGGCCCACAGTCACCTAACAATAATAAATATATTTGAACCATTTTTTTCCCCAAAATTTGTATCTCTTTTTTTTTTTCTCTTCTCTTTTATTTATATATATTAGCCAATGCTAGGCTTCTTCCCCACTGAGCATATGTGACCCAGCTAGATGATTACCTGTGGAGACAGGCCTGGGAAGTGATCCCTTGCTACCAGGGGTGCAAGTACAGATTGCCTGGCACCAAGCCTGTCTGGGAAGCCCAGGTCAGCCAGTGAGTAATTCCCCCCATGTAAGCGGGACGCATATTCATATCAACACAGAACATGCTGAGTTGACTGCGGCCACGCACCAACAATCGACCATACCTCCAATTGAACTCTGGGGCCCGTCTGATGTTTCTGCGGACCTGATTAGTAAATCTACCCCTAAAAGTCCAATTTGGCAGTGAGAGTTTTTAGAAGTGTAGATGTTGCCCATAGCAACATCTCCACTTCTAAAACTCTCACTTTCGTAAATATACCCCCGTAGAGAGAAATAGCACTCTAACACAAGAAAAACAAACAGGGTTAAATGATAAATCTTCCAGTAAAGTATTTATACCCTTTGCTACTCAGTTCAACCAGAGGGGATATGGTTATAGAAAATATTTTACAAAAATGCTGCAATATCCATGAGAGAGAGACCCCTGGCTGAATCCTAGGAGATACCGTAATATATATGACAACTTTAGGAAACACTTTGGTCATGTCCAAAACTCATCAAAACCACTTCAATGGTTATCACTCAAACTTAAAGGCTTTCTACAAATGCTCTCGTACTGCTGGCCTTTAGCCAACACAGTAGGTGAAAAAAATTGTCACAGGTGGGTGACTGATCTCTCGGATTGTGGCTGCAAACTGCACAATGTAGGCAGCACAACAAGTAAACAGAACAGTAAGGTTTAAGCAATGTTATATTGACATCACAGTTTTCTATTAATCACATAGTGTTTCCAAATATTTTAAGGTAATATACAAAATCTGGAGGGGCTGTGTTTTCTGTAATACCCCTTTTACACCAAACAAATAACCCGGGTTATTGCCAGGTCGATCCGGGTTGAGGCTCTGTGCAGGAGGTTAGGCAGGCAAGCGGTGGCTTCATGTGCATCTCTCTCTGCAGGGCACTGACAAATTACATCATCTGCCGATGCCCCAGAAGCTCCAATCAGCATCTTTCAGAGCTAGCCGGGTCAAATAAGCAGGGTAGCACCCGTTTACACTGCCTCATGACCCGGGAACAACCCGTTTTCAACCCTGCTCTCAACCCAAGTAAGATTGCCCGATAAATCGACCCGGGTTATTTTTTTGGGAGCCGTTCACACAGAGCATCGACCCAGATCAACCTGGCAATAACCCGGGTTATTTGTTTGGTGTAAAAGGGGTATAATTACCTAGCAGCATCTTCTTTCATCTAGATTGTTCCACACGAAAGCATGAAGGGGCTCAGTGAAAGTGCCTAAGCATGAAGGGGCTTAGTGAAAGTGTCTAAGTGTCTGATTGGGTCACACAGCAGTCATTTCAACCAGAGAATGCCGACAAGGTAGCAGTGTTATTTTGTGCATTTTAAACATGTTAGCGTTATGACTTTTAGCATGCTGGTTAAAAGTCATAATGCTAACATGTTTAAAATGGACTTCTGTTTGAGCATCCGTGTACTAAATATCTGGCTTTGGACTCTAATTTTTGCCTTGTTTAACTCTGTAGCTACCAGGCTTTGGGATCCACCATCTGGAAATACATTGCTGCAGTTTGCAATTACCTGTGACAATGCCAACATATTTAAAAAGCTACAATTCACATTATTACTGTGGTCGACATTCAGACCGTTGACGAATTAACTACCTCCCATTGCACTTTGTATTTCTCATTACATCAAGATTTGACGCTCTTTCCAACCCAAGACAAATCTTTCTCGTCCGCACTGGGATAACTCCTCCATATCTTACCTATCCTCCAGTCACCAAATGTATTGCACTCCACACCCCAGTAATGTCCTGTAGAATACAATCTGGAGGCCTAATTTGATTATGTTGTAATCTCTCTGTTATTTACAGGTGATTCAAGTTTTTATTTGTCGACGATAACATTTTTAAAACTTTATCATCATGTAGGATTTAAGGGGTCTATTTACTAAGCTTTGTTAGGAGATACAGTGAACGGTGATAAAGTACCAGCCAATCAGCTCCTAACTGCCATGTCACAGGCTGTGTTTGAAAAATGACAGGAGCTGATTGGCTGGTACTTTATCACCACTTGGTTTCTTCTGCTGGCCTGTTGCAGTGTGCAGGGCAGGGGCGCCGAGACAGGGGGAGCGGGTACCAAGTACTCGGGCTTCTTGGAGTGGCCAATCCCACGCCCCCTCCCCCTTACTTGTCAGCAGCCCAGCACATGCTGATCTGTACCAACTCCTGAACTCTGAGCACCATTTGTGATGGACGTAACACACAGTATTATAACATTGCCCAAGTTTAGAAATATATTTTTTCCTTGGATTTTATGTAAATGTATAAATGTTTTTTTAATGCTCAATGTGAGACTAGGCTATATAGAGCATGGATAATTAAAGAGGAGTGGTCTCCCAGTATAAATTCTTTGGTAATTTGTAGGGGAATCCGTATGAAATACCGATGCCGGAAGAGGGGACATACCGACAGCAGCTCGTAAGTATGCTAACCCTCCCCTGTCCCCCCCTAACCCTAAAACTCCCAGAGTGGTGCCTAACCCTAAGTCCCCCCTGGGGGTGCCTAAACCTAACCCCCCTTCCTGCGCTATAAACCTAACCCTCTCGGGGGGGGGGTGATTAACCCTAACCTCACCCCCGGGGGTGCCTAACCTTAACCTCTCCCCGGGGGTGCCTAACCCTAACCTCCCCCCCGGGGGTGCCTAACCCTAAGTCCCCCCTGGGGGTGTCTAAACCTAACCCTCCCCTCCCGGGGCTACAACCTAACGTCCCTGGCTTACCTCATTCGGGATGCCGGGCGTCAAGATTTCGGCGTGGAGCTAAAGTTAGGCGTCGGCACTTTGATGCCTATGTTTAGTCCCGGGTCGGCCTCCTGCCGCTGGGATTCCGCTGGCCGGCATTCTGGGCGGCGGTAAGTTAACCGCATCTCTTTGTAGGCAATCCACTTTTAAAAAGTCTAGGTGCACTAGGTGAAAGCTTCAGCTGCTGATTGACACCCAAGTATTTACTGTGCAGAGGAACTTCATTACATCTGGTTATCTGGTGGACGTATCATTTCATGGCTCTGCCTATTAACCTAAAAGACTGTTACTAACTATTGCACATCTGAATACTGATCAATGTTTGATCCATTGCTACAGTAACATCATTATAACAGGGATACCTTACTCAGAGGAGCTGTGTTACTATTAACCATGAACAATTTGCTTTTCTCCAATAACAATGTGGATAAATGTTATATCTTAAGGACTGGGGAGAAGTTCCGGATCTATGTAGGGATATTACCAGCTTGCAAAATGTACCGTGTGCAGAATTAATGCAATGTATTGATTATATTATGTGTATTCAGCTGTCATACTTTCATCAGATATTAAATGTATTTTTTTCTTATTGATGTCAATTTCTTTATTATTCTCATATTGTTTTACACAGCTATGTAATATACTGCATTATATAAAAACATATATATTGGCCATAATAACCCAGACAGGCATAGTACTTATCTTAGCAGCAAGCTCATGTACATCATAGAATAAGTGGCAGGACGGCCGTTTCGGTGGAACACCCCACCTTCATGCAAATTTTGTAGGAATATACTGGCTTAATAAAATGGTAAATTTGGCGCCAAAACACAACCCAATATCCATCACCAACCTGTCCCTTATTTTCAAAGATGATACACTGCCAGCGGGACCCGAAAGCCGCCTCCAGCATCAATGGAGACTGCCCATGTCGCAGAAATCCAAGCGGGGAATATATCACTTCCACCGGACAGTAACAAGAGTGCACGTTCCTCCAATCAGAGAACAGCACAAAGGTTCTGGGGCACAGGAAATGACGTGATGAGATTAGGAGATGTAAACAAACACAAATAGTGCAAAACAACATTATATATATATATATATATATATATATATATAAAACACACAAAAATATCCTATCCTGCGCTATCTATATTGAATCAGTGGCTCCCTTCAGTAAGTCCTCTGTTAGTAGGACTGTTAGAATAATGTAGAAAATGGTTACTGTTGGGGCGCTTCAATCTTACTGTACTTAATGAGTCAAAATGAATACATGAATTTATTTAGCAAGAAGGTAGTCTCTCCAAAGGCTTAAAGCTTCCAATCTCCTTCTTTTAAAGAGGCAGTGACACAACTGTTCCTTTTCGTTTCCAAAAATGGGCAGATTAGTCCATAATATGCAAATGAGCTTGTCTTAAATCCTCCTCGAGGATCTACGGGAGATACCTTTGTACCAAAAGACACCCAGAGATTAGGCCCAAGGCCAACATTAACAACTTTAAAATATATTAGAATATTTTGTATAAAATATTTCTTTAATTAAAATATAACAATATTACAGATGGACAATGCTTCTTACATAGATTTCAAAGATAATGTAGCCATCCACTTAGTGGGGAATTTTAACACCTTCCAATGAAGGGAAATGCTCCAATACAGTGTCCACCTTCCGCTAACTGATGGACTGAGAGGTACAAGACATACGAATCAGTATCATATTGTCCGGTTCAGAGATTCTTCTAATATACGGTCAGATATAATCTACGAATGTCGTTTTGCACACGTCCGTTTTGAGAATTACTCCTGAAGAAGTCTCAGATTGAGACGAAACGCGTAGGGTCTTAAGCGGAAGGTGGACACTGTATTGGAGTATTTCCCTTCATTGGAAGGTGTAAAAATTCCTACATTAAAATATAATGGCTACATTATATTTGAAATCTATGTAAGAAGCATTGTCCATCTGTAATATTGTTATATTTTAATTAAAGAAATATTTTCTAAAAAAAATATTCTAATATATTTTAAAGTTATTAAAGTTGGCCTTGGGCCTAATCTCTGGGTGTCTTTTGGTACAAGGGTATCTCCCGTAGAGCCTCAAGGCGGATTTAAGACAAGCTCATTTGCACAATCGGTTCTCAATGCTGCTGCTCGGCTTATCTTCCTCTCCAGACGTTCTACACATCTGCTTCCCCTCTCCTTCAAGCCCTACACTGGCTCCCCTTCCCCTTCAGATGCCAACTCAAGGTTCTTACACTCGCCTACAAAGCCCTCACCAAATCCTCTCCCGCATACATTTCTGACCTCTCCCTTCACACTCCGCCCGTCCACTTCGCTCAACAAATGCATGCCGCCTCTCGCCAACTGATTACTACCTCCCACTCCCGCCTCCAAGATTTTGCCCGTGCTGCTCCCTACCTTTGGAATGCTCTCCCTCTCCCAATGAGACTCTCCACAAATCTTCAAATGGGCTCTCAAGACCCACTACTTCATCAAGGCCTTCCAGCAATCATCCTAACCCACTTCATGCTCTTTCCTCCCTATCTTCCCCTTTTGTGTCACTCCTGTCTGTCTGCCCCTCCCCTTCTGTGTCACGCCTGTCTGTCTGCCCCTCCCCTTCTCTGTCACGCCTGTCTGTCTGCTCCTCCCCTTTAGAATGTAAGCTCTCACGAGCAGGGACCTCTTCCCTCATGTGCTTCTCCTTACACTTTCTTCTACTCCTTACTCCCCATAAGGGCACCTAACACCTGACTGCCAACCCCGGCTGCTTATTGTGAGTGCTTTAATCGCTATTGCAGCAATGTATATAAATCGTGTCCTTGTCCTGCACTGTAATGTACTGTAAGTTACTTGTTTCTTGTTCACCTATTAGTTCTATGTACTATGTAAGGCGCTGCGGAACACTTTTGGCGCCATATAAATAAAGGATAATAATAATATTATGGACTAATCTGGCCATTCTTGGAAACGAACAGGAACAGTTGTGTCACTGCCTCTTTAACAGAAGGAGATTGGAACCTTTAAGCCTTTGGAGAGACTACTTTCTTGCAAAATAAATTAATGTATTCATTTTGACTCATTAAGTACAGTAAGATTGAAGTGCCCCAACAGTACATTTTATATATATATATATATATTAGGGATGTGTGCCGGACCATTTTTGCCGGATTTGGATTTGGTTCTAATTAGGGGTGTGCACCGGCCACTTTTCGTGTTTTGTGTTTTGGTTTTGGATCTGGATCTTTCTTCGTGTTTTGGATCTGGATTGGTTTTGCCAAAACCACCCTTCCGTGTTTTGGGTTCTGGGTTTTGTGTTTTGGATCTGTATTTTTTTGAAAAAAAGCATAAAAACAGCTAAAATCACAGAATTTGTAGGTTTTTCTGCTCCTATGCTATTATTAACCTCAATAACCTTAATTTCCACTCATTTCCAGTCTATTCTGAACACCTCACACCTCACAATAGTGTTTTTATGTCCAAAAGGTTGCACCGAGGTAGCTGGATGACTATGCTAAGCGACACGAGTGGGCGGCACAAACACGTGACCCATCTAGGAGTGACACTGCAGTGGCAGACAGGATGGCAGTTAGAAAAACTAGGCCCCAAACTGTACATAATGCAAAGAAAAAAAGAGGTGCAAGATGGAATTGTCCTTGGGCCCTCCCACCCACCCTTATGTTGTATAAACAGGACATGCACACTTTAACAAATCAATCATTTCAGCGCCAGGGTCTGCCACACAACTGTGGCTGAAATGATTGGTTCGTTTGGGCCCCCACAAAACAAGCTGGCAATTAATGTGTCCCTGCACAAACTGGCTCTACGGAGGCAAGATGTCATCCTCATCCTCCTCATCCACCGATTCCTCACCCTCTTCAGTGTGTACATCCTCATCCTCACAAAGTATTAACTCGTCCCCACTTGAATCCACCACCACAGGTCCCTCTGTACGTTCTGGAGGCTGGTCTCCCTGGAAGAGCTGATAATTCATTTTGATGAACATCATCTTCTCCACATTCTGTGGAAGCAACCTCCTACGCCTTTCGCTGACAAGGTTCCCGGCTGCACTAAACACTCTTTCGGAGTACACACTGGAGGGGGGGCAACTCAGGTAAAATAGAGCCAGTTTGTACAGGGGCCTCCAAATTGCCTCTTTTTCCTGCCAGTACAGGTATGGACTGTCTGACATGCCTACTTGGATGCTGTCACCGATGTAATCCTCCACCATTCTGTCAATGGTGACAGTATCATATGCAGTGACAGTAGACATGTCAGAAATTGTTGCCAGGTCCTTCAGTCCGGACCAGATGTCCAAACTTGGTCCTGCCTGCCCTGCATCACCGCCAGCGGGTTGCTTAGGATACCTAAGTTTTTTCCTGGCAGCCCCAGTTGCGGGAGAAAATGAAGAAGGAGCCGTTGACGTGTCACGTTCCGCTTCAGCTGACAGTGTGTTCACCAGCAGGTCTTTGCACCTCTGCAGGCTTGTGTCGGCCGGAAAGGGAGACACCACATAGGCTTTAAACCTAGGATCGAGCACGGTGGCCAAAATGTAGTGGTCTGATTTCAACAGATTGACCACCCTGGAATCCTGGCAAAGCGAATGAAGGGCTTCATCCACAAGTCCCACATGCCGAGCGGAATCGCTCCGTCTTAGCTCCTCCTTCACTTTCTCCAGCTGCTTCTGCAAAAGCCTGATGAGGGGAATGACCTGACTCAAGCTGGCAGTGTCTGAACTGACTTCACGTGTGGCAAGTTCGAAGGGCTGAAGAACCTTGCACAACACGGAAATCATTCTCCACTGCGCTTGAGTCAGGTGCATACCCCCTCCTTTGCCTATGTCATAGGTGGATGTATAGGCTTGTATGGCCTTTTGCTGCTCCTCCATCCTCTGAAGCATATAGAGGGTTGAGTTCCACCGCGTCACAACCTCTTGCTTCAGGTGATGGCGGGGCAGGTTCAAGAGTGTTTGCTGGCGCTCCAGTCTTCGGCACGCAGTCGCTGAATGGCGAAAGTGGCCAGAAATTTTTCGGGCCACCCAAAGCGTCTCCTGCACGCCCCTGTCGCTTTTCAGAAAATTCTGCACCACCAAGTTTATTGTGTGAGCAAAACATGGGACGTGCTGGAATTTGCCCAGATGTAATGCCCGCACAATATTGGTGGCGTTGTCAGATATCACAAATCCCCAGGAGAGTCTAAGTGGGGTAAGCCACTGGGCGATGATTTCCCTCAGTTTCTCTAAGAGGTTGTCGGCGGTGTGCCTCTTACTGAAACCGGTGATACACAGCGTAGCCTGCCTTGTAACGAGCTGGCGTTTCTGAGATGCTGCTACTGGTGACGCTGCTGCTGTTGCTGCGTAAGGTGATACATCTACCCAGTGGGCTGTCACAGTCATATAGTCCTTAGTCTGCCCTGTTCCACTTGTCCACATGTCCGTGGTTAAGTGGACATTGTGTACAACGGCATTTTTCAGGACACTGAGGACACTTTTTCTGACGTTTCTGTACAGTCTCGGTATCGCCTGCCTAGTGAAGTGGAATCTAGACGGGATTTGGAACCGGGGACACACTACCTCCATCAATTGTCTAAATCCCACTGCACTAATGGCGGATACCGGACGCACGTCTAACACCAACATAGCAGTCAAGGCCTCAGTTATACGTTTTGCTTCAGGATGACTGCTGTCGTACTTCATCCTCCTCGCTAAGGACTGTTGGAGGGTCAATTGTTTAGTAAAAGTAGTGGTGTTCCTACTTCCTCTCTGGGATGATGAACGACTCCCAGCAGCAGCAACAGCAGCAGCGGCAGCAGTAGGCGTAGCAATGCAGGATCCTCCAGAGGAATCCCGGATAGGAGAGTCAGTCATGCCAGTGACATGGCCTGCAGGACTACTTCCGATCCTGACTAAGGAGGAAATTGACGAGGAGGGAGTTGACGGTGTGGTTTGCAGGCGCTTGGATACAACAGGACAACGGGATTTAGGTGTCCCTGGACTGCTTACGGTCTTAGCCAAAGTTTCTGAACTTGACAGTAACTTTTTATGAACGCGCTGCAGGTGCCGTATAAGGGAGGATGTTCCTAGGTGGTTGACGTCCCTACCCCTACTTATTTCACCTTTACATATGGTACATATGGCAAGACAGTTGTTGTCCGGATTTGGATAGAAATATTGCCAGACCAAAGAGGTGGAATGTTTGGTCTTCTGCCCAGGCATGACCGTGATGGGCTTTTTCATCCCACGGACAACAACTGTCTCCCCCGGAGCCTGATTTAAACAAACCACATCACCATCAGAATCCTCCTCGCCAACTTCCTCCTCAGCGCCAGCTACACCAGTATCCTCATCCTGTTGTACTTCAACAGTGACATCTTCAATTTGCATATCAGCAAGTGGACTGTGGGTGCTCCTTTCAGCACTTGCAGGGGGCGTGCAAATGGTGGAAAGAGCCACCTCTTCCCGTCCAGTGCTGGGAAGGTCAGGCATCGCAACCACCACCACACTTGGACTCTCCTTGGGGATTTGTGATATCTTCTTAGAAAGCACAGTTCTTCGCTGTGCTTTTGCCAGCTTAACTCTTTTGATTTTTTTAGTGGGAGGAGGGCTTCCATCGTCATGTGAAGCTGAACCACTAGTCATGAACATACTAGGGATCGACCTTAGCCGTTCCTTGCCACTCCGTGTCGTAAATGGCATATTGGCAAGTTTACGTTTCTCTTCAGCTGATTTAAATGTCTTTTTCAAGGTCATTTTCCTGAACTTTGCCATTTGGGATTGTATGTGCCCTCTACTATGACATTGGGCATCGGCCTTGGCAGACGACGTTGATGGCATGTTATCGTCTATGTCATGACTAGTGGCAGCAGCTTCAGCACTAGGAGGAAGTGGTTCTTGATCTTTCTCTATTTTATTTTTATCGGAGAAAGTTTGGTCCTCCATTTATGTTATATCGATTTGATATATATGTGCGGCTAAACCCAGAAAATAATTTTTTTTTTGGTTTGGACTGGAGTGTACTTTGGGGGTTACAGCACCCTTTAACGGTCAAGCCAGCCGGCCCTTTACTTATGACACAGGCGCACTCTTGGCACTACTTTGTTGATGCACGTGCAGCTACTGCGCACACAATTCACAAACACAGAAAATAATTTTTTTTTTGGTTTGGACTGGAGTGTACTTTCGGGGGTTACAGCACCCTTAACGGTCAAGCCAGCCGGCCCTTTACTTATGACACAGGCGCACGCTTGGCACTACTTTGTTGATGCACGTGCGGCTACTGCGCACACAATTCACAAACACAGAAAATAATTTTTTTTTTGGTTTGGACTGGAGTGTACTTTCGGGGGTTACAGCACCCTTAACGGTCAAGCCAGCCGGCCCTTTACTTATGACACAGGCGCACGCTTGGCACTACTTTGTTGATGCACGTGCGGCTACTGCGCACACAATTCACAAACACAGAAAATAATTTTTTTTTTGGTTTGGACTGGAGTGTACTTTCGGGGGTTACAGCACCCTTAACGGTCAAGCCAGCCGGCCCTTTACTTATGACACAGGCGCACGCTTGGCACTACTTTGTTGATGCACGTGCGGCTACTGCGCACACAATTCACAAACACAGAAAATAATTTATTTTTTGGTTTGGACTGGAGTGTACTTTCGGGGGTTACAGCACCCTTAACGGTCAAGCCAGCCGGCCCTTTACTTATGACACAGGCGCACGCTTGGCACTACTTTGTTGATGCACGTGCGGCTACTGCGCACACAATTCACAAACACAGAAAATAATTTTTTTTTTGGTTTGGACTGGAGTGTACTTTCGGGGGTTACAGCACCCTTAACGGTCAAGCCAGCCGGCCCTTTACTTATGACACAGGCGCACGCTTGGCACTACTTTGTTGATGCACGTGCGGCTACTGCGCACACAATTCACAAACACAGAAAATAATTTTTTTTTTGGTTTGGACTGGAGTGTACTTTCGGGGGTTACAGCACCCTTAACGGTCAAGCCAGCCGGCCCTTTACTTATGACACAGGCGCACGCTTGGCACTACTTTGTTGATGCACGTGCGGCTACTGCGCACACAATTCACAAACACAGAAAATAATTTATTTTTTGGTTTGGACTGGAGTGTACTTTCGGGGGTTACAGCACCCTTAACGGTCAAGCCAGCCGGCCCTTTACTTATGACACAGGCGCACGCTTGGCACTACTTTGTTGATGCACGTGCGGCTACTGCGCACACAATTCACAAACACAGAAAATAATTTTTTTTTTGGTTTGGACTGGAGTGTACTTTCGGGGGTTACAGCACCCTTAACGGTCAAGCCAGCCGGCCCTTTACTTATGACACAGGCGCACGCTTGGCACTACTTTGTTGATGCACGTGCGGCTACTGCGCACACAATTCACAAACACAGAAAATCATTTTTTTTTTGGTTTGGACTGGAGTGTACTTTCGGGGGTTACAGCACCCTTAACGGTCAAGCCAGCCGGCCCTTTACTTATGACACAGGCGCACGCTTGGCACTACTTTGTTGATGCACGTGCGGCTACTGCGCACACAATTCACAAACACAGAAAATAATTTTTTTTTGGTTTGGACTGGAGTGTACTTTCGGAGGTTACAGCACCCTTTAACGGTCAAGCCAGCCGGCCCTTTACTTATGACACAGGCGCACGCTTGGCACTACTTTGTTGATGCACGTGCGGCTACTGCGCACACAATTCACAAACACAGAAAATAATTTTTTTTTAGGTTTGGACTGGAGTGTACTTTCGGGGGTTACAGCACCCTTAACGGTCAAGCCAGCCGGCCCTTTACTTATGACACAGGCGCACGCTTGGCACTACTTTGTTGATGCACGTGCGGCTACTGCGCACACAATTCACAAACACAGAAAATAATTTTTTTTTTGGTTTGGACTGGAGTGTACTTTCGGGGGTTACAGCACCCTTAACGGTCAAGCCAGCCGGCCCTTTACTTATGACACAGGCGCACGCTTGGCACTACTTTGTTGATGCACGTGCGGCTACTGCGCACACAATTCACAAACACAGAAAATAATTTTTTTTTTGGTTTGGACTGGAGTGTACTTTCGGGGGTTACAGCACCCTTAACGGTCAAGCCAGCCGGCCCTTTACTTATGACACAGGCGCACGCTTGGCACTACTTTGTTGATGCACGTGCGGCTACTGCGCACACAATTCACAAACACAGAAAATATATTATTTTTTTAGCACTTGGGGGGAGCACCCCTGATGGACAGAGCACCCCCTGGACAACACTACAGCACCCCTTTAGGACTGGGACACTGCACAGGACTTTGGAGTGGACACAGCCCCTATGGAGAACTGACTGCACAACACAGTCCAGCCAGCCCCTATGGACTTTGAAGTAGTGGACACAGCCCCTATTAACAACAGCAGCACAGCACAACACAGCCAGCCCCTATGGACTTTGAAGTAGTGGACAACAGCAGCACTACACTACACTACACTACACAGCACTAACTCCCACCCTCCCTCTTCACTGTCCACAGCCGAGTGAGAAAATGGCGCCGACGCGGGTACCTTATATAGGATCCAAAACCCGCGAGACTCGGAAGGCGGGATGATGACGTTTTGCCTCGATTTCAGATCCGAGTCAGGCGGGAAAAGTCGAGCCTGACTCGGATCGGACTCGGATCGGGGGGGCTCGGGGGGGTTCGGATTTCAGAAATCCGAACCCGCTCACCCCTAGTTCTAATTCGACGTCCGGTTTTGGATTTGCAGTTTTTACAAAACTTTACAAAAAAAGCTAAAATCACATAAATTGGGCTTTTTTCTTTCTTCCTAGAGTATTATTAACCTCAATAATATTAATTTCCAGTCATTTACAGTCAATTTGGACCACCTCACAGCTTATAGTATTGTTTTCACCATTATTGGCCAAAGGCTGCAGTGAGCTGACTGGTTACTAAGCGACAGAGCAGCGACACAGACACCACATTATAAAGCACATCTATGACACATTGCCAGACAGCAGTGGCAGAAATGAAACATAGAGCAAGATGGAATTGTCATTGGGAAGTGGGGTACGGCCAGCAGAGTCACTGTACTTGTTTACACAGTGGGTTACGGCCCAAGGAGTCACAGTGCACAATCTTATTCACATTACACCGCACATAGGGCCTGATTCAGACCCGCTTGCAAGCACTATACGCTCGCAAGTGGGTTGATGACCGTGCAGTGCGCACGCGCGGCGTGCCCGAGCCCCGGAGCGAGCGAGAAATCACTCGCTCCGGCGCTCGCATCCAAAAGGGGCGGCTGTCGATGTTGATCGACAGCTCGCCCCGTTTGGTAGGCGGGTCAGGGGGGTGGCTTGCCAAACGGAGGCCAGTGATGTCAGTGGTGAGCTTTCGGCTCTATTAGAGCCAGAAGCTCACTGGGGCTTGCGGGAACGAGACCCTACCACAAGGGTCTCGTCGCAAGCCCAATGGTCGCGACCATCACCTGGCCGCTCGCAAAAGCTGTGGGTGGACACCGACAGCTATGCGAGTGGCCAGGAGGCCGGATTTTAAAAAACATGCGGCCGCCCTGATTCAGAGTGAGCGCTCGCTTTTTGCGAGCGGCTCTGAATCAGGTCCATAGTGCCCCTGACTCACATTACACCATAAAGTAGTGTCTCTTAGTTATGTTACATCACACACAGTAGTGCCCCTTTTACACAATGCTCACAGTTGTGCCCCTTTTACACAATGTCCTCATTAGTGACCCTTATAGTACTGGTAATAGAAGAATCTGCTTTTGATTATCAAACAAAGTTTCTACGTTTGAATCAATACATATATGTGCAGTTAGGCAACTAAAACTTCATCTAATCCACAACAAACAATCCACAGAAGACTGTTCAGATCCAATCTTTGCGATAGAGAGACCTATATGTCTCAATTAGCAATCCAGAGGGATTTGGCTTTAAATTAAAGCCCCCTTTAGGGTTAAAGACCCAAATGCAACTCGGGTCTATATAAGGTCCTGCACACGAAGATGGGGCCAGTAAAAGAAACCCCCAGAATATAGTGTTAAATTTGTTAACCAGAATAGTCACATCTGGCAAGACCAGGGTGCGGAACAAAGTATTGTTGTATGATCCAACAAATAGCTTTGATAAATTCTAATTAAAAGTTTATTTATGTAGTGTGATAAAAGCACTGGAGAAGTGTGGAATGGCTTTTATATCTGTCCCAGATTCCTGTCCTATGGCCCTGATTCAGAGCTGAATGTTCTGAGCAGAACGCTCGCTCTGAATCAGGGCCGTCCTATTTAAATGTGAAGCGGCCTTTTGGACACTCGCATAGCTGTGGGTTACCACCCACAGCTTATGCGAGCGTCCATGATGATGGTCGCGATGGTCTTGACCATTGCGACCATCGGGCTTGCGAAGGAGAGCCTGTGGTAGGGTCTCGCTGCCGCAAGCCCAGGAGTGATTTTGGCTCTATCAGAGCCAAAGTCACTCCCACTGACATCATTACTGATGTCAGTGGGGCTGGACTCAGACGGTAGGCGTTCCCATGGGAATGCCTCCGTCTGGCCGCCACGCCCCCGGCACGCCCACCAAAGGGGGCGTGCTGTCAGTCACCATCGACAGCACGCCCCCTTTGGTGCGAGACCCCGAGCGACGTATTTCTCATCGCTCGCCGGGTCTCGCGCATGCGCACGACGGAGCTCCCTCCGTCGTGCGCATGCACATTCTCACAACATCGACCCACTTGCGAGCGAACCTTGCTCGTGAGCGGGTCTGAATGACCCCCTATGTATTTTAAAACCCCCCAGGAGAAGTCTGTTGGACAAAGCAGACTACAAATGTCGGGATGTGAGTAGAGGGAGGGCTCCATCCATAGGCCACTCCGGGTGTTGGGCCTTTCAGCCTGGTAGCAGGTCATTAGGGCTTGCACCTGGAAATGGCTTCGATAAGCCAGGTTTACTTGTGGCTGAGTGTCTCATACCTGGGAGAGCAGGCCCGCAGGTTAGCTTTCTCTGAGACACTGTTTGCTACAAACCGGAAAGTACTGTGGACGTGAACTTATTTTTTAGTGTTCGGTTAGTGAGGGAATTTACTGTCTAGTTAGAGCCCAGACGGGCTAGGGTTTATTTTCTGTTTGTTTATTTTGATTATTGATGTCGCACAATAAAAACTGGTGCCGACCAGCTTGCACGAAAACCCACGACTGGAGTGCTATTTCCTGGCTGCTGTGTTAAGGAGGCGTCCATCTAGCCCAGGAGAGGGACCCCCTACCCCGACCATATCACAGTAGTTTGAAGTTAAATTAAATAGTTTGCAGATGGTATCGGATTAACTTATTATGACTACTGTTCGTCCATACTACAATTTTGGACAGTGTCTCAATAACCCCACTAAATAAGTGCTTTACTAGAACGTTTCTATAAAACAATGGAGGACCATACTAAGGTACACAAGCAGGTCCTCCCAAACCTGTCTAAAGCAGAGTTGGCAGAATGGAAAAACTCAAGAAGTACACAGACATTGTAAGATGACCCGCCAATAAGGGTGGTTGAATAGTGGTGCAAGACATTAATCAATTATAAACAATATATCTATAACCAGTTACCCAATGCTAATGTATGATTTCAAAATGACCCTTGTATTTGACCAATATCTTCAAAACTGGACGCCCTCTTGAAAGCAATGGTTGAGGATAATATAATTTCACAAAATATAAGTAAAGGGCTGACTAGGGATTGGCTAATCATGCCAGTCTGGTATCCTGGTGGAGTCCTCCCACTCCCGCCTCCAAGATTTTGCCCGTGCTGCTCCCCACCTTTGGAACTCTCTACCGCTTCCCATCAGACTCTCCACCTCTCTACAATCCTTCAAACGGGCTCTCAAGACCCACTATTTCATCAAAGCCTTCCAGCTCTCATCTTAACTTGCTGCTACATACTCCTTCCTCCCTGCCTACCACATCTGTGTCATCCCTGCTTGTCTGTCCCTCCCCCTTAGAATGTAAGCTCCTATGAGCAGGGCCCTCTACCCTCTTGTGCATCTCCTTACTATACCTTCATCTACTTCTTACTCTCTACCAGGGCACCGAACACTTGGTTGCTTTGCATTGTTGCTTATCTGGGTGTTATGGTTGTGAATGTAGCAATGTACATTATCCATGTCCTGTAATGTATTGTACTGTACTGTAAGTTACTGTATATCAATCTATTTGTTTATGTACTTTGTAAGGCGCTGTGGAAAACTTGTGGCGCCATATAAATAAATTATAATAATAATAATAATAATAATATATTACTGTATTCCAAAATTCATAAACATCCAACATTTGGGCTGAAAAGGCCAATTATAATATCTTACATCATTTCACAATATGATAAAAGAAAAAAATGTTTTGGGGCCCGCACAGGATAAACCCAGGGACAAAACACCTTCCCTAATGGTCGTGGTAACCTAAGTGAGAGGGTGGAATAATAATAAAACAACCAACTACAATAATAATGCACTAATTGTGAGAAATGGATCAGGAGTTGGCGGTGCTCCCCTGAGTCAGAAAGATCTACAATGTTGTAGAGGGAGAAAAGAAGACTCTTTGTTGGGGGCACTCTAGAAAAAATCCATAAGATTTGAAAAAGTTGTATATCATTAAAACTTAAGGCCCCCATACATCAGAGATGGATTGCAGCAATCGTGCAATTTGCAATCGATTGAAAAAGGGAAAGATTTTTATATACAATCGATTGCAAATTGCACGATTGCTGCAATCCATCTCTGATGTATGGGGGCCTTTAACATTTAATCTTATATATTATAATAAATTTTATACAATACACTACATATAACATACAGACATACACAAAAAACACACAGGTCAGTGGATACTGACTATGGCCCTCATTCAGACCCACTCGCAAGCGGGCGCACGTACGTTAGGCGTACGTACAAAATTATTTAAATTCAATGGCTCGCTCGTATTTTCGTTCGCATCTAAAATTCCTCCCTAAACTCAGGCGACCCCTCCTCTAACTAACGAGCGTGCGAAATAGCGAGCGTACATCCCCGAAATGGCTTGAAGGGAACGCACCCACAAGTGAAACCGGAAGTGGCCTTGTCAGATGTCGATTACCTGCTCCTTTATTCTGCCTACCTCCCTCAATCGTATCATGCCAATCAATGTATCAATTAGCTTAATTTATTTTTTTTTTTCAACACAATGCAAGAAACTTTACTCTTGTCCGTGTTTGTGTTTACCCGCAGAATACGTACGGATGGAACATTCGCTTTTATTGTTCAAAAAACATGTGAACCACAATTAAACAATTGTTCTATTGCTGTGGATCCCCGCATATTTTCCGGGGTTCATTTCTTTATTTAAATTTGCAAACGCATGTCACTGCATCAAGCCTATCATAACTCTCCAGAGATTTCTGGCCCTGTTGAACACATGACTCATACACTAACCAATAAAATTGCTCCTGTTAATTTCCAAAATACATTAGCCAATCAGAAATTTTTGGCACACTTTATCAAAAATGTTTTGTATGAAAAACTCCATTGCCATCATGAGAGCCTCCGCATTCACCAGGCGCGAGCTGCTGGTGCTTACGGAGGTGATGGATAGGCAAATCACCAGCCAGCCTCCACCCATCACCAACCGGCAGAAGCGCTCCGCGTATGCGGAGGCACGGTCCCGCCTGCGGTCGTTGGGTTCACGCCGCAACATCGGGCAGCTGGAGCGCAGGTGGTCAGACCTGCAACGGCGAACGCCCCGCTTGCTGGCATGCTTTCGCATGCAGATCCTTGAAAGTAAGTGTTATGTATTGTGGTTTTCATGTTTGTGTTTGTGGGGCAAACTGCGTGTGCATGTTTTCCTGTCTGTCCTATTAATTATTTGTCCTCATATCTGCGTGTGCATGTTTTCCTGTCTGTCCTATTAATTATTTGTCCTCATATCTGCGTGTGCATGTTTTCCTGCCTGTCCTATTAATTATTTGTCCTCATATCTGCGTGTGCATGTTTTCCTGTCTGTCCTATTAATTATTTGTCCTCATATCTGCGTGTGCATGTTTTCCTGTCTGTCCTATTAATTATTTGTCCTCATATCTGCGTGTGCATGTTTTCCTGTCTGTCCTATTAATTATTTGTCCTCATATCTGCGTGTGCATGTTTTCCTGTCTGTCCTATTAATTATTTGTCCTCATATCTGCGTGTGCATGTTTTCCTGTCTGTCCTATTAATTATTTGTCCTCATATCAGCGTGTGCTTGTTTTCCCTCTATTTCTGTTTTTTTCATTCTACTCCTATTTGCATGTTTTTTGTTGCTGGTTTTTTTTTTTTTATTTGGGCCCCGGATTTGCCCAGAAACTAACCTCAATTTGTTTGACATATTTTAGGAGGACAGCCAAGACTACGCCGTCACCGTCCGGCCAGACGGCGTTCCCGGCCACTATCCCCAACCCCCAGCCAACACTCCACCCCAAATATTTCCCCTATACCCCACTCCTCCCCAGCCTTCCCAGACCCTCTCCCGGAACTGTCGGGCCTCCTTCCCCTCCGTCCCACTTCCCCCTCTCCTCCACCCACCCCTCTTCCAATTACCCCCTCCCCGGAGTCCATCATTACCCCTCCCCGTTCTTTGGGGAATGAAGGCTCCGAGGAGGAGGAACATGGAGGGACTTCCGGAGCTCCCGTTTTGGCTCCCGGTATGTTTTTCTTTCTCATTTTTTTTAACCACAAACTGTTTGTATGTAATCATGTGTCGTGCCTTTATTCGTGCTTGTTTGGTTTACTTTTGGTGATTTAGCAGTTTGCCTTTACCTCTTCCTGCTGATTTCAACATACACATATCACACCTGTGTGAATTTGTACATAGGCCTTGTATTTTTGGCAGCACCCCCTTTTTGTTTTGGTTTTTCTTTTTTCAGTTTAGGAGTGATTTCGTTGTGTTTTTGTTTTTTTAATGTGGATTCCCTATTGTTTTATTAATCCACACACTTTTCTCACCCACAGAGGAACAGAGGCGTCGACAAGAGGTGGACGATTGTGTTGGCCAGATGCGCCAACATGTCATTGGCATTCTTGTGGGCCTTGACCGGCTGTCTGGCATCCTTCGCCAGTAGTTTTTTTTGTTTATTTTCGTTTTGTAAATAAATTTTGTAGTTCTAATATACGTTCTGGCTCATTCTTTTTTTCAAAAACAAAAATAGTTTTCCCTGACATAAGTAGACTGTTCCTGCAAGGATTTCCCTTTTTTAAAAGTTAGATTGTATTTTGTATTTGTATGTTAAACAGCCACAAGAAACACATAACAGTAACAATGTCATTTCCCTTTTTGGGTGTAGTGTCAATTAGATATTTCGCCATTTTACAGGTTCCTAGTTGGTGTGCAAGCTGCTTAGGCCAATCTTCAAAATCCAAAGGTTTGGACAGGCTTCCTTTTGGTGTGGGTTGGGAACCTGCAAACATATTTCAGTTTACATCAACTGGTGTCAGTACTGGATTACCCCTTAGTCAAATGTAAGGTGTGTTAACCTGGTTACACTTGCTGTTAACGTCCAAAAAAAGGAAGACCATTTCACTCTCCAAACATTTATTCACAACATAAATGAGAAATCAAAGTGGTCAGTCCCAAAAAAAAAAAACAGTGATAATCTCAAATACAACACATACAAATAAAATATTTAATTAAAAAAAACAATCAAGAACTGGTTGACGAAGGACCATGCCAACATGATTCCACAAACATGGCGTTGCGATATGGGTTCCAGAATATATGGACAAAATCACCAGATCCAGGTTTGGTAAGGGTAGCAGGAAGTAGTGAGCGTTGGAGTGGCAAAGATTATGTGAACAAACAGAAGATGGTGAAAAAAAATAAAATAAATTAGATGTTCGCAAACAAACACAAACACATTAGGTATAAACACTGTAGTTTGGGTCAAACTTACCTAAAAAATCTGGCCACCACATCATCGCGTATGGCCCCCCCACATACTGACCTCCGACCAACCTCGGGGGGGCCATCCTCAGGTAAGGCATCCTCTGGCTGCATCGGGACACCACTCCTTATGGCGATGTTGTGAAATATCCCACACAGGACCACAATTTTCGACACCATATCCGGCAAATACATGAGCTCGCCACCAGAGCGGTGGAGGCATCTGAATCGGCCTTTTAAAAGGCCGATACAGCGCTCCACCACTTGCCTGGTGGCTGTAAGTGCGGAATTATACTCACTTTGTGGGCCTGGTGTGGGAGCCAAATAAGGAGTGAGCAGCCAGGACATGCAAGGGTATCCACTGTCTCCTGTGAAAAATAAGAGACAACATCAGGAACACTGTGTATCAAGCTTAACATTGTTATGTACTAAAGGTCTCCACTTACCCAGAAGCCACGCATCACCAGCTTGTAGGTTGGTTAATTTCTGCCATATCCCTGATTGCCGGATGACGAAGGAGTCATGTGCACTTCCTGGTAACTTAGCATTCAGGGACAGGTTCTGGAGGGAGGCATCACATACCACCATTACATTCAGGGAGTGATAGTGTTTCCTGTTTCTAAATATTGCCTCCAGCCGTGCTGGAGGCTGAAGTGGTATGTGAGTACCATCCACAACCCCTATGATGTGTGGGAAGCCAGCTATTTGGTAAAAATTGGCCTTGGCCACACTAAGGGCACCCATATCCAAAGGCATTTGAATAAAATGATGGAGGTGCTTGAAAAGTGCCTCCATCACTGCCCTCAGGATCCGGGAAAAGGAGGATTGGGAGATGCCCGCCACTATTCCCACCATTGTTTGAAACGATCCTGAGGCACAGAAATGTAACACCGCCATAAATTGCGTCAGTGGTGGTATTGCTGTTGGACTGTCAATTTGCCGCTCAAGATCAGTTTCTATTAATGAGAGAGTGTCTATGATGATTTTGGGAGGTAGACGGTAGCGTCTTAAAACCTCATCATCGGACATTCCAAAAAGGGTGACACGTGTTCGAAATATCTGGGGCCTTGCATGCCTACGATGCCTACGCCTGGGATGAGATTGAGGTTGGTCGGCTTCCGGGAGCATGGCCAGAACAATCCGCCCCAGATCAACCTGAAATTCAAAAATTTCAAAGTAAGGCTTTTGACCCACCCCAAAACTATATTAAAACAACTTAGCTTGATGATACCATCCATTGCTGCTTACATGCCGGGGTATTGTCATGATACGTCCAAACTGAAAATAAACAACAAAATTACTTGACACATTTCACTCTGTGCATTTTTGTTGATACATTTTGTGCTAGACCAAAGTTCAAATATGCCAAACACCCATTTAGCAAAACCGCAAAGCGACATTTAACACAGTACATCAAAACAGGTCGAAATGTTGGCTCAAAAAGCGAAAGCTAAACCATCAAAAAGTTAGAATGATTATTAAGCTGTTTAAAATGCGCTAATTAGTTCGCTAATACAAGTCACAAGAGTAACTACTAAAAATGCGCTAATTAGTTCGCTAATACAAGTCACAAGAGTAACTACTAAAAATGTGCTAATTAGTTCGCTAATACAAGTCACAAGAGTAACTACTAAAAATGTGCTAATTAGTTCGCTAATACAAGATAAAAAATGGACTTACCAAGAGCAAATATCTAAGATGCAAAATCAAAAGGTCTTTGGGGTCGAAAATAAACAAAATCTAAAATAGAATAAATTAGGTATCCAAAAATTACAAAATATACGAAACACAATGAAACAACAATTGAACAAAAGTTAGACTTCACAAAACTTACCAAATCAACAAACGAGGTCCCAAAAATATAAACCAACAAAGATAACGGAAAAAAAACCGCAAATCTAACCAACAAACGAATCTCCAACCTCCAACTCCTTTCTACGCAATCAATAAACTCCAGCCAAGATAACCTCCAACAATCCAAAAACGCCACCTCGACTTGAGACACACCAAGCCATAAATAGTGTTTCGTTTCCCGCACAAATTAAGGAGGGATCATAGGGCCGCACAATCAATGATGCGGCCGCAAAATAAGGACGCATGTATAAATACGTCACGAAAACACATTCAAATTCTGGTGTATTTCTTGTTTGGACCTCAGACATGGCGACAGACCAGGGAAAAAATGCACAAGAGTCAGGCGGTAAGTCTTTCATGCATTTTCTATCAACGATTAATTTGAAACATAAGATTAGGCAAGTTGTGATTTTGTGAATTCTGTAAATTTACACAAATAGGTGAGGAGGATGACATGGAAGAGGCTGCTGGGCCCAGTATTCTGGCCAAAGCGGGCAAAAAAAAAGGCAGCCACATTTCACAAGAAAGGAGATGGAGGTTTTGATCCAGAAGTGTGTGGACATCCTGCCACAGGCAGACAGGAATATGAGTCTAAGCCAGAAGTGGAGAATGTGGGAAGAGGTAGCCGTTGCTGTCAATAGAGTGGGTGATTATGTCCGTCTAGCCCGGGATGTCAAACGGCGGTAAGTAAACCCTTGCCCCCCCTAAAAACAAACCCCATTTTAAACCAAAGGATAATGGCTTCCATTTTTCCCCACAGATGGGGCGACTTCAAATATCGCCTAAAGCAAAAACTCGCGGACAGGGCTAGGCATGCAAGGGGGACAGGTGGGGGTCCCACCCCTGTGTCATTGGAGTTGATGGATTTAGAAGAGCTGGCACAGGGGTGTGTGCAGCCTGTGGAGGTGTTTGGCGTGTCCAACATGGATACGGACATGCCAGACTTTGCGGCTCCTCATGTTGGCCCAGGTAAGTATTGTGATGTCACCAACTCTGAAATGCTATTGTGCCAATATGTAGATTCTAATGTGACTCTTTTCTCATCTTTCCAACAGAGACACAGGCGGATGAGTCTGCTCCAGAGGGAAGCCTTGGCCGCAGAATTTCTGCTGGCTCTGCAGGGGAGGAACCAGTACATCCGGCTGAGGACCCTGCAGAAGCCAGTCCAGGGCGTGCCCCCTCGCAGGCAGTGGGCCTCCTCACAGAACTCAATTTCAAATCGGATTTCCATACGGAGATTCTGCAGAGGATGGACGCCAGTCTGATACGGGTGGCTGAGGCCCTGGAGCAAAATGCTGCGGCCAACGTGACCATTGGTCAGGCCCTGGCGGAAAATACCAGGGCCAACATCCGCATCGCCGATGCCCTGGAGCAGCTCGTTCGCCAGCACATGGTGGAGCCGACCTCCCTTCCTGCCGGAACATCAGGATCCTCCACCTCTGGCACAACAACAGCCAATCCTCCAAATGTGCCTAGCCCTGTGCCTAGTCCAGAGGCCACAACATATGCCTCTGGACAGGCCAGCCCGATGGCATCCCGGACCCGGTCTGGCGCCCACCCTCCCCCATCCAAACGGGCGAAAAAACGGTGACAGCAATGGCGACTTTTCCCACACTCCTTCTGTGCTTGGCTCATATTCCTTTCTGGTCAAAACTTCCCTCTCCTTTCTTGTGAAATGTTTTTAAGTTATTTTTGTACGTTTATGTTATCAGTTATTGATTATTTATTTTTGATAAAAAGTATCTTTGGCAGAAAAAAAAAATAAAAATATTATGCCAATTGGTTTGTGTTTAAACAATAAATTTATGAAAAAAATCTGACATTGTATTGTGACATTATTGTACAAATGGGTTACATTTAATCCTGGCCCTAAAGGCAAAAAAGGACACAAAAAACCATTTCATTTGTATAAAAAAAAGGCCTCTTGAAGGAACGTTTAAAAAATCACATAACGATGCAAATTCCACATTAAAAAAAAAAAGGGGAGCTAATTAAAACATGATGACATTATTGTCACAATAGGCCATAAACAACAAATTGAGGCCAAAAAACCCCCCCAAAAATGTACGCCAATTGATTGTGTAATCCTGACATTAGCAGGTATGATTTCCACCTGCGTACGGTTTTGTGCTATCCCAATAAACTGCTTTCCAAACACATACCAAGCCGGTTTTCAATACAACACTAATTGCTTTTGTGACCACCCGCGATTAATCGCTGCAACATCATGGAGTCCCGGGACGGAGGAGAAGGCCATCGCCAATGTGGTCGAGTAATCCAGACCCTAAACTGTGCGAGCATTTTGAAGGGAAAGAGGATGTTCCAGTGACGTATGTGACGGTCCGAACACATTTGACGTTCGCATCTGCTAATGTATGTACGCCCCAAAAACGCCTCGCCACGCCTGCGTTTTTCCATCTCCACCCCCGTCAACACCCAAAAACGCCCTGTTCTGTCAATCACATTTGACATGTCACTTCCTGTACGCTATTTTAGGAACGAGAGAAAAAAAGCTCGCAATCTGCCGTACGCACATGCGCAGTGTAACACCGACGCATGCGCGGTTAGTCAACATCGGAACGCAACGAGCGTACTGCTGTTTGCGAGTGGCTCTGAATGAGGGCCTATATCTCACCAGGAGTAAAAGAAACAAAATATATTATTGTGCAAAACTGCACCAATTAAGATAAGTAAGTATATGAACAGTAACCAAATCAGTTACTATTGGTCATGGCGAATATTTATAACATTGCACTAGCCCAAGAGGCATGCCTCCTAGAGAGATTTATTCGGTATAAACTCAAATGTAGAGATTAATTGCCTCCTAATCCTGCACAGGTAATGACTGAACTTAATTGAACAGTCACAAATAAAGTTCCTAATAATTTCACAGAGGTAAATGGAACTAATTATCTATTGAGTAGACAAAACAGAGGTTCAAGTATATAAGCAGGGTTTGGAATTATATATTCAAAGAAATTGAGAGATTGAATCACCAGGATATAGCAGGGTACATATATAGTGATGCGCTGATAATAAATATCCTTTCAATTCTGCATGAATAGGGTAAAATATAACCAGCAAATATCACATAGGAAATACAAATTGCAAATACACTAGGATGAAAGTCAGATCACTATAAACTGTCTGTAGGAATACAAGACATTTAATATGTGTGTATCACAAGAAATAGTAAGATAGTGTCAGATATGATTTCCTCAACAGTATTCCCACCTGTAACCAACGAAGATAATTATGTATCCAGTGTGGTCATATGGATAAATTGTTGCAGCTGTGATTGATGAGAGTAGCTATGTGCAGAATACTGTTGATAATGGCCAAGAGCTAAATAGGCCTGATGGTAAGAAGTTAAATGCACCCTGAATAAATTAGAGGTCACAAAGTTATATCAATCACAGTGTCACCTAAAGCAGGAAAAATAAATGTATGCATTGTAATGGGTTAGTGGCATAAAAGGAGAACCCAAGGAGTGATAACAATAAATAAATTGCAAAACAAAATTATATAACGTCAAAGATAATAGGAATAGTGAGAACTACTAAAGATGCCCAGATATTGTCCCCCCCGTTTCTGCTGTCTCCACGTCATGTATAACACAGAGGACATGGGATGAGAGAACGGTGTTGGCAGCTGGTGGCAAGAAAGTGCACTTCTGCTGTCAGAATGCACAGACCGCGTCTATACTGGTATCATAGACAATGCAGGACAAGCGCGGTCGGCAGACTGATGAGAGAGTGCGGAAAAGTACCTGCTTAAGGATGGATCAAAGTATAGATTCCACTTGATGCAGGTTATCGAAGGTAGCCATAAATAAAGTATCGGTGCTCCTAAAGAGAGCGCAGCGGCAGTGTCTGAGGCGGTTAGGTTGCCGTAGTTGTAAAGACAGGCCGGCTGCTGTTGCAGTTCGGACGGCTGTGCAACAAGGAGGGAGGGCGTCCTGCAAAGTCAGGTGAGCGGGCGGCAAGGGACCGCAAACACAAATCTCCCGGGCAGTCAGTGGGATGGTGCCCGACCCGCCGGATCATGTGGTCAAAGTCAGGTGAGGGGCGGCATGGGACTGAACCGTGCGTCTGTTTGGCAGTCAGCGGGATGGTGCCCGTCCGGCCGAATCACCTGACATCAAGATAGAGGAAAATGATGACGTACGTTTCACCTAACAGACAAGGCTTGTTCTACAACAATCATTTCACAATATCTAAACAGTGGGTTTTAGTGGACCATTGAGTATAAAAATGGGTGTGTGCACGGTGAGCTACTATATTACCATAAGCATACCCAACACTTAATTAATACATGAAAATTATATATATATATATATATATATATACACACAATACAGCGCTCAACCTTAGTACGTAATTTTGTAAAAAAGTATTTAATTAATGAATATGTCAGTAAGACCAATGAATACAAAACAGGTAATCAATAAGAAATAAAAAATAGAAAATAAAACATATAGCAATGAATAAACAAAATAAAATAAACTATGTATTTTGCTGCTTATTGTGCCAAAAACCTATATGTCACAGTATCCTATGGAAGTTCTTTCATTTAAATGAGTAGGTAATTTGGATGATCATGGAACTAATCAGAAGGCAATGTTTAGAGTTCCTGCACATTACCGTTAGTACTGTGCACAGATATACTGTATATATCCAAAATGAATAAATTATTTATCATTTATTTATTGGGATAAATTGTTGCTGACTTGTGGATGGCACAGTATGTATATGGAATTGTGTCCAATTCTCTGTGCGTTGAGCAGTGTTGGGCTGCGGCGTCACGCAGAACCGGTAATCCTCCTAGGGACGTATTCCTTCCCCATATGGGTAAAGTGGAGACATTGGGGCATATGTATCAAAGCTTGATGTGAGATAAAATTGTGAAATATATATCACCAACCAATCAGCTCCAAACTATCATTTCTTAAACACAGCCTGCAAAATGTAAGTTAGAAGCTGATTGGTTGGTGATATATATCTCACAATTTTATCTCACATCAAGCTTTGATACATATGCCCCCTGTCTTTTGATGCCCGGGTACACTTATGGAGGTTGTGGTGGGCGTCCGGTTAACAGGGGGAGGAGTTACAGTGACTCCGGACTGGGCAATGTATGTGTAGTGTGTCGCAGATCAGAGGTGCACCCTGGTACAGATGTTCCCTGGAATCCCGCTCCACAACACACAGCCACTGTCTGGGTGGGGGTTTAACCCAATTCGGCTATATTAGCCTGTCCCCGGGTACGCCCCATCCACTTAGGAGACTCACCTGTTGTTCCCTCGCTGCTCCAGTCCCTTTTCGCCACTCTCCTTTGTGATCTGTTGGTGCTGGGGTGGGCAGCTTCTCAGAAATATGTCAGTCTCCGGTAGCCTGTGTAACTCGCGAGACACAGATAACGGATAATGCTGTAACTAAAGTTACTTCAAATAACAGATATTACGTGATGTTACTGCTGCCACTGTAACTAAAGTTACGTGGAATAACGGATATTACGTGACGTTACTGCTGCCACTGTAACTAAAGTTATGTGGAATAACGGATATTACGTGACGTTACTGCTGCCGCTGTAACTAAAGTTACTTCAAATAACAGATATTACGTGATGTTACTGCTGCCGCTGTAACTAAAGTTACTTCAAATAACGGATATTACGTGACGTTACTGCTGCCACTGTAACTAAAGTTACGTGGAATAACGGATATTACGTGATGTTACTGCTGCCCCTGTAACTAAAGTTACATGGAATAACGGATATTACGTGATGTTACTGCTGCCCCTGTAACTAAAGTTACTTGGAATAACGGATATTACGTGACGTTACTGCTGCCTCTGTAACTAAAGTTACTTCAAATAACGGATATTACGTGACGTTACTGCTGCCGCTGTAACTAAAGTTACTTCAAATAACAGATATTACGTGATGTTACTGCTGCCGCTGTAACTAAAGTTACTTGGAATAACGGATATTAGGTGACGTTACTGCTGCCGCTGTAACTAATGTTACTTGGAATAACGGATATTACGTGACGTTACTGCTGCCGCTGTAACTAAAGTTACTTGGAATAATGGATATTATGTGACGTTACTGCTGCCGCTGTAACTAAAGTTACTTAAAATAACAGATATTATGTGATGTTACTGCTGCCGCTGAAACTAAGGTTACTTGGAATAACGGATATAACGTGACGTTACTGCTGCTGTAACTAAAGTTACTTGGAATAACGGATATTACGTGACGTTACTGCTGCAGCTGTAACTAAAATTACTTTAAAAAACGGATATTACGTGACGTTACTGCTGCCGCTGGAACTAAAGTTACTTGGAATAATGGATATTATGTGAGGAACGTGACGTTACTTTCTGCCGCTGTTGCCTACCAAGCAAGGGCGTATCTAGAGAAGAGGGGGCCCATGTGCAGTCTCCATCCGGTACCCCCTCCTCTATCTCCGGCGGCCGGCAGCAGTAGACACTGGCCACTAGTCTGTGCCCAGAGTTTACTGCTCACGCACAGGTCACCAGGAAAACATTTTCCCGATATTTTCCATATTGTGCATGTGCAAAACGCTGGGAAAATGGCCGCGGCGGGCATTTTCCAGGAGATTTTTACAGCACAGATACTGCCGACGAGGGATGGCTCGGGAGAGGTAAGTATTAAAAATATGGGTGCAAGGTGTGCGGTGCGGGCCCCCCCTGGACCCAGGGGCCCGTGTGCCGTACACACCTGCACCCATTAGATGCGCCCTTGCTGCTAAGAGGATTTGTCTGCCCCCTCCGGAAATTTCTTTGTATCCCAGACCTTATGTATAACTTTACTGTAGTAATAAGAGCCAGAATAGAAATATATTTCTGGATAATAGATTAGCTGTGGCAGAGAATGTTCTGCTTAGTCTCACAGATGATGACACGGAACAGTTTTATTCAAAGAAGGTGATTTTTCATCATTACTGCAGAGACATCATTAGATCTTTATCATAAGGCCCGAGGACTGCAGAACAGGGAGATAAGTCCATGTCCAGTTTCTGTCAGACTACAGTACTTTGGAAAATGAAAATATACCCAGAGGGTTTAGCATTAACAATGCATCTAATTTGGTTAGGAGTAACTCTATTTCTGCAGTCAGTTGTGCAGTATATTGAAGAAAAGTTTGTTTGATTTGATTTTATTGGTATTTGAGGAGGTTGGGGTTGAGCTGGGTAAAGTACGTAAAGTTTTAGAAATATTTAATGTTACAAGTAAACTCATCCTTGTTGATGACTCATCTGAAGATGTTTAGAGAGAGAATTCAGATACTACTTGATAAATTTAGGAAGGAAACTGAACTTGGCCTCCTCCACCTCCTAGTAGTGGAGTCTACTTATGGGATAAATTGTTATTGGCTGCAGGGCCGGATTAAGGCTCGTGGGGTCCCTGGGGCAACTAAATTGTAAGGGCCCCCACCAAGCCACATGAGCCTAATCCTACTCCTCCCCACATGTGTGTGTTAAACACACACACACATTATATATATATATATATATATATTATAGTGTATCTGTAGCAAACTTAGGGGGAGATTTAATAAAGCCTGGAGAGAGATAACATTGGAGATAAATAGCACCAACCAATCAGCTCCTAACTGTCATTTTTCAAATACAGCCTGTAAGGTGACAGTTAGGAGCTGATTGGTTGGTGCTATTTATCTCCAATTTTATCTCTCTCCAAGCTTTATTAAATCTCCCCCTTAATATGTTTTATATATATATATATATATACACACACATATATACAGTCAGGTCCATAAATATTGGGACATTTACATAATTTTCAGATTTTGGTCTCTATTCACCACCACAATGGTTTTGAAATGAAACAAACAAGAAGTGCTTTAACTGCAGACTTTCAGATTTAATTTGAGGGTAATTACATCCAAATCGGGTGAACGGTGTAGGAATTACAACAGTTTCAATATGTGCCTCCCACTTTTTAAGGGACCAAAAGTAATGGGACTATCAACTCAAAAGCTATTTCATGGATAGGTGTGAGCTATTCCCTCATTATTTCATTATCAATTAAGCAGGTAAAAGGTCTGGAGTTGATTCTAGGTGTGACATTTGCATTTGGAATCAGTTGCTATCAACTCTCAATATGAGATCCAAAGAGCTGTCACTATCAGTGAAGCAAGTCATCATTAGGCTGAAAAATCAAAACAAACCCATCAGAGAGATAGCAAAAACATTAGGTGTGGCCAAATCAACTGTTTGGAACATTCTTAAAAAGAAAGAACGCACCGGAGAGCTCAGCAACACCAAAAGACCCGGAAGACCACGGAAAACAACTGTGGTGGATGACAAAAGAATTATTTCGCTGGTGAAGAAAAACCCCTTCACAACAGTTGGCCAAATCAAGAACACTCTCCAGGAGGTAGGTGTATATGTGTCAAAGTCAACAATCAAGAGAAGACTTCACAAGAGTGAATATAGAAGGTTCACCACAAGATGCAAACCATTGATGAGCCACAAAAACAGGAAGACCAGATTAGAGTTTGCCAAACAACATGTAAAAAAGCCATTACAGTTCTGGAACAACATCCTATGGACAGATGAGACAAAGATCAACTTGTACCAGAGTGATGGGAAGAGAAGGAAAGGAACTGCTCATGATCCTCATCAATGAAGCATGGTGGTGGTAGTGTCATGGCGTGGGCATGTATGGCTGCCAATGGAACTGGTTCCCTTTTATTTATTGATGATGTGTCTGCTGACAAAAGCAGCAGAATGAATTCTGAAGTGTTTCGGGCTATATTATATGCTCATATGCAGTCAAATACTTCAGAACTCATTGGACAGGGCTTCACAGTGCAGATGGACAATGACCCGAAGCATACTGCATAAGCAACCAAGGAGTTTTTTAAGGCTAAAAAGTGGAATGTTATGCAATGGCCAAGTCAATCCCCTGACCTGAATCCGATTGAGCATGCATTTCACTTGATGAAGACAAAACTGAAGGGAAAATGCCCCAAGAACAAGCAGGAACTGACATTTGCAGTAGAGGCCTGGCAGAGCATCACCAGGGATGAAACCCAGCGTCTGGTGATGTCTATGCGTTCCAGACTTCAGGCTGTAATTGCCTGCAAAGGATTTGCAACAAAGTATTAAAAAGTGAAAGTTAGATTTAGGATTGTTTAGTTTGTCCCATTACTTTTGGCCCCTTAAAAAGTGGGAGGCACATATAGAAACCGTTGTAATTTCTACACCGTTCACCTGATTTGGATGTAATTACCCTCAAATTAAATCTGAAAGTCTGCAGTTAAATCACATCTTGTTTGTTTCATTTCAAAGCCATTGTGGTGGTGAATAGAGGCCAAAATATGAAAATTCTGTCAATGTCCCAATATTTATGGACCTGACTATATATATATATAATATATAACACACACATATATAGTATACAAACACATAAACACATACATAACACACTAACACATATACCACATATACATACCTCCCGAATGCGGGACAGTCCCGTTTTTCTGGAACTGTCCTGCTGTCCCACTCGCGGGCAGCAGTGTCCAGTGGTGGGGGGGAAGTTGGGGGAAGCATACACCGCTGCAGAGCAGCACAATTCGGGCGGGCAGCCTATCATCTCGGAGATGCTGGGCAGGCCCCTTAGTGATGTAAATGGGGGCGTGTCATTAGGTCACGCCCAGTTTACTGTCAGGTCATGCCCCCTTTTCTGGAACACTTATCAGACCACGCCCCCTTTTCTGGGCCAAATGTTGGGAGGTATGCATATACATACACAGTATACTATACACACACTAACACATATATACACACAACATACTGTATATACAATAGCACATACACATATACAGTATACACACAATTTCACAAAACAGTACACAGACACTTACTTGTATCCAGCAGCTGTAGGTTGCTAATGGGGCGGCGGGCACCTCACATCATTAGGCTCCGCCCCCTCACGTCGTAATGCCGCGATTTACAGGTGATGTGGGGGCAGGGCTTGTTTTATTGGCTCCGCCCCCGTTATGGCCGGTGAAAAGGGGAATTGGTCCATCGGGGGGGTTTCTAGGTACTCAGAACCCCCCCTGCATCCTCAAATGTGGGAGCCCCTCTGTGTGTGAGAGCCCAGGGACGACTGCCCCTGTTGCCCCCCCCCCCCTTAATCCGGCCCTGAATGGCTGTTAGATCACTCAGAGTGGACAGGATAGTAGAGTGGTACACACAAGGAGGGGCAAAGGTTGCCCTCACAAAAGCAGGTAACAAGTGATTTTGGGCCTGATATTAAGTCAAACGTAGTCGCATCCGTGTTCGTGCTTTTTGCTGTAGTAACGTCTGCGACTTTATGCTAATACTAGCATAAGCCATTTCCCCGATTGGTTGCTATGGGCAACACCTCCACTTCTAAAAACTCACTCTTTAGTAAATATACCCCTTGAAGTGTAATTTGACAATAAGAGTGCTGACATATTAGTGAGGTGTCATTGTTTGTCTGTCATTATTTCCTATTTGGGTGGGCGGCTGATCATTATAAGATCGGGAGTTAATTGCGACTTAAGGAGCACTGAATGAATCAGACGGGCACTCTGAAGATGCCACTACTAGGACATATAGCAGATTTCACCCAGTGTCGTAGAATGTCTGCGTCAGGAGTCTTGATTCAAGACTGATAAAAGGCTTGTTGATGATGAGATACAACCAGAAGTATTTGAGAATAACATTATATCCTAATTTACCATCTAATGAACGCCAAACGCTTAAAGACTGGCGGTCACATTTCTCAACTGCAATTTGTCCTGCTGATAAAGACAGGGGCCTCGTGATCTGGGCTTACATAGATCAGGACATTAAAATTAATTAGGTAATTACCTGACACTTTAACATACTGTATAGAAAGGTGGGTGTTTATCCTATGCAAATTAAGAGGAGGGCCGAAATACTGTTATCTATCTTGCTTTTTTATACTAATTGGAAAGAACGTATAATATTTGAGTTCCTGCTGGCTCAAGGTCTACCCTTTCATGACGTCCCGGGCCGGTCCAGAAACTGAAGACTCCTACTAGATGGCTATTAGGCAGATAGCCCCCAACCTCTCCCGGACTTCCTGCACTCAATTTCGCTGCTCATAACATCGACATACCACTGGACTGCCAAAATAACACAGAGAAGCCAGGAGCCCTAGCTGCACCTACAGAACATTGAAATTAGGGCCTGATTCAGATCCATTCGCTAGGCTGCGTTCGCACGCAGCCGTCAGCAGCCAAAGTATGCAAATCCTGCGATCTCTAGCAACACGTTAGCATGCCCACTATGTCTTGCCGTGCGATCGCGGTATGTATTTAGACGCCCACCAGCCTGACACAAGACGCCCACTTTCCCTTAGTAACAAACGTCATCTCCAGGAAGTGTATTAAACAATCGGTAACATCGGCTGACATCGGACCCATACGCAGCACTTGTGGCTGACCATACCCTACCGCAAGCACTGCGAGTGCTGCTGTGTGTAAATCAGCCATGTGACGTGTACGCTGACGATGCATCTTAATTATGCACGCCTCTGAAATGGCGTTCCAACGCACAGACACGCCTGCGTTCGCACCACCACACCCCTATTACCATTGACCACCCCCAAATGGGGGTGGTCATGCTTGCAGAGCGTCTGTGTACAGGCTGCGAAGGCTTCCCGATCGCATGGACTTGTTCCCACATGCGCACTGCATCTTGTACACATGCGCAGATTGCAAACATCGGCAGGCTACATGCAAACGCAGCCTTGTGAACGGGTCTGAATCAGGCCCTTATATCCATGTGTTGAGCAAACCTCTGTGATCAATGTCCCGGTACGGAGTCTATAGTACCCTGGGGAGCTCTTATGCTAAATAACCCGGTTGCTATCTTTTTATGTTTTGGGTGTTTTTTTTCTGTTTACTATATAAATTTAAAGACATTGGAGGAATACTTTGAAAAGCATGGGATTTGCATTATAACTGTATATAAAGATATGTATACTGAAGGTGCCGATTCCTACCTCTGAGTGACATAATCCCAGGTGTTAAGCAGTGATCTACTGCGCTTTATAACAAACAGAAACATAGAATGGAAGCTGCTCAAATCAATTTGGCAATACTCTTCAGGTGCATGAAAGGGAGGGGTCATACTAAACAGAAAAACAGAAAGAGGAGTATCCCCTAGGCTTCCCCCAGCACTCTAAATTGTACCTGCAACAATACATGAAAGCTATATGGTAATAGAAATTCAGAGATATTTGTTGCATGCATTTATAAGTACATGGTAAGCTGCCAGGCCACTTCACGGCTTCTCTGATACTGGCAGTCCCTACTCTGCATGTTAACAGTGCCCACTCTGGGCCATGTAATTATCTGTTATAAGGCGTCATGATAAAGGCACATACAGAAATACTGTACATCCAAATTGAGAGCCAGCTTACCTGGGAGTCACCCCTGGGAACTCCAACTAGCACTACAACAGCCAGCATTCCCTCCAAATGCTGGTTCATTCATGCCTCTCTATAACACAATTCTGGTATTGGCACAAGAATATGTTTATGTAAGGCATTGAAGGACCCCTGTTAGAGCCGTATCTCTCTCCACTGTCCTGACATTGAGACAAAATTCCTTACCTGCAGGACAGTACATTCTATTCGGGATTGATTCAGATACGGACACAATGGTAATCTGCGCTGCACGTGCATCAAGTTTAAATTTGCGTTGTCGCTCACAGTGAGGACTTATTTGCTAAGTGATTGACAGCCATTTGTGGATGGCGACTCAAACGCAGTCATGCCGCAACGATTTTTGGGACATGTCCCAGCCTGCGCCTGTGATCCTGGCTCCAACGTCTGAGTTCCCGCGCCCCATTCAGCATGACCAAAGAGTTACCGATTATCGACCGATGTTCTGCGACCGATGCTACGTCTTTGCATGCAGTCGCTTGGATTTGCGAAGCCGTCGGTGGGCGTCTCAATACAAATCCAGGAGGCTGCGGCATTTGCATACTTTTGCACAGCTGCTGCGTACAAATTCGCAGCTGCAGTGGAATTAGCGCCAATCTCTGAATCAGACTCTATATTGGTATAGGCATTTAACCCACTGTCAGTCGCTCTAGGTTCTGGAGGTTTGCCACAGCTCGCTGCTAATTGAAACTTGCAGACACACTGAAGGCTCTGATATAACATTTCTCTATTGTTCACGGATATACAATCAGCTTTCTTTTTAGTAGACGAAAGCTGAATAGGCTTAAGAATAGATAATATTACTGGGTTGTTTGCTGATTGGATGTTGGATGACAGCCTTGTTGCTGGACAGTTAACTGGTTCTGTTTGATCAGCTGGTTTTTGGAGCCAATGATATGCTGGGAGGGGGTGGTCAGATGAATGCTATATATTGGCTTGTTTGCATAAAGGCCCTCATTCAGAGCCGTACGCTCTGAGCAGAGCGCACGCTCTGAATGAGGGCCGGGCTCCATTTTCATGGAGCGTCCTCCTGGACGCTCGTATAGCTGTGGGTCACCACCCACAGGCTATACGAGCGTGCTTTGTGATGGCCGCGATGGTCGAGACCATCGCGACCATCGAAATTGCGAGCCGGAGCCTGCGGTTGAGGTTTTCAACCGCAAGCTCCGGAGTGATTTTGGCTCTATCAGAGCCAAAATCACTCCCACTGACATCACTAGTGATGTCAGTGGGCCGGCTTCTGACGGGAGGCGTTCCCGTGGGAACGCCCCCGTCAGGGAGGCACGCCCCCGGCACGCCCACCAAAGGGGGCGTGCTGTCAATCAACATTGACAGCACGCCCCCTTTGATCGGACACAACGAGCGAAGGACTTTCCTTCGCTCGTCGCGTCTGGCGCATGCGCACGACGGAGCTCCCTCCGTCGTGCGCATGCTCAGTGCATAACATCGACCCACTTGCGAGCGGACAGCCGCTCGCGAGTGGGTCTGAATCAGGCCCAAAGTCAGCCTCTTTTGCTGGATCTTTGCAACTGAACAGGCTGATTATTACTGCCCCTATTGTGATTTGTTTTAATACACATTCTCCTCTTCAATTGTCATTCCTTTACCCCCTTGTTCACTATGCCCCGTCTGCGCCGCTCTGCTACCCCCTCTCCCCCTCCCACCTTCCTCAGCGTCCCCGGGGCTTGTGGGTCTTTTACCTTTACCGGTCCCGGTAGTAGCATTGCCTTTCGCTGCACCAGCCGGAGCACCTGCTTCCGCGGCTCCCGCTGGACACTCTGCCCCAGCCCTTATTCCCGCTTCGGCAGTTGGCACTGTCGCGGTGCCACCCGCAGTGGTGGTGATGCATTCTGCTGCGCTAGTGGGAGCACCTGCTTCCGCTGGACACTCTGCACCACCTCCGTTTTCACCTTTGGCGGTTAGCGCCATCGCAGGGTCTCCGGAGTAGGGATGGGACATCGAAAGAAAACATTGGAAGTACTGATGTTTTTAACATTGAATACAAACATTATTTAGATATAAACATTTGCTCTCTGGAGCCGATGATTACCAATGTTTTTTTTAGCAAACTGTATTTAAACATATAATGGGGTAGATGTATTATAGCGGCACTAACGTGCCGCTATAACGCTTCCCGCTTCGCCTCTTTACTGAGGCGAAGCAGGAAGCACTACCGATGAGATGTATAAACATCTCATCGGCCGGAGAGGGGGAGCGATAACTGTCCTGGCCGGCTCCACTGAGCATGCGCGGGATCTCACAAGTATCGCGAGATCCCCGCGTGGAGCCCTGGAGCCGGCAGCCGCCGCAGCAGGGACAGCGCTGTCCCTGCTGTGGGGATAGGCTAGCGCCAGGCTGTAGCTGTCGATAACGACAGCTACAACCGGCTGAACGGTCATGCGTTATGACCGTTCGTACATAGCCCTGCCGCTCGGCGCTGCTATCTTGTAGATAGCAGCGCCGATAATGACAGGGGCGCATAGCACCCCTGTCATTTACCGCCCAGACCCCCGATCATACATCGGGGAGAAGCGGTATCAGCGCACAACCGCTTCAGGGCTTCATACATCTCCCCCCAATAGCTTATACTATGGCTATCTGCATGGAGGCAAACAGTATATATGTGTGTATATATGTATGTATATGTATATATATATATATATATTATACACAAAAGCAGCACAAGAGGGTGTTTGTTTTCAAGGTGGCATTCTAAATTAGATGTGTTTGCACATGATTTTATTTTCTTGCTGCAGTATCTGTAAATAGCTGTTTTGGGCTCATTATCTTTCCTATCAAAGTGTTTCCACAAATGACTTTTGGGTGGTGCCATGTTATTTTTATTGCCAGTACTCACCACTAGTGACAGACAGTATTGCAGAAGTGTTGTGTGTTACTGCTGGCAGTTCCTGTTGTTAGTGATAGTGGTACAGTACCTTAATGTCCTCGAAAACAAGTAATGGAGCGTACACACGGTCAGATTTGTCAGACTTGTCAGATTTGTCAGATGAACGATTAAACGATCTGAACGATTTGAACGATTTTACCAAAGTTTTGAACGATTTGAACGATTGAACGATTTTTGACTGCATTAAAATGAATGGAATCGTCCAAGTCTGACTGCAAACCCATCAGATGTCAGATATCGTTATCTGACAAACGGGAACGCGCATCGTTGATCGTCCATCGTTCAGGCATGTCAGATATGAACGATTTTCCTTCAGATATGAACGACTGAACGATTTTTAAATCGTTATCGTTCATATCTGAAGGAAAAATCTGATCGTGTGTATGCACCATAACAGTGACAAACTCTCTTCTCTTTCTCAATTTAATTTCTCTTGTCCATTTTTCCAGACTTTACTCTTTCAGAGTCTCCTCTTTTTTTTTTTTTCTCTGTACTTCCTCATCTTTGCGGCCCCCTGCTGGAGGCGCTGGTTACGCTACTTACGTATCTTCACTAGTCAGTGAAGATACGTAAAAGATCAGCCAGTGTCCAACGTCATTCCTTACCATCCAAGTGGGCATGGAGGGGGAATATATCCTTGTGGCTAGCGAAGCAAGCCCACAAGGGGCCGAATGGTATTTCCCCATCTTTACGCTACTTGCATATCTTCACTGACTAGTGAAGCTACGTAAGTAGCGTAACCAGCGCCTCCAGAAGGGGGCCGCAAAGATGTCTCTTCTCCACCCTCAGCTTAAGTCTCTGTCTATATCATGACAAACACACTCTGTCTCCAAGTCCTCCCTCTCGCTCTCTCAGCTCCTCATCAATGATGTCACACCAGACACTTGGCACCGCTGGGTCTGTCACATGCACAGTGCACATGCAGTGAGTGCCTGACAGTGACACTGTGAGTGACAGCTCAGTTACCAATAACTGTAGCAGCCAGACACCCCAAGCAGCCAACCAGTGTTCACTTAGAGCAGCAATAGTGACTGTGAGCTAGGGGTGGTACTGTCCTCTGTGCTGCAGCTGATTGACTGTCCAGAGTGTCTGTCACTCTGTCAGCCACCTCCCCCAGCAGCAGCATGCATGCAGCAGCCATAGCCAGTGTTTGTACTCTATTCTTAAGTTGTAACTGACTATAAAATAAGGAGAGAGCCAGCTGGCAGCCCAAAGCAGTGACAGCACCACAGTGTTACAAAACAAACAAACAAACAAAAACATTGGAAAAGCAGGGAAAACATCGGGGGAGAAATCTTGAGATGGTAATGAAACATTGAATCAAAAACATTGCAGGGTTAAACATCAAACATCGAAACCATTTAACCGATGTTTCTGATGAAACATCAAATGATTCCCATCCGTACTCTGGAGCGTGTGAGCTCAGGCCCAATCCCGGTGGGTGGTCGCGGAGGTCTGGCCCTTACGGCGGGCCCGGCGGCCATTTTGGGGAGCGCTTCCCTGGCGATTTCTAGACGCAGCAGCCAGGCTGCCAGCCCTTTGGTTCTCCATGCATCCCCTGCGCATTGGTACCCTGCCCACAGTGTCAGTGGGCTTAGCAGTTTTATGTGCTCTGCCCCCCCTCAGATCCCATGGTACTCTCCTATTTGTGCTCCAGGGTACCCTTCTATTAGTGCTCTTGCTGCCATTTGTAATGCACAGTCGGTTGCTGTGGCTGGCCTTTCCTGGGGTCAGCCGTCTTGGAGCTCTGTGGGGGCACCAGTTTACCCTTCCACCTCTGTGGTCTCTTCCTCGCCCTTTTATCCGTCTTTTTCTTCTTCTTTTGTTCCCTACAACCGCCCATGTTACCCAGCCCCGATGCATTACCCTTACCTGCCGCCTTGGCGATTGGCTCCCCCTGCGGCCGACATACCCCTGTGGTCTCTGTGGGCACACTTGATTCACCTGTGCATTCGCATCCTGACCTTCCACCTCTGCCACCCGTGAGCCACCCACCCCTCCTGCTCCCGAAGCGGCGCCTCCTTTGCCTGCTCCTCACCCATCTCCTGTAGTTGCAGGTTCCGTGGGAGCTGATGTCATGGTCGGTGAAGACACAGTGGCTCGTGCGGATGCTGATCCTGTGCGCATTGCAGCGGCCCTGGTGGTTGAGCTGGCGGTTCCTCCGCGTGAAAGCATGGAAGAGGAGGTTCCTGGACCCTTTGGTTCTGGTGAGTATGGATTATCTCACTCGTCTTCGTCTGACTCTAGTTCTTCTTCTCATTCCTCCGGTTCCCCTGCGTGTCCGCGTAAGATTGCTAAGATGGTTGCGCGGCATTTAGCCAAAAAGTCAGGTAGTACTGCTAGGAAGGCTGATGATGAGGGATCAGGAAACAGGTGCTGACACGGTTCATTGTGCAAATACAGCGGTGCTGCGCGGTTTACACACAAGTGTGCGAGTAAGGATCCGCAAAGAGAAATTTGTGGATTTTTTTCACTCAGGGTAAAAAGGCGGGTGGTATGGGTGAGGAAGCCTTTTGTTGCTATAACAACTGGTTGAAGGGCATGTTTATCTTCGCAGCTTGCTAATTGGAGACGCGGGCTGAGGAGCATGGCAACATTATCAAGTATATATTTTTGATGCACGACATGTTTGTCAGGTCCAGAAATTTAGCATGGCGCAAATATGACGCCCAGTTCAGACGAAAGCATGACGGCAGGTTGGTGTTGTCTTTTGGGGTTAAAGATGTCGAGGTCTGGTTGGAGGTGTCGCAGCAACGTCGGCCCCCTTGGATGTGGTGCCGCCTCGCAGAACATCTTCTGCTGGTAAGTCAGGGACGCCGTGGGTGGAGAAAGGCAAATGGTTCGCCTTTAATGTCTCCAGATGCTCTCGGGGGTCGGGCTGTCATTTTCGTCACTCGTGTCGTCTCTGCAGAGGTGAGCACCCAGCAAAGGATAGCCAACGTGGGTCAGGGGGTGCAGCCCACAACCCAGGGGACAACTCTAAAGGAGCTAACTAAGGCTTGGTTGCCCGTTTTCTTTTGTGCTCTGTCTAGGTGGCTCGAGTTGTCCCCTTTCAAGGAGGATTCACTGTTTTTGTTGCAGGGTTTTTCATTTGGTTTTTGTTTACCGATAGTGGGGCCTTTTGCTGATTAGGGCACCTTGGAACTTGCGCTCTGCCAGGGATTATCCTGAGGTGTTAAGGGCCAAAGTGGAGGCGGAGGTGCTGCTGGGGCGGATGGAGGGTCCTTTCCGTTGTCCTCCCCTGCAGGATCTCTGTATCTCTCCCGTGGGTGGATTTTCCAAGAAGGTGCCGGGTAAGTTTCGGTTAATCCAGCATTTGTCCTATCCTCCAGGGAGTGTGTTAATGCTGCCATCCCTGAGGAGTTCTGTTCAGTAGTTTATCAGTCTTTTGACGAGGCTTTGGGGTTGGTCCGCAGTTTTGGCGAAACTAGATGTTGAGTCGCCTTTCGTTTGTTGCCTTTACACCCGGATGCTATGCAGTTTATGGGTTTTCAGGTTATTTTGTAGATAAATGATTGCCCATGGGCTGTGCGGTTTCCTGTGCCTACTTTGAGAAATTCAGTTCCTTTTTACACTGGTGTGTTCAGGCTGGCACTGGACAGGCAGGTGTGGCGCATTATTTGGATGACTTTCTCTTTATAGGTCCAGGAGGTTATGACATCTGTTCGGACCTCCTCTTTTTTTCTCAGGCCCTTTTCCATGTGTTGGGGGTTCCGGTAGCGTGCGATAAAACTGAATTCCCCGTTTCTCGGTTATCTTATTTGGGGATCGATATAGATAGGGTTGCAGGTTGTTGTCGATTGCCGCGTGACAAGGTTAGTAAGTTGCTTGAGCAAATTGCGGGGTGCTTGACGGCAGACACAGATAGATTGAGCGTGGTTCAGTTGCTATTAGGTTCCTTTAACTTTGCTTGCCGTATAATTCCCATGGGTCAAGTTATCAGCAGGAAGTTAGAGAGGACCACTGCTGGGTCGAGCCGGCCTCATCTTCATGTTCGTCTGTCGGCAGAGATTAAAGATGATCTCCGTACTTGGGCCAGGTTTTTAGTTCAATTTAATGGCGAACGCATTTGGCCTTTGCCTCCAATGGCAAATGAGTCGTTACAGCTTTTCACTGATGCGGCTGGCTCGTCAGGTTTTGGGGCCTATTTTGATGGGGAATGGTGCGCTGCGCCATGGCCCTCAGTTTGGCGCGATGAGGGTCTTACGAGTAACTTGTTGCTGTTGGAGCTATTCCCGATTGTCGTGGCAGTGAAAGTCTGGTCAGTGCGACTGAGTAATCGTCATGTTATTTTCTGGTGCGACAATCTGGGTGTAGTTCACGCCATCAAGCAGCAAAGATCGTCTTCACCTTTGGTGTTGCGTTTACTTCGTCATTTAGTTTTGCGAGGTTTAGAAGCAAATATTGGATTTCGAGTACGTCATGTCCCTGGGGTTGTTGAAGAGATTGCAGATGCCTTGTCTCGTATTCAATTTGCGCGCTTCAAATTGCTTGCTCCGTCAGCTTCTGTTGTTGGTTTGATTTGCCCCCCGTTTGTGTGGCAGATTATCAGGCCGGCTTAGAAAGTTTGGTGCTGCGGTTGCTGGCTCCAGCGACTCTACGGAAGTGCTTGTCTGCCTGGCAGGATTGGCGAGCTTATTGTGCTCAGCCGTCTATGGAGGATTTGATTTTCTCCTTTGTTTGGTATCGTTATCAGCAGGGGCGGTCCAAGGCCTCCGTGGTGGCGGCGTTAGTGGGGGTCTCTTTGTCAGGACTGCGACTATTTCAGTACATAAAGATAGACTACTTTTGCCAAAGTTCCATTGTGGTCATTGGAGGAGCTATCCTGCTTGCTGATATGCTTCTCATTCAGGGGATAGAGTGTTAAAGTGATTATCTGTTTCCCAGGTGTCGTCAGGTTGTGGGATTCCTATATTGCTCATTATTTCAAACCTGTTTCCGTTTGGGTCACATGTTCTGAAACTTCCTATGGATCACAGACCTCTAGTATAAAGCCTGTTACTAACTGTGTCTCAGTGTCTGTGCAACGTTGCTTTTAGGTCTTCTCTTGGACTCCTGCCAAATCCCCGCTGTGCCTGTGGATTGCTGTGGACTTTGGGGGTCATTCAGACCCGCTCGCGAGCGGGTCGATGTTCCCCACTGCGCATGCGCACGACAGAGGGAGCTCCGTCGTGCGCATGCGCGAGACCCGGCGAGCGACGGGCTCACCATCGCTCCGGGTCTCGCACCAAAGGGGGCATGCTGTCGATGTTGGGAACGCCTACCATCTCAAGCCGGCCCCACTGACATCACTAGTGATGTCAGTGGGAGTGATTTTGGCTCTGATAGAGCCAAAATCACTCCAGGGCTTGCGGCTGCGAGACCCTACCGCAGGGTCTCCGTCGCAAGCCCGATGGTCGCAATGGTCAAGACCATCGCGACCATCATCATGGACGCTCGCTATAGCTGTGGGTGGTAACCCACAGCTATGCGAGCGTCCATGAGGACGCTCCTAAAACAGGTAGGAGGGCCCTGACTCAGAGCGAGCGCTCTGGTCAGAGCGTTCAGCTCTGAATCAGGCCCTTTGTTATATTCCAGATGAACTTCTGATGCCAGCTATCCGCTGCACTACAGAGCCCAGCATTCCTATTGTCTAAATATTGCTTTTGCTCTATCATTGTGCTTTCCTTAATTTTGCTGCACTTTACCTGTTGTCTTTTCATTCCTGTGGATATTCAATGGTTGTTGCATTCTGATCTTACACCGCTTACTAAATTTCAATTTGCTGCTGTGTTTAAACGAGGTTTGGTAGAGTTAGGTATGGATGCTTCAGCTTATGGTACCCATTCGTTTCGCTACTTGCACTGCCATCGGGGGAGCATCTCCCGCAGCCATACAAAGGGTAGGACATTGGAAGTCAGCTATTTATAAGACTCATGTACGTTGCGACAAGCTGTAGTTGCGCACCTTGCGTCAACCCGAAAATGTTGTTTCCCCGTCAATCGAACGACTAGCGTTCAACAATTGGGGTATGAAGGGATTTTTACATTTTTCCTCCCGGGAGCCTCGATCTGGCCCACTTTGGTTCACGGGTAGGTTTTTTAGTTTTTCTTCTTCACTCAGGTTCCTTGTTTCCCCTCATGCATCCTTGCCAGTTAGTTGCTATGTTTTCTTTCATAAGTTGTGTCCATTTGGTTTGAGTTTGGTGCGGTTCTCACGGTAAGGGTTTTTTCTTTTCTCACAGTGCTTGCAGCGGAAGACGGTCAGGTTTGGCTTGTGGGCCACTCATATATTTTGGGCAGAACTACATGGTTTGGCTAAGAGTGCTGGTTTGTCGCTTGTTGGGCAAAAGGTGTGTTGGATTGGCGTGCGTGGTTTGCGTGTTGAGGCCGTCCTTGCTTTGGTTGTGTCTTCTGTGGCTAAATGGGGTGTGCGGGCAATGACGTAGGGCATTTGAAAGGTGTGGAGCTGATTGTTTGTTTGCATGAGGTTTTGGATGAGGTGCGGTTGCGTTGGCCGGATGTGAGGATTGTTTGGTCCGAGATGGTGCCGCGTTTGACTTGGAGAGGTGCGCGTAAGCATGGTGCTCTGGACAGGGCAAGGAAGAAGGTGAATGCGGCAGTGGCAAGGCATGTTGAGTCAATTGATGACTTGGTGGTTAGTCCCCGGACGGGGTGCATCTGAATGGCCTGGGTCTTGGTTTGTTCATTAAGGATTTGTTGTCCTTTTTGGGCTAGATTGTTTTGGGTGGCAGGCCAGTTTCCTTGAAGGCCTGGCTTTGGTGGGAGTACGCTGCAGCTCAGTGGCTTTATGTGGCGCAGGATAACTTACTTGCCCTCGATGTCCATAATGAATTTGTCCTGCTCCGTACAGGGGGACCCGGGCGGTTTTGTACAGAAGCGCCTCGGATTGGCCCATGAGGGAAGTGAGACCCTAGCAGCATTAGTGCGTCTAGAAGGGGGATGTTTTAGTCGTCCCTCGAGTATTGAGCGGGGTGAAAGCTAGAACTGAGCCTGCAGCGTCTCTGGTTACGTTAATTAATATGATTATGAATAAAAAGCTGTGACCTTTTTTAGCCAAGCTCTGGTTGTCTATGTCGTTATTTATTATTTAAGTTAAGTAAGCTAGTTATGGTTGTTAAGGGTTAGAGGCAATAAACCAATGTATATCTTATAGTAGACGAAAGCTGAATAGGCTTAAGAATAGATAAGAACACTGTTTTTTTGCTGATTGGATGTTGACAGCCTGTTGCTGGGCAGTTAACTAGTTCAGTTTGGTCAGCTGGTTGCTGGAGCCAATGATATGCTGGGAGGGGGTGGTCAGATGAATGCTATATATTGGCTCGTTTGCATAAAGTCAGCCACTTTTGCTGGATCTTTGCAACCCACCATCCCACCCGTTACTGTTTTTTTGTTGTGTTGCACTGTGTTGTGTTGACGGAATGCCGCCTAGCAAAATGCCAACGCCGCTATACCGAATGGGATCAGAATACCGGCGGTGTGTTCCCTACCGCCGGAATCCCAAAAATAGGATCCAGGTAAGTTTTCGCGTTAGCCCGGGGAAGGGGTGTTAGGGACCCCGGGGGGAAATTAGGGTTAGGTAACCCCCGGGTAGGGTTAGGCTACGGGGAGGGGTTAGGTTTAGGCACCACCAGGGGGAGGTTAGGGTCAGGCACCCCCCTGGGAGAATTAGGTTTAGGGTGCGAGAAGGGGGGGTTAGGGTTAGGCACCATCAGCGGGAGGTTAGGGTTAGGCACCCCCCCGGGAGACTTAGGTTTAGGGTGCAGGAAGGGGGGGTTAGGCACAATCGGGGGGAGGTTAGGCACCCCCAGGAACTAGTCATCCGCCAGTATTTCATACCCAACTCACTATTTATACATAGCACAATGGTTTTTTACCATTAATATCGCTGTAATGTCATTATGAGTGTGCAGCACACAAATGCCTAAGTGATGTTATTGGATCCTAATAAACTAATTGGCTACTTTCTTGATAACATCTTGTGCTGATATAGAAACAATCTCTAAGCATCGGGAGGAAACACATGTTGCCAAAAGTGACCAATCTTCATAAACCGTTTTGCTCGATTAACGCATTGTGTGCAATTGCTGCAGAAATAGTTGGTCCCGGAATTATTTCTATAGTTAAATGCTAGGATCAAGCTGATAAGTATAATGTGCTCATGAAGGCACAAAAGGTATTCAAAAATAGCATTAAACAACATTGCACAGTCAGCTGGGAAATTGAATTATCCAGAAATATAACATCTGTTACAAAGTTCCAGCACATACCGGAGTATTATTGTTCAGCAGAAGCTCTCAGGCGGGGGTACCTTGTATTTTCCAACTAAGCAGGGTGCCTGAACAGAAGTGTTACATTGTATTCAGTTTAGGCACCACTCTCCAGATTATTCTAACTAAAAATAGAGATAAAAGGCAGATAAGGAAAATAGAACGTTATGTACTTTTATTTTACAATGGTCACAAATGATCTGATTTTACCAAGTGTGAAAAAAAACCTCCACAAATACAGTATAACTTGTAAATGGAACTTTTATTTCTGAGTCCAGTAAATTTGTACAGCCCAGCTCTATAAATGGAAAAAAACAAATTGCCTGTTCTATTGAGTGTCAAAACCCCCAGGTTTTTAGCCCCTGTCTGGTAGACAGAAGCTGATTAGCAGCCTTGATTGCCAGACCACCTGTGAGAGACTGATAAAGGGTGTGTCAGTCTCTGTAGTCAGTCTCTCACAGTCTGGGGAACACATCAGCGGCCTGTTGAGAGACACTGATAACTGAATGTAAGTGCTGTGCTAAAGACTTCTGTTTTGTGAGAGGGACATTAGGCCCTTCCACTCAGAGAGGGAATCATTTTGTTTTATTAGAGCTGGGCAGCCAGGATTTTCTTTTGTTTTTGTGTGCTGCTAATAAAACTAGCTGCTGTTACTTGTTCCAAGGCCCTGGACTGGTGTACTACTACTTAGCTGCTGCATGACAGGTCCATCCGTTTACCCAGGGAGACGGCATCCATACCCTGATCTTGCCACAATCGTTTTATATTAAGAAATACATTGGCACTTTCGTGTAAATGAGATCAATAAAAGACCACCTCCTAAAAGCTTGTCCTCAACTACTCCCCAGTTCCTTATCACATTATCAACCCACCCTCAGTGTTTACATAAACCTCAAAATCACCTCCACACAGTTCATGTAGCTGCACTTTAAAAATTCTGCTTCTAGGTAGAATATTTATCAAAATTGTGAGATGTTCCCCGAGAACTAATTTTCCCCATGTCACCGATATTTAAGGTGATTTAGGAACAAGTTTTAAGGAGATAGATACATTGCCTTCATTGCAGTACAGCCATTCACCTTTGCAGCGTCTGTAGTGTTACTGTGCATCCTCTACCATAGGTACCGCCTGCGCAGTGTAAGAGCCAGGAGGCGGGGGAATCTCGCTGGATCCCCCTGTGCGCTTCCAGGAGCTCTGTCATAGGAAAGAGCGAGCCATTGCACAATAGCAGTGTATGGGGATGGAAGTGTGCTCCGATTCGGCCATTAATACAGGAATAACTGCAATATCACCTGCGTAGGCCCCATGATAAATAGCGAGGAAACTCAGCTTGCAGAAACCACAATGATCGGACAGAAAGCCTTGAGAAATAGGTCCCCAGGACTTTATTATTGTGCTCAGGACATATGTATCATGGAAATGGTGGTTGCCTTGTGGACTGTGGCATCATACTAACTGGTTAATAATCCTTTATGTCTGTGATGCACTCTCTTCTAAAGTAGTTCAGAATCCTAGACAACCAATTGTCCCCCCTGCTCCTTCTCTGAACCAATATACTTACCTATGTGCCTACTGGTTTTAGCTTATTTATGTATTTCGATGTATTTCAATGTGCTCAAATGTATTTGCTTATATTTGGAGGTAACAAAGGTCCAAGAGACTGATCTAGTTTTAAACATAACATACTGTACATTAAATAACCCCGTTCCCCTATGCAATGTAACAAAGCCGGTAGTGGTATCATTAAACAAGCAGCGTAAAGAGGTCAAGACTTCATTCCTATCTATATCGAACTTTACCATAAGCCATAGGTGCGGTCTATGTAGCAGTTTCACTAACCAGAACAGTATTTGCTGTGCATTTTACTTCCTTGGCATTGCCGACTCCTGTCTGACAGGAACACTGGATGATCAATGCATAATACGCATGCTATAGATCACCGTAGGCACAACAACGGATGGCTAAAAGTTAAAAAGCCCACAGTGATTAACAACATACATGAGTCAATCTGAAAATCCTTTGACTTGTTCTATCAATTTGAATCACACTGCAGTTCGTCATCCCGACACAGTCTGCGTAAAATAAGAGCGACAGTGAGATGTTCATGCAACGCAACTAAGAATTTTGCACACAGATGGTCTGCAGAGAAGAGTGCACTAGAACACACATAACATTGCGTGTCAGGTATCTCAATTATAGGCAGCATTTTGAGATCAGCAGTCAAAAGGATGATCAAAGTCTACATCTCCCCATTTCAGGACGTAGGATTGCTGAATTAATCCATAGTATGGTGAGAGCTCTATAGCTGCTCACAAGTAGGATGTAGAGGTCCAAGTGTGAATATTTTGCCCTCTCGCCTTCTGGTAGAGATAATGGTCACCATGTCTGCTCCATGCTTGGGTTTATAAGACTGAAAATTGGGTTCCCCCTATCCCATGACACCTGTGTATGTAAGGTACATTACAAGAGTACAAGAGCTTGTCCTAGATTGTTTAGAATTCCGATGACTTTTTGCTCCTTTTCCGTACAGTATCTATCCCCTCTTGGTTGGAGTCCATGACTGATCCTGGTGGCTCTCCATCCATGGGTGAGTGTGTGATACAATCACCCACATACGGATCCCCTTCGCCACCGCTGTCGGAGCCGAACCCCGCATTCTCCGCTATTACCGCTGGATCATCTTCATCGTCCTCACTATCGCACCACATCTCAGCGTTGCCTCCGGCGCAGACCTCCTCCTCATCTGGCGCGACAGTACGGCTATGCGGAGGATCAGTATGAAGTTTGTATTCTGCAGCCCCGCTACTGCTGTCATCTTCCGGGTTCTCTGCGTATAAACGATCGTAGACTTCAGCAAATTCCATCTGCTCCGCAATCTCCTCCGCTGAGGGTTGAGACAGCACAGAGCAGTCTACAAAAATCGTGTTGTGTTTCCGCTTGCAGTCTGATGGGTCATAAATAGGATATGTCTCTTCTGGGTAACCTGTTTTACACAACAATTAAAAAAAAAAAATATATATATATATAAATAAACGGAAAGCAACCAGTTCAAGACATCTAAACAAAAAGTCTTAAACAATATTAATAAAATTAAAGTGCACCCATTGCTGTAGAAGGCTTTCACGTTATGCTGTAGAAGACTATAAAGTTATGTGCTCTTTTCATTCAAGAAAAAATACTCTTTGTACACTTTGGGCCTGATTCAGACCCACTCGCGAGCGGCAGTTCGCTCGCAAGTGGGTCGATGTTATGGACTGAGCATGCGCACGACGGAGGGAGCTCCGTCGTGCGCATGCGCCAGACGCGACGAGCGAAGGAAAGTCCTTCGCTCGTTGTGTCCGATCAAAGGGGGCGTGCTGTCAATGTTGATTGACAGCACGCCCCCTTTGGTGGGCGTGCCAGGGGCGTGCCTCCCTGACGGGGGCGTTCCCATGGGAACGCCTCCCGTCAAAAGCCGGCCCACTGACATCACTAGTGATGTCAGTGGGAGTGATTTTGGCTCTGATAGAGCCAAAATCACTCCGGAGCTTGCGGTTGAAAACCTCAACCGCAGGCTCCGGCTCGCAAATTCGATGGTCGCGATGGTCGAGACCATCGCGACCATCACAATGCACGCTCGTATAGCCTGTGGGTGGTGACCCACAGCTATACGAGCGTCCAGGAGGACGCTCCATGAAAATGGAGCCCGGCCCTCATTCAGAGCGTGCGCTCTGCTCAGAGCGTACGGCTCTGAATGAGGGCCTTTGTACACTCTCACTGATCTCTAGTATTTCCAGAAATAGTAATAGTTACTTCCAGAAACCCAAACATATTAGCAAACATTTGCAAACTTTTAGCTGTAATTACTTTTAACCGGAAATGACTGAAGTGGTTTGCCAAATTAACAGAAAATTTACATAGTTTGCTAAATTTTGACTAATTAAAAATCAGAGAAAGTTGAACAAATTCATTTGTACAATTAAGATCAAATGGTTCTCACATGTTAGAGTTTATATTGAAACATTTTTTTCATATTTATATGCAAATGGTAAACATGGAATGTGGACGGCGTACTGTGACTAGTGTTAGTAAATATTTAAATACTATAAAATTATTTAAGTACTGTTTTGAAACATATTTTGAAAAACAAAAAAAAATAATTTAACAGGAACTGTAAACAGAGACCTCGACCCACATATTTTGCAGTATAAGAAAAGTTCTACAGATGATTGTACCTGGAACATGTTTGGAGCCTTCAGAGATGTTAAATATGTAAGTCTATATACTCCTAAATGTAAGTGAGTCCCTATTGGTGCTGTCAATCAGTGCCGGATAATAGGAGGGGCGAACGGGGGATTGCCCAGGGGCCCCGAAATCCTGACTGGAACCTTGCCACACTGAGCTGTCCCTGGCCAGTTCCCAGCAGCATAATACACAGCACACACTCACTGACACTGATGGACCCGACCGTGGCTGACTATGGAAGCCCCGCCCCCTTGCATCATAATGCAGTGATTTGCAGGTGCATGTGTGGGAGCGGGGCCTAATGCGTGAAGTGCCCACCCCCATACATCAGAAAGTAAAGATGACCATAGGTGTGGTTACCATCGATGGCAAAATAACAAGAAGCCATCGACTGTTACCAACTATGCAATGGATGATCATCCATGTTCTTTTACTGACTGGCCCGTGGGCCAGTCAGAACCTGGCGGGCAAGGCTTCGCAGGTGTCGAGTCGGGGGGTGGGGCAATGTTCCGTGTCCCGGCACTTGTAAGTAAAAAAATAAAAAATCGATTATGCTAAGACATCGAAGGAGGGAAACCATCTGGTTCTTCCCCATCGATGGCAAAAGCATTCGACATAAACCATCAAGATGGCCATCCCTAACAGAAAGAGCTGATGCTGCAGCTGGAACAGGTAGTGTGTGCATGCTCTCTCTCCCCCTCTGTCCCCTCCTCCCTCCATCCCTCCCTTCTCTCTCCCCCTCTCTTCCTTTAACTTGCTCTCTGTCTCACTCCTTCCCTCTCTCTCTCCCTTTCTCTCTATACCTCTCTCTCCCTCCCTCTCTCTCGCTGTCCCTTTCTCAGCCCCCTCCCTCTCCCCCGCCTCTCCTGTCTATGCTGTATATATATTTATATCTCTATCTTTCTCTACCTATAAATACATTTTATATATATATATATATATATGTATGGGTCCAATGTTACGATGTATACGCAGGATTACAAGGTATTATGGATGTGGGATAGCGGTAGTGGGAGGTAGTGGGCGTCTATGCTGGCAGTGCAACGGCTTTGCGATAGCTTGCAGTAGCACATTTTCGCAGCGGATCTGCGTGTGTAATCGCAGCGGTGATCCCAAATGGCGATCCGTAATGAATCAGACCCACTGTTCTCTAAATGAATGGAGAGAAATAATTCTGTAATACAGACAGCCCTTTTCTCAAATTAAAATTGTATATGCAATTTACTCATTCATAGTGAGTACTTCTTAGTTTAGGGGACATCTATGAACTCTGTATAGCTCATTTTAATGTTTAGATTGTCACTTTAAAGAATTATTTTCCTAAATCGTGGATTTACATAGAAAACAATTATAGGATCATTTAAAATCGCACTATGCAGCTTCAGTGCTGGTGCAGGGCTCTGTGATGCCTTGCACCCCAGAACACACGATGTTGTGATGTCACACTGAGGGGGCGGGGCCTCCGGCACTAGAAAGAAGAGCACTACTTGGACAGAGCTACTGGCTGCATGGCAACCATGGGCCATCACGGTGCCTCACCCCCCAGCACCATGTGGTCTGTATTCTAAGTTGGGACAAACACCAACCTAGTTTTGCATATAAAAAAAAGAAGAAAAACCTTAGTTTTCGCTCTCTGTCACTCCGATTTCCTAACAATGTCTTCTATTGTATTGTAAAGAACCGAAATATAAAAATATTTTGGGAAAATACAAAATAATAAATCGCCAAAGAAATCTAAACTTTTGCAAAACCTGACCCTGTTTCATATGTCCATAAAAGTCTGAGCACGTTGAACCGAGCAGCTTTGATCAAATTTCCAATTGGAACTTCTGAAAATGGGATCTAGAGTATCATAAAACTCTCAGACCAATGATCCACTTCTCTATAACCACCACTTTAAAAAATAGGGTGTTACATGATTTGGAGATGTTTCCTTATCAGGTTTGCACAGCTGACGGAGTTGTGCCGTTACCAAACCATACAACACATACCTTCCCAGTTCTCCATGTATGGAGCTTCCTCTGCCTCCTGTTCTGGGGAGACCCCATCCAGAATCTTGCCCTCTTTCATGACCCTGGTGATTTCCTTCAGTCTCTCGAGTAGCTGCTGCTCCTCACTGGTGCTGACATTATCCACTCTTAACAGAAAAGAAAAACAGTTTTAGCCAACGTCGGTGCTATAAGACTAGAGTGACGTGGTCACTCGGGTAGAAAGGTGGATTTGGAGACCTTGTGCATCAAATATTCATTCTTTATATGGGACATTCTTATTCAGATCTAAATTCTGAACCAGGAAGGCGGAAGTAAGTGTCACGGTCCATACAGTGCTATTCGTATGAGGGACCTTCTATACCATCACACAGAGCCAGATTAAGGTCCAAATGGGAATGGAGCCTTTGGTGTGCTGCTACAGTGGGTATTTTATTTTCTGATGATTGGTTGTCTGAATTGAAAGCAACTGTAACTGAATTTAGAGGTGATTCATTTCATTTTAAGCAGAGATGTGCGGGTCCAGAATTCTGAAATCCGAACACACCCAAATTCAAAGGTTCCGAGTAGAACAAGTCGATGTTCAGATTCACTTTTGTGACCCAGTTGGGATCTGTTACCGGTTCGGAACTCAGATTTAAAAACCGAACCCGGGTTTTGGATTCGGACATTTTAGCTGTTTTTATCGATATTTATTTGAATCCAAAACACTTGAGGGTGGTTTTGCAAAACCAAAACACGAAGATGAATCTAGATCCACAACCAAAACACGGGGATCTCTAATTTAAGGTAATAGTACAGAACGGACAAAGTGAACGGAGTTTACACTTGGTTACCAAGAGGTGAGATTAGACATTATTGGGCTCCCTTTAGAAGGATGTGATATAAAATATTGTACAAGATAATTTATTGATAATAATTCTCATACCTCCTATGGTTTATTCTAACTATTACCATTCTGTTTTCACACTCCTCTTTTATTTTTATTTTTTTTAAGGGAAAATGTCGTTACTAGACTCAAACATATAAAAAATAAATTAGACGAAGTCCTGTAAAACAGGGGAAAAAAACACAAGTGCCCACTCAAGCACCGAAAATTACTAAAAAATAAAGTGATTTTTTAATTTACCAGACTACAGTCCAACTAAATCAAGATTTGTATCCTTCATTAAAGGGATTTAATGTGCAAACTCTCCATCAATGCACTTTAGATTGGAAGGTTGATATACACAATTTACACAGACAACTAAAATGGAGATATTATTTCATTAGACATACTGTACTGTATAATAGTATTATCCACCCTCACAAAACTCCTCAATTGACACCTTTATTTCGATTTTATGACACCTTTACCCCTTCCCTCCTCAGGAGACTGAAAAAAAATTGTTATAAACTTTTTAAATCTAACCTTATATATACACAGTATGATAAGAAATAAGATTCAAACTTTTGGGACAGAATACAAGGTGACTCTTGAGGAAGATATCAAAATTGGTATAACAAATTGTAGTTTTAAACTGATACATAAGAGTTAAATTATTTTTTATAACGTTGTCCAAGTTGATTGCTTAGATAACAAAGTTAATGAATAATTGGCTATAATTAAATGAGAGTCCCAACTTTCCAATTAGGAGTGGCCAACAGGTGCCAAGTGACCCCCCCCCCCACAAAAGAGCTGGCAAAAACAGGCACTTAAAACACATAGGTCTTTAAGAAGACAGATCAATCTTCAAACTTTCTTATAGACTGTTGAGTGAGGTTGAAATAAAAGTCTAAAAACAAAGGAACTTTGCTACATTTCCACTAACCGACAAAGGGAATTTCACAGCTCTTCCCGCAAACTGACATGAAAAGAGCATTTTCAAACTCAACCAAAATAAAATAGCACCACCGTTTTTGACAAATTCTTGAGTTCAGGATCCAGATCCTTCTTTGATCCACTGACTTCTAATCCATCTATTGAATCCTTCACTAGGCTTCTAGACAGCTCACTTGCCAAATTCACGAAAGCTTATAATTCTTTGATCAGCAGTTTGGTGGTGAGGGGAATAATTTTGGTACAAAATATATGGGAATATAGGTTGGAAATGATAATAGTCAAACAGAGAAGTATATAAACAACTTTCAGGAGACCTCACTACAAATGTAAGAAATAATTGGATGGTTTATTGATGATTACAAATTAATAAAAATAGCAGTCAATGGGTATATAAAACTTTAGTGCAGGACTTTCCAGTGGTTCTTGTGCTATATACAGTCCTGAAATGACACAAAATGTAATAAACCTATAATTATAGTTGCCAGCCTGTATTACAGCTTTTGAACAGTCTTTTACGCCCAATCATCAGGTTGCAACCTACATACCTCAAGGACACTACTAGCCTGCTCCTTTTGCTTAAAAGTGTGGGACATATTAAAAAAAACACAACATTGTGTGCTATGGATGTGTCCATCCTATATACTTCTATCCCGCATGAGGCTGGACTATTGCCATCCAAGGATTTTTTGAGACAAATATGTCTAACCAAGGCTTGGACTCAGTCATTCATGGATCTTCTAGAGTTGACCCTTAGGAGGAATTACTTTTTACATGAAAAAAAGTTTGTTTTTTTACCTACAACTGGCAGGGTGTGCCATGGGGTCTAAAGTGGCTCCATCCTAAGCAAACATGTTCATGTTTGAACAAGGAAAGGCCTTATCCTTCACCAAAACCAAAATAGGAGTATACTGGTCTATACATGCTACATAGATGATCTCCTTATGCTTTGGACAGTGAGCGTTGGAATTAATGTTTTGGACTCACCAATCGAGTTTACATACAAGTATAGCACAAGGGGAATTGAGAACTTGTATGATAAAATGTAACTTCATAATAAATGGAAAAACTGAAACGAGAGCATTTTATCAATCAATGGACAGGAATGCTTTGTTGGCTGTTTCTAGTCACCATGCATACACCTTAATAACGGGGCCTTTCCCTGTCACAAATGATTGCTATATTCACAGGTGACAGTGCTAGAGTGCCTGAAGGACTGGTCATCATTGTGAAGTTTGTCAAAAGAGCCTATTGCTACAACAAAAGGAAAAAATGCTAAACAAGTCAAAGATGGAATAAGATCACAACACAGGGAACAAAAGATTAATATTCCAGGAGCTAGAGCATATACAGTACATTGTCTAGTCCTGTATTACAGAGAGCCACTAGCGTATTACGGTCTACAGTGTCTAGTAGACTCCACATCCACCTGTTTTGTAAGTGCACCAACCCTCCTGAAGGCAGGTTATCACTGGGAGGCTCCACAGCCACACTTTTGCTTCAGTGTCTGTGGTCAATAATATTTACTAAATAAAAACCCATTAACAGCATTCAAAAGGGGTATAAATATTATGGATAGAATTGTCCACACAAACATCACCAGAAATGGTGTTATGGACGGCAACAGAAACAGAATTATTAATAAGTCCTCGCACTTGTTTAAAATGTCCAAACTGTGATACCTGCCATTATTTAGAAACAGGGAAAACGTTTAATTATACCCATGGTGGTAGACTCTTCAAATAATGTGGTATCACCATCTGGCCCAGTGGCCTATATAATATGGGCAAAACAACTTGACAATTTAGAGAGCTGATGGCTCCCTATCGCTTGGACATCAGGGCAGCAACTGAAGAAAAGCCGATGGACAAGCCTGTAACATGGCATTCCAAAGAATATGAACAGAACACTTCATTGCTGGAATCTAAAATGATTGACCAGGTTCAACCTACAGTGTGTGGAGGAGATAAAGCAGGACGCGTTAGATGCTGAAATTCAATACTGTGACCCTGTTGGATCTAAATGACAAAATAGCAATGGGGATTGTTTATGTAGTAGGTAGCTATACGGTTTGTAAAATGTCCCGTCCACTCCCCGATTCGCACGGATATATATACTTGCCCATTCCCGGAATAGAGCGGTCTGTCCCATCGCTTGCTGCAGTGGGAGGGGCATTGCGTATTCATGTTGGAGATAGGACAGACTTTAGCAGATTATTATATAAAGTAGATGTGCTCATTTTATATTCTCCTAGGTTCTCCTTATATAAATAAATACTTGTAACACTATTTATCTGGTCTATGAGGACATAGGCCTATATGTGATGTTCTGCCCCAGCAAATTTTAGTAAGTCATGGAGGGTGTAGGAGAGGGATACTGAGACAGGAACCTCCACACCCCACAAATCCTGCTCTGTGCAGAGATGCCTATTTAATAGAAGTGAAATCCCTGCTGAATGGTTCATTTCATTCCGTCATATGAAAGGCTCTGAGGCTTATGTGACGCACGTTACACCCTACGAGAGATTATCCTGGCACATACATCATGTTATTCTTTAATAATTCTGCTTATTAAAACGACATTTTGCAATTTGCTGTCGTAGCAAGTGCGAAAAAAAGGAACATAAATTTAGTATTTATTTTATGTTTTACCCCAAAGATAGTGATTTATGACTTTCATTAAATGAAACCATACCTCTCGCTGTTGGGTCCCAGGCGGGAGATCATTTTTTCCATCGCTTCCTCAGTTTCTTTCAGTTTATCTTGCAGTTGGCTGAGCTCGTAGTCGGCTAAAAAGAGAAAGGCTGATAAATACAGGATAATCTGCTAGAAACAGAAGTCTATTTATCATCATCATCTCCCAGCAATGAAAGGGGAAGGGCAGGGGAAACCCACAAACGAATACACCCAGAGCTGATTTATCAATGGTAAATAGCCCAAAGAATTCAATTAGGATTCTCTGCGTTTATTTGGTGGATGTTATATTTCTCGTTATTACATCTCTGCGCATGTCAGAGGGGTCTGCAGATGGGGGGATAGGTTTCTCATACAGGATCAATAATACATTCACGTGCATATAACACAGATAAATGAACTGCAGTAAATCACCTGCCCCCCTCCTCCCGTCTTTTGGGTCATGTATCTGGTATGTGACGAGGGGGGGGGCACATTGTAATTGGTTGAGTGTAGGATTGAACTGAGGCCCTGATTCAGAGCCGGACGCTCTGACAGAGCGCTCGCTCTGAATCAGGGCCGGACTATTTTTTTTTTAGAGCGGCCTCCTGGCTGCTCACATAGCTGTGGGTGACCACCCACAGCCATAGCGAGCGGCCAGGAAGATGGTCGCGATGGTCAAGACCCTTGTGGTAGGGACCCTTGTGGTAGGGTCTCGTTGCCGCAAGCACCAGAGAGATTTCGGCTCTAACAGAGCCGAAATCTCTCCCACTGACATCACTCGTGATGTCAGTGGGGCCTCCCCCAAACGGAGGCGTTCTCATGGGAACGCCTCCGTTTGGGCAGCCACTCCCCCCGGCCCACCCACCAAAGGGGGCGTGCTGTCACTCAACATCGACAGCACGCCCCCTTTGGTACGAGACCCGGAGCAACTTATTGCCCGTCGCTATCCGGGTATCGCGCATGCGCACGACGGAGCCGACTCGGTCGTGCGCATGCGCTCTGGGCCACCATCGACCCGGTTGCGAGCGCTCAGCACTTGCGACCGGGTCTGAATCAGGCCCTGAGTTTCAATTTAGAATAAATTCACATTTTAATTAATTCAGTTGCGGGGGGGGGGGGGGGCACCCTGGGGACGTCTGCCTCACCTTCAGGGCTGTGCTGCTGTCGCCAACTCCTCCCCAATTAACACCACCTCCCACACTACATAGGGCAGCAGGTGTGCACAGCACCCTCTTGTGGCAGGACAGTACGCTATAATCGGGAGCTATGGATTCCACCGAATGTTAATTCTTTGTACAATCCATTCTGTTCAATCATAATTTCTAAACTGAAATGAGCAAAATTGTTTAACAGAAAATCTTTGAACAGATCAGCCTCAAATATTACGAAAAATCGTTTGTATCCTGGAATTCACACCTAATTGTAATGGTTTCCGAATACTATAGCATAGCCAAAGGCAGCAACCGGACCGATGCCGCCTCTGATGCTGTGTGTGTATTGGGCCGTGCTCAGGACTCTCCGCATGTACTACCCACCAGTTTGCTTAACTTGAAAGTAATACAAATAATCTGATGTCGTTTTATTAAAAATTACTACAGACTTTTCCGTTGTTGGACGGTGTTATGCTGAATCCTTGATCTAACATTAGGCTTGTCGCTATCACCAACCTATATGCACAAACATATACTATTGCAGTTTATCAAATATCTGGGCGAACTTTATAACCTTTGCTACTTTATCATGTGCCTTTTGGCTACAGTGTAACAGTGCTAACTACTCGGTCAGTGAGGCCAGGTCGTCAATTCCTTCGGCTAAATTCCGACAACATAGCTGTGGATTGATTGCTATATGCTTTTTATCAAATATTATTTATCTGTACACACAGGTATACTCCAATGGTCATTTATTTTGTATTTTATAGATATAAAATATATATATATATATATATATATACAGTACACACAGTATATGTATATATATATATATATACACACACACATATATATATATATATATATATATATATATTAGGGGTGAGCGGGTTCGGATTTCTGAAATCCGAACCCCCCCGAGCCCCCCCGATCCGAGTCCGATCCGAGTCAGGCTCGACTTTTCCCGCCTGACTCGGATCTGAAATCGAGGCAAAACGTCACCATCCCGCCTTCCGAGTCTCGCGGGTTTTGGATCCTATATAAGGTACCCGCGTCGGCGCCATTTTCTCACTCGGCTGTGGACAGTGAAGAGGGAGGGTGGGAGTTAGGGCTGTGTAGTGTAGTGTAGTGTAGTGTAGTGTAGTGTAGTGTAGTGCTGCTGTTGTCCACTACTTCAAAGTCCATAGGGGCTGGCTGTGTTGTGCTGTGCTGCTGTTGTTAATAGGGGCTGTGTCCACTACTTCAAAGTCCATAGGGGCTGGCTGGACTGTGTTGTGCAGTCAGTTCTCCATAGGGGCTGTGTCCACTCCAAAGTCCTGTGCAGTGTCCCAGTCCTAAAGGAGTGCTGTAGTGTTGTCCAGGGGGTGCTCTGTCCATCAGGGGTGCTCCCCCCAAGTGCTAAAAAAATAATATATTTTCTGTGTTTGTGAATTGTGTGCGCAGAAGCCGCACGTGCATCAACAAAGTAGTGCCAAGCGTGCGCCTGTGTCATAAGTAAAGGGCCGGCTGGCTTGACCGTTAAAGGGTGCTGTAACCCCCGAAAGTACACTCCAGTCCAAACCAAAAAAAAATTATTTTCTGTGTTTGTGAATTGTGTGCGCAGTAGCCGCACGTGCATCAACAAAGTAGTGCCAAGCGTGCGCCTGTGTCATAAGTAAAGGGCCGGCTGGCTTGACCGTTAAGGGTGCTGTAACCCCCGAAAGTACACTCCAGTCCAAACCAAAAAAAAAATTATTTTCTGTGTTTGTGAATTGTGTGCGCAGAAGCCGCACGTGCATCAACAAAGTAGTGCCAAGCGTGCGCCTGTGTCATAAGTAAAGGGCCGACTGGCTTGACCGTTAAGGGTGCTGTAACCCCCGAAAGTACACTCCAGTCCAAACCAAAAAAAAAATTATTTTCTGTGTTTGTGAATTGTGTGCGCAGTAGCCGCACGTGCATCAACAAAGTAGTGCCAAGCGTGCACCTGTGTCATAAGTAAAGGGCCGGCTGGCTTGACCGTTAAGGGTGCTGTAACCCCCGAAAGTACACTCCAGTCCAAACCAAAAAAAAAATTATTTTCTGTGTTTGTGAATTGTGTGCGCAGTAGCCGCACGTGCATCAACAAAGTAGTGCCAAGCGTGCGCCTGTGTCATAAGTAAAGGGCCGGCTGGCTTGACCGTTAAGGGTGCTGTAACCCCCGAAAGTACACTCCAGTCCAAACCAAAAAAAAATTATTTTCTGTGTTTGTGAATTGTGTGCGCAGTAGCCGCACGTGCATCAACAAAGTAGTGCCAAGCGTGCGCCTGTGTCATAAGTAAAGGGCCGGCTGGCTTGACCGTTAAGGGTGCTGTAACCCCCGAAAGTACACTCCAGTCCAAACCAAAAAAAAAATTATTTTCTGTGTTTGTGAATTGTGTGCGCAGTAGCCGCACGTGCATCAACAAAGTAGTGCCAAGCGTGCGCCTGTGTCATAAGTAAAGGGCCGGCTGGCTTGACCGTTAAGGGTGCTGTAACCCCCGAAAGTACACTCCAGTCCAAACCAAAAAAAAAATTATTTTCTGTGTTTGTGAATTGTGTGCGCAGTAGCCGCACGTGCATCAACAAAGTAGTGCCAAGCGTGCGCCTGTGTCATAAGTAAAGGGCCGGCTGGCTTGACCGTTAAAGGGTGCTGTAACCCCCAAAGTACACTCCAGTCCAAACCAAAAAAAAAATTATTTTCTGTGTTTGTGAATTGTGTGCGCAGTAGCCGCACGTGCATCAACAAAGTAGTGCCAAGCGTGCGCCTGTGTCATAAGTAAAGGGCCGGCTGGCTTGACCGTTAAAGGGTGCTGTAACCCCCGAAAGTACACTCCAGTCCAAACCAAAAAAAAATTATTTTCTGTGTTTGTGAATTGTGTGCGCAGTAGCCGCACGTGCATCAACAAAGTAGTGCCAAGCGTGCGCCTGTGTCATAAGTAAAGGGCCGGCTGGCTTGACCGTTAAGGGTGCTGTAACCCCCGAAAGTACACTCCAGTCCAAACCAAAAAAAAAATTATTTTCTGTGTTTGTGAATTGTGTGCGCAGTAGCCGCACGTGCATCAACAAAGTAGTGCCAAGCGTGCGCCTGTGTCATAAGTAAAGGGCCGGCTGGCTTGACCGTTAAAGGGTGCTGTAACCCCCGAAAGTACACTCCAGTCCAAACCAAAAAAAAATTATTTTCTGTGTTTGTGAATTGTGTGCGCAGTAGCCGCACGTGCATCAACAAAGTAGTGCCAAGCGTGCACCTGTGTCATAAGTAAAGGGCCGGCTGGCTTGACCGTTAAGGGTGCTGTAACCCCCGAAAATACACTCCAGTCCAAACCAAAAAAAAAAATTATTTTCTGTGTTTGTGAATTGTGTGCGCAGTAGCCGCACGTGCATCAACAAAGTAGTGCCAAGCGTGCGCCTGTGTCATAAGTAAAGGGCCGGGTGGCTTGACTGTTAAAGGGTGCTGTAACCCACAAAGTACACTCCAGTCCAAACCAAAAAAAAAATTATTTTCTGTGTTTAGCCGCACGTATATATCAAATCGATATAACATAAATGGAGGACCAAACTTTCTCCGATAAAAATAAAATAGAGAAAGATCAAGAACCACTTCCTCCTAGTGCTGAAGCTGCTGCCACTAGTCATGACATAGACGATAACATGCCATCAACGTCGTCTGCCAAGGCCGATGCCCAATGTCATAGTAGAGGGCACATACAATCCCAAATGGCAAAGTTCAGGAAAATGACCTTGAAAAAGACATTTAAATCAGCTGAAGAGAAACGTAAACTTGCCAATATGCCATTTACGACACGGAGTGGCAAGGAACGGCTAAGGTCGATCCCTAGTATGTTCATGACTAGTGGTTCAGCTTCACATGACGATGGAAGCCCTCCTCCCACTAAAAAAATCAAAAGAGTTAAGCTGGCAAAAGCACAGCGAAGAACTGTGCTTTCTTAGAAGATATCACAAATCCCCAAGGAGAGTCCAAGTGTGGTGGTGGTTGCGATGCCTGACCTTCCCAGCACTGGACGGGAAGAGGTGGCTCTTTCCACCATTTGCACGCCCCCTGCAAGTGCTGAAAGGAGCACCCACAGTCCACTTGCTGATATGCAAATTGAAGATGTCACTGTTGAAGTACAACAGGATGAGGATACTGGTGTAGCTGGCGCTGAGGAGGAAGTTGGCGAGGAGGATTCTGATGGTGATGTGGTTTGTTTAAATCAGGCTCCGGGGGAGACAGTTGTTGTCCATGGGATGAAAAAGCCCATCACGGTCATGCCTGGGCAGAAGACCAAACATTCCACCTCTTTGGTCTGGCAATATTTCTATCCAAATCCGGACAACAACTGTCTTGCCATATGTACCATATGTAAAGGTGAAATAAGTAGGGGTAGGGACGTCAACCACCTAGGAACATCCTCCCTTATACGGCACCTGCAGCGCGTTCATAAAAAGTTACTGTCAAGTTCAGAAACTTTGGCTAAGACCGTAAGCAGTCCAGGGACACCTAAATCCCGTTGTCCTGTTGTATCCAAGCGCCTGCAAACCACACCGTCAACTCCCTCCTCGTCAATTTCCTCCTTAGTCAGGATCGGAAGTAGTCCTGCAGGCCATGTCACTGGCATGACTGACTCTCCTATCCGGGATTCCTCTGGAGGATCCTGCATTGCTACGCCTACTGCTGCCGCTGCTGCTGTTGCTGCTGCTGGGAGTCGTTCATCATCCCAGAGAGGAAGTAGGAACACCACTACTTTTACTAAACAATTGACCCTCCAACAGTCCTTAGCGAGGAGGATGAAGTAAGACAGCAGTCATCCTGAAGCAAAACGTATAACTGAGGCCTTGACCGCTATGTTGGTGTTAGACGTGCGTCCGGTATCCGCCATTAGTGCAGTGGGATTTAGACAATTGATGGAGGTAGTGTGTCCCCGGTTCCAAATCCCGTCTAGATTCCACTTCACTAGGCAGGCGATACCGAGACTGTACAGAAACGTCAGAAAAAGTGTCCTCAGTGTCCTGAAAAATGCCGTTGTACACAATGTCCACTTAACCACGGACATGTGGACAAGTGGAACAGGGCAGACTAAGGACTATATGACTGTGACAGCCCACTGGGTAGATGTATCACCTTACGCAGCAACAGCAGCAGCGTCACCAGTAGCAGCATCTCAGAAATGCCAGCTCGTTACAAGGCAAGCTACGCTGTGTATCACCGGTTTCAGTAAGAGGCACACCGCCGACAACCTCTTAGAGAAACTGAGGGAAATCATCGCCCAGTGGCTTACCCCACTTAGACTCTCCTGGGGATTTGTGATATCTGACAACGCCACCAATATTGTGCGGGCATTACATCTGGGCAAATTCCAGCACGTCCCATGTTTTGCTCACACAATAAACTTGGTGGTGCAGAATTTTCTGAAAAGCGACAGGGGCGTGCAGGAGACGCTTTGGGTGGCCCGAAAAATTTCTGGCCACTTTCGCCATTCAGCGACTGCGTGCCGAAGACTGGAGCGCCAGCAAACACTCTTGAACCTGCCCCGCCATCACCTGAAGCAAGAGGTTGTGACGCGGTGGAACTCAACCCTCTATATGCTTCAGAGGATGGAGGAGCAGCAAAAGGCCATACAAGCCTATACATCCACCTATGACATAGGCAAAGGAGGGGGTATGCACCTGACTCAAGCACAGTGGAGAATGATTTCCGTGTTGTGCAAGGTTCTCCAGCCCTTCGAACTTGCCACACGTGAAGTCAGTTCAGACACTGCCAGCTTGAGGCAGGTCATTCCCCTCATCAGGCTTTTGCAGAAGCAGCTGGAGAAAGTGAAGGAGGAGCTAAGACGGAGCGATTCCGCTCGGCATGTGGGACTTGTGGATGAAGCCCTTCATTCGCTTTGCCAGGATTCCAGGGTGGTCAATCTGTTGAAATCAGACCACTACGTTTTGGCCACCGTGCTCGATCCTAGGTTTAAAGCCTATGTGGTGTCTCTCTTTCCGGCCGACACAAGCCTGCAGAGGTGCAAAGACCTGCTGGTGAACACACTGTCAGCTGAAGCGGAACGTGACACGTCAACGGCTCCTTCTTCATTTTCTCCTGCAACTGGGGCTGCCAGGAAAAAACTTAGGTATCCTAAGCAACCCGCTGGCGGTGATGCAGGGCAGGCAGGACCAAGTTTGGACATCTGGTCCGGACTGAAGGACCTGGCAACAATTTCTGACATGTCTACTGTCACTGCATATGATACTGTCACCATTGACAGAATGGTGGAGGATTACATCGGTGACAGCATCCAAGTAGGCATGGCAGACAGTCCATACCTGTACTGGCAGGAAAAAGAGGCAATTTGGAGGCCCCTGTACAAACTGGCTCTATTTTACCTGAGTTGCCCCCCCTCCAGTGTGTACTCCGAAAGAGTGTTTAGTGCAGCCGGGAACCTTGTCAGCGAAAGGCGTAGGAGGTTGCTTCCACAGAATGTGGAGAAGATGATGTTCATCAAAATGAATTATCAGCTCTTCCAGGGAGACCAGCCTCCAGAAGGTACAGAGGGACCTGTGGTGGTGGATTCAAGTGGGGACGAGTTAATACTTTGTGAGGATGAGGATGTACACACTGAAGAGGGTGAGGAATCGGTGGATGAGGAGGATGAGGATGACATCTTGCCTCCATAGAGCCAGTTTGTGCAGGGACACATTAATTGCCAGCTTGTTTTGTGGGGGCCCAAACGAACCAATAATTTCAGCCACAGTTGTGTGGCAGACCCTGGCGCTGAAATGATTGGTTTGTTAAAGTGTGCATGTCCTGTTTATACAACATAAGGGTGGGTGGGAGGGCCCAAGGACAATTCCATCTTGCACCTCTTTTTTTTCTTTGCATTATGTACAGTTTGGGGCCTAGTTTTTCAAACTGCCATCCTGTCTGCCACTGCAGTTTCACGCCTAGATGGGTCACGTGTTTGTGCCGCCCACTCGTGTCGCTTAGCATAGTCATCCAGCTACCTCGGTGCAACGTTTTGGACATAAAAACACTATTGTGAGGTGTGAGGTGTTCAGAATAGACTGGAAATGAGTGGAAATTAAGGTTATTGAGGTTAATAATAGCATAGGAGCAGAAAAACCTACAAATTCTGTGATTTTAGCTGTTTTTATGCTTTTTTTAAAAAAAATACAGATCCAAAACACAAAACCCAGAACCCAAAACACGGAAGGGTGGTTTTGGCAAAACCAATCCAGATCCAAAACACGAAGAAAGATCCAGATCCAAAACCAAAACACAAAACACGAAAAGTGGCCGGTGCACACCCCTAATATATATAAAAAAATATATGTACATAAAATTATACTATTGTATAAAATTATTTTTAGGCTGAGTGTCTAAAGGTGCCCACACACACTAGACGATTATCTGCACGATTTGCACGATTTCGATGCATCGCAACAGTAAATCGTTCAAATATGTGCAAATCGAGCAATTTCCACTGAGCGATAACGATCCGATGCGCGGTCCCGCGGGTCGTTAATCGGATCCTCAGATCTTACATACTGCAGGTAAGATCTGGCAATCTCTTTAACGATGCACTGGAAAACGTTAAGGACGCACGATAGGTCGTTAGTAGATTGTTTGTCAAAACTGAACACTTTATGCACGATATTGTTTGTCCAGGACTGTCAGGGAGCTGCCGGGGAATTCAAGGGAAATCGTTAACGACATTGCATCGTTTGTGAGTCGTTTAGTGTGTGGGCGCCATAAGCTGTATATGAAACATAAATAGATTTTGTGTATGTACGCACACTTTGTTTGGTGCACAAAATTATTATAAATATTGTATACAATTACCTTTGGGCTGTGTCTATAAGAACCACAAATGCATTCTGTGTTTAGACTTGTGTCCCAGTCCCAAGACATCTAAATATGGTATGCAAATATTCCAAAATACGGAAAAATCGGATATACAAAATACTTATGGTTCCAAGCATTTCGGATATGGGAGACTCAATATATATATATATATATATAAACGACAGGCTCAATCCACGGCACTCGACCATCTGGGGTGCCCTTGGTATGTGACCACACCATCTACATAAAAAATATCATACAAACTCGGCACTCACATGCTTTTCAAACTGCAACTCCTTTAAACATAGGGAATGTTGGTTCCAAAATATTGCAATAATTTGTTAAGCAAGCTTGAGCCAAAGGTGACAGATCAAGTTCATTTGTCTGAGAATCAGTGTAGGGACTGGCTAGATGGGAATGACCGTGAAGCGGTGGCCAGCTTAACAAATTATTGCAATATTTTGGAACCAACATTCCCTATGTTCAAAGGAGTTGCAGTTTGAAAAGCATGTGAGTGCCGAGATTGTATGATATTTTTTATGTAGATGGTGTGGTCACATACCAAGGGCACCCCAGATGGTCGAGTGCCGTGGATTGAGCCTGTCGTTTATTTAAATTTTGTGGTCACACTTGCTAGGGCACCCTGTTTTTCAAATGTAAGACAAACTTTTTTCTTTTTCCAGGTGCTTATTAACTGATAGCCCTGGGTGTGGTCCTGTCTCTTTAAGGCAGGACCCAGTGTCATGTTTAAAATATATGCAAGCTTGAGCCCAAGATGGCAGATCAAGTTCATGTATCTGAGAATCAGTGTAGGGACTGGCTAGATGGGAATGACCGTGAAGCGGTGGCCAGCTTAACAAATTATTGCAATATTTTGGAACCAACATTCCCTATGTTTAAAGGAGTTGCAGTTGGAAAAGCATGTGAGTGCCGAGATTGTATGATATTTTTTTATATATATATATATATATATATATATATATATATATATATCCACCGTTGCCTGATTTTTTCCGCTTTGATTATTATTGCAGAGCCAAAGTGCATAGCCAAAGTGCCAAACATACAGGTAAGTATGGGATCATCTTGGAACTTTTTTTTTTTTTGCTGTCCATATCCTGGTACAACAGAGGTCCACACCGTACAATTTGGAGGACTCCAAGTGCAGCATACTTACCTGTATGTCAATAGGAGCATTCCCCCCTATCGGTATGAGGATCTGGTAATTATACTCAGGACAGTTGAATGTTAGATTGGTGCAAGTACCATATACTGTCATCTGGTTATTACGTACTGGACAGTTCCACTTTCAATATCCCAGTGACATTATTGCCTTATGGTAAACCCAATATCCGGAAGTAACATAGGAAGAGGGATTGTGTTGATGTGGTCTTATATCAGGTGTATACATTGGTTTGCTATTATTTTACTATATTTGTCTTTTATTGATTCCAGTGAATATATTTTTATTAAAGTAACCTATATGGTTAATGCAATTTCAAACAATTGTCTGTGAATACATCTCATCATAGCGCTACTATTTTCTTGTTTATTGTATGTTTAATCACTGCAGCCGCTCTTTCCCGCCAAACGAGGTTTACCAAACCAAAGCCACCACCAATACTAAACCAAAACAACTTCCCGAATAGCCTTCACTAACTCTTGCAAAAACAACAAGACACCCTCTTGAGAAAGGTGAACTCCACCCGGCCTAAACAGATGACAACCCTGGAAACCAGAGGACCTAGAAGGTCCCACAGGGGATAGACAATACCCTCGAACACTCCCACCCACCCCCATAATCACTCAGCCAATGAAACGTCATCTATGCTAATCATCTAACATTACAATTAACCCTGGCTAGTCCGTGTCTGCTGACCCAAGCCTCGTGTGTTTAAACCCCCGCCAGGCATATGACATGTCTTCTGTCTCTCTTCTAGGACTCATCACTACAAAATGATGCAGTTTTCATGAAAATCAGTTTAGCCGTTTTTGTGTCGACTTGGAACAAACAGAAAGAACGTTCTTATCATATTAGTATAGATATGTGTTTGTGTGTGTGCAGCAGGACACCTTAGTCCACAGAATGACATAATGTCGCTGGCATGTAAAGATATAAAGGGTAAAGGTGGGTGCACACCTAGCAGATATTTCTGCTGATCGAGTGATCTGCAGATATATCTGTAGATGATGGTCGTTCATATACTGTGCACTGAACGACCATCATCTTCCAGGCAGCCATGGGTCCGCCCCCCTACCCGCGGTTGCCGCTGCCTGTGTACGGGCGGTCGGCAGGCCGCCCGTACACACTTGCCGATGGACAGATATGTCTGCAGATATATCTGTCCATTGACTGTGCAGCACAGCCGACGCGATATATCTGTGAACGACGACGTTCACAGACATATCGCTGGTACACCTGGCCGACGGGCACCAGTCTTATTGGCCGGTTAGTTGATAAGCCAATATATCTGTCAGTGTGTACCCAGCTTAAGTATGATGGATTGGATGAGGGGGGAGCCCAAAGCTGGTACCTTGCCTAGGGCCTCATGTGATCTTAATCCGGCCCTACTAGCGGTGATAGGAAAAGCCGCTACTGATTAGTAATAAATAATAGATTCAGTGACAGACAGGAAACACGCACAGGTAAAACGTACTTATCTTCCTCTTCAGGTTCCCATTGGCTATCGGGACACTTCGTGGCTCCACCTTCGCGTTTTTCCCTTTGGATGAAAGCTGAAAATTATAAAACAAAATGACAATGATTTCTATTGTCCTGGAAAACAAGTCACCAATTGGACTGATATTGGTGTTATCACCTGCCCCTAATATTATACATCATCATCAGGTACATACAAGTGAGATAGAACACAACCTGTAGTAAGATCATACACGGAACATATGTGAGTGTACGGAAATTAGACACCTGGCCACCGTGTTATCTAGAAAGAGAACCCAAAATGAATGGGGCAGAGATTATTCAACTGCAGATACAGCAGCATGTGTTGTAGCATTTGCCAGATACAGCAATTAGATGGAACAATATCAGAATAAAAGCTGTATACTCTGACATGCTCTGAAACATTAGTAAATTGACTCAGAGTGCACTAAAGTCTACTTCATCTGCAACAGCCAGAGCACAATGTTTTGCTGCACATATTCTGATTAGTATCCAGGGGATCTGATTTATAGAGAGCGAAGAGAAAGTACATTAATTTTCCTAGCAGGTTCTAACTGATCAATCTGTAAACTTTTATAGTACGTTCATCACAGTTCCTCTATAACACACCGGCCAGGGCAGTTACTGTACCTGCTTCTGTTCTACAGGTTTAATATTATACCAAACCGTATAGAGATCTGCAGAACATTGCAATGTACCACCTCCTACCTGGTAGATACATAGTAATATATTCTCCAAATTATTGCATTACTGACCTCTCCAGGGATCTGCAGAACATTGCTCTGTTCTGGGATGCAGTTATAAGACTGGCTGCCGATCTCAATCCCGACAGCGGAATCCCGGCAAGGGATTTAACATAGGCGTCGAAATACCGACGCCTATGTTAATCTCGACACTGGACCGCAGAGGACTCCAGCCCGAACGAAGGCAAGTCCAGGGCGACCTTAGGTTTTGGGGGGGGGGATTAGGGATAGGCACCACCGGGGGGAGGATAGGGTTGGGCACCCCCCGGGAGGGTTAGGCTTAGGCACCCCCAGGGGGGGGACTTAGGGTTAGGCACCACCCCGGGATTTAAGGGTTAGGCACACCTAAGGGAGGGTTAGGGGGGGGAGAGGGGAGGGTTAGGTAATTAACCTCACACGGTTGGAATTTCATCCTCTTGGCCTGACGCTGTCGGGATTTGAACCGGCGCCTTCACAGCTGCCGGCATTTCAATCCCATTCCCTCTGTTCCATCTGCCCCCTGACAAACACGCAGTGATATACAGTATTCTACAGATGATTACATTACTGACCTCTCCGGAGATCTGCAGAACATTGCTTTGTTCCATTACCCACAACACATATTAATTAGATTATTACAAGCAGACTCATTAGTATCTCCCTAATCTGGGTTTATAACCCATGAACAACTGCAGATCCCTGTTTCTGAAAACATTTTTGTACGGGAACTCCTCTGAGCCAATTTTACTTCCCAACTAGTCTATGATCAATTACAGAAGACCCGTCCTTTTCCCTTACATATTAGTTATAGAATATGAAAATGTTTCAACGTAAATGGTAAATAAGCAGTGTAAATACCTGTAGATGTAATGTACAAAGCTCATATTTCAGTACAGTTCCCAATGTCAGATCTCTCCATACAACATGCCTAGAATGTGTTTCTCACCTTGAAGAGAATGTACAGGATGTATAACAATATTCCAAACCCATAGATGGGTATTATCTGCCCCACTAAGCTCTGTCTGCCACCTCCACCGCCACCACCGGCCCCAGTCTTGGCCTTTGACACAGCTTCAGACAAGTGGGATCTTGGGAAAAAGTTGCCGGCCGCCCTTCCGTCCGCAGGTTTTCCATGGGGAGTCGCTGAAAAGTGTCCAGGAGTCCCTGCAAGAAAATGACACATTACAAGGAAAGTGCTACTGGATGGCAATACGTTATATTCCCCATAGTATGTTCTACAGAGAGGCTGTTATACTGGATGGCAATACGTTACATTCCCCATAGTATGTTCTACAGAGAGGCTGTTATACTGGATTCCGCTGCTTTAGGAGTCAGTGTCCTTGTTTTTAATTTGAAATTTCAAATGAGATGACTAAATACAAAAAAAAACGTATACCAAACTCTGTAAAATGTTAAGGGGTCTATTTACTAAGCAGTGTTAGGAGACAGAGTGAAAAGTGATAAGGTGCCAGCCAATCAGCTCCTAACTGTCATTTTTCAAACACAGCCTGTGAGATGACAGTAGAGAGCTGATTGCCTGGCACCTTATCCCTTTTCACTCTGTCTCCTAACACTGCTTAGTACATAGACCCCTAAATATATTATCCATGAAACATACCTCCCATCATGACCCTCTCCAGGAGGGACACAATGCTCTGGTCCTGGAGTTCCCTGGTAATTTATGATTGGTGGAGCCTCCAGAGGTGGGGCTGCAGTACAGTCCAAAATTCAAATAGGGGAGTCACAGCAACTGCCAGTGAGTCCCAGCCAGTGATGTTTGGCAGTGTGTGAAATGACAGTTGGTGTGACTCCCCTATTTGAATTTTGAACTGCGCTGCAGCCCCAACTCTTACCAGGGAAGTCCAGGACCAGAGCATTGTGTCCCTCCTGGAGAGGGTCATGTTGGGAGGTATGCATAAAATAAGTGACAGGAAATTCTCCCGTGCACCATTTTGGGAGGTTGTCACTGCCATATAGCAACATAGAGGCATGGCAGACATCTTGGCTTTGTGATCACAAGATACTGGAAGAGGTCACGCCGTCATTAGCGAATCGTAATCATCCATATACAGTAACTGGGCTTTTACAATACCTGTGGCCTGGTCACATCCAAAACTTAGGGGGGAGATGTATCAAACCTCAGTGAGAGATAAAGTACCAGCCATTCAGCTCCTGTCAATTTTCAAATACAGCCTGTAAAGTGACAGTTAGGAGCTGATTGGTTGGTACTTTATATATTTTCAAGGTTTTCTACATATCCCCCCTTAGCTGATAAAAGTTACCTCACATAGGGCTACCGCACTCTCTCCCGCTCTACACACCTGGCAACTGAAGATACAAGAACACACATCTCTCTTCAGTCCATCCAGATGGATTCTACAGTACACTAGTATGGGGCTACTAAGAATGAATAGATTTTATGTATAAAAGGACTGGTCACGTGTGTAACACGTGTTCATGTAACAGAGACCCCGTTAGATGTGGACGTATACCCATATACGCCTTTAAGGTGGTGCATCTCTTGCGGGTACAACGTAACACAACATCCATCTAGCTGCTTCTGATTGGCTGACTATGCATTGATCACTACAGCTGATCATTAACATGGCGGCTATAATACTGTATACTGTATAAAGTCACGGCTGACTATTTGCATTGCTCGGTGCAAATTTCCATTTCGGACCGCTCCAGGAACAAAAAGATTAAACTTTTTTTTTTTTTTTTTTTAATAATTCTTTATTTTGAGCGGTCAGGCAAAATAAACACAAACACAAATTAGCAACAAAAGCCCATACAGACCAGATTTTAAATACAGTAGCAAGCAAAATAAAAAAATACCAATACTACAAGTCAGGTAACTAATGTAAGGGAGGGGGGAGTAGAGGGAAGTTAGGGTAAGAGAAGAGGGTGAGGGGGAAGGTCACGAAACAGTATAATAAAAACGAACACCCAAAAAGCATCCAAAAATGGAAGGAAACAACAGCATTGGACAGTGGAAACAGAGAAGTGAAGGAGTAAAGAGGACATTTTATTTGCAGCCCATGGGTCCACTCGCGAAATAAACCCTCAAGAGAAAGGTAACGTGGGTCTACGTTCAACAAGCAGCCAGGGAGCCCACACTTGGATAAAAACATAGCACAACAGAAATGTCCAGGGGTCTTTTTGCATTGGAACCTCCAGGAGGGAATTCAGGAGGCCATGAACCAGGTCCCGGAAGGGAATAACAATCAAACAGGTCCACCAAATATGGATCATAGTACCCCTGCGGCCACAATCCTGCCAACAATTTGGTGAGGAGGACGGGAACATTTTGTTAAGTCTCTCAGGAGTATAATACCAGCGATAAAACATTTTGTATTTTTTAATAATGAAAACAAGAGATGTTGATATGTTTGCCTTTAAAATAGATTTTACAGTGTAAGGGCCACATTTATTCATAACTATCCAGACAATACCCTATCTTTATATTTGACAATTACAATATTGCATTGTGTACAAATAGGGTAATGTGAATACACTTGCTACAAACACAAATGCTACAAGCTTTGGAGCTTGATGTACTGTATCTTGAGATGTGTTTGACTCAACTTATGCACATACTATAATTGTGCTTCTTTTACGCACATCTTTTCCTTTCTGTCTGGGGCAATGCACACGGGGCTTAGCCCCAGCCTGTTGTGGCATTCAGTAGCAACCCTCTTCCCTAATTAGGCTGCTGCTTAGCCACGCCCCTATTGCCCCGTCCAGCCTGCCCTCCTTCACTGATTGGCCTGCCTTACCCTACAGTGGGGATGCTCCTCGATGGTTCAAACCAGTGTAGGCACCATACCATCGATGTTAAGCACCATCAATGGTGAACCCATCCTTGTTTAGAGTGCGTAATTATAAAATGTCTAAACCATCGTTTAATGATTCTATTATAGCTTTTGTTTTTTGTGGGATGGGGGTGGGGTTCATCAATAAACTAAAAAAGATAATAAAGAAAATTAAGGTTCTAAACAGGAATTAGGTTAGAAATACATCCAATGCTTTAATTAATTAATATGACAGAAAAACAAAAATCTCAAACTAAACCTAGAAATGGTCCTGGGCCCTTGTCCTAGCAGCTCCCCGAGGCTGGGGCACAATGATTAATCCCTTCTTGCCCTGCTCTTGTGCAACTCCCTCTACGCTTTGCACAAACAGTCGGTAAAGTGCAATAGAAGAGGTGCAAGTGGGCAACAACATCACAAAGAGACGCGTCTCTGTAATATGTATGTTTACGCCCCGGTGGACGCCTGGTGCTGTAGCTGAGCCATTTGCTGGACATTTAACAAACACCCTGGGATTGAATTGTAATTGAGGTTGACAAAAGGCGAGACTATCAGCGGCGTGTCAGAAGTGATGGATTGCATTGTGCCATGCTAAGGAAATGGAATTGAGAACAATGCATTGGAACACACTGTAATCTTTAATTAAATGTCAATTCCTATGATGTGCAATGTCGGTGACAGCGCTTGGTCACTTCTGGATTGTTGGGAATGTTGCCCGTTATTGAGAGGAACAATAGCGATCAATATTAATCCCTGTACTGACGGACAGCCTACATCAAGGCCGGGCAGACTTTTCCATATGGCACTTTATCACTCTGCGGCTGACGATGTGCCCAGGTTTATTTATGAAAAGGTTCCTGCACTAAACATTATGCAGGCGTCCAAGAAAAAAAAAATAAAAAAAAAACCCCACCTGGCCAATTTCTGCTTTCAAAGTCTGTTACATAAAAAGAAGTTGGATAGTTTCTAAATGTTATACGTTTCCAGAGACTGTCGCAGGTAATAAAAATACATTTGAGGAAATATTTCTTACTGGACATGTCTTGTTAGTTTTGAGTGCACGTTTGAAGCCGGTGAGACTGGTAGAAAGAAACCTCTATATTTTTTATTCCTTCTTGATGGCAGATATTTCAAAGGAAGGAGTCAATTCTAGAAAGGCAGAGACTGGTCGTTTAAGAAACACCCCTGGATGGTATATAATGTTGAAGAGCAGTGCACTACTGTACAGACTCCAGTCTTCCTGTCCCTCCAGAGAGGCTTCATGCCCTGTTCCGAGATGGCCACTGAGATCACTACTGAGCATATGCAGGGGCCATCCTGTCTTTACTGTGAGAGAGTGGCATGGTGGGAGACAGAAGTCTCCTACTTAGCTCCTAAAGAGAACCTGGTTAACACCTGCATTTACAGCTGTCCCAGCATCCCTGCACGGCTACCTGTTTGCAGCATTCACTTGCTGGCTGGTGTGTTGTACAGAACCCAGCTCAGCTCCATTGCCAGTGTGCATGCAACAGTGAGTACGGTTGTACCTAATATATTTCAACAAACCAACACCACTGGTTAAGGAACTGGGCTGTTCATAGTCATCAGCCGGTGTGTGCCTATATAACTCTGCAATATCAGCACCTGTACACACATAATTTCCAACATATAACTTTTCCTGTCTCTAGTTGTAGGCAGGTAGGTATTGTTTCTCACAGATGTGGTCTCATAACATAGAGTCTATACACCATACAGCATGAGATGCCCGTTGTGACAGATCTGCTCTGAGAGGTATAGCATAGAGTTTATTTATTTAAATTGTGCCTCTTATTCACATCGCAGATGCAGCAGAACACCGCTCACGGTCAGTGGCGTAACTATAAATTTTGCTCCCCCATGCCCAAAAAGTTTCAGGCGCCCCCCCCCCCCCCCAAAGATCAAACACACCCAAAGACGACGTTTAAGGTGTGTGGCTACATGATACAGCAACATGCCTTACACATTATGACACACTAAGTAATGCCACTTATAACACAGTGTGCCACACCAGAATTGATATGACAGAAAACACATTACAACACATTACAACACATTATGCCACACCAGAATGCCCCTTACAACACATTATGCCACACAGCAATGCCCCTTACACATGCCACACAATAATGCCATGTATAACACATAATGACATACAGTAAAGCCCTTATAACAAATTTATGCCATGCTGTAATGCCCCTATTTCACATTATGCCACACTGTAATGCCACATACAAAACATTATGTCACACAGTAATGCCCCTTACACATTATGCCACACAGTAATGCCCCTAATAGCACATTGTGCACACAGTAATGCCAAATACACATTATGCCAAACAGTAATTCCCATTACATCCCACCCTGACAGATCTACTTCACCAACCCTCCTCTCTGCTCCTGCCAGTCTGTCATCTCAGCTCAAGACAGGTTGCACAGTTTTTATGTCCGTGTACAACCAGATTATTGGAAACATAGTTTATAACCTGTAAACTGTGTGTATCAAGTTAGTGCCCCTTATACAGTGCCCCAAAATGCAATGCCCCTATACTAGTGCACCTTATGCAATGCCCCTGTAGTTGTGCCCATTTTAGTAGTGCCCCCTGTAGTTGTGCCCAGTAGTTGCCCTCAGTAGTGAGCCCCCTGTAGTGAGCCCCCTGTAGTTGCACCCAGTATTTGCCCCCAGTAGTGAGCACCCAGTAGTTGCCCCCAGTAGTGAGCACCCAGTAGTTGCCCCCTGTGGTTGCCCCCAGTAGTTGCCCCCAGTAGTTGCCCCCTATGGTTGCCCCCTGTAGTGAGCTCCCTGTAGTTGCCCCCTGTAGTTAGCCCCCTGAAGTTGCTCCCCCCCTGTGTGCACACAAACACACACAAAAAAATAAAATAAAAAAAACACTTACCTGTATCCCCGCTCCAGTGCTGCCGCCGTCCATACCCCTGTGTCCACTCCTCGACACTAAGAGAGTGACGTCATTACGTCACTCCCATAGTGCTCTGCGGGACCCGGAAGACGGAGCTCACTCCTGAGCTCCATCCCCGGCGTCCGCTCCTCGGCACTATTGGAGTCCTGCGGGACCCGGAAGATGGAGGGAGCTCCATCCTCCGGCTGTCGCCAGGGGTTTGAATAGGAGCCGGGCGCCCGCTGGTATCACACTCAGCGGGCGCCTGGCAGATGGAGGGTGCAGGGGGTGTGACCGCACCCCCTGCACCCTCCGTAGTTACGGGAGTAACTACTGCCCCCGTCGCCCCCAAGCTACCCAGCGCCTCCAAGCCACCGCGGGGGCTGCGGGGGCAGTAGTTACGCCTCTGCTCACGGTGTAGTAGAGACGCTGGGCTGCGACTTGTATAACATGTATAAAGTCGCACATAGAGCACAGCACAGACTCAGAATCAGTTGCACACAGATGTACAAATGTCGCACATCAAATTGATCAGTGCATTCGAGCAAAGTAGTTTTGACACTTGTTGAAAGGCTCCTGCCATTCCAAGCTACACGCCTGGCTCTACCACTGGATCCAACAGGGAAATTGGCGCCAGTCTCATTTATCCCACTTTCAGTTGTTTAATATGTGTGAATAAGACGCACAGCGAAAAAGACGTTCGGCTGAGTCTCCAGGGACCTGTCGCACCAAGAGAGAGTATTTGTGGCGACTTCAGCATCAGCGTATAAGGATACATCTGTATTTTTTAGGAGCAGCTCACCTGGGCCTGATTTTCTTAAGGACCCTCTGGACAGGAAAATGGAAAGTGGTTAAAAAAAAAAAGAAAAAAATTATATTTCTTAAAATATAACATTAAAATCTGGAATTGGAATGATAATGTCTTTAACCTAAGCTCCAGGACACTATCAGATTACAAAATGGCAGTAATTAAAGCCTTCAAATTTACCAGTACTACCTGGTTGGATCCTTTTAAATTTGTTTTTACCTATATCCAGAAGTTTGTCAGAAAAATCACAGTTTAAAAAAAGATTATCCATAAAAGAATCAGAAAATAAATGTCAATATGCCAATAACCAGTATGCACACCCATCATTTTAAGAATAATTTTTATCCATGACATATAAAAGAGATTATTTCTAGACAACATCCCCAAAATGCTATTGAATGATGCACACAAACTATAAAATAAAAAGTACAAATGCAATTTAAGTATGAAAACAATGATAAAAAGTCTTCAGGAGAGTATCACAATGAACTTCACTTCATTCATTAATCACCACCTACAGTCACTAGTTTTCAATAACAAATCCTACATGATTATAGAACATAAAGAAGGGCTAGATGCTATAACGTGGTTTCTTTCTAGGACTGATTATTCAAAGGACAACACTGATTTTTTTAAAAAGACGAAACAACATTTATTTAAAATAAATTCTTTTTATAGCAATTTTTTTTTTTTTTAAAAAGGTGGGGACTGCAATGGGGGCTATATGCTATATGTTATTCTAATCTCTTTATGGCCTATAGGGAGGAAATGGTCATATACTATACATCGAGTGGTCTTGGTATCCTGGAATAGATCAATAACAATATTTTTATTAGAAGAAAAAAAGACCACCTTTAGACAAATTTCTATGACAATGCTTTTAACATCACCCAATTTTTATATACAGGATGATTGCATGTAGATCAGAGGTTTTAAAAAAGCCACTGATTCTAATAGCTATATTGAATCATTGAGTGAACATCGCAAACTGGATGAATGAAGTACCTAAAAGACAATTTTTTTGGCATCTTAAACATAATTGTTCTGAAAGCATGGTCTACAGAGAATAGTGTGATACAATGAGTCTACAATTCCTCTCCAAAGGGTATGACAATAAGACTACTACTAAAGCCAATGGAATGTGTCGATAACTTCAAGCAGGAAGATTTATTACATCCCAAAACAAAAGCTAAAGTCCCAAATGATAAGTCATCACCAATTATAGCTAATAATTTATAAATGCCTTTATTACAAAGCACTGGGGACTACTCTGATAGGTCTGATCTTGCAACATAAAATACCAGAGAAACCCACGTTTATATCCAGTAAAGTCCCAAGGAACAAATTGGGCAGAAGTGTACTTGCGAATGAAGACCATTAGATATTCCAAAGTGGCTGATATTGATCCCAGACTCCAGTACAACAGGATGGGGAGCACATCTTTCCTCAGAAATGGCACAAGGAACATGGCCAAAGAAAGAGATAATCCATTTACTGTTCATGTACAGTACTGTACATAAAATGATGGCGGTATGGAAGTTCTTTCAGAAAGTCCATCAACAGGATGAAACATGCCAGGACCTGCTCAAACAACAGAACACCAGTAGCCTTCAAAAATCGAAAAAGCAAAAGTGATGATGAAGGAGGTAAACTTGCTACCCTGGATGGAAAGACATCTGAAGATACTTTCAGGTGGAAGAATGTTGTAGCAGATTAATTCAGCAGGAAGCAAGTGATTCTAGGAGAATGGTCCTAAATCAAGAAGTGCTTCACTCTCTGGCTGACAGGTTTGGCCTATTGCAAAGGGACATTGTGGTGACAGAAACCAATACAAAAAGGTACCATGGTCATATTCTCACCATGACATTAAGGGAACAGAAAGGATAGATGCAGTGTCACTCCCATGAAAGTTCAAGTCACCCTATGCCCTCCCTTTATCCTCTCTCATCTCTTGGGTCTTGACAAAGATAAAGTAAGGAAAGAGGTATGAGTAATCCAACCTTGGTTGCCCATGGCCTGGGAGATGCTTCAGGAGGAACCTCTGTTTTTTCAGTATGAATATATTTTTTCAGAGACAGCTTAGGAAGTCAATCAAGAAACAAGGAACACAAGAGGATCGCACTATATACAATCTAGGAGCATTCATTTCTGTCTCCACCTGTCTTGAATGGACTCTAACCCATTGTATTGGGTGCTATGGAATAATTGGAACAAAAGGAATTACCAGTAAGTTATCATTAATGATTCTGTGATTCCAAAAGGGTTAACTGATTAGAACCTTTGTTCATGCACCTTCTGATATACTTATGGTTCTTTTACAGTTAATTTAAGACCTTTTTCCCCTTCATACTTCTATGGTTACTTCTTGATTTCCCAATGATTATGGGATGTTTGCTTTGGTCCACTAACCGCTGTAGATAAGAGACAGTGATTATGGTTTATAGTTTTTACATAAGGTTTTATCACCATTTATTAGGTGACATATGATTTGTTACGATTCGTCCATTATTTCACATAGTAGACAAATAAGGAAGCGCATTTCGCTTAGGTGTAGTGGAACGCGTGCAGAAAGATCTTGTTACTTTACAGCACATGAATGTATTCTATAAGAGAAAGATAGTACCACATTTATACAATGTGTAGACAGAAGTGATTGGACACACCCGCACAAACGAAATGGTCCCATGCGTACCATTGCATACAAGTTCCAAATGGCCACTAACGTGGTGGTTTCGATAAGAACACTTTGTATGGAGGCCCATGCACCTGCAGTTCTACGGAAACAACAAATGTTATTATCAGGATGACAATGCTACCTGTCATGTTTCCAGGGCAACACTGGACTGGTATACAGAAAATTTGGTAACCCTAGATAGACTGACCAGCTCAGAGTCCAGATCTTAACCCCAGTGAGAACTTCTGGGATGAATTAAAGTGATGGGTGCATTCTAGGCGGCTCGACCTTCGTCAGTGTCACAGTTGGTTACTGTACTTAAGGCAGAATGGCAAAACATACCGCCTGCTGTCCAGGAACAGTTTGCCAAGAAGGGTGTCTGCAGTAATCACTGCATGTGGTGACCTACAAAGTACTGATGTCAATCACATCTTGTTGATCTCTTTGCTGTCAGTGTCCAATAACTTTTTTATACGCCTGTTTTGTCTATGATCATTTGACACTACTCAACTTTCATTAAGATAATGGTATAGTGTGTAGTCATATCTATCTAAACGGTGGCTTAAACACACAGGCTGATGATGAAATGGACTTAATAGAAATGCATATTACCTATTCTATACCGAATGTTATTAATGCTGTGTAATAAATTCAATGTTTGTAATGCATTTTACATATGAAACTACTTTTTTTTCTGTGTGATTTGTGCTATGTTTAGCAGTCATGTTGTTACTTAGTATTTATAGGGCCGTATTCAAATTGGAGCGAAAAGCCGTTTTCACGTGTTTTTGGCGGAAACTTTTCACCGATGATGTCATTTTTTGCCTGTTTTGATTTCACTCCGTATTCAATTTGGAAGACTTTTCGCCTAGGCGGAAAGTCAATGCAATGTAATAGTCGGAAAACTTTCGCCTATGAATAGCAGGCGGAAAAAAGTGCAGAATTGCGGGAACCCCCCTGCAGCCTTCAGACAGTCCCCCAAAGGTAAACTGTGTCAAAAATGTTTTAAAAAACCCTTAAGAACACCCCAAAAAATCACTTTGAATTTGCAGACAAAAAAAAAAAATGTTGGGGGACAAAGTTAAAAACTAGCGAACTTGACTCTGGGGGGTCCCGAAGTATGCCCCGAGTGTTATTTTTATTGCAGGGGCTTGCGGCAGGTGGATTTTTCACGATTTTTTCAACTTTAGCAACTTTAAAATATGCTGACCCCCATTTTCAAGTACCCCAAATTTGCTGGGATAAGTTATTTTCTGCAAAAAACCTCCTGAATACTATTCTGCACCACGTATAGAAATACGCTATTTAGCAGCTATTGAGCCCGTTTAAAAACAACAAATACCTTCAGCAAGCCAAATCAGGGGCTACCATAGAGAACCCCCATGTCAGAGCATCTTTTGGGGGGTGTCAGGCTGATTTCCCCAAATCTGACAGTACTTTCTGCTTGTTTAAGTTTCGCCAGGTCCCGTTTTCGTCTACTTTCAAATTGAATACGGCGATACGCGGGCACGCGCGTGATACTTTTCCGCCTGCAAAACAGGCGGAAAGTCCGGGGAGGCGAAAAAGTATCGCGGGTCCGCTCAAATTGAATACGGCTCATAATTGGGTGAAGTACAGTATATTAACATATCGGCCCTATTGATTCTCCTGACTACCTTGAAAATGAATTTTCGAAAAGCGTTGAGATGAGGTCTATGGGTACCTCCTGATACAGAGACAGGTGAAGGAGTAAGGTGCCCAGGTTGAACTTTATCCTATACACCTTGGACCTTCCGGCTAATGAGTGCAAGAGCCCTATTCCCCAAGCAGGCTTCCTTATGTTATGTTCTCTTAGTGAACCTATATGTGTGAGCGTGTTTTTAGCATATTTTCTGTGTTTTAATAAAAGGGTAATACAATTTGGCATTTTCTCTATCATAGATTGGTGTGACAGAAGGGAAGAGGAGAAATAGAGACAGGTATTGGAATTATGGCTGAAGTTACATTTGTTTTATTAAAGGCTCGTTTCACCCCTGGCTTCTAGCACGCCATCTGGAAATCTACCCATCTCATTTACTGCCACCTGGAGATTAATATTAGACTTTGGACATAAACTGGATTCTCCTGTGACCTGATATGTATTATATGACGGTCTATGCACTGTTCAGCAACTGCATCTCTCCTATAATGCTCAGTGCTGAATAAAATTAGTTTGGAAGAATAAAACAATAAAAACTTTTAATATTCCCATCCAAAAGTGAGCAAAGCAGCAACGTGTGCAGAGCAAACATCAGGGACCTGCTGGGTAGTCTGTACACCAGACCCCAGGTAAGTAACCACTTGGTGATGTAAGTAAAATGTATGGATTATATAGTATTTTTTATAAGAGCTGAAACAACAGTAACACATCCCACTAGCAATTTAATCTCGCTCTATATAAAATAAAGTTGCCGGATTAGGGGTCTGTGTGTTCGTTCAGGCTAATCTCTTGAAGCACTGGACGGATTTTGATGGGGTTTCACTATTCTATATGGTCAAGGAAGGTTGATATATAAGAACCATTCATCTGTTACAAAAGGGAGCTGAACAGTGACTATTTTAGTGAATCAATCATCGAAAAAATCTTGCATTAAACTATTGTAGAGGAGCTGCATAGGAAGCTGTAACAAGTGACAGAAAAAAATGTTGTGCTGTGTGTGTGTGTGTGACTGACTACTGCTGCAGGAGTGAGGGCTGCGCTCTGATTCCATCTCTGAGACACTGACAGCCAATCAGAGCTAGCAATGTGCCCTGTCGCTTAGCAGCAGCCTAGAGAGGGGAGAGATTTAGGGACTGAGCAGGGTCACATCTGAGGCAGACAGAGAGTGAGAGACAGCCTCCAATGAACCCATGAAGATGCTCTGATGCAGACACAGTATCCAGGAAGGAGCCAGGGGAGGCATAACTATCAGGAATTAAAAAACAAAACAAAACATTGCAACACCATCAAATGATTTCCATTCAATAGTGGCAAACATTGGACCGCCACCATAAAATGGTAAAGACACTACCATTGGAACAAAAACATTGATGCTTAGTAACCATTGGATTTCCGATTTCCATCCCTACACTGAACCTGCAGGTGGATGCCAGCCACCACTCCACCGTGAAGTGCTCCTTCTCCAGCGTGATGTTCCTGCTCAACCATAAGCCCTCGGTGAACAGGAAGCACCTCCCTTGGGAGTGAGCAGTGTTTTCGGACAGGGGCACCACGGCGATGAAGCTCAACAGGAAATACAGGGTACATTGTGTAAAGAGGACATTGCTCATCGCCATGTTCGACAGCTGGGGAGAGGCGCGCATGGAGGCTGCAGAAATGTGCACAGATGCCCCAGCCCCGGGGACATGCTGCTGACAATGCTTATGGTAGCTGCAATACAAATCTCTCATCCATTATCCTCCTGCCCTTCCCAGCACATCCCAGTGGCCGGGACTCAGCCAGCTGCAGGGCAGCAGCAGTGGGGGTTGTGGTGACACTGGTGGGATGCAGGGGGCAGGAGTGAGAAGCAGGGGGTTGTGGTGAGATGCAGGGGCCTGTAGTGTGATGCAGGGGCTGTGGTGAGAAGCAGGAGTGAGATGCAGGGGGTTGTGGTGAGAAGCAGGGGTCTGTGGTGTGATGCAGGGGACTGTGGTGACATGGGATAAGTTGTTATGAAATGCAGGGGGCTTTGGTGAGATGAAATTGGTAACTTATAACGATAAATAGTAATATACTAGCAGTAAAGCTTGGCATTGTCTGGGTTTTTTTAATTTTCTCTCTATCTCTACTGTCGAAGCTGGATAATTGGCTGAGACAAGATCAGTTTAAAATTGGATCGCAGCGACGCCATCTTGCGACTGGCCACAAGACGCCATCTTGGAAATGAGATCGCAAGACGCCATTTTGCGAATGTCCGCCTAAGCGCCATTTTAGATAAACTCACACTAGTACATGTGGCGATATTACTATTAGCATCATGTGATTGCATCTTTCACCATTTCTCATACACACATTAATAAGCACAATTGCGCTGTTAACTAGTCGCATATTAGCGAAAGCATAAGATCCTGTATGAAAACGCTGAATATTAGCTTCATGCACACGCATCTGCCCCAAGTTAACTAGCGTCTTTACATCAAACCCCACATACTCACACATTACATATTCACATACAAGGTTCCATAAGCTTTAAGGTATAAGATTCAAGTATGCACATTTACTATAATTGCTATGAAATAAAGATTATTTCGTAACTAAGGTTTTATACGTGATAAGTAAGCCATGTTTGGTATTGTACTGATGCGTACTCTCTCAACAGTATTCCGGTAATATCGATGGAGAGATCGCAACATGCATTCTCAACTTATGGACCGCTGAGACTTCAAGCAACAAAATGTACATTATATGAACAAGTCTTTATTTACTGTATGACTGTGTACGCAAAATAGCGTCATCCTTAGAGGTTTATAGGAAGGATATTAGAAGGTATAGGCAAGGGTATTCATAAGGTTCAAAGGCAGTATCGTTACTACCCCCATCTATTTCTCTCCACCTCTCTCCTTCTCTCGATCCTCCTCACTATCTCTTGACCCCCAACACTTTCTCCCCACCTCTCTCTCCTCCACCAAGTCAGTGCTCTCTCTTCCCCATGCCAACATTTTCTCCCCACCTTTTCGTCTTCCCCAACCCCCCCACTGTCTCTATCTCATTGCCTCTCACTCTTTCCTCTGCATCTCTGATACAGGTAGGAGGAGTTAGATCTACAACTGTCATTATCATTACATTCCAAAGTGACAACATAATTTTTTATCAGCAGTCGATATTATTATATAGATAGGTGCAGTTGCCTCGATATATAGAATAAGAAATTATGTGCAGTTAACAATATTTAAAAGAAAAACATTTCAAGGATATTAATATATATAGATATATACAGATGTGTGCTCATTTACCTACCATTAGCGCCAGATGCTTGGTGCACATTAGATGCTGCGCCATGGATTTTTTTTTTTTTTAGCATTTTCACATCTTTTGCACATCTCATAGCATCTTCTTTGCATCAAGTTCGCATATAAACAGGTTTGTGCATGGCAGTGTAAATGTGCATGATAATGCATGGCGGCATGCATGGTGCGGCTTAGTCATATCGGTCCCTGGTCTCTTGCATTCTATTCACAAAGTTGCATCTTTTTTTTCACTGCTATTTGTATGTAAACCCACTAGTGATGTACTAGGTATGCTTTCCTTTGCGTTAGCGATGCATAATTGGCATGGCTTAGCTGCATTTTTCATGGCGCGCCGAACAGGACTATTCGGCACAATTTGAGGATAGGTGTCTGTGGACACATCTGTATATGTAGAGGAGGCTGACTGATGGGTGCACCAGAGGTCTGTGATAAGCGGCCTAGGATACCCTGTGGTCCTATCACCATAAACCACTCAAAGAAACAGTAAAAGCAAATAATATAATGGGTATTCTTTGGCGCTAAACCTCTATTAACGATATATAAATATGGAAGTAACATCATATATAAAATTATCATGTACATTATAAAATAATGTGGATAAAACAATTTATGAATAAAATATATGCAAAGCATTCCAATACACTGTAGGATAGATAAAAATGGGAGTCATTTATTTATAAAAGCATAAAATCTTACCCTTTTAAAAAAGGAGTAACAACATTCCAGAATGATATGCAGGTGTTGTACAATAAAGATGCACTTAGAAAATACCATAAATGGAGTTCATACCAGAGGTATAAACAGAGGGTCCCCGTGACACCCGGATCTTGAAAGACTTACAGACGTTTATCAAAGGGATGAGGATAAAAGGCCCCAATGCTTACAATTTGATGTCCTTCTTTGGTCAACATAGTCACACCCTAATGCGTTTCCACCAGCTCACTGGGCCTTGATAAAGACCCAGTGAGCTGGTCAAAACTAGGGATGTGCGCCGACCTCCATGTTTTGGATCTGTATCTCCATGCTGTGGATCTGAATTTGGTTTTGGCAAAACCGTCCTTACGTGTTTTGGTTTTGAATCTGTATTTGTTTCTAAAAAATCATAAAAACTGCTAAAATCACATAATTTGAGCCTGTTTTTGTTCCTATAGTTTTACTAATCTCAATAACATTAATTTCTACTAGTTTTCAGTCAATTTTGACCACCTCACAGCTCACAATATGGTTTTCTTAAAATTTAGGCCCAAAATTTCCATGAAGCTAGCTGGCTGACTAAGCTAAGTGGCAGCAGTGGGTGGCACAAACACGTGGCAGTTCAACTTCCAACATGGCACATAAGGAAACATATGTTTTTATTAATCAAGTGGCCTAAGGGAGATGGAGTATATATGTAGTTGAAGGCAGGGAAAGGAAGGGTTGATTCAAAGTAAATTTCATTTAAGTTTTTGATTCAAAAGAAAATTTATGAGGGAGGGAGGTGGGGAGTCATTTTCAAAGAATATTCGACTCATTCACATCAGTCCTTGCCCCAGTTGAGCTCTTGTGGTGGTCCAGTATTTTTTTTTTTAAATGAAAGGTGCAGCAGGATATGCTGTCGGTGGCACCACCCAAAACGGAAGCTCTTTTAACAGGATGGGGGCAGAGGGATTTCTAAAGTCTGGTACTACACATCTGTTATCATTGTGCTTCTGGGATTATGGATGGGAAGGCTGGGAGGGGAGGAGAGAGAACATCTCCAGATACCATCACAAAATAGCCTTTCCATTTGGTGTTTGAGTTGCATCTGACCAAACATAGCTGTTATGATCATGGAAAACCAAGCTCACCAGGTTGGTATCTACAAATCAAGGTTGAAAAAAAGGCATAAGAGTATTTAGCAAGTATAACTATTTGCGATATTAGCTGAAATAAATACAGCATGAAACTATAAAAAAAAAAAAAGTAAGCATCAGAGCAACGCCACAAAAGCATGGCAGTTTAAAAAAATATAGGACATCTACTAAACTTTTGCAACACAGCAATGGCAGACAGGATGGCAGTTTCATAAACTACAATTAAAAATGTTAGGCAGCAACGCCCCAGACAGCACATAATGCAAAGAAAAGAGGTGCAAGATGGAATTGTCCTTGAGCCCTCCCACCTACCCTTATGTTGTATATAGGACATGCACAGTTTAATAAACGAATCACTTCAGCGACAGGGACTGCCAATTGTGGCCGAAGCAATTCGTTTGTTTTGGCCCCCACAAAACAAGCTACCAATGGGCAGCTGACATTGCTGGCAATGATCTCTCTGTGCACAAACTGGCTTTACAGAGGCAAGATGTTGTCGCCATCATCATCCGATTCCTCACCCTCATCAGTGTGTACATCTTCACACAATATTAATTAGTCCCCGCTGGAATACACCATTACACTCTCAGGTGTCTCTTTAATTTTTGGATGTAATTGGCGGTAAAAGGTCTTCCTCTTGAAATTTGTAGTTCAATTTGATGAACATCATCTTTTCCACATTTTGAGGAAGTAACCTCCTATGCCGATCGCTAACAAAGTTCCCGACTGGGATGAAAACTCTTTCTGAGTACACACTGGAGGGTGGGCAGCTCAAGTAAAGCAAATCCAGTTTGTGCAAGGGCCTCCAAATTGTCTTTATTTCCTGCTAGTAGTGAAACAGATTGTCTGACATGCCTATTTGGAACCTATCATTAAAATAGTCCTCAACCATTCTTTGAATGGTGACCGTTTCAGATGGAGTCACGGTAGAGGTCTCATTAATTGTAGACAATTCTTTTAGACTCAACCAGATGTCAAAACTTGGTTGTGTTGTCTCATCTGCATCACCAGTGAGTCTTTTTTTGGGAAAGTTTAATTTTTTCCTGGAAGCTGCAGTTGCTGGAGAAACTGAAGGAGGAGCCATTGCTGTATCACGTGTCGCTGAGCTGACAATTTGCTTACCAACAGCTCTTTGCATCTCTTCAGATCTGTGTTTGTTGGGAAGAAAGACACAACGTATGACAAGCCTGGTATTGAGCGCGGTCACCAAAATGTATGGCTCCGATTGGAAAATCCTGGCAACCCTTGAATCCTGGTGAAGTGAATAAAGGACTTGATCTACAAGTCTGATGTGCTTAGCGGAATCGCTTAGTTTCAGCTCCTCCTTCAGTTTCTCCAGCTGCTTTTCCAACAGTGTAATGAGAGGAATTACCTGACTCAAGCTGGCAGTGTCTGAACTCACTTCACAGGTGACTACTTCGAAGGGTCTCAGCACTCTACACAACATAGAAAGTATTTTCCACTGAGCTTGATTAAGGTACAGTCCCCCTCCTCTTCCTATTTCATACTGCGTTGTGTAGCTTTGGATGGCTTTTTGCTGTTCCTCCATCTGCTCAAGCATATAAAAGGTGGAGTTCCACCTCGTAACTACCTCTTGCTTCAGCTGGTGACAGGGTAAATTCAACATTTCTTGCAGATGCTGCAATCTTCTACATGTATCTGCTGAATGGCGAAAATGCCCAGAAATTTTGCAGGCCACTGAGAGCATCTCCTGCATGGCCCTGTCATTTTCTAAAAATGTTTGCACCAGTGTGAGAAAAACATGGGACGTGTTGGAATTCACACAGCTGTAATGCTCTGACAATATTGGTGACGTTGTCAGAAATCACAAATTCCAAGTGGGGTAAGCCATTTTGCAATGACTTCCCTAAGTTTTTCTAAGAGGTTGTCAGCAGTATGCCTCTTAGTGAAACAGGTGATACACAGAGTAGCCAGCCTCTGAATAAGCTGCTTTTTCTTGATGCTGCTGTTGGTGCCGCTGAAGGCACTACACCCACACAATGGGCTGTTACAGTCATGTAATCTTGCATTTACCCTGTTCTACTTGTCCACATATCTGTGGTGAAATTGACAGTGGGCACAACGGCATTTTGTAGGACACTAATTACGTTATTTTTAACGCCCCTGTACAGGCTGGGAATTGCTTTTCTAGTGAAGTGGAACCTAGATCAGACTTGGTAGCAGGGACAGAGGACCTCAATTAACTGTCTAAAACCCACTGCACTAATGGTGGATATCGGACGCACATCTAATAGCATCGATGTTATGGAGTCAGTGATCCGCTGTGCAACTGGGCGACTGCTGTCATACTTGCTCCCCCTTACAAAGGATTGTTTAACAGTCGATAGTTTTTTTTCAAACTACTACTAGTAGTCTTTCTGGTCACCTTCTGGGATGAAGATCCACTTCCAGGAGCAGCAGGCATAGCGCTCAATGATTCTTCTGTGGAATCCAGGATAGGGGAGGACTGATTTAGCCTTATCAAATTGGATGCAGGACTACTTCCGATCATGATTGAGGATATTGTTGATGAAGGTGTTGGTGGTGAAGATGCCAGGTGCTTGGATCTAACAGAGAGAAGGGAGCTAGCTGATGCTGGACTGCTTGTTGTTATTTTTTTCGCCAAAGTTTCTGAATTTTGCAAACACGTTGGATGGATGCGCTGTAGATGATGTAACAGGGAGAAGGATCCTAGATGGGTTGGGTCCCTACCTCTACTTACTCTGGCATGACAATGGATACAGATGGCTTGACAATTGTTGTCCGGATTTGGGTAGAAATGATTCCACACATAAGAAGTGGATTTTTTTTGTTTTATGCCCAGGCATGACAATGGGCTTTTCCTTATCATGGGCAACAACTGTGTCCACTGGGGCTTGATTTACACAAACAACATCCTTATCAACAACATCCTCATCATCAGCATCCTCATCATCAACATCCTTATTAGCGTCAGCTACACAAATATCCTCCTCATCCTGGTGCACTTCCACAGAAGCATCCTCAATTTCTATGACAGCATGTTGACTTGGCTGCTCATCCTCACATTTGCAGAGAACGCACAAGTCGTGGTAGGATACTCCGCTTTGAGTACAGTTTTGGAAAGGTCAGGCTCACACATGGCACCCTTATACCCTCCTCAGGGATTTGTGACATTTCTGAGCGCACAGTTGGTTCCTGTGCCTTAACGATTTTCATTTTTTTAAATGTCTACAGGGAGAAGGGCTTACATCATCATAAGAGGCAGAAACACCAGTCATAATTAAAGGCCAAGGTCTTAGCCTTTCCTTGCCACTTTGTGTGGTGAAAGGCATATTGCCAATTTTATGTCTTTCTGCAGCTAACTTTCCCATTGATGTTTTTTTCTTTACCAATGTAAAAGATTGGTTCTTTGATTTTAGATGCTTTGACTTAAGCCCTATATGCCCTTGGGAATCGGCTTTAGTAGATAACATAGACGAACTAGTATCGTCATGACTGGTGGCACTGGTAGCAGCTCCAGCCCTAGTATGTGGTTACTGCTCTCCTCTCAACTGATCGTTTTCCATATCAACAAACACAAATGAAGTGGGGTACAGCACACACATCAATTTGTACCAATTTTAAATATTACACTGCGGTATCAATGACCTACAGTGTCACAATATTTTTATGAATAAGAATAACACAGTGCACTACCGCTTACAGTGTCACAAGATTTTATATGAGTAAAACACTGCACTACCACTTACAGGGGCCTATTCATCAACACTAAAATAAAATTTTTAAAAGGACATTTTCCTTAAATACCGTTATTTTAGAGTTCATGAAGAGACTTAACACAGAAGATATCAATGATATCTCCTGATTAAGTCCTCCTGCGTTAATTTCCACACTGCGCATACATTAGTACACTAGCATGGGGATATGGAAATTATGCTATTCATCAAATTCCGAAATTTAGCAGGGCCAAAATGCCTGGCTGCATACAAGCAGTGAAATACTGATTTTACGCCGGGGCCAGTCACTAGAGTGTGACGTCAGGCCCTGGCAACAGCAGTCAGTGTGAGAGACTAGGTAAGAGGAGGGGGCGGAGCAGAGGGGAGGAGACGTGAGTGGAGGAGAATGGTCACACAGCCTCCTCCTTGTGTGTTACGCACTGCCACCGAACATTCAACCACTGATGCAGGGTGCGATGCAGGGTGCGATGCAGGCATGTTCGGGCCCCATCTGCCTGCGATGCATAATGCAGTAATGGGGTCTAAACATGCCTGCAGTGCACCCTGCATCACTGCAGTAGCAGAGCAGACAGCAGTTCCATTAGGATTGTTTGCTTATGAAAATAGAAAACAATGACCAACTGGTCGCGGCTGCAGGGGGGAGGGTTGGCGGGCCCCTTGAAGCTTCAGGCTCTTGGGAAACTGCCCAACAAGCCCAAAGAAAGAGATGGCCCTGGCCCCAACACTGCAGCCTTAAACAGACAGAGCAGCACAGAGCACGTATGTTCCCTGTACACTATCCACAGCTACAGTGAAAATGGCAGGACCTTTATAGAATCCAAAACCTGCGAGAATCCGACAGTTGGAGGACGACGTTTTGCCTCATTTTGGATTCCGAGTTAGGTGGGAAAACCAGAGCCGGACTCGGATCCTACTTGGATCCCCTATGTTCGAGTGGGTCCGGTCCGCCGACAACCGGACCCGCTCGTCTCTAGTCGAAACGCGTTGGGAACCTACTGTACCTTGACGCATGAGCATTGCAACTTAGGTGCATGCACGGTTTACTGATAATTGCTCAACTCTGTAAAGATTTAAATATTGTGCAACTCAGAACCAGGCACATATATCATACAGTAGTTGCACACATTCTTGCTGTCCCAAGGCAATGCGGGAGGTGTGGTGCGGACATGTGGGCAGTGCCGGGGGGGGGGTGATGGCAGGATCGGGCCACGATGACGTGATTCAGCGCAAATTGCTTAATCAGCTGCTCAGACTGCCCAGTTCACTTGGGAAGTGGGTGGCCAAGGGCAGCCTCCGGGACTTGTCCACACTTATGGTGTCTGGGAGTATGAAATATAAAAATATCCTAAGCATGTGAAAACTATAATTACAACCCTGATTGCAGTAATAAGCTTTTCACGTAGTGCCAGGATTTAGGGGAAAAAAAATGTTTCAGAGGTAGCGGAGTGATACTCGGTAATCCTAGAGGTGCCAGCGCATAGTGGTAAAAGTTTGGTCACCGATTCCCTGCGTCGATGCTTGCAGAAGGACACATGCACGAGCTTCCTGGCCAAATCTGGTCTGCGTTCTAGATGCACCAGCGCAGAGAGCGACACCCCAGGCAGGAAAGAGGCACTGTACGGGGTGTGACAGGTGCAGGGTGCTAGAATGAACACTACAAATTTGTGCTTTCAGTTCCAGCAATGTGAATATTATTTTTAACTTTAGTTTCAAAACAGATTTAAAAATGTAAAAGTCTTTAAAACATAAATTGATTTATAAAAACTTTCTTTACCCTGCCCGTTATCGTTTACTTTATTACATCCTGAGCTAACAATAACAGAGCAGGTGTTTGGGCGATACACGTATCCTGGTCAGATGTGTAACAGCACATTGCTGGGCTCCATCACCTCAAGGAAGCCACCCCAACCCCTAATTAAGGTATTACATGGTGAATAGGTCTCCCATGCAAAATGAACTTACAGTCAGGTGCATAAATATTGGGACATTGACAGAATCTTCAGATTTTGGCCTCTAGTCACCACCACAATGGCTTTGAAATGAAGGAATTACAACGGTTTCTATATGTGCCTCCCACTTTTTAAGGGGCCAAAAGTAATGGGACAAACTAAACAATCCTAAATCTAACTTTCACTTTTTAATACTTTGTTGCAAATCCTTTGCAGGCTATTACAGCCTGAAGTCTGGAATGCATAGACATCACCAGATGCTGGGTTTCATCCCTGGTGATGCTCTGCCAGGCCTCTACTGCAAATGTCTTCAGTTCTTGCTTGTTCTTGGGGCATTTTCCCTTCAGTTTTGTCTTCATCAAGTGAAATGCATGTTCAATCGGATTCAGGTCAGGGGATTGACTTGGCCATTGCATAACATTCCACTTTTTAGCCTTAAAAAACTCTCTGGTTGCTTTTGCAGTATGCTTCGGGTCATTGTCCATCTGCACTGTGAAGCGCCGTCCAATGAGTTCTGAAGCATTTGACTGAATATGAGCATATAATATTGCACGAAACACTTCAGAATTAATTCTGCTGCTTTTTTCAGCAGTCACATCATCAATAAATAAAAGGGAACCAGTTCCATTGGCAACCATACATGCCCACGCCATGACACTCCCACCACCATGCTTCACTGATGAGGTGGTATGTTTTGGATCATGAGCAGTTCCTTTCCTTCTTCATACTCTTCTCTTCCCATCACTCTGGTACAAGTTGATCTTTGTATCATCTGTCCATAGGATGTTGTTCCAGAACTGTAATGGCTTCTTTAGATGTTGTTTGGCAAACTCTAATCTGGTCTTCCTGTTTTTGAGGCTCACCAATGGTTTACATCTTGTGGTGAACCCTCTATATTCACTCTTGTGAAGTCTTCTCTTGATTGTTGACTTTGACATATACACCTACCTCCTGGAGAGTGTTCTTGATTTGGCCAACTGTTGTGAAGGGGTTTTTCTTCACCAGGAAAATAATTCTTCTGTCATCCACCACAGTTGTTTTCCGTGGTCTTCCGGGTCTTTTGGTGTTGCTGAGCTCTCCGATGCGTTCTTTTTTTTTAAGAATGTTCCAAATAGTTGATTTGGCCACACCTAAAGTTTTTGCTATCTCTGATGGGTTTGTTTTGATTTTTCAGCCTAATGATGGCTGGCTTCACTGATAGTGACAGCTCTTTGGATCTCATATTGGGCTCTATTTACTACAATCCGCATATTGAATGCGGATTGTAGTGTGATATTACCAAGTGAATTCGCATTGCGAATTCAGGCAATATCACAGGGATTTACTTGTGATAAAGCTCTGTCCCTGCGGATCCCATGTGCACTCTAGTCGCTGTATTTTCGGAAAAAATACTGCGACTAAGAGCCCGCGCATGCGCCGACCCACCGTCGCTGCTACCCCCCACCGACGCTAAGCCCCGGACCCCGTGATCGCGGACCCCCGTGACCCCCCCTCCCCCCCTGCGACCACCCCTCCCTTCATTACACTTACCTGCATCCTCCTGGCCTCCGGTGATCTTCTCCGGGCTTCCCGATCAGGTGATCTCCCATACTGCACTGGGACCCGATCACCTGATGACCGGGCCGCAGTGCACTGTGGGAGACCAGCTGACCGGAGAGGAGCCATCACCGGAGGCCCGAACACCGGTCCCTGGATTCAGGTAAGTAAAAAAAAATGTTTCAATGTTTTTTTTCTTTTTTTTTGCAGCAATCAGCTTGCGGTCTATTTAGACCACATAGCTGATTACTGGTACCGGCTCCCGCCTCTGCTCTCCCCGTTAGAGCAGAGTGGGAGCCCGGTAACCAGGGGAGACCCTGGATAACGCCACCTCCAGGTGGCGTTATTATCACAGGGCTTCCCCCGGTATTTTTTTACAATTTATTTTTAGTAACTCTGGTCGGATCACATTTCCCATTACAATTATGGGAAATGCAATCTGCTTTACTAAAAATAAGTGATACTGGGGGTTGGAGTAGAATTTTACTAATTCTACTCCAATTGCCCTGTAATAACTACAGGTGAAACTAAAATAATGTGAAAAGGGTGTGAAAACACCCTTTTTCACTTTATTTTAGTAAAAATAATGTTAATAAATAGAGCCCTTTGAGAGTCGACAGCAACTGATTCCAAATGCAAATGTCACACCTAGGGCTCTATTTACTGCAATCCGCATATTGAATGCAGATTGTAGTGTGATATTACCGAGTGAATTCGCATTGCGAATTCAGGCAATATCACAGGGATTTACTATAAATCCCTTGCAGGGACAGAGCTTGTGATAAAGCTCTGTCCCTGCGGAACCCATCCGCACTCTAGTTGCGGTATTTTCTGAAAAAATAAAGTGACTAAGAGCCCGCGCATGTGCCGACCCACCGTCGCTGCTACCCCCCACTGATGCTAAGCCCCGCCCCTGCGACCCCCCCTCCCCTCCCCCCCCGTGACCCCCCCTCCCTTCATTACACTTATCTGCATCCTCCTGGCCTCCGGTGATCTTCTCCGGGCTTCCCGATCAGGTGATCTCCCATACTGCACTGGGACCCAATCACCTGATGACCGGGCCGCAGTGCACTATGGGAGACCAGCTGACCGGAGAGGAGCCATCACCGGAGGCCCGATCACCGGTCCCTGGATTCAGGTAAGTAAAAAAATTTTTTTCAATTTTCTTTTTCTTTTTTTTACAGCAATCAGCTTGCGGTCTGTTTAGACCACACAGCTGATTACTGGTACCGGGTCCCGCCTCTGCTCTCCCCGTTAGAGCAGAGTAGGAGTCCGGTAACCGGGGGAGACCCTGGATAACGCCACCTCCAGGTGGCGTTATTATCACAGGGCTTCCCGCAGTATTTTTTTACAATTTATTTTTAGTAACTCTGGTCGGATCACATTTTCCATTACAATTATGGAAAATGCGATCTGCTTTACTAAAAATAAGTGATACTTAGGGGTTGGAGTAGAATTTTACTAATTCTACTCCAATTGCCCTGTAATAACTATAGGTGATACTAAAATAATGTGAAAAGGGTGTGAAAACACCCTTTTTCACTTTATTTTATACCCCTTTTACACCAGAGCAAAAACCTGGGTTTTTGCTGGGTCTACCCGGGTTGCAGCTCAGTGTAAAAGGGTCCCTGAAAAATAACCTGGGTCAAGTGACCCTGCAATCCAACCCAGGTAGCTACCAGGGTTGGACCCAGGTAATGGTGCAGTGTAAACGATGCAACCCAGGTTATCTGATCTGGATCATGCCTAAAATGAGCGGATTGGTGGTTGTGGAGCAGTCACCTCCCACTTTTTATGACCTCACAGGTTTAGCAGGGCAGACCTGAGTTCAGTGTGAACAGGGCTGACCTGGGAGTAACCCAGATCAAAGGTACAGTGTAAATGGGTCTGACCTGGGTCTGAGCAGGGTTGGAACCATGTCCAAAAACCCAGGTCGGACCTGGGTTTTTGGTGGAAAAGAGGTATTAGTAAAAATAATGTTAATAAATAGTGCCCTTAGAATCAACTCCAGACCTTTTACTTGCTTAATTGATAATGAAATAATGAGGGAATAGTCCACACCTGTCCATGAAATAGCTTTTGAGTTGATAGTCCCATTACTTTTGGCCCCTTAAGAAGTGTGAGGCACATATAGAAACCGTTGTAATTCCTACACCGTTCACCTGATTTGGATGTAATTACCCTCAAATTAAATCTGAAAGTCTGCAGTTAAATCACATCTTGTTTGTTTCATTTCAAAGCCATTGAGGGGGTGAATAGAGGCCAAAATATGAAAATTCTGTCAATGTCCCAATATTTATTATCTGATCCTTAGAAACACAATAATGAGAAGTATTAAAACTAATACCACTAATTCAGTGACAGTCCTGGAGGAAAGAGCTTACACCCCAATTTGGGAGTCGGACATTCCAAAACAAAAAACATTTTAGGATAAGAATTACAAAGCTCAGCATTGGTAGCGCCACCTGGAGGCAAACAGCATTTTAACATTTGTCCTAAAACTGTGATAGTTTGGTCACCGAATGGTTCTATTTCTTGTCATGTTACATAGAGAAGCAAAGTTAACTGTCCGCCCCCCCACCACCTCAGACTCTCTCCCTCCTACGTTAATCTTACAATAAAAAGGTGGCGCAGGTCGTATCATATGCAGAACTCAACTGGGGCTATATAAAATATGGAAATTCTGCGACTAGACCATGAGCTGTGTCAGGGGTAGGCAACTTCAGCTGCTGTGGAACTACTCGTCCCAGCAGTTTTGCTGTTAAGGCATGCTAAAACTGTGGCAGGGCATGCGGACATGTGTAGTTCCAGAAAGCTGGTGTGCCACAGTTTAGCTACCCCTGAGTTACTGTATATGATATATCACATATACATTACTTACAACATCAGCGACCGGCATACATTAAATATGGTGACTGACTAAAATTGTGTGCTTGACATTTTATAATACCTCCAATTTAAAAAAAAATAAAAGATGTATGTCTGCGCTGTTCCTGAAATAAATAAATAAATTATATATATATATATATATATATATAATTATATATATATATATATATATATATATACACACACACACACACACACACACACACACACTGTTATATGCACACAAAATACTCAATAAACTCTTAATAAATGTAGGCAACCTGGATAGCTCTAAAGGTGCATACACACGCAACGATTTTTTGAACTGTATTGTTTATCATTCAATCATTGAAAAAATCGTTCACTTTCTGAGTTAAAATGATGAACGATTATCGTTCATGCCCGTTCACATTTGTAGTTTGTAGTTCAGTCAGACTGACCAACTCAACGATTTTCAGTAAGGGAATATGCAAAAATCGTTTGTAGTTCAAAAAAATCGTTCATTACATTTAGTAAATGAACGATTTTAGTAAACGATTTCCGTTGATTTTTCACTTGAAAAAATGAACGAAAATCGTTTACTAAAATCGTTCATTTACTAACATCGTTGTGTGTGTGTGCAGCTTTAGGATAAACCTTAGTCAACCTGCAGGAGCATAGTGCAGATTGCAGCAATGAATGGGTTAAATGACCCATTAAAGGCACAGGCCTCTATTCCCAGTCCTGTGCTTCTCTGTGCGACCTCCTCCCCCATCCCTGGCTGCTGCTGATTCTGTGCTCACTGTCAGACTCAGACCGACCACCCACCCAGCCCAGAGCCCCACAGACCACTGCTTACCCTCCTGCTGCCCAGGCTGCTTCCCTCTGCTCAGGAAGGTTTTGGGCAGAAGCAGAGACACACACAGAACCAGGCCGGAGAACAGGGCCACCCTCTGTATAGTGGACAGAGCCATTGTATGTCCTACAGTGTGATGGGGAGAGCTGCAGCAGGGACACAGGACAAGGCGAGTTACAGTATCCCCATCCTGGGAATGGCTCAGCCACTGACAGCTGCTGTTACAATAGGAGGATAAAAGCTGCATCCTGAAAAGGAACAAACAATCCTATTGGATGCCCTTCCCTGCTGCCCATTGGTCCAGGAGGAGGATATGTGTATCACTAGCTGATACCACCTGCACCAGCGTCTCACAGCCCTCATTCTGATACAGCCCATGTGCCTTTTTCCTTTCTTCTATACTGGTATACATTTTTGGCTGTGGATAGTGTTGTAGTGTAGTTTATGGTGTTATTATCAGGAGTGTCTGTGTTGTCTTCCTGAGGTGGGCTGGGATGAGTAAGTATGGGGAAATAACAGAAGTGTTTGGGGACTGTAGATGTGCGTTATGCAAAAAAAAAACTCTGGAGGTGACATCACTGACACTGGTGGGAGGGGTCAGAGTTCAGACCAGCTGTCACTACATTTCAATATGATGACATCATTTTTATCACTACTTAGCTTTACATTTGTATGGTGGCAGGAGCAGAGTCATGGGCCGTTTCTCAGTAAATAGTTACAAAGTGACTGGCGTGATGATACATTGTTACATGTAGGAAACTCAGGAATGGATAAAGCTGGGGGACTGGGTGCTTGTAACAAGGCCATCTAATAAACCTGGTAGGGAGCAAAATGAATAAAGTGCAGACTCCAAAAATATACTGGTAGGTTAATTGGCTCCAAACAAAAATTAACCCCAGTGGGTATGTGTGTGAGCATGTGATAGGGAATATAGATTGTAAGCTCCACTGGGGCAGGGCCTGATGTGAATGGCCGAATATTCTCTCTGTAAAGCGCTGCGGAATATGTGTGCGCTATATAAATATCTGGTAATAATAACAATAATATACCATGTAACAGGTGCTGGTCACTGTAATGTCTGTTTGTAAAGAGGAAACTCAGATCCTGATTGATACATGTGCAGGACAGATTTCATTAGATGTTACAAAATGTACTTTTTACCTACAACCACACTCTACATTCATATAAATACATTCTATTCATCAATCATCATCACCATCATCATCATTATTATCATTATAAATGTCTCCACTTTATGTTTCTACAGCCTTCAGGTATTTAGGCCCTCATTCAGAGGCGGTCGGAGGATGCAAGTGGTCGCTCAGAAACTGGGCGGCCGCTTGCATCCTGACCGGCCGCCTCTGTTGCGGTCGTTAGGCTGTGGGTTTATACCCACAGCTCTAACGACCGCTAGGGTGGTGGTCGCGATGGTCAAAGACCATCGCGACCATCGGGGCTTACGACGAGACCCTAGGGTAGGGTCTCACTTGTCGCAAGCCCCGGAGAGCTTCTGGCTCTGTCAGAGCCGGAAGCTCTCCACTGACATCACCCCCCCGGCCCGCCTTCCAAACGGGGCGAGCTGTCAATCAACATCGACAGCTCGCCGCCTTTGGAAAGAGACCCGCTACGACCGGCGCTGTCGGTCGTAGCGGGTCTCACACATGCGCACGAAGGCACCGGCTCCCTCGTGAGCATGCGCACTGGACAAACATCGAGGCGGCCGTGCGGTCGTAGACCGTATGGCCGCCTCTGAATGAAGCCCTTAGTTTGCCCCATTCTCTCTTTCCTTTGTATAAAATCCCTGCAACCACCCCACTCCCTACATCTAATCTTCCCTAATCCCAAACTCCCACATCTAAAGGCCCCCATACATCAGCAATTGATTGCAGCAATCGTGTAATTTGCAATCGATTGTGGCAATTCTGCAATCTGCAATCGATTGAAAAAGGGAAAGATTTTTATACACAATCGATTGCAAATTGCACAATTGCTGCAATCAATTGCTGATGTACAGCAGTGTTTCCCAACCTCGGTCCTCAAGCACACTAACAGTCCAGGTTTTAGTGATATCCTTGCTTGAGCACGGATGGTTTAACCAAAATAACTGAGGTACTAATTAAGACATCTTTGCTTAAGTATGGCTATCCTTAAAACCTGGACTGTTAGTGTGCCTTGAGGACTGTGGTTGGGAACCCCTGAAGTACAGTACGGGGGCCTTTAAATCACTGCGTATCAGTGATGTGCAGTGAGGTAAATGGCTGGGGAAGCACATATGTATAAAAAAAACACAGTGATATCACTGTTCCTCTGTGGGGTCATAGGCTGCATTATTACAGTATATCAGTGCAGACCATGACCTAATGCACAGGTTCTCAAACTTGGTCCTCAAGACCCCAAACAGGTCATGTTTTCCAGGTCTCCTGACAGAATCACAATTTAAATAATTAGCTTCACCTGTGTATCTTTTAAAATGTGTCAGTGAGTAATGAGTACACCTGTGCACCTGCTGGGTGACCTTCAAAACATGAACTGTGCGGTGTCCTGAGGACCGAGTTTGAGAGCCACTGACCTAAAGGTACCCATATATCTGCGACGGATCGCCACGATGCAGGGATGCGATTAGAAATTTCCGATCGCCCACCATCGAAGTTCTGCGATCCATCGCCAGATGTTAAATGTCCCCAATTTGACGATTGCGATAATTTTTTGATCGCGATTTTTCAAAATCCAACATGTTGTATGGAGCCCATAATGCATTCCCATGTACACCTGCTCAGTCCACATCACTGCACAACAGGTGCATTCTTCATATAGATCATTATATAAGTTTGTTTTGTAGGTCTATTATTCCTTACACAGGAGGGGATGAATTTCTGGTCTCCATCATGAAGTCCAATTCTAGACTCATTAATTATGCCATAAATGAGATACAGATATGATAAAAAAAAAATAACTTAAAAGGTAATTAAAACAGCACCACCTGGTGGACAACATGGAATTTTCATTGCATAGGTTATACTAGGGCTGGTCACAGAGAACATGAAGCAAAATGCTCTGGGCCTCTAGGTGTTTGTCTACTAGTATTTAGACAGTTTTATTTGTATATGGTATAATTATACACTGGCAAATTCATTTCATTGTCTTATCTGTGCTGACTTATTACATGAATATATATGACCAAGCAAAAAAAGTAATTACTTTGCGCCAACCCAATTTATTACAGATTAAAGGAAAGCAAAATATATTCTATCCTGAGAGTGTCTCCCTTCACCTAAATTAGGCCGTTTAGAATGTGGATAATAATACAGATCCTTTGTAGCTGCCCCTTTTAGATAATAACCTCCACCGCCAGTAAAGCCTCTTACATAGCACTATACAGTACTTCCACACAATGAGCCAGCACCTGTCCTCCTGGCTGTGCTTATATAGACTCCCCCCTCGTTATACCCCCTCCAGGTGAGCAGAATCTCAGCCCCCTGCAATCACTCATCTCTGAGTCACAAATCCTGGAAAAACTCACTTTATAAGGTGCATACACACACAACGATTTTTTGAACGATTATCGTTAACGATATCATTTTGCCGTTCAATCGTTGAAAAAATCGTTTACTTTCTGAGTTAAAACGATGAACGATTATCGTTCATGCGTGTTCACGTTTGTAGTTTGTATTTCAGTCAGACTGACCAACTCAATGATTTTCAGTAAGGGAATATGCAAAAATCGTTTGTAGTTCAAAAAAATCATTAATTACATTTAGTAAAAAAATGAATGAAAATCATTTACTAAAATCGTTCATTTACTAAATCGTCGTGTGTGTATGTAGCTATAGTATTCATCAACACAATTGTGTTGATGAATTCTGCTATTTTTTCTTCCTTCTTTACAGGTTCATAATTAAATAGCTGGAATCAAACAGAGGGACGTTTTGTATTTATTTTAATATCTATATGTATAGATACTAAAATAAATACAAAACGTCCCGCTGTTTGATTCCAGCTATATGATTGTGAACCTTGTAAAGAAGGAAGATAAAAACGCAGAATTCATCAACACAATTGTACTTACTAATATTCTCTTCCTGATATTAATCCTTTGTGTGTACAGACCATGTCAGAAATATTTTATTACTTTTCTGTATACCCTTTAGCAAGGGTGGGTGATAAGCGGCCCTCCAGCTGTTGTTGAACTTCACATCCCAGCATTCCTTGCAACAGTTTTAGCATGGCCAAATAGCTAAACTATGGCAGGGCATGCTGGGATGTGTAGTTCTACAACAGCTGAGTGACCAGTAATTGCCCACCCCTACACTAGGAGATATCTATTAAGAAAAAAAAAAGTGCAAACTCCCCCATATAGCACCTTGCTCTAGATCTACATCAGGGCTGACCCGGGGTAGGACATGCCATATCTAAGCGCCTCCTTTATCCCTTTTCCAACTGCCGCTCAGAGAGAGTTCCTGCCTTTTACATGCCAAGCTGAAGGGGACTCAGAAACCTAAAACTTTTAGCCCACCCTGCATTATAGGAAAACTCTTCTGTAAGCGATAAATTAGCAACCCTTGTTCATGTTAAGGAAGCAGCTGCTGGTAATAGAATATATATACATATATATATATTCTGTGGAATTCGAACTGCTCCAAACACCGGGGATCCGAGTCCCCCCGAGCTGCGACACGGTGCTCCCGTCTGACTCGGATCCCACTTCGAAGCCGAATCTCATCCTCCCGATGTCGGATTCTCGCGAGAGTTTGTGTCTATTTAAGACGCCGCGACTGGGACTCAGCGCCATTTCACTGTTCACACGATGCGCACTGCTCTGCAATGTCTCTCTTAAAGTGGCTGTGTCCAGAGTGTCTGTGCTGGTAAAGTGACTGTAGGAGGCACACTGCATATGCTGCGCTACTCTGCTGATTAAAGTGGCTGTAGTACAGTAGCCTGCGTCCACTCCAAACTCCATACTCACATGTGGCTGTGTGTTCAAGGCATGCTGATGTATGCTGTGCTGTACTCATGCCCATCTGCTCCAGTGTGTAAAAAAAAAGTTAAATAATATTTTTTTATAAAGTAAATAAAAAAGTTTTTTTGTGCTGTATCCCACTGTATACTGTATACAAGTACTGTGACTCCTTAGGCTGTAGCCCTCTGTGTATACTGTACACAAGTACTGTGACTCCTTAGGCCGTAGCGCTCTGTGTATACTGTATACAAGCACTGTGACTCCTTAGGCCATAGCCCATACCTCCCAACATGACCCTCTCCAGGAGGGACACAATGCTCTGGTCCTGGACTTCCCTGGTAAGAGCTGCGGCTGCAGCGCAGTCCTCAATCCAAATAGGGGAGTCACACCAACTGTCATTTCACACACTGCCAAACATCACTGGCTGGGACTCACTGGCAGTTGGTATGATTCCCCTATTTGAATTTTGGACTGTGCTGCAGCCCCACCCCTGTAGCCACCACCAATCATAATTTACCAGGGAAGTCCAGGACCAGAGCATTGTGTCCCTCCTGGAGAGGGTCATGTTGGGAGGTATGATAGCCTTCTGATTATACTGTATACAAGCACTGTGACTCCTTAGGCATTAGCCCTCTGTGTATACTGTATACAAGCACTGTGCCTCCTTAGGCCGTAGCACTCTGTGTATACTATATACAAGCACTGTGGCTCCTTAGGCCGTAGCCCTCTGTGTATACTGTATACAAGCACTGTGACTCCTTAGGCCGTAGCCCTCTGTGTATAAAAGCACCATGACTCCTTAGGCCATAGCCCTTTGTGTATACTGTATACAAGCACTGTGGCTCCTTAGACCGTAGCCCTCTGTGTATACTGTATACAAGCACCGTGACTCCTTGGGCCATAGCCCTCTGTGACTGTGACTATTGGGCCGTTGTGACTGTTGTGACTGTGACTCGTTGGGCCGTAGCCCACTGTGTACACAAGCACTGTGACTCCTTGGGCCGTAGCCCACTGTGTATGCAAGTACTGTGACTCTGCTGGCTGTACACCACTGGGTGGGTGGGAGGGCCCAAGGACATTTCCATCTTGCACTACTTTTCATTTCTGCCACTGCTGTGGGGTAATGTATCATAGATGTGCTTTATACTGCGGTGTCTGTGCCGCTGCTCTGTCGCTTAGTAACCAGCCAGCTCACTGCAGCCTTTGGCCAGTAGTGGTGAAAATATTGTGAGGTGGTCTAAACTGACAGTAAATGACTGGAAATTAATGCTGTTGGAGTTAATAATACTCTAGGAACAAAAAAAAAGCCCAATTTATGTGATTTTTTTTTTGTAAATTTTTGTAAATCCAAATACGGATGACGAATCCAAGCCAAATCCAAATCCAGCAAAAATGTCCGGCGCACATCTCTCTTTCTCTCTCTCTCTCTCTCTCTCTTATATATACTGTCCAGTGCTATTTTTCAGCAGGAACAAGCAGGAACTCAGGACCTGATTCAGACCCGCTCGCTAGGATGCGTTCGCACACAGCCAGACTATTGTTTGCATTCTGCGTATGCAGCGCAGTGCGTGTGCGCAACCCACTGCGGAAGATCAGAATGCGTTCGCTCGCTGCACATAGACAGCCCAGCAGACTGAGTGACAGGAGAAGCTGTTTGTGGGTGGTGACAGAGGCTGGCAATTAATGGGGTGTGGATGGTGGCGTGCCTGAGCATCCTAACGCCGTTTTAGTGGCGTGCATAATTTATAGGGAGCGTCATTGTACACGTCACCAGGCTTGTTTTTACACTGAAGTGATCGCAGTACTTGCGGCAGTGTATGGTCAACCTCAAGCGCTGCGATCACATCCAATGTTACCTGATGTAACGATGGTTGCATACACTTTCTGGAGATGACGTGCGCAAGTGGGCGTCTTAAGACAGGCCGGTGCCTGCGCAATTTGCATATGCATCATACGAGCGGGTCTGAATGAGCTTCCTGAACCTCTCGTTAATTAACTGTGATGTAATGTCCTGGGCCAAAATGTATTTACCATAAGATCATTTTTATTTTAAAGACCCTTTTGATGGCCTTCTTTTCCAAATACTAATATATATATATATATATATATATATATATATATATATATATACATATACTGCCTTTCAAAAGTATTCACCACCCATGGCTTTTTACCTTTTTTGTTACATTACAACCTGTTATTTATTTATTTTTCAATCTGAATTTTATGTGATGGATCTGCACAATGTAGTTTAATTTGGTGAAGTGAAGTGAGGAACATATATATATAAAAAAGAATCTTTATAAATAAAATTCTGAAAATTGGCATGTGCATATGTAATCACCCCCTTTGCTATGAAGCCCCTCAAAAGTTCTGGTGCAACCAATTACCTTCAGAAGTCACATAATTAGTGAAATGAAGTCCACCTTTGTGAAATCTAAGTGTCACATGATCTGTCAGTATAACTATAAACACACCTTTTCTGAAAGGCCCAGAGGCTGCAACACCACTAAGCAAGAGGCATCACACCATGAAGACCAAGGAGCTCTCCAAACAAGTCAGGGACAAAGTTGTTGAGAAGTACAATTCTGGGTTGGGTTATAAAAAAATAACCAAATCTTTGATGATCCCCCGGAGCACCATCAAATCCATCATCAACAAATGGAAAGAGCATGGTACCACAACAAACCCGCCAAGAGAGGGCCGCCCACCAAAACTCACAGACCGGGCAAGGAGGGTATTAATCAGAAAGGCAGCACAGAGACCAAAGGTAACCCTGAAGGAGCTGCAGAGTTCCACAGCAGAGACTGGTGTATCTGTGCATGTGACCACAATAAGCCATACAAAAAATCGTCTTTACCATAACTTCCATAGAGCTGGGCTTTATGGAAGAGTGGCCAGAAAAAAGCCATTACTTAGTGATAAAAATAAGAAGACACAATTTGAGTTTGCCAAAAGGCATGTGGGCGACTCCCCAAATGTATGGACAAAGGTGCTCTGGTCAGATGAGACTAAAATTGAACTTTTCGATCACTAAGGAAAACGCTATGTCTGGCGCAAACCCAACACATCCCATCACCGCAAGAACACCATCCCCACAGTGAAACATGGTGGTGGCAGCATCATGCTGTGGGGATGTTTTTTTAGCAGCTGGGACTGGGAAACTGATTTTAGTCGAGGGAAAGATGGTTGGTGCTGAATACAGGGACATTCTTGTGCAAAATCTGTTTCACTCTGCCTGTGATTTGAGACTGGGACGGAGGTTCACCTTCCAGCAGGACAATGACCCGAAGCATACTGCTAAAGCAACACTCGAGTGGTTTAAGGGGAAACACTGAAATGTGTTGGAATGGCCTAGTCAAAGCCCAGATCTCAATCCAATTGAGAATCTGTGGTCAGACTTGAAGATTGCTGTTCACAAGCGGAAACCATCCAACATGAAGGAGCTGGCGCAGTTTTGCCTTGAGGAATGGGCAAAAATCCCAGGGGCAAGATGTGGCAAGCTCATAGAGACTTATCCAAAGTGACTGGCAGCTGTAATTGCCGCAAAAAGTGGCTCGACAAAGTACTGACTTTATGGGGGGTGAATAGTTATGCACGCTGAAGTTTTCTGTTATGTTGTCCTAAATGTTGTTTGTTTCACAATATAAAAAAACACACAGTTGTAGGCATGTTCTGTGAATGAAATGATGCACACCTTCACACAATCCATTTTAATTCCAGGTCGTGAGGCAACAAAACATGAAAAATGCAAAGGGGAGTGAATACTTTTTGCAAGGCACTATATATATATATATATATATATATATATATATATATATATATATACAGGGGCGGATTGGGCATTACATTTTGCGGGGAAAATCCCGATGGGCCGATTGGTTGTGGGGCCGCTTGTTATTTGAAGCCCCGCCCCCCAATTCACGTTACTCAACCGGCTCCTGTGTGTTTTACACAAGGAGTCCGGCTGCCTATCAGTACTGCCTGGCCGCGCGCCTGAGCCTCTCTCGCGGGAAGAGAGGCCTGCAGCCTGCAGCCTATGAAAGCCCAAGTCAACAAGGAGGAGTGAGGTGAAGTGGCACGGGACCGCGGGTGACAGCGTGGCTGCAGTGAGGGTAAGTTGCGGCGGGGATGGGGGGCCAATCAGAGCAGTCTGTCAGCCTGATCACATCCTCTCCACTCTCCCCTCCCCAGGCTGTGAAGTGTCATGTTTAAGTTTCATTTCACAGCCTGGGGAGGGGGCAGAGTGGAGAGGAGACAATCGGGTTTGGCTGCAGTCTAGGGGGTGATAATCTGTCTGTGGAGGAGGGGGGGGTCTGATATACTAGGGGTGGAGATGATGATCTGTCTGTGGAGGAGGGGGGTCTGCTATATTAGGGGCGGGGGAGATGATGATCTGTCTGTGGGAAGGGGGGTCTGCTATACTAGGGGTGGGGGAGATAATCTGTCTGGGGGAGTGGGAGTCTGCTCTACTAAGGGCGGGGGAGATGATGATATGTCTGGGGATGGGGGTCTGCTACATTAGGGGTGGGGGAGATGATCTGTCTGGGGGAGGGGGGGTCTGCTATACTAAGGGTGGGGGAAATGATGATCTGTCTGTGGAGACGAGGGGGTTTGATCTGTCTGTGGGAGGGAGGGTATTCTGTGCTAAGGGGAGATGATCTGTGTGTGAGAAAGAAGGGCTATTCTGTGCTAGGGCAGGAGGATGCCACTGAGGAGACGCAGGATGATGGTGCTCGGGAGACACAGGAGGATGGCACTGTGGGTGGATGGTGCCGGAGTGAATTGGGGGTGGCACTGGAGAGGCGCAGGGTGATAGCGCTGAATAAACACACGAGAGGGGATAGGTTGGAGACACACCAAGGCGGTGGTGCTGGAGACACACATATAGGATGGTAGGAACGCTGATACTATTAGAAGAAAACACTGGGGCACAGTAATCTTCAGTAAGATAACAATTCTAATGAAACCATATTCTGATGTAAATGGAACCAAAGGAGCAAATATATTTTATTAATATAAAATTGTTTGATATGGGAAACCCACATTTATTATCTGGTTGAACCTCTGTTGCATGATAATAACATTGGTTTTATTGGGACACATACAGGCGGCTTCCAGACCATGGGATCTCGTGCATGAATAGCAAATACCAACTCAAGACACGGCCTGTCCAGGGAGGATCAATTTCTTCAGAGATTCCCCCATTGCAGAGAAATCATATAGGTAAGAAAATACTCATTCACACGCTCGATGTTCTTAGTCACTGGAGAGAGGGACTGTGGGCATACCCATCAGCTCCTGGAGCGGTAGGCATGCCCCCAGTATGACTATGACTGAAACAGGGGGAGTGGCTTGCGGGCATGGTGTTTCGCACACCGAGGGCCACTTTCACAGATTTTTCCAGGGCCACTTTCAATTCCCAATCCGCACCTATATATATATATATATATATATATATATATACTGTATATAGGGATAGGGGTCCCTCTCCTGGGGCAGACGGACTTCCTCTTTTCCACACACAGCAGCAGGGAAACAGCACACCAGTCTGAGGTTCTCGTGCAAACTGGTTGGAACCAGTCTTTATTGTGCCAAAATACATAAACAAAACATAAACATAAGTCCTAGCCCAGCTGGGCGCAGATTCCCTCTCTATAATAATGGTATTGCCCTTACCATCAACAAAACACGTGCACAGTACTTACAAGGATTATAACAATGTGTCTCTGAACAGGCTAGTCTTCCTTCTCTCCCAGGTGTGAGACACTCAGCCACAAACAAAACCAGCTTATATTAGCCATTTCCAGGTGCAAGCCCTTAGGAGCCTGATGTCAGGCTGAAAGACCCAACACCTGTAGTGGCCTGTGGATGGAGCCCTCCCTCTCCTCAAATCCACACCCCCAGGACCCAATCCGGCTTTTATCAAAAGCCAACACTCTGGTCTGTTAGCAAAACAGACTTCTCCTGAGGGTTTTAGAACACATAGACCAAAAATCTAGGACAACGTATCTGCCATTGACCACTTTACCAGTGCTTCTATCACATATCCTCCCCCTTTGTTTCGAGCTGTGGGGCAGAACAACTGCAACCCCAAAACAATACACACGCGACAAAGCGTCTGCATTGGCCAGCTGGCTTCCTGGCCTGTGTTCTACCAAAAACTTAAAGGTTTGCAATGCCAAGAACCACCTCGCTATTCTCCCATTGCTCTCTTTGTTTTCTGACATCCACTTCAAAGGGGCATGGACAGTGATCAGCCTGAATTTCCTTCCCACCAAATAGTACCTGAGAGTCTCTAATGTCCATTTTATCGCAACGCTTCCTTCTCGACTGTAGCATAGATTCTCTCATGTACATATAGTTTCCTACTTAAGTAAAAAATAGGGTGTTCCTCACCTTCCTTACTCTGGAACAGATCTGCCCCTATACCTACTTCAGGACTCCACTCCACCATGGCTTTCTGTTTGCCTTTGGTAAGGTCAGTCAGTGGGACTGCAATGGTGGCAAAATTGGGTATAAACCTCCTATAATACCCAGTAATCCCTAAGAAGGCTCTCACCTGCTTCTTATTCAGCAGTTGTGGCCAGTTTTGTATTGCCTCAATTTTATTAAGCTGTGGCTTTATCAAACCTCTGCCAATGGTGTATCCAAGAAATTTCACCTCTTCCATCCCTAGACAACATTTTTTAGGGTTGGCTGTCAGACCTGCCTTATAGATGGAGTCCAACACTGCTTGTACTCTGGGCAAGTGAGACTGCCAATCAGGACTATGAATGACCACATCATCCAGATAAGCAGCAGCATACTGTCTATGGGGCCTTAGAATCCTATCCATCATTCTTTGAAAGGTAGCAGGTGCCCCATGTAACCCAAAGGGCAACATCTTGTATCGAAACAACCCTTCTGGAGCAGAAAAAGCTGTTTTTTCTTTGACATTCTCAGTTAATGGCACTTGCCAATACCCTTTGGTTAAGTCAAGAGTGGTTAAATATCTGGCTGTTCCTAACATTTCAATTAGTTCATCCACCCTAGGCATTGGGTAGGCATCGAACTTGGACACACTGTTCAATTTCCGGAAGTCATTGCAGATACGCATACTCCCGTCGGTCTTTGAAATGAGCACAATGGGACTTGACCACTCGCTATACAACTCTTCAATTACACCCAATTCTAACATTTTTAAAATTTCTTTAGATCCTGACTCCCTTTGGGCTTCTGGTAACCTATAGGGCTTTCGGTTAACCTTAACCCCTGGGTCAGTGATTATGTCATGTTTAATGACCGTGCTTTTCCTGGTATGTCAGAAAACAACACCCTATTTCTGACAAGAAATTCCTTATCCTCCTGCTGTTGAACTGCTGACAGGGTTTTTGCTACTGTTACTTCGGGAGTCAAGGGCCCTGGGTTTACTGGAGGGGCTCGGACGGCTGACAGAGCTGCTCTATCCTTCCAGGGTTTTATAAGATTTACATGGTATATCTGTTCTGGCTTTCTTTTCCCCGGCTGGTAAACTTTATAATTAACCTCCCCCACTTTTTCAAAAATTTCAAAGGGTCCTTGCCACTTAGTCAAAAGTTTGCTTTCTACTGTGGGAACCAACACCAACACTGTGTCCCCAGGAGCAAAGTTACGTAACCTAGCATTGCAGTTGTATACCCACTGCTGTGCCTGTTGGGCCTGTTCCAAGTGCTCTCTTACTATCGGCACCACAGCAGTAATTCTTTCTTGCATTTGGGAAACATGCTCAATAACGGTTTTATATGGACTGGACTGCCCCTCCCATGTCTCTTTGGCAATGTCTAGGAATCCCCTTGGGTGTCTCCCATATAACAAATCGAAAGGTGAAAACCCGGTGGAGGATTGGGGAACCTCTCTTATGGCCAACAACAAATAAGGCAACAAGTAATCCCAATCTCTACCATCTTTGTTGATTACTTTTCTTAGCATATGTTTTAACGTCTTGTTAAACCTTTCCACTAACCCATCGGTTTGGGGGTGATAGACCGAAGTTCTTAACTATTCAATTTTGAACAGGCGGCACAACTCTTTCATGACTTTCGACATAAATGGGGTACCTTGGTCAGTCAGTATCTCCTTAGGTATTCCCAACCTGCTAAAGACATGGACTAACTCTCTAGTAATGGTCTTGGTTGACGTATTCCGCAATGGTATCGCTTCCGGGTACCTCTTAGCGTAATCCATTATCACCAGAATATATTGATGGCCTTGGGCAGACTTCATTAAGGGTCCAACCAAATCCATTGCTATTCTTTCAAATGGCACCTCAATAATGGGTAACGGGACTAGTGGACTTTTAAAATGTGGTCTTGGAGCATGATACTGACATTCAGGGCAGGTGCACAATAGTCAGATACCTCTTTATGGACCCCAGGCCAGAAAAACCTCTGCAAAATTTGCTCAGTGGTTTTCTCTACCCCTAGGTGACCTGCCGTTATATGACCATAAGCCAGATCTGTTCTTCTGTATGCTTTGGGGACTATTAATTGTTCCGCAATATCTTCCCCTTTCTTAGTCACCTGATACAAGAAATCCTGACATACTGCTATGTGAGGATATAACGGACTAACGGGGTCTATGCGTTTACCATCAATCACTTTGACATTCTCCATGGCTTTTACCAGAGTAAGGTCATTTAACTGCTCCACGGCAAAGATCTCTCTTCTGACCTCTAAATCAGGCAGATGATCAACTGGCTCAATAACACTATGCACCTCAGTGGGAGGCACATCCCTTGGCAAGGCACCATCATGCTCCGCACTCTCTAGTTCGCCAATCATACTAGAAAAAGGGAACATCTCCGACCCTGAAGAAGCTTCCTCTGCTACTACATCAGTAACCTTCTCAAATGGGTCAGGGCGATTTACCTCTGTAAAAAAATTGTCTTTCCCACAACTTCCAGAAGTGAGCAAAATCTCTCCCCAATATTGCATCATACATTAAGCCATGTACCAAACCCACAGAGACTATCGCGGAACCACATGGTGTTTCTATGTTCACTTCTGCAGTAACATAATACCGGGTATCCCCATGTATGAAGGTCACACCAACAGTTTTCCCCTTACGCTTCAAGGGGTTCACCAGTTCAGCTTTCATAAGTGTAACCAGGCTACCAGAATCTAACAGCGCCTCTACTCTGTTGCCTTCTACAGTGAGTACACACATGTGCTTATCTGTCTCAGCCTGCCATTCAGCAATACAGGCTGGCTGTGCAAATAAAGACACCCTGCGGTTGACATGAGCAGTATCACATTGCATAGGTTCAGAGGTAAGTGAACAATTAGCCGCAATATGGCCGAAACCACCACATCGGAAACATTGAATCACATTTATATCTAGTCTTTTACAGGGTAGGAACCTTCCTGACCTGGCTGGCCCGTCTCCAGGTTCCACACCCCCAGTCTTGAGTACATTCCACCTCCCAGCACCCTTCTCCCATGGAACAGTCTTACCAGTGTCAATGGGAGGTTGCTGATGCGCCATCGGGGCTCGTGGGGCACACTCATCAGCTCCTCAGCCACCATGTACCTCTCCACCAGTTCAACTAACTGGTCTGCAGACTTAGGGTCTGCATGGCTCACCCACTTGCGCAGAGTTGCAGGTAGCAATCGCAGATACCGGTCCATCACGACTCTTTCCACAATCTGTGTTCCTGTCAGCATCTTGGGCTGTAGCCATTTGGTGGTTAAATGGATGAGGTCATTCATCTGTGAGTGTGGAGGCTTCTCCATTTGGAACTCCCAGCGGTGGACTCTTTGGGCACGAACAAATACGGTGACTCCCAAGCGAGTTAGGATCTCCCATTTAACTTTACATAGTCCTTTGCACCAGCCAGGCACAGACAGGAAGGGTGCCACAAGACTTGCCCAATGTTCCTTTAAAATTTAAAGTACATTTTTTGCTTGCTGCAAACTTCAGTGTGTGATTGCCTGCATTCTCCACCAATTGTTATAAGGCTGGGGTCCCTCTCCTGGGGTAGGCAGACTCCCTCTTTTCCACACACAGCAGCCGGGAAACAGCACACCAATCCGGGGTTCTCGTGCAAGCTGGTCGGAACCAGTCTTTATGATGCCAAAATACATAAACATAAACAAACATAAACATAAGTCCTAGCTACACAGCAGATTCCCTCTCTATAATAATGGTAGGGCCTATTGCCCTCACCATCAACAAAACACGTGCTCAGTACTTACAAGGATTATAATCATGTGTCTCTGAACAGGCTAGTCTGCCTGCTCTTCCAGGTGTGAGACACTCAGCCACAAACAAACCCAGCTTATATTAGCCATTTCCAGGTGCAAGCCCTGCTGTCAGGCTGAAAGACTCAACACCTGGAGTGGCCTGTGGATGGAGCCCTCTCTCTCCTCACAATCACACCCCCAGGACCCAATCCGGCTTTTATCAAAAAACGACACTCTGGTCTGTTAGCAAAACAGACTTCTCCTGAGGGTTTTAGAACACATAGGCCAAAAATCTAGGACAAACGTATGTGCCAATGACCACTTTACCAGTATTCTATCACAATATATATATATATAATACATCAATAGCATTCATCTTCAGTCAAGGTTAACCAGCTCACAGCACCTGAAATCACAAGGGAAGGACTTACATTCAATCCCCAATACGCAAGATTTTTATGTAAACCCCCTTCAGTGTGCGGTGTGGTACATAGGTGCATTTGGAGTGATACACCTCCTATTGTCTCAGGCTAGCTCTCCAGGTTGTGGGCAATACCTGAGAAGGGAGTCCTTGCCCATGCAGGCTGTATAACAGTCACACATATAGATACAGGTATAGAGAGACATATGCAGCAACAGTTCTTTTGAATAACTTCGGCGCCAGACCTTCTCTTATAAAAATATACCACTTTATTTCTCTCCTCCTGCACATGACTTTACATGACAAGAATATGGTCATAGCAGCTTCTCCTCGCCCTCCAGCTCATATACTTGGCATGTCAGATGGTATATAACAATCTTATGGATATGGTTACATTACATTACAGTCTTTAAGCACAGTTACAATGAATGCTTTGCATTTTACACACACAGGACCACCTGGCCCTACACTGGCTGGTGCCTGTAGTTCTCCACTTCATACGTGCAGGTCCACCTAGCCCTTTGCTGGCTGGTGCCTGTAGTTCTCCACTTCATACATGCAGGTCCATCTGGCCCTATGCTGGCTGGTGCCTGTAGTTCTCCACTTCATACGTGCAGGTCCACCTGGCCCTTTGCTGGCTGGTGCCTGTAGTTCTCCACTTCATATGTGCAGGTCCACCTAGCCCTTTGCTGGCTGGTGCCTGTAGTTCTCCACTTCATACATGCAGGTCCATCTGGCCCTATGCTGGCTGGTGCCTGTAGTTCGCCACTTCATACGTGCAGGTCCAACTAGCCCTTCGCTGGCTGGTGCCTGTAGTTCCACAGCTTCGCACACATCTCACATAACTTCGTTTGCACTCTGCCTCTCCTTTGTCTCTTCTAAGACAATATACAGAGTGTCTCATACCCAGTCTGCCTCTCTCTGCTCCCCTTCTCTATTACATGGGACAGCAATATACAGACTTTTCTATTGCAGCTATCAGACTCTCAGCTGCCGCCCATCCCTCTCCTACAGGAATGGCTCCTATAGCCACACTGATACCATAGTGACCCCCCCTTTAATGGCTGCTGGGGGGCTTAGAAGCAGTATCCTTATATTTAGAAGAAAGTGAATATGCCACAGTTTTAAAAGAATTTTTATTAAAAGGGATAGCTTTTATTTTGGAAAATAACTACTTTCACTTTAAGGATAGTTTTTACCTACAAAAAGTTGGGACAGCCATGGGCACCAGATTCGCCCCAAGTTACGCCAATATTTTTATGGGCATGTGGGAATCACAATACGTGTGGAATAATTGTAAATATGGGGCGAATCTGGTGTCATGGGCGAGGTATATAGATGATATTATTTTCATCTGGAGTGGAGGTCGAGAAAAATTAGAGGAATTTTGTAATTATCTAAATGAGAATACTTTTAACATAAAATTAACTTTTAACATTAGTGATTGTACAATTAATTTTTTAGATTTGACAATTTATATACAGGAGGGCAAAATCTTGACACGCAACTATACAAAACCCACGGACTCAGGAACTTTTCTAGATGCTCAGAGCTGCCACCATGAAAATTGGCTGGATTCAATTCCTAATAGCCAATTACGAAGATTAAAAAGGAATTGTTTAGAGAATAATATTTTTGAAGAACAAACGAACAATATGATAATAAAATTTGAACATAGTGGGTACAAAAAAGAGAAGGTACAGGCAGCTATGGCAAAGTGTATAAATCTCGAAAGAGATACATTACTAACTGAGAAAAGGACACAAATCCAAAATTCTAATGAGGGTTTTAAGTTGGCGTTTATCACAGATTACAATTCACAATATAAGCAAATTGAACGAATTGTGAAAACTCATTGGCCTATCCTGAAAGCAGATCAAGTTCTTAAACCTTTACTTCCGGATAAACCAAGATTCATTTATAGAAGAGCAAAAAACATTAAGGATAAGGTTACCAAAAGTGCACTTTCACCCCCTAGGACTAGTGGTAGAATCACCACTAAGGGCTTTCAGAGATGTGGTACATGTACAATGTGTCAAACAGTTAAGGGGGTTAGGAAGTGTTTGAATGTAAAGATTAATGGCATAGAGAAAAAAATAGAAGATTTCTCTACATGCAACTCAAAAAATGTTGTATACTATATAGGATGTAATTGCAATAAATATTACATTGGTAGAACATCCAGACCCCTAAAGATAAGACTTGCGGAACATATCCGTAACATTAAAAAGGGTCTAGAGACCCATGCATTATCATCCCATTTTAAAGATATCCATAATAAGAATATCGGGGATATCAAAGAATTTGGGGTTTTAAAACAAGTAAAAGTGAATTGGAGAAATAATAATCTACCTCATGAGTTGGCTAAAGCAGAGATGTATTATATCTATTCCCTTAAGACTTTACATCCGGGAGGGATCAATAAGGATTTTGAAATTAAATGGTTCTTAAATTAAATTGTTTTATTTATAAGTACATTATTTATATGGAGTTTTTATTATCTATTTATTATGCACATGTGGTCACTTTAATAATATAAGGCTGCTCTATATAATATATTTTGTACGTTTTGTTATTTTACAGATATATTTTACCGATAGGCTAATATGGGATAAATGGACTTTCTAAACCATAAACTTCAGCTGTTATTAAAGCACTGACAATGTATTGATTTACATGGAAGGCATGGTTATTGATATGTCACTTTAAGAACTAGTGAGGCATTTCTACTACAAGCCCCAAGCATCCTCACACAGTGTTACGTGGACTTCCGGGATTGGCGGGACTTTTTGACTACAAATCCCAGAATCCTTAAGGCCGCGTGACGCGTACTTCCGGCCATTGCGCTCAGAGCGACGGAACTTTGTGTCCGTCGTAAGGACATAATGTTCGGACATCACCTATATGGTTATTGGACACCTGGGGAAGGAATTACTTATCCCAAAGTGCTGTGTGTCTCACGTGAAACACCGGAAGGAGACGCGATAGGACACACGTGGACCCGCTTACCGGAAGTGACATGGATGCCGTTTTTTAAGTTATAAAAAGAAAAATTCTGGGTTGGTGCAATATGGATAATTTATGAATTTTAAATATATAAGTATAGGGGATTTTAATGATTATATATATTGTGATACATGAATTGATGTTTTGAATTATATATTGTAAAGAAGGTGGCTCCTCCCAGTAATCCAGTTTTTGATTGATAAGGGTATTTAAGGTGGCCCACATTACTAGACCCTCATTGCCTTGACAAAGACCTTAATGGTAGAAACGCGTTGGCAGCAAAGAGGGACCATAGGATCCATCCAGAACTGGTGTGGGACAGATGAGGACAAATAGCTGAGGCTGAACCCGGGTTTTTTACATCTTCCCAGTTGTTATATGCATCTACTTACCTGGATTCTGGTAGGAGGCCAACTTCACCTGTAATTCTGGTGAATTGATGTTTCAAAGGAGGCTTATTATTCATCTAGAAGCTCCTTTTGTATATTGTATTGTATGTGCTTATATTAATTTGTGCTTTGAATAAATGTGTGTTATATATTAAGGATTTTTCACATAAGCATTTATTCTGCATATAGCATCAGGATTATTTGGAAAATATTCTATTTGTATTTTATGAATTTATGGTGAGACAATCTGCACTAGATTTTTTTTTTTCTTCTTTTGTCTTTCTTCACATATTATGATACACATTGGTTACACCTCATTTTGATTTGGAGATAAGAAGTCCAAAGATATTCGTGATACATATAAGTTAAGTATTAATTGATCATTCTTTGGAGCAGGCGCTAAGGTGGGACACCTGATATATTTTTGTGTAAGCTTTATTATTGGAGGAGTTAGATACCTCCCCCCTAGGAGATCTCACCCAAGCAGCCAGCTTGGCGCAAACATACAAATACCATTCCATTTGTGTATTATGCAACAGTGCTGCCTGGAGTATTGTTAGGATGCTTCGGGCTTTGCTGTAATCACCAGCCCCGCCCCATGTGACGTGACACGGAGGAGACGTGGCTTGCACCGGGCCAGCGAATAATGTTATAAGCTGCATACACACACAACGATTTTGTTACCAACGATTTTATGAACGATTTTCTGTCAGATTATCTGTCAGATTTTTTAAAGTGTAATGAACGATTTTTATGAACTACAAACGATTTTTGCATATTCCCTTACTGAAAATCGTTCAGTTGCCAAGTCTGACTGAACTACAAACTACAAACGTGAACGCGCATGAACGATAATCGTTCATCGTTTGACTCAGAAAGTGAACGATTTTTTCAAACGATTATCGTTAAATGATATTGTTTAACGATAATCGTTCAAAAAATCGTTGTGTGTGTATGCAGCTATATACTGTATATCAAAATGGCCCTCGGCAGAAAAAAGGTTCCCCAACCCTGATCTAAATGGAGACAGGCCCCAAAGCAGAGGTTGTTGCTCAGTAATATCTACTTGTTGATGAAACACACTAATACATCAGCCTTATAACTAGGGATGTGTGCTGGACCATTTTTGACGGATTTGGATTTGGTCCTAATTCATCGTCCGGATTTGGATTTGCCAAACTGCGGTGACTGGCTTTGGATTTGGATTTGCCAAACTGCGGTGACTGGCTTTGGATTTGGATTTGCCAAACTGCGGTGACTGGCTTTGGATTTGGATTTGGATTTTTTTACAAAAATTTACAAAAAACGCTAAAATCACATATATCGGGCTTTTTTTTTCTTCCTAGAGTATTATTAACCTCAATAACATTAATTTCCAGTCATTTACAGTCAATTTAGACCACCTGACAGTTTAAATTATAGTTTTCACCATTATTGGCCAAAGGCTGCAGTGAGCTGGCTGGTTACTAAGCGACAGAGTAGCGGCACAGACACCGCAGTATAAAGCACATCTATGACACATTGCCACACAGCAGTGGCAGAAATGAAACATAGAGCAAGATGGAATGGTCCTCGGGCCCTCCGCCCACCCAATGGGGTACGGCCAGCAGAGTCACAATACTTGTATACACAGGTGGCTACGGCCCAAGGAGTCACAGTGCACAATCTTATTCACATTACACCACACATAGTGCCCCTGATTCACATTACAAAATAAAGTAGTGTCTCTTATTTATCTTACAACACACAGTAGTGCCTCTTTTATACAATGCCCACAGTAGTGCCCCTTTTACACAATGTCCACATTAGTGACCCTTATACACAAAACCGACAGTAGTAATACCCCTTATACAATGCTCACAGTAGTAATGCCCCTTATACAATGCCCACAGCAATAGTGTCCCTTACACAATGCCCCCAGCAGTGAAGTACCTTACACAATGCCATCAGTAGTAGTGCCCCCTATGCAGTGCCCCTCAGTAGTATGCCCCCATTAGTAGTGCCCCTAGTTGTATGTCTCCAGTAGTATGCCCCCATTAGTAGTGCCCCCAGTAGTATGCCACTAGTAGTATGCCCCCATTAGAAGTGCCCCTAGTAGTATGCTCCCATTACAAGTGCCCCTAGTAGTATGCCCCCATTACAACTGCCTCCAGTAGTTGTGCCCCCATTAGTTGTGCCCCTTGTAGTATGCCCCCAGTAGTAATGCCTCTTGTAGTATGCCCCCATTAGAATAAGTGCCCCCAGTAGTTATGCCCCTTGTAGTGTGCCCCTTGTTGTATGCCCCCAGTAGCGCCGCCTTACACAGGAAAAAAAAAATACCTGAATCCCCGCTCCTGCTTGTGACCGCAGCCGTCCGCTCCTCTCTACACTATGGGAGAGACATCACCCGCAGCGGGGGGAGCCGGAAGACGGAGCTCATGGGTGAGCTCCAACCGGCTCCCTCCGTGCAGCAGCCAATGAGAGTCTGCCTGACTCTCATTTGCTGCTATTACAAACAAACACACAGCTGCCGCTGGCGGCTGTGTGTTTGTTCTGTGTAGGGCTGACCGCTATCACAGCGTTCTGCCCTACACTAGAGGAGCCCTGACGTCGGATTCTTTCGCGAGAATCCGACATCAGGCGGCTGCCGTTCGGCCCCGAACGGGGATCCGAGTCAGGCGGAGAACACCCGAACAGAGTTCCACAGAATCCGAACCGCTCATCTCTACTTATAACCAATGCAGGGAAATGGCACTGATGATCCCATTTGAATCTTGCTTCTTTTTTTACAAGTATATAACAGCTACATAATAGGGGTAAGCTGCAATCAGGGAGATTGCTAAACTCTTCAGGGAGTCAGGGAGATTGCTGTTATTTCAGGGAGAGCTGGCAAGTATGAAGTAGACCCATCACAGAGTGATTGACAGGAAGTGCCGTTTGTGAGGGGTGGTAGGCTCAACACAGACGTGCCAGTGCGTTTGCACGCCATTGCAGGCGCGTGCATAAATTATTCACTGCTATGCCATATGAAGTCTGAGGACTCATAGCATACGTGGTTGTTAGCAATTCTGAGTAAGGTCAGGGCTTGTGCAAGTGTGTGTGAGGCTGCGATGGTACTCGATTGTACCGATGGTTTCGCTATTCTGCTAAGTATTACGGATGAGTGCGATGTAAAGTGGGCGTCCTTATGTGGTGCTGCGTTTGCATTGCGATCGCAATTGAACTGTATGCGTAAGCAATATTGCGTTCCGTAGTGAATCAGGCCCTCAGTTCTACTCAAAACCCCAAAGAGATCTGAGCCGGGACTCTGTTCTACTCGAAACCCCACAGTTCGGGTGTGTTTGGGATTTGCGCAAAACCGAACGGCTCAACTCTAGTTTATAGACTTGTCGTTGGAATGTCCCTTTTCAGTATAGACCAAATGCACAGTGCAATTCTTGTTATTCTGTATATTGACTGCAATTCCCAGTGTCTGTTATTATTGTCTGGGCTGTATAGGTTAATATTTGTTAAAAAGTAATCCATTAAACTCTCTATTGTCAGATGACGGATGTAACCATAAATTCTTTAAACCATATTTGCTCAAAATAAATACACAGACCAAGCTAATGCCATTCAAAATAATAGGACAGCTTTATTTATTTATAATGAGTATGGTGGCAGAGGCTTGAACAGCAAACCACCGGCGCCCACTTGACTTAGGCAAAAGATGTCCAAAAACTTACCAGGGCCGACTATCCTAATTAATGGTAAGGGACATATAAAACACTTGCAAAGGCCAACTCTCCCTTTCTAAGCAAGTGAGCCGGTATTGAATACCCATGCCAATATCAAAGATTTGCAAGGGCCAACTCTCAACCTTTCTAAGCAAGTGAGGTGGTATTGAATACCCAATGCCAATATCAAAGACTTGCAAGGGCCAACTCTCAACCTTTCTAAGCAAGTGAGGCGGTATTGAATACCCAATGCCAATATCAAAGACTTGCAAGGGCCAACTCTCAACCTTTCTAAGCAAGTGAGGCGGTATCCAACACCCATGCCAATATCAAAGACTTGCAAGGGCCAACTCTCAACCTTTCTAAGCAAGTGAGGGGGTATTGAATACCCATGCCAATATCAAAGACTTGCAAGGGCCAACTCTCAACCTTTCTAAGCAAGTGAGGCGGTATCCAACACCCATGCCAATATCAAAGACTTGCAAGGGCCAACTCTCAACCTTTCTAAGCAAGTGAGGCGGTATTGAATACCCATGCCAATATCAAAGACTTGCAAGGGCCAACTCTCAACCTTTCTAAGCAAGTGATGCGGTATACAACACCTATGCCAATGCACCATTTCAGCCCTCCTGGATGAGAGGCGCCGCTGACCCCAGTAGGGTGAAATCAGCCTAACCCGTGCATGAAGGGGTGTGCACAGCAGCAATATGGACGCTTTACAGACTGCCGGTCTTTCCCTGCCATGAAATAAAGCCAACACAAGACACAATAGGGAAGGGAGGGTGGGAGATCAGAATCAAAGAGGAAGGATATCTTACAGACATTACCCATAAGCCCAGTAACCACTCCTCTCTTAACAACAAACAACCTATCCCTGTAACTTTAACAACTAATACAAGACAAAAAGGAGCGCTATCTCTAGAGGCCTAGGTATTTCTAATAATTAGATAATAAATCCACTAAAGGAAGAAATATCACAGACACATCAAGAATGGAGAGTCTCACAAATCATAGAATAAAATAAAAAATCTTTATAGACATGAAAATAAAAATACCCAGAAAACAAAAATAATTAATAAAAATACACATATATAGCAATGACATTAATCAGTGACAGGAACAAAGCTAAAAAAGATAAAAAAAGATATAGCCAAATGATGACAAAACAATGGATACAGTGATCCTAAGGATGATTTGTAAACCCTAGTCTGGAAGCTGCCGTAATTGATGACTGAGGTATCAATTCTCCAATAATGTGCAGCTATGTTGCCAATATGTACCAATAATGTCCTGTGAAGGTGGGATGAATAAAATAGAAATCCTCCAGTCTTGTGTATAATCTGATAAGTATCAGCAGCTGAGTTAGTTCATGGTACATCCATGTGAGCAGCCAGAAATAAAGGGATTCAAATCAAATCTCAATCCTTATGCACAGTGATGTTATTAATAATAAATTCCCAAATGAGCACCGCTCCTTCTCAAATGAGCACCGCTGGTACAGTCTCCTTCTATGAAAACAAGGTTTGCTTGAACAGTATAATAGTCCCAATGCTGGGATCTACTGTGGAGTACAGGAACAATAATGCGGTGCACACACCAGGAGACGGGACACACTGAGCGGATCAGTCGTGTGCCGTTAATGAAATCAATATGGTACCTTCAAACTCCGGTTTAGGGGATTTCCACAACGCAGGTCTGTCTGGATAAGATCTTTTGACGAGTGCACTTGTGGCCATATGTGTCAGTTGGAGCCCCTTCAATGTTCAGCTGTGTTACTACAGCATAAGCCGGAGACGCCGGGCGGATGTCAGTGCAGAGGGAGGGAACCCACAGAGGGTGCAATTGTAGCAAATGGAATGACCAGCTTGACGCGTTTCTCGGCTCCTGCCGTTTCCCCAAGATGCAGTCTCTCCAGTAGTAAAGCATTGGCTTTAAATACTACACATCTCCAATCAGAGATCACCTTTCCCACCTAAGTCTCGTTCTTCTCAATTAATCTGATTAATTAAAACTAAAGAACACATGGCTCTATTTATTCTCATAGTTAAAAAAATAGACTTGGCAGAAATATTCATGTTCATTAGAAAAAACTTCATAAAGACAAATAAATAAATATATATAATATAGAAATAAAAACAGAAATACAATCATAATCCTACTAGTTATATTAAATAAATTAGCACCAGACCAAATAAATATGTATTAAATAAGACACACCAATGGTATGTGGACATAAATAATAATAAATAATTTTCAGATACTCAGACCCAAAAAATTCTTACAATATAAATAGAAACCTACCACCTATTAGTATTAATAATAATAATCAGAATAATAACAATTAATTTACTAATGATAATAATATGTAATTAAAAATAAATAAAATAAATTGCTAATACATTACTTCATTTAAACAATAAAATGTTCCTTCTATTCAAAACCACCATGTGGGGAATTGAATTAGACAAACATTAATTCAATTCATCATAATATTAGTAATCATCATAATAATCCTCTTTATCATCAAGATATGGTCATATATATAACACAATCTATTTTTATTATGATTATTATAGAAAAGGGGGAGCTTGACCTTAAACACAACCTAATAGCATCCATCCAATGGTAAAATTGAGAGACTATGATATCAAAGAGACCACTATTAATTTTCAATGTGGAATATGTCCATAGCACAGACATCATACATATGTATATACATAAATACAAATAGGTTGAAAAAATGGCCGCTATTGAAGAGGTGAATGCCCAGTGGAGAGAATCATCAGCTAGGGCGATTCTGCTAACCAAAGGTGAATCTCAGAGTCTCAATCAGGAGGGTAGACACGAGTGGGGAGGACAATTAACTGTACCAATAGTGCTAAGTCAATGACCAGAATGATCCCAATATGATTACCTACAGGAACCTGTAATCTAATCCAGGGGATCCTTGGGTCCAAGTGCAATGTGAGGGACAGGGAAGAAATAGGGGGGACATGCAAAGATAAATAAATAGTACAGGATCTAGGGTCAAGTTCAGTGATACTAAGACTAAATGTTATCAGTTCTATAGTGTCATTGAGGCCATATGGTGTCAATGTATTTAATTTAAAAATCCAAAAAGCCTCCTTCTTGCAGAGACGTTTAATCTGTCTCCTCTACGATTAGAATTACTGACCTGTTCGATAGCTGTATCATTTAATTTAGTTGTGCTCCCTTTGGGACAAGAGGTAAAGTGTCTGGGTACACTGTGATTAGTAAGGCCCCTCACAATACCTCACCTATGTTAAAGGAATCGTGTACTCAATGCCCATGTTGTACGTCCGACATATTGTATTCCACAACCGCATTGTAAGACATAGACCACAAATGAAGATTTACAGTTTAGGAAACTTTCAATATTGAACTCTTCCACTAGAGAATGAGGTCACCATCATATTCCTATGGTTCACATGTTGGCATGTCAGGCATCTGGTTGAACCACACTTGAAAAAACCCTTCGGTTTAGGTGGTAACCAGGATACTCCAGAGTGGTTCTCATTACCCCTGGTACAGTTTTAAGTCCACTAGGTGCCAGTTTTTGTTTTAATGTATTGGAATGTCTGAAAACAACTTTAGTTGTTTCGGACATGGAGGCTGCTAGAAATCTATCCATCTTTAGTAAAGAGGAGTTCTTACTAATAATCTTTTTAATTTCTTTGGCTGATTAATTAAATTGTGTAATAAAGGCCAAAGACCTATTATCTTCCTTACAGTCTGGATATTGTGATGGGCCTCTAGAGCCACCATGATCACCTCTCGAGACTAATAATGTGTCCCTATCTATCAAATTAACTTGTTCAAGTGCTCTATCTAGAATGACAGATGGATAACCTTGTCACAAAAAAGCATCATACATAGTTTGTGATTGTTGTCTGAACCTCATTTCACTCGAACAATTCCTCCATAATCGGAGGAACTGTCCCTTTGGTATGTTGTTTTTCCAACCATCAAGATGACAGCTACTGTAATTTAAATATTTTCTACAGTCAACTTCCTTGATGTATGTAGATGCGTCTAATGTTTTATTAGACACATTAACTGTAATGTCCAAATAATTGATAGTATGTTCACTGTATGTGCTGGTTAACTTAAGACCAAAGTCATTCTTATTCAAATATTGAACAAAATTAGTGACTGAAAGTGCATCCCCATCCCAAACAAAAAACAAATCATCTATGTATCTGCACTGACATCAGCCCGGCGTCTCCAGCTTATGCTGTAGTAACACAGCTGAACATTGTGGGGGCTCCAACTGACACACATGGCCACGAGTGCACTCGTCAAAAGATCTTATCCGGACAGTCCTGCCTTGTGGAAATCCCCTAAACTGGAGTTTGAAGGTACCATATTGATTTCATTAACGGCAACACGACTGATCCGCTCAGTGTGTCCCGTCTCCTGGTGTGTGCACCGCATTAGTGTTCCTGTACCCCACAGTAGATCCCAGCATTGGGACTATTATACTGTTCAAGCAAACCTTGTTTTCATAGGAGACTGTACCAGCGGTGCTCATTTGAGAAGGAGCGGTGCTCATTTGGGAATTTATTACTAATAACATCACTGTGCATAAGGATTGAGATTTGATTTTAATCCCTTTATTTCTTGCTGCTCACATGGATGTACCATGAACTAACTCAGCTGCTGATACTTATCAGATTATACACAAGACTGGAGGATTTCTATTTTATTCATCCCACCTTCACAGGACATTATTGTTACATATTGGCAACATAGCTGCACATTATTGAAGAATTGATACCTCAGTCATCAATTACGGCAGCTTCCAGACTAGGGTTTACATATCATCCTTAGGATCACTGTATCCATTGTTTTGTCATCATTTGGCTATATCTTTTTTATCTTTTTTTTAGCTTTTATGTTCATGTCACTGATTAATGTCATTGCTATATATGTGTATTTTTATTAATTATTTTTGTTTTCTGGGTATTTTTATTTTCATGTCTATAAAGATTTTTTATTTTATTCTATGATTTGTGAGACTCTCCATTCTTGATGTGTCTGTGATATTTCTTCCTTTAGTGGATTTATTATCTAATTATTAGAAATACCTAGGCCTCTAGAAATAGCGCTCCTTTTTGTCTTGTATTGTTTGTATAAAGAGGTTCAGCACCTCTATTGGTAGCAGCAATCACCTGAGGCCTCTATTTGTCTCTCTGCATTGTCCCCCTCTATATATTTACTGTCTTCCCAGTATACTATTATAACCATTCCTTTAGTTGTATAGCACCCAGTTTTTTTTTTTTTTTTTTTTTGTGATATCAACTTTAACAACTGTCAATCCTAGATAACCCCTCCTTTCACTTTATTAACCCCATCCATCGCTGTCAAGAGGTTTATATGTCCTCTGTTCTATGCAAACCTCGGTTATCTTATGATCAAGTTCAGTCCATAATATACAATATGATGATGGGCTGGGCTAGCTGGCAACGTTTAGCACAAGGGATAGTTATGCTGAATGGCCCAGTGTGTTCCACCACCAGAGGATGAATGACAAAGCTGCAGATGGTGGCATGCCTATCATTAGACCACTCTTCCACCCCCTCTCTTCCCAGTCTCTGCACCGGTTGGAGACCTGACTAAAATAAATGCACCTGTTCAATATTCTAATATTTTTTTCCGGCAAAAGAATAATTTTTGCATCTGGACGTGAGATGAGGAGCAGGAGTTTGCACAGCCCATATGTTGTCTGCAATGGCCCAACCTGCTCAGTGCCTTCCATAAAAACGTACGGTTATGGATTGAAAGATCTACAGTAAAAAGGTAGACAATGTCTAGATAGACACCAGATGTTAGACAGGCAATAGGTCGACAGGGACAAAAGGTCGACAGACTAAAGGTCAACATGTAAGAAGGTCAACAGTTACAAATGGTCAACAGGGTCAAACTGTTGACATGCATATGGTTGACATGAAAATGGTCGACACATTTTTTTTTTCTACCCCTAACCCTAACCCTCCCTCCTGGTGTCTAACCCTAACCGTCGGGGTAAGTGACTGACCCTAACTGTCCCTTCTAGTGCCTAACCCTAACCCTCCGGTAAGTGCCTAACCCTATCTCCTGGTGTCTAACCCTAACTGTTGGGGTAAGTGCCTGACCCTAACCGTCCCTTCTAGTGCCTAACCCCAACCCCCCGGTAAGTGCCTAACCCTCTCTCCTGGTGCCTAACCCTAACCCTACCTCCTGGTGTCTAACCCTAGCCATTGGGGTAAGTGCCTATCCCTCCCTCCTGGTGCCTAACCCTAACCATCGGGGTAGGTGCCTGACCCTAACCGTCCCTTCCAGGGCTGGCACTACCATTAGGCAGCTTTAGGCAGCTTCCTAAGGACGCCAGCCCCTGGAGGGCGCCACTCAATCAGTCAAACAAGAAACTGAAGGATATCTCTGTGCGAGACATCCTCCTTTTACAGTGAACTGGTCGCGGCTGATGGTCTGATCAGCTGCAGCCGCTGCTATCAGGCTGGCCTGTGCATCAGCATCAGCGCTTTCTTTGCGCTTGTAAACAGAAGTCCCGCAGGGCTTCACCATGGCCGCCCCCTACACCTGCCAACCTCCCGTGTGAAAACAAAAGGGTGTTCAGGCCGCGAGGCCACGCCCCACCCGAGAGGCCACGCCTCTAACCACGAGGTCACGCCCCCTTATTTGTCTGCATGCGTAACTGGTAGGGACGCCACTGGATAGACGGTGAAGGGAAGCTGGGATAAGTAGAGGGGGGTAAACAAGAAAACAGCTTAGTACTGTAAGTAACTTATGGGGCTTTCTGCAGGGGGGTGCACTTGTTAAACAGAACGATAGGAAAAAAAACACAGAAGAGCATGGAGGAGGGGGTCAGCAATGACCTTACAGATGGGGGATGGAGCACATTGAGGAGAACACATATATATGCAGGGCTGGATTAACGGGGGGCGACAGGGGCGATCGTCCCTGGGCCCCCACATGTTAAGGGCCCCTACACCCATTGGGGTTAAAGTGGACCGGAGGAGGCGGAACCAGTTCCGCCTCCTCCGGCCAACCTAACCCTGGCACCGCAGGGAGGCTCCTATTACCAGGCGCCCGCTGTAAACAGTGGGCGCCCGGCTCCCTCCCCGCAGCGGCAGCCAGAGTCGGAGACTTGAGCTCACATGAACTCCAGCTTCCGGCTCACGCAGAGCCCTATGGCAGAGACATCATGACGTCTCTGTCATAGTGTGGAGGAGCAGCCGAGGGGACTGCAGCGGACGCGGGGCTAAGGTTAAGGTAAATATGAGCTTTATTTATTTTTATTTTTTTAGTGCAAGCAGCCTACTGGGGGTATTACTGGCGGGGGGGCATTACTAAAGGGGACATTACTCGGGGGGGAGCATTACACATTACACCTGGGGCATTACTCGGGGAGAGGGGAGGCATTACTACTGGGGGCATTACTGGCGGGGGGCATTATTCAGGGGGGAGCATTACTACTGGGGCATTACTTGTGGAGGGGGGAGGCATTACTACTGGGGGCATTACTGGGGGGGGATTACTACTGGGAACATTACTCGGGGGGAAGCATTACTGCTGGGGGCATTAATCAGGGGGCATTTCTATTGGGGCTATTTCTACAGAGGGCTCTACTAAAGGGGGAATGACTATTGGGGGCATTACTATTGGGGGCACAACTGCATGGGTATTTCTACTGGGGGATTTATACAGGGGGCATTACTACTAGGGCATTACTATTGGGCACATGCCCAATTACTACTCGGGGCATTACTATTTGGGACACAACTACAGGGCCCTACTGGGGGCATTTAAACAGAGGGCATTACTACAGGGGGCACTACTAATGGGAGTATTGCATAGGGGGCACTGCATAAGGGGCACTACTACTGGGTACACTGCATACAGGGCACTACCACTGTGGGCACTGACACTACTGGGGGCTCTGCATAAGGTCCCCATTGCGCATACTCCCAGTTTGTCACATTTAATAGGGGCCCCCACATGTTTGTTGCCCAGGGGCCCCCACAGACCTTAATCCGGCCCTGTATATATGTATGTGTGTAAATATGTGTGCCGCCCTTTCTTTAAATATACTGTATTTATATATATATATATATATATATACCAGCCCACCTAGTGGCCACAGGTATACTCTTTTGGGGGTGTGGGTACTAGGCTGAAGTTTTGCCTAGACCTTGCATCGGCCTTGGTCCCTTCTAGTGCCTAACCCTAACCCTCCGGTAAGTGCCTAACCATACCCCTCCCTCCTGGTGCCTAACCCTAACCCTCTAGTAAGTGCCTAACCATACCCCTCCCTCCTGTTGCCTAACCCTAACCCTCCGGTAAGTGCCTAACCATACCCCTCCCTCCTGGTGCCTAACCCTAACCCTCTGGTAAGTGCCTAACCCTAAAACAGGTTAACCATTTCCATGTGGACCATTTGCATGTCGCCCTTTTGACACTGTTGACCATTTGTACCTGTTGACCTTCTTACATATCGAACCTTTAGCGTGTCGACATTCTGTCCCTGTCGACCGTTTGTCCCTGTCGACCTATTGCCTGTCTAACATCTGGTGTCTATAAAGACATTGTCTACCTTTTTACTGTAGATCTTTAGATCGGATACCAAACGCACTGGTCCTGTCATTGTTACAGTATATGCACATTTCATGTGGTTTCATGTAGAATGAGCCACATGTCTACCAAAGCATCATTAGCACCCCAGGCTGCAATGTTTTGCTTCCAGCAATTATTCTTGTACTCCTGTAAGTAACAGACACTCAGTAGATGATATGGGGGGTGGGCTCTCTCTCTGTGGTATCTCTGGATCCACTTCTCTGGCGATGATACTAATTGTGTGATGCAGGGGGAAGGATATCATATCTCTGTGCATGCTTAGCAAATAACTTTCTCCATCAGTTACCTCTAAGGTGCTTTTCATGCAGAAAATGGGACAAGGTCCTGAATGTTTGCTACAGTTCCCCAAAATTGGTATTGTCCCATCAAGATGGGGGCAGTTACCAATCAGAGATGCTGTCTCCTAGCTGTTATTGCCACTACAACCATTATATCTGCTGTTGACAGTGTTTTAAGCTGTATTTTTAATAACTAGGCGTATTTCCCCCAACCAGCCCTTACATTAAATCAACAGTATTTGCAGCAGCAATAAATAATTAGGCCTCCCTACCCTCAGTCAGCCCCAACATTACATTAATAACATTCACATTTCTTAGATACAGCAGTGGTACCCAAACTCGGTCATCAAGACACCCTAACAGTTCAGGTTTTCAGGATATCTTTACCTAAGCACTGGTGACTTAATTAGTACCTTGGTCAGTTTTATTATACCATCTATGGACAAGCATAGATATACTTAAAACTTGAACTGTTAGGGTAACTTGAGGACCGAGTTGGTAACCCCAGAAATTGGCCTATTTACTCCTAGCCAGACCTGACAATGTTACATAACATCACCCCCTACACACACATGTTGCCATAGCAGCCACTCTGTACGTTAGTAACCCCACCAACACAATTACCAACTACAGTATGTAGAAAACAGTGGAAGGCAGACTCTTCTGCCTCCCCTGAAAACTCTGCATATTTTGGGATATGTGGAAGGAGGGAAAGGGAGGGAATGGGAGGAGGGGAGTTCGGATCAGGGGGTTGATCCATGGTTTGGACCTTACATTAAAGTAGCTGGTTCTCATGGAAAATAGCGACAGCCATGGAGCCTAACTCGTCCCCGCGCTGATCATTACACCATAAACAGAGAAGGCAAGTCCCCTGTTCTTTCAGAGCCCGGAATGGCACTTTGGTTTGTCCATATCTGGATCTGGTCCTGCTAAAACTGGCACTGGCACTCCACTATAGGAACTGAACAGTGGTGGACCTTACCTAGGGGCTGTGAGGCTGTAGCACCCCCCCCCCCCCAGTAAAATCCTCCACTGTTCAGTGAGCCATGACTGCACTGGCTTCACTGTGACTGGAGGTGGATTCCTATTGGAAGCACCACCTGCCAGTCACGCTGATGACAGGCAGCCAGGGGCAGGTGTCTCCTCCCCCTGGGACTGCCAGTCCGGGCTGCGATCAGCATAGAGCGGCTTCCAGTGGAAGCCGATACTCTGCCTTTCGGGCATCCCTACAGGGCTTCTCGAGCTTGCAACCAATGCAGCCCCAAGAAGCTGGTGTTAGGCGTGCGCAGATTCATTGAGTAGGCGCTGGGACCTAAGCCAGCAGCAGCAGCCTCCCTCAGGCAAGAGGGCAGGAGCCGCTGCTGAAACTGAAACGGTCATATAACACCCAAACCTATCCCATGCCCAACCCTCCATTTGTAGCATTCAGTGGGTCCTCATATACTGTGTAGTAATTGAAGTGCCTATACTGGTCTGCTCAGCAGCAAAGTCATTTTGCTATATATTCCTACCCTACAGTTGTCCCATCATCTCTGTCATAACCGACATACTGTACCAAGGCCCCAGAATATTTATAATTTTTTGCAGTTTCCTTATCTCCGCAATTCGGGCAATAAGAGCTCTTTACTCGCCTATATATAACAATTCTGAGTAGAGATGTATAATTCAGTTTTCCTGAAAAATGAACACAGCCGAACTTTGATGTTCCAAGTCGAACTGAGTCCTGGTTCGGATCTCTTTTGTGGTTCCCAGTACAACCGAGTCGGGGCTGCTATAAGTTTGGAACTGATATTTTAAAACCTCATCTCGGATTTTGGATAGAGATGTGCAGGTTCGGTATCCTGGTACACACCCGAATTTAGGGGTTACGAGTCAAACTGAGACCCTGCTTGGCTCTTCCCGCCAAGTTCGGATGCCAAAACAAGACAAAATTTCATCTACCCACTGCCGGATCTCTGTTGTGGATTGCATATAAACGCCCCTCCCTTGTGAGTGGGCGCCATTTCACACAGGGGATCGGAGGGAGAGGGTGTGGACTGTGGGCTGCAGCACTGTAAGGCACTGTGTTGTGTGTTCAGGGCCAGGCACTGTGTCAATATCACTTTCAGGCACTAATTATAGCCATTAGGATATCGGGGCCAACCATGAGGCAGTGTGGGGGAAGGTGGCTGGACTGAAGTGGCCCAGGAAGAAGGGGAGGAGGGGCTGGAGTGGCACATGAGGGTCTTCTGTTGTGACACATGAGGGTCTGCTGAAGTGACACATGGGGGTTGCTGGAGTGACACCTGGGGGGCTACTGGAGTGACAAATTGGGGCTGAAGTGACACATGAGAGACTGTTGAAGTGACACATGAGGGAGACTGGAGTGACACATGGAGGGCTGGAGTGATACATGGAGGGGCTGGAGTGACACCAGGGGGAGTTGGATTGCATTATGTGAATCTGTTTTTTTGTTCTTTAATGTATTTTTTGTGGATGTGGCTTTTCAGTGTATTTTATGTGGATGTGGCTTTTTCAGTGTATTTTATGCGGATCCAGCTTGCTTTAGTGTATTTTATGTGGATCTGTTTTTTTCAATGTTTTTTTTATATTGTTCTGGCTTTTTGTTTCCCTTTAATAGTTACTATACCTCCACTGTGATTGTGTGCATGCGCTTTTACATGCTCCTACAAACATCATACCAGCTAGACCACAGCCTTTTTTGCACGTCTGCCTTTGGCGTGCGCATGATCTTGGCTCTTTGACATATCTACAGATATTTTTGGGCTCTTTGGTTGGCCACCCATGTATTAGGAGCACTGTGTTAAAGGGGCACCTTGTTATTTAAAAAAAAATGCCATAGGAGCACTGTGGAAAAAGGGGTATTGGTATTAAAAATAAAAACTACATTAGGGTGCCACTGCCATAGAAGCATTGTGAGGGACTGTGTCCATCTCCATACAATCTTATATCATTAACTATACAACTGTCTGTCAACTTTTTGCTTTTTTTGGTGGTGTTTCCACATTAGAGGAAGACCTTCCCTTGTTTTTGGTGTTTCGCCCATATGAATTAATGTTGCCGCAATTTCCACTTTAAATTCTAGTAAGCTCATGTTTGATTCCTGCATTAGAATCATCAGTGCAGTTTATATTGCTTCACATGTACTGTTATATATTGGGTATTTATCCCATTTTATTATGAATTCTGCCAGATCACATGTGTGATTGTTTTTTATTTTTTGAATAAACAGTATAGATCTTTATTGAAGTTGTATTAGTATATTGACTTGAGTATATTACTGTTGTCCTTCATTCTTCACGATTGCTTGTATTTATGTAATTTCCTTTTAATGAGGTTGACTACTTCACTCTGTCGTAAGGCTTTTGAAACTCTATCAAGCACCTGGGTTCTTGTTTCCACTTACATTTCTACGTAAACAGGCAACTTCTAGACAATGTGATCTCATGCATGAATATTGCATACCGGCTGAGGCTCAAACTCCTCAGAGGTTCCCCGTTGCAGAAAAACCACCATATAGGTAAGAAAAGACTTTCAAACTGACTGGGGCCCCAAAAACCCGCTGAGGGGTGACACCAAGGTGACAGGAGCCTGGTGCTGAACTGTAGCATTAAGTGCAGTACTCGGCTCCTGACAGTATGAGGGAACTGGCACTCTCACCACACCAGACCACTGGGGTTCGGGCGGCAAGGCCATACCCCTTCCCAAGTGACCACGCCCATGTCCATTAGGCCACGCCCCTTTCCGGCGGTGCGCGGCTGCACCGTGCACATAAGATCCCTCCCCACACAGAATAACACCATGGGGAAAGACACCACTGGTGTGTGTGTGATACTATTTTATTTTCCAAGAAACTAACACAATATCTGATGTGCTAAAACTGGGACCACCCATTCCCAGATCTCTAGTTTCGCCTATGCATGCATGCACTAGCAGTATTTACTATATATATATATATATATATTTTTTTTTTTTTTTTTTTTTTTTTAAAGGGACCCAGACCATGCACTCTCTATTGGTTAGCCAAGCCGCCTACGTGGACGCTAGCCACACCCCCTCTGTAGGCTGGCCACACCCCTAAGTATGGGCCCCTATCACTGCAAGGCTTCGGTAGGTACTTCATGCCCTGGTCCGACATTGCCTGAAGAGGATAAAAAAATGTAAATAAAACTGAGTCGTGTGCTCAGGCACTGTGTTACAAATTCTATTAGGAGCACTGTGTTAAAGGGGCACTGTGTTATTAAAAACAAAAATGCCATAAAGATCCACTGCCATAGGAGCACTGTTAGGCACTGTGTTGTGTGTTCATGCACTGTGTTAAAACAAAGCTATTAGGAGCACTGTGATATTAAAAAACAAAAATACTCCATTAGGGTAGCACTGTCATAGGAGCACTGTGAGGCACTGTGTTGTGTATTCATGCACTGTGTTAAAAAAAAGCCATTAGGATCACTGTGTTATTAAAAAAAAAAACTCCATTAGGGTACCACTGCCATAGTAGCACTGTGAGGCACAGTGTGTTCTTCTGGCAAGGTGTTAAAAAAATTTAACAAAACACTGTTCAAGCTATGTGTTAAACTACTCTGTTGTGTTGCCAGGCATTGTCAGTGGCGTAACTACGGCCCCTGCAGCCCCTGCGACTGCAACTGTGAACACTGGCCTCTGAAGTGATCATTGGCTAGGGAAGCCTCCAATTGCTTCAGAGGCCAGCGTTCCCAGTGATGCAGTACAGCGGGAGTGGCAGCCCAGACAACGGGTCAGGTAAGTACTGGGATCAGGTAAGTACTGGGGGGGGCACTACTTTAAGGGGCACAACTACAGGAACCTCATCTCACAGTTCTCAAATCCCCTGTGTCTCTTCTCCACCTTCAACTCCCTCCTATGCCCACCCCCTCCTCATCTCCCCTCCTCGCTCTCTGCCCTTGACTTTGCTACCTACTTCACATCTAAAATTGATTCCATACATCACAACATCATATCCAACCAGTCCCCCAGCTCTCCGCCTCCTTTTTTCCCGGATCACCCCTTCCCATCCATTTTACAGACGCTGATATCCTTCTCCCCTGTATCTGGAGAAGTAATGGCCCATATACAGTCCTCCCCCCCTTCCACCTCCCCCCTTAAACCCTATCCCCTCCTGCCTCCTCCGCTACCTTTCTCCATCTGCCTGCTTCCATCTTGCCCACCTCCTTAATCTCTCCCTTTCATCAGGCACTGTCCCTTCTGCATTCAAGCATGCCCTTGTCTCCCCCATTCTTAAAAAACCTACCCTTGATCCTAATATTCTCTCTAACTACTGACCCATCTCTCTCCTCTCTTTTGCCTCCAAACTCCTTGAGCGTATTGTTTACAACCACCTTACCACGTTTCTTTCCTCACAATCCCTTCTTGACCGTTTTCAGTCTGGTTTCCGTTCTCTCCGCTCCACTGAAACTGCCCTCACGAAAGTCAGCAACGACCTCCTCACTGCCAAATCCAAAGGCCACTACTCTCTACTCATTTTCCTTGACCTCTCTGCTACTTTCGACACTGTGGATCACCCTCTCCTGCTGCAAATCCTTCACTCCCTTGGTCTACATGACACTGCCCTCCTACCTCTCTGACCAATCCTTCTCTGTTTCCTCTCATGACTCCTCTTCCCCCCCACAATTTTTTTCAATAGGTGTGCCCCAAGGTTCTGTTCTTGGACCTCTCCTATTCTCCATCTATACTTCCTCTCTAAGTGAACTAATCAGCTCTTTTGACATCCATTATCATCTCTATGCTGATGATACTCAGATCTACCTTTCCTCCCCTGACCTCTCTCCCTCTCTACTGACTCGTATCTCCAACTGTCTCTCTGCTATCTCTTCCTGGATGTTCCAGCGATTTCTTAAACTTAATATGTCTACGACTGAGATGATTGTCTTCCCACCCTCCACCATAACCTCACTTCCCACTATTTCTTTTTCTATTGATGGCACAACTATCTCCTCTAGCCCCAAAGTGCACTGTCTTGGAGTTATCCTGGACTCATCCCTCTCCTTCAAACCACATATCCAGAACCTCTCAGTCCTGTTGTTTTCATTTCAGGAATATTTCCAAGATCAGACCCTATCTCACCCAGGATGCTACTAAAACCCTCATACACTCACTGGTCATCTCAAGATTGGACCATTGTAACCTCCTCCTATCTGACCTCCCAAAATCCCATCTCTGTCCTCTCCAGTCTGTCCTCAATGCTGCTGCTTGATTCATCTTCCTCCCCAAATGCTCTACATCTGCCTTCCCTCTCTTGCAAGCCCTCCACTGACTCTCCTTCCCTTTCAGAACCCAATTCAAGGTTCTCACCTTCGCTTGCAAAGCCCTCTCCCAATCTTCTCCCATTTATATCTCTGATCTAATCTCCCTTCACTCTCCTGTCCTCCCTCTTTGTTCAATTAATGCATGCCGCCTTTCATGCCAACTGATTACTTCCTCCCACTCTCGCCTCCAAGATTTTGCCCGTGCAGCTCCACATCTTTGGAACTCTCTCCCTCTCCCTGTCAGACTCTCTACAATCATTCAAATGGGCTTTCAAGACCCACTACTTCATTAAGGCCTTCCAGCTCTCATCCTAACTTGCTGCTATATGCTCCTTCCTCCCTGTCTACCCAATCTGTGCCAGACCTGTTTGTGTTACGGTTCACGCACGGTTGTGTAAGATCTCTAGAGCCAGGGAGAGGATCTTCCACCAATAACAGCCACCCGCTGTTCCCTTAGTGAATTATTTACACACCGGTACTTAGGTGGCTGCCTGGATTTACGCCTCCAGCAGTGGAGGCTTACACAACTGGCAAGAGACCGCAGGACTGCTGACTAGGACAAGACAGGATGGTGATGTGGCAGTCCTTCCACAACTGGCTAACTGGAGTGAGGCTGCAGGTAATGGTATTAAAACAGGCATAATGGACAGGATACACAGATAATGGTTCTCAGGAATGTCCAGGGACAGTGGTGCAGCTGGGTAGTCAGGCAATGAGTGGCACGACAATACTAATTGCTGCAGGGCAGGAGCGACCTGGACTGATATGTAGCAGGATTACAGACAAGCCTAGACTGGACTGGACAAGACAAGAATAGACTATGACAAGACTGACAAAAAACAGACAAGAACTAGAAGGACACAACAAAATAGATACAAGGTACTAGATGACCTTGAGGCTGTCGGGCGGTTTAGACAGCCGGGAGGCGGCTTTGAGAGCCAGGTGACACTTTGCTGAGTTGCAGCCTTTGGGCTGAGATGCGGCTTTGAGAGCCGGGTAATACTTGGCTAGCAAACAGCCTGCGGGCTGAGGTTCGGCTATGACAGCCGAGATGAGATGCAGGCTATGATGCGGCCTTGCGGGCTGAGGTGTGGCTAAGACGGCCGAGATGAGATGCAGGCTATGATATGGCCTTGCGGGCCATGGTGCGACTCTGACAGCCGAGATGAGATGCAGGCTATGATATGGCCTTGCGGACCATGGTGTGGCTATGACAGCCAAGATGAGATGCAGGCTATGATGCAGCCTTGTGGCCCGTGGTGCGGCTATGACAGCTGAGATGAGATGCAGGCTGAGGTGTGTCTGGAGCAATATGGCAGACAGGTGAACTCTGGCACCACAGGAACACAGGCAGGAAGCAGACTGTGATGGCTTGGCTGGACTCTGGAATGAAAGTGCCACAGGCAGCAGCAAGGTATATGTCACAGGCTAATACTAAACAGACAGATAGGTGCAGGACACTGGAACTGTGGAACTTGGGGAGACCGGCAAAAGTTCAGACTTCAGAGAGACATGCATACACTGGTTGTCAGACAGTATAACCGGCATGGAGTGCAAGGCTGGCTGAAAACTTAAAGGGAGCAGGGTGGAAATCGGAACCAATTCCTGGAGACAGCAATTCCTTATCAAAGGCATGTGTGCACCTGAGCTCTGAACACAGACAGCTAGTAATTAGTGAGCACATGATACAAAACACACAGACAAACTCGATTTCCAGCTTCCTGCAAAAAGCCAGAACAAGGACAGGACATGATGCAGTATCCCAGTAATAACCATGACTGGGAACTGCCACCAAGATGATTTGCTAACCGCAAATCATAACAGTTTGTCTAACCTTCCCCTTTAGAATGTAAGCTCTTATGAGCAGGGCCCTTACTCCCTACTAGGGCACCTAACACTTAGTTGCTTAAGCTCTGCTGCTTATGTGGGTGTTATGGTCGCTAATGTAGCAATGTCTATTATCCATGTCCTTGTCCTGCATTGTATTGTAAAGCTGGCCACACACTAGACCAACTTACATTCAACCAGCCAACTTGTTGATTGGTTGGAATGAAAATCTGGTAAGGAATGGGAGTAAATGATGATCAGCAATTTGCTCCTAAATGCCAGAAAACGGATGATAATGGTCGTCAGACAAGTTTGTTAAATGTTTGATCTAAACAATTTGTTCAAACAACAGTTTTTGTCCATTTTCCAGCATTTAGGAGCAAATTGCTGATTGTCATTTGCTTTCATACATCACCAGATTTTCATTCCAAACGATCAACTAGTTGGCTGGTTGGACAGAATAATCTATAGATGTGTGGCCAGTTTAAATCTTTGGTCATGTATTTGTTTATATATTTTGTAAGGCGCTGCGGAACACTTGTGGCAGCATATAAATAAATGATAATAATAATACAGGGGGCATGGCATATGGGCACAACTACGGGGGGCACTGCATATGGGCATGGCTACAGGGGTCATTGCATATTGGCACAGCTACAGGGGGCACTGCATATGGGCTCAACTACAGGGGGCAATGCATATGGGCTCAACTACAGAGGGCACTGCATATGGGCACAACTACAGTGGACACTGCATATGGGCTCAACTACAGAGGGCACTGCATATGGGCACAACTACAGTGGACACTGCATATGGGCTCAACTACAGAGGGCACTGCATATGGGCACAACTACAGTGGGCACTGCATATGGGCACAGCTACAGGGGCACTGCATGTGGGCACAGCTACAGAGGGTCCTGCATAAGGGGCACTACAACAGGGAGCATTGCATAAGGGGCACACCTAAGGGGTCATGGCATATGGGCTTAACTACAGGGGGCACTGCATATGGGCTCAACTACACAGGGAAATCCATATGGGCTCAACTACAGGGGCACTGCATATGGGCACAACTACAGAGGCACTGCATATGTGCTCAACTACAGGGGGCACTGCATATGGGCACAGCTACAGAGGCACTGCATGTGGGCACAGCTACAGAGGCACTGCATGTGGGCACAGCTACAGAGGGCCCTACATAAGGGGCACTACAACACGGGGCATTGCATAAGGGGCACAACTACAGGGGTCATGACATATGGGCTTAACTACAGGGGCACTGCATATGTGCTCAACTACAGGGGGCACTGCATATGGGCTCAACTACAGGGGGCACTGTATATGTGCTCAACTACAGGGGGCACTGCATATGGGCTCAACTACAGGGAGCACTGCATATGGGCTCAACTACAGGGGTACTGCATATGGGCTCAACTACAGGGGTACTGCATATGGGCTCAACTACAGGGGGCACTGTATATGTGCTCAACTACAGGGGCACTGTATATGTGCTCAACTACAGGGGGCACTGCATATGGGCTCAACTACAGGGGTATTGCATATGGGCTCAACTACAGGGGGCACTGTATATGTGCTCAACTACAGGGGGCACTGCATATGGGCTCAACTACAGGGGTACTGCATATGGGCTCAACTACAGAGGGTCCTGCATAAAGGGCACTACAACAGGGGGCATTGCATAAGGGGCACACCTAAGGGGTCATGGCATATGGGCTTAACTACAGGGGGCACTGCATATGGGCTCAACTACACAGGGCAATGCAAATGGGCTCAACTACAGGGGCACTGCATATGGGCACAACTACAGAGGCACTGCATATGTGCTCAACTACAGGGGGCACTGCATATGGGCACATCTACAGAGGCACTGCATGTGGGCACAGCTACAGAGGCACTGCATGTGGGCACAGCTACAGAGGGCCCTGCATAAGGGGCACTACAACAGGGGGCATTGCATAAGGGGCACAACTACAGGGGTCATGACATATGTGCTCAACTACAGGAGGCACTGCATATGGGCTCAACTACAGGGGTACTGCATATGGGCTCAACTACAGGGGGCACTGCATATGGGACACTGCTACGGGGGGGAATTGCATAAGGGGCACTGCTACATGGGGCATTGCATAATGGGCACTACTACAGGGAGCATTGTATAAGTGGCACGGCATATGGGCTCAACTACAGGGGGCACTGCATATGGGCTCAACTACAGGGGGCACTGCATATGTGCTCAACTACAGGGAGCACTGCATATGTGCTCAACTACAGGGGTACTGCATATGGGCTCAACTACAGGGGGCACTGCATATGTGCTCAACTACTTGGAGCACTGCATATGGGCTCAACTACAGGGGGCACTGCATATGGGCTCAACTACAGGGGGCACTGCATAAGTGCTCAACTACAGGGGTACTGCATATGGGCACAACTACAGTGGGCACTGCATATGGGCTAAACTACACAGGGCACTGCATATGGGCTCAACTACAGGGGGCACTGCATATGGGCTCAACTACAGGGGGCACTGCATATGGGCTCAACTACAGGGGGCACTGCATATGAGCTCAACTACAGGGGGCACTGCATATGGGCTCAACTACAGGGAGCACTGCATATGGGCTCAACTACAGGGGGCACTGCATATGGGCACAGCTACAGAGGGCCCTACATAAGGGGCACTGCTACAGGGGTCATTGCATAAGGGACACTGCTACGGGGGGGAATTGCATAAGGGGCACTGCTACAGGGGGCATTGCATAAGGGGCACTGCTACATGGGGCATTGCATAAGGGGCACTACTACAGGGGGCATTGCATAAGTGGCACAACTGCAGGGGGCACGGCATATGGGCTTAACTACAGGGGGCACTGCATATGGGCTCAACTACAAGGGGCACTGCATATGGACACAACTATAGGGGGCACTGCATATGAGCACAACTACAGGGGCACTGCATATGGGCACAGCCAGAGAGGGCCCTGCATAAGGGGCATTGCTACAAGGGGGAACTACTACAGGGGGTATTGCATAAGGGGCACTACTACATGGGGCATTGCATAAGAGGCACTACTACATGGGGCATTGCATAAGGGGCACTACTACATGGGGCATTGCATAAGGGGCACTACTACAGGGGGCATTGCATAAAGGGCACTGCTACAGGGGGCATTGCATAAGGGGCACTACTACAGGGAGCATTGCATAAGAGACACAACTACAAGAGAACTACTAGAGAGGGCACTGTATAAGGGGCACTAACTTTGTAGGTTATAAGCTATGTTCACAATAATCTGGTTCTACATGGACATAGAAACTGTGCAACCTGTCTTGAGCTGAGGTGACAGACTGGCAGGAGAGGAGGGTTGGTGAAGTAGATCTGTTAGGGTGGGATGTAATGGGCATTACTGTGTGGCATAATGTGTAAGGGGCATTACTGTGTGGCACAATGTGCTATTAGGGTTATCACTTAGTGTGGCATAATGTGTTATAAAGGGCATTACTATGTTGCATTATGTGATATAAGGGACATAATGTTTAAGGGACATTACTGTGTGGCATAATGTGTTGTAAGGGGCATTACAGTGTGGCAAAATGTGTTATAGGGGCATTATGGCGTGGTATAATTTGTTATAAGGGCATTGCTGAGTGTCATTATGTGTTATACATGGCATTATTGTGTGGCATAATGTGTAAGGGGTATTACTGTGTGGCATAATGTGCTATATCAGAGAGAAGAGAAAAACAACTCAGTATTACTTTAAAATGATCTTTTTTACCCACCAATATTCCTGTGCAATCAATCCTTCCCTACCTCCCCCTTCCCTTATCTATATATGGCATAATGTGCTGTAAGGGGCATTACAGTGTGGCATGATGTGTTATATTGGCATTAAGGTGTGGAATAATTTGATATAAGGGCATCACTGTGTGGCATAATGTATTGTAAGGGACATTACTGTGTGGCACAATGTGTTATAGGGGCATTAAGGTGCGGCTTAATGTGTTATAAGGGCATTACGGTGTGGCATAAAGTGTTATAAGGGGCATTACTTTGTGTGTCATAATGACTAAGGGACATTACTGTATCATGAAACTACACACCTTAAACATCGTCTTTGGATGTGTTTGTATTATGGGCGTGGGGGGGGTGCCTAAAGCTTTTTTGGCAGGGGGGGAGCAAAACTTATGGTTACGCCACTGGACACTGTGTAAAAAAAAAAAAAATCCTTTTGGGTGTCATTACTAGGAGCGCTGTGTCGTGTATTCAGGCCCTGTGTTAAATAATAATAATAAAATAAGACGCTGTGTTGTGTGTTCAGGCACTGTGTTAAAAAAAATAATAAAATAAGACACTGTGTTGTGTGTTCAGGCACTGTGTTAAAAAAATAATAAAATAAGACACTGTGTTGTGTGTTCAGGCCCTGTGTTAAAAAATAAAATAAAATAAGACACTGTGTTGTGTGTTCAGGCACTGTGTTAAAAAAAATAATAAAATAAGACACTGTGTTGTGTGTTCAGGCCCTGTGTTAAAAAATAAAATAAAATAAGACACTGTGTTGTGTGTTCAGGCACTGTGTTAAAAAAAAAATGCCCATTAGGGTCAGGGTGCCATTAAAGTGAACTTGCACTTTTTTTTCTAGGAAATCTATCAGTGCAGTATACTATATTGTTTATTATTTGCCCAAATAGTATACTGTACTGTGCATAAGGAAGTTGCACCCCAAGAAGACCTCTTTGTTTTATTCTTATATTTTTTTTAAACTGCCATGTACGGTATCCGTGCCTCTGCTGTGTCGCTTAGTGTAGCCAGTCAGCTCACTGCAGCCTTTGGCCAATATGGGTGAAAATAAAATCAAAATTGACTGGAAATGATTGGAAATGACTGGAAATGACTGGAAATGACTGGAAATGAATATCATTGAGGTTAATAATACTGTAGAAACAAACATATGGCCACATTACAATTTTTTTTTTTTTGAAACCAGATCCAAAACCAAAATACTTGAGGGTGATTTTTACATAACCAGAACCAAAACTCGCCTCTGTTTTTCTGAACCAGGCTGCGTTGTCCAGGGCACTGCGTCCAGGGCGGCAGTGGCATCGCAGCACATGTGCACTGCGGCCCGGGGCGGCTGCGCAGATCACACACCATCGGACTTTTACATAAACCATCGGTTTGCGTACAAGTCTGAATGAGGCCTTGTAGGGACTGCAATATTGGGCAGTTTACTAAGCTCTGAGGAACTGTGCCCCGGTATTTATCGTCATCTATACATGGCGTTAGTCCATTGTAGCTTATTGGTTACTGTACTGTAACGTTGTATACTATAATATTTTCTTATGCATCAATAACAAATGTTAATTAACAGAGATAAATTCCCATTATTAAATCGGCACCACTATTCTGCATGCAAATTGTATATATATTGTGAGCTAAACGCGACACTAATGTATTAAAACTGTAGCACATGCTGTACTGTATATTTACACCTTTGGAAATGACCAAGTTGCAGTTCTCCCATTTGGCCAGCAGGTGTCCTATGAGTACATTTTATACTGTTTCTGTATACAATGTGTTATCAGATTATGTACATGTATACACTAAACAGTATAATTAATAACAAATATAAATCCGATGCACAGGCGCTACTCTGTACACTTATTATATGCTTTATTAGAAAGAGTTACAACTGCAAGCACAGTATATTTTCAATTTGGAAGCATCTAGGTAGCTGTGTGCATACTGTTTGCATTTACATACACTGAGACACGCTGGGGGAAATGTAACAGCCTGCGAGAAACCGGCGAGTCTGGCCGACGTTTTAAAGCCAGCAATACTGTATTTTAAAAGGCAAAACCAACCTGGATGGTTGTACAGTTTTATACCTTACTATATTATATTACACTATACTACTCTATAGTAATACAGGTTGAGTCTCCCATATCCAAAATGCTTGGGACCAGGGGTATTTTCGAAATATTTGCATATCATAAAAAAATATCTTGGGAATGGGACCCCAATATACACACAGAATGCATTTATGTGTTATATACACCTTACATACACAGCCTGCAGGTAATTTTATACAATATTTTCAATAATTTTGTGGCTCAAGCAAAGTTTATGTACAGAAATGAAATGAATTTATGTTTCATATACACCTTATACACAGCCTGAAGGTAACTTTACACAATATTTTTAATAATTTGTGCCTTAGACAAAGTTTGTGTACATTGAACCAACAAAAATCAAAGGTTTCATTATCTCAGTCATGCCAAAATTATTCCGTATTTCGGAATATTCCGTATTTCGGAATATTTGGATATGGGAGACTCAACCTGTATACACTATACTGTGCTATACTATAATGTATTGTACAGTTTTATACCTTACTATAGTATATTACACTATACCACTCTATACTAATATACATTATACTGTGCTATATACTATAATATACTGTACAGTTTTATACCTTGCTGTATTACATTTACTATATTACACTATACTAATACACACTATACTGTTCTATACTATATGTACAGAACAGTTTTATACCTTGCTATATTACGTAATACTATACTACACTATACTAATATACACTATACCGTGCTATACTATAATGTAATGTACAATTTTATACCTTACTATATTATATAATACTATACTACACTGTATACTAATATACATTATACTGTGCTATGCTATAATGTAATGTACAGTTTTATACCTTACTATATTACGTTATACTATACTACACTACTGTATACTAATATACATTATACTGTGCTATGCTATAATGTAATGTACTATATTACGTTATACTATACTACTCTATACGGGATGTAGCGCACATGCCGGAGGACGAGATGCCGCCCATCAAAATACCGATGCCGGAATCCTGGCGCCCGGCAAAATGCAGACGCCATTATCCCGAATGGGATCAGGATACCGGCATCGGTATCCCGGCCGTCGGAATCCTGAACTAAGGATCCGGGCAAGTATCCATGGCAAGTCCAGGAATGATGATGTTCGTCCATGTAAGATGACGTTTTGCTTCTTTCTGAGTTACGTTTTTTTTGAGGGAAAAGTCCGAACTCAACGTGCAAACTCGAACCTATCCGAGCCTGCACATCCCTAATATATATATATATATATTAGGGGTGAGCGGGTTCGGATTTCTGAAATCCGAACCCCCCCGAGCCCCCCCGATCCGAGTCCGATCCGAGTCAGGCTCGACTTTTCCCGCCTGACTCGGATCTGAAATCGAGGCAAAACGTCATCATCCCGCCTTCCGAGTCTCGCGGGTTTTGGATCCTATATAAGGTACCCGCGTCGGCGCCATTTTCTCACTCGGCTGTGGACAGTGAAGAGGGAGGGTGGGAGTTAGGGCTGTGTAGTGTAGTGTAGTGTAGTGCTGCTGTTGTCCACTACTTCAAAGTCCATAGGGGCTGGCTGTGTTGTGCTGTGCTGCTGTTGTTAATAGGGGCTGTGTCCACTACTTCAAAGTCCATAGGGGCTGGCTGGACTGTGTTGTGCAGTCAGTTCTCCATAGGGGCTGTGTCCACTCCAAAGTCCTGTGCAGTGTCCCAGTCCTAAAGGAGTGCTGTAGTGTTGTCCAGGGGGTGCTCTGTCCATCAGGGGTGCTCCCCCCAAGTGCTAAAAAAATAATATATTTTCTGTGTTTGTGAATTGTGTGCGCAGTAGCCGCACGTGCATCAACAAAGTAGTGCCAAGCGTGCGCCTGTGTCATAAGTAAAGGGCCGGCTGGCTTGACCGTTAAAGGGTGCTGTAACCCCCGAAAGTACACTCCAGTCCAAACCAAAAAAAAATTATTTTCTGTGTTTGTGAATTGTGTGCGCAGTAGCCGCACGTGCATCAACAAAGTAGTGCCAAGCGTGCGCCTGTGTCATAAGTAAAGGGCCGGCTGGCTTGACCGTTAAGGGTGCTGTAACCCCCGAAAGTACACTCCAGTCCAAACCAAAAAAAAAATTATTTTCTGTGTTTGTGAATTGTGTGCGCAGTAGCCGCACGTGCATCAACAAAGTAGTGCCAAGCGTGCGCCTGTGTCATAAGTAAAGGGCCGGCTGGCTTGACCGTTAAGGGTGCTGTAACCCCCGAAAGTACACTCCAGTCCAAACCAAAAAAAAAATTATTTTCTGTGTTTGTGAATTGTGTGCGCAGTAGCCGCACGTGCATCAACAAAGTAGTGCCAAGCGTGCGCCTGTGTCATAAGTAAAGGGCCGGCTGGCTTGACCGTTAAAGGGTGCTGTAACCCCCGAAAGTACACTCCAGTCCAAACCAAAAAAAAATTATTTTCTGTGTTTGTGAATTGTGTGCGCAGTAGCCGCACGTGCATCAACAAAGTAGTGCCAAGCGTGCGCCTGTGTCATAAGTAAAGGGCCGGCTGGCTTGACCGTTAAAGGGTGCTGTAACCCCCGAAAGTACACTCCAGTCCAAACCAAAAAAAAATTATTTTCTGTGTTTGTGAATTGTGTGCGCAGTAGCCGCACGTGCATCAACAAAGTAGTGCCAAGCGTGCGCCTGTGTCATAAGTAAAGGGCCGGCTGGCTTGACCGTTAAAGGGTGCTGTAACCCCCGAAAGTACACTCCAGTCCAAACCAAAAAAAAATTATTTTCTGTGTTTGTGAATTGTGTGCGCAGTAGCCGCACGTGCATCAACAAAGTAGTGCCAAGCGTGCGCCTGTGTCATAAGTAAAGGGTCGGCTGGCTTGACCGTTAAAGGGTGCTGTAACCCCCAAAGTACACTCCAGTCCAAACCAAAAAAAAAATTATTTTCTGTGTTTGTGAATTGTGTGCGCAGTAGCCGCACGTGCATCAACAAAGTAGTGCCAAGCGTGCGCCTGTGTCATAAGTAAAGGGCCGGCTGGCTTGACCGTTAAAGGGTGCTGTAACCCCCGAAAGTACACTCCAGTCCAAACCAAAAAAAAATTATTTTCTGTGTTTGTGAATTGTGTGCGCAGTAGCCGCACGTGCATCAACAAAGTAGTGCCAAGCGTGCGCCTGTGTCATAAGTAAAGGGCCGGCTGGCTTGACCGTTAAAGGGTGCTGTAACCCCCGAAAGTACACTCCAGTCCAAACCAAAAAAAAATTATTTTCTGTGTTTGTGAATTGTGTGCGCAGTAGCCGCACGTGCATCAACAAAGTAGTGCCAAGCGTGCGCCTGTGTCATAAGTAAAGGGCCGGCTGGCTTGACCGTTAAGGGCGCTGTAACCCCCGAAAGTACACTCCAGTCCAAACCCAAAAAAAATTATTTTCTGTGTTTGTGAATTGTGTGCGCAGTAGCCGCACGTGCATCAACAAAGTAGTGCCAAGCGTGCGCCTGTGTCATAAGTAAAGGGCCGGCTGGCTTGACCGTTAAGGGTGCTGTAACCCCCGAAAGTACACTCCAGTCCAAACCAAAAAAAAATTATTTTCTGTGTTTGTGAATTGTGTGCGCAGTAGCCGCACGTGCATCAACAAAGTAGTGCCAAGAGTGCGCCTGTGTCATAAGTAAAGGGCCGGCTGGCTTGACCGTTAAAGGGTGCTGTAACCCACAAAGTACACTCCAGTCCAAACCAAAAAAAAAATTATTTTCTGTGTTTAGCCGCACGTATATATCAAATCGATATAACATAAATGGAGGACCAAACTTTCTCCGATAAAAATAAAATAGAGAAAGATCAAGAACCACTTCCTCCTAGTGCTGAAGCTGCTGCCACTAGTCATGACATAGACGATAACATGCCATCAACGTCGTCTGCCAAGGCCGATGCCCAATGTCATAGTAGAGGGCACATACAATCCCAAATGGCAACGTTCAGGAAAATGACCTTGAAAAAGACATTTAAATCAGCTGAAGAGAAACGTAAACTTGCCAATATGCCATTTACGACACGGAGTGGCAAGGAACGGCTAAGGTCGATCCCTAGTATGTTCATGACTAGTGGTTCAGCTTCACATGACGATGGAAGCCCTCCTCCCACTAAAAAAATCAAAAGAGTTAAGCTGGCAAAAGCACAGCGAAGAACTGTGCTTTCTAAGAAGATATCACAAATCCCCAAGGAGAGTCCAAGTGTGGTGGTGGTTGCGATGCCTGACCTTCCCAGCACTGGACGGGAAGAGGTGGCTCTTTCCACCATTTGCACGCCCCCTGCAAGTGCTGAAAGGAGCACCCACAGTCCACTTGCTGATATGCAAATTGAAGATGTCACTGTTGAAGTACAACAGGATGAGGATACTGGTGTAGCTGGCGCTGAGGAGGAAGTTGGCGAGGAGGATTCTGATGGTGATGTGGTTTGTTTAAATCAGGCTCCGGGGGAGACAGTTGTTGTCCGTGGGATGAAAAAGCCCATCACGGTCATGCCTGGGCAGAAGACCAAACATTCCACCTCTTTGGTCTGGCAATATTTCTATCCAAATCCGGACAACAACTGTCTTGCCATATGTACCATATGTAAAGATGAAATAAGTAGGGGTAGGGACGTCAACCACCTAGGAACATCCTCCCTTATACGGCACCTGCAGCGCGTTCATAAAAAGTTACTGTCAAGTTCAGAAACTTTGGCTAAGACCGTAAGCAGTCCAGGGACACCTAAATCCCGTTGTCCTGTTGTATCCAAGCGCCTGCAAACCACACCGTCAACTCCCTCCTCGTCAATTTCCTCCTTAGTCAGGATCGGAAGTAGTCCTGCAGGCCATGTCACTGGCATGACTGACTCTCCTATCCGGGATTCCTCTGGAGGATCCTGCATTGCTACGCCTACTGCTGCCGCTGCTGCTGTTGCTGCTGCTGGGAGTCGTTCATCATCCCAGAGAGGAAGTAGGAACACCACTACTTTTACTAAACAATTGACCCTCCAACAGTCCTTAGCGAGGAGGATGAAGTACGACAGCAGTCATCCTGAAGCAAAACGTATAACTGAGGCCTTGACTGCTATGTTGGTGTTAGACGTGCGTCCGGTATCCGCCATTAGTGCAGTGGGATTTAGACAATTGATGGAGGTAGTGTGTCCCCGGTTCCAAATCCCGTCTAGATTCCACTTCACTAGGCAGGCGATACCGAGACTGTACAGAAACGTCAGAAAAAGTGTCCTCAGTGTCCTGAAAAATGCCGTTGTACACAATGTCCACTTAACCACGGACATGTGGACAAGTGGAACAGGGCAGACTAAGGACTATATGACTGTGACAGCCCACTGGGTAGATGTATCACCTTACGCAGCAACAGCAGCAGCGTCACCAGTAGCAGCATCTCAGAAACGCCAGCTCGTTACAAGGCAGGCTACGCTGTGTATCACCGGTTTCAGTAAGAGGCACACCGCCGACAACCTCTTAGAGAAACTGAGGGAAATCATCGCCCAGTGGCTTACCCCACTTAGACTCTCCTGGGGATTTGTGATATCTGACAACGCCACCAATATTGTGCGGGCATTACATCTGGGCAAATTCCAGCACGTCCCATGTTTTGCTCACACAATAAACTTGGTGGTGCAGAATTTTCTGAAAAGCGACAGGGGCGTGCAGGAGACGCTTTGGGTGGCCCGAAAAATTTCTGGCCACTTTCGCCATTCAGCGACTGCGTGCCGAAGACTGGAGCGCCAGCAAACACTCTTGAACCTGCCCCGCCATCACCTGAAGCAAGAGGTTGTGACGCGGTGGAACTCAACCCTCTATATGCTTCAGAGGATGGAGGAGCAGCAAAAGGCCATACAAGCCTATACATCCACCTATGACATAGGCAAAGGAGGGGGTATGCACCTGACTCAAGCGCAGTGGAGAATGATTTCCGTGTTGTGCAAGGTTCTCCAGCCCTTCGAACTTGCCACACGTGAAGTCAGTTCAGACACAGCCAGCTTGAGTCAGGTCATTCCCCTCATCAGGCTTTTGCAGAAGCAGCTGGAGAAAGTGAAGGAGGAGCTAAGACGGAGCGATTCCGCTCGGCATGTGGGACTTGTGGATGAAGCCCTTCATTCGCTTTGCCAGGATTCCAGGGTGGTCAATCTGTTGAAATCAGACCACTACATTTTGGCCACCGTGCTTGATCCTAGGTTTAAAGCCTATGTGGTGTCTCTCTTTCCGGCCGACACAAGCCTGCAGAGGTGCAAAGACCTGCTGGTGAACACACTGTCAGCTGAAGCGGAACGTGACACGTCAACGGCTCCTTCTTCATTTTCTCCCGCAACTGGGGCTGCCAGGAAAAAACTTAGGTATCCTAAGCAACCCGCTGGCGGTGATGCAGGGCAGGCAGGACCAAGTTTGGACATCTGGTCCGGACTGAAGGACCTGGCAACAATTTCTGACATGTCTACTGTCACTGCATATGATACTGTCACCATTGACAGAATGGTGGAGGATTACATCGGTGACAGCATCCAAGTAGGCATGTCAGACAGTCCATACCTGTACTGGCAGGAAAAAGAGGCAATTTGGAGGCCCCTGTACAAGCTGGCTCTATTTTACCTGAGTTGCCCCCCCTCCAGTGTGTACTCCGAAAGAGTGTTTAGTGCAGCCGGGAACCTTGTCAGCGAAAGGCGTAGGAGGTTGCTTCCACAGAATGTGGAGAAGATGATGTTCATCAAAATGAATTATCAGCTCTTCCAGGGAGACCAGCCTCCAGAAGGTACAGAGGGACCTGTGGTGGTGGATTCAAGTGGGGACGAGTTAATACTTTGTGAGGATGAGGATGTACACACTGAAGAGGGTGAGGAATCGGTGGATGAGGAGGATGAGGAGGACATCTTGCCTCCGTAGAGCCAGTTTGTGCAGGGACACATTAATTGCCAGCTTGTTTTGTGGGGGCCCAAACGAACCAATCATTTCAGCCACAGTTGTGTGGCAGACCCTGGCGCTGAAATGATTGATTTGTTAAAGTGTGCATGTCCTGTTTATACAACATAAGGGTGGGTGGGAGGGCCCAAGGACAATTCCATCTTGCACTTCTTTTTTTTCTTTGCATTATGTACAGTTTGGGGCCTAGTTTTTCTAACTGCCATCCTGTCTGCCACTGCAGTGTCACTCCTAGATGGGTCATGTGTTTGTGCCGCCCACTCGTGTCGCTTAGCATAGTCATCCAGCTACCTCGGTGCAACCTTTTGGACATGAAAACACTATTGTGAGGTGTGAGGTGTTCAGAATAGACTGGAAATGAGTGGAAATTAAGGTTATTGAGGTTAATAATAGCATAGGAGCAGAGAAACCCACAAATTCTGTGATTTTAGCTGTTTTTATGCTTTTTAAAAAAAAAATACAGATCCAAAACACAAAACCCAGAACCCAAAACACGGAAGGGTGGTTTTGGCAAAACCAATCCAGATCCAAAACACGAAGAAAGATCCAGATCCAAAACCAAAACACAAAACACGAAAAGTGGCCGGTGCACACCCCTAATATATATATATATATATATATATATATATATATATAATATTATATATATATATATATATATATGTAGGAAGGCCCTGCTCGCAAGTTTACAATCTATAGGGATTAGTACAGTATAGTACTGTACTACACTATACTGTATTATACTACACTGTACTATATCATACAATTCTCTACTATACAGCTCTATACACTACCGTTCAAATGTTTGGGGTCACTTGGAAATGTCCTTGTTTTTGAAAGAATAGCACTGTGTTTTTTTCAATGAAGATAACATTAAATTAGGCAGAAATACACAATATACATTGTTAATGTGGTAAATGACTATACTAGCTGCAAACATCTGGTTTTTAAAGGAATATTTCTATAGGTGTATAGAGGCCCATTTCCAGCAACCATCACTACAGTGTTCTAATGGTACGTTGTGTTTACTTAGTGCATTAGAAGACTAATGGATGATTTGAAAACCCTTGTGCAATTATGTTAGCACAGCTGAAAACGGGTTTGCTTGTTAGAGAAGCTATAAAACTGGCCTTCCTTTGAGCTAGTTGAGTATCTGGAGCATCACATTTGTGGGTTCCTTCAGAGAACAGCACAAAGGCTCTAACCAGAGTAGAAATAGAAGTGGGAGGCCCCGGTGCACAACTGTGCAAGAAGACAAGTACATTAGAGTCTCTAGTTTGAAAAATAGATGCCTCACAAGTCCTCAACTGGCAGCTTCATTAATGGTACCCGCAAAACGCCAGTGTCAACGTCTACAGTGAAGAGGCGACTCCGGGATGCTGGCCTTCTACACAGAGTGACAAAGAAAAAGTCATATCTGAGACTGGCAAATAAAAGGAAAAGATTAATATGGGCAAAAGAACACAGACATTGGACAGAGGAAGATTGGAAAAAAGTGTTATGGACAGATGAATTGAAGTTTGAGGTGTTTGGATCACACAGAAGAATATTTGTGAGACGCAGAAGTTGAACACATGAAAACATACTGGAAGAGTGCCTGACGCCATCTGTCAAGCATGGTGGAGGTAATGTGATGGTCTGGGGCTGCTTTGGTGCTGGTAAAGTGGGAGATTTGTACAAGGTAAAAAGGATTTTGAATAAGGAAGGCTATCACTCCATTTTGCAACGCCATGCCATACCGTGTGGACAGCGCTTGATTGGAGCCAATTTCCACCTCCAACAGGACAATGACCCAAAGCACACCTCCAAATTATGCAAGAACTATTTAGGGAAGAAGCAGGCAGCTGGTATTCTGTCTGTAATGGAGTGGCCAGCGCAGTCACCAGATCTCAACACAAACTTAACGCATCTGTAGGCAGTGCTGCGCATGCGCTGGTTTTACAGATGTAACCGCATGCGCAGCACTGTTTCCAGACGCGATAAGGTAGTGTAGAGAGGGAAAAGTATCTATTTCCCGGAAAGCTGTCATCGCAAAAATGACAGGTACCGGAATAGATACTTATGGAGAGGTGGAATGATGAATTTCACCTATAATTAGGTAGAACTCCATGAGAGTTCTAAAGCTAATTATCTCCAGAGAATTTTTAGGTTTAATGAATAGGCCCCTCAATGTTCTATTCATTTTGCAACTCATTTGATAAATAAAAGTCAGTTTTCATGTAAAACACGAAATTGTCTGGGTGACCCCAAACTTTGGAACAGTAGTGTACCTTACTATACTGAATGAACCAGATCTTTACTATACTATTCTATACTACACCATGCTATAATATACTACACTATAATATTCAGCGATATACCTTATTATACTGTACTATGCTAAACTATTACACTATACTACACTATACTGTACTACTATATACAGCCCTATACCTTTCCATAGTATCCTATACTACATTATATTGTTCAACTCTACACACCTTATAATACTATACTACGCTACAGTACTGCACTATATTAGACTATACTGCACTGTATTATACAGCTATATGCAGTAACTTACTATACTATATTACATTGCACAATATGATACTATACTGTGTTAATCTATACAATACAGTACTGTACTATACAGCTCTATCCCATACTACACTATATTATACTACACTACCCTACATTATCCTACACCACGCTATACTAAATTATACTGTACTACATTACTACACTGTACTGTACGTGAATTGTGAAGCAATGTCTGATGCACACCAATGTTGATGAGATTTGTACTGACACAGTTGCTATATAATAAAAGGTGAATTTAATCTTTCATCTTATTAAACTCAGTTTATTTTTCTCAAGCCGTTACCTTCCCAGGATCATTTAATGTATCTTTTCTTCAACATTGTCACTTAAAAAAAAAATTATAAAATAACCATCCTCACATTCCATCATATGATAAATGATACAGACTGCAGATATATAACGATATAATGGCTCTATGCAAAATAAGAATGTATAAATTGAAATCGATGGACAGATCAATGTGTTGACAGATAGATATTGCTACGTCCAGCCATCAGCTCGCATTAGAATGTTTTGGTTACATTACGTGAACTGTCAGGATCAATAGCACAAAGCTTTGGAAACAGGAAGCTGAGATACTGGTCTGCCGAGAGGAGGAAGTTATCTGTGACCACGAACATGCAACCGGCTCTCTCGGGTTCCCGAGGGGATCAGGCAATTAGAGTAAATTACATTATGTCACTGCTTTACCTAACAGCAAGTGATAGACAATACAATAGTCACTCACAGGGCCTCAACTCATACATTTACCCTTGGATACTGCACAGCACTGCTCTGTATATACAACTGTAGGCCATGCACAGAGCTAAGCTGTGTGGTATCCAAGGGCAGCACATACTGTATAATAATCTGTGAAATACAAAATGAAGACAGATATATGAAGTATTCAGTGTAAAGGGGCACATCCACTAGACGATCTACTCCCTGTCCAATCTCTAAACGATTTTCCCTGGATATTTTCCCTTGAAATTTTATCTTTCTGTCTGAACGATTTGCAAACGATCTTTAATAGATCAAGTGAAATTGACCTGCATGTTCGGTCGACTGACAAGACGATCAAACGACCAGCGGGAGCGCGCATCGTTGATCGTTAACAACCAAACGCTGCACGATTTATAAACGATTTTTAAACGATTGAACGATAACGACGTTGTTATCGTTCAATCGCCTGCTAAAATCGTGTAGTGGATGCCCCCTTTAAATTGCAGGATAGCGTATATTTATAAACTGATTAATTAAAGTTGTGCGAAGGTGGAGACCTCACTTAAATAAGTTAAAATTAAAAAGCATCTGTATGTATCAACATTTTTTTTAAGTGCTCATAGCTGTTTACTTTGCAATATCAGTTCTGATATTGCATTATATCGGTGTTCTCCTTTCAGGTCATTCCTACAAACTGCAGCCATAGATGACAGAGAAACGTCACCGTTTCTATTCATAACTTCAGACTATCTACATGTTCTGCTTAAAAAGTTGTTTGCTTCATTTAATTAACAGAACGGATGTAAATCCCCATCTTGGATGAAACTCTACATAGCCACAATCTTGGCTGCTGACTGCACGTGTGCCTCACCCCTGGGTAACAATTTGCAGGCATATGAATACTTTCTCACATAATCTCGCTAGCGCATGCACCAGCCCATAAATATTAATTCTCCTGCCAAAACATTTGCAAGCTCTCCCAAAGGTGAAATATATGTAATGCCGTGCGTCTTCTGGGTATAAATATTATCCAATACATTTTTGCTTAATATGAATACACTAATTATTCTTCTAACCCCTTTTAAAAGGGTCATCTTCATGATGTGAATTTTTAAAAAATGTAATTACAGTAATTGGATACTTCATCTAATTAAAATTGGCTTTATCTTTAATGGAATTATTTCTAAAGAGGCTGAATGACAATTGACTTTTTGATAATCGCTGTTTTTCTGCGAGACCGTGAATGAACTTGGAGGAGAAAAAAAAATCCCAGGCAGAGGGGTTGACGTTGCATATAAAATGGTGTTTTGTGCAGAACTGTAGCTCGCGGGCTTGTTAAATTTAAGATAATACCTTTATTATTTGTAAATAAATAAATAAAATTATATATATATATATATATATATATTATACGTATATATATATATATATATATATATATATATATATATAATAAAAAAGTGTTGTGTAAATTAATTTCAGCATTCAGCTCCATCCAGCGTTATATCCTCAGCGCTCTCCGTAACAGATAAGTGGATTTCAAAACGAATTTCCCAGCATAAGAAGTCTACAAAATGACAGATGAAAGTGTCTCAGGGGTGCAAGAAAGAATTAATGGTGAACTAAAGCTTAATGTTACTCATGTAAGGTAATTTGTCATTCATATTGCATTTATTTGAATATATGATTATGTATTTTCACGCTTTGCATTTAAAAAAAAAAAGAGAGAGAACTGTGTTAAATAAACTCTCCATCCATATAAATTCAAATACTCTGGGAATTTGGAGATAAGGTGCAAATCATTGGGGATTACTGGCTGGTAAAGCGCTCATCTGACGAGGCCATAACATACGTAACGTAGCCATACGGTCCTGAGCTGTGATCGATCTAAGGCAGGGCCATTGAGAGTTGAGATTGGTCCGGGTAGTGGGGATTTGGCCAAATCCAGGAGGTGTGGCCACGCCACCTGCAAAAAAAAATACTATGCGCTGTGCTGCAATGGGCCCCTCCAATAAGCCCGGGTAATAAGTACTGACCCAACAATGGTGTAAACTAGTCGAGTGGGGCATGTGCCCAGGGCGTTGTCGGACCCGGACCAGGGCAGTGCGGTCTGTGGTAATACAGACTAAATCAAACACAACGCCGCCCCCGGTGTGTTTGTTTTAGCAGCCAATAAGAGTCAGAGAGACTCTTATTGGCTGCTCCACCCAGTGCCGGCGCCGGGATGGAGCTCACTCACGAGCCCCGCCTTCCAGCTCCCGCAGTAGGTGAAGGGAGAGATGTCATGACGTCTCTCCCATAGTGCTGAGTGGGACCGGAGTAGAGGACGGCGGCGGGCACAGGAGCGGCAATTCAGGTAAGTATAAGGTGCATTAAGGTGCATATGGAATGGAAAGGAATGTTCCCAGAGTGACGAGAAATGATGGTGTGTCATGTTGACAATGTTGGGGGACATGTTGGGGGTGGGTGTTTGTAGGACAATGTTGGGGGAAATGTTGGGGGGGTGGGTGTTTGTGATGTGTGTGTGTGTTGTGTGTTGTGTGTTTGAAGTCCCGGGGAGGAAGGGGGTAGGGTGTTTGTGATGTGTGTGTGCGAGACATAGGAGTCCCAGGGAAAAAGGGGGGGGGGGGGTCACTGTTTGGCACCATGGTTATACAAAAGTAAGAGTAATATCTGCACAGCCAGTGTCAGTGTGATCCAATCGCCCAGGTGGGTGCTGGTGCATCTACAACGGCCCGGGAGGGGAGGAGGGTGGGATATAGTAATGCAAAATACTAACAGCTCTGGAGTTGTTTTTTTCTTTGTAAAAAAACCTCTATCACCATTTCCCTATTTATTTATTTATTTATTTATTTAATGTGAACATTAATTGGTGAAAAATGACAGGGAAGGGTGGGGGGGCACCGATACTCTTGCACAGGGCACCAGAATGTCTAGTTACGGCACTGAAAAAGAGGGAGGATCATCACGGCCACCTGCCAGCAGTAGCCCGGCAAATAGGGTGTGTGTGTGTGTGTATGTATGCTATGTGTATGTATGCTGTGTGTGTTTGTAAGTATTTTGTGTGTGTATGTTATGTGTGCATGCTGCGTGTGCCTGTAAGAGGTGTGCGGTGCGGTGCCTGCTGCCGTGCAGGTGTACTTCCGATCCTTACCTTGCGCCGGACTCTCTCACCTTTAGGCCGTGTGTTGAACAGACGTTCCTGGAACTCCCAAACAGAACACGGATACGATGACCTAGGAGGAAGGAGACGATGTGAGTACCGTCCCTCCTCACGTCGACCGACACGCCCTACCGAACCGAGGGATAAATTCAGGTTTAAAGTGAAGATCATCATTGGCACTTTTGGCCTCAGATCCCGAATTTTCACCTATCGGTACTCACGCACCAGGTGAAGATGCGTCCTTGCACCAGGATGCCAGGTTCACCGTCCGCCCAGAAGGAAGGAAGGATAGGTTGTGACAAACACCGTGCCACTCTTGCTCTTTGTCCGCTCACTCGCCTACAGGTCCCTGTAAGGAGATACACAACATAGCCGTGCAGAGCCTAAACCTATGTCATGCAACTACATATACTAAAACGACATCGCCTTCAACCTACAGTGTGTGTAGCGCAACATGTATAACAATAACTGAACTTTTACCCTGCACGGAACACCAATCACAGACTATAAGTACACATGAGAAAAACACGGTGCTGTCCCTTTAAATGCCTGCTACCTGCCTATCCAGAGCTGGCCAGCTCCTCTTCTCAGTGACTGGGAAAACACTACCTCATTCGTGGGAGCCGGACAGCTCTCCACCACTGCTCACACCTCTAATCATCTACGCAAGGGCTGCCTTTCTATAACAGTAGTACAACTAATGGGCTCAGGGCCCTGGGCCTAACGCCCAGGGTCTTACCAGAGGCACAGGCCTTATGCCTGCCTACTGCAGGGTACACGAGGGACTTGGGCCTACTGCCCAGAGTCCCCTTTCCAAAACGTGGCTCAGGCCTATGGACGTGCCTAATGATGGGGCTTGCTATATAGGGCCTAGTGCCCTCCTGTGTGGGTACAGGCCTAGGCCTAGTTTATGGCCACGGGCCTGTTGCCCGCCTACTTTATTGGATAGTGACCTGGGCCAAGTAACCAGGCCACTTACACCTAATTAAGGGGAAATCCTTTTACGGGGCCTAATGCCCGCTACTGAGTCCGGGCCTTGTACCCGCCTATTTACCCATGGGCCTAGTGCCCAACAATGCCTCACAGGTCTAGTGCCTGGCAACCCTGGTGGTCTAGGGAGGGGGGTATATGGAAGGCCTCACGGAGGGCCTACCTGCTCTGTTGGAAGAGGCTGCGGGGGGGAACTTCGTGGAGCTCTTTTACTTCCCTCCCCCGCAGTCCTCTCCGGTCCTCAGCCGCATTCTTCGGCCGCTGGCCCGTCCTGGCCAGCAGCGCCGCCTCTTCCTCTCCTCTTCCAGCTGGCGTCGCCTGTCTTCTTTCTTGACAGCGGCGTCTTCTGGCCTCTTCTGCGGCCTCCGCCCCTGTTGACACGACGATCTTCTGCTCTTCATGAGGTCTTCTCTCCTTCCTCTCTGCCGCCGAACTCTCTTCTCCCGCTCGGCGCCGTCTAATACAAGACAGCGCAAGTGGGCGGGGCTATGACGCGGCAAGCCACGATTGGCTCGTCGCGTCTGCCTCCTATTGGCTGCTGGCCCGCGAGCCGGGCTTGGCTCGCGGCCAGAGCCAAACACCCGCCACTGTAACCAGGCTGCCGGGCGGCGGGCTACAGTAAGCCCGCACCCAGGTATGGAGGGCCGCGCCCAACGCTTGATCGGCGCTGGGAACAGGTACTCTGTCCCAGCGCCGGCTACCCGCTGCTTCTTGGCTGCCAGGCGCCAAGCTCCGCTGAGCCTGCGCACGGAGCCAAGCTTCTCCCGGCGCCACTGAACTGCCGGCACTGATGAAAGGGACCAGGCGGTCTCTTCACTAGGTGCCCGCGGCGCCTGCACCGACGCTGGGGACATCACTGTCCCAGCGCCGGCAACTAATGTGTCCCGCAGAGGACACATGTTCTCTGCCTGTGCCGATGCTGGGATCAGCCACTTGGTCCCAGCACGGCTCTCCACATGCCTATATATATATATAAAATATGGAACCCCCCCAAAAAATCCTGCATTTGCCCCTGACTGCCCCCAACACACACACTCTCGGCTCTCCTGAAAGCAGGTTAGACAATGAAAGCGAGTGTCTGATACATTGCAACCGAAAGCTTCACATTTAACAAACCACCTACAACATTATCAGCTAAAAAAAGGAACAAACAAAAACATTTTATTAAAAAATGTTGAATCCCGTAGCTGGCCATACACTATGCGATAATCGTGCACACCGGCCAACTAAATGATTGTTGTGCATGATTATCGTTCAGTGGGCATGGTTCAGAGATGGGCAGCGGCTGTGCAAATAATGCAAATATCGCAGCCACCAGGGTTTGCATTTTGAAACCCAACGGCGGCTTTTGTAGGGGCGTATCTATAATGGGTGCAGGGTGTGCTGGGAACACGGGCCCCTAGGTCCAGGGGGGCCCCGCAACGCACACCCTGCACCCATAATAATAATTACCTCTCTGGAGTCCCACGGAGTTACCTGTGTATACACTATAACTCTGGCACTGGCCGCGCACGGCTCAGTGCGCTGCCGGGCGGAGAGGAGGGGGCCCGTGTTGGAGCCTGCACACGGGCCCCCTCCTCTCTAGAAACGCCCCAGGGCTTTTGCAATTCCAAGCCACTGCGTACAAAGACGCAGCATCGATCGCAGATCAGCCGATAATCGGCCTTCTGAGTAACGCTACGGTTGCGCAGAATGGGCGCAGGAACTGAGACCCTGCAGCCAATTTTACTGCATACTGGATCGCACGCACAGGCTGAGACATGCCCCAAAAATGCTTGTGACACGCCTGGGTTTGAGTTGCCACCTCCCCCCCCCCAGTTGCTGCCCACAGGCGGTCTCTTCCTGTCAATCACTTTGTGAATAATGCTTAAACATCGGCATTTCCGTCTTTGAATCTGGCCCAGTGTATGGTACTGAATGATGATCGTTCGCAGCCTGCAAAATGGCTGAAAAATGCTCAGGATCGTTCGATTTGGGTCTTAAACCTGCCCGAACCCCCCGACTGTTGTCCAGCCAACTTCAGGCTGTGAATGGAGGTCGACGCCATTCACTGTGCAGTGCGTGGAAGCGTTCCAACTATCGGGCGGTCTATTGCACGATCATGCAGCGTACGGCCAGCCTAAGTCTACGGATCCACCTGGAAGAACCTCAGAGGTCACGAGCCTAAGGGCCACCAGCCAGGTAGTCACCAGAGAACCCCACAAGGCTAACAAGTTATGGCCTGCTGGAGCTATTCAGAAGATGACAGGTAGGTCATCAGGATCAGGGACAATGAGAGACAGGTGTAGTTTATATTAGGTGGTGAAGCAACAGCAGACTTTCCAAGGCAGGAGGGTAAAACCATGAGGCAGGATCAATTCCTGGCTTCAGCGCACTCATGGAGGACGCAGGATGTGAAAGGAACAGTTCAACTTTGTGGTGCAAGCTAGACCCAAAGAGGCCTATCAGGGGCGTATCTATAATGGGTGCAGGGTGTGCAAGGCACACGGGCCTCCGGGTCCGGGGGGGCCCACACCGCACACCCTGCACCCATAGTCAATTATAATTACCTCTCTGCCGATTCCTGAAGTGCTGCTCCGCAGCGCTGGATTGGCGGTGCAGTGCAGCAAACACTCACTGGGGAAATGGCGGCGGCCATTTTCCCAGTGAACTGCGCATGCACAGAAAAGATGCCCCCGGGAAAGTAGCTGCGGGCGCATGAAGCCAGAATCTACAGCACTCAGGGCCGCTGAGCTGCCGTCAGAGAGGAGGGGGCCCAAACGGAGGCTGCACATGGGCCCCCTCCTCTCTTAAAATGCCCCTGACAGAGCCGTAACTACACTTTTTGGTGCCTTGTGCCAGAGAGACCATTGGCGCCCCCCCTTTTTAAATAGGGACATAAGATAGTGTAACTGAAAAAGGGCCATGTCCTCATGGGGAAGGGCCAGGGAAGAGATAGGGGAGACCATGAGATGCTGGGGATAAAAGAAGCGGAAGCTACAAGTGAGACTGATAATAAACAGGAAAACTGACAGACCCAAACAGCGCCCCCTGCCCTGCGGTGCCCTGTGTCATGGTACAGGTCACACTACCCTAGTTACGGCCCTGGCCCCTTGGGCCTATCGTATATCTAGTTATTGGTTAGAGATGCTTTATCTGTACTGATAACAATGTATAGAGAGTGGCCCTACAACAAAATTAGTACTTGTCTATATAAAGATATTTAGTTCAGAAATAGTGAATATTATACTGTATGAATATAGAAAATATTTAGTCATATTTGACAGGAAAACTTTAGACCATTAGGAAGATGAGATTTCCTGTCAAGTGCTCGATATGTGGCCTCGCAACCAGGGGGTAAATTTACTAAAGTGAGAGTGTTTAGAAGTGAGTTTTAGAAGAGATGTTGCCTATAGCAACCAATCAGCTTCTACTTAACATTTAACTAGCACCTTCTACAAGATAATAGCTAGAATCTGATTGGTTGCTATGGGCAACATCTCTTCTAAAACTCACTTCTAAAAACTCTCACTTTAGTAAATTTACCCCCCAGCACTCATACAGTGCAGCAACTTCCAGAAATAATTTACCCCCCATTACTGTGCTTGTAAAATAAGTTGGAAAATCAGATGTGGACTATAACAGCAGCACTCTGAATTGTGGTCGAGTTTATTCACACAGAGCTATAGATCAGACCAAAAGGAGGGACAGTGGACACAGGCCCTGATTCAGAGCCGGCCCTGATTGGAGCGGCCTCCTGGCCGCTCGCATAGCTGTGGGTGACCACCCACAGCTATTGCGAGCGGCCAGGGTGATGGTCGCTATAGTCAAAACCATCGCGACCATCGGGCTTGCGATGAGACCCTTGTGGTAGGATCTCGTGGCCGCAAGCCCCAGGGAGATTCTGGCTCTAATAGAGCCGGAAGCTCTCCCACTGACATCACTAGTGATGTCAGTGGGGCCACCCACAAACGGCAGGCGTTCGCATGGGAACGCCTCAGTTTGTGAAGCCACCCCCACGCCACGCCTCCAGAACGGTGTGAGCTGTCGATCAAAATCGACAGCCGCCTCCTTTTGGTGCAAGGCCCGGAGCGATGGAGTGCCCGGAGCAACGGAGCGCCCGGAGCTAGCCCGGTCTCACGCATGCGCATGTCGGAGCCGGCTCCGGCGTGCACATGATCAGTGGTCTCACATCAACCCGCTCGCGAGCGCATAGCTCTTGCGAAAGGGTCTGAATCAGGCCCACTATTCAATACTTCCATTACTTTGGAATACAAAATGGCTTCCAGAAGACTGCACAGAGGGATTCTGGGAATTCCAAATGCTGTACTTTCCTCAAAAATGAAAAGTAACACAAATTGAAAATACCGACAGTGAACCATATGCTGATATTAACAATTCAGAATCAGAATAATTACGGCATATATAATATAGATATATTTATCTTTTATTTAATATAAATTCCCAATCTGAAGGTGGCTGGTATCATTATAGTCGGGAATATCAAATATTTATTTTAGCATGCAGTAAGTCCTATATATCATCATCCGTTACCATTATAAGGCTCCTGCCTCACTTCCTAGTAGCGAGCAATTTAATTAAACAATGGCTAAGCAGCCCATTCATTCTTCCTGTTTTGCCAAGTTAAGTGCTTTCCACGAAACAGGCCGCTCAAGTGGCTGATAATGTAGATTTTTAATATAACTATCCGTAAAAAAAACATACTGCTTATTAAAATATATATCTTCAAAACATTGATGTAAAATCGTTTTGGTGGAAGTAATTTGTGCTGCAAGTTTATTCATGTAACAGATGTAGAATAGAAAATGTTTAAAAGACAGTTCAAGGGCGTCTTGTAATTCTGTTGTTGTTGGTTCTTTTTTTCATTGTACTGTGGTTTTTGTCTTATTCACAATACATTTTATTTCTCGCTCCCTGTACAGCACTGTGGATATGTTGGTGCTACATAAATTAAGAATAATAATAATAATAATAATAGTAATAATAATAATAATTATAGTATTAGTTTAAATCTCAGTTTAGGTGCAATACCATACTATTGTCCTGTAGGTGGCACCATTACAGCTAGGAAACAACCATCACACAGTATACTGTAGTAGATGATTGTATTGTACATTGAAATATATTTCTACTAATCAGGGATATAGATGTATTCAGAAGAATGTTTGTTCAGTCATGCATTCAGTTCTTTAAAAGAAAATATAAAAATTTCATGAAAAACCCCTTCAGGAGTTTAATACACGAGGCATACTGGCAGTTTTTTGGGAGTTTGGGGAAGGGGAGAAAGGGGGCATATTTTTGCGGCAAAGCTGCGTGCGTCCGCAAATGGGGCGTGGCCTAATTATCATAGGCCACGCCCCCTAAGTGACATTATTTGGAGGCGTGCCAAATAACATCAGGCTGGGGGTAAACCCAGCACTCCCTCACTAGCTGGGCTTCCCCCAGCCCTCTCCCGGAACTGAATGGATGCCGCGTGTAGGCGCGCAGCATGTATTCGACTACTCCGGGGTCCGGCACCGCCGCACAGCTGCAGCAGTGGGGGTCCCCAACCTCCCAATTTGACCACCCGTGGGCAACTTCGACCCACGGGTGGAACAGCGGGATGTTTGGGGAGGGGTGCGCCCTCTATGCGGTGGCGCCCCTGTTCGACCGCACTGGTCGAGCACCCCAAGTGCCCGCCCTGACCATGACGCAGTGAAGGCCGGGGCGGGGCCCCAGTGACACAATTCACTGTGAATCATCGAGCACTAAACCATCTAGTTCACTGGGGATCCCGGAGGTCGGTTTAAACCCCTGGGAGTCTGGAGAACTCCGCACAATGCAGAAGTTCCAGGTGAGTAGGCAGTTATGAGTTAAGTGCTACATATTGTATACTGGTCCAGCCTGATTACTAGAGCTAATAAATGCTTTGGGGCTATGTGATCCAGGCACACAGCAATGGTGGACTAGGCTCAGAGGGTTGTTGGAGAATATAAGACATGTAAGTTTTGTGTGAACTGTGTAGAGGGACTTTAATCAAGTAGAATATAGTACAGTTGGGGGTAATCAGGCGGAATATAATAAAGGAGGGTAATTGGGTAGAATATAATCAGGGGCGCCGAGAGAGGGGGGGAGCGGGTACTAATTACTCGGACCCAGGCTGCCGAAGGGACTTGGCTGGGGCCTGAGTCTAGCATTGCTCCCCCCTCCCTCTTCCTTCACAGCAGCCCAGCACACGCTGCTGTATACTGGGCTGCAGTGGGATACTGCTCGCATCTAAGGGGATGTGGTCACGCCTCCCGCAATTAGGCCACGCCCCTTCACCCAGGCCTGGTCTCTCTACGCCCCTGAGTATAATAAAGGAGGTAATCGGGAGGAGTATAGTAGAGGTGGGAGATTAGAATAGTGGGGGGTAATCAGCATAGATATTAGGGGTGGTAATCAGTTTGAATAGAATTGAGAGGTGGCAATTGGGTAGAATAGAATGGAGGGAGGTAATCAAGACAAATACAGTAAAGGGGTGTAAATTGGGTAAAATAGAGAGGAGGCAATTGGGTAGAAAGATTGTAAAGTGTAGCTATAGTAGTAATAATAAATGTAATTAGCAGATAAAGCTGGATAGAGGGTCTTAGTATGGGGGTTTTGGAGCAGTGACGTACTGAAGTACACTGCACCTGGAACCTTCTCAGTGGTACTAGAGATATCTATTCTAGAGAATAAAGTCAAGAAGAAAACTGTGCTTGTATTATCAGCAAATCAACACTTAAAAAAATAAATCTGATGATTTAATACTATTATTATTGGTATGTCTTGGTAATGCGGATGTCTTAGTGGATGTTGCTGTGTGATATCATTAATTAGTAATAGTGTTTGACATGTGCTATGTGAATTCTATAGTGACATTGATTTCATTATGTTATTGGTCATGTGAGTTTATGATTGATCTCATCAGAAGATCCTCAGGGGCGGGGCCAATTAAGGTTGTGCACAAACTGGGCAGCCCAATGTTCTCTCTCTTTTTTGTGTAGCATTTTGTAGAACATTAATGGTGTTTTACAATTTTCTTTTTTCATTTAACATTTAGGGGCTGATTCGGGAAGATGGCAAGTTCTTTTATATATATTGCATGCGCAAATGCAAATTTTCACACTCTTGTGTATGTATGTCATACTGTATTCTGAGTTGTACAGAACTTGGCTGGATCTGTTTTTCAATGAAATTGGGCATTTGCAGGCGGCATTTGGGCAGCAAAAATGCGAGCGCATAAATCCACCCTGTCTTGTGGGAGTGTCATGGGCGTGTATTAAAAGCTCAATGCGATTTGTGCCTAATGGAAAGGGAAGCCTGCTACTGATGAACCATTTGCACCTAGCACGGGGTGGGTCTGAGTGCAGATGACAGTGGCGGCAGCCGGTACAATATCACTGGACTGGACAGCACAGGTTCCCGCATGCACACGCACAAACTCTCACATTAGTTGAACGAAATCTTGCATTAACATAAAGTAGTAAATTAGGCTTCTGCGCAACTATTGTCGCTTTGTGCGTGACTCAGCCCCATAGGAGGAAATGTAATGGTCTGCAACTTGGAGGCATCTGCTAGATCCTGGTGAGTCATTTGATGTTTTCAAATTTATTTGATGATATGTCCGCGCTCAGGATAAAAAGTGGCATATATTTGAGGATTAATTATGAATAAGCGCTATTTGTTTGTGTGGTCTAGTGGTTAGCGGTAATAAAAACTGGTTAAGTTGATGCATAAAATAAATAAAAATAAATAAAAAATGAATAAAAATATAAAAATATAACAATTAATATAAAAAATGTAAATAAAATTTAAAACACAAATTGATTAAAAACTTATTTCTGTTGGTACCTGGGGAAAAAATGTGGGGTTAGTAGTGTATTTTAATTTGCGTTTTGTTTATAACTCTTTTGAGTGAAAAAGATGGAGTCCCGGCTTGCCAACTGAAGTCTTATTTAACTGTCCCTATCTTACCACTGATATTCAGAAGATCAAGTAGCGGTAAGGTAGGGACAGTTAGATAAGACCATCGCTGGCACCCTGGGACTCCATCTTTTTCACTCAAAAGAGCTATAAACAAAATGCAAATTAAAATGCACTACTTACCCCCCATTTTCTCCCCAGGTACCATCAGAAATAAGTTTTTAGCAATTTGTGTTTTTATTATATTTTATTATTAATTTTAATATTAATTGTAATATTTTTATTCATTTTTTATTTAATTTTATTTATTTTATACATCAAAATAACCAATTTTTATTACCACTAACCACTATACCACACAAACAAATAGCGCTTATTAAAAATGTTTTACCTGATGTTTTAAAATGGCAATCATTTAAAAATCAAAACCAGCATGGTTTTGCCTTTTAAATGATTGCCACTGTAAAATATCTGACAAACTCACCATGACCCCCCCGATGCCTCCAAGTCGCAGACCATTACAGGTCCCCCTTAGTGTGTAAAGCTGCTAGGCTACATTTCATTTGGAAGATTTAAAACAACCTTTCCTAGATGTTGAACCTGAAACTTACTCTTGATGTTATTGGTGCATTAGCCAGGAAGAAGTATTTCTACTCAACATAAATAAATAAAACAAAACAAAACCTGACATATTGCGTCCTCCTTTTTCCGGTCGCTTTTCCCATGTTGGGTGAGCAGTTTTCTCACGTTCCTGTATTACGCAGTTTTGGCTGCATTTCATCGTCTGTTCACCCGTGAGCCTTTATGTGGCCATGTTTTCTCTCCCAAAGTTTCTGGTGACAGGAGATATTATATCGGTTTGTTCTGGTCTCCACACCCCACTGCACAGAAGTCATCAACAACAAACACACAAAAAAAGACTTATTGGAACCTTTGGGGAGGCCTAATCTGCAGCTGCCTTGGACAGTAACGTAACACAATTGTTATGTTTATTTTTGGGATAATTAGGACTGGCACAGAATTACAGTAACTGCACAGACAGCATCTAAAATGCTTACCTGCATGGGTATTACAAGAGGCAGAGCTTATATCACAGGGCGGATTTCTCCAAAGCAAAGTGCAATGTTTTAGGCATAACCCAGGGAAGGGAAAAGAGCCCTAGAAATAATGTATAGGTTTAGATTAATTAATGTCAGACATATTGCAAAAGTGCGTGGTTAATATGCAAGTGTATTGGCGTTTCTGTACTGCGCTCAAACATGAAGATTCAAAACCTCTGAAAGGTTATTTTGAAACCTCATAATTAAATGTAGCTGATTTATATACAGACATTCCTCACTTAACGACTGAGGCCCTCATTCAGAGGCGGTCGGAGGATGCAAGCGGTCGCTCAGAAACTGGGCGGCCACTTGCATCCTGACCGGCCGCCTCTGTTTCGGTCGGTGATGGTTGCGATGGTCATTGACCATTGCGACCATCGGGGCTTACGACGAGACCCTAGGGTAGGGTCTCACTTGTCGTAAGCCCCGGAGAGCTTCTGGCTCTGTCAGAGCCGGATGCTCTCCACTGACATCACTAGTGATGTCAGTGGGGCCTCCCCCAAACGCCTCCGTTTGGGCTGCCAGCCCCCCGGCCCGCCTTCCGAACGGGGCGAGCTGTCAATCAACATCGACAGCTCGCCCCCTTTAGAAAGAGACCTGCTACGACCGGCGCTGTCGGTCGTAGCGGGTCTCACGCATGCGCACGAAGGAGCTGGCTCCCTCGTGCGCATGCGCACTAGACAAACATCGAGGCGACCGTACGGCCGCCTCTGAATAAAGCCCTGAGTTCCGTTCCTTCGACTCGGTCGTTAAACAAATCGGTCGTTAAGCGAGGACATATAGTAACCGGGAGACAGCAGGACCCAGGCTGAGGGTGACACATACCTGTGTGTGCCCCACCTCCTCCGAGAGTGCGCCGTATCCCAGTCTGTTCTTTCCCTCATGGGAGGCAATGTCTCCTGTGTGTCCCGCGCCACAGCCACGGCTTCCTCTCGGACAGAGTTGTCTTTTTTTTTCAATCAGTGCAAGCCACAGTTAGCTGGTCGGAGCGCCGGTCAGAAATCCGAACGGTCGCTAGACAGGTAGGTCGCTAAGTGAGGAATGTCTGTATTATGAGCCTGATTCAGACCCGGACGCTATGCTGCGCTCGCTCACATTGAGCGATTTTTCGCAATCTACGCATGCGTGTGAGTCGCAATGCGCGTGCGCGAACTACTCATTGAGATGGGAGATTGCTCGCCCGTAGCCCGCAGTCGGCCCGCTATTTTGAGTGACAGATAGTGCCGTTTGTGGGTGGTAACAGGGGAAGGTGCTTGAAAACGGGGATGTGGATGTGCGAACGCAGGCGTGCCAAACCGTCAGAACGGCGTTTAATGGGTGTGCATAATTAGCAAAGTAGCGTCATTACACATGTGACTGGGTTGTATTTTAGCCAGAACTGTTCGCAATGTTGTGGTGGGAAAAGGCTACCACAAGCGCTGCGAGCAGCTCCGATGGCTCTCGATGTTCCCGATTAATCCTACAACTGCAGGAGATGACTTGTGTTGCGAGTGGCAAAGGGGCGTCTTTATACAGGTGCGAGCGCATAGTGCGGAGGCTCGCTATTACTTAGTGGACGGCTTTTCACGACGCAGTGCGAGCACATGATTTAACTAGCCGGCCCCTTTTAACCAGCGAGCGGACGGGTCTGAATTAGGCCCTATGTTTATTTGTGTCGAGAACTAGGTGACAATGTGACAAAACTGTCCAGAGAAACGTCTATGCATGGCAAAAAGTGAATTTCCTCTAAATCAGACGCTAGCAGTCTTTGCACAAAGTTCTGCACAAATAAATAAACTATGCGTGTTGTCTTATAAAGCCACATACAAAGCTGCACTTTGAAGATGATATCCAGTATCGTATCTATAATGGGTCCAGGGTGTGTGGTGGACACAGGCCCCTGGGTCCAATGGGAGTAGTACAATTTATTATACTCACTATATGCCATGTTTCCAGAAAAACTTCAAAAATCACCAGGAAAATGGCATCTGCGCCATTTGGAGCCTCCTGCTCTCTAGAACTACCTCCCGCCAAACCCAGGGTTTGGCGGGAGGTAGTTCTGGAGAGCAGGAGGCTCCACAAAGAGGCAAAATTCAGGCAAAATCTTTCAAGAAACCTCTTGCGTGTTTTGAATTGCATAAAAACAGCGCCATCTTGGTTTCAGATGCCATTTTACACTAAAAAGCGTGTGAAGAGATTGCTGCTAGGTATAATTTTGTGCTTCAAAAGCTGGTAACAAAGAGCATGGGAGACTCTTGGATAGGCTGATGGCAATCCATGTGTACTGCAGTAGCAAGGCCGCCGAGGCTTTTAGCGGGTCAGATTGCTGGGGGGTGTGTAGAACAGAATAGAGTGAGGTAATCAAGTACAATAGAATAGAGTGGGGTAATTGCGTAGAATAGAATTGAGTGGGGGAATCAGGTAGTATAGAATAAAATGGGGTAATGGCGTAGAATAGAGGGGAGGTGTGGTAATTGTGTAGAATAGAATAGAGTGAGGTAATGGGGTAGAATACAATAGAGTGGGGTAATTGTGTGGAATAGAATAAAGTGAGGGTAATGGGGTACAATAGAATAGAATGGGGTAATGGGATAGCATAGAATGGGGTAATGAGGTAGAATAGAGGGGGTGTGTGGTAACTTGGTAGAATAGAGTGAGGTAATCAGGTACAATTGAATAGAGGGGAGGTGTAGTAATTGGGTAGAATAGAATAGAGTGTGGTGATTGGATAGAATAGAGGGGAGGTGTAGTAATTGGGTGGAATAGAATAGAGTGGGGTGATTGGATAGAATAGAGGGAGGTGTAGTAATTGGGTAGAATAGAATAGATTGGGGGTAAATGGGTAGAATAGAGGGGAGGTGTAGTAATTGGGTAGAATAGAATAGATTGGGGTAAATGGGTAGAATAGAGGGGAGGTGTAGTAATTGGGTAGAATAGAATAGAGTGGGGTAAATGGGTAGAATAGAGGGGAGGTGTAGTAATTGGGTAGAATAGAATAGAGTGGGGTGATTGGATAGAATAGAGGGGAGGTGTAGTAATTGGGGAGAATAGAATAGAGTGGGGTGATTGGATAGAAAAGAGGGAGGTGTAGTAATTGGGGAGAATAGAATAGAGTGGGGTGATTGGATAGAATAGAGGGAGGTGTAGTAATTGGGGAGAATAGAATAGAGTGGGGAGATTGGCTAGAATAGAGGGAGGTGTAGTAATTGGGTAGAATAGAATAGAGTAGGGTGATTGGATAGAATAGAGGGAGGTGTAGTAATTGGGGAGAATAGAATAGAGTGGGGTGATTGGATAGAATAGAGGGAGGTGTAGTAATTGGGGAGAATAGAATAGAGTGGGGTGATTGGATAGAATAGAGGGGAGGTGTAGTAATTGGGTAGAATAGAATAGAGTGGGGTGATTGGATAGAATAGAGGGGAGGTGTAGTAATTGGGGAGAATAGAATAGAGTGGGGTGATTGGAAAGAATAGAGGGGAGGTGTAGTAATTGGGTAGAATAGAGTGGGGTGATTGGATATTATAGAGAGGAGGTGTAGTAATTGGGTAGAATAGAATAGAGTGGGGTGATTAGATAGAATTGAGGGGAGGTGTAGTAATTGGGTAGAATAGAGTGGGGTGACTGGATATTATAGAGAGGAGGTGTAGTAATTGGGTAGAATAGAATAGAGTGGGGTAAATGGGTAGAATAGAGGGAAGGTGTAGTAGTTGGGTAGAATAGAGTGGGGTGATTGGATATAATAGAGGGGAGGTGTAGTAATTGGGTAGAATACAATAGAGTGGGGTGATTGGATAGAATAGAGGGAGGTGTAGTAATTGGGTAGAATAGAATAGTGTGCGGTGATAGAATAATATAGAGGGGAGGTGTAGTAATTGGGGAGAATAGAATAGAGTGGGGTGATTAGATAGAATAGAGGGGAGGTGCAGGATTGGGAAGAATAGAATAGAGTGAAGTGATTGGATAGAATAGAGGGGAGGTGTAGTAATTGGGTAGAATAGAATAGAGTGGGGTGATTGGCTAGAACAGAGGGAAGGTGTAGTAATTGGGTAGAATAGAATAGAGTGGGGTGATTAGATAGAATAGAGGGGAGGTGTAGTAATTGGGTAGAATAGAGTGAGGTGATTAGATAGAATAGAGGGAGGTGTAGTAATTGGGTAGAATAGAATAGAGTGGGGTGATTGGATAGAATAGAGGGGAGGTGTAGTAATTGGGTAGAATAGAATAGAGTGTGGTGATTGGATAGAATAGAGGGGAGGTGTAGTAATTGGGTAGAATAGAATAGAGTGGGGTGATTGGATAGAACAGAGGGGAGGTGTAGTAATTGGGTAGAATAGAATAGAGTGGGGTGATTATATAGAATAGAAGGGAGGTGTAGTAAATGGGTAGAATAGAATATAGTGAGGTGATTGGATAGAATAGAGGGGAGGTATAGTAATTGGGTAGAATAGAATAGAGTGAGGTGATTGGATAGAATAGAGGGGAGGTGTAGTAATTGGGTAGAATAGAACAGAGTGGGGTGATTGGATAGAATAGAGGGGAGGTGTAGTAAATGGGTAGAATAGAATAGAGTGGGGTGATTGGCTAGAATAGAGGGAGGTGTAGTAATTGGGTAGAATAGAATAGAGTAGGGTGATTGGATAGAATAGAGGGAGGTGTAGTAATTGGGGAGAATAGAATAGAGTGGGGTGATTGGATAGAATAGAGGGAGGTGTAGTAATTGGGGAGAATAGAATAGAGTGGGGTGATTGGATAGAATAGAGGGGAGGTGTAGTAATTGGGTAGAATAGAATAGAGTGGGGTGATTGGATAGAATAGAGGGGAGGTGTAGTAATTGGGGAGAATAGAATAGAGTGGGGTGATTGGATAGAATAGAGGGGAGGTGTATTAATTGGGTAGAATAGAGTGGGGTGATTGGATATTATAGAGTGGAGGTGTAGTAATTGGGTAGAATAGAATAGAGTGAGGTGATTGGATAGAATAGAGGGGAGGTGTAGTAATTGGGGAGAATAGAATAGAGTGGGGTGATTGGATAGAATAGAGGGAGGTGTAGTAATTGGGTAGAATAGAATAGAGTGGGGTAAATGGGTAGAATAGAGGGAAGGTGTAGTAATTGGGTAGAATAGAGTGGGGTGATTGGATAGAATAGAGGGGAGGTGTAGTAATTGGGAAGAATACAATAGAGTGGGGTGATTGGATAGAATAGAGGGGAGGTGTAGTAATTGGGTAGAATAGAATAGAGTGGGGTGAGTGGCTAGAAGAGAGGGGAGGTGTAGTAATTGGGTAGAATAGAATAGAGTGGGGTGATTAGATAGAATAGAGGGGAGGTGTAGTAATTGGGTAGAATAGAGTGAGGTGATTGGATAGAATAGAGGGAGGTGTAGTAATTGGGTAGAATAGAATAGAGTGGGGTGATTGGATAGAATAGAGGGGAGGTGTAGTAATTGGGTAGAATAGAATAGAGTGTGGTGATTGGATAGAATAAAGGGGAGGTGTAGTAATTGGGTAGAATAGAATAGAGTGGGGTGATTGGATAGAATAGAGGGGAGGTGTAGTAAATGGGTAGAATAGAATAGAGTGGGGTGATTGGATAGAATAGAGGGAGGTGTAGTAGTTGGGTAGAAAAGAATAGAGTGGGGTGATTGGATAGAATAGAGGGGAGGTGTAGTAAATGGGTAGAATAGAATAGAGTGGGGTGCTTGGATAGAATAGAGGGAGGTGTAGTAGTTGGGTAGAATAGAATAGAGTGGGGTGATTGGATAGAATAGTGGGAGGTGTAGTAATTGGGTAGAATGGAGTGGGGTAAATGGATAGAATAGAGGGGAGGTGTAGTAATTGGGTAGAATAGAATAGAGTGGGGTAAATGGGTAGAATAGAGGGGAGGTGTAGTAATTGGGTAGAATAGAATAGAGTGGGGTGATTGGATAGAATAGAGGGGAGGTGTAGTAATTGGGTAGAATAGAATAGAGTGGGGTGATTGGATAGAATAGAGGGTAGATGTAGTAATTGGGGAGAATAGAATAGAGTGGGGTGATTGGATAGAATAGAGGGGAGGTGTAGTAATTGGGTAGAATAGAGTGGGGTGATTGGATATTATAGAGTGGAGGTGTAGTAATTGGGTAGAATAGAATAGAGTGGGGTGATTAGATAGAATTGAGGGGAGGTGTAGTAATTGGGTAGAATAGAATAGAGTGAGGTGATTGGATAGAATATAGGGGAGGTGTAGTAATTGGGGAGAATAGAATAGAGTGGGGTGATTGGATAGAATAGAGGGAGGTGTAGTAATTGGGTAGAATAGAATAGAGTGGGGTAAATGGGTAGAATAGAGGGAAGGTGTAGTAATTGGGTAGAATAGAGTGGGGTGATTGGATAGAATAGAGGGGATGTGTAGTAATTGGGTAGAATACAATAGAGTGGGGTGATTGGATAGAACAGAGGGAGGTGTAGTAATTGGGTAGAATAGAATAGTGTGGGGTGATTAGATAGAATAGAGGGGAGGTGTAGTAATTGGGAAGAATAGAATAGAGTGAGGTGAATGGATAGAATAGAGGGGAGGTGTAGTAATTGGGTAGAATAGAATAGAGTGGGGTGATTGGTTAGAACAGAGGGGAGGTGTAGTAATTGGGTAGAATAGAATAGAGTGGGGTGATTAGATAGAATAGAGGGGAGGTGTAGTAATTAGGTAGAATAGAATAGAGTGTGGTGATTGGATAGAATAGAGGGGAGGTGTAGTAATTGGGTAGAATAGAATAGAGTGGGGTGATTGGATAGAACAGAGGGGAGGTGTAGTAATTGGTTAGAATAGAATAGAGTGGGGTGATTGGATAGAATAGAAGGGAGGTGTAGTAATTAGGTAGAATAGAATATAGTGAGGTGATTGGATAGAATAGAGGGGAGGTGTAGTAATTGGGTAGAATAGAATAGAGTGAGGTGATTGGATAGAATAGAGGGGAGGTGTAGTAATTGGGTAGAATAGAATAGAGTGGGGTGATTGGATAGAATAGAGGGGAGGTGTAGTAAATGGGTAGAATAGAATAGAGTGAGGTGATTGGATAGAATAGAGGGAGGTGTAGTAGTTGGGTAGAATAGAATAGAGTGGGGTGATTGGATAGAATAGAGGGGAGGTGTAGTAATTGGGTAGAATAGAATAGAGTGGGGTGATTAGATAGAATAGAGGGGAGGTGTAGTAATTGGGTAGAATAGAATAGAGTGGGGTGATTGGATAGAATAGAGGGAGGTGTAGTAATATGGTAGAATGGAGTGGGGTAAATGGATAGAATAGAGGGGAGGTGTAGTAATTGGGTAGAGAAGAATAGAGTGGGGTAAATGGGTAGAATAGAGGGGAAGTGTAGTAATTGGGTAGAATAGAATAGAGTGAGGAGATTTGATAGAACAGAGGCGAGGTGTAGTAATTGGGTAGAATAGAATAGTGTGGGGTGATTGGATAGAACAGATCGGAGGTGTAGTAATTGGGTAGAATAGAATAGAGTGGGGTAAATGGATAGAATAGAGGGGAGGTGCAGTAATTGGGTAGAATAGAATAGGGTGGGGTGATTGGATAGAATAGAGGGGAGGTGTAGTAATTGGGTAGAATAGAATAGAGTGGGGTGATTGGATAGAATAGAGGGGAGGTGTAGTATTTGGGTAGAATAGAATAGAGTGGGGTGATTGGATAGAATAGAGGGGAGGTGTAGTAATTGGGTAGAATAGAATAGATTGGGGTCATTGGATAGAATAGAGGGAGGTGTAGTAGTTGGGTAGAATAGAATAGATTGGGGTAAATGGGTAGAATAGAGGGGAGGTGTAGTAATTGGGTAGAATAGAATAGATTGGGGTAAATGGGTAGAATACAGAGGAGGTGTAGTAATTGGGTAGAATAGAATAGAGTGGGGTAAATGGGTAGAATAGAGGGGAGGTGTAGTAATTAGGTAGAATAGAATAGAGTGGGGTGATTGGATAGAATAGAAGGGAGGTGTAGTAATTGGGTAGAATAGAGTGGGGTGATTGGATAGAATAGAGGGGAGGTGTAGTAATTGGGTAGAATAGAATAGAGTGGGGTGATTGGATAGAACAGAGGGGAGGTGTAGTAATTGGGTAGAATAGAGTGAGGTGATTGGATAGAATAGAGGGGAGGTGTAGTAATTGGGTAGAATAGAATAGAGTGGGGTGATTGGATAGAGCAGTGGGGAGGTGTAGTAATTGGGTAGAATAGAATAGAGTGGGGTGATTGGATAGAATAGAGGGAGGTGTAGTAATTGGGTAGAATAGAATAGAGTGAGGAGATTTGATAGAACAGAGGCGAGGTGTAGTAATTGGGTAGAATAGAATAGTGTGGGGTGATTGGATAGAACAGATCGGAGGTGTAGTAATTGGGTAGAATAGAATAGAGTGGGGTAAATGGATAGAATAGAGGGGAGGTGCAGTAATTGGGTAGAATAGAATAGGGTGGGGTGATTGGATAGAATAGAGGGGAGGTGTAGTAATTGGGTAGAATAGAAAAGAGTGGGGTGATTGGATAGAATAGAGGGGAGGTGTAGTATTTGGGTAGAATAGAATAGAGTGGGGTGATTGGATAGAATAGAGGGGAGGTGTAGTAATTGGGTAGAATAGAATAGATTGGGGTCATTGGATAGAATAGAGGGAGGTGTAGTAGTTGGGTAGAATAGAATAGATTGGGGTAAATGGGTAGAATAGAGGGGAGGTGTAGTAATTGGGTAGAATAGAATAGATTGGGGTAAATGGGTAGAATACAGAGGAGGTGTAGTAATTGGGTAGAATAGAATACAGTGGGGTAAATGGGTAGAATAGAGGGGAGGTGTAGTAATTAGGTAGAATAGAATAGAGTGGGGTGATTGGATAGAATAGAAGGGAGGTGTAGTAATTGGGTAGAATAGAGTGGGGTGATTGGATAGAATAGAGGGGAGGTGTAGTAATTGGGTAGAATAGAATAGAGTGGGGTGATTGGATAGAACAGAGGGGAGGTGTAGTAATTGGGTAGAATAGAGTGAGGTGATTGGATAGAATAGAGGGGAGGTGTAGTAATTGGGTAGAATAGAATAGAGTGGGGTGATTGGATAGAGCAGTGGGGAGGTGTAGTAATTGGGTAGAATAGAATAGAGTGGGGTGATTGGATAGAATAGAGGGAGGTGTAGTAATTGGGTAGAATAGAATAGAGTGGGGTAACTGGGTAGAATAGAGGGGAGGTGTAGTAATTGGGTAGAATAGAATAGAGTGGGGTGATTGGATAGAATAGAGGGAGGTGTAATAATTGGGTAGAATAGAATAGAGTGGGCTGATTGGGTAGAATAGAGGGGAGGTGTAGTAATAGGGTAGAATAGAATAGAGTGGGGTGATTGGCTAGAACAGAGGGGAGGTGTAGTAATTTGGTAGAATAGAATAAAGTGGGGTAAATGGATAGAATAGAGGGAGGTGTAATAATTGGGTAGAATAGAAAAAAGTGGGGTAAAAGGATAGAATAGAGGGAGGTGTAGTAATTGGGTAGAATAGAATAGTGTGGGGTGATTGGATAGAATAGAGGGAAGGTGTAGTAATTGGGTAGAATAGAATAGAGTGGGGTGATTGGATAGAATAGAGGGGAGGTGAAGTAATTGGGTAGAATACAATAGAGTGTGGAGATTGGATAGAACAGAGGGAGGTGGAGTAATTGGGTAGAATAGAATAGAGTGGGGGTGATTGGATAGAATAGAGGGGAGTGTGTAGTAATTGGGTAGAATAGAATGTAGTGGGGTGATTGGATAGAATAGAGGGGAGGTGTAGTAATTGGGTAGAACAGAACAGAGTGGGGTGATTGGATAGAATAGAGGGGAGGTGTAGTAATTGGGTAGAATAGAATAGAGTGGGGTAAATGGATAGAATAGAGGGGAAGTGTAGTAATTGGGTAGAATAGAATAGAGTGGGGTAAATGGGTAGAATAGAGGGGAGGTGTAGTAATTGGGTAGAATAGAATAGAGTGGGGTAAATGGGTAGAAAAGAGGGGAGGTGTAGAAATTCGGTAGAATAGAATAGATTGGGGTGATTGGATAGAATAGAGGGAGGTGTAGTAATTGGGTAGAATAGAATAGAGTGGGGTGATTGGATAGAATAGAGGGGAGGTGTAGTAATTGGGTAGAATAGAATAGAGTGTGGTGATTAGATAGAATAGAGGGGAGGTGTAGTAGTTGGGTAGAATAGAATAGAGTGGGGTGATTGGATAGAATAGTGGGAGGTGTAGTAATTGGGTAGAATGGAGTGGGGTAAATGGATAGAATAGAGCGGAGGTGTTGTAATTGGGTAGAATAGAATAGAGTGGGGTAAATGGGTAGAATAGAGGGGAGGTGTAGTAATTGGGTAGAATAGAATAGAGTGTGGTGATTGGATAGAATAGAGGGGAGGTGTAGTAATTGGGTAGAATAGAATAGAGTGGGGTGATTGGATAGAACAGAGGGGAGGTGTAGTAATTGGGTAGAATAGAATAGAGTGGGGTGATTGGATAGAATAGAAGGGAGGTGTAGTAAATGGGTAGAATAGAATATAGTTGGGTGATTGGATAGAATAGAGAGGAGGTGTAGTAAATGGGTAGAAATAGAATAGAGTGGGGTGATTGGCTAGAATAGAGGGAGGTGTAGTAATTGGGTAGAATAGAATAGAGTTGGGTGATTGGATAGAATAGAGGGAGGTGTAGTAATTGGGGAGAATAGAATAGAGTGGGGTGATTGGATAGAATTAGAGGTAGGTGTAGTAATTGGGGAGAATAGAATAGAGTGGGGTGATTGGATAGAATAGAGGGGGAGGTGTAGTAATTGGGTAGAATAGAATAGAGTGGGTGATTGGATAGAATAGAGGGGAGGTGTAGTAATTGGGGAGAATAGGAATAGAGTGGGGTGATTGGATAGAATAGAGGGGAGGTGTAGTAATTGGGTAGAATAGAGTGGGGTGATTGGATATATAGAGTGGAGGTGTAGTAATTGGGTAGAATAGAATAGAGTGAGGGTGATTGGATAGAATAGAGGGGAGGTGTAGTAATTGGGGAGAATAGAATAGAGTGGGTGATGGATAGAATAGAGGGAGGTGTTGTAATTGGGTAGAATAGAATAGAGTGGGGTAATTGGGTAGAATAGAGGGAAGTGTAGTAATTGGGGTAGAATAGAGTGGGGTGATTGGATAGAATAGAGGGGAGGTGTAGAAATTGGGAAGAATACAATAGAGTGGGGGGTGATTGGATAGAATAGAGGGAGGTGTAGTAATTGGGTAGAATAGAATAGTGTGGGGTGATAGAATAGAATAGAGGGGAGGTGTAGTAATTGGGGAGAATAGAATAGAGTGGGGTGATTGGATAGAATAGAGGGGAGGTGTAGTAATTGGGAAGAATAGAATAGAGTGAGGTGATTGGTTAGAATAGAGTAGAGGTGTAGTAATTGGGTAGAATAGAATATAGTGGGGTGAATTGCTAGAACAGAGGGGAGGTGTAGTAATTGGGTAGAATAGAATAGAGTGGGGTGATTAGATAGAATAGAGGGGAGGTGTAGTAATTGGGTAGAATAGAGTGAGGTGATTGGATAGAATAGAGGGAGGTGTAGTAATTGGGTAGAATAGAATAGAGTGGGGTGATTGGATAGAATAGAGGGGAGGTGTAGTAATTGGGTAGAATAGAATAGAGTGTGGTGATTGGATAGAATAAAGGGGAGGTGTAGTAATTGGGTAGAATAGAATAGAGTGGGGTGATTGGATAGAACAGACGGGAGGTGTAGTAATTGGGTAGAATAGAATAGAGTGGGGTGATTGGATAGAATAGAAGGGAGGTGTAGTAATTGGGTAGAATAGAATATAGTGAGGTGATTGGATAGAATAGATGGGAGGTGTAGTAATTGGGTAGAATAGAATAGAGTGAGGTGATTGGATAGAATAGAGGGGAGGTGTAGTAATTGGGTAGAATAGAATAGAGTGGGGTGATTGGATAGAATAGAGGGGAGGTGTAGTAAATGGGTAGAATAGAATAGAGTGGGGTGATTGGATAGAATAGAGGGAGGTGTAGTAGTTGGGTAGAATAGAATAGAGTGGGGTGATTGGATAGAATAGAGGGGAGGTGTAGTAAATGGGTAGAATAGAATAGAGTGGGGTGATTGGATAGAATAGAGGGAGGTGTAGTAGTTGGGTAGAATAGAATAGAGTGGGGTGATTGGATAGAATAGTGGGAGGTGTAGTAATTGGGTAGAATGGAGTGGGGTAAATGGATAGAATAGAGGGGAGGTGTAGTAATTGGGTAGAATAGAATAGAGTGGGGTAAATGGGTAGAATAGAGGGGAGGTGTAGTAATTGGGTAGAATAGAATAGAGTGGGGTGATTGGATAGAATAGAGGGGAGGTGTAGTAATTGGGTAGAATAGAATAGAGTGGGGTGATTGGATAGAATAGAGGGTAGATGTAGTAATTGGGGAGAATAGAATAGAGTGGGGTGATTGGATAGAATAGAGGGGAGGTGTAGTAATTGGGTAGAATAGAGTGGGGTGATTGGATATTATAGAGTGGAGGTGTAGTAATTGGGTAGAATAGAATAGAGTGGGGTAAATGGGTAGAATAGAGTGAAGGTGTAGTAATTGGGTAGAATAGAGTGGGGTGATTGGATAGAATAGAGGGGAGGTGTAGTAATTGGGTAGAATACAATAGAGTGGGGTGATTGGATAGAATAGAGGGAGGTGTAGTAATTGGGTAGAATAGAATAGTGTGGGGTGATTAGATAGAATAGAGGGGAGGTGTAGTAATTGGGAAGAATAGAATAGAGTGAGGTGATTGGATAGAATAGAGGGGAGGTGTAGTAATTGGGTAGAATAGAATAGAGTGTGGTGATTGGATAGAATAGAGGGGAGGTGTAGTAATTGGGTAGAATAGAATAGAGTGAGGTGATTGGATAGAATAGAGGGGAGGTGTAGTAATTGGGTAGAATAGAATAGAGTGGGGTGATTGGATAGAATAGAGGGGAGGTGTAGTAAATGGGTAGAATAGAATAGAGTGGGGTGATTGGATAGAATAGAGGGAGGTGTAGTAGTTGTGTAGAATAGAATAGAGTGGGGTGATTGGATAGAATAGAGGGGAGGTGTAGTAATTGGGTAGAATAGAATAGAGTGGGGTGATTAGATAGAATAGAGGGGAGGTGTAGTAATTGGGTAGAATAGAATAGAGTGGGGTGATTGGATAGAATAGAGGGAGGTGTAGTAATATGGTAGAATGGAGTGGGGTAAATGGATAGAATAGAGGGGAGGTGTAGTAATTGGGTAGAATAGAATAGAGTGGGGTAAATGGGTAGAATAGAGGGGAGGTGTAGTAATTGTGTAGAATAGAATAGAGTGAGGTGATTTGATAGAACAGAGGCGAGGGGTAGTAATTGGGTAGAATAGAATAGAGTGGGGTGATTGGATAGAACAGATCGGAGGTGTAGTAATTGGGTAGAATAGAATAGAGTGGGGTAAATGGATAGAATAGAGGGGAGGTGCAGTAATTGGGTAGAATAGAATAGGGGGGGGTGATTGGATAGATTAGAGGGGAGGTGTAGTAATTGGGTAGAATAGAATAGAGTGGGGTGATTGGATAGAATAGAGGGGAGGTGTAGTAATTGGGTAGAATAGAATAGAGTGTGGTGATTAGATAGAATAGAGGGGAGGTGTAGTATTTGGGTAGAATAGAATAGAGTGGGGTGATTGGATAGAATAGAGGGGAGGTGTAGTAATTGGGTAGCATAGAATAGATTGGGGTCATTGGATAGAAAAGAGGGAGGTGTTGTAATTGGGTATAATAGAATAGATTGGGGTAAATGGGTAGAATAGAGGGGAGGTGTAGTAATTGGGTAGAAACGAATAGATTGGGTTAAATGGGTAGAATAGAGAGGAGGTGTAGTAATTGGGTAGAATAGAATAGAGTGGGGTAAATGGGTAGAATAGAGGGGAGGTGTAGTAATTAAGTAGAATAGAATAGAGTGGGGTGATTGGATAGAATAGAAGGGAGGTGTAGTAATTGGGTAGAATAGAGTGGGGTGATTGGATAGAATAGAGGAGAGGTGTAGTAATTGGGTAGAATAGAATAGAGTGGGGTGATTGGATAGAACAGAGGGGAGGTGTAGTAATTGGGTAGAATAGAGTGAGGTGATTGGATAGAATAGAGGGGAGGTGTAGTAATTGGGTAGAATAGAATAGAGTGGGGTGATTGGATAGAGCAGTGGGGAGGTGTAGTAATTGGGTAGAATAGAATAGAGTGGGGTGATTGGATAGAATAGAGGGAGGTGTAGTAATTGGGTAGAATAGAATAGAGTGGGGTAACTGGGTAGAATAGAGGGGAGGTGTAGTAATTGGGTAGAATAGAATAGAGTGGGGTGATTGGATAAAATAGAGGGAGGTGTAATAATTGGGTAGAATAGAATAGAGTGGGCTGATTGGATAGAATAGAGGGGAGGTGTAGTAATTGGGTAGAATAGAATAGAGTGGGGTGATTGGCTAGAACAGAGGGGAGGTGTAGTAATTTGGTAGAATAGAATAAAGTGGGGTAAATGGATAGAATAGAGGGAGGTGTAATAATTGGGTAGAATAGAATAAAGTGGGGTAAATGGATAGAATAGAGGGAGGTGTAGTAATTGGGTAGAATAGAATAGAGTGGGGTGATTGGATAGAATAGAGGGGAGGTGAAGTAATTGGGTAGAATACAATAGAGTGTGGTGATTGGATAGAAGAGAGGGGAGGTGGAGTAATTGGGTAGAATAGAATAGAGTGGGGTGATTGGATAGAATAGAGGGGAGGTGTAGTAATTGGGTAGAATAGAATGGAGTGGGGTGATTGGATAGAATAGAGGGGAGGTGTAGTAATTGGGTAGAACAGAACAGAGTGGGGTGATTGGATAGAATAGAGGGGAGGTGTAGTAATTGGGTAGAATAGAATAGAGTGGGGTAAATGGATAGAATAGAGGGGAAGTGGAGTAATTGGGTAGAATAGAATAGAGTGGGGTAAATGGGTAGATTAGAGGGGAGGTGTAGTAATTGGGTAGAATAGAATAGAGTGGGGTAAATGGGTAGAATAGAGGGGAGGTGTAGTAATTCGGAAGAATAGAATAGATTGGGGTGATTGGATAGAATAGAGGGAGGTGTAGTAATTGGCTAGAATAGAATAGAGTGGGGTGATTGGATAGAATAGAGGGGAGGTGTAGTAATTGGGTAGAATAGAGTGGGGTGATTGGGTAGAACAGAGGGGAGGTGTAGTAATTGGGTAGAATAGAATAGAGTGGGGTAAATGGATAGAATAGAGGGGAGGTGCAGTAATTGGGTAGAATAGAATAGAGTGGGGTGACTGGATAGAATAGAGGGGAGGTGTAGTAATTGGGTAGAATAGAATAGAGAGGGGTGTTTGGATAGAATAGAGGGGAGGTGTAGTAATTGGGTAGAATAGAATAGAGTGTGGTGATTAGATAGAATAGAGGGGAGGTGTAGTAGTTGGGTAGAATAGAATAGAGTGGGGTGATTGGATAGAATAGTGGGAGGTGTAGTAATTGGGTAGAATGGAGTGGGGTAAATGGATAGAATAGAGCGGAGGTGTTGTAATTGGGTAGAATAGAATAGAGTGGGGTAAATGGGTAGAATAGAGGGGAGGTGTAGTAATTGGGTAGAATAGAATAGAGTGTGGTGATTGGATAGAATAGAGGGGAGGTGTAGTAATTGGGTAGAATAGAATAGAGTGGGGTGATTGGATAGAACAGAGGGGAGGTGTAGTAATTGGGTAGAATAGAATAGAGTGGGGTGATTGGATAGAATAGAAGGGAGGTGTAGTAAATGGGTAGAATAGAATATAGTTGGGTGATTGGATAGAATAGAGAGGAGGTGTAGTAAATGGGTAGAATAGAATAGAGTGGGGTGATTGGCTAGAATAGAGGGAGGTGTAGTAATTGGGTAGAATAGAATAGAGTAGGGTGATTGGATAGAATAGAGGGAGGTGTAGTAATTGGGGAGAATAGAATAGAGTGGGGTGATTGGATAGAATAGAGGTAGGTGTAGTAATTGGGGAGAATAGAATAGAGTGGGGTGATTGGATAGAATAGAGGGGAGGTGTAGTAATTGGGTAGAATAGAATAGAGTGGGGTGATTGGATAGAATAGAGGGGAGGTGTAGTAATTGGGGAGAATAGAATAGAGTGGGGTGATTGGATAGAATAGAGGGGAGGTGTAGTAATTGGGTAGAATAGAGTGGGGTGATTGGATATTATAGAGTGGAGGTGTAGTAATTGGGTAGAATAGAATAGAGTGAGGTGATTGGATAGAATAGAGGGGAGGTGTAGTAATTGGGGAGAATAGAATAGAGTGGGGTGATTGGATAGAATAGAGGGAGGTGTAGTAATTGGGTAGAATAGAATAGAGTGGGGTAAATGGGTAGAATAGAGGGAAGGTGTAGTAATTGGGTAGAATAGAGTGGGGTGATTGGATAGAATAGAGGGGAGGTGTAGAAATTGGGAAGAATACAATAGAGTGGGGTGATTGGATAGAATAGAGGGAGGTGTAGTAATTGGGTAGAATAGAATAGAGGGGAGGTGTAGTAATTGGGGAGAATAGAATAGAGTGGGGTGATTGGATAGAATAGAGGGGAGGTGTAGTAATTGGGAAGAATAGAATAGAGTGAGGTGATTGGTTAGAATAGAGTAGAGGTGTAGTAATTGGGTAGTATAGAATATAGTGGGGTGAATGGCTAGAACAGAGGGGAGGTGTAGTAATTGGGTAGAATAGAATAGAGTGGGGTGATTAGATAGAATAGAGGGGAGGTGTAGTAATTGGGTAGAATAGAGTGAGGTGATTGGATAGAATAGAGGGAGGTGTAGTAATTGGGTAGAATAGAATAGAGTGGGTTGATTGGATAGAATAGAGGGGAGGTGTAGTAATTGGGTAGAATAGAATAGAGTGTGGTGATTGGATAGAATAAAGGGGAGGTGTAGTAATTGGGTAGAATAGAATAGAGTGGGGTGATTGGATAGAACAGACGGGAGGTGTAGTTATTGGGTAGAATAGAATAGAGTGGGGTGATTGGATAGAATAGAAGGGAGGTGTAGTAATTGGGTAGAATAGAATATAGTGAGGTGATTGGATAGAATAGATGGGAGGTGTAGTAATTGGGTAGAATAGAATAGAGTGAGGTGATTGGATAGAATAGAGGGGAGGTGTAGTAATTGGGTAGAATAGAATAGAGTGGGGTGATTGGATAGAATAGAGGGGAGGTGTAGTAAATGGGTAGAATAGAATAGAGTGGGGTGATTGGATAGAATAGAGGGAGGTGTAGTAGTTGGGTAGAATAGAATAGAGTGGGGTGATTGGATAGAATAGAGGGGAGGTGTAGTAAATGGGTAGAATAGAATAGAGTGGGGTGATTGGATAGAATAGAGGGAGGTGTAGTAGTTGGGTAGAATAGAATAGAGTGGGGTGATTGGATAGAATAGTGGGAGGTGTAGTAATTGGGTAGAATGGAGTGGGGTAAATGGATAGAATAGAGGGGAGGTGTAGTAATTGGGTAGAATAGAATAGAGTGGGGTAAATGGGTAGAATAGAGGGGAGGTGTAGTAATTGGGTAGAATAGAATAGAGTGGGGTGATTGGATAGAATAGAGGGGAGGTGTAGTAATTGGGTAGAATAGAATAGAGTGGGGTGATTGGATAGAATAGAGGGTAGATGTAGTAATTGGGGAGAATAGAATAGAGTGGGGTGATTGGATAGAATAGAGGGGAGGTGTAGTAATTGGGTAGAATAGAGTGGGGTGATTGGATATTATAGAGTGGAGGTGTAGTAATTGGGTAGAATAGAATAGAGTGGGGTAAATGGGTGGAATAGAGGGAAGGTGTAGTAATTGGGTAGAATAGAGTGGGGTGATTGGATAGAATAGAGGGGAGGTGTAGTAATTGGGTAGAATACAATAGAGTGGGGTGATTGGATAGAATAGAGGGAGGTGTAGTAATTGGGTAGAATAGAATAGTGTGGGGTGATTAGATAGAATAGAGGGGAGGTGTAGTAATTGGGAAGAATAGAATAGAGTGAGGTGATTGGATAGAATAGAGGGGAGGTGTAGTAATTGGGTAGAATAGAATAGAGTGTGGTGATTGGATAGAATAGAGGGGAGGTGTAGTAATTGGGTAGAATAGAATAGAGTGGGGTGATTGCATAGAACAGAGGTGAGGTGTAGTAATTGTGTAGAATAGAGTAGAGGGGGGTGACTGGATAGAATAGAAGGGAGGTGTAGTAATTGGGTAGAATAGAATATAGTGAGGTGATTGGACAGAATAGAGGGGAGGTGTAGTAATTGGGTAGAATAGAATAGAGTGAGGTGATTGGATAGAATAGAGGGGAGGTGTAGTAATTGGGTAGAATAGAATAGAGTGGGGTGATTGGATAGAACAGAGGGGAGGTGTAGTAAATGGGTAGAATAGAATAGAGTGGGGTGATTGGATAGAATAGAGGGAGGTGTAGTAGTTGGGTAGAATAGAATAGAGTGGGGTGATTGGATAGAATAGAGGGGAGGTGTAGTAATTGGGTAGAATAGAATAGAGTGGGGTGATTGGATAGAATAGAGGGAGGTGTAGTAATATGGTAGAATGGAGTGGGGTAAATGGATAGAATAGAGGGGAGGTGTAGTAATTGGGTAGAATAGAATAGAGTGGGGTAAATGGGTAGAATAGAGGGGAGGTGTAGTAATTGTGTAGAATAGAATAGAGTGAGGTGATTTGATAGAACAGAGGCGAGGGGTAGTAATTGGGTAGAATAGAATAGAGTGGGGTGATTGGATAGAACAGATCGGAGGTGTAGTAATTGGGTAGAATAGAATAGAGTGGGGTAAATGGATAGAATAGAGGGGAGGTGCAGTAATTGGGTAGAATAGAATAGGGGGGGTGATTGGATAGAATAGAGGGGAGGTGTAGTAATTGGGTAGAATAGAATAGAGTGGGGTGATTGGATAGAATAGAGGGGAGGTGTAGTAATTGGGTAGAATAGAATAGAGTGTGGTGATTAGATAGAATAGAGGGGAGGTGTAGTATTTGGGTAGAATAGAATAGAGTGGGGTGATTGGATAGAATAGAGGGGAGGTGTAGTAATTGGGTAGCATAGAATAGATTGGGGTCATTGGATAGAAAAGAGGGAGGTGTTGTAATTGGGTATAATAGAATAGATTGGGGTAAATGGGTAGAATAGAGGGGAGGTGTAGTAATTGGGTAGAAACGAATAGATTGGGTTAAATGGGTAGAATAGAGAGGAGGTGTAGTAATTGGGTAGAATAGAATAGAGTGGGGTAAATGGGTAGAATAGAGGGGAGGTGTAGTAATTAAGTAGAATAGAATAGAGTGGGGTGATTGGATAGAATAGAAGGGAGGTGTAGTAATTGGATAGAATAGAGTGGGGTGATTGGATAGAATAGAGGAGAGGTGTAGTAATTGGGTAGAATAGAATAGAGTGGGTGATTGGATAGAACAGAGGGGAGGTGTAGTAATTGGGTAGAATAGAGTGAGGTGATTGGATAGAATAGAGGGGAGGTGTAGTAACTGGGTAGAATAGAATAGAGTGGGGTGATTGGATAGAGCAGTGGGGAGGTGTAGTAATTGGGTAGAATAGAATAGAGTGGGGTGATTGGATAGAATAGAGGGAGGTGTAGTAATTGGGTAGAATAGAATAGAGTGGGGTAACTGGGTAGAATAGAGGGGAGGTGTAGTAATTGGGTAGAATAGAATAGAGTGGGGTGATTGGATAAAATAGAGGGAGGTGTAATAATTGGGTAGAATAGAATAGAGTGGGCTGATTGGATAGAATAGAGGGGAGGTGTAGTAATTGTGTAGAATAGAATAGAGTGGGGTGATTGGCTAGAACAGAGGGGAGGTGTAGTAATTTGGTAGAATAGAATAAAGTGGGGTAAATGGATAGAATAGAGGGAGGTGTAATAATTGGGTAGAATAGAATAAAGTGGGGTAAATGGATAGAATAGAGGGAGGTGTAGTAATTGGGTAGAATAGAATAGAGTGGGGTGATTGGATAGAATAGAGGGGAGGTGAAGTAATTGGGTAGAATACAATAGAGTGTGGTGATTGGATAGAAGAGAGGGGAGGTGGAGTAATTGGGTAGAATAGAATAGAGTGGGGTGATTGGATAGAATAGAGGGGAGGTGTAGTAATTGGGTAGAATAGAATGGAGTGGGGTGATTGGATAGAATAGAGGGGAGGTGTAGTAATTGGGTAGAACAGAACAGAGTGGGGTGATTGGATAGAATAGAGGGGAGGTGTAGTAATTGGGTAGAATAGAATAGAGTGGGGTAAATGGATAGAATAGAGGGGAAGTGTAGTAATTGGGTAGAATAGAATAGAGTGGGGTAAATGGGTAGATTAGAGGGGAGGTGTAGTAATTGGGTAGAATAGAATAGAGTGGGGTAAATGGGTAGAATAGAGGGGAGGTGTAGTAATTCGGAAGAATAGAATAGATTGGGGTGATTGGATAGAATAGAGGGAGGTGTAGTAATTGGCTAGAATAGAATAGAGTGGGGTGATTGGATAGAATAGAGGGGAGGTGTAGTAATAGGGTAGAATAGAGTGGGGTCATTGGGTAGAACAGAGGGGAGGTGTAGTAATTGGGTAGAATAGAATAGAGTGGGGTAAATGGATAGAATAGAGGGGAGGTGCAGTAATTGGGTTGAATAGAATAGAGTGGGGTGACTGGATAGAATAGAGGGGAGGTGTAGTAATTGGGTAGAATGGAGTGGGGTAAATGGATAGAATAGAGGGGAGGTGTAGTAATTGGGTAGAATAGAATAGAGTGGGGTAAATGGGTAGAATAGAGGGGAGGTGTAGTAATTGGGTAGAATAGAATAGAGTGGGGTGATTGGATAGAATAGAGGGGAGGTGTAGTATTGGGTAGAATAGAATAGAGTGGGGTGATTGGATAGAATAGAGGGTAGATGTAGTAATTGGGGAGAATAGAATAGAGTGGGGTGATTGGATAGAATAGAGGGGAGGTGTAGTAATTGGGTAGAATAGAGTGGGGTGATTGGATATTATAGAGTGGAGGTGTAGTAATTGGGTAGAATAGAATAGAGTGGGGTAAATGGGTAGAATAGAGGGAAGGTGTAGTAATTGGGTAGAATAGAGTGGGGTGATTGGATAGAATAGAGGGGAGGTGTAGTAATTGGGTAGAATAGAATAGTGTGGGGTGATTAGATAGAATAGAGGGGAGGTGTAGTAATTGGGAAGAATAGAATAGAGTGAGGTGATTGGATAGAATAGAGGGGAGGTGTAGTAATTGGGTAGAATAGAATAGAGTGTGGTGATTGGATAGAATAGAGGGGAGGTGTAGTAATTGGGTAGAATAGAATAGAGTGGGGTGATTGCATAGAACAGAGGGGAGGTGTAGTAATTGTGTAGAATAGAATAGAGGGGGGTGACTGGATAGAATAGAAGGGAGGTGTAGTAATTGGGTAGAATAGAATATAGTGAGGTGATTGGACAGAATAGAGGGGAGGTGTAGTAATTGGGTAGAATAGAATAGAGTGAGGTGATTGGATAGAATAGAGGGGAGGTGTAGTAATTGGGTAGAATAGAATAGAGTGGGGTGATTCGATAGAATAGAGGGGAGGTGTAGTAAATGGGTAGAATAGAATAGAGTGGGGTGATTGGATAGAATAGAGGGAGGTGTAGTAGTTGGGTAGAATAGAATAGAGTGGGGTGATTGGATAGAATAGAGGGGAGGTGTAGTAATTGGGTAGAATAGAATAGAGTGGGGTGATTAGATAGAATAGAGGGGAGGTGTAGTAATTGGGCAGAATAGAATAGAGTGGGGTGATTGGATAGAATAGAGGGAGGTGCAGTAATATGGTAGAATGGAGTGGGGTAAATGGATAGAATAGAGGGGAGGTGTAGTAATTGGGTAGAATAGAATAGAGTGGGGTAAATGGGTAGAATAGAGGGGAGGTGTAGTAATTGTGTAGAATAGAATAGAGTGAGGTGATTTGATAGAACAGAGGCGAGGGGTAGTAATTGGGTAGAATAGAATAGAGTGGGGTGATTGGATAGAACAGATCGGAGGTGTAGTAATTGGGTAGAATAGAATAGAGTGGGGTAAATGGATAGAATAGAGGGGAGGTGCAGTAATTGGGTAGAATAGAAAAGGGGGGGGTGATTGGATAGAATAGAGGGGAGGTGTAGTAATTGGGTAGAATAGAATAGAGTGGGGTGATTGGATAGAATAGAGGGGAGGTGTAGTAATTGGGTAGAATAGAATAGAGTGTGGTGATTAGATAGAATAGAGGGGAGGTGTAGTATTTGGGTAGAATAGAATAGAGTGGGGTGATTGGATAGAATAGAGGGGAGGTCTAGTAATTGGGTAGAATAGAATAGATTGGGGTCATTGGATAGAAAAGAGGGAGGTGTTGTAATTGGGTATAATAGAATAGATTGGGGTAAATGGGTAGAATAGAGGGGAGGTGTAGTAATTGGGTAGAAACGAATAGATTGGGTTAAATGGGTAGAATAGAGAGGAGGTGTAGTAATTGGGTAGAATAGAATAGAGTGGGGTAAATGGGTAGAATAGAGGGGAGGTGTAGTAATTAAGTAGAATAGAATAGAGTGGGGTGATTGGATAGAATAGAAGGGAGGTGTAGTAATTGGGTAGAATAGAGTGGGGTGATTGGATAGAATAGAGGAGAGGTGTAGTAATTGGGTAGAATAGAATAGAGTGGGGTGATTGGATAGAACAGAGGGGAGGTGTAGTAATTGGGTAGAATAGAGTGAGGTGATTGGATAGAATAGAGGGGAGGTGTAGTAATTGGGTAGAATAGAATAGAGTGGGGTGATTGGATAGAGCAGTGGGGAGGTGTAGTAATTGGGTAGAATAGAATAGAGTGGGGTGATTGGATAGAATAGAGGGAGGTGTAGTAATTGGGTAGAATAGAATAGAGTGGGGTAACTGGGTAGAATAGAGGGGAGGTGTAGTAATTGGGTAGAATAGAATAGAGTGGGGTGATTGGATAAAATAGAGGGAGGTGTAATAATTGGGTAGAATAGAATAGAGTGGGCTGATTGGATAGAATAGAGGGGAGGTGTAGTAATTGGGTAGAATAGAATAGAGTGGGTTGATTGGCTAGAACAGAGGGGAGGTGTAGTAATTTGGTAGAATAGAATAAAGTGGGGTAAATGGATAGAATAGAGGGAGGTGTAATAATTGGGTAGAATAGAATAAAGTGGGGTAAATGGATAGAATAGAGGGAGGTGTAGTAATTGGGTAGAATAGAATAGAGTGGGGTGATTGGATAGAATAGAGGGGAGGTGAAGTAATTGGGTAGAATTCAATAGAGTGTGGTGATTGGATAGAAGAGAGGGGAGGTGGAGTAATTGGGTAGAATAGAATAGAGTGGGGTGATTGGATAGAATAGAGGGGAGGTGTAGTAATTGGGTAGAATAGAATGGAGTGGGGTGATTGGATAGAATAGAGGGGAGGTGTAGTAATTGGGTAGAACAGAACAGAGTGGGGTGATTGGATAGAATAGAGGGGAGGTGTAGTAATTGGGTAGAATAGAATAGAGTGGGGTAAATGGATAGAATAGAGGGGAAGTGTAGTAATTGGGTAGAATAGAATAGAGTGGGGTAAATGGGTAGATTAGAGGGGAGGTGTAGTAATTGGGTAGAATAGAATAGAGTGGGGTAAATGGGTAGAATAGAGGGGAGGTGTAGTAATTCGGAAGAATAGAATAGATTGGGGTGATTGGATAGAATAGAGGGAGGTGTAGTAATTGGCTAGAATAGAATAGAGTGGGGTGATTGGATAGAATAGAGGGGAGGTGTAGTAATAGGGTAGAATAGAGTGGGGTGATTGGGTAGAACAGAGGGGAGGTGTAGTAATTGTTTAGAATAGAATAGAGTGGGGTAAATGGATAGAATAGAGGGGAGGTGCAGTAATTGGGTTGAATAGAATAGAGTGGGGTGACTGGATAGAATAGAGGGGAGGTGTAGTAATTGGGTAGAATAGAATAGAGTGGGGTGTTTGGATAGAATAGAGGGGAGGTGTAGTAATTGGGTAGAATAGAATAGAGTGTGGTGATTAGATAGAATAGAGGGGAGCTGTAGTATTTGGGTAGAATAGAATAGAGTGGGGTGATTGTATAGAATAGAGGGGAGGTGTAGTAATTGGGTAGAATAGAATAGAGTGGGGTCATTGGATAGAATAGAGGGAGGTGTAATAATTGGGTAGAATAGAATAGATTGGGGTAAATGGATAGAATAGAGGGGAGGTGTAGTAATTGGGTAGAATAGAATAGATTGGGGTAAATGGGTAGAATAGCGGGGAGGTGTAGTAATTGTGTAGAATAGAATACAGTGGGGTAAATGGGTAGAATAGAGGGGAGGTGTAGTAATTAAGTAGAATAGAATAGAGTGGGGTGATTGGATAGAATAGAAGGGAGGTGTAGTAATTGGGTAGAATAGAGTGGGGTGATTGGATAGAATAGAGGGGAGGTGTAGTAATTGGGTAGAATAGAATAGAGTGGGGTGATTGGATAGAACAGGGGGGAGGTGTAGTAATTGGGTAGAATAGAGTGAGGTGATTGGATAGAAAAGAGTGGAGGTGTAGTAATTGGGTAGAATAGAATAGAGTGGGGTGATTGCATAGAGCAGTGGGGAGGTGTAGTAATTGGGTAGAATAGAATAGAGTGGGGTGATTGGATAGAATAGAGGGGAGGTGTAGTAATTGGGTAGAATAGAATGGAGTGGGGTGATTGGATAGAATAGAGGGGAGGTGTAGTAATTGGGTAGAACAGAACAGAGTGGGGTGATTGGATAGAATAGAGGGGAGGTGTAGTAATTGGGTAGAATAGAATAGAGTGGGGTAAATGGATAGAATAGAGGGGAAGTGTAGTAATTGGGTAGAATAGAATAGAGTGTGGTAAATGGGTAGAATAGAGGGGAGGTGTAGTAATTGGGTAGAATAGAATAGAGTGGGGTGATTGGATAGAGCAGTGGGGAGGTGTAGTAATTGGGTAGAATTGAATAGAGTGGGGTGATTGGATAGAATAGAGGGAGGTGTAGTAATTGGGTAGAATAGAATAGAGTGGGGTAACTGGGTAGAATAGAGGGGAGGTGTAGTAATTGGGTAGAATAGAATAGAGTGGGGTGATTGGATAAAATAGAGGGAGGTGTAATAATTGGGTAGAATAGAATAGAGTGGGCTGATTGGATAGAATAGAGGGGAGGTGTAGTAATTGGGTAGAATAGAATAGAGTGGGGTGATTGGCTAGAACAGAGGGGAGGTGTAGTAATTTGGTAGAATAGAATAAAGTGGGGTAAATGGATAGAATAGAGGGAGGTGTAATAATTGGGTAGAATAGAATAAAGTGGGGTAAATGGATAGAATAGAGGGAGGTGTAGTAATTGGGTAGAATAGAATAGAGTGGGGTGATTGGATAGAATAGAGGGGAGGTGAAGTAATTGGGTAGAATACAATAGAGTGTGGTGATTGGATAGAAGAGAGGGGAGGTGGAGTAATTGGGTAGAATAGAATAGAGTGGGGTGATTGGATAGAATAGAGGGGAGGTGTAGTAATTGGGTAGAATAGAATGGAGTGGGGTGATTGGATAGAATAGAGGGGAGGTGTAGTAATTGGGTAGAACAGAACAGAGTGGGGTGATTGGATAGAATAGAGGGGAGGTGTAGTAATTGGGTAGAATAGAATAGAGTGGGGTAAATGGATAGAATAGAGGGGAAGTGTAGTAATTGGGTAGAATAGAATAGAGTGGGGTAAATGGGTAGATTAGAGGGGAGGTGTAGTAATTGGGTACAATAGAATAGAGTGGGGTAAATGGGTAGAATAGAGGGGAGGTGTAGTAATTCGGAAGAATAGAATAGATTGGGGTGATTGGATAGAATAGAGGGAGGTGTAGTAATTGGCTAGAATAGAATAGAGTGGGGTGATTGGATAGAATAGAGGGGAGGTGTAGTAATAGGGTAGAATAGAGTGGGGTAATTGGGTAGAACAGAGGGGAGGTGTAGTAATTGGGTAGAATAGAATAGAGTGGGGTAAATGGATAGAATAGAGGGGAGGTGCAGTAATTGGGTTGAATAGAATAGAGTGGGGTGACTGGATAGAATAGAGGGGAGGTGTAGTAATTGGGTAGAATGGAGTGGGGTAAATGGATAGAATAGAGGGGAGGTGTAGTAATTGGGTAGAATAGAATAGAGTGGGGTAAATGGGTAGAATAGAGGGGAGGTGTAGTAATTGGGTAGAATAGAATAGAGTGGGGTGATTGGATAGAATAGAGGGGAGGTGTAGTATTGGGTAGAATAGAATAGAGTGGGGTGATTGGATAGAATAGAGGGTAGATGTAGTAATTGGGGAGAATAGAATAGAGTGGGGTGATTGGATAGAATAGAGGGGAGGTGTAGTAATTGGGTAGAATAGAGTGGGGTGATTGGATATTATAGAGTGGAGGTGTAGTAATTGGGTAGAATAGAATAGAGTGGGGTAAATGGGTAGAATAGAGGGAAGGTGTAGTAATTGGGTAGAATAGAGTGGGGTGATTGGATAGAATAGAGGGGAGGTGTAGTAATTGGGTAGAATAGAATAGTGTGGGGTGATTAGATAGAATAGAGGGGAGGTGTAGTAATTGGGAAGAATAGAATAGAGTGAGGTGATTGGATAGAATAGAGGGGAGGTGTAGTAATTGGGTAGAATAGAATAGAGTGTGGTGATTGGATAGAATAGAGGGGAGGTGTAGTAATTGGGTAGAATAGAATAGAGTGGGGTGATTGCATAGAACAGGGGGGAGGTGTAGTAATTGTGTAGAATAGAATAGAGGGGGGTGACTGGATAGAATAGAAGGGAGGTGTAGTAATTGGGTAGAATAGAATATAGTGAGGTGATTCGACAGAATAGAGGGGAGGTGTAGTAATTGGGTAGAATAGAATAGAGTGAGGTGATTGGATAGAATAGAGGGGAGGTGTAGTAATTGGGTAGAATAGAATAGAGTGGGGTGATTGGATAGAATAGAGGGGAGGTGTAGTAAATGGGTAGAATAGAATAGAGTGGGGTGATTGGATAGAATAGAGGGAGGTGTAGTAGTTGGGTAGAATAGAATAGAGTGGGGTGATTGGATAGAATAGAGGGGAGGTGTAGTAATTGGGTAGAATAGAATAGAGTGGGGTGATTAGATAGAATAGAGGGGAGGTGTAGTAATTGGGCAGAATAGAATAGAGTGGGGTGATTGGATAGAATAGAGGGAGGTGCAGTAATATGGTAGAATGGAGTGGGGTAAATGGATAGAATAGAGGGGAGGTGTAGTAATTGGGTAGAATAGAATAGAGTGGGGTAAATGGGTAGAATAGAGGGGAGGTGTAGTAATTGTGTAGAATAGAATAGAGTGAGGTGATTTGATAGAACAGAGGCGAGGGGTAGTAATTGGGTAGAATAGAATAGAGTGGGGTGATTGGATAGAACAGATCGGAGGTGTAGTAATTGGGTAGAATAGAATAGAGTGGGGTAAATGGATAGAATAGAGGGGAGGTGCAGTAATTGGGTAGAATAGAATAGGGGGGGGGTGATTGGATAGAATAGAGGGGAGGTGTAGTAATTGGGTAGAATAGAATAGAGTGGGGTGATTGGATAGAATAGAGGGGAGGTGTAGTAATTGGGTAGAATAGAATAGAGTGTGGTGATTAGATAGAATAGAGGGGAGGTGTAGTATTTGGGTAGAATAGAATAGAGTGGGGTGATTGGATAGAATAGAGGGGAGGTCTAGTAATTGGGTAGAATAGAATAGATTGGGGTCATTGGATAGAAAAGAGGGACGTGTTGTAATTGGGTATAATAGAATAGATTGGGGTAAATGGGTAGAATAGAGGGGAGGTGTAGTAATTGGGTAGAAACGAATAGATTGGGTTAAATGGGTAGAATAGAGAGGAGGTGTAGTAATTGGGCAGAATAGAATAGAGTGGGGTAAATGGGTAGAATAGAGGGGAGGTGTAGTAATTAAGTAGAATAGAATAGAGTGGGGTGATTGGATAGAATAGAAGGGAGGTGTAGTAATTGGGTAGAATAGAGTGGGGTGATTGGATAGAATAGAGGAGAGGTGTAGTAATTGGGTAGAATAGAATAGAGTGGGGTGATTGGATAGAACAGAGGGGAGGTGTAGTAATTGGGTAGAATAGAGTGAGGTGATTGGATAGAATAGAGGGGAGGTGTAGTAATTGGGTAGAATAGAATAGAGTGGGGTGATTGGATAGAGCAGTGGGGAGGTGTAGTAATTGGGTAGAATAGAATAGAGTGGGGTGATTGGATAGAATAGAGGGAGGTGTAGTAATTGGGTAGAATAGAATAGAGTGGGGTAACTGGGTAGAATAGAGGGGAGGTGTAGTAATTGGGTAGAATAGAATAGAGTGGGGTGATTGGATAAAATAGAGGGAGGTGTAATAATTGGGTAGAATAGAATAGAGTGGGCTGATTGGATAGAATAGAGGGGAGGTGTAGTAATTGGGTAGAATAGAATAGAGTGGGTTGATTGGCTAGAACAGAGGGGAGGTGTAGTAATTTGGTAGAATAGAATAAAGTGGGGTAAATGGATAGAATAGAGGGAGGTGTAATAATTGGGTAGAATAGAATAAAGTGGGGTAAATGGATAGAATAGAGGTAGGTGTAGTAATTGGGTAGAATAGAATAGAGTGGGGTGATTGGATAGTATAGAGGGGAGGTGAAGTAATTGGGTAGAATTCAATAGAGTGTGGTGATTGGATAGAAGAGAGGGGAGGTGTAGTAGTTGGGTAGAATAGAATAGAGTGGGGTGATTGGATAGAATAGAGGGGAGGTGTAGTAAATGGGTAGAATAGAATAGAGTGGGGTGATTGGATAGAATAGAGGGAGGTGTAGTAGTTGGGTAGAATAGAATAGAGTGGGGTGATTGGATAGAATAGTGGGAGGTGTAGTAATTGGGTAGAATGGAGTGGGGTAAATGGATAGAATAGAGGGGAGGTGTAGTAATTGGGTAGAATAGAATAGAGTGGGGTAAATGGGTAGAATAGAGGGGAGGTGTAGTAATTGGGTAGAATAGAATAGAGTGGGGTGATTGGATAGAATAGAGGGGAGGTGTAGTAATTGGGTAGAATAGAATAGAGTGGGGTGATTGGATAGAATAGAGGGTAGCTGTAGTAATTGGGGAGAATAGAATAGAGTGGGGTGATTGGATAGAATAGAGGGGAGGTGTAGTAATTGGGTAGAATAGAGTGGGGTGATTGGATATTATAGAGTGGAGGTGTAATAATTGGGTAGAATAGAATAGAGTGGGGTAAATGGGTAGAATAGAGGGAAGGTGTAGTAATTGGGTAGAATAGAGTGGGGTGATTGGATAGAATAGAGGGGAGGTGTAGTAATTGGGTAGAATACAATAGAGTGGGGTGATTGGATAGAATAGGGGGTAGATGTAGTAATTGGGGAGAATAGAATAGAGTGGGGTGATTGGATAGAATAGAGGGGAGGTGTAGTAATTGGGTAGAATAGAGTGGGGTGATTGGATATTATAGAGTGGAGGTGTAGTAATTGGGTAGAATAGAATAGAGTGGGGTAAATGGGTAGAATAGAGGGAAGGTGTAGTAATTGGGTAGAATAGAGTGGGGTGATTGGATAGAATAGAGGGGAGGTGTAGTAATTGGGTAGAATACAATAGAGTGGGGTGATTGGATAGAATAGAGCGAGGTGTAGTAATTGGGTAGAATAGAATAGTGTGGGGTGATTGCATAGAACAGAGGGGAGGTGTAGTAATTGTGTAGAATAGAATAGAGGGGGGTGACTGGATAGAATAGAAGGGAGGTGTAGTAATTGGGTAGAATAGAATATAGTGAGGTGATTGGACAGAATAGAGGGGAGGTGTAGTAATTGGGTAGAATAGAATAGAGTGAGGTGATTGGATAGAACAGAGGGGAGGTGTAGTAATTGGGTAGAATAGAATAGTGTGGGGTGATTGCATAGAACAGAGGGGAGGTGTAGTAATTGTGTAGAATAGAATAGAGGGGGGTGACTGGATAGAATAGAAGGGAGGTGTAGTAATTGGGTAGAATAGAATATAGTGAGGTGATTGGACAGAATAGAGGGGAGGTGTAGTAATTGCGTAGAATAGAATAGAGTGAGGTGATTGGATAGAATAGAGGGGAGGTGTAGTAATTGGGTAGAATAGAATAGAGTGGGGTGATTGGATAGAATAGAGGGGAGGTGTAGTAAATGGGTAGAATAGAATAGAGTGGGGTGATTGGATAGAATAGAGGGAGGTGTAGTAGTTGGGTAGAATAGAATAGAGTGGGGTGATTGGATAGAATAGAGGGGAGGTGTAGTAATTGGGTAGAATAGAATAGAGTGGGGTGATTAGATAGAATAGAGGGGAGGTGTAGTAATTGGGTAGAATAGAATAGAGTGGGGTGATTGGATAGAATAGAGGGAGGTGTAGTAATATGGTAGAATGGAGTGGGGTAAATGGATAGAATAGAGGGGAGGTGTAGTAATTGGGTAGAATAGAATAGAGTGGGGTAAATGGGTAGAATAGAGGGGAGGTGTAGTAATTGTGTAGAATAGAATAGAGTGAGGTGATTTGATAGAACAGAGGCGAGGGGTAGTAATTGGGTAGAATAGAATAGAGTGGGGTGATTGGATAGAACAGATCGGAGGTGTAGTAATTGGGTAGAATAGAATAGAGTGGGGTAAATGGATAGAATAGAGGGGAGGTGCAGTAATTGGGTAGAATAGAATAGGGGGGGGTGATTGGATAGAATAGAGGGGAGGTGTAGTAATTGGGTAGAATAGAATAGAGTGGGGTGATTGGATAGAATAGAGGGGAGGTGTAGTAATTGGGTAGAATAGAATAGAGTGTGGTGATTAGATAGAATAGAGGGGAGGTGTAGTATTTGGGTAGAATAGAATAGAGTGGGGTGATTGGATAGAATAGAGGGGAGGTGTAGTAATTGGGTAGAATAGAATAGATTGGGGTCATTGGATAGAAAAGAGGGAGGTGTTGTAATTGGGTATAATAGAATAGATTGGGGTAAATGGGTAGAATAGAGGGGAGGTGTAGTAATTGGGTAGAAACGAATAGATTGGGTTAAATGGGTAGAATAGAGAGGAGGTGTAGTAATTGGGTAGAATAGAATAGAGTGGGGTAAATGGGTAGAATAGAGGGGAGGTGTAGTAATTAGGTAGAATAGAATAGAGTGGGGTGATTGGATAGAATAGAAGGGAGGTGTAGTAATTGGGTAGAATAGAGTGGGGTGATTGGATAGAATAGAGGGGAGGTGTAGTAATTGGGTAGAATAGAATAGAGTGGGGTGATTGGATAGAACAGAGGGGAGGTGTAGTAATTGGGTAGAATAGAGTGAGGTGATTGGATAGAAAAGAGTGGAGGTGTAGTAATTGGGTAGAATAGAATAGAGTGGGGTGATTGGATAGAGCAGTGGGGAGGTGTAGTAATTGGGTAGAATAGAATAGAGTGGGGTGATTGGATAGAATAGAGGGGAGGTGTAGTAATTGGGTAGAATAGAATGGAGTGGGGTGATTGGATAGAATAGAGGGGAGGTGTAGTAATTGGGTAGAACAGAACAGAGTGGGGTGATTGGATAGAATAGAGGGGAGGTGTAGTAATTGGGTAGAATAGAATAGAGTGGGGTAAATGGATAGAATAGAGGGGAAGTGTAGTAATTGGGTAGAATAGAATAGAGTGGGGTAAATGGGTAAAATAGAGGGGAGGTGTAGTAATTGGGTAGAATAGAATAGATTGGGGTAAATGGGTAGAATAGAGGGGAGGTGTAGTAATTCGGTAGAATAGAATAGATTGGGGTGATTGGATAGAATAGAGGGAGGTGTAGTAATTGGGTAGAATAGAATAGAGTGGGGTGATTGGATAGAATAGAGGGGAGGTGTAGTAATTGGGTAGAATAGAGTGGGGTGATTGGGTAGAACAGAGGGGAGGTGTAGTAATTGGGTAGAATAGAATAGAGTGGGGTAAATGGATAGAATAGAGGGGAGGTGCAGTAATTGGGTAGAATAGAATAGAGTGGGGTGACTGGATAGAATAGAGGGGAGGTGTAGTAATTGGGTAGAATAGAATAGAGTGGGGTGTTTGGACAGAATAGAGGGGAGGTGTAGTAATTGGGTAGAATAGAATAGAGTGTGGTGATTAGATAGAATAGAGGGGAGGTGTAGTATTTGGGTAGAATAGAATAGAGTGGGGTGATTGGATAGAATAGAGGGGAGGTGTAGTATTTGGGTAGAATAGAATAGAGTGGGGTCATTGGATAGAATAGAGGGAGGTGTAATAATTGGGTAGAATAGAATAGATTGGGGTAAATGGGTAGAATAGAGGGGAGGTGTAGTAATTGGGTAGAATAGAATAGATTGGGGTAAATGGGTAGAATAGAGGGGAGGTGTAGTAATTGTGTAGAATAGAATAGAGTGGGGTAAATGGGTAGAATAGAGGGGAGGTGTAGTAATTAAGTAGAATAGAATAGAGTGGGGTGATTGGATAGAATAGAAGGGAGGTGTAGTAATTGGGTAGAATAGAGTGGGGTGATTGGATAGAATAGAGGGGAGGTGTAGTAATTGGGTAGAATACAATAGAGTGGGGTGATTGGATAGAACAGTGGGGAGGTGTAGTAATTGGGTAGAATAGAGTGAGGTGATTGGATAGAATAGAGGGGACGTGTAGTAATAGGGTAGAATAGAATAGAGTGGGGTGATTGGATAGAGCAGTGGGGAGGTGTAGTAATTGGGTAGAATAGAATAGAGTGGGGTGATTGGATAGAGCAGTGGGGAGGTGTAGTAATTGGGTAGAATAGAATAGAGTGGGGTGATTGGATAGAATAGAGGGAGGTGTAGTAATTGGGTAGAATAGAATAGAGTGGGGTGATTGGATAGAATAGAGGGAGGTGTAATAATTGGGTAGAATAGAATAGAGTGGGCTGACTGGATAGAATAGAGGGGAGGTGTAGTAATTGGGTAGAATAGAATAGAGTGGGTTGATTGGCTAGAACAGAGGGGAGGTGTAGTAATTTGGTAGAATAGAATAAAGTGGGGTAAATGGATAGAATAGAGGGAGGTGTAATAATTGGCTAGAATAGAATAAAGTGGGGTAAATGGATAGAATAGAGGGAGGTGTAGTAATTGGGTAGAATAGAATAGAGTGGGGTGATTGGATAGAATAGAGGGGAGGTGAAGTAATTGGGTAGAATACAATAGAGTGTGGTGATTGGATAGAAGAGAGGGGAGGTGGAGTAATTGGGTAGAATAGAATAGAGTGGGGTGATTGGATAGAATAGAGGGGAGGTGTAGTAATTGGGTAGAATAGAATGGAGTGGGGTGATTGGATAGAATAGATGGGAGGTGTAGTAATTGGGTAGAACAGAACAGAGTGGGGTGATTGGATAGAATAGAGGGGAGGTGTAGTAATTAAGTAGAATAGAATAGAGTGGGATGATTGGATAGAATAGAAGGGAGGTGTAGTAATTGGGTAGAATAGAGTGGGGTGATTGGATAGAATAGAGGGGAGGTGTAGTAATTGGGTAGAATAGAATAGAGTGGGGTGATTGGATAGAACAGAGGGGAGGTGTAGTAATTGGGTAGAATAGAGTGAGGTGATGGGATAGAAAAGAGGGGAGGTGTAGTAATTGGGTAGAATAGAATAGAGTGGGGTGATTGGATAGAGCAGTGGGGAGGTGTAGTAATTGGGTAGAATAGAATAGAGTGGGGTGATTGGATAGAATAGAGGGGAGGTGTGGTAATTGGGTAGAATAGAAAGGAGTGGGGTGATTGGATAGAATAGAGGGGAGGTGTAGTAATTGGGTAGAACAGAACAGAGTGGGGTGATTGGATAGAATAGAGGGGAGGTGTAGTAATTGGGTAGAATAGAATAGAGTGGGGTAAATGGATAGAATAGAGGGGAAGTGTAGTAATTGGGTAGAATAGAATAGAGTGGGGTAAATGGGTAGAATAGAGGGGGGGTGTAGTAATTGGGTAGAATAGAATAGAGTGGGTAAATGGGTACAATAGAGGGGAGGTGTAGTAATTCGGTAGAATAGAATAGATTGGGGTGATTGGATAGAATAGAGGGAGGTGTAGTAATTGGGTAGAATAGAATAGAGTGGGGTGATTGGATAGAATAGAGGGGAGGTGTAGTAATTGGGTAGAATAGAGTGGGGTGATTGGGTAGAACAGAGGGGAGGTGTAGTAATTGGGTAGAATAGAATAGAGTGGGGTAAATGGATAGAATAGAGGGGAGGTGCAGTAATTGGGTAGAATAGAATAGAGTGGGGTGACTGGATAGAATAGAGGGGAAGTGTAGTAATTGGGTAGAATAGAATAGAGTGGGGTGTTTGGTTAGAATAGAGGGGAGGTGTAGTAATTGGGTAGAATAGAATAGAGTGTGGTGATTAGATAGAATAGAGGGGAGGTGTAGTATTTGGGTAGAATAGAATAGTGGGGTGATTGGATAGAATAGAGGGGAGGTGTAGTAATTGGGTAGAATAGAATAGAGGGGGGTCATTGGATAGAATAGAGGGAGGTGTAATAATTGGGTAGAATAGAATAGATTGGGGTAAATGGGTAGAATAGAGGGGAGGTGTAGTAATTGGGTAGAATAGAATAGATTGGGGTAAATGGGTAGAATAGAGGGGAGGTGTAGTAATTAAGTAGAATAGAATAGAGTTGGGTGATTGGATAGAATAGAAGGGAGGTGTAGTAATTGGGTAGAATAGAGTGGGGTGATTGGATAGAATAGAGGGGAGGTGTAGTAATTGGGTAGAATAGAATAGAGTGGGGTGATTGGATAGAACAGTGGGGAGGTGTAGTAATTGGGTAGAATAGAGTGAGGTGATTGGATAGAATAGAGGGGAGGTGTAGTAATTGGGTAGAATAGAATAGAGTGGGGTGATTGGATAGAATAGAGGGAGGTGTAGTAATTTGGTAGAATAGAATAGAGTGGGGTGATTGGATAGAGCAGTGGGGAGGTGTAGTAATTGGGTAGAATAGAATAGAGTGGGGTGATTGGATAGAGCAGTGGGGAGGTGTAGTAATTGGGTAAAATAGAATAGAGTGGGGTGATTGGATAGAATAGAGGGAGGTGTAGTAATTGGGTAGAATAGAATAGAGTGGGGTGATTGGATAGAATAGAGGGAGGTGTAATAATTGGGTAGAATAGAATAGAGTGGGCTGATTGGATAGAATAGAGGGGAGGTGTAGTAATTGGGTAGAATAGAATAGAGTGGGGTGATTGGCTAGAACAGAGGGGAGGTGTAGTAATTTGGTAGAATAGAATAAAGTGGGGTAAATGGATAGAATAGAGGGAGGTGTAATAATTGGCTAGAATAGAATAAAGTGGGGTAAATGGATAGAATAGAGGGAGGTGTAGTAATTGGGTAGAATAGAATAGAGTGGGGTGATTGGATAGAATAGAGGTGAGGTGAAGTAATTGGGTAGAATACAATAGAGTGTGGTGATTGGATAGAACAGAGGGGAGGTGGAGTATTTGGGTAGAATAGAATAGAGTGGGGTGATTGGATAGAATAGAGGGGAGGTGTAGTAATTGGGTAGAATAGAATGGAGTGGGGTGATTGGATAGAATAGAGGGGAGGTGTAGTAATTGGGTAGAACAGAACAGAGTGGGGTGATTGGATAGAATAGAGGGGAGGTGTAGTAATTGGGTAGAATAGAATAGAGTGGGGTAAATGGATAGAATAGAGGGGAAGTGTAGTAATTGGGTAGAATAGAATAGAGTGGGGTAAATGGGTAGAATAGAGGGGAGGTGTAGTAATTGGGTAGAATAGAATAGAGTGGGGTAAATGGGTAGAATAGAGGGGAGGTGTAGTAATTCGGTAGAATAGAATAGATTGGGGTGATTGGATAGAATAGAGGGAGGTGTAGTAATTGGGTACAATAGAATAGAGTGGGGTGATTGGGTAGAATATAGGGGAGGTGTAGTAATTGGGTAGAATAGAGTGGGGTGATTGGGTAGAACAGAGCGGAGGTGTAGTAATTGGGTAGAATAGAATAGAGTGGGGTAAATGGATAGAATAGAGGGGAGGTGCAGTAATTGGGTAGAATAGAATAGAGTGGGGTGACTGGATAGAATAGAGGGGAGGTGTAGTAATTGTGTAGAAAAGAATAGAGTGGGGTGTTTGGATAGAATAGAGGGGAGGTGTAGTAATTGGGTAGAATAGAATAGAGTGTGGTGATTAGATAGAATAGAGGGGAGGTGTAGTATTTGGGTAGAATAGAATAGAGTGGGGTGATTGGATAGAATAGAGGGGAGGTGTAGTAATTGGGTAGAATAGAATAGAGTGGGGTCATTGGATAGAATAGAGGGAGGTGTAATACATGGGTAGAATAGAATAGATTGGGGTAAATGGGTAGAATAGAGGGGAGGTGTATTAATTGGGTAGAATAGAATAGATTGGGGTAAATGGGTAGAATAGAGGGGAGGTGTAGTAATTGTGTAGAATAGAATAGAGTGGGGTAAATGGGTAGAATAGAGGGGAGGTGTAGTAATTAAGTAGAATAGAATAGAGTGGGGTGATTGGATAGAATAGAAGGGAGGTGTAGTAATTGGGTAGAATAGAGTGGGGTGATTGGATAGAATAGAGGGGAGGTGTAGTAATTGGGTAGAATAGAATAGAGTGGGGTGATTGGATAGAACAGAGGGGAGGTGTAGTAATTGGGTAGAATAGAGTGAGGTGATTGGATAGAATAGAGGGGAGGTGTAGTAATTGGGTAGAATAGAATAGAGTGGGGTGATTGGATAGAGCAGTGGGGAGGTGTAGTAATTGGGTAGAATAGAATAGAGTGGGGTGATTGGATAGAATAGAGGGAGGTGTAGTAATTGGGTAGAATAGAATAGAGTGGGGTAAATGGGTAGAATAGAGGGGAGGTGTAGTAATTGGGTAGAATAGAATAGAGTGGGGTGATTGGATAGAATAGAGGGAGGTGTAGTAATTGGGTAGAATAGAATAGAGTGGGGTAAATGGGTAGAATAGAGGGGAGGTGTAGTAATTGGGTAGAATAGAATAGAGTGGGGTGATTGGATAGAATAGAGGGGAGGTGTAGTAATTGGGTAGAATAGAATAGAGTGGGGTGATTGGATAGAATAGAGGGGAGGTGTAGTAATTGGATAGAATAGAATAGAGTGGGGTGTTTGGATAGAATAGACGGAGGTGTAGTAATGGGGTAGAATAGAGTGGGGTGATTGGATAGAATAGAGGGGAGGTGTAGTAATTGGGTAGAATAGAATAGAGTGAGGTGATTGGATAGAATAGAGGGGAGGTGTAATAATTGGGTAGAATAGAATAGAGTGGGGTGATTGGATAGAATACAGGGGAAGTGTAGTAATTGGGTAGAATAGATTAGAGTGTGGTGATTGGATAGAATAGAGGGAGGTGTAGTAATTGGGTATAATAGAATAGATGGCTTTCTGTGTGAGCAGCTGTGCGTCTTTGAATGCAGCCGATTTCAGTGATACGCCCACCGCATGACAACATTGGCTTTGTCACTCCCCGTTACCTCCCAGCACCAACCCATTAAACTTCTCAGGCCCCATCTCCAATCAGGGGAGTAGCGAGGGTGGTTCCGGTGGAGCATGAGCTACGGCACCAAAATGGACAGAAGGTGCCATCCAGGGTTCCGGAATTCATGGGCGCTACTCAATATGATAGCCGCCTGTTAGTTTTATGTCGATTTGTTTGCTCTAGTCTATATCCTAAATAAGTTACAGATCTGAGATCTGTTTCTACATTTCATGCTCCCTCAATCTGCCCAGATCGTCTCCCCTCCACCCCTCCCCTCTTCTGTGATCATCTTCTGTCACCTCCCCTCCGGCCCTCCCTCCTCTGTGATCATTTTATGTCACCTCCCCTCCGGCCCTCCCTCCCCTGTGATCATCTTCTGTCACCTCCCCTCCGGCCCCTCCCTCCTCTGTGATCATCTTCTGTCACCTTCCCTCCGGCCCCCCCTCCTCTGTGATCATCTTCTGTCACCTTCCCTCCGGCCCTCCCTGCTCTGTGATCATCTTCTGTCACCTCCCCTCTGGCCCCTCCCTCCTCTGTGATCATCTTCTGTCACCTCCCCTCTGGCCCTCCCTCCTCTGTGATCATCTTCTGTCACCTCCCCTCCGGCCCTCCCTCCTCTGTGATAATCTTCTGTCACCTCCCATCCGGCCCCTCCCTCCTCTGTGATCATCTTGTCACCTCCCCTCTGGCCCTCCTTCCCCTGTGATCATCTTCTGTCACCTCCCCTCCAGCCCCTCCCTCCTCTGTGATCATCTTCTGTCACCTCCCCTCCGGCCTTCCCTGCTCTGTGATCATCTTCTGTCACCTCCCCTCCGGCCCTCCCTCCTCTGTGATCATCTTCTGTCACCTCCCCTTCCGGCCCTCCCTCCCCTGTGATCACCTTCTGTCACCTCCCCTCCAGCCCCCCCTCCTCTGTGATCATCTTCTGTCACCTCCCCTCTGGCCATCCCTCCTCTGTGATCATCTTCTGTCACCTCCCATCCGGCCCCTCCCTCCTCTGTGATCATCTTGTCACCTCCCCTCTGGCCCTCCTTCCCCTGTGATCATCTTCTGTCACCTCCCCTCCGGCCCCTCCCTCCTCTGTGATCATTTTCTGTCACCTCCCCTCCGGCCTTCCCTGCTCTGTGATCATCTTCTGTCACCTCCCCTCCGGCCCTCCCTCCTCTGTGATCATCTTCTGTCACCTCCCCTCCGGCCCTCCCTGCTCTGTGATCATCTTCTGTCACCTCCCCTCCGGCCCTCCCTCCTCTGTGATCATCTTCTGTCACCTCCGCTCCGGCCCTCCCTCCTCTGTGATCATCTTCTGTCACCTCCCCTCCGGCCCTCCCTCCTCTGTGATCATCTTCTGTCACCTCCCCTCCGGCCTTCCCTCCTCTGTGATCATCTTCTGTCACCTCCCCTTTCCTGTCAGATTGATTACATTCACTTCTCACCTCTTTAATTCCCTCCCCTCTCTACCCTGTGATTGGCTCTTTGTCCCTCCCCTCTCCTTTCTTATTGGCCTCTGTCACCTTGCCTTTCTGATTGGCACTTTCCTCCCCCCTCTCCTCTTTGATCCCCTCCCTCCTTCTCTTATCGTGCATTCATTGTGCTTCAATTGACTTAAAAGTGACACATCTGAGGTAAAGTCCTAAACTTCAATTATAAGGTATTAGATTAAACAAGGTCACTGCTTTGCTATATAAAATAATGAGATATTCCCAGGCATGACCACTCAGAGTTATTTGAAAGGTCTTTTAAAAAATATTAGGAGACCTGAAATAATAATAATGGTGGTAGACAGAACATGGGACCTGATTCAGAGCCGGACGCTATTTGCGGACGCTCGTTCAGAAAAAGGGGCTGGCTATTTAAATTAAGCGCTCGCTCTTTGCGGTCTGTTGACGCCTCTATGTCTGAACGAGCGAACGAAACATGCGCTCACTATTTTGGAAAAAACGCCCCCTGGCCGCTCGCATCATACGTCATCTCCGCTATTTATTTGATTAATCGAGTACATCGAAAGGCGTCTGCACTGCTCACAGTGCTTGTGGTAGCATTTTCCTACCGCAATCATGCGAGCAGTTCAGGCTAAAAGACAACCAAGGGACGTGGTCGATGACGCTGCTTTGTTAATTATGCACTCCCATTAAACGCCCATTTTGACCGTTTGGCACGCCTGCGTTCGGATCTCCACTCCCCGTTTTCAAGCACCTTCCCCTGTTACCACCCACAAACGCCTCATTCTGTCACTCAAATTAGCAGGCACTCGCTATTTTGCGAGCACACGATGTTCGACCGCACTGATTGGTTCGCGCATGCGTACTACAACCCATACGCAGATGTGCGAACATCGCTCGGAGCGAACGAGCAGCCGCTTACGAGCAGCTCTGAATCAGGCCCATGGTTAGTGAAGCATTCCATTCCCCCAATGGTACCCCAATGCCAAGTGTCATACTGCCACTGTTTGCTCTTTTTTTCTTCAATTCATTATTCCCCAGCAGGCTGGCCATACCCCACTGGCACAGTCCAGTACAGGGAGGGGGGGGGGTTGGTATAACATGCACTTACTCCGGGCGCCATGGTGCCATGCTACTCCTCTGCCTCCAATTCTGTGCTGCGTCTCTGTGCGCAGACAATTGGAACACATGCGTGGTGCGACTCAGACTTGCAGCCGTCCTGGTCCTGTATGCTGCTGGAGAGCCATCTAGGGGCAAACACGTGTCACTGCAGGAGAAAGGTCTTTTGGCCAGCTGACCAATGACATCAGCTTAGCGCCAAGTTTGATTGTCCTGCCTATATACTGTAACTGTGCAACATACTGGTGCCAGAGCATCAGGTCTCCTGTCTGTGCTTCAGAGTTACTTCCGGTATTGCATTCTGATTGAACCTCGGTGTAACCGACTCTGGCCTGTTTATCATTGTGATCATCTGCCTGTGACGCAGACCTTGGCATAGGCAGTAACTTAACGCGGATCCGGATTTAACGCTTCAAATTGAATACGGGCCTATGTTAGAAAACTATCTTTGTTGATACAGCAAACAGAACTTCAGGTATGTTTTTCTTATGTATCCAGGATATGTTGGCCCAACATATTCACAAATACCTGGAATTAATTTAGATTCTTGCACTTTTCAATGACCTCAATCATTGTCTCCCAGTCTTTGTGTTGTATTGTGTCTTACTGACTTTCATGTTTTGCTGATTTTCTGCTCAAGGTCAAAAGCATTTAGTTTCATTATACCAAGAAATTAACTTTCCTAAGTATCTTTGTCTGTGGCCACATTAATATCACAAGCCTTTTGTAGAACAAATTCTATAAGAGACATTTCGTAATTATTGTGCCTACAAACTCAAGGGTAACTTTGGAACACAGGGTCACAAAAAGAGGAGTTGTAGCTCTTACATGTAGGCCGGGAATAGTTACAATAGAGAATTTTTTTTTTTAATTGTACGTTCTAAAAAACTTTCTTCATTTTCCAATCACAGAACACTGGGCCTGGTCCAGGGGTGCCCACTGTCCTGATTCGGTTGCAAATGACCAATGTTGATTTGGCTTCAGTCGCAGTGTGTTGTCAGCCGTAGCCTGATCTACACGCTGCAGGCCATTTTGGGGAGGTAGCGGGTTGCGTTTTTGAAAACTGAGGCGTCACCTCTGTTTTGGAGGCGTGCAGAAGCCAGCGTCTGAGTCCTTTAATGCAGATTCACTGGCCCCGTCAATTAAGCGATGCTCAGATATCCGACGGTCGCCGTAATGTTGCTTTTGTTTCCCCAATGCTGCTTCTTCAAATTTAGGGAGCGGATCTGAGAAGCGACTTTTTACAAAATAAGGCTCCTGCGTTATTTGCATAATTTCTCAGATCTGCTGTGTCCACCTCTGAAACAGGCCCATTACTAGGAAGGATAAGGGCCAAGATCAATCCCTGATTTCGGCAGACCCATTGGTGAAAAATTCCACAAAATCTTACACAATCAGAGTACCAGCGCCAGGGCCAGATTAACAATGGCGTAGATAGCAGTACGGCTCCAGGCCTCCAGATAAAAATAGGCCCATCATCATAATAGCATACCTCCCAACTGTCCCGCTTCTGGCGGGACAGTCCTGCTATTCAGGTACTGTCCCGCCGTCCCAACCGTGGGGCGCAGTGTCCCACGGTGGGGGAAGTTGGGGAAAAGAATCTCTGCAGAGCAGAGGGTGAATAGATGCCATGCGCATGCCCGACGCCGGCTGGTAAGTACCCTCCCCTTTCCCCCCCAACCTTTACCCACCTGAACCTAACCCTAATACTCCCAGGGTGGTGCCTAACCCTAAGTCCCCCGGGGGTGGCTAAACATAGTGCCCCCTTCCTGCACCCTAAACCTAACCCTCCCGTGGGGGTGCCTAACTCTAATCTACCCCCGGGGTGCCTAGCCCTAACCTCCACCCCCAAAACCTAACCCTAACCCTGCTACACTCCCTAGACCTAACACCCCTCCCCCCCCCGCAGCTAATGCTAAGGACGCCCCGGACTTACCTCATTTGGGCTGTCGGCGTTCTGATGTCAGGATTAAGATAGGCATCAGTATTTCGACGCCTATCTTAAGTCCCCCGTTGGGCTTTCCCTGTCGAGTTATAGACCGTCTGCATTTAGTCCACCGGTCTATAAACTGCATTCCCGTAAACAGTTGCATTGCATGAACCTCTGAATCAGTCCCTGGTTGTCCAGTTGGACTTTCCTGAGCCAAACACCGCAATGGATCTGCAATGGATCTGCAATGGATCTGCAGCTGGCGTGGGTACAAAGGGGGCTCAGTAACATCATCTATGGTTCACACTATCTAATACTGCCCTACTGAAGCCACATCACCAGACCAGGAAGAGAAATTGATTTTTATCCACTTACCAGGGAAGAGTACTTACCAGCCAGCATCGGAGTTTCCTACTGTTGGGCTTCTCCTGTCGGGATTTGAACCGCCGCCGGCCAAGTGCTCTGCGCTGAAATAGGGGCATGGCCTAATTGCCATAGGCCATGCCTCCTTATGTGACGTTATCTGAGGGGCGTGCCCGCATTGCACGCCTCCAAATAACGCCTGGCTGGGAGGGGAGCCTCACTAGCTGGGCTTCCCCCAGCCCTCTCACGGCACAGAATGCGCGCAGCATCCATTCAGTTCCTGGGGTCCCCAACCCCCGATTTGACCTCCAGCGGGCCACTTCGGCCTACGGTGGAACACGGGACAGTACTGTCCCACTGAAATCGGGATGCTGGGGAAGGGTGCGCCCTCTATGGGTGGCGCCCCTGTTCGACCGCTTAGGTCGAACACCTCTAGAGTCGGCCCTGACCGCCGGTAATTCATACCGATCCCTGTTTACGCAGTTGAGCGATTATTGCGCACGTGATAAAAGTCCTTAATTCCCATATGGAGCATGCATTCCCCTGAGTATGTGCAGAGATACCCTGCTGCGTATCGGCGCTAGAAACAGCGAGGCTAAAACATGGGCATTCCTGGGCAGTGACTGGGAGGTGGCCTGGAGTGAACACAAAATATAGCTGTCTCATTGGATCTGCATTGTACCGATCTGGAAAACAATAGGTGCACTTCTCAACCAGTTAATATAAATTTCAAACTGGCAGCTCCAATAAGCAGGATCTGCACCCTGCTGAAAAAGTTCACAATACCAAAAAGAATTGAAGCGCTTAGACACACCAATTATAAAAAAACAAATTTAATTTCAAATACACAGTTCATTTAGTGCAGATAAATGCAAATCAGGGCTACTGGTCTGCGTTAAAGCTCTAGATATCAATTGCATTAATGTACAATAGTATTTCCCAAATAGAAAGTATTATACTAAGAAAAAAGAAAAAACAATAAAAAATCAATTAGGTCTCTGAATGTCCTGTGCAAAGGAACTTACTCTCAGGAAACAATATTATCATGCATCCAATATTATTGATATATGTCCTGAGGATATGTCCAGAGAGCAATTGCAAATGGGTACTCCGCTAAGATTATCAAGCCAAGCAATGTGTAAAATGTTTCCATGCCATATTTTGATATATACTGTGCCCGCACTGTGTAGACACTTACTGGTGCAGAGTGTGTATACCGCTGTTCCACCGCCCCTCTATGGGGAGCGTACTCACGGTTCGCCAGCGGGAGTGTGTACCTGTATCTGTATACGGTCTCTAGTGGGTCTTTATGAATGGTGTATTCCACTCGCCGGCTACAAGGCACAGTAAGCTGGCTGGGCTATAGGGGACGAGATCAGACTCAGGGGAATGCAATGGGCTAGTGGTACGAATGGAAACAAGGCGGCAGTTTTTTTCACCCATCAGCGAACCAAATGTCCCAGCAAATAGAGCTACGCAAAGAACTTCTTGACGCGTTTCTCCGGGTTTGTGTGTCCAGCTTTTTTCAGAAGGTTGTACCCATCTGCATTTGACTGGGAAACCATGACCCATTTATGCTACTTTGAATAGTCGAGCAGAGGTGAATGGGTTCCGCATGCCCCTGCCACTGGGCCATGCGGCGTACAGCAAAAGGGGTGATAAGAAGGGGACTAAAGAGATGGCAGTGGTAGTCTACCACTAGGCAAGTGCGTGGGGTGTGGCCATTCCCCCTCTGTAACAGGGACACGCCTCCTCTGCAATGTGGCCACTCCCCCAGTCCCAGTTTAGCAATGATGAGAGGAATACCAAATTAATTAACTTAGAGTGATTTTACTCCTGGGGGAAGAACCTGTCTTGAATCCTTGTGCCAGTCTTACTTGTCCACAGATATGCAAATCTGGAGGAGGCGTGGCCATGGACCGTCTTAAAACTGCCATAAAACAATATGCGCTAACATGTAGCAGCATGAAGCTCTTCTATAAAGACGGTGCCGCACAGGGGGCGTCAGCGGATGGCACATAAGCACTGTACCCCTCAGCAGCTGCTGCAGCTTGCACCCACAGGATGGCTTGGAGGAGGGGAAGTGAGGGTGGGGCTATGTGCACTCAGAAAAAAGCCTCTCCCCATGGGTGTCGGCTGCTGTGGGCATGGCTATTTGATCTGCAGGTGGGGCGCTGCCACCTGCAGATCACAAAGCCCCATCCACAGCAGCTGGCACCTATGGCGAGAGAGCGAGTACACACTGAGCCCCATACTCCTAGCCATTACTGTACAGGGACACCAGCGGCCGCACAAGGGAACACTGTTCTCCTTAGCAGCTGCCAAGCCCGGGCCCAGGTCATAATAATTACTAAGAAAACTTGCCAAAGACCTACTTACAGAGTGCCCTTGATGCCCATACCTATTGCGCAGATACCTTTTTTTAGCATATTGCCACGGACGTTGTTGGTCCACTAGAGAAATTGGCTTCTGGGGAAAATCAGTATATTCTGATAGAGGTGGAATATGCCATACGCTATCTGGAAGCAGTGGTGCTAGGTAACTTACTGTACATTCGAGTGCCACAGCTAAGGAGTAGGTACTGATATTTGCTGATTTGAGAATGCCTAAAGAGATCCTCACAAATCAGGGGACCCCTCTTATGTCTAATTTTATGGTGATGTGCCAGCTTTTAGGCGTAAAGACTATTTGCACTCCAGCCTATCATCCTCAAACCGTTGTGTTGGTAGGACACTTTGGGCCTCATTTATTAACGAGTTTTATCACTCTCAACGAGTGATACAACTTATTGTGTATGATAAATGGTGCTCCAGCCAATCAGCTCCCAAGTGTCATTTTTCAAACAGATGACAGTTGGGAGCTGATTGGCTGGAGCACCGTTATCATACGCAATGAGTTGTATCACTCGTGAGTGATAAAACTTGTTGATAACCTTGAAGCATATGCTGAGGAATGCAGTAGCTCAGGACAGGGCCAGATTAAGGCCCACATGGGCCTGGAGCTGAAAATGTTCAAGGGCCTATATTGAGATCGGGAAGAGCTGTGATCGGTGCTGTGTGGGTGTGGTCAGAGTCACCTTGGTGTGTACCCCCCTACACTATGAACACAATAGCCCTCATTCAGACCCACTCGCAAGCGGCTGTCCGCTCGCAAGTGGGTCGATGGTCCCCACTGCGCATGTTCACGACGGAGGGAGCTCCGTCGTGCGCATGCGCGAGACCCGATGAGCGAAGGACTTTCCTTCGCTCGGAGTGTCTCATCAAAGGGGGCGTGCTGTCGATGGTGACTGACAGCACGCCCCCTTTGGTGGGCGTGCCGGGGGCGTGCCTGCCAGACATAGGCGTTCCCAAGGGAACGCCTACCGTCTGAAGCCGGCCCCACTGACATCACTAGTGATGTCAGTGGGAGTGATTTTGGCTCTGATAGAGCCAAAATCACTCCAGGGCTTGCGGTTGAAAAACCCAACCGCAGGATTTTGCTCGCAGTTTCGATGGTCGCGATGGTCAAGACCATCGCGACCATCATCCTGCACGTGACCCACAGCTATACGAGCGTCCAGGAGGACGCTCCATATTAATGGAGGTGGGTCCTGATTCAGAGCGAGCGCTCTGGTCAGAGCGTCCGGCTCTGAATCAGGGCCAATGTCTCCCTAACTACATAGAAATAGAAAAATTGCACAATTATTTTTTTTTGGGGCGGGGGGAGTAGAAAAACGACTTAAATACTTAAAATGTATGGCCAGTTAGGCACCTGATAATCATGCTGTCATGTTGATGGGCCTATTTTTATGTGCAGGCCTGGAGCTGTAGCTCCATCCGCCCCATTGTTAATCTGGCCCTGGCTCAGGAAATAAAGAAATTGGGATCCACCACACCTGTCCTAATTATTCTTTGCAGTCTGTGAGGTAACCCAAGCCTCTACTGGGTTTAGCCCTTTTAAGTGTCAGATAGCCAAGAGGTAATTTGGACATGTTAAAGTAGGGTTGGGAGCTACTGTCCCCAACAATTGGGGGAAGCCCCCAGAAATTGGTTGTAGGTTTTGAAGCCAATTAGGATGGAGCTGGTGTGGAGCTTAAGGTCTATAAAAGGTGTTGTTTCCTGTGGATGGGACAAGATGGATGACGCCATAGAAGAGCGGTAGGGAGCCCCTAAGAGAAATTGCTTGTTTTATGGAGGTTGTCTGCCGTCCTGACAAATAAAGCTGCTGTTGTTGAAAGACAATGACTTTGTGAGAGTCGTTTTGAAAGTGTCAGTGTCCCTAAGTATAATGTGCGTTGTTAGTGAGTGTGTACTGTTATTACTGCTCTCACTACTGCAACTACAATCAAGACAGAATATTATTAATGATGCATTTTTCATCAGCATATAATAGGTATCATGCAGCTGGGCCCTTTAAGTGGTTATGAACACGGGGCAACGCACCGCTTTTCCGTGTATGAAAGGGGAGCTTTGTTCTTTCCACAAAAGAGTTCACGGTTTTCAATTAAATAAAAGTGTACAAAGGAGCAACCGGCATCTTTGCTGACATCATTAACACTCCAGAAACAGGCCGGGGGCTGATTTACTGCCTGGCTATTTTATTTTTGACAGGGCCTTTTTTTCCTTGACATCTTTCATAATGTGTTTTCTACCTAATCATAATTGATATTGTTATCGAAACAGCCTGTATTAAATGTGGGATCTGGCTATCTGCTGGGAGAGTGTTTTTTTTTTTTTTCCTGCAGTTTCTTACGGTGGAAAGCACATTCAACACTTTGATAAAAGAAGTAATTTCACGTTTGTGAGGGAAAACCGATGTTATTGCAGAGATGGGAGAGTTCAAAACATATTATTTAAAAAATATGTATTAAGCTACTTGTGCGGATGACACTGCTGCAGAACTCCAATTTTGATGCGCGGCAGCGACACAGAGCTGAAAACAGCAGACAAATTGCAAGAATATTTCACCGGCAGCATAAGGACTAAAGTCCACAGTATTATATAATGTTTAATTTAACCGTTTCCAATGCCAACCGGAAGGTGCATTGTAGCCAAAGGTCAGGTAACATGATACTCCTAGGCAGAGCCAAAACTAGGGTAGTGCGACCTGTGCCATGGCACAGGGCACCGCAGGGCTGGGGGCGCTGTTTGGGCCTGCCAATTTTCCTGTCTATTATCATTCTCACTTATAGCTTCCTCTTCAAGGGCGTATCTATAATGGGTGCAGGGTGTGCAGGGAACACGGGCCCCTGGGTCCAGGGGGGCCCCGCACCGCACACCCTGCACCCATAATATTACTTACCTCTCCGGAGTCCCACGTCGGCTCGGGCGTCCGGCACTGTAAAACGACTGGAAAATGGCCGCAGCGGCCATTTTCCCCATCATTTGCTCATGCGCAGTACAGGGAAAATGGCCGCTGCGGCCATTTTCCCGGTTACCTGTGCATACATTATAGACTCTGTGCACACTCTAGTGCCCAGAGTCTATAACTCCAGCTGGCGGAGAGGAGGGGGCCGGGCGGAGAGGAGGGGGCCCGTGTCGGAGACTGCACATGTGCCCCCTCCTCTCTAGAAACGCCCCTGCTCCTCTTCTTTTATCCCCAGCATCTCCTGGCCTCCCCTATCTCTTCCCTGGCCCTTTCCCATGAGGCCATGGCCCTTTTTCAGGTGCACTATCTTATGTCCCTATTTGAAAAATAGGGGGGCACCAATGCTCTTTCTGGCACAGGGCACCAGAAAGTCTAGTTACGGCTCTGCTCCTAGGAGAAATAGCACAATTTCAATAGTAAATGAAAGTTCCTAGAAGGACCTGTGCTACTTGCAGACTTCCTCTGGTGTTATTTAGGTCTGTGCAGCCCGATGACACAGGTCCCAACAGCGGTGGGTGCATTTAACGTTTTTGTAATCACATTGCGAATGTGTCCGAGCTGAGAATATGCAACGATGAGTGACTTCAGAGGACTCCGACCTGTACACATCTCAGCCACATCTCTACTGAATGGGTATATCTTTTTGGTAATGGGGCATTCGCACGTAGGTTAAGTCCTGGATGTAGGTGGAATTGTGCCCAGGTAGAGATCATTTTGAGTTCAGATCGCTCTCTTGACACAGATCTATGGGCCTGTTTCAGCAATGAACGCACAGGAGGGAACGCACGCACTCGGACGATGTTTTAGCTCTGTGCTTGCGTAAGCATCGCAGTGTGCGCACATGAACTAGCTATTGTGATGGGTACTGCATCTGCAGAGGGAACGCAGGTCCAGAGAAAAGTGATTGACAGGAAGTGCCGTTTTGTGGGGGGTGGATGGGCAAACGCAGGAGTGCCTGTGTGTTTGGACCCGGGCCGGCGCTTCCATTAGGCAGCTGCCTAAGGGCGCCGAGACCTCAGGTAGCGGCCCCCTCACGCTGTCTTGGAGATTGGGCATGGTCTTGCCTTGCCTCTCCTGCTGGTGAAGCGGCCGCGGCATCCATCTACACCCGGCCCCCACAGATAGTAAGGGGTCTATTTACTAAGCAGTGTTAGGAGACAGAGTGTATACGTGTGTGTGTGTGTGTGTGTGATGTATGTATGTGTGTATACATGTATGTGTGTGTATATGTGTATATATGTATACATGTATGTGTGTGTGTATATGTATATATATATATATATATATGTATATTTATATATGTGTGTGTATGTGTATAATATATGTATGTATGTCCATATGTGTATATAATATATATATATATATATATATATATGCTGCTGATGCCGGCACTCCACAATATAATATCCAATAGGTACCCCGGTGCCCTCCTGGGGCCACTCACGTGTCCTGAATGCAAACAAAACTGGTAAGGCGGCACTCGTGGGTTTTGCAAAATAAGATTCAAAGACACTGGGTCTGGTTCGACCCAGTGTCTTTGAATCTTATTTTGCAAAACCCACGAGTGCCGCCTTACCAGTTTTGTTTATATATATATATATATATATATATATATATATATATATATATGTGCGTGTGTTCTATCTATCTAGGGGGCATATGTATCAAGCTGCTTTTTACATAAAATTATGCAGAAACTGTAGTTTCTGCATAATTCTATGCATTGTTCCTATGTACTAATAGCACAATGCAGGAGATTTTACAGAAATCTCAGGCAACGTGCTAATTAGCACTGCAGATCTCAGTCCCCATTATTATCCATGAGGACTACGATCTGACCCATATGTACTAAACTCCTAAAAGCAATGCTTTTTTGAGTTTAGCTCCAGTATTTTACACCATCTTCAGCTTATGGGGTCTCCAGGGGAAGGAGAGAGATCCGCATCTCTCCCCCGCATCCCCCGGCCAGTCCAGGAAGCTGATGCTGTGCATAAGCGCAGTGTCAGCTTCCCCCGGGGAAGTCTTTCATTTCAGTGAAAGACTTCTCCGAAATCCCGAGGATATAACTAGCGCGGATATCGGTTACCGTAACCGCTATCCTTGCGAGTTTCCGGTAGTACATAACCGGGATATTTTTATTCAAAATGAAACTATGCCCAGTGAGTTGGAAAAAAGTGTGTATTAAGGTGAAGGGGGGGAATCGGGACAGTAGGCAAAAGTATTGCCTAGGGTGTCGAGAAACCTTGCACCGGCTCTGGTTTGGACAGCGTTTTAGGGGCGTGCATAATTAAGCCCTTGCGGCGACGGCTGTAACCTGAGGCCTAATTGCACACAGGAAGTGGCACACATCCTGCGTGGAGCCAGGTCAACCACTAATATGCTAATGTGTTCAGTGGTTCTCGATGTTACCGATGTTTCCGCTGTCTTGCGTGGTATAACGCAGGTTAAGGGAGTGGGAGGTATTGTGTTTTGCTAGGTGTCTGCTTATTCTACGTGCGTATGCATTTATTAGCATATACTCGTAGCGGACGGGTGCGTGCGTCTGCACCCGTGCGTTCCTTGCTGAATCAGGCCCTATGTCTGGTGCAATCACGCACAGATAGTAACAGATGATAGGTGGGGTGGTGCAGTCGCAGAGATGAGGCCAACTCTGTATACAGGCAACGGTGAATACATACAGGCCATCAGTTTTTGGGACCAGCAGACAGATCCTACGGGGGCCACTTAGTGCAGTTGCATGTTGACCATTCTGCCAGTCAACCGGATTAACCACCAGTCTGGATTGACATGTGACCAATCCGGTATGCAGCCAGATTGGCGACTGTGACAGTATGTCGACACCAAAATGCCAATATTGGTTAAAATGTCGGCATCATACACTTGGAAAATGTCAACATGGTCAGAATGCCGAAATATGATATATAGGGTTAGGCTTAAAGGATTGCTTTACCATAAAACCATATTGTCGACATTCTGACCATGTCCACATTTTGGGGGTCATTCAGACCCGGTCGTTAGCGTCGATGCACTCGTCGTGCGCATGCGTGAGACCCGCTATGACCGACAGCGCCGGTCGTAGCTGGTCTCGATCCAAAGGGGGCGAGCTGTCGATGTTGATTGACAGCTCGCCCCGTTTGGAAGGCGGGCCGGGGAGGTGGCAGCCCAATCGGAGGCGTTCCCATGGGAACGCCTACTGTTTGGGGGAGGCATCACTAGTGATGTCAGTGGAGAGCTTCCGGCTCAGACAGAGCCAGAAGCTCTCCGGGGCTTACGACAAGGGAGACCCTACCCTAGGGTCTCGTCGTAAGCCCCGATGGTCTGTGACCATCGCGACCATCACCGGAGCGGTCGTTAGAGCTGTGGGTGTTAACCCACAGCCTAATGACCGCAACAGAGGCGGGCGGTCAGGATGCAAGTGGCCGCCCAGTTTCTGAGCGACCACTTGCATCCTCCGACCGCCTCTGAATGAGGCCCTTTATGTGGGTCGACATGCCGAATGTCTACACGGTCAATGTCGATATGTTCACTGTCGACATAATTAGGCTTACCAAACTATCCCTTTAATCCAGGACGCTCATGAATTGATTAAAACCAGGTGAAATCCAGGCTTGAGATCAGCCAGTCACAGAACCTGTGTAATTCATAGGTGTCTCAGTTTTTAAAGGGATCGTATGGTAAGCCTACACATAATGCCCATATTGGCATTCTCGTGATGTTGACCTAATATACTGTACCCGGCCTATGTGCAAGTTTCTGTGTGGGTTCCTTCCCCCCTGGCAAAATGGTGCCGGGACAGGCACAGAAGACAGCACTGGCTCTGGCACGGTGATCCCTTCCTATCTTCCACACATGCGCCATTTTTACAGCAGTTTCACCATTTTTGTTCTCCAGCATAGGTGCTGGAACAGGGGGAGGGGCAAGGGTGTAACCCCCCCACACATTTGGGAGAGGCACCAGGGGCACACTGAGTGCACAAGTGCTGTGCATTACTGGGAGTTAAGTTCCATGAGACACAAAGTCAGAGAGGCATGTGCTGAGCTCTGATTGGTGGTGCTTCTCTGATCCGCGGAGGAGATCAACAGTAGCCACATGGGAGGATCCATTAGAGCCAGGCAACAGGTCATGCTGGGGTGAGGTAATTGCTATGTTGGAGACACGTATACACCTGTATGTAACATGTCTGACTTTTTACAGGATAATGTTTATGGAGTTTGCATATTTCATTATTTTTGACACATATTTGCCAACTCAGAATACCTACTGATGACACCCCACGATGGTATTACAACTTTTTTTGTTGTTTTTTTTTTTGGTGAACACCCTGCAATTACAGTATATATATGCCCTTGCTCATAATACAACGGGTGTTACCTCCTGAGACAAGCAAACATGACATCTCCCGAGAAGTGTGTGGATCGTTGATATGATGGAAGGTTTGCGCTATAACAGGTGATTTACACAGAAACTACTGTATGTATATTGTGATGTGACAAGAGGATATACTCCATCAAGAAACTGTGTGTAAGAGTAAATACAATGTAAATACATTTCCTAAGCCAGGTGGTCAGCTAAAGGCAGGGGCGTCTTAAGAGAGGAGGGGGCCCATGTGTATTCCCCGTGCCGGGCCACCTCCTCTCTCCCCAGCGGCCGGCAGCCGACTGGCGCGGCTGGCCGGCCACCACAGAGTCAGTAGACTGTGGGCACTAGAGTGTGCCCAGAGTCTACTGTGCATGCGTAGAACGCCGGAAAAATGGCCGCGGTGGCCATTTTCCGGTGTTCTGTGCAGCGCTGACACCTGACGCAGGACCACGGACAGTTAATTTTTAGATAATATAGATGCAGGGTGTGCGGTGCAGGGCCCCTCAGGACCCAGGGGCCAATGTCCACCGCAAACCCTGCACCCATTATAGATACGCCCCTGGCCAAAGGGCATCACCAGGTAGGTTCCATAAAAACAGGCAGGGGAGTATCTAACACTTGGCCAAGATGGCACTTGCCAGAGGCATTTTATTTGCCAGGCGCCCAGCTCCTTCCCTGCAGCCAGATTTCTGACCACCAGCAGGGGTGTATCTAGGGGTCCAAGCGATCCTGGCAAACTAAGGGACTGGCACCCACCTCCAATGACTGCTTCTACTAAAAATAATAACACACACTGGGGGTAGTTTAATTCACACATGTGAAGAAATAGGGAGAGTATAATTTTTATTTCTCTTTGTAATATATATATATATATATCTTTTATAGAACTTACTCCCTTGCAAACCACTATATATAAATTTATTTATGCAAAAAAACACAGGAAAAGCTTAAAAACATTGAATCAAAAACAAACAAAATGCATTATGGGTAACATAATTTACATATATTGAAATTGGGCTATCTATACTGCATTACACTTTTTAACAACTGATACCTACACTCCAACTTTAATTTACTGGGATGCTAGCTCTTTTATCTTTTCCCACATAAGAATGAAGACAGTCCATATCTATCATGTCTTATTCCCAACACAGAATTAGCCACCACCTATAAAGATCATAACCATTCCCCCAAAATGAGAATAATATAAATTTATTACGCTTACACTGGGGGTAGTTCAATTTACTTGCCTATAGGAATAGGGAGACAATATATATATTTTATATATATATATATATATATATATTTTTTTTTATTTTTTATTTTTTTTCAGTTATAACACTTACTACATGAAAAGCACTGTTTATTAATTTCCATATGTCAGCAACACAGGAAAAGAGGGCATCAATAACAAACAAGATGCATTGTGGGCAAGATAATGTGCATATATGCAAATTACCTTGCGAATAGAGCCTTGTGATTGATGTGGTGCTTGCACTCTTTTCCTGCACAGTTGACATATTGGAATTAGTGAGTGGTGATTGGTATGTGTTGGGTTTTGTGGGGGAAGAAATATACTAGAGATAAAAATAAAAAAAAATTACTCTCCCTAAGTTTAAATGTTTCTGATATAAAGGGACACATAAGAAGGCTAATACATTGTAACAATCAATGGAGAACACTGGTAAGAGCAGAGGATACAGAAGGAGACCAGGGTTCTTTGCTGCAGCTGACTGCGGGACCCTGCTAAGAGCAGAGGAGACAGGAGATCATGTGCTAGTGATGTTGGGCTGAAATAGCACCCCTGGCAAGGGCCAGCAAGGCCAATAGAAAGATACATCCCTGACCACCAGCATAAGCTCCACCCCAAGGAGCATCCTACACTTATTAATAAAGCATAGTCTTCTTATATACCATATATATGCTTTGTCAGACCCTTTTATACACCCCTGCAAACAGGACTTAAATTGGTTTCTCGTCAGCATTAAGGGTTCATTGCTTCTATAAGTCTTACAGTTGGTGTGAAGGATTTTCGGCCTATTCTTTCATTATATACTAGACATTCAGGAGGCATGTGGCACAATGTGGCTCATGCCTCATTGATGTCAAAGTTGCCAAACAAATGACAGGCGGAATATCAGGTCAGTGCACAAAATGGTTGCCTCCTCCAGGTGGGCATGAGGAACATTTTAAACAGACGAAACTTACACATGAAAACTGTATTCAGATTTATAGGAAGGTTTGATCTGTTACTGAGAGTGCCACATAAATAAAGAGTAATTGCCGTTTAATGCCAAGATCAGAACTTTCACAATTACACAGCTGCATTTTCTCGTCATTTATAAGACGGCAAATGGTTACATTTCTGATCAGTGTAATAGTTCTAATGGAATGTTCAAATAGGTTGTTAGCATTCCTCCGGCTGACGTACGAGGTGATTGAAGGGTAATTTAGCGTCACCATGGGAACATATTTCGGATGAGTTGGTGGTTGAAATATACAAACAATCCTCTTCTTTATATGTCTTGAACATTTCACAAAATATAATCACTATTATGTCAGGTTTTTTTCTTCCTCATTGTGGAGGGTGTTTTTGCACAGTTTATTCAGCAATATGTATTAGTTTGGCGACTTTAGCCATTAGGGGAAGCACTTTTTTAGAGGGACCATATGTATTGTGGCCCCTCACATTCAGGGCTTCAAGACAACTTCAGTTCTAATTAGCTTTTACTGTACAGTATATCTAATCTGTGTATATGTTTAGAAAGACCCCCCCAAACCACATATTTTTACACCAATACACACATAGCCTCCACCAACGTTACTAGTTCTGTAGAATGCTGTGGGAGGCAGACTCCTCATGGGAGGGATGGAGGAGGGGCTGAAAGGAAGGGGAGGAACAGATCATGGTCTCATCTGAAGTGCATATAATAAGGTGACTGCTCCCCCAGGGGTGGGACAAGCCACCAGAAAGCATAGAAATGACCTGACTTTCCAGACCCACGCCCCAGATCCTTGGGCCTCATTCAGACCCACTCGCAAGCGGCTGTCCGCTCGCAAGTGGGTAGATGGTGTGCACTGCGCATGCGCACGACGGAGGGAGCTCCGTCGTGCGCATGCGCCAGACGCGACGAGCGAAGGACTTTCCTTCGCTCGTTGTGTCTGATCAAAGGGGGCGTGCTGTCGATGCTGATTGACAGCACGCCCCATTTGGTGGGCGTGCCGGGGGCGTGCCTCCCAGACGGAGGCGTTCCCAAGGGAACGCCTACGTCAGAAGCCGGCCCCACTGATATCACTAGTGATGTCAGTGGGAGTGATTTTGGCTCTGATAGAGCCAAAATCACTCCAGGGCTTGTGGTCGAAAAACCCGACCACAGGCTTCTGGTCGCACTGGCGATGGTCGCGATGGTCAAGACCATCGCGACCATCATCCTGCACGCTCGTATGTGCTGTGGGTGGAGACCCACAGCTATACGAGCGTCCAAGAGGACGCTCCATTTTTATGGAGGACGGCCCTCATTCAGAGCGTGCGCTCTGCTCAGAGCATCCGGCTCTGAATGAGGGCCCTTGACTCCTAAACAGCCTCATAGGTTAAAAAAAACAGGGCCCACCCTGTTCACCCATTTCTGGCTGCTCCTTGTCCCACTTCTTTGCTCTCTACAAGGCATATTTATTAAACCAATTTGAAAATTTTAGTATCCCCTGGATGTATTACAGGAGTTCCACAGAAGATATTGGAGCTATCTGCTGCAGTTCCCCTGTTTCAAATCGCAATAGCAATATTGTGAGATTTACCAAGGTCCGCTTTGCCCCTTTAGCTAACACCATTGTATCCTATGGGCTGCATATCACAGATTTTACCAGGAGAGGAATCTTCCGGATCCCTTCCCTGGTAATAGCCACTTGCGCACGTGCTGTCTGATGACCTCGCATGCGAAGTCAGTAGCTCCAGCAGCATAAACTAAAGTGGACACTGATGCAATCACTTTACTTTATACAGTGCAGGGACGGGCCTCTCCCCTGGATGTGATTCTTAATACATGCGGGCGGTAAAGAATATCTTACTGGCATGAATAGCGACAATAAGAAACTCTAATTATTGAGTCTAAAACCCGAGAATTAATAAATGGGCCCCTATTTACTGGCTAGCAAACCTCCCTCTCTATCATTGTTAACTTTGCAGACATAGCAATTCACAATTCCTTAGTAATTTTTTCAGATTGCAATGAAATAGTTAATTTGCCTTGTGATAATCTAGGTCTATGCTGTACTGTAGGCAGTTATCCAGATATATCGTAGTTACACAGTTATAAAGTTACATCATCGTCATTTATTTGTAATGCGTCACAAAATTTTTCAGCACTGTAGAGTCGGGTAATATAGTTACACAATTAAAGACTTATTTAATTACAAAGTTATATATTCGTTGTTGCAGCCTGTGGCAATGTTTGTAGATGGTTTTTTGCAGGAGCTTCTCCCATTGCTCCCTAGTTATTTATGAGATACTGGGGATTTTCTTGACAAGATTTTACAGACCTCTGATTTGATGGACGATATGCTTTTGGTTACTATGGATGTTTCATCCTTGTATACCATCATCCCCTATACCCAGGGTGTTGATTCTGTTAGGAAACTCATGAGTGGGGTTAAATTTAGTGGTCCGCCAACTGAGTTTGTTTTGGAACTTCTGCAATTGATTTTGATACAGAATCATTTTATGTATAATGGCTGTTACTATATGCAGGTATCAGGTACGGCCATGGGCTCTAACGTGGCGCCGGCCTATGCTGGGATATTTATGCATGACTATGAGTCAACTTATATTATTCCCAGGTATGGTGATCGGATTACCCATTACAAGCGTTTCATTGATGATGTTTTTTTGATCTGGAGAGGCACCGAGGAGGAATTTAATGCTATGCTTTTTGAGTTAAATCAATTGGATTGCACTGTTTTTTTACTGGCAGCTGTAATCGTGAGTCGATCAATTTCCTTGATGTGACGGTTTTTCATACTGGCACCCGATTGGGTACCACATTGTTTAGAAAGGATACTGATCGTAACACTTTACTATATGCAACCAGCAATCATCCACCTAAGTTGAAGGATAGCCTCCCGATCTCTCAATTTATGAGAGTGTTGAGAAACAACACGGATCCAGTAATGGCAGAGCGGCAACTACTTGAGATGAAGGAGCGGTTCATTGAACGGAGCTATAGAAGGAAGATTGTGGAAGATTGTTTAATCAGAGCCCGACATATGCGCTCCCAGGACCCTAAACCAATGCATAATCGTATGCTCTTTGTAACTCAGTACGATGGTGCTTCTAACTCTGTGGCAAGATCTTTACGTAGACATTGGCCTATTATTAAATCTGATCCTACTCTGTGTAAAGTGGCGCAAGAACCACCGATGATGGCCTTTCGTAGGGGCAAGAACTTGAAACAACTGCTGATGCACCCCCCTCAACCTAGGGTGCTGAAGGACAATACTTGGCTCCTTACCCAGAAGCCTGGCTGCATAAAATGTATTGGATGCACAACCTGCAGACAGTTGATACCGGGTTCAAGTTTTCCTCACCCACACAGTGGTCGCCATATTTCTATCCGTTATAAATTGCATTGCCTACTAGATTTCGTGATATACTTACTCACGTGCCCCTGTGGGCTTGCATATGTGGGCATGACCTCGTGTAAGTTCCGTGAGAGGATGGCCAATCACAGAAGTACCATTAGACAAGCACTGTCCACTGGGAATTCTGACAAGCCGGTGGCCAAACATTTTTTACTTAGGGAGCATCAAGTGTCATCTCTACGTTGTCGCATTATTGACTGGGTCCCACCTCCTATACGGGGTGGTGACTGGTTACTACTGTTGAAAAAACTTGAGGCAAGATGGATTTTTCGTCTAGATACAGTAGCACCACATGGATTAAATGAATGCAATCCATTGAATGTTTTTCTTCGTTAATTTTTTTATATGATGTTATTTTTTTCTTTTTTTTTTGTGACCAATACACCATTTAGTGATTTGTTTTTTTATTTTATTATTTTTTTTCATGTTTGTGTATTTTAATGGCTGCTTGCCATTTTTGGCTCTATTATAGAATGCTCTATCTCTTGTTACTGATTTAGTGATATATGGTGTTTATTCTATGTTTCCATATATAGCGGGTCCCTATTAGTACTCTAGTGACAGCACATGTTTATTTTTTGTAACCATGTGTTAATATTCTACGTTGTAGTTGTTATCCAGTAATGTATTTGTTTTGTGGTTACCGTGGTTACCCTCCGGGCTGTGCGCTGATGGCGCCTGGGCCGGATGTTGATATCCTAGACTGGATGGATGGCAGACACCATGTGATTGCGTGTGCCATCCGGATGTGCATTGCACTTGGTCGGATGCTGTTCTCTAGACGGCTGAAACCTCCGAACACGTGGAGGGCGCGCATCATGTGATTATGTGTGTAATCCGGATGTGCATTGCGCGTGGTCGGATGTTGTCCTTCTTGTGTAGGCGGCTGGTCTGCACCGCGTGTTGGTGTGGATTTTGCGTCCACCGGATGTGTACCCTGCATACTAGGGTACTGCAGGTGTAAGCTGTTTCCATCTTATGATGGCATACTCATGCTGAGTATTATCAGGTGAGTGTTTACGCTGTGATGCTTTGTTCACATGTGCTGTAATTGGGTGATGTGTTTGGCGCCCATTTAGGGTATTTATAGGGGCCTGCTAGACATGGTCAGTGCGAGGTTGGCTTCTGGGTGGGCCGTTTGCCCTGATGCAATGTATGTGTGGTTGTGCCTCTTGAGGAAGGTTCTATAAGGACCGAAACGTTGAGACTGTCCCTCAAGCTAGAAACCTGAGGTATGATGTATATGGAATAAATCGTTTTTTTCATCTCTAAAAACTCTGGTGAGTGCTCCATTTTTTTGCTCTATTTATATACAGTAGTTACACTATCATATTGTTATGTACTTCTATAATTAATTATTGAGTTACAGAGTCACAAATAAATATTTACATAAATAGTTACATAGCTGTATTGCTCCACATTTAAATGGATATACTGTCTTAGTTACACATTTGTACAATTAGGACCACTGGAAAGAATGATTCCTAAATACTGTAGCCAGGGGATCAAATAAAGGGCCTGATTCAGTAAGGATCGCTATTGCTAAAGCGTACGCAGACGGCCGATTGTTGCGTACTACGCAAGGCACCACTGCGATCACACTGCGATCACGGAGACCACGTAGAGTCATCGCAGCATGATAGTGAGCGTTTGGGGGTGGTGACGGAGGTGGTGGTCAGAAAATGCAGGCGTGCCTGTCCGTCTGAACGCCGTTGTATAGGCGTGCATAAATTAGCTCCTGCGATTGCATACGCAACAAGGTTAGCAATTTACAGGTAAGGTCAGGACTGCTGTAATTCTGCGTGATGGGTCTATGGTATTCGATGTTTCCGATGTTTGAGGAGGTTTGCAAGGTATTACGGATGTGAGAGAGGGGAAGTGGGCGTCTGCTTGCCCGTGCGAGTGCCTTGCCATTGCAAGCATTAGCACACTTTCGTAACAGACCCTGCGTGCGTGATTGCAGCCGCAAAATGTGTCAATAGACCAGCGCAGAAAAGACGTAACAAGAGTCACTTTTCTAATTTAAACCTCTGTGCAATCCTACCTATACCTTCTAAATCCTACCTATACCTTCTAGAATTGTCGCAATTTAGCATAATGAGTTGCAGAGTAAAGAAATGCCTTCAGACTTTGAATGTGGTTCCAAAGCACAAAAAGTTATTATTCAGTATAAAAACAGATGGTTACACGCTGTGATCTAAAGACAATTAGCACAAATAAATCATACAGACCCAAGGTACAGTTGTTACATACGCACGCGCTCTGGGCCCAGATACCGGCATCAGTATAGAAACCTCCGTCAACAGTACAGCAAGAAGACTGGGGTCAGAGAGCGCACATATATACTCTTTCAGGGATTGGCAATACAATAGGCAAGTTTGGCATGATTCCATTGGCTCTTCTTAAAGGTGTTTCTGTTACAGGATAGTTTATAGGACAAATTTCAAATGGACAAAAACAGTCTCCAACCGCCCTTTGTGTCCTTCTTCCCGCTGCATGCTAATCGAAGCTGCTAACATTACAGAGTACATTTTAATGTTTTAACTCTCTATAGTCCATAGTTTGCAGACGTCTGTTCCGATCTTCTCACCGATGATACCGGAAATCTGTGGAGACACAGTGGATCAGTACAACACCAGACACGGTCTGCTTACCATGTACTAAACCTTAGATATCAAATAACCTTTATTACACAACATTAATAATCACTGCATAAACCTTGAATATTACACTTTAATACTAGGGAACCCTTCATGTAAGTGTGCAGTGTGTAAGTATTGGGGAATTGGGAAAAACCGCTAGTGCGACTATGTGATTTGTGGAGTACACTGTGGTGCGTGTATTGCAGGGATAATTAGTTTATATGCTTTAGCAACTGTCTGTATTTATGTGGTGAGCAGGGCCGTAGCTAGGGTAGTGCGGCCGGTGTCATCGCACAGGGCACCACAGGTCAGGGGGTGCTGTTTGGGCCTGTCAAATTTCTGTTTATTATCATTCTCACTTATAGTTTCCTCTTATTTCATCCCCAGCATCTCCTGTCCTCTCCTATCTCTTCCCTGGCCCTTCCCCATGAAGTCATGGCCCTTTTTTGGGTGCATTATGTCCCTTTGAAATATTAGGGGGCGCCAATGCTCTTTCTGGCACAGGGCACCAAAGTGTCTAGTTACGGCTCTGGTGGTGAGGACTTTTGGGCCTGTCAAATTTCTGTTTATTATCATTCTCACTTATAGTTTCCTCTTATTTCATCCCCAGCATCTCCTGTCCTCTCCTATCTCTTCCCTGGCCCTTCCCCATGAAGTCATGGCCCTTTTTTGGGTGCATTATGTCCCTTTGAAATATTAGGGGGCGCCAATGCTCTTTCTGGCACAGGGCACCAAAGTGTCTAGTTACGGCTCTGGTGGTGAGGACTTTTAACTTCTTTCTATTGCGTGGTAATCGCACAACGCTAAATAATAGCATCGCCGTATGTACTTATAGTGGTGGTTTCACGAAAATGGCGCTGGGCGGCCAATCGCAAAATGGCGTCTCATTGCCATTCGTAAAATGGCATCGCGCAGATCTAATTTTAATCCTGTCTCAGCCAATTATCCAGCTTCGTCAAGTTATTAAAAAGTAAAGAATTATATTCAGAAAACCACTAACCTGTGGTCTGTAATGACTCAAAAAATGTATTTCACCAGTTATGTGGAAATATTTTTCAATATTAATAAGTATTAATATTACTCCACTGATTGTTAAAACATGACTCTTAAAAATACACAGTAAAGATATGACCGTTATCTATTGAAAAATGATATAGTAAAACAAATGATCTTGTATGCAGTAAATTAAAGTGCAATCATTATAAGTCGTACAAATAAAATAATCCTCTAAAATATGCCAAGTGCCTCAAAAAAGTGCATCATATTGATTAAATATAACTATAGGTAAGATTTCCCTAGACAGGCTGCATTTTAGGATGTAGCACCGGGATAGTTGATTATGTTGAGAAAACTCTTCACTCAAGCTTCACTCAAGTGTAAGCTGGCCCATTGCCCTAATTCTCAGATGCTCTCCTGGCAGTTCCGCTGGTGGTTTTGGTATGAATCCCCAAGCAGTATTCTCTTTTAGGGGTAGATTTACGAAGCATTGGAGAGAGATAAAGAGCCAACCAATAAGCTCCTAACTGTCATCTTTCAAACACAGCCTGTAAGGTAACAGGAGCTGATTGGTTGTTCTTTAGTTCTCCATACTTTATCTCTTTTCAAGGCTTAGTACATCTTAGTACCTTGGATGGTCCATCAGGTTGGTTGAGGATATTGACAGAAGAGTGTTACTATACCATGTCTTCTACCTATAGCAGGGGTGACCAAACCAGTCCTCAAGGACCCCTAATGGTCCATGTTTTCCAGACACCTGTGGATCTGTAGAATGTGACAGAAATTTATGCACCACATGTTTTAAAATGTGACAGTTAGTAATGACTATACCTGTGCACTAGCTAGGTGGTCTACAAAATGTGTAATGTTAGGGGCTCTCGAGGACTGGGTTGCCCACCCTTGATCTATAGTGTGCAGACTACTCACTGTTGCATAGTCTATTGCATGTGGTCTTCCAACTGATGTGCCACCATTACAAAGGTTTCTGCCGAGGTGTAATTTTGACCGAATGCATCCCAGTTGCGTGTCTACAGTCTACACGACCATAATCTTCTTGACGCACCACAAGAAGCAGAGCCTGGTCATCGTTGTGTTGCTGTCTTGCTAGAAAACAGAAATCGTGATGGAGGTAGGGAATAGAGGCCTATAATTTGCTGTCCTCCCAACGGAGGTCAAATTTTGTTCTCTGTTCGAAAAGGAGATTAACTCTTCCATTATACAGACATCGTCGAGAACTTACATTGCGATCTCAAACTGTCTGAAATGTTAGAATTGATCTTAATTTTTTTGTGTGTTGTAAATACCGATGAGAACAGCAATGAAACCAACAGGCAAATCTGGCCATGCTATAGCTGATTGGTACCATATGTGCCGAGACCTATGTGGGTCCATTGTTTTTCATGTTGCACCAGGTAAGATGGTTGGTACAGAGGGCAATCCCATACGAATTGACAAAGCAGGATTTGCTGGGCGATAAATAATATAATCACGGAAGATCGCTAATTGACGATCAAGCTCCTCTGTCCAAAGAGAGTGGGGCAGATGTAAAAAACCCAAAATGAATGGTGGCAGCAGAATTGATGGCCCTTGGGTTTTTGGCCTCAAACAAAGCAACAGCAGGACAGAAATACTGTGATCCCTATCATCCTGCAAGAATATGATTCATTCACACGAATGTCCAGCATATGGAGATCTAAAGACCATAGGATATCACCCTTCTACAGTAAGTCACAAATAAAGTGGCGTGCATACTGTTACAGGAGCACATTCGCAAGCAATTGAACACTCGTGTTTGGAAGACAAAACAATAAAACATCTTTCCAAAGAGGGGATCGGTGTGGAATACCGCCGGATGCATGTTCTAATCATGTTCTAATCCCGATGGCGGAAGACCGGCAGTGCAGATCCCGACAGGTAAGTATTTTAACTATTTACTAACCTAACCCCCCCTAATCCTAACCCTCCCTTAGGGGTGCCTAACCCCCCCCAAGTGCCTAACCCTAACCCCCCCTGTAAGTGCCTAAACCTAACGCCCCCCTTCCCTGCAGCCTAAACCTAAGTCTCCCGGAGGGTGCCTAACCCTAACCTCCCCCCGTGGGTGCCTAACTATAACTCCCCTTCCCCTAGCCTAACTCTCCCGGGGGGGTGCCTGACCCTAAGTCGCCCCGTGAGCCCCTAACCTAACCCTCCCCCCCATGCGGCTGTCCGCGCCCGCTGCCTGGCTTACCTTTGATCGGAATGCCGGGCGTTGTGCTCCTGGCGTAGGTAAAATGACAGGTGTCGGGATATGGACGCATGTCATTAGACCCTTTACCGGGATTAGACCGTCGGCTTCCTGACTGCATCCCCCAAAGAGGATACAAGGAATTGGTAAACATCTCATTTAGCGTCTGATTCAGAGGTGGAAATAGGCCCTTAAACACACTTTGATTATTTTCACTGGAAAGTTCTAAGAAAATATAAAGATTACTTATTTGTGGCATTTTTAAATGATATACAAAGGGCACATCGATTGTTTTGTTATATAGATCATTGGTTTTTGCATGCTATGATCCTAGTCTGTCCCTAATATATCTTCCTTTCTGCAAGAATCCCTAAGTACTTCATTCACTAGTTTTCCAATAATGGAATCTGCGAACATAATTATCCAGTTCTTTTTGATCATAGTAAAGTTTCCAGTGTTTTTCCCACTGTATTCACCCTAACATCCAACAACTGTAATGATATCTTTGCATTAATTTCAAAAATTGCATGAGATTCCTGCAACAAAAAAGGCCTCCTCAATAGAACATCTCAAAGGAGAGAGCAGTAACACAGGTCTGTGATAAAAAAGCCAGGATTTGCTGCCTCTCACCTGTGTACTGGCATCTTTGATTTCTGAGGCAGTCAGACACCAGGCACGCAGGTGAGTAGTGGACTGAATATTCTTCCCAGGGTCTGCTATGACTTCCATGCTGCGTCTTCGTGTCACGATCGCATTCATGGGCGCAGCCATGTTGGTCTGTGTCATCTGATCTGGCCCCTCCAATGGTAGACTTGCGGTCACCCAGCTGATCTCTGCACCCAATGACCAGCTACCAAATGGTATTTAAGTCAGGCTTCAGGTACAGGAAATGGTCAACATGAAAATGGTCAATACATGATTTTTGTTTTTTTTAGGGTTAGGGTTAGGCACTTACTGGAGGGTTAGGGTTAGGCACTAGAAGGGACAGGTAGGGTCAGGCACCTACCCCGATGGTTAGGGTTAGGCAACAGGAGGGAGGGTTAGGCACCAAGGGGAGGGTTAGGGTGAAGATTAGGGGAAAAAAATCATGCGTCGACCATTTTCACGTCGACCATATGCATGTCGACCTTTTGACCATGTTGACCATTTGTACCTGTTGACCTTCTTACATGTCTACCTTTAGTGTGTCGACCTATTGTCCCTGTCGACCTATTGCCTGTCTAACAGCTGGTGTCTATCTAGACATTGTCTACCTTTTTACTGTAGATCTATCAATCCATAACCATCTGGATACCCAGTTATGTATCCTTTGCTATACAGTGTCAGGATCACCAGAGCTGTTACCCATCACTATTCAGCGTCTGGATACCCAGTTACCTATTCTTTGCTATACAGCGTCAAGATCACAGGAGCTGTTACTGTCAGGATTGATAGGGATGATTACCTAGGAGCCTAGTCCAGCACAGTATTGAGGGCAGGAATGTAATAGTCCAAGAGTTGTGTGGCAGCCTTGGGGGCTGGTAATGCTGGCTTGATGTGGCCTATGGGCAGAGATGCAGCCTTTGGGCTGAGATGCAGCCTTGAGGGCTGGTAATCTTGGCCGAGATGCTGCATTTGGGCTGAGATTTGGCCTTTGGGCTGAGATGCAGCCTTTGGGCCAAGATGCAGCCCTTAGGCTGTGTAGCAGTCTTGAGGGCTGGAATGCTTGGCAAGATGACGCTGGGATGTGCTAAATGCCGCCGAGATGACGCTAGCGGTGGAACGCAAGATTGTGTATTCTGGATGCTGAGGTGTGCCAAGTGCCACCTGGATGACACTGGTGGCAGTACACAAGATAGCACAGTCAGACACTGAGGTGCGCCTAGTGCCGTCGGGATGACACTGGTGGCAGTACACTAGAAGGCACACACTGGACACAGGAGTGTGGCCTGTGCCACCAGGTTGACACAAGCAGCAGCACGTGGAATAACGCACTCAGGGTGCATGAGTGTGATCCGTGCCGCCTGGATGACACAAAAGGCTGGTAGCTGGTATACGGACTGCGTCGTCTAGATGACACGAACGGCAAGTAGCTGGTTTATGGACTTTGCCACCTGGATGACACAAACGGCAAGAGACTGGAATACGAACAGGAGTACTGGAGCTCGACTGGAATACTTAGGAGACTGACCACAACATGTGAACGCTATCACCAGCATGGAGTGAAGGGCTGGCTGCAATTTAACAGATACAGGGCCCAATCAGAGCAAGCCTTGCAAACCTCTCTAATGACAGATTAGTGCACCTGGCCCGTGCACAGACAGGGCAATTAATTAGTGTGCAGCTGATACTGTACCCAGACAGATAGTAATTAATAAACACATGAGAACAGCACAATATGATCTGCTAACTGCAGATGCTAACAGTTACCCATCGCTATTTAGCGTCTAGATTCACAGTAAAGCTACTTGTGACAAACAGTATCTGAATCTCTGGACTTGTCCCCATCGCTAATCAGCATCTGACTCTTTGTTGCAGATACTCTTCCAGTACATTACTAGTTCTATATATAAAATTATGACGCGCTGTCACAAGAGCTGCTGGTAAGGGGATTGTCAGTCCCAACAATATAGGTGAAAGTACAAAAAGTAGAAAAACCAGCGCTATAATGTTATAAAACAATTACAGATGGACGGTTTGTATAAAAAACAACCAATTGGTAATTTATTTAACTAAAATCAGCACTTCAGTGCATAAAGTGAATTTCATATACAACCATAAGAAACTGCATATAGCATCTCAATAAACATACAAACAACAACACATACAAGATATTAATAAAATAAATAATTAAAAAATAATAATTAATTCTATTATCTCCACCAAAGACCATCAATGGATACAGAAGTTGGAATGGGAGCTCTCTCTCTATAGTCCCAAAGAGGTTACTAATTGCAATCCAACATTACCAGTTAATGGCTGAATTAGCTTTTAGGAAGTCTTCTGGCATCTAGCATTTAGAGAGTACAGGCTGAAGCACAACAAATTAGTGGTAGCAGCACAACATTACCAGTTTCTGGCTGAAATAGCTGTTTAGGAAGTCCTCTGGCATCCAGCAATTAGCAGACAAAGGCTGAAGCACAATCAACAAGGAAGCGTCCAAGGCTGCAGGAATCAATCCAAGGGTGAATCCAAGGAGAGAGTATATATCCAACAAATCCAACAGATCTTTAGAGGTCCAGGTGGGTAATAGTGAAGGGCTTCAACGCGTTTCACTAAGCAATGACCGCTCAGCTTCATCAGGAGTGATTACACTCCTGTGGATTAGACTCCACGCCTCAGAGTAGGTCTCGTCAACATCTGAGAGTAGTTTATGAGGAAGACTTATGGGGGGTATCCACTTAGCGATTTAAACAAGCGATTGCATGATAACGATGTAGTTATCGTGCAATCGCTTGCAAATCGCGCATGCATCGTGCATGCATCGGGCATGTTTTGGACGGAAGCAACCCGCGATGCGCGTGCCCGCGGGTCGCTTCCAACATCCGACATCGCCTGTACATGCAGGTCAACCTGACGATCTCGTCAAGTTCTGCATGTGCGGGGATGAGGGATGTGCCGGGACTGAACGAGTGAACGCTCAGTCTAGGCACATCACTAGCTATACAAACGACAATGTCGCAATCGTGCTCTCGTTTGTATATCGCTAAGTGGATACCCCCCATTACATATTGCCTCCCCGTTTATTACCATCAACTCACCCAAGCCCACCGGCCACTGTACCCGCAACTGAGATCAATCAACAACAGGGTCTGACAGTGCCGTTCACCCTGCTAGCCAGATACAGGGCCCGCGGGTGTTATAGCTAGTTACAGCCCTAGTCTGAAGAGCTATCTCCCAGTCACTGGCCAGGAACATCCAATACATTTCCAATACAGTGTGGCTCCCGTGAATTTCAAGCCCAACTGCGACGGACTCAGGACTCATGCACCATGTGGCTTAGATGCATGTGCATCCAATATCGCCAATGCATCCGACTCAGAATCCAACCTAAAATGATTGTACATATCATGTGATTTGAGTATTGTGATATATAGTTTTTACTAATTTTGACTCCTATGAAATATTATATCTACTTTAATTTTTTCCTATTCCTTTGCCTTTTCAAAATGCCTGTCAAGAATCAAAATTAAAACAGTAGTGTAGGTTCTACTTATACCCCTTTTCCACCTAAATTCCGGGTCTGACCCGGAGTTGGAACAAAGTTCCTATCCGGATCAGACCCGGAATTTTGCCGGCGCTGACTCGGGATATTCCCGAGTCAGCGCCGCTCACACCGCAGTCGGGTCTGCATAGACCCGGCTATTGCGGAGTGAAAGTGGACGCTTGGAGATGACGTCATCTCCAAGCGCCACTGAAGCCGGACCAATCGGCCGGCTAGCAGCGCACTCCAGGTCTTCGTGACCCGGAGTGCGCTGTTCCCATAGCAGAGTTTCACGGGCTACGCCCGTGTTAAACCCTGCTAGTTACCTGGGTTGGATTGCCGGGTCACTCGACCCGGCGATCCAACCCTCTGCCCTTTTACACCAGGGAGCTGCCCGGGTTAACCCTTCAAAAACCCGGGTTTTAGCTCCGGTGTAAAAGGGGTATTATTTGGATTTTAAATCCACCCTATTGACTATTGATTTATATATCTTCATTTTAAGCAGATTTGTGCACCTTGGCAAAACTATGCTGTACTACAGCTGGTGCAGATATAAAATGTGCTGTAGAGTTGGGAGCAGAGAGTCCTAGTTGAATTCTAAATTGCTGTGTGAAAATAAAACTGTCCAGGATTTGCGGGCTACATGCAAAAGCAGCGAGTATTTACCCCGCATGCAAAAATAATCAATATATTTGCACCCCAAACCATTGCAGCATGGTTTGTTCAGGTACAGAGGGGCAGATGTACTAAGCTCGAGGAAGTGATAAATTGGAGAGTGATAAACTACCAACCAATCAGATCCTAACTGTCATTTTTCAAACACTAACATGAGAGTTAGGAGCTGAATGGCGGGCAGTTTATCACTTTTCATAGCTTAGTCCATCTCCCCCACAGTTACTTTTGCTTTACTCCCAACACAGAATCATGTGCTTTGTTTTTGGGTCTGGCTACTTTTGTCTCCTAGACCACAAAGTACATAGTGATGAGCGACTGCTAACCAAAGGGAGGGTGGGGGGAGATGAGGAGGGGGGCTTTGGCAGGTTGGTAAAGATCAATTATCCCAGCTTAGAGCTTGTGTATACAAACTTCAAAAGACTGTTATTCCCAGAGACAAAAACAAGTGGATTTTTTTTTTATATTTTTGCAACATAATTCAGCGGTGGCACCTTTAAATGTCACAGCAGCCAGTGCCGTGCTTTAAATTGTTATGCATCAACAGAATTTAACGAGATGGCTGAGAATTCGTCATCCTGCATGAATGTGATAAGCCACAAAAACTGTTTAGCTCTTTAATAGATTGCCAAAATAAAGTATTTTGTATGCAAATTATTTATGAAGTGGCGTAGCTAATATCATGCCAGAAAAACGCCCACTGGTCCTCTGCAATTAGCAGTTAATTCTAAGTATCTGGAAGAAGCAGAATTCTGTGTTTTCAAACCAAAAAGACCGTGGATTCCAAGATGGAACAAGTTAAACAATTAATCATGTTCTTTATATATAAAATTCCATTTACTGAGTCTACTTGTTTACTTTATGTATGTTAAATTACTTTACTTCTAACAATTAGTTTGAAGATTAAACAATTACATTTTCTTTTATGGCTTGCTTAGGAAAAAAAACAACTGTGAATTGAAATGAATCATTGCTGATGAGGATACGCACCCAAGTCAATAAAATATTATTTCAATCATTGTAGTGTAAAATCAGTGCAATTTAAAACATGGCAGAAGGAGATAATTCATTTCACTGGTCCTATTTAGATGATTGAATTTAATCAAGGAATGAACTATGTAGGAAGCACAAAAAATTTCGGCAGTGACTGATGGGGTATCTGAGCTGAACACCTCACTATCTAGATGTATTTGATAAAAAATGTGACACAAGAAAAAGTTTAGATGAGGGTCCAGCCAGATTTTTAAAACTGTTCCGCTAAATCAGGGCTTTTTTCTGCCGAGGGCCATTTATATAACATTATTCACGGGCCTGGTGCAGGCCACGGCCCTCCATGTGACATCACACGGGGGGCGGGGCCACAATCACCGGTGATTACAGCAATGCCTGGAGCATCCTGAGGATACTCTGGGGAGCTGTAAGGGCAGCGGTGTGACTTTCTGAAGTGTTCTAAGGACGCTCCAGGCGGGACTGCTGCATAGATTCTGGCTGCAGGATGCCGTTCTAGGCCCCCTGCTAGCAAGATGAGGCTAGCAGAAAAAGGCTCCAAGGGCCATACCAAATAATTCTGAGGGCCTGAGGTTCCCCATCTCTGCGCTAAATCTTCACCTCGTTTCGCTGAATTTATCGTGAAGTGCTGCCATTTCTACCACTTTCACGCAACATGACAGTGAATTCACTGCCATCATCCCAGCTCCATTCATATACCGTAAATTACAATGGTGCACATATGGTGCTGTACTGCTATCTGTGGGATCCTAAAGCGAATGCAAAACTTGAGGAATGTTCCCCGGACACTCGATTGACACTAAATTTTGCGTCAGTTCTACTCGCCTTTAGTTTGAACCCTTTTGCTTTTAAAACAGTCGAGCGACTTGTCGAAAAACCATCTCACCTGCTACCTCTCCAATATCTCTATCTTTGAGGCTCTCCAATCTGGCTTCCGCCCTCTCCACTCCACTGAAACTGCCCTGGCCAAAGTTACCAACGATCTTCTCTCGGCCAAATCCAGGGACCTTATCCTCCTGGACCTCTTTGTGGCCTTTGACACCATGGATCACCTTCTCCTACTGCACACCCTTCAGACAATGAGCCTCTCTGACACCATACTGTCTTGGGTCACTTCCTACCTTGCTGACCGCTCATTCTGTCTCTACATCTGGGTTCACCTCCCCCCATCCATCCTTTTCATGGGTGTCCACTTGGGTTCTGTCCTTGGCCCTCTACTCTTTTCTTTGTACTCCTCCTCTCAGGGTGAACTCATCAATTCCTTTGGCATCCAGTATCACCTCTGTGCTAACTACACTCAACTCTACCTCTCCTCTCCTAATCTCTTCCCTTCCCTCCTCTCTCGGGTGTCCAGTTGCCTCTCTGCCTTCTCCTCCTGAATGTCTAAGTGCGTTCTCAAACTCAACATGGCCAAAAACTGGACTCATTGTCTTTCCCCCATTTAGAGTCTCCTCCCCTCCCGACCTCTCTATCACTACACTATCTCCTCTGTTCCCAACTCTGCTATTTGGGAGTCATTCTTGACTCTTCCCTCTCCTTTGCCCCCCACATTCGATTTCTTGCCCTATCCTGTTGGTTGCAGCTCTGCAACATCGTTCACATCAGACCCTTCCTCTCCCAGGTTGCCACCAAAACCATTCACTGATCTTCTCTCACATCGACTATTACAATTTTCTCCTCACTGGACTCCCCTACTTTCATCTTGCTCTTCTCCAATCTGTACCTCAACACTGCAGCTAGACTTATCTTCCTCTCCAGCTGCTCCACATCTGCCTCCCCTCTCTGCCAATTCCTTCACTGGCTCCCCTTCCCCTACAGAATCCTTTTCAAACTCCTAACCATCGCATACAAGGCTCTCTCCAACTCCACAGCCCCCTACATCTCCAAGCTCATTTCCTTACACACTCCCTTCCACCCTCTCCATTTGACCAATGACTGCCACCTTACCTCCCCTCTGGTTACTGCATCTCACACCAGAATCCAAGAGTTCTCCCATGTTGACACCCACCACTGGAATGATCTCCCTCGTTCCATAAGACTATCTCTCAGCCTACCTTGCTTCCAGCGGGCACTGAAAGCCCACCTGCTCATAAAAGCATATCCGTCACCTCGTAGTCTACCTCACTCTCTTGCACTCTCCAATTCTCTCACCCCAGCTACTGCCCTTAGCTCCCCATACACTGACTCACTCGTTATGTCTTCCAATTGTCTCCCCCCTTCCCTTTAAACTGTAAGCTCCATGAGCAGAGTCCTCTTCCCTCCTGTTCTCATTACCTACTTCTCTTGCACACCAGCTACACTCTACACCTCCTCTTTGGGCTCGCTGCCCCTGGATTGCAGTCCTTTAACCTAGACCTGTTTTATTCGCCCATGCCAATGACTACAGGTTTCAGCTTATGCTAAATACTTTCAATGCACGCCTTGCATCAGTGGCTGTGTTAAGATTTGTAGTGCTAATTGTTACTAGCCCACTGTATTGTACTGCACTGTTTTACCCTGTATTGTCTTATTGTTTTGCCATCTGTATGGTGCTGCGGACCACCTGTGGCACCCTATAAGTCAAGTTTTATAATAATAATCCTTCCAAAGCATTACAGTAAATGAAGAATTTCAACTATAAATGAATACAAATAGGTAATTGTTCAGACAGAGAGAATAAAGGCCCCTATACATCTGCAATATATTGGGGCAATTGCCTGAACCCCGGACACTGGTCTGGGCATTGGTTAAAATGTTGGATTTCCCTCATTTGCCAATCCTGACCAAAATATGATCGGCATCAGCAAATTGGGGATTTTTAACGTGAAGAATTTCCCTGATTCCTCATCGGATCGCCGATCATCAATGGCCGCTGATTGACATGTCCAATCGGGGAAACAGCCGGCAGATATATGGGGACCTTTAGGCCTTATCCAATTAAGCCTTTTGGCAGAATTTGCTTAGGCGGTCATGCAGTTTTGTTTGTGGAATAAGCAAACTGGGGCTATCGTTATTAATGGTGATTTGTTAGCCCGTTGGCTCCTAGAACAATATCATACAAATGGCTCTACTGCCATCAAATCAATGACAAATATTATTACTGGACGAAGGATCAAAGACATATATTGGCATTAGAAAAACAACAACACATTTTTGAATGTGGGGTGACTTGTCCAATGTTTTTCCTATTGTATAATCCCCCATCCTCCATTTTGTTTCAGCAGTTGATTCACTTCAATCCAAAATGGCCAAAATAAGATTTCCTGAAATCGGAATTCCAAAATATGTTGAATTATTTTGCCCCTTTTTTTACTAACCTCTGTGCCCAATCGTACCCATACCTTCTGATTGTAGTTCTGCCATGGGATACAACTGTTTGGTGGGCCCGGCTCATCTGGTGAGGTAGGATGAAGACTGCGTGGAGAGATCACAGTTATTGATTAATCACGTCTTCACGGATCCTCACTGACATTGAATATTGATGTGACTATTGACATGTTATGCCCATACATGCTGACATTGGAGACCAGTTAGCTCTAATTGGCTGTCAAAAATCTATGGACAGAGCTTTAATATAGCAGAAGAAAACAGCTGCAGTTAAGACACAAGTTCAATTAGCCAAGTAATCAGTAGTTAAGTACATAATTTAGTCACCTGTGCACGCTGTGATTTTGACAGCCAATTAGGCTGATTTCGTTCGGATTGGATGCAAATTACAACATATATGGAACCCCCCAAAAAATAGCTGACCCCAACAGTATGATATTGGCCAATAAATGATGGCGAATGATGACCACGTCTTACAGTAGATGCGTCCGACTACGTCTGGTTGCCCGGAGTCCGGATAATTCAGAGGTTTCTAAATGTCTTGTTTAATGACAACCAGGCAGCTTGATACTGAGGGCCTCATTTGTCACATCTGAGGTGTTCTGGGAAACATGCCTGGATGGGGGTAACCACTAGCCTAAAAAGTTGGTGCTACTGCCTACATTTTTTCTCTTTTTCTATACAGATGTGTACTTATTCACATAGCGATTCCCGTATTTTGAGAACTCTTTCCTAAATTTTTCCTCTTACTGTGTTTGCATCGTAACCGCATACAAAGTCACTTATACAGGGATATTCAATATGGGAGCGAAAACATTGTTTTTGCGTTAATATCGCACTTTTGACGTCATTATCGCAGGTTTGACTTTTACATTGTATTCCATTTCAAAGACTTATCGCAGGTTCGAAAAGTCTTTGATAAAAAACGGGGATAACTTTTCACCATTGAATAGGTGTTGAAAAAAAGTGCAGAATTGAGGTTTAGGGGTGCAGGCTTAAGAAAAATAGCCTGCACCCCTGGGAATGACATATAAAAAAGAACTGTGTCAAAAAAAGTTGAAAAAAAAAATAGGGACACCCCAAAAAATTAATTTAAAAAATGGGGTGAAAAAAAAAAAAAGGGAAAAAATTGTTTAACAATAGGGAAATAGGTTCAGGGCTATTCTGCAAGTATGCGGCAGGTGTTTTCTAGAATAGAATTATAGCGGCAGGTGCACAAATGCAGAATTTTTAAAAACTTACTTTAGGGACTTAAAAATATGCTAGTACCCATTTTCATGTACCCCAAATTTGATGGGACCACTTAAAAAAAACGAAAAAAATAACCTAAGTGCTCTTCTGCATCACTTCTTCAATGTCGGGAAAAAACACCTGCTGCGGCTATTTAAATCCCCGACTTTCATTTAAAGGCTAAAACGGGGTACCCATAGTGATCTCCCATGTTTTTACAACTTTAGGGGGGGTCCTACAATTTTTTTAAGGAAAAATTCGTAACTTTACGCAAATCCAGCTTCGCAGGCTCCCGTTTTCGTTAATTTCATATTGAATACGGGGATAAGCAGGCGCGCGCCCGATACTTTAACGCAGGTAAAAACTCCGATATGAAACGTAAACTTCGACAGCGAAGTTTACGTTTCATATTGAATTCCCCTCATAGAGTCCTAGGTACTTAGGATTACTACTTTTTGTCGCAGAGGAATTGGTATTAAAGCCGCAGATTAAGCATAATGATAGGTTGCATGGCATGGTGCGGACACTGATATTGGAACTTTTACCCAGATCAGCAACTGAGTTGCACTCAGAAGCTGCATAAAATGCCAGCGCTAGTAGGGTACCCGTGCATTGTGCTCAGGGGCTCCGAGAGGGGGGTAGCGGGTACTAATTACCCGGGCCCAGGCTTGCTGGAGGGGCCCGAAGGGTGCCCGTTACGGCGCCGCTTCCCCCTCTTACGTCAAAGCAGTCCAACACACGCTGCTGTGTGCTGGGCTGCACTGGGAGACTGCTCGCGGCTTCTAAGTAGCAGCCACAGCAGTCTCCTTTGCCGGTGGGGAGAGCGATAACACTGATCGCACCACACACAGGCTATGCACCGGGCTGAGGGGCTCACAGCGCACCCCTCCCAAGCGTGCTGCAAAAAAAAAAATCCCTTCTTCTTAAGGGGGGGTGGACTATTAAGCCATGCACCTTCTCCCCCTGGGCCCAGTGCGGCTGTCGGAGCCCCTGGTCGCATTAGCGCTACAAATAAGATGCATACAGTATTTTGCAAAAAATAGCTAATCAGAGCGGCTTTCTCAAACTCTAACCAATCAGAGTGAAGCTGCTTGGGACTGTCTTCCAATGTGTCACTAATACCCCTTTCAGACTTATTGAGAATCCCGGGAATTTGGCCTGCCTGCGCCAAATTCCTGGGTAGCCACGTATGTCTGAAAGGTACCTACCCGGGAACACGTTCCCGGGTAGCCGACCTTTCAATCGACCATGGTTTTTCCTGGGACTTAAGTCCCAGAAAATTACCCTGCTCATGTCTGAATGCTGCTACCCAGGAATTTACTACTCCCAGACGGCACCAAGCAGCTTTAACCATACCTGCCGACATTCTGGCTGCTCCTTCCGGGAGGGAGCAGCCAGATCGGCAGGATGGGGTGGGCGTGGCCAAGACAAGGGGGAGTGGCCGGTCGGGTGATGTCACTTGTGGGCGTGGCGGGGGCGGAGTCACACGATCACGTCAGTTTGGCCCCGCCCCTGCTACACAATGCCGATAAAATAGGCATTGTGCAGCAGGGGGCGGGGCCAAAATGACGCAAATCGCGTCACCGCCCCCCCCGCTGCAGGGGTTACAGGGGTTATAGCGGGGGGGATAGAAGGGGTGAGCGGCAGCCGGGAGAATTGCCTGCCTTCCCGGGAGGTTGGGAGCGGCACCCGATTTTTGGGAGGCTCCCAACCAAATCGGGAGGGTAGACAGGTATGGCTTTAACATAGAGTTGGCAGCGCAGAGCATCCTATAGGACACTCAGCGCTGCCACTCACCACTCCCCCGTGCCGGTGGCTGTGTCGTTGTAGATGGAGTCAGCGACACAGGACCCCAGCCGGACGCTGGGGACACCCGCCTGCGCTGGAGACCACCGACTGGTCTCAGCAATAGCGGGCCACCCACACTCCCGCTGGACCACCAGGGCAATAATAAAAAAATTCAAACAAATAATTAAATAATAAAATAAAATAAAAAAAATTGCAGCATTTTGATTGGCCGGCTTCCGTCAGCCCAATGATGACATCGATGACATCATTCCTCGACAGCCGGAGAGGGGATAGGCTAGGAGGAGCAGACGGAAGAGGAGAGGCAGGTAAGCAGAAAAACCCGGCTTAAGTCTGAAAGGGGTCTACCTGGGAATTTCCCGGGTAGACGCTGTAGTGTGAAAGGGGGGTCTCGTCCAAATACCCGGGAATTCGCACAGGAGAAATGCCCGGGTCTGAGCAGGAAATTTCCCGGGTTGTATGTCTGAAAGGGGTATAAGGCTTGCTGGGACTAGTAGTGCCACATATATAGCAAGCAATCTTGTGCCACAATATCTTCCTGTTAATGATATTTACTTTTTGGCTTAGAGATTAATCATTACACTAAAGAAAGAAGTTTAATATTGTTGTTTTTGGATACAAAAAACAAACTCAAAATGCAAAAACTGATAACGGATTATTTGAACAATTTAGTCAATCTACCTATTTGCACCCGCGGCATCACAAACTAATCCCTGCGACGAGCCTTAAACCTGGTGATAATTATATAGCCGGGAAAAGCAATTGGAATATATACAGTATTTACAGTAGATCAATGCACTCGCAGCTGACAGCTGCGTCTTGTTACCTATATAAATGTCACAATCTCTTTCCAGTGGCTTCTGCTAAAGCTGATTGAACTTTTACAATTGTCAACTCAAACCGGCATCCAAATGTCGTCAGGCAAGCGAGGGTTTTGCAGGACGTGAGTTCCTGACAAGCTGCAGAAATAGATGGAAACAGAACAATACAGAGCACACTGTTTATCACACCTCACCTAACATTGGCTTGTTTTCCATATGAGAAGGACATAATAGGGACTGACCTCTGCCCTCGGGACATTTTGGGTTGTCGGAACATTCACCTGACTTGAACAACTTTGCGGAGTTCGACACGTTGTTCCAAAATGTGACAGTAAACCGTTCCTCTATTACTAACTGCGGGTTATCGTTCCCAGTTAGTACAATGCCTGGATGTGCAGAGCTCGTGCTGACGTACAGTGGGCCTGATTCAGCAAGCAACGCAAGTGAGAGAACTCACGGTGCGAGCCGATGTTTGCGCGTGAGCGAACAGGTTGCTGAGTACGGTAAGGGCTCTCTCAGAGTATGCAGGGAGCCTGCAGAGACCTTCGATGTTGATTGACAGGAAGTGCCATTTGTGGGTGGTGACAGGGGGGTGGTCGGCCGAGCGCAGGCGTTACAGGGGCGTGCATACATTAAACTTAGTGGCGCCGCACGCAGCCGGGCGCCTCTCTGCGTGCAGGAATCTCTCAAGTCCGGCGGCAGGGTCAGGTCTACCCTTAGCTTACACGCAGCTTCGATGGCGCTCGATGTTCCCGATGTGTACGCTGTCAATCACGGCATATGTGGGCGGCTTATGTTTTGCTGGGTGTCTGCTTCTTGTGCTGCGGTCTCCGTGCGTATGCATTAATTAGCATATTCTCGCAGCGGCTGGGTGCGTGCGTCTGCTAGTGTGCGTTCCTTGCTGAATCAGATCCAGTATCTGAATTGTGTGTACCGGTAGACACGACAGCTAATATTTATACTGCAGCTGAGGTTTAGGATGACCGGCGGGCGGGAAAGGTTGTTTATGTGGAGGAGGTAAGGATTAGTACATAGCTATTCTGCAAAGCCCCCTGGGAGTGGTAGTAACCAGTAACAGTGACCTCTAACCTTTAGCTTCTGGTTGAATAACTGTGGGGTTCCATTTTTATGGAGATTTAGCATTAAGAATCTTTTCCTGACTGTGAAATACCTGATGCAAGTGGCATTTTAATTGGAAGGGGACCTACTTAGGGGATACAGGAGAAGATGTACCAAAGCTTGGCGAGAGATAAAGTGGAAAGAGATCAAGTACCAACCAATCAGCTCCTAACTGTCATTTTTCAAACACAGACTGTAAAGTGACAGTTAGGAGCTGATTGGTTGGTACTTTATATCTCTCCACTTTATCTCTCTCCAAGCTTTGATAAATCTCCCCCACAGTGTTAAGCATAGCTTTGTTTCTCTAAGGTTCAACAGTTTTTTTAACCAGCCCACCATGTAATCATTTAGGGGCCTATTTATCAATGATTTAATAAATCACTAGGCAGCTCTGAGCTGGCGTGGGTTAGCTTGCTGTCTCTGCAGATATGTACAGTACATGCGTGAGCTGAATAGAGGGCTTGTGCATACTCAGCGTTATTGTAAGCCCAGATTGGGGATTTTAGTTTACAGATATAGATAAAAAAATAAAAGTTATACAAAATAGAAATTATATTAAAAAGTTTTTTTGTTTTTTTTAAAGTATTCCTGAACTAAGACATATTGAAAAAAATAATTTATTAAAAAGATTATGTTTTTCATGTGCATTAAATGAATCATCGTGCTGGTGTCCTTATATGCAAGATATAAGCAAATAATAAGTAAACGCGTTTCGCTTTATGCCACGCATTTTACGCATGTGCTTTGGTCATATAGTCGGCTATATATAAATGAGCCCTTTAATCTATGTACAGTGACCATTATACATTTATGTTTTCATCAGAAAAGTGACTCGCTATTTTTGGATGAGGAGCGGTCTCAGGGCCTGATTCAGAGCCGGACGCTATTTGCGCTCGCTCGTTCAGAAAAAGGGGCCGGCTATTTAAATTGAGCACTTGCTCTTTGCGGTCTGTTGATGCCTCTATGTCTGAGCGAGCGAACGAAACATGTGCTCGCTATTTTGTAAAGACGCCCCCTGGCCGCTCGCATCCTACATCATCTCCGCTATTTATTAGATTAATCGAGTACATCGAAAGGCGTCTGAACTGCTCGCAGTGCTTGTGGTAGGATTTTCCTACCGCAATCATGCAAACAGTTCAGGCTAAGAGACAACCAAGTGACGTGGTCGATGACGCTGCTTTGTTAATTATGCACACCCTTAAAATGCCTGTTTTGACCGTTTGGCACGCCTGCGTTCGGATCTCCACTCCCCGTTTTCAAGCACCTTCCCCTGTTACCACCCACAAACGCCTCATCCTGTCACTCAAATTAGCAGGCACTCGCTATTTTGCGAGCGCTCGATTTCCGATCGCACTGACTGGTTGGCGCATGCGCATTACGACCCATACACATGCGCAGATGTGCGAACATCGCTCGGAGCGAACGATCGGCCGCTAACGAGCGGCTCTGAATCAGGCCCTCAGTGCATTCAGGTAAGCTGAGCAGGCGGTCTCTGTGACCTGCGGAGCTCAGTGAGAGGTCTGACCCCTGACATGTGCTACTGAGCATGTGCGGCGTCTCCAGGGGTCTTACTCACTGGTATTCATACCGACTAGATGTGACTCCATGACTCTCCAACATACTAGCTGTGCAGAGCCTATATAAACACTACAAGTACACTATATCACCACAGCTATAGTGTGTGGGCATATTGCTAACTTCCGCTGGTGCATTTACCGCCCGGTGCACCACCACGCCCAGTGATTCCCTAAAGCTCCAGGCTGCTTCTATATTCTACAGTTATACCTGTCATATCCCTGTGTCTTATGCTTCTTGTTGTTCTACCTGGTTCAATAAACGTAAAAACTGGTTAAGCTGTACCAGATGTGTACAAACCACCATCAGCACCAACACCTGCGCTACACACGTATCATCACATACACTCTGGTCAAGTGTATTCTCTTCTGGTGGATAAATTGTCCGAGGGACTACTACATCCAGGACCACTGCTGCCCACCGCACTGTTACACAGTTCTGCTAATAGGTTATGGGACCAGTAGTCTTAAGATAATAGGCTCTGGATACCCATTCACCATACAACTACTGATACTCTGATTTCACTAATTCCCCATTCCCTCTCTGAACATCATCTTCTTTCTTTTAACTTATCCCTCATTCCTTCTCCACCTCTGCCTCCCAAGGCTCATATCACTAAGCGTAATCTTGATGCTATTGACACTATAGCCTTATCCTCCCTACTCAACTCACTCCTCTCCCCCATTGTCCCTCTCTTCTGCCCTGACCAAGTTGTTTCCCTATACAATGCCTCCCTTACTTCTTCTCTTGACTTTGTTGCTCACAAACCACCGACCAACAGTAGGGGATATCACGCTCTGGGGCAGAATTCCTCCATTTCAGATTGATGCTCTAAACCTACAGTGCTGCCCTCTCCCTCAATAAACAGTAATATTTCAAGAACCTTATCTGCTCCCAGCCCTCCAATTCCCATAATTTCTTCTTCACTTTCAACTCCCTCCTCTGCCTTCCACCCCACTTCTCACACCTCTCCTCTCTCTCTGCCCTTGACTTTGCTGTCCACTTCACACCAACTTTACATCCAAAATGTAATCCATACGCCAGGACATCACATCCCACCCGACCCTTAGAACCCTATTCCATTTTTTCCCACCCTGCCTCTCCCCATCCCCCATCCACTTTACTAACAGTGACTGCTTTTTCCCCATTATCTTGAGATGCATTTATGGCCCTAATCCGTTCCTCCCCCCTTGACCCTATCCTCTTTCACCTCCTCTGCTCCCTCTATCCTGCTGCCTGTTCCCATCTTGCCCATCTTGCCCATCTCGTCAGGAACTGTCCCCTTTGCATTCAAACATGTCCTTGTCGCCTACATTCTTTAAAAACACACCCTTGACCCTGACACTCTTTGTAATTACTGCCATTTCTCTCTCCTCCCCTTTGCCTCCAAATTCCTTGAGCGGATTGTCTACAACCACCTTACTGCCTTTCTTTCTTCCCACTCCCTGCTCGACCCATTTCAGTCTGGCTTTCGTTCTCTCCACTCCCCAGAAACTGCCCTTACTAAAGTCAGCAATGACCTCCTTGCTGCCAAATGTAAGGGCCTCCCCTATATCCTCATTCTCTTTGACCTCGCAACTGCTTTTGACACTGTGGACCAACCACTCCTCCTGCAAATCCTTACTTCTCTCAGTCTGACTGATACCACCCTCTCCTGGCTGTCCTTCTACCTCTGTGACCATTCTTTCTCTGTCTCTTTACGCGACTCCACTTCTCCTCCACTTCCCCTACCAGTGAGTGTCTCCCAAGGTTCTGTTCTTCGTCCTCTCTTATTCTCCTTTTATACATCCTTTATAGATGAGCTCATCAGCTCTTTTGGACTCCAAAATCATTTCTATGCTGATGACACTCAGATCTACCTCTCCTCCTCTGTCCTTTCCCCTTCTATCCTCATTCCCATTATCATCATCTCATTATCCCCAACTGTCTCTCTGCCATTTCCTCTTGAATGTCCCAGCGCTTTCTTAAACTTAACATGTCTAAGTCTGATCTGACAATCTTTCCACCCTACCGACTTATCTCACCTACCGCAATTTCACTATCTATTTATAGAACCACTATTTCCTCTATATGGTTATAGTGGGAAGCGTTACTAAGGTTTTTGTTGTATCCCCAGCTGCTATCTACATATAAGGTATCCCAAACTTCGAAATGTCTAAAGTCAAACAGCATTTGTTGGTTCAGTGTGCAAAAACTGTGGGCTGGTTGTTCATCCAAAAACTCCTCTATGTATAGTTACATCTATGTATATGTAGCTCACAAGTTCACTGTCTTGGAGTCTCCTTCAAATCACTCATTCAGTACCTTTTGCAATCCTGCCATTTTTATCTCAAAAATATCTCAAGAATCAGACCCTCTCTCACGCTGGAGGCAATCAAGACCCTCATCCACTCACTGGTCATCTCCAGACTGGACTACTGTAACCTCCTCCTATCTGACCTCCCTGACTCCCACCTCTCTCCACTCCAATCTGTCCCCAATGCTGCTACTCAGCTCATATTCCTCTCTAAACGTTCTACATCTGCCTCCCCTTCCCCTTCAGAACCCAATTCAAACTCCTCACACTTAATTACAAAGTCCTGACCCAATCCTCTCCCATTGACATCTCGGACCTTATCTCCCTTTATACTCCCGCCGGCTGACTTTGCTGAAAAAATACATACCGCCTTTCCACAAAACGAATTACTTCCTCCCACTCTCGTCTCCAAGATTTGCCCGTGCTGCTCCTTTCCACTGAAACTCTCTCCCTCTGCCTATCATACAGGGTCCTTTATTTTATCCAGGTTAGGGTAGCCATTTCATGAACTAAACCACCAGGGCTGTTGAGACATCTGGTGGTCCCGGGGTCCCCATTGGCATAGCAGGAGTTTGGTCAAGCATGGACATGGCCACACCCACTCAGTAAAACACAGATGAGGGGAGTGTTCTTCCACCACCATGGCTGTTCCTCACTGGCCCCCCAGACAAGATCGGGCCCGGGTAATCAGTATACACCTTACCCCTCTCTCCGCGCTAGTATTTATAAGAATGCACCTTAGCAATTTGCTGTGTATAAATGATGGATCCTCTACAATACAAATGTTCCATCTTCCTGCCTTATTTTCCAGTAAATATTATTTTGAACCTCATTTTGCATTTTCGGTGAATATTGCCATTTTTAGGTAGCATCCCCGGCGCACTGTTGTTGCCGCCTACAGATTCTGGCAGTATGCCCAGTCTCCTCTTGCTAATTTACCATTTCTAAGTTTCCCCAATTTTCAGATCAGTTTTGGGTGAAGTATTTTGGCTCCAAAGACACAACAGCCCAGGTATTTATCAGAGGGATCCGCTCCAGCCTTTAGCAATACAACCGTTTCAATGTTAAAGTCAAATGGGAAATCTGTGTCGCGGCCTAGCACACAGTTATATATTCACTTGGACTTTGTCCTGCATTGACAAGTTGTCATTGACATTCAAGGGAAGTAAAAAAAATAAATAAAATAAAATGGCCGCCGCCGAGAATCAATCTCCTAATGCTTCATTGCTTTAAATACCAGTCGAGCAAACAAACAGCCCGAACAATACAACGTAAACCACATATCAATTACACTAAATGCTCCAGCATTTCTACTTCACAGCCCGCAACATCCACTGTGCAGAATTAAAAGCCTCTGCAGGAGAACGATAATGACTGACTATTGTTCTAGGCACATATGGCTGTGTGATAAGGGCTGCCTGCACCGAGGTGATAATGCAAAATGGGCAGAAGTGACATCGTCAGTTTAAAATTTCTCGGGTCTTCGTAAGAACTTCTATTAAGCCCACTGACCCCAATTGAATATTAATTAGCTAATTAACAGATTTATTGTTCCTCATAATTTCTGGAGAGGCATTTTTTTTTTTTTTCCAAGTGCCATTTTTTATTTCTTTTTTTTAGTCTCTTGCTTTGTGTATAATTGAATCTTTGCTTCTGCCAGCAAAATCTTTCTCTCTCTGCGGTTTGGCAACAAAAATGAGAGAAATGGAAGAAATGGAGAAAAAAAAAAGAGAGAGAAATGGATTTCTGTTGGAGGAATGCTTTGTTACACCTTTATCATTGTGGTGTTGGATGCTGGCGGGATGTGGCGTTGTCTTTACATCGTGCTGGGCGTTTACTGCGCAGCCAAATACACTTATTTCACCTGCTGTGGATAGCGGGAAAGAGTCAGAGACATGTTACGGTGTCTGGCTGCTGGGAGGTTGTTGGAGGGTGCACTTAAAGAGAAATCATTTGATGCACTGTTTTTATTCACGTTCAGACATAGGACAGTGGACCTCATTCAGACCCGCTCGCAAGCGCCTATGCACTCGCAAGCGGGTCAATGGTGAGGCCCTGGGCACGCGCAGCGGCCGCAGTGCGTGTATGCTAGCTCCGGAGCGAGTGACAAATTCACTCGCTCCGGGGCTCGCTACAAAAGGGGCGGCTGTCGATGTTGATCGACAGCTCGCCCCGTTTTGTAGGCGGGGAGGGGGGGTGGCCCGACAAACGGAGGCGTTCCTGAAGGAATGCCTGCCGTTTGTAGGCGGCCCTACTGACACCAGCAGTGATGTCAGTAGGTAGCTTTCTGCTCTGTTAGAGCAGGAAGCTACCTGGGGCTTGCGGCAGACGAGACCCGACCCCAAGGGTCTCGTCGCAAGCCCCGATGGTCGCGATGGTCTCGACCATCGCGACCATCACCTGGTCACTCGCTAAAGCTGTGGGTGGTCACTCACAGCTTAGCGAGCGGCCAGGAGGCCAGATTTTAAAGAGGAAGCAGCCGCCCTCATTCAGAGCGAGCGCTCGCATTTTGTGAGCGGCTCTGAATGAGGTCCAGTATCCAATTAGCCCCGATATACATTCTGGGATGAAAAATTGGATAGCCCCGGGGGATCCTTTAGCACCCAAATAATGTTCGGGGCTAATTGGATACTGCCCATAGATTACAGTTCAGTGGTTCCATACATTCCATGGAATGGGATTGAAATACCGGCGGTTCAAATCCCAACAGCGGATGCCCGACAGGATGAAGATCCCGACTGGGGCAGGTAAGTACCCTTACCCTCAACTGTCCCCCCTTAACCCTAGGTGGCCAATAATACCGTGAACAAATGTAGGCAGACATACTGTACACCTTCAATGAAATATAACTTTCGGAAGCCGTAGTGCTCATGATTGGCTTAGAGGTGCTGGACCCATCCGCTAAGAAGGTGCCCAAGTCCCACATTTGGCCAGAGATAACTCTACCCATGAAAGAGTTGGTGCCCCTCAACTTCCTCTTGTACCTCCATGGCCACTCAGGAGCAATAATTTCCCAGGGAAGCCAGGTTCAAAAGAAACCGCAGTCTGCCAAGGCCATTCCCAAAGAAACAGAAAGGGACATTCTGAATTTAATAAGAAGCTCACCATTTGGTCTAATCAGATATACATTATCAAAGTGAATAAGGGAATGCCAGGTCGCGCACAACCATGCCATAGCACGAACTTAGGAACTCAAGCATTACCCTTATTTTATAGCTTCCCCACCATGTGAAGATCTCCAAACTCCATTGCATGGTATGGTATCTGACCAAATAATGTAAACAGAACCCCAACAAGCCAAGGTTTCCACTAATTCATCCTTAATGCTGAGGGTAAGAACAAAAATCAAGTTAAAAAGTTATTCCCCCCTAGATGAATGAGAAAATACCTGTGAAATCCCCAGCTAGCAGCTGCACTAAACAGCAAATCCAACAGTCCGCCTTATCATAACCCACGCACCTCCATCCACCTAAGCTAGCACCGGACTCCTTCCTCGCCAAAGGGTAAATACAAAAGAATGGCCGACAATCCATGTCTCCTAAGCATCCAACGGAAGACCTGTAACCAAATCAATCAAAATGAGCAGATGAGCCAAATGAGCAGTAACCAACAATATAAAAAAATAAAAATAAAACATAACATAGCAAAGCACAGAATGGGAGGGGAGTGTGTGGGTGGGGGGGTAAAGTGAAGGTAAAAACCATGACAAACCTTCAGGATTGTTCATAGAACGTACCTCACCTGAAGAGATTGCATAACATCTGGCCAACTTCTTCCAAGATGTGTTGGAGAAACTGTGGAACGGTGGATTCCTTGTTACATTTTGGAGCTGCCAAGTCATCCAACCCTTGTGGCTCGCAATTGTCTATCTAATTTTTCAGGTGGAGTCTCTCCCTCATCTACCTGAAATAGCTTTATTACATCATTTTCCTCCCTCTGTACAATCTTATAGCAAATACCTTATTGGCCATATCCTTATAGCCACAAGAGAGTCCCAATATTGGAAAAAGCCTGACCCACCTCCCACACCAAAAAAGATTTCCTACATTCAACATAGTTAAGAGACGGAGACAATGGGTTTTGGACAGTCCTCAGGTCCTTCATCCCAATAAGGTTGCGGCCTGGGATCAGCCTCTACTCACTGCCGTGCTGGCGTCCTTGGGCTCTATGGATACCCCTTAATCACTAAAGTGAAATAATTGCTTTCCAATCCAATTGTGGTTCCAAAGCACAAAAAAAGTTATATTTTGCAAGAAAAAGTATAACGCGCTGTGATCTAAACAATTAGCACAAAAAGCAAGTAAAATACAAGGTACAGCCGATACATACGCTAGCGCTCTGGATCCAGTTCTCAGTCATCAATCCTGAAGCCTGCGGTCATCAAAAAAGGGAAAATGACTCCCTTATGGTGTCCAGAGCAGTAGCCTATATACCTTACAGGTCACAGATAAAACAATAGAGACAAGCTGGCATGATTCCATTGGTCCTTGCTTCTGGTCATACTGGTCATTGGTTAGTTCATACGGTGTCATCAGGGGTATGTCTTGGTTCTCCAACAGTTGCTTTGTGTAGTTTCCCACCGAACTGGTTAAACTGGCTACCGGCACTACATGCAAAATGTTAACATGCTAACCAATAACTCCCTATAGTTCGTAACTTGCGGACGCATGATGCGATCTCCTTGCCGATAGAACCGGAGATTTGCAAATGAACAGTGATTTAATATAATACCAAACATGACATGTCTACTATGTTCTAAACCTTAGATCCTATTTAAGTACATATTACATCATAATTACTTGTTAAAAATACCTTTAATAACTCTCTTTATTAACTTATTGTAAATAGGAACCATTATATACATTATATACATATGCGTTCGCATATGTACGTCTGTGCATTGGTGTAGGAAATGTTCTTATGTATGTATGTGAAGACGCACATGGGCGTCTATGTGTAAGCATATAAGTCTATGTGTGTGCATTATGTGAATCAGTATATGTGTGTGGTGGGTTCGCAGTTCGCATTGGATTGCGTCGACGCAAAGTAGCGCCGATTTACTCTTTATCAGACAACAGATGACTAGATTGTCAGATAATAATTGCACACGATCACATCCAATTATTTGACTTTGACAGCTCTGTGGCATTTGGACGCCAGATGTAGGTGGCTGGGTATTCTTCCCGGGGTCTGCTAGGGCTTTGATGCATGCATCCTGGTTTCCTCGTTGGCAGTCATGGGTGCAGCCATGTTGGTCTGTGTCACCTGACGTCTCTCCCAATGGCAGTCCTGCTGTCTCTCAGCTGATCTCCTGATCCAATGACCAACTGCCTAGGGGTATTTAGGTCTGACTAAAGGAACAGGAAGGATCAACTTCATTTACTTTAAGTCTTCAGTATTCCAGTGACTGAGTACTATTTCTTCACTCCAGGCTCCCTGTTGTCTTCAACTTCCAGTGATTCTCTCTGCAGTGTGCAGTTCAGCTCTCAAGCTGATTCCCTGTGTTATATGTATCATCTCTCATGCTGATTTCTGGTGCTGTTCAGCTCTCATGATGACTCCCTGTGTTACATGTTTCAGCTGTTAGTTGATCATCAGTGTTCCAAGTTTCACCTCTCACTCTGACTTCCTGTGTTACATGTTTCAGCTGTTAGTTGATTATCAGTGTTCCAAGTTTCACCTCTCATGCTGACTCCCTGTGTTACATGTTTCAGCTGTTAGCTGATTACCAGTGTTCCACGTTTCACCTCTCGTGCTAATTTCCCTGAGTTACATATTCAGCTCTCACATTGTTCTCTAGTGTGTCTTGGAGCAAGTCTGCGTCTGGATTCCTAGTGTTTCCCAGAGCTAATCTGCGTTTCGATCTCCGGAGCTTTTTAAAGCACTTCCGCATCTGTATCTCCAGAGTTACTCATAGCAAGGCTGCATCTGGATCTCCGGTGTTTCTTACAGCATTCAGTATTTGGACTTACTATACATTATAGTTACAGCAAGTCAGTCTCAGAATCTCACGTGTTTCCCAGAGCAAGCCTGTGTCCACTTAATTTCCAGTATTCCCAGTGCCACTCCATTTCCAGTGTTTCCCAGTGCCATCCCATTTCTAGTTATTCCCAGTACTGTCTCATTGCTAGTATACTCCAGTGATACAACATTTTTTGTAATTTCCAGTGTTATTAAGTTTCCAATAATTCTCAGTGCTATTTCATTTCTAGTATTATATGTCTGTCTTCTGCCACTCCCAGGTACTTGTCCAGACGGCCGCAACCAGCTCACTTGGTGTGGCAAAACCCAAATCCCACTGGTGAAAACCACCAAGTGGGTTAGACTCCGCGCCTCTGGGCAGGTCTAGCCAAACCTAAGTTTCGCCGCTGGGCTGCTGTGAAGGGGGGAGCGGCGCCGGACCCGGGCCAACGCCGGGCCCTTCAGGAAGCCCGGGCCCGGGTAATCTGTACCCGCTCCCCCCCCCTTCTCGGCGCCCCTGGGCACACTGCCAGAATCTACTTAGGTCATGTGCCGCCAAGAGGATGTATGCAGCCATTCCCTTCAGTACTTACCTTTCCATCGGCACCTCAGATATCACTTCGCAAGTGCACTACAGAAATCTCCAGGAAAATGGCGCTTCTTGGAGACGGGCTCATGTGCAGTATACTGCGGCACACTGCCAGAATCTACTTAGGCCATGTGCCGCCAAGAGGATGTATGCAGCCATTCCCTTCAGTACTTACCTTTCCATCGGCACCTCAGATATCACTTCGCAAGTGCGCTACAGAAATCTCCAGGAAAATGGCGCTTCCTGGAGACGGGCTTATGTGCAGTATACTGCGGCACACTGCCAGAATCTACTTAGGCCATGTACCGCCAAGAGGGTGTATGCAGCCTCTGTGCAGCCCCCCCCCCATCTCTTAAACAGCCCCTGAGTAGACCACAGTATGTCGAGAAATATGTACCGGGAATTCATTGGGAGGCTCCCGATAATACTGGCTGGTGTTAGTGCACATGTAGCATTCGCTTCTTGAGAATAAATGCAAGTTATGATTTTATTGTGCTGACTATTCAGACTCCAGTTTAATATGGAGTCAGTGCATCCTAGCTAATAATATGCAAATAATACAATACAGTACATAAAACAATTAGAAAATCAGACAAGTTACTTACAAGTAAAGGCCTGGTTAAATAAAAAGCTGGAATAATACACTGTAGAGAGTGTTAATGGGATCACAGCAATTATGTTCCCATTAGGAGTACATTACTGTATTCCGAAATAAAAAGTGTAAAAGTTTTTAGCGTGTTGTAATCTCGTCCCAATATATTAAGTGCCCCTGTGTAGTAATAACAATTATTACCTTAATTCAGTGTATCTGGTGGGGTTGGATTGTATTACAATTGCCGTTTGACCTTCTCCACTAATGTAATTATCAACACCATTTCATAAGGAAAAAATTCAAGCACATATTTTTTTTTTTTTCGCCTTAAGAAAAGAAAGCTTTTGTTCCCTTTCTGTTGCTAAAAAGTAAAGAACAAAATGCTTGATTGAGGTCACAATGACATCCATTAACGCAATAAACGAACGTGAATTCAAGGCTGTTCCTTCATGAAGGTTTATGCCTGTTTTTTTTATATATATATTTTCCAACATTGCCCTTAGTTCAAGGCCGTTTACAATAATTACTTTTCATGTGTGTAACAGTGTTGCATGTTATTCAGAATTTTTCCAATGCCATCTCTGTTTATGCAAAAGGTTAGCCGAATCTACCTGATCTGTACTCACCTGTTTACCAATTACAACTGCAATTATTTTGTGCAGAAGGTCTGGTGATGTTCAGGGGTGTTGTGCTTAACATTTTTGGATCGGAATTGGCGGCATCTCTGGATTTTAGCCTAAAATTCGTGGGATTTCAATCCCGGTGTTGGAGCTTCCAATCCTGGGATTTCGGGACTAATATTTGCTTTAATTGTTTTAGTATTTTTTTTTATGCCAGGCAGTGCTGAGCACTCGTTCAGAGGCACCGCGGATGTGCACTGCGTGACATGATGTCAGATGTCACGTTGCGCTGGCCCGCCCCTTCAGCCCTGCCCGTCCGCCCCATTGACTATCTCAATCCCGGGATTGAGTGTTTTTCATTCCTGAATCCTGGGATTGAAACCCCTCCCCCGGATTTAGCCTCTCTACCCATAGCAACCAATCAGATTCTAGCTATTATCTTCTAGAAGGTGCTAGATAAATGTTAAGTAGATTCTGATTGGCTGCTATGGACAACATCTCCGCTTCTAAAAACCTGCAGTTTAGTAAATATACCCCTAAGTGTTTCTACTTATTTTTCATTAGTCCTTTATTGTTTTACCAAAGGGCAGGAGTGACTATGTCTTTAGGGCAACACCACTTAAAATGCTGGGCGCAGACAGGTCGGCACAGAAGAGGGCGTGGCAGCGGACGGTGCGGGGGCGTGGCAGTGGACGGTGCGGGGGCGTGGTGGTGCGACTGCATCATTGTGGCCCTGCCATCCGCTATATAGTGCTGAGACCACGGGTATTGTAAAGAGGGAGGCGGGGGGGCTACGATGATACAATTCAGCGCAAATCGCTTCATTTACCCCCTGGATCGCCCACTTTTGCTCGGCAAGTGGGTGGCTGCTGTGAGGAGTGGGAGGCTGTGTGGGGGTGATGTCAGGTGGCAGCCAGTTCCGGGAGACTTGCCCACTCTTCTGGGCAGCTGTGAGCGCCACACGATTTTTGGGTGAAGTGTGATGGTTTCTACAGCTTGTGAAATACACCCTAATATTGAAATAGGGTAACTGCCTGAAATTGGACAGACTGTGACAGACCATAGTAAGATCGGTGTGTAAGCAGGATAGTCAGGGATTCACGGAATATCTGCAAAATGGCAGCAACCGTGAAACTGAGACTTCAACAGACAAGTCATGTTTAACGTATTAGGGGGAGATGAATCAAAGCTTGGAGAGAGATGAAGTGCCAACCATCCAGCTCCTAACTGTCATTTTGCTGGCTGTGTGTTTGCAAAATGACAGTAAGAAGCAGATTGGTTGGTACTTTATCGCTCTTCAAGCTTTGATAAATCTCCCCCTGTCAGGGGCGTATCTATAATGGGTGTAGGGTGTGCAGCGCACACGGGCCCCAGGGTCCAGGGGGGTCCACATCGCATACCCTGCACCCATACTTTTTAATACTTACCTCTCCCACATCGGCTAGAGAGCCGTGGGCAATTTCCTGGCATTCTGTGCATGCGTAGTAGGGAAATTGTCGGGAAAATGGCGGCTGCGCCATTTTTTCCGGTGACCTGCGCATGCACAGTTGACTCAGTGCCTGGAGTCTACTGAGGCTGTCAGTGCGCGGCGGCCGCTGGAGAGAGGGGAGGGGGCCCCGGACAGGGAGTGAACACGGGCTCCCTCCTCTCTTAATACGCACCAGCCCCCTGTGCTTATAAAATGAGAGGAGCTAATTAGTTGGTACTTTATCTCTCTCCACTTTGTCTCCCTCCAAGCTTTCATAAATCTCCCCCTTATTAGTTTATTTATAAAGTCAGACTACGCAGTGCTGTACAGAGAATGTGTACAGGTAAATCCCTGACATCGTAGCTTGCAGCCTAAATTCTCTTTCGCACAGTCCATTTTGTCAAATAATCAGTATGTGCCAGTATGTTTTCATAGTGTGGGAAAAAGCTGGAGCACCCAGATGAGGCTCACGCAAATATGAGGAGAACATTAAAATTCCACAGTGATTCGGCCTTAATTTGAATTGAAGTTATGATCAAAGCACTGTGAGTCAGCAATGCTAACTACTGTGCCATTCTATCAGGGGTTGGGTACGGGATCCGGCGGTCAGAATCCTGATGTCCAAAAGTAAGTACCAATACACAAACCCCTAACCCACCATTCCTACAGCCTAACCCTCCCCTTCCCTCCCCGCAGCATAACCCTCACCCTCCCACCCCGCAGCCTAACCCTCCCTCCCCGCAGCCTAACCCTAACGCTTCCTCCCCATAGCCTAACCCTCACCTTCCCTCCCTGCAGCCTAACCTTAACCCCCCCTCCCCGCAGCCTAAACCTAACCCTCTGTCCCCACAGCCTAAACCTAACCCTCCCTCCCCACAGCCTAAACCCAACCCTCCCTCCCCGCAGCCTAAACCTAACCCTCCATCCCCGCAGCCTAACCCTAACCCTTCCTCCCCACAGCCTAACCCTAACCCTCCCTCCCCACAGCCTAACCCTAACCCTCCGTCCCCGCAGCCTAACCCTCCCTCCCCGCAGCCTAATCCTCACCCTCCCTCCCCACAGCCTAACCTTAACCCCCCCTGCACCCTAAACCTAACCCTCTGTCCCCACAGCCTAAACCTAACCCTCCCTCCCCGCAGCCTAAACCTAACCCTCTGTCCCCGCAGCCTAACCCTAACCATCCCTCCCCGCAGTCTAACCCTACCTCCCCACAGCCTAACCCTAACCCTCCCTCCCCGCAGCCTAACCCTCCCTCCCCACAGCCTAACCCTTACCCTCTGTCCCCGCAGCCTAACCCTCCCTCCCCGCAGCCTAACCCTAACCCTCCCTCCCCGCTGCCTAAACCTAGCCCTCTGTCCCCGCAGCCTAACCCTCCCTCTCCACAGCCTAACCCTAACCTTCCGTCCCCGAAGCCTAAACCTAGCCCTCCGTCCCCGCAGCCTAACCCTAACCCTCCCTCCCCACAGCCTAACCCTAACCCTCCATCCCCGCAGCCTATCCCTAACCCTCCCTCCCTACAGCCTAACCCTAACCCTCCCTCCCCGCAGCCTAACCCTAACTCTCCCTCCCCACAGCCTAACCCTCCGTCCCCACAGCCTAAACCTAGCCCTCCGTCCCCGCAGCCTAACCCTAACCCTCCCTCCCCGCAGCCTAAAACCCTAACCCTCCCTCCCCACAGCCTAACCCTAACCCTCCCTCCCCGCAGCCTAACCCTCCCTCCCCACAGCCTAACCCTAACACTCCCTCCCCGCAGCCTAACCCTAACCCTCCCTCCCCACAGCCTAACCTTAACCCTCCCTCCCCGCAACCTAACCCTAAACCTTCTCCCCCCACAGCCTAACCCTCCCTCCCCGCAGCCTAACCCTAAACCTTTTCCCCCCACAGCCTAACCATTCCCCTTATTCCTACCCCTAACCCTCATACTTACCCTCCAGGATTGCAGACGCCAGGATCTCAGCATTCTCACCCTTGTCGGGATTCTGGCACGAGGATGCTGAGCGTCTACATTCTGTGCATTGGGATCCCAACTACATTCCCCTATCAGGAATTAGGAGTACCCAGCTTAGTGACGGTAATTAGGCAATGGAATTTTGAGTGGAAATATAATTTTTAGGTACTCAATTTCTATAGTTTGGTGTGAGTAGCAAAATCAAACCGTGTGCGTGACCTGCTGCTTGGCACTTGGTGTGAATAGCAGTATCAGCCAGTGTGTGGCCTGATGCTTGGCTCTTGGTGTGAGTAGCAGTATCAGCCAGTGTGTGGCCTGTTGCTTGGCTCTTGGCGTGAGTAGCAGTATCAGCCTGTGTGTGGCCTGTTGCTTGGCTCTTGGCGTGAGTAGCAGTATCAGCCTGTCCGTGGCCTATTGCTTGGCTCTTGGTGTGAGTAGCAGTATCAGCCTGTGTGTGGCCTGTTGCTTGGCACTTGGTGTGAGTAGCAGTATCAGCCTGTCTGTGGCCTGTTGCTTGGCTCTTGGTGTGAGTAGCAGTATCAGCCTGTGTGTGGCCTGTTGCTTGGCTCTTGATGTGAGTAGCAGTATCAGCCTGTCTGTGGCCTGTTGCATGGCACTTGGTGTGAGTAGCAGTATCAGCCTGTGTGTGGCCTGTTGCTTGGCTCTTGGAGTGAGTAGCAGTATCAGCCTGTGTGTGGCCTGTTGCTTGGCACTTGGTGTGAGTAGCAGTATCAGCCTGTCCGTGGCCTGTTGCTTGGCTCTTGGTGTGAGTAGCAGTATCAGCCTGTCCATGGCCTGTTGCTTGGCTCTTGGTGTGAGTAGCAGTATCAGCCTGTGTGTGGCCTGTTGCTTGGCTCTTGGTGTGAGTAGCAGTATCAGCCTGTCTGTGGCCTGTTGCATGGCACTTGGTGTGAGTAGCAGTATCAGCCTGTGTGTGGCCTGTTGCTTGGCTCTTGGTGTGAGTAGCAGTATCAGCCTGTGTGTGGCCTGTTGCTTGGCACTTGGTGTGAGTAGCAGTATCAGCTTGTCCGTGGCCTGTTGCATGGCACTTGGTGTGAGTAGCAGTATCAGCCTGTGTGTGGCCTGTTGTTTGGCTCTTGGTGTGAGTAGCAGTATCAGCCTGTGTGTGGCCTGCTGCTTGGTTCTTGGTGTGAGTAGCAGTATCAGCCTGTGTTTGGCCTGTTGCTTGGCACTTGGTGTGAGTAGCAGTATGAGCCTATGTGTGGCCTGTTGCTTGGCACTTGGTGTGAGTAGCAGTATCAGCCTGTCCGTGGCCTGTTGCTTGGCTCTTGGTGTGAGTAGCAATATCAGCTTGTGTGTGGCCTGTTGCTTGGCTCTTGGTGTGAGTAGCAGTATCAGCCTGTGTGTGGCCTGTTGCTTGGCTCTTGGTGTGAGTAGCAGTATCAGCTTGTGTGTGGCCTGTTGATTGGCTCTTGGTGTGAGTAGCAGTATCAGCCTGTGTGTGGCCTGTTGCTTGGCTCTTGGTGTGAGTAGCAGTATCAGTCTGTGTGTGGCCTGTTGCTTGGCTCTTGGTGTGAGTAGCAGTATCAGCCTGTGTTTGGCCTGTTGTTTGGCTCTTGGTGTGAGTAGCAGTATCAGCCTGTGCGTGGCTTGTTGCTTGGCTCTTGGTGTGAGTAGCAGTATCAGCCTGTCCGTGGCCTGTTGCTTGGCTCTTGGTGTGAGTAGCAGTATCAGCCTGTGTGTGGCCTGTTGCTTGGCTCTTGGTGTGAGTAGCAGTATCAGCCTGTGTGTGGCCTGTTGCTTGGCTCTTGGTGTGAGTAGCAGTATCAGCCTGTCCGTGGCCTGTTGCTTGGTTCTTGGTGTGAGTAGCAGTATCAGCCTGTGTGTGGCCTGCTGCTTGGCTCTTGGTGTGAGTAGCAGTATCAGCCTGTCCGTGGCCTGTTGCTTGGCTCTTGGTGTGAGTAGCAGTATCAGCCTGTGTGTAGCCTGTTGCTTGGCTCTTGGTGTGAGTAGCAGTATCGCCCTGTCCATGGCCTGTTGCTTGGCTCTTGGTGTGAGTAGCAGTATCAGCTTGTGTGTGGCCTGTTGCTTGGCTCTTGGTGTGAGTAGCAGTATCAGCCTGTGTGTGGCCTGTTGCTTGGCTCTTGGTGTGAGTAGCAGTATCAGCCTGTGTGTGGCCTGTTGCTTGGCTCTTGGTGTGAGTAGCAGTATCAGCCTGTCCGTGGCCTGTTGCTTGGTTCTTGGTGTGAGTAGCAGTATTAGCCTGTGTGTGGCCTGCTGCTTGGCTCTTGGTGTGAGTAGCAGTATCAGCCTGTCCGTGGCTTGTTGCTTGGCTCTTGGTGTGAGTAGCGGTATCAGCCTGTGTGTAGCCTGTTGCTTGGCTCTTGGTGTGAGTAGCAGTATCAGCCTATCCGTGGCCTGTTGCTTGGCTCTTGGTGTGAGTAGCAGTATCAGCCTGTGTGTGGCCTGTTGCTTGGCTCTTGGTGTGAGTAGCAGTATCAGCCTGTGTGTGGCCTGTTGCTTGGCTCTTGGTGTGAGTAGCAGTATCAGCCTGTCCGTGGCCTGTTGCTTGGCTCTTGGTGTGAGTAGCAGTATCAGCCTGTGTGTGGCCTGTTGCTTGGCTCTTGGTGTGAGTAGCAGTATCAGCCTGTGTTTGGCCTGTTGTTTGGCTCTTGGTGTGAGTAGCAGTATCAGCCTGTGTGTGGCTTGTTGCTTGGCTCTTGGTGTGAGTAGCAGTATCACCCTGTCCGTGGCCTGTTGCTTGGCTCTTGGTGTGAGTAGCAGTATCAGCCTATGTGTGGCCTGTTGCTTTGCTCTTGGTGTGAGTAGCAGTATCAGCCTGTGTGTGGCCTGTTGCTTGGCTCTTGGTGTGAGTAGCAGTATCAGCCTGTGTGTGGCCTGTTGCTTGGCTCTTGGTGTGAGTAGCAGTATCAGCCTGTCCGTGGCCTGTTGCTTGGTTCTTGGTGTGAGTAGCAGTATCAGCCTGTGTGTGGCCTGCTGCTTGGCTCTTGGTGTGAGTAGCAGTATCAGCCTGTCCGTGGCCTGTTGCTTGGCTCTTGGTGTGAGTAGCAGTATCAGCCTGTGTGTAGCCTGTTGCTTGGCTCTTGTTGTGAGTAGCAGTATCGCCCTGTCCATGGCCTGTTGCTTGGCTCTTGGTGTGAGTAGCAGTATCAGCCTGTGTGTAGCCTGTTGCTTGGCTCTTGGTGTGAGTTGCAGTATCAGCCTGTCTGTGGCCTGTTGTTTGGCTCTTGGTGTGAGTAGCAGTATCAGCCTGTGTGTAGCCTGTTGCTTGGCTCTTGGTGTGAGTAGCAGTATCAGCCTGTGTGTGGCCTGTTGCTTGGCTCTTGGTGTGAGTAGCAGTATCAGCCTGTGTGTAGCCTGTTGCTTGGCTCTTAGTGTGAGTAGCAGTATCAGCCTGTGTGTGGCCTATTGCTTGGCTCTTGGTGTGAGTAGCAGTACCAGCCTGTGTGTGCTCTTTTGCTTGGCTCTTGGTGTGAGTAGCAGTATCAGCCTGTCTGTGGCCTGTTGCATGGCACTTGGTGCGAGTAGCAGTATCAGCCTGTGTGTGGCCTGTTGCTTGGCTCTTGGTGTGAGTAGCAGTATCAGCCTGTGTGTGGCCTGTTGCTTGGCTCTTGGTGTGAGTAGCAGTATCAGCCTGTCCGTGGCCTGTTGCTTGGTACTTGGTGTGAGTAGCAGTATCAGCCTGTGTGTGACCTGTTTCTTGGCTCTTGGTGTGAGTAGCAGTATCAGCCTGTGTGTGGCCTGTTGCTTGGCTCTTGGTGTGAGTAGCAGTATCAGCCTGTGTGTGGCCTGTTGTTTGGCTCTTGGTGTGAGTAGCAGTATCAGCCTGTGTGTGGCCTGTTGCTTGGCTCTAGCTGTGAGTAGCAGTATCAGCCTGTGTGTGGCTTGTTGCTTGGCTCTTGGTGTGAGTAGCAGTATCAGCCTGTGTGTGGCCTGTTGCTTGGCTCTTGGTGTGAGTAGCAGTATCAGCCTGTCCGTGGCCTGTTGCTTGGCTCTTGGTGTGAGTAGCAGTATCAGCCTGTGTGTGGCTTGTTGCTTGGCTCTTGGTGTGAGTAGCAGTATCAGCCTGTGTGTGGCCTGTTGCTTGGCTCTTGGTGTGAGTAGCAGTATCAGCCTGTCCTTGGCCTGTTGCTTGGCTCTTGGTGTGAGTAGCAGTATCAGCCTGTGTGTGGCTTGTTGCTTGGCTCTTGGTGTGAGTAGCAGTATCAGCCTGTGTGTGGCCTGCTGCTTGGCTCTTGGTGTGAGTAGCAGTATCAGCCTGTCCTTGGCCTGTTGCTTGGCTCTTGGTGTGAGTAGCAGTATCAGCCTGTCCGTGGCCTGTTGCTTGGCTCTTGGTGTGAGTTGCAGTATCAGCCTGTGTGTAGCCTGTTGCTTGGCTCTTGGTGTGAGTAGCAGTATCAGCCTGTCCGTGGCCTGTTGCTTGGTTCTTGGTGTGAGTAGCAGTATCAGCCTGTGTGTGGCCTGCTGCTTGGCTCTTGGTGTGAGTAGCAGTATCAGCCTGTCCGTGGCCTGTTGCTTGGCTCTTGGTGTGAGTAGCAGTATCAGCCTGTGTGTAGCCTGTTGCTTGGCTCTTGGTGTGAGTAGCAGTATCGCCCTGTCCATGGCCTGTTGCTTGGCTCTTGGTGTGAGTAGCAGTATCAGCCTGTGTGTGGCCTGTTGCTTGGCTCTTGGTGTGAGTAGCAGTATCAGCCTGTGTGTGGCCTGTTGCTTGGCTCTTGGTGTGAGTAGCAGTATCAGCCTGTGTGTGGCCTGTTGCTTGGCTCTTGGTGTGAGTAGCAGTATCAGCCTGTCCGTGGCCTGTTGCTTGGTTCTTGGTGTGAGTAGCAGTATTAGCCTGTGTGTGGCCTGCTGCTTGGCTCTTGGTGTGAGTAGCAGTATCAGCCTGTCCGTGGCTTGTTGCTTGGCTCTTGGTGTGAGTAGCGGTATCAGCCTGTGTGTAGCCTGTTGCTTGGCTCTTGGTGTGAGTAGCAGTATCAGCCTATCCGTGGCCTGTTGCTTGGCTCTTGGTGTGAGTAGCAGTATCAGCCTGTGTGTGGCCTGTTGCTTGGCTCTTGGTGTGAGTAGCAGTATCAGCCTGTGTGTGGCCTGTTGCTTGGCTCTTAGTGTGAGTAGCAGTATCAGCCTGTCCGTGGCCTGTTGCTTGGCTCTTGGTGTGAGTAGCAGTATCAGCCTGTGTGTGGCCTGTTGCTTGGCTCTTGGTGTGAGTAGCAGTATCAGCCTGTGTTTGGCCTGTTGTTTGGCTCTTGGTGTGAGTAGCAGTATCAGCCTGTGTGTGGCTTGTTGCTTGGCTCTTGGTGTGAGTAGCAGTATCACCCTGTCCGTGGCCTGTTGCTTGGCTCTTGGTGTGAGTAGCAGTATCAGCCTATGTGTGGCCTGTTGCTTTGCTCTTGGTGTGAGTAGCAGTATCAGCCTGTGCGTGGCCTGTTGCTTGGCTCTTGGTGTGAGTAGCAGTATCAGCCTGTGTGTGGCCTGTTGCTTGGCTCTTGGTGTGAGTAGCAGTATCAGCCTGTCCGTGGCCTGTTGCTTGGTTCTTGGTGTGAGTAGCAGTATCAGCCTGTGTGTGGCCTGCTGCTTGGCTCTTGGTGTGAGTAGCAGTATCAGCCTGTCCGTGGCCTGTTGCTTGGCTCTTGGTGTGAGTAGCAGTATCAGCCTGTGTGTAGCCTGTTGCTTGGCTCTTGTTGTGAGTAGCAGTATCGCCCTGTCCATGGCCTGTTGCTTGGCTCTTGGTGTGAGTAGCAGTATCAGCCTGTGTGTAGCCTGTTGCTTGGCTCTTGGTGTGAGTTGCAGTATCAGCCTGTCTGTGGCCTGTTGTTTGGCTCTTGGTGTGAGTAGCAGTATCAGCCTGTGTGTAGCCTGTTGCTTGGCTCTTGGTGTGAGTAGCAGTATCAGCCTGTGTGTGGCCTGTTGCTTGGCTCTTGGTGTGAGTAGCAGTATCAGCCTGTGTGTAGCCTGTTGCTTGGCTCTTAGTGTGAGTAGCAGTATCAGCCTGTGTGTGGCCTATTGCTTGGCTCTTGGTGTGAGTAGCAGTACCAGCCTGTGTGTGCTCTGTTGCTTGGCTCTTGGTGTGAGTAGCAGTATCAGCCTGTCTGTGGCCTGTTGCATGGCACTTGGTGCGAGTAGCAGTATCAGCCTGTGTGTGGCCTGTTGCTTGGCTCTTGGTGTGAGTAGCAGTATCAGCCTGTGTGTGGCCTGTTGCTTGGCTCTTGGTGTGAGTAGCAGTATCAGCCTGTCCGTGGCCTGTTGCTTGGTACTTGGTGTGAGTAGCAGTATCAGCCTGTGTGTGACCTGTTTCTTGGCTCTTGGTGTGAGTAGCAGTATCAGCCTGTGTGTGGCCTGTTGCTTGGCTCTTGGTGTGAGTAGCAGTATCAGCCTGTGTGTGGCCTGTTGTTTGGCTCTTGGTGTGAGTAGCAGTATCAGCCTGTGTGTGGCCTGTTGCTTGGTTCTTGGTGTGAGTAGCAGTATCAGCCTGTGTTTGGCCTGTTGTTTGGCACTTGGTGTGAGTAGCAGTATGAGCCTGTGTGTGGCCTGTTGCTTGGCACTTGGTGTGAGTAGCATTATCAGCCTGTCCGTGGCCTGTTGCTTGGCTCTTGGTGTGAGTAGCAATATCATCTTGTGTGTGGCCTGTTGCTTGGCTCTTGGTGTGAGTAGCAGTATCAGCCTGTGTGTGGCCTGTGGCTTGGCTCTTGGTGTGAGTAGCAGTATCAGCTTGTGTGTGGCCTGTTGCTTGGCTCTTGGTGTGAGTAGCAGTATCAGCCTGTGTGTGGCCTGTTGCTTGGCTCTTGGTGTCAGTAGCAGTATCAGCCTGTGTGTGGCCTGTTACTTGGCTCTTGGTGTGAGTAGCAGTATCAGCCTGTGTGTGACTTATTGCTTGGCTCTTGGTGTGAGTAGCAGTATCAGCCTGTGTGTGGCCTGTTGCTTGGCTCTTTGTGTGAGTAGCAGTATCAGCCTGTGTGTGGCCTGTTGCTTGGCACTTGGTGTGAGTAGCAGTATCAGCCTGTGTGTGGCCTGTTGCTTGGCTCTTGGTGTGAGTAGCAGTATCAGCCTGTGTGTGGCCTGTTGCTTGGCTCTTGGTGTGAGTAGCAGTATCAGCCTGTGTGTGGCCTGTTGCTTGGCTCTTGGTGTGAGTTGCAGTATCAGCCTGTGTGTGGCCTGTTGCTTGGCTCTTGGTGTGAGTAGCAGTATCATCCTGTCCGTGGCCTGTTGCTTGGCTCTTGGTGTGAGTAGCAGTATCAGCCTGTGTGTAACCTGTTGCTTGGCTCTTGGTGTGAGTAGCAGTATCCGCCTGTCCATGGCCTGTTGCTTGGCTCTTGGTGTGACTAGCAGTATGAGCCTGTGTGTAGCCTGTTGCTTGGCTCTTGGTGTGAGTAGCAGTATCAGCCTGTCCGTGGTCTGTTGCTTGGCTCTTGGTGTGAGTAGCAGTATCAGCCTGTGTGTAGCCTGTTGCTTGGCTCTTGGTGTGAGTAGCAGTATCAGCCTGTGTGTGGCCTGTTGCTTGGTTCGTGGTGTGAGTAGCAGTATCAGCCTGTGTGTGGCCTGTTGCTTTGCTCTTAGTGTGAGTAGCAGTATCAGCATGTCTGTGGCCTATTGCTTGGCTCTTGGTGTGAGTAGCAGTACCAGCCTGTGTGTGGCCTGTTGCTTGGCTCTTGGTGTGAGTAGCAGTATCAGCCTTTCTGTGGCCTGTTGCATGGCACTTGGTGTGAGTAGCAGTATCAGCCTGTGTGTGGCCTGTTGCTTGGCTCTTGGTGTGAGTAGCAGTATCAGCCTGTGTGTGGCCTGTTGCTTGGCACTTGGTGTGAGTAGCAGTATCAGCCTGTCCGTGGCCTGTTGCTTGGCACTTGGTGTGAGTAGCAGTATCAGCCTGTCCGTGGCCTGTTTCTTTGCTCTTGGTGTGAGTAGCAGTATCAGCCTGTGTGTGGCCTGTTGCTTGGCTCTTGGTGTGAGTAGCAGTATCAGCCTGTCCGTGGCCTGTTGCTTGGCTCTTGGTTTGAGTAGCAGTATCAGCCTGTGTGTGGCCTGTTGCTTGGCTCTAGCTGTGAGTAGCAGTATCAGCCTGTGTGTGGCTTGTTGCTTGGCTCTTGGTGTGAGTAGCAGTATCAGCCTGTGTGTGGCCTGTTGCTTGGCTCTTGGTGTGAGTAGCAGTATCAGCCTGTCCGTGGCCTGTTGCTTGGCTCTTGGTGTGAGTAGCAGTATCAGCCTGTGTGTGGCTTGTTGCTTGGCTCTTGGTGTGAGTAGCAGTATCAGCCTGTGTGTGGCCTGTTGCTTGGCTCTTGGTGTGAGTAGCAGTATCAGCCTGTCCTTGGCCTGTTGCTTGGCTCTTGGTGTGAGTAGCAGTATCAGCCTGTGTGTGGCCTGTTGCTTGGCTCTTGGTGTGAGTAGCAGTATCAGCCTGTGTGTGGCCTGCTGCTTGGCTCTTGGTGTGAGTAGCAGTATCAGCCTGTCCTTGGCCTGTTGCTTGGCTCTTGGTGTGAGTAGCAGTATCAGCCTGTCCGTGGCCTGTTGCTTGGCTCTTGGTGTGAGTTGCAGTATCAGCCTGTGTGTAGCCTGTTGCTTGGCTCTTGGTGTGAGTAGCAGTATCAGCCTGTGTGTGGCCTGTTGCTTGGCTCTTGGTGTGAGTAGCAGTATCAGCTTGTGTGTGGCCTGTTGCTTGGCTCTTGGTGTGAGTAGCAGTATCAGCCTGTGTGTGGCCTGTTGCTTGGCTCTTGTTGTGAGTAGCAGTATCAGCCTGTGTGTGGCCTGTTGCTTGGCTCTTGGTGTGAGTAGCAGTATCAGCCTGTGCGTGGCCTGTTGCTTGGCTCTTGGTGTGAGTAGCAGTATCAGCCTGTGCGTGGCCTGTTGCTTGGCTCTTGGTGTGAGTAGCAGTATCAGCCTGTGTGTGGCCTGTTGCTTGGCTCTTGGTGTGAGTAGCAGTATGAGCCTGTCCATGGCCTATTGCTTGGCTCTTGGTGTGAGTAGCAGTATCAGCCTGTGTTAACCTGTTGCTTGGCTCTTGGTGTGAGTAGCTGTATCAGCCTGTGTGTGGCCTGTTGCAGGATTGCCCACCCTCCCGATTCGGCCGGGAGCCTCCTGATAATCGGCTGCAGCTCCCGGCCCCCCGGAAAGGCAGGCAAGCTTCCTGGTGGTTGCCACTGGAGGATCCAGGGGGGGCGATGCTGGCTGATACTGGCAGCGGTGTGTTTGTTACTGTGTAGTGCGGACTGCTCTCACTGTGGTCCGCACTACACTTAAATACTGAGGGGCCCAGGGGACACTGGCGGCGGGTTCAGCGGCGCTGTTGGATGCAGGCGGTTATGGGCCCCTGCACCACAGCAGGCCCCAATGCAAGGCACCGACTACACTGCCACTAGTTCCGCCACTGGCACCGAGGAAAGTTCCAGAAAATGGGCGTGTCGGCCCCATTTTCTGAGTGTGCCGAAGCTAGTGGCTGCATCCATGGATGCAGCTTCACTGACTCCGACCGTGTAATTTATCCAGACATCCCGAGTAATCTGAGCGTTACTGAGATATCTGATGGTCACGCAGTTTATCCGATGATGGGCCCTCGGACACAGCAACAGATCACAGAAGCCGGCAGTGGGCGTCATTTTACTTAAGGTACCCCCTGCGAACTTTGTATATCTTAGCACAGCCGCTGAGTACAAAGACGCATCTGTTTCAGGCCCTGTATTAGGAAACAACAATCTGCCAAACAGCAGAAAATGGACAAACACACTACAGTAGTTCAGATAAATCGGTTAAATCCATTTACATCGCTTTTTCAGCGAAATTCCGGGTCTGACCCGGAGTTGGAACAGAGGGCCTTATTCAGACATATTTGCTAGATCTGTCCGCTCGCTCCCTGCGTATGCAAATTCAGCTAAGTGACGTCAAGACAGGCGATCGCACGGCAAGGCATAAGCACGCCCACTATGTCTTGGCTAGTGATCACTTTGTGTATGCAGATGCCCATTAGCGCATGGTGAGACGCCCACTAGCGCACGTCATCTCTAGGAAGTGTATTAAAGCATTGGTACATCGAGGACCATCGGAAGCAATCGCAGCGCTTGTGGTTGCCTCTACCCTACCGCAAGCACTGCGGGGATTTCAGTGTAAAAAAAAAGGCTGTGACATGTACTATGACGCTGCCTGTTAATTATGCACGCCTCTGAAACGGCGTTGAGACACTCAGGCGCGCCTGCGTTCGCACCTTCACACCCCCGTTTTCACTGGACTGCTCCTGTTACCTCCCACAAACGGCCTCTCCTGTTACTCATTACACTGGGCTGTCTTTACAGGGCGAGCGAGCGGGTCCCGATCGCTATGAGTAGTTCGCGCACGCACACTGCGATGCATATGCATGCGCAGATTAGAGAGTACATCAGCAGCAGCATGCGGCGCGCTCCAGGTCATCGTGACCCGGTGTGCGCCGTTCACACTGCAGGGTTTCACAGGTTATTCCCGTGTTAAACACTGCAAGTTACCCTTTACCCTTTTACACCAAGGAGCTACCCGGTTTAACCCTTCAATAACCCGGGTATTAGTTCTGGTGTAAAAGGCATATTAATTTCACCAACTCTCCTGAACGACCGATTTAGCCTTTTGCTGGCGTCTGCTGTATTCTCTGATACGTCACCAGACTTTGCTGTGTGTCAGGTTCACTACAGGCTACTCTATAGAATAACACGTTTCTCTTCCCATCCGCAGGATGACATTGAGTCCTTCCCAGTATTAAACATTCACTATCTCACTATCTTATGGGAGCAGATTAAATAGGAATTAAGTGCAACATTTTGTAACATCACTTTCTAATCAGTATCCCAGCATTAGGCAGTTTCTATATAAAGAAGCTGGGAAGACAATATCTCCAGACATCCTTCTAGTGTCTTCTGCATAAGGCCAAGCAATTAATAACCATTATCTTTTCTTAATTGGAAACACTCTAAAACATTATCGTTAAGGACAGCAATTTATTACCATTAGTAATTAAGTACTGGTGGTGTTTTTTTTTTCTTCAACTTGAAAGAGGAATAATTGTAAAGGAAATAAGATTATGAGCACAAGTTTAATGCGATGATATCTTACATGTATTTGTGGGTGATGTACAAAAGTCAAAGTACTATTAAAACATGATAATTACCATGTTAATTAAGTCCCAAGTATCTCAAACTCTATGCTTACACCTAGCTGTATATTTTATAAATATGACCAGGAGGGTTCGGAATATTTTGTCAACATTCATAACATTGACATGAAAATGATGACATGATCACAGTGTCGACATGCAAAGCGGCAACATTGACCACTTCGACATTCGTCATGTCAATATAATTAGAATGTTGACAAAACTTTCCTGATGGTAGCGGTGACTTACCTGGTGTCTTCCGGGTCTGGCGGTCAGCTAACCTCAACTCCCCTCCTGCAGCCTAACCCTAGTGCCTAACACTAACCCCTAGTGCAGGGGTCAGGGAACTTTTTTACCTTTTACCCCAAAATATATTTAGATACGCCGACGTTACCCCCTTGATTTGAAAGGAAGGAAATCCTATAGTAGTGCCCCCATATAATGCCCCTGTAGTAGTGCCCCCAGATAATGCCCTTGTAGTAGTGCCCCCATAGTTATGCCCCTGTAGTAGTGCCCCCATAGTTATGCCCCTGTAGCAGTGCCCCCATAGTTATGCCCCTGTAGTAGTGCCCCCATATTTATGCCCCTGTAGTAGTGCCCTCATAGTTATGCCCCTGTAGCAGTGCCCCCATATTTATGCCCCTGTAGCAGTGCCCCCATAGTTATGCCCCTGTAGTAGTGCCCCCATAGTTATGCTCCTGTAGCAGTGCCCCCATAGTTATGCCCCTGTAGTAGTGCCCTCATAGTTATGCCCCTGTAGCAGTGCCCCCATAGTTATGCCCCTGTAGCAGTGCCCCCATAGTTATGCCCCTGTAGTAGTGCCCCCATATAATGCCCCTTTAGTAGTGCCCCCATAGTATTGCCCCCATATAATGCCCCTGTAGTGCCGCTTGTACAAAAAAACTAGGGATGTGCAGGCTCGGTTCTACTCGGTTCTGTTCAGTTTTTTTTCCCGAATCTTATTGGGTTTCAGCTGTCACGAGTTTTGGATAGCCAATAAGATTCGGTAAAAAAAAACAAACGGAACCGAGTAGAACCGAGCCTGCACATCCCTAAAAAAAACCCACTTACCTTAATCCCCGCTCCTGCATCAGCCGCCCTCCTGTCTGCCCGGCTGCTCCTCGGAACTATGGGAGAGACGTCATGACATCTCTCCCATAGTGCACATGGAGAGAGGCGGAAGCTGGAGTTCAGAAGAGAAGTCCAGCCTCCGGCTAACGCGGCGCTGCAGGGAAGGAGCCGGGCGCCCGCTGGTAATAACATCTCAGCGGGCATCTGGCTTAAAGCCTCCCTGCAGCACCGGGCTGGTCACTGACGCCGGTGCAGCGGCACCAGTGACCTCCATTCCTGGGGGTAATGGACGGACAGCCGGGCATGCAATGATTCATATGCATGCCCGGCTGTCCGTCCATTACCCCTAGGAATTTCAGTTTTACCCCAAATGGGGTATTTTACCCCTTTTCCCCGACCACTGGCCTAGTGCTAACCCTCCCCTCCCGCAGCCTAACCCTAACCCACCACCTAGTGCTTAACCCTAACTCTCCCCTCCCGCAACTTAACTCTATCCTCTCCTACCGCAGCCTAACCATAACCCTAGTGTCTAACCCTAACCCTCCTCCTAGTACCTAATCCTAGGGATGGCCATCGGTGGGGTGTCAATAAATAGTTACCATCAGTGGGCCCATCGAGGATTGCCATTGATGGCACAAAAACCATCTATGGTGAATCATCAATGGTTTGCACCCCCTCGATGGCCACCACTGCTGGGGACACGCTGGGCCACAGGCCAATCAAAATACAGGGCAGGGCTTAGTGGCCACCAGGGGGGGTGGGGCTAAGCTCCATCCTGTTAGAGGAAAAATCGTCTCCCACTCATCCATCGATGGCGGAAAACCATTGGCTCTCTGCCATCAATGGCAAAACTAGTTAACATTGGCTGGCCACCATTGATGTTTTGAAAATATCGATGGCCTTCCCTACCTAACCCTAACCTTTTCCTCCTGCAGCCTAAAGCCGGGTGAACACTGGAGCGATTTCGGGACTATTTGCCGTTTTGCTGATCGTTCCAGTGTGTACCTGGCTTAACTCTAACCCTCCATTTCTGCAGCCTAAACCTAGATACACACTAATTATTAGTATTATTATTATTCTTTATTTATTTATTTATTTAGCACGACTAATTTATACAGCACTGTATAAAAAACAGTGCAGTCTCCCGCAGGTGGCGGCCCGAAAGTCAGTGAGTATTTATTTATTATTTATTACCAGTTTTTTATATAGCGCACACATATTCCGCAGCGCTTTACAGAGCATATTTGGCTACTCACATCAGTATGTGTCAAATTCATTTTTATTTGCCAGGTCACTGACCCTAAGCAATCTTACTCAGGTTTATTATACCTAATTGCCTAATTGGATGGATAAGAGGGATTTGGGAAGAAAATATGGGATTATGGGCCTGATTCAGAGCTGAACGCTCTGACCAGAGCGCTCGCTCTGAATCAGGGCCGTCCCAGCTAAATTTGGAGCGGCCTCCTGGCCGCTCGCATAGCTGTGGGTGACCACCCATAGCTTATGCGAGCGGGCAAAAAGATGGTCGCGATGCTCAAAGACCATCGCGACCATCGGGCTTGCGACGAGACCCTGCGGTAGGGTCTCGCTTCCGCAAGCCCAGGAGTGATTTTGGCTCCATGAGAACGCCTCCGTCTGGCAGTCACGCCCCCGGCACGCCCACCAAAGGGGGCGTGCTGTCAATCAACATCGACAGCACGCCCCCTTTGGTGCGAGACCCGGAGTGACGGAGAGCCCGTCGCTATGTGGGTCTCGAGCATGTGCACGATGGAGCTCCCTCCGTCGTGCGCATGCGCAGTGGGGCAACATCGACCCGTTTGCGAGCGTCCTTTGCTCGCGAACGGGTCTGAATGACCCCCTATAGTACATAAACAAAAGCAGTGGCTGTATTCTGGCACAAGCTCTGCAAACAGACTTCTAAAACTCGGCACTTATGAGCGTGTTTTTATGCCTGAAATTTACAAGGACAATGGACCTCATTCAGAGGCGGTCGCATGAGCGATTCAACATAGCGAACGATGTTTTTTTCAATTGCGCATGTGTGTACATGGCAGTGCGCGTGCGCAAGCCTGTCTTCCCGACCGCAATCCTCTTGCTCGCTAGTCACTACGAGGTCGTAGCTGAGATTGACATTTCGTGTCGTTTGTGGGTGGTTACAGGGGAAGGTGCTTGTGAACGGGGGGGTGGTGGTGCGCACGCAGGCATGGTTGACCTTAAAAAGGGCGTTTTAAGGGCGTGCATATATTACTGAGCGAGTCATCACACACGTCATCTCGTTGCAATAACGATGCTACTGCACGTAGTGCTAAAGGTAGCCCAGGGTCTACCTTAAGCATTGCGACTGCAGGCGATGGTTTCTGCCTCAACCGATGTCTGTAGGCACTTAACACTGTAACAGGTGTTATTCGTGCTGACGTAGGTTGCCACCTGCGACCGACTCTGAATTAGGCCGTAGAGATAGGAGGTGTGCTTTCATTGTTGTGGGTGTTTCCGCGCTTACGATGTGCGTTGTGATTGAGCGCTCATTTTGCATATTATCGATCACTGTGGGTGCGACCGATCGCTCCCGAGCGACTGCCTCTGAATGAGGTCCAATGTTTTTTTTTACTAGTAGTGCTTTCCTAATAAAATCATTGCTCTTTTAAATTTCATGCATATACATGACAAGAAGAGTCGGGTTGTAGAACCTGTCACAGGGGCAGGGGTGGATTGGGATGGAAAACCAGCCCGGGAAATTTTTGGAAGCAGCCCTGATGGGGGCGGGCTCTGTTAAAAGGGCGGAGTCTGTTGAGGGAATAGAATACGTCCTCCTTATAGAGGCTGATTTTAAATTGGATGCAGTTGCAGCTACTACTAACCCCTTGCATGGTGCACAGCCGTGCATCCAAATGTGCAAGGGCTGAGACACCCACTTTTGTCTTTAGACATTACCATCAGATGCGTCATCTGCTAGGTGCAGATTATCCATCAAGTATGGCGTCCAACGTGCGTGATTCAGCGTGTCTGCACGCACCTACTTTCAGCAACACTCCTGTGTCACTCCAATAATACACCTATCATCGTAGTGATATTATATATATATATATATTTATATATATATATACACACACATAGTATATAGCAAGTGAATGGGTGGCACTTTAGGTGTGTGTGTATATATATGTATATATATATATATATATATTCAGGCAGGCAGACATATGCTAGGTATAAATAAAATTGTTTACTTACTGACTGTCATAGTCACAGGCTGTCGGTGTGCAGGTTGCTGCTGTGCCGTCTGTGTACTCTGTATGCCAGCTGCTTGTTGTTGGAGACAGTGCCAGTGTGCCGTGCATGGTACAGAGATGATCCTGGAGGCACTGAGGCAGACCACAGACAGCATGGAGGTGGAGCCGTCAGTAGTGACTGACAGGCCCTGCAAAGGCTTATGGGTGAGCTGCAGCGGCTGGGCGTGCGCAGCAGCTCCCCCATTGGCCATTTTTGTTTAGGTCTGTAGGCTTAACACTGAGCTCCGATTGCGGCAGCTGGGTCGGAAGTGGGGTGACTGAAGGAAGGGTGGCTGCCGGCGTGTGCAGTAGAAGCGGTAACGCTGCCCTCAGGGCCGAATTAAGGTCTGTGGGCAATAAACTTGTGGGGGCCCCTATATATATATATATATATATATATATATATATATAATGTATATATATTTGCTTTTATATATATATATATATACACATACTCACACGAAGTATATATACATGTGTATATATACTGTAGCTATTTTTTTTCTTTTTTAACTCTCAGGCATTACACCTTGACAGTGTGATATATATATATATAATATATATATATAAATATATATATATATATACACACACACACACAGTATATATATATATATATTAGGGGTGAGCGGGTTCGGATTTCTGAAATCCGAACCCCCCCGAGCCCCCCCGATCCGAGTCCGATCCGAGTCAGGCTCGACTTTTCCCGCCTGACTCGGATCTGAAATCGAGGCAAAACGTCATCATCCCGCCTTCCGAGTCTCGCGGGTTTTGGATCCTATATAAGGTACCCGCGTCGGCGCCATTTTCTCACTCGGCTGTGAACAGTGAAGAGGGAGGGTGGGAGTTAGGGCTGTGTAGTGTAGTGTAGTGTAGTGCTGCTGTTGTCCACTACTTCAAAGTCCATAGGGGCTGGCTGTGTTGTGCTGTGCTGCTGTTGTTAATAGGGGCTGTGTCCACTACTTCAAAGTCCATAGGGGCTGGCTGGACTGTGTTGTGCAGTCAGTTCTCCATAGGGGCTGTGTCCACTCCAAAGTCCTGTGCAGTGTCCCAGACCTAAAGGGGTGCTGTAGTGTTGTCCAGGGGGTGCTCTGTCCATCAGGGGTGCTCCCCCCAAGTGCTAAAAAAATAATATATTTTCTGTGTTTGTGAATTGTGTGCACAGTAGCCGCACGTGCATCAACAAAGTAGTGCCAAGCGTGCGCCTGTGTCATAAGTAAAGGGCCGGCTGGCTTGACCGTTAAAGGGTGCTGTAACCCCCGAAAGTACACTCCAGTCCAAACCCCAAAAAAATTATTTTCTGTGTTTGTGAATTGTGTGCGCAGTAGCCGCACGTGCATCAACAAAGTAGTGCCAAGCGTGCGCCTGTGTCATAAGTAAAGGGCCGGCTGGCTTGACCGTTAAGGGTGCTGTAACCCCCGAAAGTACACTCCAGTCCAAACCAAAAAAAAAATTATTTTCTGTGTTTGTGAATTGTGTGTGCAGTAGCCGCACGTGCATCAACAAAGTAGTGCCAAGCGTGCGCCTGTGTCATAAGTAAAGGGCCGGCTGGCTTGACCGTTAAGGGTGCTGTAACCCCCGAAAGTACACTCCAGTCCAAACCAAAAAAAAAATTATTTTCTGTGTTTGTGAATTGTGTGCGCAGTAGCCGCACGTGCATCAACAAAGTAGTGCCAAGCGTGCGCCTGTGTCATAAGTAAAGGGCCGGCTGGCTTGACCGTTAAGGGTGCTGTAACCCCCGAAAGTACACTCCAGTCCAAACCAAAAAAAAAATTATTTTCTGTGTTTGTGAATTGTGTGCGCAGTAGCCGCACGTGCATCAACAAGTAGTGCCAAGCGTGCGCCTGTGTCATAAGTAAAGGGCCGGCTGGCTTGACCGTTAAGGGTGCTGTAACCCCCGAAAGTACACTCCAGTCCAAACCAAAAAAAAATTATTTTCTGTGTTTGTGAATTGTGTGCGCAGTAGCCGCACGTGCATCAACAAAGTAGTGCCAAGCGTGCGCCTGTGTCATAAGTAAAGGGCCGGCTGGCTTGACCGTTAAGGGTGCTGTAACCCCCGAAAGTACACTCCAGTCCAAACCAAAAAAAAAATTATTTTCTGTGTTTGTGAATTGTGTGTGCAGTAGCCGCACGTGCATCAACAAAGTAGTGCCAAGCGTGCGCCTGTGTCATAAGTAAAGGGCCGGCTGGCTTGACCGTTAAGGGTGCTGTAACCCCCGAAAGTACACTCCAGTCCAAACCAAAAAAAAAATTATTTTCTGTGTTTGTGAATTGTGTGCGCAGTAGCCGCACGTGCATCAACAAAGTAGTGCCAAGCGTGCGCCTGTGTCATAAGTAAAGGGCCGGCTGGCTTGACCGTTAAGGGTGCTGTAACCCCCGAAAGTACACTCCAGTCCAAACCAAAAAAAAAATTATTTTCTGTATTTGTGAATTGTGTGCGCAGTAGCCGCACGTGCATCAACAAGTAGTGCCAAGCGTGCGCCTGTGTCATAAGTAAAGGGCCGGCTGGCTTGACCGTTAAGGGTGCTGTAACCCCCGAAAGTACACTCCAGTCCAAACCAAAAAAAAAAAATTTTTCTGTGTTTGTGAATTGTGTGCGCAGTAGCCGCACGTGCATCAACAAAGTAGTGCCAAGCGTGCACCTGTGTCATAAGTAAAGGGCCGGCTGGCTTGACCGTTAAGGGTGCTGTAACCCCCGAAAGTACACTCCAGTCCAAACCAAAAAAAAAATTATTTTCTGTGTTTGTGAATTGTGTGCGCAGTAGCCGCACGTGCATCAACAAAGTAGTGCCAAGCGTGCGCCTGTGTCATAAGTAAAGGGCCGGCTGGCTTGACCGTTAAAGGGTGCTGTAACCCCCAAAGTACACTCCAGTCCAAACCAAAAAAAAAAGTATTTTCTGTGTTTGTGAATTGTGTGCGCAGTAGCCGCACGTGCATCAACAAAGTAGTGCCAAGCGTGCGCCTGTGTCATAAGTAAAGGGCCGGCTGGCTTGACCGTTAAAGGGTGCTGTAACCCCCGAAAGTACACTCCAGTCCAAACCAAAAAAAAATTATTTTCTGTGTTTGTGAATTGTGTGCGCAGTAGCCGCACGTGCATCAACAAAGTAGTGCCAAGCGTGCGCCTGTGTCATAAGTAAAGGGCCGGCTGGCTTGACCGTTAAAGGGTGCTGTAACCCACAAAGTACACTCCAGTCCAAACCAAAAAAAAAATTATTTTCTGTGTTTAGCCGCACGTATATATCAAATCGATATAACATAAATGGAGGACCAAACTTTCTCCGATAAAAATAAAATAGAGAAAGATCAAGAACCACTTCCTCCTAGTGCTGAAGCTGCTGCCACTAGTCATGACATAGACGATAACATGCCATCAACGTCGTCTGCCAAGGCCGATGCCCAATGTCATAGTAGAGGGCACATACAATCCCAAATGGCAAAGTTCAGGAAAATGACCTTGAAAAAGACATTTAAATCAGCTGAAGAGAAACGTAAACTTGCCAATATGCCATTTACGACACGGAGTGGCAAGGAACGGCTAAGGTCGATCCCTAGTATGTTCATGACTAGTGGTTCAGCTTCACATGACGATGGAAGCCCTCCTCCCACTAAAAAAATCAAAAGAGTTAAGCTGGCAAAAGCACAGCGAAGAACTGTGCTTTCTAAGAAGATATCACAAATCCCCAAGGAGAGTCCAAGTGTGGTGGTGGTTGCGATGCCTGACCTTCCCAGCACTGGACGGGAAGAGGTGGCTCTTTCCACCATTTGCACGCCCCCTGCAAGTGCTGAAAGGAGCACCCACAGTCCACTTGCTGATATGCAAATTGAAGATGTCACTGTTGAAGTACAACAGGATGAGGATACTGGTGTAGCTGGCGCTGAGGAGGAAGTTGGCGAGGAGGATTCTGATGGTGATGTGGTTTGTTTAAATCAGGCTCCGGGGGAGACAGTTGTTGTCCGTGGGATGAAAAAGCCCATCACGGTCATGCCTGGGCAGAAGACCAAACATTCCACCTCTTTGGTCTGGCAATATTTCTATCCAAATCCGGACAACAACTGTCTTGCCATATGTACCATATGTAAAGGTGAAATAAGTAGGGGTAGGGACGTCAACCACCTAGGAACATCCTCCCTTATACGGCACCTGCAGCGCGTTCATAAAAAGTTACTGTCAAGTTCAGAAACTTTGGCTAAGACCGTAAGCAGTCCAGGGACACCTAAATCCCGTTGTCCTGTTGTATCCAAGCGCCTGCAAACCACACCGTCAACTCCCTCCTCGTCAATTTCCTCCTTAGTCAGGATCGGAAGTAGTCCTGCAGGCCATGTCACTGGCATGACTGACTCTCCTATCCGGGATTCCTCTGGAGGATCCTGCATTGCTACGCCTACTGCTGCCGCTGCTGCTGTTGCTGCTGCTGGGAGTCGTTCATCATCCCAGAGAGGAAGTAGGAACACCACTACTTTTACTAAACAATTGACCCTCCAACAGTCCTTAGCGAGGAGGATGAAGTACGACAGCAGTCATCCTGAAGCAAAACGTATAACTGAGGCCTTGACTGCTATGATGGTGTTAGACGTGCGTCCGGTATCCGCCATTAGTGCAGTGGGATTTAGACAATTGATGGAGGTAGTGTGTCCCCGGTTCCAAATCCCGTCTAGATTCCACTTCACTAGGCAGGCGATACCGAGACTGTACAGAAACGTCAGAAAAAGTGTCCTCAGTGTCCTGAAAAATGCCGTTGTACACAATGTCCACTTAACCACGGACATGTGGACAAGTGGAACAGGGCAGACTAAGGACTATATGACTGTGACAGCCCACTGGGTAGATGTATCACCTTACGCAGCAACAGCAGCAGCGTCACCAGTAGCAGCATCTCAGAAATGCCAGCTCGTTACAAGGCAGGCTACGCTGTGTATCACCGGTTTCAGTAAGAGGCACACCGCCGACAACCTCTTAGAGAAACTGAGGGAAATCATCGCCCAGTGGCTTACCCCACTTAGACTCTCCTGGGGATTTGTGATATCTGACAACGCCACCAATATTGTGCGGGCATTACATCTGGGCAAATTCCAGCACGTCCCATGTTTTGCTCACACAATAAACTTGGTGGTGCAGAATTTTCTGAAAAGCGACAGGGGCGTGCAGGAGACGCTTTGGGTGGCCCGAAAAATTTCTGGCCACTTTCGCCATTCAGCGACTGCGTGCCGAAGACTGGAGCGCCAGCAAACACTCTTGAACCTGCCCCGCCATCACCTGAAGCAAGAGGTTGTGACGCGGTGGAACTCAACCCTCTATATGCTTCAGAGGATGGAGGAGCAGCAAAAGGCCATACAAGCCTATACATCCACCTATGACATAGGCAAAGGAGGGGGTATGCACCTGACTCAAGCGCAGTGGAGAATGATTTCCGTGTTGTGCAAGGTTCTCCAGCCCTTCGAACTTGCCACACGTGAAGTCAGTTCAGACACTGCCAGCTTGAGTCAGGTCATTCCCCTCATCAGGCTTTTGCAGAAGCAGCTGGAGAAAGTGAAGGAGGAGCTAAGACGGAGCGATTCCGCTCGGCATGTGGGACTTGTGGATGAAGCCCTTCATTCGCTTTGCCAGGATTCCAGGGTGGTCAATCTGTTGAAATCAGACCACTACGTTTTGGCCACCGTGCTCGATCCTAGGTTTAAAGCCTATGTGGTGTCTCTCTTTCCGGCCGACACAAGCCTGCAGAGGTGCAAAGACCTGCTGGTGAACACACTGTCAGCTGAAGCGGAACGTGACACGTCAACGGCTCCTTCTTCATTTTCTCCTGCAACTGGGGCTGCCAGGAAAAAACTTAGGTATCCTAAGCAACCCGCTGGCGGTGATGCAGGGCAGGCAGGACCAAGTTTGGACATCTGGTCCGGACTGAAGGACCTGGCAACAATTTCTGACATGTCTACTGTCACTGCATATGATACTGTCACCATTGACAGAATGGTGGAGGATTACATCGGTGACAGCATCCAAGTAGGCATGGCAGACAGTCCATACCTGTACTGGCAGGAAAAAGAGGCAATTTGGAGGCCCCTGTACAAACTGGCTCTATTTTACCTGAGTTGCCCCCCCTCCAGTGTGTACTCCGAAAGAGTGTTTAGTGCAGCCGGGAACCTTGTCAGCGAAAGGCGTAGGAGGTTGCTTCCACAGAATGTGGAGAAGATGATGTTCATCAAAATGAATTATCAGCTCTTCCAGGGAGACCAGCCTCCAGAAGGTACAGAGGGACCTGTGGTGGTGGATTCAAGTGGGGACGAGTTAATACTTTGTGAGGATGAGGATGTACACACTGAAGAGGGTGAGGAATCGGTGGATGAGGAGGATGAGGATGACATCTTGCCTCCATAGAGCCAGTTTGTGCAGGGACACATTAATTGCCAGCTTGTTTTGTGGGGGCCCAAACGAACCAATCATTTCAGCCACAGTTGTGTGGCAGACCCTGGCGCTGAAATGATTGGTTTGTTAAAGTGTGCATGTCCTGTTTATACAACATAAGGGTGGGTGGGAGGGCCCAAGGACAATTCCATCTTGCACCTCTTTTTTTTCTTTGCATTATGTACAGTTTGGGGCCTAGTTTTTCAAACTGCCATCCTGTCTGCCACTGCAGTTTCACGCCTAGATGGGTCACGTGTTTGTGCCGCCCACTCGTGTCGCTTAGCATAGTCATCCAGCTACCTCGGTGCAACGTTTTGGACATAAAAACACTATTGTGAGGTGTGAGGTGTTCAGAATAGACTGGAAATGAGTGGAAATTAAGGTTATTGAGGTTAATAATAGCATAGGAGCAGAAAAACCTACAAATTCTGTGATTTTAGCTGTTTTTATGCTTTTTTAAAAAAAAATACAGATCCAAAACACAAAACCCAGAACCCAAAACACGGAAGGGTGGTTTTGGCAAAACCAATCCAGATCCAAAACACGAAGAAAGATCCAGATCCAAAACCAAAACACGAAAAGTGGCCGGTGCACACCCCTAATATATATATATATTAGGGGTGTGCACCGGCCACTTTTCGTGTTTTGTGTTTTGGTTTTGGATCTGGATCTTTCTTCGTGTTTTGGATCTGGATTGGTTTTGCCAAAACCACCCTTCCGTGTTTTGGGTTCTGGGTTTTGTGTTTTGGATCTGTATTTTTTTGAAAAAAAGCATAAAAACAGCTAAAATCACAGAATTTGTAGGTTTTTCTGCTCCTATGCTATTATTAACCTCAATAACCTTAATTTCCACTCATTTCCAGTCTATTCTGAACACCTCACACCTCACAATAGTGTTTTTATGTCCAAAAGGTTGCACCGAGGTAGCTGGATGACTATGCTAAGCGACACGAGTGGGCGGCACAAACACGTGACCCATCTAGGAGTGACACTGCAGTGGCAGGCAGGATGGCAGTTAGAAAAACTAGGCCCCAAACTGTACATAATGCAAAGAAAAAAAGAGGTGCAAGATGGAATTGTCCTTGGGCCCTCCCACCCACCCTTATGTTGTATAAACAGGACATGCACACTTTAACAAATCAATCATTTCAGCGCCAGGGTCTGCCACACAACTGTGGCTGAAATGATTGGTTCGTTTGGGCCCCCACAAAACAAGCTGGCAATTAATGTGTCCCTGCACAAACTGGCTCTACGGAGGCAAGATGTCATCCTCATCCTCCTCATCCACCGATTCCTCACCCTCTTCAGTGTGTACATCCTCATCCTCACAAAGTATTAACTCGTCCCCACTTGAATCCACCACCACAGGTCCCTCTGTACCTTCTGGAGGCTGGTCTCCCTGGAAGAGCTGATAATTCATTTTGATGAACATCATCTTCTCCACATTCTGTGGAAGCAACCTCCTACGCCTTTCGCTGACAAGGTTCCCGGCTGCACTAAACACTCTTTCGGAGTACACACTGGAGGGGGGGCAACTCAGGTAAAATAGAGCCAGTTTGTACAGGGGCCTCCAAATTGCCTCTTTTTCCTGCCAGTACAGGTATGGACTGTCTGACATGCCTACTTGGATGCTGTCACCGATGTAATCCTCCACCATTCTGTCAATGGTGACAGTATCATATGCAGTGACAGTAGACATGTCAGAAATTGTTGCCAGGTCCTTCAGTCCGGACCAGATGTCCAAACTTGGTCCTGCCTGCCCTGCATCACCGCCAGCGGGTTGCTTAGGATACCTAAGTTTTTTCCTGGCAGCCCCAGTTGCGGGAGAAAATGAAGAAGGAGCCGTTGACGTGTCACGTTCCGCTTCAGCTGACAGTGTGTTCACCAGCAGGTCTTTGCACCTCTGCAGGCTTGTGTCGGCCGGAAAGAGAGACACCACATAGGCTTTAAACCTAGGATCGAGCACGGTGGCCAAAATGTAGTGGTCTGATTTCAACAGATTGACCACCCTGGAATCCTGGCAAAGCGAATGAAGGGCTTCATCCACAAGTCCCACATGCCGAGCGGAATCGCTCCGTCTTAGCTCCTCCTTCACTTTCTCCAGCTGCTTCTGCAAAAGCCTGATGAGGGGAATGACCTGACTCAAGCTGGCAGTGTCTGAACTGACTTCACGTGTGGCAAGTTCGAAGGGCTGAAGAACCTTGCACAACACGGAAATCATTCTCCACTGCGCTTGAGTCAGGTGCATACCCCCTCCTTTGCCTATGTCATAGGTGGATGTATAGGCTTGTATGGCCTTTTGCTGCTCCTCCATCCTCTGAAGCATATAGAGGGTTGAGTTCCACCGCGTCACAACCTCTTGCTTCAGGTGATGGCGGGGCAGGTTCAAGAGTGTTTGCTGGCGCTCCAGTCTTCGGCACGCAGTCGCTGAATGGCGAAAGTGGCCAGAAATTTTTCGGGCCACCCAAAGCGTCTCCTGCACGCCCCTGTCGCTTTTCAGAAAATTCTGCACCACCAAGTTTATTGTGTGAGCAAAACATGGGACGTGCTGGAATTTGCCCAGATGTAATGCCCGCACAATATTGGTGGCGTTGTCAGATATCACAAATCCCCAGGAGAGTCTAAGTGGGGTAAGCCACTGGGCGATGATTTCCCTCAGTTTCTCTAAGAGGTTGTCGGCGGTGTGCCTCTTACTGAAACCGGTGATACACAGCGTAGCCTGCCTTGTAACGAGCTGGCGTTTCTGAGATGCTGCTACTGGTGACGCTGCTGCTGTTGCTGCGTAAGGTGATACATCTACCCAGTGGGCTGTCACAGTCATATAGTCCTTAGTCTGCCCTGTTCCACTTGTCCACATGTCCGTGGTTAAGTGGACATTGTGTACAACGGCATTTTTCAGGACACTGAGGACACTTTTTCTGACGTTTCTGTACAGTCTCGGTATCGCCTGCCTAGTGAAGTGGAATCTAGACGGGATTTGGAACCGGGGACACACTACCTCCATCAATTGTCTAAATCCCACTGCACTAATGGCGGATACCGGACGCACGTCTAACACCAACATAGCAGTCAAGGCCTCAGTTATACGTTTTGCTTCAGGATGACTGCTGTCGTACTTCATCCTCCTCGCTAAGGACTGTTGGAGGGTCAATTGTTTAGTAAAAGTAGTGGTGTTCCTACTTCCTCTCTGGGATGATGAACGACTCCCAGCAGCAGCAGCAACAGCAGCAGCGGCAGCAGTAGGCGTAGCAATGCAGGATCCTCCGGAGGAATCCCGGATAGGAGAGTCAGTCATGCCAGTGATATGGCCTGCAGGACTACTTCCGATCCTGACTAAGGAGGAAATTGACGAGGAGGGAGTTGACGGTGTGGTTTGCAGGCGCTTGGATACAACAGGACAACGGGATTTAGGTGTCCCTGGACTGCTTACGGTCTGAGCCAAAGTTTCTGAACTTGACAGTAACTTTTTATGAACGCGCTGCAGGTGCCGTATAAGGGAGGATGTTCCTAGGTGGTTGACGTCCCTACCCCTACTTATTTCACCTTTACATATGGTACATATGGCAAGACAGTTGTTGTCCGGATTTGGATAGAAATATTGCCAGACCAAAGAGGTGGAATGTTTGGTCTTCTGCCCAGGCATGACCGTGATGGGCTTTTTCATCCCACGGACAACAACTGTCTCCCCCGGAGCCTGATTTAAACAAACCACATCACCATCAGAATCCTCCTCGCCAACTTCCTCCTCAGCGCCAGCTACACCAGTATCCTCATCCTGTTGTACTTCAACAGTGACATCTTCAATTTGCATATCAGCAAGTGGACTGTGGGTGCTCCTTTCAGCACTTGCAGGGGGCGTGCAAATGGTGGAAAGAGCCACCTCTTCCCGTCCAGTGCTGGGAAGGTCAGGCATCGCAACCACCACCACACTTGGACTCTCTTTGGGGATTTGTGATATCTTCTTAGAAAGCACAGTTCTTCGCTGTGCTTTTGCCAGCTTAACTCTTTTGATTTTTTTAGTGGGAGGAGTGCTTCCATCGTCATGTGAAGCTGAACCACTAGTCATGAACATACTAGGGATCGACCTTAGCCGTTCCTTGCCACTCCGTGTCGTAAATGGCATATTGGCAAGTTTACGTTTCTCTTCAGCTGATTTAAATGTCTTTTTCAAGGTCATTTTCCTGAACTTTGCCATTTGGGATTGTATGTGCCCTCTACTATGACATTGGGCATCGGCCTTGGCAGACGACGTTGATGGCATGTTATCGTCTATGTCATGACTAGTGGCAGCAGCTTCAGCACTAGGAGGAAGTGGTTCTTGATCTTTCTCTATTTTATTTTTATCGGAGAAAGTTTGGTCCTCCATTTATGTTATATCGATTTGATATATACGTGCGGCTAAACACAGAAAATAAATTTTTTTTTGGTTCGGACTGGAGTGTACTTTGTGGGTTACAGCACCCTTTAACGGTCAAGCCAGCCGGCCCTTTACTTATGACACAGGCGCACTCTTGGCACTACTTTGTTGATGCACGTGCGGCTACTGCGCACACAATTCACAAACACAGAAAATAATTTTTTTTTAGGTTTGGACTGGAGTGTACTTTCGGGGGTTACAGCACCCTTAACGGTCAAGCCAGCCGGCCCTTTACTTATGACACAGGCGCACGCTTGGCACTACTTTGTTGATGCACGTGCGGCTACTGCGCACACAATTCACAAACACAGAAAATAATTTTTTTTTTGGTTTGGACTGGAGTGTACTTTCGGGGGTTACAGCACCCTTAACGGTCAAGCCAGCCGGCCCTTTACTTATGACACAGGCGCACGCTTGGCACTACTTTGTTGATGCACGTGCGGCTACTGCGCACACAATTCACAAACACAGAAAATAATTTTTTTTTTGGTTTGGACTGGAGTGTACTTTCGGGGGTTACAGCACCCTTAACGGTCAAGCCAGCCGGCCCTTTACTTATGACACAGGCGAACGCTTGACACTACTTTGTTGATGCACGTGCGGCTACTGCGCACACAATTCACAAACACAGAAAATAATTTTTTTTTGGTTTGGACTGGAGTGTACTTTCAGGGGTTACAGCACCCTTTAACGGTCAAGCCAGCCGGCCCTTTACTTATGACACAGGCGCACGCTTGGCACTACTTTGTTGATGCACGTGCGGCTACTGCGCACACAATTCACAAACACAGAAAATAATTTTTTTTTGGTTTGGACTGGAGTGTACTTTCGGGGGTTACAGCACCCTTTAACGGTCAAGCCAGCCGGCCCTTTACTTATGACACAGGGGCACTCTTGGCACTACTTTGTTGATGCACGTGCGGCTACTGCGCACACAATTCACAAACACAGAAAATAATTTTTTTTTAGGTTTGGACTGGAGTGTACTTTCGGGGGTTACAGCACCCTTAACGGTCAAGCCAGCCGGCCCTTTACTTATGACACAGGCGCACGCTTGGCACTACTTTGTTGATGCACGTGCGGCTACTGCGCACACAATTAACAAACACAGAAAATAATTTTTTTTTGGTTTGGACTGGAGTGTACTTTCGGGGGTTACAGCACCCTTTAACGGTCAAGCCAGCCGGCCCTTTACTTATGACACAGGCGCACGCTTGGCACTACTTTGTTGATGCACGTGCGGCTACTGCGCACACAATTCACAAACACAGAAAATAATTTTTTTTTAGGTTTGGACTGGAGTGTACTTTCGGGGGTTACAGCACCCTTAACGGTCAAGCCAGCCGGCCCTTTACTTATGACACAGGCGCACGCTTGGCACTACTTTGTTGATGCACGTGCGGCTACTGCGCACACAATTCACAAACACAGAAAATAATTTTTTTTTTGGTTTGGACTGGAGTGTACTTTCGGGGGTTACAGCACCCTTAACGGTCAAGCCAGCCGGCCCTTTACTTATGACACAGGCGCACGCTTGGCACTACTTTGTTGATGCACGTGCGGCTACTGCGCACACAATTCACAAACACAGAAAATATATTATTTTTTTAGCACTTGGGGGGAGCACCCCTGATGGACAGAGCACCCCCTGGACAACACTACAGCACCCCTTTAGGACTGGGACACTGCACAGGACTTTGGAACTGACTGCACAACACAGTCCAGCCAGCCCCTATGGACTTTGAAGTAGTGGACACAGCCCCTATTAACAACAGCAGCACAGCACAACACAGCCAGCCCCTATGGACTTTGAAGTAGTGGACAACAGCAGCACTACACTACACTACACTACACAGCACTAACTCCCACCCTCCCTCTTCACTGTCCACAGCCGAGTGAGAAAATGGCGCCGACGCGGGTACCTTATATAGGATCCAAAACCCGCGAGACTCGGAAGGCGGGATGATGACGTTTTGCCTCGATGTCAGATCCGAGTCAGGCGGGAAAAGTCGAGCCTGACTCGGATCGGACTCGGATCGGGGGGGCTCGGGGGGGTTCGGATTTCAGAAATCCGAACCCGCTCACCCCTAATATATATATATATATATATATACACACAGATACTGTATATATATATATATATCTATAATATATATATACACAGATCTATGTATATATATATATATATATATATATATACACACAGATATATATATATATATACATATATAACAGTATATACATATACACATACAGTATATATATATGTATAGTGTATATATATATATATATATACAGTATATATATACATATATATATACACATACAGTATATATATATATATATATAGATATATAGATATATATATATAGATATATATAAGCCCCCACACCTTGCCCGGACGCTTACTCTAAAAACCCGGAGGACAGCGTTTAGCTGTGTCAGCTCCGGTCCTTGGTCTCCTCAGCGGCTCAGCTGTTAGTGACAAAGAAAACGGGGAGCGCTGCGGCAATGATACAAATGTAAGTTTAATAGAAATATTAAAACAGATACATAAATTCAATATGGAATATGTAGCATGCTTCCAGTGGAAAATTGTTAAGGTCGCAAAAATAAGACAAGTAGAGATCATGAGCAAATTTCCATAGTTGGCACAAGTGTTAGTAACCAGTGAGTGTGATAGCAAACCCCGGCAATGGGTTAGTATGGATTAGATGATATTAGTAACATAAAGCAGTTCAGAGTAGCAGGCAGCAGAAAATGGTGACCTCCGAGTAGTCTCAGAATATAATATTGGACACCTCTATTAATGCATAGAATCAATCCACAGACTCCTGGGTAACGCGGCCGCTTAGGAGCTGTCTCAGTACCAGTCTCGCGAGATTTGACTCCTCTCGCGAGACTGGGACTGTGACAAGGCGCGGTAATAGGTAATAGCAGCAGCTGAGCCGCCGAGGAGGAGACCAAGGACAGGAGGTGACACAGCTAAACGCTGTCCTCCGGATTTTTATAGTAAGCGTCGGGGAAAGGTGCCTATACTGCAGCCCTGTCTGCCCGGTCGGAGCTGAGCTCCGATCGCGGCAGCTTGGCCAGCACTGGGTGGTAAGGGAAGGTTAGCTGCCGGCCCTTAAAGGATATAAAAAGAGACCGGCCCAGCGGGAACCAGCCCAGCGTCCAGGCGGCCCAATCCGCCCCTGCACAGGGGCGTAACTAGGTATTTGAAGGCCCCATAGTAAAAGTTTGTAAGGGCCCATATGTACTATGGTAGTTATGCCCATGACCTGACGCATAGTAAATAAACTCCTTAGTGTCATGTTTAGAGACATTTGGGAAATCCCAGCCCTTCATGACTTAATAACCCTACCCCGCAGTTGTAAAAGGAAAATGCAAAAATAGTTAGTGCCACTTTAATCAGCAGCTGAGCTGTTTAAATGCTGCAATACATCAATTTCTGCCTCGCTCTGTTCTCTTTGCCATACTCAAAATATCACCGAACTCTGCAAAATAAAAATCACAAGCAGATTAACAGCACACAGACACCACAAGGGCCTTGTCAGTGTTTTGGGACTTTTATTCACTGTGTACTTAGTTGTGATAACACCATAAATATTTGTAAGTAACAAAATCAAATTCTAACTCTCGTCCTTCATTGAAGGTCTGTTTACAAAGCGTATTTGTTACTAATAATTTACATGTAGAACACACCCGTTCCTGACCCGGCATTTCTAGAGAGGAGGGGGGCCCAAGTGCAGTCTCTTTTCGGGCCCCCTCCTCTCTCTCCGGCGGACCGGCAGCGCTGCACCTGTAGTCTCTGGGCACTAGAGTGTGTGCCGGTCACGGGGAAAATGGCATGGCCGCCATTTTCCGGGTGATTCCTCTAGTGCACATGCGTAAAATACCAGAAAAATGCCTGCGGCGGATATTTATCGGAGGTATTAAAACAATGGTGCAGGGTGTGCGGTGTGTTCAATGTATTTCAAGTTACATTATTGCACTGGGAATTTGTGCACTGGATCTAGATTTTACATACTTAGTTTTAGGTAAAAAGTTTAACATCCAAAGGCTTAGGGGCTTATGTAATAGCGTGCGACTTTAATCCGCTGCAGGAACTCCTGTGAGTCTTCTTGTAATTTTAAAGCAGCAATCATTTTAAAGGCAAAACCAAACTGGTTTAGCCTTTAAAATGATTGCCGCTTTTAAAATACTTGAAGCCGCCTGGAATGCAGACCATCATCTGGACGTATGTAAGCCACAAGAACTGCAGACCGTCATCTGGATGTATGTGAGCCACCTGGACTGCAGACCTTCATCTGGATGTATGTGAGCCACCAGGACTGCAGACCTTCATCTGGACATATGTAAGCCACTAGGACTGTAGACCATCATCTGGATGTATGTGAGCCACAAGGACTGCAGACCATCATCTGGATGTATGTGAGTCACCAGGACTGCAGGCCATCATCTGGATGTATGTGAGCTACCAGGACTGCAGGCCATCATCTGGATGTATGTGAGCCACCAGGACTGTAGACCATCATCTAGATGTATGTAAGCCACCAGGACTGCAGACCTTCATCTGGATGTATGTGAGCCACCAAGACTGCAGACCTTCATCGGGACATATGTGAGCCACCTGGATTGCAAACCTTCATCTGGATGTATGTAAGCCACCAGGACTGCAGACCATCATCTGGACGTATGTGAGCCATCCGGACTACAGACCTTCATCTGGACGTATGTGAGCAACAAGGACTGCACACCTTCATCTGGACGTATGTGAGCCACAAGGACTGCAGACCTTCATCTGGATTTATGTGAGCCACCAGGACTGCAGACCATCATCTGGATGTATGTGAGCCACAAGGACTGCAGACCATCATCTGGATATATGTGAGCCACAAGGACTGCAGGCCATCATCTGGATGTATGTGAGTCACCAGGACTGCAGACCTTCTCTGTATGCAATCATTAAACTTTTTTTGCGAGTTCTAACATCCTTATAATCTATAGTACTGCTGGCATTAGTGTCTCTATTGCAGAACATCTGACTCTAGGACACATTAGTGCAGTGTAGGAGTGATATACTGTAGTATAGCTAATCTGCATTACACAACTATCACTTAAACACTTATTTTCACTCTGCTGGAGCTTTGGTTCTGAGAGATGGTTTAAAAATTAAATATTGTTACTCAAGTGATACGTCTGGGAAAAGTGATGCTGTTTTATGGTATTATGGAGGAGGGATAAGGTCTGTTTTACGAGTTCAGTAATTGAATACAGAATTGCAAACGTGATCTTATAGGTAAGCATATTTTTAATTAGCGAATGTTACTGTAGCTATAAGAAAAACCTATTGTGTAGAGAATTGTATAATTCATCTGTAAAATGTTCCAACTCCGGAAAGAAAAATTATCCAATAATGAGCTGTGTTTATTCTCTGATCGCCAATTGCTAGCTCTGAGATAAAAGTGTGCCAATCTGAACCCCTGTTCCATATTCTGTACCCTTTTGTCTTGCATCAGAACCTCAAATCCCAGGCAACCATATAAATTCCCGTGCAAGGAGAGAAAGAGAACACTGTACCATCAGATCCAATGTTTCAAAATGTGTTGGGTACGGGATGCCGGAGCTCTGGATACCGCAGTCAGAATCCCGATGTCAGCATCCCGACAGGGTTAGGATACCGACACATGTTGGTCAGTATCCTAACCCTCCCTCTACCCCTCCCTCTCTAAACAAAACCCTCCCCCCTAGTGTCTAAACCTATCTGCCCCAGACCCTAATCCTAACCCTCTCCCCTTAGTGACTAACTCTAACCCTCCCCCTCCACTGCCTAAACCTAGCCCTCCCCCCCAGTGCCTACACCTAACATCCCCCCACACCCTAAACCCAACCCTCCCTCCTAGTATCTAACCCTAACCCTCCCCCTAGTGCCTAACCCTAGTGTCTAACCCTAACCCTCCCCCTAGTGCCTAACCATCCCCCTAGTGTCTCACCCTAACCCTTCCCCTAGTGTCTAACCCTAACCCTCCCCCTAGTGCCTAACCCTCCCCCAAGTGCCTAACCCTCCCCCTAGTGCCTAACCCTAGCCCTCCCCCTAGTGCCTAATAATAACCCTCCCCCTAGTGCCTAACCCTACCCCTAGTACCTAACCATCCCCCTAGTGCCTAACCCTAACCCTCCCGCTAGTTCCTAACCCTCCCCCTAGTGCCTAACCCTAGTGCCTAACCCTAACCCTCCCCCTAGTGTCTAACACTCCCCCTAGTGCTTAACCCTAACCCTTCCCCTAGTGCCTAACCCTAACCCTCCCCCTAGTGCCTAACCCTCCCCCTAGTTCCTAACCCTCCCCCTAGTGCCTAATCCTAGCCCTCCCCCTAGTGCCTAACCCTAACCCTCCCCCTAGTGCCTAACCCTAACCCTCCCCCTAGTGCCTAACCCTCCCCCTAGTGTCTAACCCTAACCCTCCCCCTAGTGTGTAATCCTAACCCTCCCCCTAGTGCCTAACCCTCCCCCTAGTGCCTAACCCTTCCCCTAGTGTCTAACCCTAACCCTCCCCCTAGTGCCTAACCCTAACTCTCCCCCTAGTGCCTGACCCTAAGCCTCCCCCTAGTGTCTAACCCTAACCTTCCCCCTAGTGCCTAATCCTAACGTTCCCCCTAGTGCCTAACCCTAACCCTCATCCTAGTGCCTGACCCTAACCCTCATCCTAGTGCCTAACCCTTCCCCTAGTGCCTAACCCTAACTCTTCCCCTAGTGCCTAACCCTAACCCTCCCCCTAGTGTCTCACCTTAACCCTCCCCCTAGTGTCTCACCTTAACTCTCCCCCTAGTGCCTAACCCTAACCCTCCCCGCTAGTGTCTAACCCTCCCCCTAGTGCCTAACCCTAACTCTCCCCCTAGTGTCTCACCTTAAGCCTCCCCCTAGTGCCTAACCCTAACTCTCCCCCTAGTGCCTAACCCTAACCCTCCCCGCTAGTATCTAACCCTAACCCTCCTCCTAGTGCCTAACCCTAACTCTCCCCCTAGAGCCTAACCCTAACCCTCCACGCTAGTGTCTAACCCTAACCCTCCCCCTAGTGCCTAACCCTCCTCCTAGTGCCTAACCCTAACTCCCCCCCTAGTGCCTAACCCTAACCCTCCCCGCTAGTGTCTAACCCTAACTCTCCCCCTAGTGCCTAACCCTAACCCTCCCCGCTAGTGTCTAACCCTAACCCTCCCCATAAGTGCCTCATCCTATCCCTCCTCCTAGTGCCTAACCCGCCCCTAGTGCCTAACCCTAACACTCCCCCTAGTGCCTAATCCTAACCCTCCCCTAGTGCCTAACCCTAACCCACCCCCTAGTGCCTAATCCTAACCCTCCCCCTAGTGCCTAATCCTAACCCTCCCCCTAGTGCCTAACCCTAACCCTCCCCCTAGTGCCTAACCCTCCCCCTAGTGTCTCACCCTAACCCTAGTGCCTAATCCTAACCCTCCCCCTAGTGCCTAATCCTCCCCCTAGTGCCTAACCCTCCCCCTAGTGCCTAATCCTAACCCTCCCCCTAGTGCCTAACCCTAACCCTCCCCCTAGTGCCTAACCCTCCCCCTAGTGTCTCACCCTAACCCTACCCCTAGTGCCTAATCCTAACCCTCCCCCTAGTGCCTAACCCTAATCCTCCCCCTAGTGCCTAATCCTAACCCTCCCCCTAGTGCCTAATCATCCCCCTAGTGCCTAACCCTAACCCTCCCCCTAGTTCCTAACCCTCCCCCTAGTGCCTAACCCTAATCCTCCCCCTAGTGCCTAACCCTAACCCTCCCCCTAGTTCCGAACCCTCCCCCTAGTGCCTAACCCTAACCCTCCCCCTAGTGTCTAACCCTCCCCCTAGTGACTAATCCTAACCCTCCCCCTAGTGCCTAATCCTAACCCTCCACCTAGTTCCTAACCCTCCCCCTAGTGCATAACCCTAACCCTCCCCCTAGTTCCTAACCCTCCCCCTAGTGCCTAACCCTAACCCTCCCCCTACTACCTAACCCTCCCCCTACTGTCTAACCCTCCCCCTAGTGTCTAACCCTAGCCCTTTCCCTAGTTCCTAACCCTCCCCCTAGTTCCTAACCCTCCCCCTACTACCTAACCCTAACCCTCCCCCTAGTGTCTCACCCTAGCCCTCCCCCTAGTTCCTAACCCTCCCCCTAGTTCCTAACCCTCCCCCTACTACCTATCCCTCCGCCTAGTGTCTCACCCTCCCCCTAGTGTCTCACCCTAACCCTCCCCCTAACTCCAGTACTTAACCATTGGGATACAGGCACCGGCATCCCGACAGCCAGGATTATACCTTTAGACGCCACCATAGGTCGCACCGTCAGGGCGTGCGCCAACCCTATGGCATGTGCAATTTCTCCACCTGAATATGGCAACCTGCATCGGCGCTACTTTAGTTGCAGCCGCTGTCGGTGACACGCCCGCGTCTGTCTAGCCACCTCACAGGAATGCCCACTGAAATCCACAGCGCTTGTGTCCAAGCGGTAAACCATTGGGATTCATGCGCAGTGCGCCTCGGACGCGTGTGCAGTACTTATAAGATCGGCCAACTGCGTGCATATTAGCATTACGTGCAGTTAGCGCCCACCTCTGAATGAGGCCCATTCGACAAAAATTTCTGCATCTATATATAGAAGTCCATTTATAGTACTGTGCGGTTGGAATCAGGGCGCTGCCGTGTTTCAGCGTTTCCTTATACGTTTTTGGTAGTTTATTATTATTGTATTATAAATGTTTATAGCATTACATTATTCTTTCCATCTTAAGGTGCGTATCCACTAGGCGATAGAGGAATGACAGTACGATTACAACATTGTAATCGTACAGTCGTTCCTCTTCCCCTGAACGATATATCACCCTCCGTCATGCCCAATCTGTCGTTATCGGCAGCATGTTCAGGCGATGATTGATTGATGTCTGATGACCAGCGGGAGAGCGCATCGCTGGTCGTTTTGGACATTTTAATGCCCGAGATGTCGTTATCGTTCAATCGCTCATTTTAATCGCCTAGTGGATACGCGGCATAACAATATAGACCAATGTGTGAATTATCTACCAGACCAGCAATGGATACATTTAGATTAATATTCCAGAAAGGTAAATATGTGTTTTGTATAAATCTCTTAATTCACCCTCTATAGAAGTGGGAACATTTCGTGCAGCGTGTAAGAAGCTGTTATGAGAGATTTACACCCCATTTGTAATGATAATGAGGTGATTAATGCAGATGGATGTTAATAACGCTCCGTTCTCTCGATCTCTTTGTAAGTCTGAATCATCAAATACAAAGAGAGATCAATGAAATACAACTCCAGCTCCGGGACGCTGCCTCACGGGCAGGTAACGTCGCCATCTGGAAATTATTTCTTTGTCGTGTGAGATTGTGGAGACGATAGGTGTAATAAGTTCTTGGGAACACCGTAAAAACCGCATCAATTCTGCTCCAGCGCTATATTACCTGTACCGTAGCCAGGGCCACAGAGAGGGGGGGTTATTAATTACCCGGGCCTGGGCTTGGTGAAGGGGCTAGGTGGGGGCTCAGGTCAACCGCTTCACCCATCCTGCTCCCTCTAACCTGTCTCAGCAGCAGACTCTCTCCCCAACCCAGCACACACTTCTATTCATCAAGTAAACCAATCACTTTGATTAGAAGTAGGACTAATCTAGGTGTAGTTTCTATAGAAACCAAGCAACCAAGTTCATCCATGATCCTGCTCCACAGGGGCTTATCTATAATGGGTGCAGGGTGTGCGGGGAACATGGGCCCCTGAGTCCAGGGGGGCCCCGCACCGCACACCCTGCACCCATAATATTACTTACCCGTCTGGAGTCCCACGTCGGCGCTGGCGTCCGGCGCTGTAAACAAACTGGAAAATGGCCACGGCGGCCATTTTCCCGTAGTTTGTGCATGCGCAGCACAGGGAAAATGGCCGTTGTGCCCATTTTCCCGGTGATCTGTGCACACACTATAGACTCTGGGCACACTCTAGTGCCCAGAGTCTATAACTCCAGCACTGGCCGCGCACAGCTCAGTGCGCTGCCGGGCGCCGGGCGGAGATGAGGGGGCCGGTGTCGGAGACTGCACACGGGCCCCCTCCTCTCTAGAAACGCCCCTGCTGCTCCATCAAGTTACTGAACCCTAGAGGATAGGGGAGCGGCTGGGAGGGCAACCGGGGATTTTCCCTGTACACCAGTGGGCCAGTCCGACCCTGTATACAAGGACTCACCATGGGACATAACTAAATATATACAATTATATAAATGTTCTTACTTATTCAGTAACACATTTTCTATTTTCGAGGGCATTCTCTTAAAAGGAAAATCGTTCACAGTTTTGAAGAACTTTGAACTTTAAACATCATTACTGACTTTTTTTTTCCAACCTCTTTAAATTCTAACTTTAAAATGAGAATTTATATGATTGCATTAAAAAAAACTGTCAGAGCGTATGGTCCAGAAATGCTGAACTAGAAATATGGGTCTGAAATAATCAAGACTTACTTCACGCTGCAAAATAAGATGGGAAATCTCTTTCTTTATTGGCAATCTTTTATCCTACCCTGCAAAATTGTTTATATCCCCCCCTGGAGGAACGTCCTTTTTATGTAAACATCTATAGATGTACGTTATAACAGGAGGTATTATAAAATCCTCTCCCCAGTAAATTATCATCTTTCCAGGCAGCCCTGAATATATACGATCGCGTTCCAAGTCGCTGACATTACACCGCAAATGTCACCCCAGATACTGTAAAAGAATTTTCTCAGTTTTATGAGAAATACAGTTTCTTATTAATATGGTACAGTTAATTGGATAATAAAATGAGTTGAGTGCACTTTATAAAGCTTGGATGACTGGCGGGTTAATTTTAATACTGAACTCTTGAACTCGGAGAAAGATAATGATTTACTATTCATTCTGGAGATAATTTGGTCTCTTTTAGCTATGATTAAAATACTATGATACATGTTGAAGTTCAGCCCATGCATCAAATGTCTTGGTTCAAATTAATGGAAGGAGAAAAAAAAACAACGACTGAATAATAATAATAAAATAAAACAATGTTTCTGCAACTTATATCGTTTAATAATACTCGTACAGCGGCGGATCCTACCTGTAACTCCCGGGGGGTCTGCTGCTCCGCCCTCTGCCGCTCTGAAAAGTGCAGCCGGCTTTTGTGCATGCGCTGGATCGCAATCCCGCACATGCGCACAAATGGACATGCAGCCCAGGCTTTTAGGGACAGCATAAGCTGCAGAACTTTGAAGACGGGATAAGGCTGCCATTAAAACAGGGGAGCGGAGGGGATTCCCATTGGAGGCGCTCTCTCTGCTATTTGTGGTCCAGACTGCCGGTACCAGGGAGAGAAAACACCTCCCCCTGAGACGGCCCTCTCTGTGTGTGATTGGCTGGGAGCACTTCCAATGGGAAGCCACAGCCACTGCAAGGCAGTCTATGTGGGTGGCGGGTTTTACTGGGGGTAAAATCCGCCATTGATAATACAGTGTACTAAGTGTTGCCCGTGGCATCGCCCAAGATGAAATCGCTTCTGCAAATATGTTTTTTATTTGAGGTGTTCTAGTTGTATTGCTTTGCATAGGGGCCCTGTTGCGGGAGTGGCCCATGTGACCAGTTGCGCTATACAGACTGGTGGTAGCAGCGCCTCCACCCACCGCTCACGCGAATGTCACAGACTGCTACTGTATGTCCTGCAATGCCTCTAACACAGGCGCCCACTCTCACTGATACTATGTCCTGCAATGCCTCTAACACAGGCACCAGCTCTCACTGATACTGTGGGGGTCATTCAGACCGGGTCGTTAGCGCTGATGCGCTCGGACCGGGTCGATGGCCCCCCTCAGAGCATGCGCACGACGGCGCCGTCGTGCGCATGCGTGAGACCCGCTATGACCGACAGCGCCGGTCGTAGCGGGTCTCGATCCAAAGGGGGCGAGCTGTCGATGTTGATTGGCAGCTCACCCCGTTTGGAAGGGGTGAGTCAGTGGAGAGCTTCCGGCTCAGACAGAGCCGAAAGCTCTCCGGGGCTTACGACAAGGGAGACCCTACCCTAGGGTCTCGTCGTAAGCCCCGATGGTCGCGATGGTCTTGACCATCGCGACCATCACCTTAGGCGGTCGTAAGGCTGTGGGTGTTAACCCACAGCCTTACCACCGCAAAGGAGGACGTCTTGAAAATTCAAGACGTCCTCCCCTCATTCAGACCGACCGCACGCTCTATGCGACCGGCTCTGAATGAGGTCCAGTGTCCTGCAATGCCTCTAACACAGACGCCAGCTCTCACTGATACTATGTCCTGCAATGCCTCTAAAACAGGCACCAGCTCTCACTGATACTATGTCCTGCAATGCCTCTAACACAGGCACCAGCTCTCACTGATACTATGTCCTGCAATGCCACTAACACAGGCGCCAGCTCTCACTGATACTATGTCCTGCATTACCGTTAACACAGGCACTTGCTCTCACTGATACTATGTCCTGCAATGCCACTAACACAGGCGCCCACTCTCACTGATACTATGTCCTGCATTACCGTTAACACAGGCACTTGCTCTCACTGATACTATGCTCTGCAATGCTGCTAACACAGGTGCCTGCTCTCACTAATACTATGGGGCCTATTCGTTAAACCTAAAAATTCTATGGAGATAATTAGCTTTAGAACTCTCATGGAGTTCTAGCTAATTATAGGTGAAATTCATCATTCCACCTCTCCATAAGTATCTATTCCGAAAAGCTGTCATTTTTTGCGATGACAGCTTTTCGGGAAATAGATACTTTTCCCTCTCTACACTACCTTATCGCATCTGGAAACAGTGCTGCGCATGCGCTGTTACATCTGTAAAACCAGCGCATGCGCAGCACTGCCTACAGATGCGGTAAGTTTCGTACCCCCCCCGCCCCCCCTCCCCCCTCCGCTCACCTTCCCCCCCCCCCCCCGACTTACCTGTCCGCGCAGCAGCCTCCGGCTCCGTCCTGCTGGTCTGTCATGTGGTTTCCCAGCAGACCACATGACAGATTAGAAAAAAAAAAAAACTTTTTTTTTTTTTGTCTAAACTTTCTTGTGCTCTGCTGGGGAGCACACATGACAGACCAGCCTCCGGAGCCTGAGGACGGAGCAGAGCGCCGGAGGGACTCGTCGGGGGAGCTGCACACGCTGATACAGGTAAGTTTCACCTGCTATTCGCCACCTCACAGTGGCGAATAGTAACTGCATCAAATTCCGAAAATTGATAATTTTCGGAATTTGATTAACACCATAATTTCCACATCCCCATAGTAATGTACTAATATACCCATACTAATGTACTAATGTATGGGGAGTGTGGAAATGAACGCAGGGGAACTTAGCAAGGAGATATCTGTGATATCTCCTGTGCTAAGTGGCTACATGAATACCAAAATAACGTTATTTAAGGAAAATGTCCTTAAAAACGTTATTTTAGTGTTGATGAATAGGCCCCTATGTCCTGCAATGCCTCTAACACAGGCGCCCGGTCTCACTGATACTATGTCCTGCAATGCCGCTAACAGAGGCACCAGCTCTTACTGATACTATGTCCTGCAATGCCTCTAACACAGGTGCCCGCTCTCACTGATACTATGTCCTGCAATACCGCTAACACAGGTGCCCACTCTCACTGATACTATTTCCTGCAATACCGCTAACACAGGTGCCCACTCTCACTGATACTATTTCCTGCAATACCGCTAATACAGGTGCCCGCTCTCACTGATACTATTTCCTGCAATACCGCGGCGCTAACACAGGCGCCCACTCTCACTGATACTATGTCCTGCAATGCCGCTAACACGGGTGCCCACTCTCACTGATACTATTTCCTGCAATACCGCTAATACAGGTGCCCGCTCTCACTGATACTATGTCCTGCAATGCCGCTAACACAGGTGCCCACTCTCACTGATACTATTTCCTGCAATACCGCTAATACAGGCGCCCACTCTCACTGATACTATGTCCTGCAATGCCGCTAACACAGGTGCCCACTCTCACTGATACTATTTCCTGCAATACCGCTAATACAGGTGCCCGCTCTCACTGATACTATTTCCTGCAATACCGCGGCGCTAACACAGGCGCCCACTCTCACTGATACTATGTCCTGCAATGCCGCTAACACGGGTGCCCGCTCTCACTGATACTATGTCCTGCAATGCCGCTAACAGAGGCGCCAGCTCTTACTGATACTATGTCCTGCAATGCCTCTAACACAAGTGCCCACTCAAACTGATACTATGTCCTGCAATGCTGCTAACACAGGCACCAGCTCTCACTGATACTATGTCCTGCAATGCCTCTAACACAGGTGCCCGCTCTCACTGATACTATGTCCTGCAATGCCTCTAACACAGGTGCCCGCTCTCACTGATACTATGTCCTGCAATACCGCTAACACAGGTGCCCACTCTCACTGATACTATTTCCTGTAATACCGCGCTAATACAGGTGCCCGCTCTCACTGATACTATTTCCTGCAATACCGCGGCGCTAACACAGGCGCCCACTCTCACTGATACTATGTCCTGCAATGCCGCTAACACGGGTGCCCGCTCTCACTGATACTATGTCCTGCAATGCCTCTAACACAGGCGCCCGCTCTCACTGATACTATGTCCTGCAATGCCGCTAACAGAGGCGCCAGCTCTTACTGATACTATGTCCTGCAATGCCTCTAACACAAGTGCCCACTCAAACTGATACTATGTCCTGCAATGCTGCTAACACAGGCACCAGCTCTCACTGATACTATGTCCTGCAATGCCTCTCTAACACAGGCGCCCGCTCTCACTGATACTATGTCCTGCAATACCGCTAACACAGGCACCAGTTCTCACTGATACCATGTCCTGCAATGCCACTAACACAGGCACCAGTTCTCACTGATACCATGTCCTGCAATGCCACTAACACAGGCGCCAGCTCTCACTGATACTACAGTATGTCCTGCAATGCCTCTAACATAGGCACCAGTTCTCACTGATACTATGTCCTGCAATGCTGCTAACACAGGCGTCCGCACTCACTGATACTATGTCCTGCAATGCTGCTAACACAGGCGCCCGCTCTCACTGATGCTATGTCCTGCAATGCCACTAACACAGGCGCCCGCTCTCACTGATACTACAGCATGTCCTGCAATGCCGCTAACACAGGCGCCCGCACTCACTGATACTATGTCCTGCAATGCCGCTAACACAGGCGCCCGCTCTCACTGATACTATGTCCTGCAATGCCGCTAACAGAGGCGCCAGCTCTCACTGATACTATGTCCTGCAATGCCACTAACACAGGCACCAGCTCTCACTGATACTATGTCCTGCAATGCCGCTAACAGAGGCGCCAGATTTCACTGATACTATGTCCTGCAATGCCACTAACACAGGCACCAGCTCTCACTGATACTACAGCATGTCCTGCAATGCCGCTAACACAGGCACCCATTCTCACTGATACTACATTATGTCCTGCAATGCCTCTAACATAGGCACCAGTTCTCACTGATACTATGTCCTGCAATGCCGCTAACAGAGGCGCCAGCTCTCACTGATACTATGTCCTGCAATGCCACTAACACAGGCACCAGCTCTCACTGATACTACAATATGTCCTGCAATGCCGCTAACACAAGCACCAGCTCTCACAGATACTATGTCCTGCAATGCTGCTAACACAAGCACCCATTCTCACTGATACTACATTATGTCCTGCAATGCCTCTAACATAGGCACCAGTTCTCACTGATACTATGTCCTGCAATGCCGCTAACAGAGGCGCCAGCTCTCACTGATACTATGTCCTGCAATGCCACTAACACAGGCACCAGCTCTCACTGATACTACAATATGTCCTGCAATGCCGCTAACACAAGCACCAGCTCTCACAGATACTATGTCCTGCAATGCCGCTAACACAAGCACCAGCTCTCACAGATACTATGTCCAGCAATGCCGCTAACACAGGCGCCAGCTCTCACTGATACTACACTATGTCCTGCAATGCCACTAACACAGACACCAGCTCTCACTGAAAACATTATCTGCTTTCATTTCCCCAGACTGCCTAGTTTAAAAAGCATCAACAAGCGTTTGAGGATACAGAAGGTCAGATGAACAGCTTACAACTGATAACTTGTATTTTGAGAAAATCTTCGGGGACAGCCGGCGTTTGGAAATTCAAATCTGGAACGATGGTGCCCGCTGGCCATTTTTTGAGGGAACATTAAAATCGCTTTTGTTTGGTCTACAAACTCCCAGATGTCCAGATTTTTATTAACTCTTGGAGCTCTGCTGTTATTGCAGAGGCCTTTGTAGAATAAATTGGAAAGTTGACCAGTGTATTTTCTCAGAGTGGTCTACCAGATCATACAAGTCATAGGGGCCTATTCATCAACACTAAAATAACATTTTTAAGGACATTTTCCTTAAATAACGTTATTTTGGTATTCATGAACAGACTTAGCACAGGAGATATCACAGATATCTCCTTGCTACGTTCCCCTGCGTTCATTTCCACACTCCCCATACATTACTATGGGGATGTGGAAATTGTGGTATTCATCAAATTCCGAAAATTATGAATTTTCGGAATTTGATGCAGTTACTATTCGCCACTGTTAGGTGGCGAATAGCAAACTCGACTTACCTGTATCCGTGTGTGCAGGTCCCCCGACGAGTCCCTCCGGCGCTCTGCTCCGTCCTCAGGCTCCGGAGGCTGGTCGGACATGTGTGCTCCCCAGCAGAGCACAAGAAAGTTTAGAGAAAAAAAAATATATATTATTTTTTTTCTAATCTGTCATGTGGTCTGCTGGGAAACCACATGACAGACCAGCAGGACGGAGCCGGAGGCTGCTGCGCGGACAGGTAAGTCGGGGGAGGGGGGTGGTCGGGGGGGTACACAAACTTAACGCATCTGTAGGCAGTGCTGCGCATGCGCTGGTTTTACAGATGTAACAGCGCATGCGCAGCACTGTTTTCCAGATGCGATAAGGTAGTGTAGGCAGGGAAAAGTATCTATTTCCCGATAAGCTGTCATTGCAAAAATGACAGCTTTTCGGAATAGATACTTATGGAGAGGTGGAATGATGAATTCCACCTATAATTAGGTAGAACTCCCTGCGAGTTCTAAACCTAATTATCTCTAGAGAATTTTAAGGTTTAATGAATAGGCCCCATAGAGTGGTACCTGCATCTCTGTGTGACTCACTCTCCTGCATCTCTGTGCCTCACTCTCCTGCAACTATGTGCGTTGCTCTCCTGCATCTCTGTGCGTCACTCTCCTGCATCTCTGTGCCTCACTCTCCTGCAACTATGTGCGTTGCTCTCCTGCATCTCTGTGCCTCACTCTCCTGCATCTCTGTGCCTCACTCTCCTGCATCCCTGTGCGTCACTCTCCTGCAACTATGTGCGTTGCTCTCCTGCATCTCTGTGCCTCACTCTCCTGCATCTCTGTGCGTCGCTCTCCTGCATCTCTGTGCCTCACTCCCCTGCATCTCTGTGTGACTCACCTGCATCTCTGTGCCTCACTCTCCTGCAACTCTGTGCCTCACTCTTCTGCATCTCTGTGCCTCACTCTCCTGCGTCTCTGTGCCTCACTCTCCTGCATCTCTGTGCCTCACTCTCCTGCATCTCTGTGTGACTCACTCTCCTGCATCTCTGTGCCTCACTCTCCTGCATCTCTGTGTCTCACTCTCCTGCAACTATGTGCGTTGCTCTCCTGCATCTCTGTGCCACACTCTCCTGCAACTATGTGCGTTGCTCTCCTGCATCTCTGTGCCTCACTCTCCTGCATCTCTGTGCCTCACTCTCCTACATCTCTGTGCCTCACTCACCTGCATCTCTGTGTGACTCACCTGCATGTCTGTGCCTCACTCTCCTGCATCTCTGTGCCTCACTCTCCTGCAACTATGTGCGTTGCTCTCCTGCATCTCTGTGCCTCACTCTCCTGCATCCCTGTGCGTCACTCTCCTGCAACTATGTGCATTGCTCTCCTGCATCTCTGTGCCTCACTCTCCTGCATCTCTGTGCCTCACTCTCCTGCATCTCTGTGCGTCGCTCTCCTGCATCTCTGTGCGTCGCTCCCTGCATCTCTGTGTGACTCACCTGCATCTCTGTGCCTCACTCTCCTGCAACTCTGTGCCTCACTCTCCTGCGTCTCTGTGCCTCACTCTCCTGCGTCTCTGTGCCTCACTCTCCAGCGTCTCTGTGCCTCACTCTCCTGCTTCTCTGTGCATCACTCTCCTGCATATCTGTGCGTCACTCTCCTCCATCTCTGTGTGTCAGTAACATGCGTCTCTGTGCCTCACTCTCCTGCGTCTCTGTGCCTCACTCTCCTGCATCTCTGTGTGACTCACCTGCATCTCTGTGCCTCACTCTCCTGCAACTCTGTGCCTCACTCTTCTGCATCTCTGTGCGTCACTCTCCTCCATCTCTGTGTGTCAGTAACATGCGTCTCTGTGCCTCACCCTCCTGCATCTCTGTGCCTCACTCTCCTGCATCTCTGTGCCTCACTCTCCTGCGTTTCTGTGCGTCGCTCTCCTGCATCCCTGTGTCGCTCTCCTGCATCCCTGTGCATCACTCTCCTGCATCTCTGTGCGTCACTCTCCTCCATCTCTGTGTGTCAGTAACATGCGTCTCTGTGCCTCACTCTCCTGCATCTCTGTGCCTCACTCTCCTGCGTCTCTGTGCCTCACTCTCCTGCATCCCTGTGCCTCACTCTCCTGCATCGCTATGCCTCTCTCCTGCATCTCTGTGCCTCACTCTCCTGCATGTCTATGCGTCGCTCTCCTGCATCCCTGTGTGTCGCTCTCCTGCATCGCTATGCCTCACTCTCCTGCATCTCTGTGTCTCATTATCCTGCATCACTGTGCCTCACTCTCCTGCATCTCTGTGCCTCACTCTCCTGCATCTCTGTGCCTCACTCTCCAGCATCTATGTGTGTCACTCTCCTTCGTCTCTGTGCCTCACTCTCCTGCATCTCTGCGCGTCACTCTCCTCCTTCTCTGCGCGTCACTCTCCTCCTTCTCTGCGCGTCACTCTCCTCCATCTCTGTGCGTCACTCTCCTCCGTCCCTGTGCGTCACTCTCCTGCGTCTCTGTGCGTCACTCTCCTCCCTCTCTGTGCGTCACTCTCCTCCCTCTCTGTGCGTCACTCTCCTCCCTCTCTGTGCGTCAATCTCCGCCGTCTCTGTGCGTCACTCTCCTGCATCTCTGTGCGTCACTCTCCCTGCATCTCTGTGCGTCACTCTTCTCCGTCTCTGTGCGTCACTCTTCTCCGTCTCTGTGCATCACTCTCCTGCGTCTCTGTGCGTCACTCTCCTGCATCTCTGTGCGTCACTCTCCTCCATCTCTGTGTGTCAGTAACATGCGTCTCTGTGCCTCTCTCCTGCGTCTCTGTTCCTCACTCTCCTGTGTCTCTGTGCCTCACTCTCCTGCATCCCTGTGCCTCACTCTCCTGCATCGCTATGCCTCTCTCCTGCATCTCTGTGCCTCACTCTCCTGCATGTCTATGCGTCGCTCTCCTGCATCCCTGTGCCTCACTCTCCTGCATCTCTGTGCCTCATTATCCTGCATCACTGTGCCTCACTCTCCTGCATCTCTGTGCCTCACTCTCCTGCATCTATGTGTGTCACTCTCCTTCGTCTCTGCGCCTCACTCTCCTGCATCTCTGCGCGTCACTCTCCTCTGTCTCTGTGCGTCACTCTCCTGCGTCTCTGTGCCTCACTCTCCTGCGTCTCTGTGCCTCACTCTCCTGCATCCCTGTGCCTCACTCTCCTGCATCCCTGTGCCTCACTCTCCTGCATCACTATGCCTCTCTCCTGCATCTCTGTGCCTCACTCTCCTGCATGTCTATGCATCGCTCTCCTGCATCCCTGTGTGTCGCTTTCCTGCATCGCTATGCCTCACTCTCCTGCATCTCTGTGCCTCATTCTCCTGCATCACTGTGGCTCACTCTCCTGCATCTCTGTGCCTCACTCTCCTGCATCTATGTGTGTCACTCTCCTTCGTCTCTGTGCCTCACTCTCCTGCATCTCTGCGCGTCACTCTCCTCCGTCTCTGTGCGTCACTCTCCTCCGTCTCTGTGCGTCACTCTCCTCCGTCTCTGTGCGTCACTCTCCTCCGTCTCTGTGCGTCAATCTCCGCCGTCTCTGTGCGTCACTCTCCTGCATCTCTGTGCGTCACTCTCCTGCATCTCTGTGCGTCACTCTTCTCCGTCTCTGTGTGTCACTCTCCTGCATCTCTGTGCCTCACTCTCCTGCATCCCTGTGCGTCACTCTCCTGCAACTATGTGCGTTGCTCTCCTGCATCTCTGTGCCTCACTCTCCTGCATCTCTGTGCGTCGCTCTCCTGCATCTCTGTGCCTCACTCCCCTGCATCTCTGTGTGACTCACCTGCATCTCTGTGCCTCACTCTCCTGCAACTCTGTGCCTCACTCTTCTGCATCTCTGTGCCTCACTCTCCTGCGTCTCTGTGCCTCACTCTCCTGCATCTCTGTGCATCACTCTCCTGCATCTCTGTGCGTCACTCTCCTCCATCTCTGTGTGTCAGTAACATGCGTCTCTGTGCCTCACTCTCCTGCATCTCTGTGCCTCACTCTCCTGCATCTCTGTGCCTCACTCTCCTGCATCCCTGTGTCACTCTCCTACATCCCTGTGCATCACTCTCCTGCATCTCTGTGCGTCACTCTCCTCCATCTCTGTGTGACTCACTCTCCTGCATCTCTGTGCCTCACTCTCCTGCATCTCTGTGTCTCACTCTCCTGCAACTATGTGCGTTGCTCTCCTGCATCTCTGTGCCACACTCTCCTGCAACTATGTGCGTTGCTCTCCTGCATCTCTGTGCCTCACTCTCCTGCATCTCTGTGCCTCACTCTCCTACATCTCTGTGCCTCACTCACCTGCATCTCTGTGTGACTCACCTGCATGTCTGTGCCTCACTCTCCTGCATCTCTGTGCCTCACTCTCCTGCAACTATGTGCGTTGCTCTCCTGCATCTCTGTGCCTCACTCTCCTGCATCCCTGTGCGTCACTCTCCTGCAACTATGTGCGTTGCTCTCCTGCATCTCTGTGCATCACTCTCCTGCATCTCTGTGCCTCACTCTCCTGCATCTCTGTGCGTCGCTCTCCTGCATCTCTGTGCGTCGCTCTCCTGCATCTCTGTGCGTCGCTCTCCTGCATCTCTGTGCCTCACTCCCTGCATCTCTGTGTGACTCACCTGCATCTCTGTGCCTCACTCTCCTGCAACTCTGTGCCTCACTCTTCTGCATCTCTGTGCCTCACTCTCCTGCGTCTCTGTGCCTCACTCTCCAGCGTCTCTGTGCCTCACTCTCCTGCTTCTCTGTGCATCACTCTCCTGCATATCTGTGCGTCACTCTCCTCCATCTCTGTGTGTCAGTAACATGCGTCTCTGTGCCTCACTCTCCTGCGTCTCTGTGCCTCACTCTCCTGCATCTCTGTGTGACTCACCTGCATCTCTGTGCCTCACTCTCCTGCAACTCTGTGCCTCACTCTTCTGCATCTCTGTGCGTCACTCTCCTCCATCTCTGTGTGTCAGTAACATGCGTCTCTGTGCCTCACTCTCCTGCATCTCTGTGCCTCACTCTCCTGCGTTTCTGTGCGTCGCTCTCCTGCATCCCTGTGTCGCTCTCCTGCATCCCTGTGCATCACTCTCCTGCATCTCTGTGCATCACTCTCCTCCATCTCTGTGTGTCAGTAACATGCGTCTCTGTGCCTCACTCTCCTGCATCTCTGTGCCTCACTCTCCTGCGTCTCTGTGCCTCACTCTCCTGCATCTCTGTGCCTCACTCTCCTGCATCGCTATGCCTCTCTCCTGCATCTCTGTGCCTCACTCTCCTGCATGTCTATGCGTCGCTCTCCTGCATCGCTATGCCTCACTCTCCTGCATCTCTGTGTCTCATTATCCTGCATCACTGTGCCTCACTCTCCTGCATCTCTGTGCCTCACTCTCCTGCATCTATGTGTGTCACTCTCCTTCGTCTCTGTGCCTCACTCTCCTGCATCTCTGCGCGTCACTCTCCTCCTTCTCTGCGCGTCACTCTCCTCCTTCTCTGCGCGTCACTCTCCTCCGTCTCTGTGCGTCACTCTCCTCCGTCCCTGTGCGTCACTCTCCTGCGTCTCTGTGCGTCACTCTCCTCCCTCTCTGTGCGTCACTCTCCTCCCTCTCTGTGCGTCACTCTCCTCCCTCTCTGTGCGTCACTCTCCTCCGTCTCTGTGCGTCAATCTCCGCCGTCTCTGTGCGTCAATCTCCGCCGTCTCTGTGCGTCACTGTCCCTGCATCTCTGTGCGTCACTCTTCTCCGTCTCTGTGCATCACTCTTCTCCGTCTCTGTGCGTCACTCTCCTGCGTCTCTGTGCGTCACTCTCCTGCGTCTCTGTGCCTCACTCTCCTGCGCCTCTGTGCCTCACTCTCCTGCGCCTCTGTGCCTCACTCTCCTGCGCCTCTGTGCCTCACTCTCCTGCATCTCTGTGCATCACTCTCCTCCATCTCTGTGTGTCAGTAACATGCGTCTTTGTGCCTCACTCTCCTGCGTCTCTGTGCCTCACTCTCCTGCATCTCTGTGCCTCACTCTCCTGCATCTCTGTGCCTCACTCTCCTGCGTTTCTGTGCGTCGCTCTCCTGCATCCCTGTGTCGCTCTCCTGCATCCCTGTGCATCACTCTCCTGCATCTCTGTGCGTCACTCTCCTCAATCTCTGTGTGTCAGTAACATGCGTCTCTGTGCCTCACTCTCCTGCGTCTCTGTTCCTCACTCTCCTGTGTCTCTGTGCCTCACTCTCCTGCATCTCTGTGCCTCACTCTCCTGCATGTCTATGCGTCGCTCTCCTGCATCCCTGTGCCTCACTCTCCTGCATCTCTGTGCCTCATTATCCTGCATCACTGTGCCTCACTCTCCTGCATCTCTGTGCCTTACTCTCCTGCATCTATGTTTGTCACTCTCCTTCATCTCTGTGGCTCACTCTCCTGCATCTCTGCGCGTCACTCTCCTCTGTCTCTGTGCGTCACTCTCCTGCGTCTCTGTGCCTCACTCTCCTGCATCCCTGTGCCTCATTCTCCTGCATCGCTATGCCTCTCTCCTGCATCTCTGTGCCTCACTCTCCTGCATGTCTATGCGTCGCTCTCCTGCATCCCTGTGTGTCGCTCTCCTGCATCGCTATGCCTCACACTCCTGCATCTCTGTGCCTCATTCTCCTGCATCACTGTGCCTCACTCTCCTGCATCTCTGTGCCTCACTCTCCTGCATCTATGTGTGTCACTCTCCTTCATCTCTGTGCCTCACTCTCCTGCATCTCTGCGCGTCACTCTCCTCCGTCTCTGTGCGTCACTCTCCTCCGTCTCTGTGCGTCACTCTCCTCCGTCCCTGTGCGTCACTCTCCTGCGTCTCTGTGCGTCACTCTCCTCCCTCTCTGTGCGTCACTCTCCTCCCTCTCGGTGCGTCACTCTCCTCCCTCTCTGTGCGTCAATCTCCGCCGTCTCTGTGCGTCACTCTCCTGCATCTCTGTGCGTCACTCTCCCTGCATCTCTGTGCGTCACTCTTCTCCGTCTCTATGCGTCACTCTTCTCCGTCTCTGTGCATCACTCTCCTGCATCTCTGTGCGTCACTCTCCTGCATCTCTGTGCGTCACTCTCCTCCATCTCTGTGTGTCAGTAACATGCGTCTCTGTGCCTCACTCTCCTGCGTCTCTGTTCCTCACTCTCCTGTGTCTCTGTGCCTCACTCTCCTGCATCCCTGTGCCTCACTCTCCTGCATCGCTATGCCTCTCTCCTGCATCTCTGTGCCTCACTCTCCTGCATGTCTATGCGTCGCTCTCCTGCATCCCTGTGCCTCACTCTCCTGCATCCCTGTGCCTCACTCTCCTGCATCACTGTGCCTCACTCTCCTGCATCTCTGTGCCTCACTCTCCTGCATCTCTGTGTGTCACTCTCCTTCGTCTCTGTGCCTCACTCTCCTGCATCTCTGCGCGTCACTCTCCTCTGTCTCTGTGCGTCACTCTCCTGCGTCTCTGTGCCTCACTCTCCTGCGTCTCTGTGCCTCACTCTCCTGCATCCCTGTGCCTCACTCTCCTGCATCCCTGTGCCTCACTCTCCTGCATCGCTATGCCTCTCTCCTGCATCTCTGTGCCTCACTCTCCTGCATGTCTATGCATCGCTCTCCTGCATCCCTGTGTGTCGCTCTCCTGCATCGCTATGCCTCACTCTCCTGCATCTCTGTGCCTCATTCTCCTGCATCACTGTGGCTCACTCTCCTGCATCTCTGTGCCTCACTCTCCTGCATCTATGTGTGTCACTCTCCTTCGTCTCTGCGCCTCACTCTCCTGCATCTCTGCGCGTCACTCTCCTCCGTCTCTGTGCGTCACTCTCCTCCGTCTCTGTGCGTCACTCTCCTCCGTCTCTGTGCGTCACTCTCCTCCGTCTCTGTGCGTCAATCTCCGCCGTCTCTGTGCGTCACTCTCCTGCATCTCTGTGCGTCACTCTCCTGCATCTCTGTGCGTCACTCTTCTCCGTCTCTGTGCGTCACTCTCCTGCATCTCTGTGCCTCACTCTCCTGCATCCCTGTGCGTCACTCTCCTGCAACTATGTGCGTTGCTCTCCTGCATCTCTGTGCCTCACTCTCCTGCATCTCTGTGCGTCGCTCTCCTGCATCTCTGTGCCTCACTCCCCTGCATCTCTGTGTGACTCACCTGCATCTCTGTGCCTCACTCTCCTGCAACTCTGTGCCTCACTCTTCTGCATCTCTGTGCCTCACTCTCCTGTGTCTCTGTGCCTCACTCTCCTGCATCTCTGTGCATCACTCTCCTGCATCTCTGTGCGTCACTCTCCTCCATCTCTGTGTGTCAGTAACATGCGTCTCTGTGCCTCACTCTCCTGCATCTCTGTGCCTCACTCTCCTGCATCTCTGTGCCTCACTCTCCTGCATCCCTGTGTCGCTCTCCTACATCCCTGTGCATCACTCTCCTGCATCTCTGTGCGTCACTCTCCTGCATCTCTGTGCCTCACTCTCCTGCATCTCTGTGTCTCACTCTCCTGCAACTATGTGCGTTGCTCTCCTGCATCTCTGTGCCACACTCTCCTGCAACTATGTGCGTTGCTCTCCTGCATCTCTGTGCCTCACTCTCCTGCATCTCTGTGCCTCACTCTCCAACATCTATGTGCCTCACTCACCTGCATCTCTGTGTGACTCACCTGCATGTCTGTGCCTCACTCTCCTGCATCTCTGTGCCTCACTCTCCTGCAACTATGTGCGTTGCTCTCCTGCATCTCTGTGCCTCACTCTCCTGCATCCCTGTGCGTCACTCTCCTGCAACTATGTGCTTCTCTCCTGCATCTCTGTGCCTCACTCTCCTGCATCTCTGTGCCTCACTCTCCTGCATCTCTGTGCGTCGCTCTCCTGCATCTCTGTGCGTCGCTCTCCTGCATCTCTGTGCCTCACTCCCTGCATCTCTGTGTGACTCACCTGCATCTCTGTGCCTCACTCTCCTGCAACTCTGTGCCTCACTCTTCTGCATCTCTGTGCCTCACTCTCCTGCATCTCTGTGCCTCACTCTCCAGCGTCTCTGTGCCTCACTCTCCTGCTTCTCTGTGCATCACTCTCCTGCATATCTGTGCGTCACTCTCCTCCATCTCTGTGTGTCAGTAACATGCGTCTCTGTGCCTCACTCTCCTGCGTCTCTGTGCCTCACTCTCCTGCATCTCTGTGTGACTCACCTGCATCTCTGTGCCTCACTCTCCTGCAACTCTGTGCCTCACTCTTCTGCATCTCTGTGCGTCACTCTCCTCCATCTCTGTGTGTCAGTAACATGCGTCTCTGTGCCTCACTCTCCTGCATCTCTGTGCCTCACTCTCCTGCGTTTCTGTGCGTCGCTCTCCTGCATCCCTGTGTCGCTCTCCTGCATCCCTGTGCATCACTCTCCTGCATCTCTGTGCGTCACTCTCCTCCATCTCTGTGTGTCAGTAACATGCGTCTCTGTGCCTCACTCTCCTGCATCTCTGTGCCTCACTCTCCTGCGTCTCTGTGCCTCACTCTCCTGCATCCCTGTGCCTCACTCTCCTGCATCGCTATGCCTCTCTCCTGCATATCTGTGCCTCACTCTCCTGCATGTCTATGCGTCGCTCTCCTGCATCGCTATGCCTCACTCTCCTGCATCTCTGTGTCTCATTATCCTGCATCACTGTGCCTCACTCTCCTGCATCTCTGTGCCTCACTCTCCTGCATCTATGTGTGTCACTCTCCTTCGTCTCTGTGCCTCACTCTCCTGCATCTCTGCGCGTCACTCTCCTCCTTCTCTGCGCGTCACTCTCCTCCTTCTCTGCGCGTCACTCTCCTCCGTCCCTGTGCGTCACTCTCCTCCGTCCCTGTGCGTCACTCTCCTGCGTCTCTGTGCGTCACTCTCCTCCCTCTCTGTGCGTCACTCTCCTCCCTCTCTGTGCGTCACTCTCCTCCCTCTCTGTGCGTCACTCTCCTCCCTCTCTGTGCGTCACTCTCCTCCCTCTCTGTGCGTCAATCTCCGCCGTCTCTGTGCGTCACTCTCCTGCATCTCTGTGCGTCACTGTCCCTGCATCTCTGTGCGTCACTCTTCTCCGTCTCTGTGCGTCACTCTTCTCCGTCTCTGTGCGTCACTCTCCTGCGTCTCTGTGCGTCACTCTCCTGCGTCTCTGTGCGTCACTCTCCTGCGCCTCTGTGCCTCACTCTCCTGCGCCTCTGTGCCTCACTCCTGCGCCTCTGTGCCTCACTCTCCTGCATCTCTGTGCATCACTCTCCTCCATCTCTGTGTGTCAGTAACATGCGTCTTTGTGCCTCACTCTCCTGCGTCTCTGTGCCTCACTCTCCTGCATCTCTGTGTCTCACTCTCCTGCATCTCTGTGCCTCACTCTCCTGTGTTTCTGTGCGTCGCTCTCCTGCATCCCTGTGTCGCTCTCCTGCATCCCTGTGCATCACTCTCCTGCATCTCTGTGCGTCACTCTCCTCCATCTCTGTGTGTCAGTAACATGCGTCTCTGTGCCTCACTCTCCTGCGTCTCTGTTCCTCACTCTCCTGTGTCTCTGTGCCTCACTCTCCTGCATCTCTGTGCCTCACTCTCCTGCATGTCTATGCGTCGCTCTCCTGCATCCCTGTGCCTCACTCTCCTGCATCTCTGTGCCTCATTATCCTGCATCACTGTGCCTCACTCTCCTGCATCTCTGTGCCTTACTCTCCTGCATCTATGTTTGTCACTCTCCTTCATCTCTGTGCCTCACTCTCCTGCATCTCTGCGCGTCACTCTCCTCTGTCTCTGTGCGTCACTCTCCTGCGTCTCTGTGCCTCACTCTCCTGCATCTCTGTGCCTCACTCTCCTGCATGTCTATGCGTTGCTCTCCTGCATCCCTGTGTGTCGCTCTCCTGCATCGCTATGCCTCACTCTCCTGCATCTCTGTGCCTCATTCTCCTGCATCACTGTGCCTCACTCTCCTGCATCTCTGTGCCTCACTCTCCTGCATCTATGTGCGTCACTCTCCTTCGTCTCTGCGCCTCACTCTCCTGCATCTCTGCGCGTCACTCTCCTCCGTCTCTGCGCGTCACTCTCCTCCGTCTCTGTGCGTCACTCTCCTCCGTCTCTGTGCGTCACTCTCCTCCGTCTCTGTGCGTCAATCTCCGCCGTCTCTGTGCGTCACTCTCCTGCATCTCTGTGCGTCACTCTCCTGCGTCTCTGTGCGTCACTCTTCTCCGTCTCTGTGCGTCACTCTTCTCCGTCTCTGTGCGTCACTCTCCTCCGTCTCTGTGCGTCACTCTCCTCCGTCTCTGTGCGTCACTCTCCTCCGTCTCTGTGCGTCACTCTCCTGCATCTCTGTGCGTCACTCTCCTGCATCTCTGTGCGTCACTCTCCTCCGTCTCTGTGCGTCACTCTCCTCCGTCTCTGTGCGTCACTCTCCTCCATCTGTGTGTCAGTAACATGCGTCTCTGTGCCTCACTCTCCTGCGTCTCTGTGCCTCACTCTCCTGCATCTCTGTGTCTCACCTGCATCTCTGTGCCTCACTCTCCTGCAACTCTGTGCCTCACTCTTCTGCATCTCTGTGCGTCACTCTCCTCCATCTCTGTGTGTCAGTAACATGAGTCTCTGTGCCTCACTCTCCTGCATCTCTGTGCCTCACTCTCCTGTGTTTCTGTGCGTCGCTCTCCTGCATCCCTGTGTCGCTCTCCTGCATCCCTGTGCATCACTCTCCTGCATCTCTGTGCGTCACTCTCCTCCATCTCTGTGTGTCAGTAACATGCGTCTCTGTGCCTCACTCTCCTGCATCTCTGTGCCTCACTCTCCTGCGTCTCTGTGCCTCACTCTCCTGCATCCCTGTGCCTCACTCTCCTGCATCGCTATGCCTCTCTCCTGCATCTCTGTGCCTCACTCTCCTGCATGTCTATGCGTCGCTCTCCTGCATCGCTATGCCTCACTCTCCTGCATCTCTGTGTCTCATTATCCTGCATCACTGTGCCTCACTCTCCTGCATCTCTGTGCCTCACTCTCCTGCATCTATGTGTGTCACTCTCCTTCGTCTCTGTGCCTCACTCTCCTGCATCTCTGCGCGTCACTCTCCTCCTTCTCTGCGCGTCACTCTCCTCCTTCTCTGCGCGTCACTCTCCTCCGTCTCTGTGCGTCACTCTCCTCCGTCCCTGTGCGTCACTCTCCTGCGTCTCTGTGCGTCACTCTCCTCCCTCTCTGTGCGTCACTCTCCTCCCTCTCTGTGCGTCACTCTCCTCCCTCTCTGTGCGTCACTCTCCTCCGTCTCTGTGCGTCAATCTCCGCCGTCTCTGTGCGTCACTCTCCTGCATCTCTGTGCTTCACTGTCCCTGCATCTCTGTGCGTCACTCTTCTCCGTCTCTGTGCATCACTCTTCTCCGTCTCTGTGCGTCACTCTCCTGCGTCTCTGTGCCTCACTCTCCTGCGCCTCTGTGCCTCACTCTCCTGCGCCTCTGTGCCTCACTCTCCTGCGCCTCTGTGCCTCACTATCCTGCATCTCTGTGCATCACTCTCCTCCATCTCTGTGTGTCAGTAACATGCGTCTTTGTGCCTCACTCTCCTGCGTCTCTGTGCCTCACTCTCCTGCATCTCTGTGCCTCACTCTCCTGCATCTCTGTGCCTCACTCTCCTGCGTTTCTGTGCGTCGCTCTCCTGCATCCCTGTGTCGCTCTCCTGCATCCCTGTGCATCACTCTCCTGCATCTCTGTGCGTCACTCTCCTCAATCTCTGTGTGTCAGTAACATGCGTCTCTGTGCCTCACTCTCCTGCGTCTCTGTTCCTCACTCTCCTGTGTCTCTGTGCCTCACTCTCCTGCATCTCTGTGCCTCACTCTCCTGCATGTCTATGCGTCGCTCTCCTGCATCCCTGTGCCTCACTCTCCTGCATCTCTGTGCCTCATTATCCTGCATCACTGTGCCTCACTCTCCTGCATCTCTGTGCCTTACTCTCCTGCATCTATGTTTGTCACTCTCCTTCATCTCTGTGGCTCACTCTCCTGCATCTCTGCGCGTCACTCTCCTCTGTCTCTGTGCGTCACTCTCCTGCGTCTCTGTGCCTCACTCTCCTGCATCCCTGTGCCTCATTCTCCTGCATGTCTATGCCTCTCTCCTGCATCTCTGTGCCTCACTCTCCTGCATGTCTATGCGTCGCTCTCCTGCATCCCTGTGTGTCGCTCTCCTGCATCGCTATGCCTCACACTCCTGCATCTCTGTGCCTCATTCTCCTGCATCACTGTGCCTCACTCTCCTGCATCTCTGTGCCTCACTCTCCTGCATCTATGTGTGTCACTCTCCTTCGTCTCTGTGCCTCACTCTCCTGCATCTCTGCGCGTCACTCTCCTCCGTCTCTGTGCGTCACTCTCCTCCGTCTCTGTGCGTCACTCTCCTCCGTCCCTGTGCGTCACTCTCCTGCGTCTCTGTGCGTCACTCTCCTCCCTCTCTGTGCGTCACTCTCCTCCCTCTCGGTGCGTCACTCTCCTCCCTCTCTGTGCGTCAATCTCCGCCGTCTCTGTGCGTCACTCTCCTGCATCTCTGTGCGTCACTCTCCCTGCATCTCTGTGCGTCACTCTTCTCCGTCTCTATGCGTCACTCTTCTCCGTCTCTGTGCATCACTCTCCTGCATCTCTGTGCGTCACTCTCCTACATCTCTGTGCGTCACTCTCCTCCATCTCTGTGTGTCAGTAACATGCGTCTCTGTGCCTCACTCTCCTGCGTCTCTGTTCCTCACTCTCCTGTGTCTCTGTGCCTCACTCTCCTGCATCCCTGTGCCTCACTCTCCTGCATCGCTATGCCTCTCTCCTGCATCTCTGTGCCTCACTCTCCTGCATGTCTATGCGTCGCTCTCCTGCATCCCTGTGCCTCACTCTCCTGCATCTCTGTGCCTCATTATCCTGCATCACTGTGCCTCACTCTCCTGCATCTCTGTGCCTCACTCTCCTGCATCTATGTGTGTCACTCTCCTTCGTCTCTGTGCCTCACTCTCCTGCATCTCTGCGCGTCACTCTCCTCTGTCTCTGTGCGTCACTCTCCTGCGTCTCTGTGCCTCACTCTCCTGCGTCTCTGTGCCTCACTCTCCTGCATCCCTGTGCCTCACTCTCCTGCATCCCTGTGCCTCACTCTCCTGCATCGCTATGCCTCTCTCCTGCATCTCTGTGCCTCACTCTCCTGCATGTCTATGCATCGCTCTCCTGCATCCCTGTGTGTCGCTCTCCTGCATCGCTATGCCTCACTCTCCTGCATCTCTGTGCCTCATTCTCCTGCATCACTGTGGCTCACTCTCCTGCATCTCTGTGCCTCACTCTCCTGCATCTATGTGTGTCACTCTCCTTCGTCTCTGCGCCTCACTCTCCTGCATCTCTGCGCGTCACTCTCCTCCGTCTCTGTGCGTCACTCTCCTCCGTCTCTGTGCGTCACTCTCCTCCGTCTCTGTGCGTCACTCTCCTCCGTCTCTGTGCGTCAATCTCCGCCGTCTCTGTGCGTCACTCTCCTGCATCTCTGTGCGTCACTCTCCTGCATCTCTGTGCGTCACTCTTCTCCGTCTCTGTGCGTCACTCTCCTGCATCTCTGTGCCTCACTCTCCTGCATCCCTGTGCGTCACTCTCCTGCAACTATGTGCGTTGCTCTCCTGCATCTCTGTGCCTCACTCTCCTGCATCTCTGTGCGTCGCTCTCCTGCATCTCTGTGCCTCACTCCCCTGCATCTCTGTGTGACTCACCTGCATCTCTGTGCCTCACTCTCCTGCAACTCTGTGCCTCACTCTTCTGCATCTCTGTGCCTCACTCTCCTGTGTCTCTGTGCCTCACTCTCCTGCATCTCTGTGCATCACTCTCCTGCATCTCTGTGCGTCACTCTCCTCCATCTCTGTGTGTCAGTAACATGCGTCTCTGTGCCTCACTCTCCTGCATCTCTGTGCCTCACTCTCCTGCATCTCTGTGCCTCACTCTCCTGCATCCCTGTGTCGCTCTCCTACATCCCTGTGCATCACTCTCCTGCATCTCTGTGCGTCACTCTCCTGCATCTCTGTGCCTCACTCTCCTGCATCTCTGTGTCTCACTCTCCTGCAACTATGTGCGTTGCTCTCCTGCATCTCTGTGCCACACTCTCCTGCAACTATGTGCGTTGCTCTCCTGCATCTCTGTGCCTCACTCTCCTGCATCTCTGTGCCTCACTCTCCAACATCTATGTGCCTCACTCACCTGCATCTCTGTGTGACTCACCTGCATGTCTGTGCCTCACTCTCCTGCATCTCTGTGCCTCACTCTCCTGCAACTATGTGCGTTGCTCTCCTGCATCTCTGTGCCTCACTCTCCTGCATCCCTGTGCGTCACTCTCCTGCAACTATGTGCGTTGCTCTCCTGCATCTCTGTGCCTCACTCTCCTGCATCTCTGTGCCTCACTCTCCTGCATCTCTGTGCGTCGCTCTCCTGCATCTCTGTGCGTCGCTCTCCTGCATCTCTGTGCCTCACTCCCTGCATCTCTGTGTGACTCACCTGCATCTCTGTGCCTCACTCTCCTGCAACTCTGTGCCTCACTCTTCTGCATCTCTGTGCCTCACTCTCCTGCGTCTCTGTGCCTCACTCTCCAGCGTCTCTGTGCCTCACTCTCCTGCTTCTCTGTGCATCACTCTCCTGCATATCTGTGCGTCACTCTCCTCCATCTCTGTGTGTCAGTAACATGCGTCTCTGTGCCTCACTCTCCTGCGTCTCTGTGCCTCACTCTCCTGCATCTCTGTGTGACTCACCTGCATCTCTGTGCCTCACTCTCCTGCAACTCTGTGCCTCACTCTTCTGCATCTCTGTGCGTCACTCTCCTCCATCTCTGTGTGTCAGTAACATGCGTCTCTGTGCCTCACTCTCCTGCATCTCTGTGCCTCACTCTCCTGCGTTTCTGTGCGTCGCTCTCCTGCATCCCTGTGTCGCTCTCCTGCATCCCTGTGCATCACTCTCCTGCATCTCTGTGCGTCACTCTCCTCCATCTCTGTGTGTCAGTAACATGCGTCTCTGTGCCTCACTCTCCTGCATCTCTGTGCCTCACTCTCCTGCGTCTCTGTGCCTCACTCTCCTGCATCCCTGTGCCTCACTCTCCTGCATCGCTATGCCTCTCTCCTGCATATCTGTGCCTCACTCTCCTGCATGTCTATGCGTCGCTCTCCTGCATCGCTATGCCTCACTCTCCTGCATCTCTGTGTCTCATTATCCTGCATCACTGTGCCTCACTCTCCTGCATCTCTGTGCCTCACTCTCCTGCATCTATGTGTGTCACTCTCCTTCGTCTCTGTGCCTCACTCTCCTGCATCTCTGCGCGTCACTCTCCTCCTTCTCTGCGCGTCACTCTCCTCCTTCTCTGCGCGTCACTCTCCTCCGTCTCTGTGCGTCACTCTCCTCCGTCCCTGTGCGTCACTCTCCTGCGTCTCTGTGCGTCACTCTCCTGCGTCTCTGTGCGTCACTCTCCTCCCTCTCTGTGCGTCACTCTCCTCCCTCTCTGTGCGTCACTCTCCTCCCTCTCTGTGCGTCACTCTCCTCCCTCTCTGTGCGTCAATCTCCGCCGTCTCTGTGCGTCACTCTCCTGCATCTCTGTGCGTCACTGTCCCTGCATCTCTGTGCGTCACTCTTCTCCGTCTCTGTGCATCACTCTTCTCCGTCTCTGTGCGTCACTCTCCTGCGTCTCTGTGCGTCACTCTCCTGCGTCTCTGTGCCTCACTCTCCTGCGCCTCTGTGCCTCACTCTCCTGCGCCTCTGTGCCTCACTCCTGCGCCTCTGTGCCTCACTCTCCTGCATCTCTGTGCATCACTCTCCTGCATCTCTGTGTCTCACTCTCCTGCATCTCTGTGCCTCACTCTCCTGTGTTTCTGTGCGTCGCTCTCCTGCATCCCTGTGTCGCTCTCCTGCATCCCTGTGCATCACTCTCCTGCATCTCTGTGCGTCACTCTCCTCCATCTCTGTGTGTCAGTAACATGCGTCTCTGTGCCTCACTCTCCTGCGTCTCTGTTCCTCACTCTCCTGTGTCTCTGTGCCTCACTCTCCTGCATCTCTGTGCCTCACTCTCCTGCATGTCTATGCGTCGCTCTCCTGCATCCCTGTGCCTCACTCTCCTGCATCTCTGTGCCTCATTATCCTGCATCACTGTGCCTCACTCTCCTGCATCTCTGTGCCTTACTCTCCTGCATCTATGTTTGTCACTCTCCTTCATCTCTGTGCCTCACTCTCCTGCATCTCTGCGCGTCACTCTCCTCTGTCTCTGTGCGTCACTCTCCTGCGTCTCTGTGCCTCACTCTCCTGCATCTCTGTGCCTCACTCTCCTGCATGTCTATGCGTTGCTCTCCTGCATCCCTGTGTGTCGCTCTCCTGCATCGCTATGCCTCACTCTCCTGCATCTCTGTGCCTCATTCTCCTGCATCACTGTGCCTCACTCTCCTGCATCTCTGTGCCTCACTCTCCTGCATCTATGTGCGTCACTCTCCTTCGTCTCTGCGCCTCACTCTCCTGCATCTCTGCGCGTCACTCTCCTCCGTCTCTGCGCGTCACTCTCCTCCGTCTCTGTGCGTCACTCTCCTCCGTCTCTGTGCGTCACTCTCCTCCGTCTCTGTGCGTCAATCTCCGCCGTCTCTGTGCGTCACTCTCCTGCATCTCTGTGCGTCACTCTCCTGCGTCTCTGTGCGTCACTCTTCTCCGTCTCTGTGCGTCACTCTTCTCCGTCTCTGTGCGTCACTCTCCTCCGTCTCTGTGCGTCACTCTCCTCCGTCTCTGTGCGTCACTCTCCTCCGTCTCTGTGCGTCACTCTCCTCCGTCTCTGTGCGTCACTCTCCTGCATCTCTGTGCGTCACTCTCCTCCGTCTCTGTGCGTCACTCTCCTCCGTCTCTGTGCGTCACTCTCCTCCATCTCTGTGTGTCAGTAACATGCGTCTCTGTGCCTCACTCTCCTGCGTCTCTGTGCCTCACTCTCCTGCATCTCTGTGTGACTCACCTGCATCTCTGTGCCTCACTCTCCTGCAACTCTGTGCCTCACTCTTCTGCATCTCTGTGCGTCACTCTCCTCCATCTCTGTGTGTCAGTAACATGCGTCTCTGTGCCTCACTCTCCTGCATCTCTGTGCCTCACTCTCCTGTGTTTCTGTGCGTCGCTCTCCTGCATCCCTGTGTCGCTCTCCTGCATCCCTGTGCATCACTCTCCTGCATCTCTGTGCGTCACTCTCCTCCATCTCTGTGTGTCAGTAACATGCGTCTCTGTGCCTCACTCTCCTGCATCTCTGTGCCTCACTCTCCTGCGTCTCTGTGCCTCACTCTCCTGCATCCCTGTGCCTCACTCTCCTGCATCGCTATGCCTCTCTCCTGCATCTCTGTGCCTCACTCTCCTGCATGTCTATGCGTCGCTCTCCTGCATCGCTATGCCTCACTCTCCTGCATCTCTGTGTCTCATTATCCTGCATCACTGTGCCTCACTCTCCTGCATCTCTGTGCCTCACTCTCCTGCATCTATGTGTGTCACTCTCCTTCGTCTCTGTGCCTCACTCTCCTGCATCTCTGCGCGTCACTCTCCTCCTTCTCTGCGCGTCACTCTCCTCCTTCTCTGCGCGTCACTCTCCTCCGTCTCTGTGCGTCACTCTCCTCCGTCCCTGTGCGTCACTCTCCTGCGTCTCTGTGCGTCACTCTCCTCCCTCTCTGTGCGTCACTCTCCTCCCTCTCTGTGCGTCACTCTCCTCCCTCTCTGTGCGTCACTCTCCTCCGTCTCTGTGCGTCAATCTCCGCCGTCTCTGTGCGTCACTCTCCTGCATCTCTGTGCTTCACTGTCCCTGCATCTCTGTGCGTCACTCTTCTCCGTCTCTGTGCATCACTCTTCTCCGTCTCTGTGCGTCACTCTCCTGCGTCTCTGTGCCTCACTCTCCTGCGTCTCTGTGCCTCACTCTCCTGCGTCTCTGTGCCTCACTCTCCTGCGCCTCTGTGCCTCACTCTCCTGCGCCTCTGTGCCTCACTCTCCTGCGCCTCTGTGCCTCACTCTCCTGCATCTCTGTGCATCACTCTCCTCCATCTCTGTGTGTCAGTAACATGCGTCTTTGTGCCTCACTCTCCTGCGTCTCTGTGCCTCACTCTCCTGCATCTCTGTGCCTCACTCTCCTGCATCTCTGTGCCTCACTCTCCTGCGTTTCTGTGCGTCGCTCTCCTGCATCCCTGTGTCGCTCTCCTGCATCCCTGTGCATCACTCTCCTGCATCTCTGTGCGTCACTCTCCTCCATCTCTGTGTGTCAGTAACATGCGTCTCTGTGCCTCACTCTCCTGCGTCTCTGTTCCTCACTCTCCTGTGTCTCTGTGCCTCACTCTCCTGCATCTCTGTGCCTCACTCTCCTGCATGTCTATGCGTCGCTCTCCTGCATCCCTGTGCCTCACTCTCCTGCATCTCTGTGCCTCATTATCCTGCATCTCTGTGCCTTACTCTCCTGCATCTATGTTTGTCACTCTCCTTCATCTCTGTGCCTCACTCTCCTTCATCTCTGTGCCTCACTCTCCTGCATCTCTGCGCGTCACTCTCCTCTGTCTCTGTGCGTCACTCTCCTGCGTCTCTGTGCCTCACTCTCCTGCATCCCTGTGCCTCATTCTCCTGCATCGCTATGCCTCTCTCCTGCATCTCTGTGCCTCACTCTCCTGCATGTCTATGCGTCGCTCTCCTGCATCCCTGTGTGTCGCTCTCCTGCATCGCTATGCCTCACTCTCCTGCATCTCTGTGCCTCATTCTCCTGCATCACTGTGCCTCACTCTCCTGCATCTCTGTGCCTCACTCTCCTGCATCTATGTGTGTCACTCTCCTTCGTCTCTGCGCCTCACTCTCCTGCATCTCTGCGCGTCACTCTCCTCCGTCTCTGTGCGTCACTCTCCTCCGTCTCTGTGCGTCACTCTCCTCCATCTCTGTGCGTCACTCTCCTCCGTCTCTGTGCGTCAATCTCCGCCGTCTCTGTGCGTCACTCTCCTGCATCTCTGTGCGTCACTCTCCTGCATCTCTGTGCGTCACTCTCCTGCATCTCTGTGCGTCACTCTTCTCCGTCTCTGTGCGTCACTCTCCTCCGTCTCTGTGCGTCACTCTCCTCCGTCTCTGTGCGTCACTCTCCTGCGTCTCTGTGCCTCACTCTCCTGCGTCTCTGTGCCTCACTCTCCTGCATCTCTGTGCCTCACTCTCCTGCATCTCTGTGCCTCACTCTCCTGCATCTCTGTGCGTCACTCTCCTGCATCTCTGTGCGTCGCTCTCCTGCATCTCTGTGCGTCGCTCTCCTGCATCTCTGTGCCTCACTCCCTGCATCTCTGTGTGACTCACCTGCATCTCTGTGCCTCACTCTTCTGCATCTCTGTGCCTCACTCCCTGCATCTCTGTGTGACTCACCTGCAACTCTGTGCCTCACTCTTCTGCATCTCTGTGCCTCACTCTTCTGCATCTCTGTGCCTCACTCTCCAGCGTCTCTGTGCCTCACTCTCCAGCGTCTCTGTGCCTCACTCTCCTGCTTCTCTGTGCATCACTCTCCTGCATATCTGTGCGTCACTCTCCTCCATCTCTGTGTGTCAGTAACATGCGTCTCTGTGCCTCACTCTCCTGCGTCTCTGTGCCTCACTCTCCTGCATCTCTGTGTGACTCACCTGCATCTCTGTGCCTCACTCTCCTGCAACTCTGTGCCTCACTCTCCTGCAACTCTGTGCGTCACTCTCCTCCATCTCTGTGTGTCAGTAACATGCGTCTCTGTGCCTCACTCTCCTGCATCTCTGTGCCTCACTCTCCTGCGTTTCTGTGCGTCGCTCTCCTGCATCCCTGTGTCGCTCTCCTGCATCCCTGTGCATCACTCTCCTGCATCTCTGTGCGTCACTCTCCTCCATCTCTGTGTGTCAGTAACATGCGTCTCTGTGCCTCACTCTCCTGCATCTCTGTGCCTCACTCTCCTGCGTCTCTGTGCCTCACTCTCCTGCATCCCTGTGCCTCACTCTCCTGCATCGCTATGCCTCTCTCCTGCATATCTGTGCCTCACTCTCCTGCATGTCTATGCGTCGCTCTCCTGCATCGCTATGCCTCACTCTCCTGCATCTCTGTGTCTCATTATCCTGCATCACTGTGCCTCACTCTCCTGCATCTCTGTGCCTCACTCTCCTGCATCTATGTGTGTCACTCTCCTTCGTCTCTGTGCCTCACTCTCCTGCATCTCTGCGCGTCACTCTCCTCCTTCTCTGCGCGTCACTCTCCTCCTTCTCTGCGCGTCACTCTCCTCCGTCTCTGTGCGTCACTCTCCTCCGTCCCTGTGCGTCACTCTCCTGCGTCTCTGTGCGTCACTCTCCACCCTCTCTGTGCGTCACTCTCCTCCCTCTCTGTGCGTCACTCTCCTCCCTCTCTGTGCGTCACTCTCCTCCCTCTCTGTGCGTCACTCTCCTCCCTCTCTGTGCGTCAATCTCCGCCGTCTCTGTGCGTCACTCTCCTGCATCTCTGTGCGTCACTGTCCCTGCATCTCTGTGCGTCACTCTTCTCCGTCTCTGTGCATCACTCTTCTCCGTCTCTGTGCGTCACTCTCCTGCGTCTCTGTGCGTCACTCTCCTGCGTCTCTGTGCCTCACTCTCCTGCGCCTCTGTGCCTCACTCTCCTGCGCCTCTGTGCCTCACTCCTGCGCCTCTGTGCCTCACTCTCCTGCATCTCTGTGCATCACTCTCCTCCATCTCTGTGTGTCAGTAACATGCGTCTTTGTGCCTCACTCTCCTGCGTCTCTGTGCCTCACTCTCCTGCATCTCTGTGCCTCACTCTCCTGCATCTCTGTGCCTCACTCTCCTGTGTTTCTGTGCGTCGCTCTCCTGCATCCCTGTGTCGCTCTCCTGCATCCCTGTGCATCACTCTCCTGCATCTCTGTGCGTCACTCTCCTCCATCTCTGTGTGTCAGTAACATGCGTCTCTGTGCCTCACTCTCCTGCGTCTCTGTTCCTCACTCTCCTGTGTCTCTGTGCCTCACTCTCCTGCATCTCTGTGCCTCACTCTCCTGCATGTCTATGCGTCGCTCTCCTGCATCCCTGTGCCTCACTCTCCTGCATCTCTGTGCCTCATTATCCTGCATCACTGTGCCTCACTCTCCTGCATCTCTGTGCCTCACTCTCCTGCATCTATGTTTGTCACTCTCCTTCATCTCTGTGCCTCACTCTCCTGCATCTCTGCGCGTCACTCTCCTCTGTCTCTGAGCGTCACTCTCCTGCGTCTCTGTGCCTCACTCTCCTGCATCTCTGTGCCTCACTCTCCTGCATGTCTATGCGTTGCTCTCCTGCATCCCTGTGTGTCGCTCTCCTGCATCGCTATGCCTCACTCTCCTGCATCTCTGTGCCTCATTCTCCTGCATCACTGTGCCTCACTCTCCTGCATCTCTGTGCCTCACTCTCCTGCATCTATGTGCGTCACTCTCCTTCGTCTCTGCGCCTCACTCTCCTGCATCTCTGCACGTCACTCTCCTCCGTCTCTGCGCGTCACTCTCCTCCGTCTCTGTGCGTCACTCTCCTCCGTCTCTGTGCGTCACTCTCCTCCGTCTCTGTGCGTCACTCTCCTCCGTCTCTGTGCGTCACTCTCCTCCATCTCTGTGTGTCAGTAACATGCGTCTCTGTGCCTCACTCTCCTGCGTCTCTGTGCCTCACTCTCCTGCATCTCTGTGTGACTCACCTGCATCTCTGTGCCTCACTCTCCTGCAACTCTGTGCCTCACTCTTCTGCATCTCTGTGCGTCACTCTCCTCCATCTCTGTGTGTCAGTAACATGCGTCTCTGTGCCTCACTCTCCTGCATCTCTGTGCCTCACTCTCCTGTGTTTCTGTGCGTCGCTCTCCTGCATCCCTGTGTCGCTCTCCTGCATCCCTGTGCATCACTCTCCTGCATCTCTGTGCGTCACTCTCCTCCATCTCTGTGTGTCAGTAACATGCGTCTCTGTGCCTCACTCTCCTGCATCTCTGTGCCTCACTCTCCTGCATCTCTGTGCCTCACTCTCCTGCATCCCTGTGCCTCACTCTCCTGCATCGCTATGCCTCTCTCCTGCATCTCTGTGCCTCACTCTCCTGCATGTCTATGCGTCGCTCTCCTGCATCGCTATGCCTCACTCTCCTGCATCTCTGTGTCTCATTATCCTGCATCACTGTGCCTCACTCTCCTGCATCTCTGTGCCTCACTCTCCTGCATCTATGTGTGTCACTCTCCTTCGTCTCTGTGCCTCACTCTCCTGCATCTCTGCGCGTCACTCTCCTCCTTCTCTGCGCGTCACTCTCCTCCTTCTCTGCGCGTCACTCTCCTCCGTCTCTGTGCGTCACTCTCCTCCGTCCCTGTGCGTCACTCTCCTGCGTCTCTGTGCGTCACTCTCCTCCCTCTCTGTGCGTCACTCTCCTCCCTCTCTGTGCGTCACTCTCCTCCCTCTCTGTGCGTCACTCTCCTCCGTCTCTGTGCGTCAATCTCCGCCGTCTCTGTGCGTCACTCTCCTGCATCTCTGTGCGTCACTGTCCCTGCATCTCTGTGCGTCACTCTTCTCCGTCTCTGTGCATCACTCTTCTCCGTCTCTGTGCGTCACTCTCCTGCGTCTCTGTGCGTCACTCTCCTGCGTCTCTGTGCCTCACTCTCCTGCGCCTCTGTGCCTCACTCTCCTGCGCCTCTGTGCCTCACTCTCCTGCGCCTCTGTGCCTCACTCTCCTGCATCTCTGTGCATCACTCTCCTCCATCTCTGTGTGTCAGTAACATGCGTCTTTGTGCCTCACTCTCCTGCGTCTCTGTGCCTCACTCTCCTGCATCTCTGTGCCTCACTCTCCTGCATCTCTGTGCCTCACTCTCCTGCGTTTCTGTGCGTCGCTCTCCTGCATCCCTGTGTCGCTCTCCTGCATCCCTGTGCATCACTCTCCTGCATCTCTGTGCGTCACTCTCCTCCATCTCTGTGTGTCAGTAACATGCGTCTCTGTGCCTCACTCTCCTGCATCTCTGTTCCTCACTCTCCTGTGTCTCTGTGCCTCACTCTCCTGCATCTCTGTGCCTCACTCTCCTGCATGTCTATGCCTCGCTCTCCTGCATCCCTGTGCCTCACTCTCCTGCATCTCTGTGCCTCATTATCCTGCATCACTGTGCCTCACTCTCCTGCATCTCTGTGCCTTACTCTCCTGCATCTATGTTTGTCACTCTCCTTCATCTCTGTGCCTCACTCTCCTGCATCTCTGCACGTCACTCTCCTCTGTCTCTGTGCGTCACTCTCCTGCGTCTCTGTGCCTCACTCTCCTGCGTCTCTGTGCCTCACTCTCCTGCATCCCTGTGCCTCATTCTCCTGCATCGCTATGCCTCTCTCCTGCATCTCTGTGCCTCACTCTCCTGCATGTCTATGCGTCGCTCTCCTGCATCCCTGTGTGTCGCTCTCCTGCATCGCTATGCCTCACTCTCCTGCATCTCTGTGCCTCATTCTCCTGCATCACTGTGCCTCACTCTCCTGCATCTCTGTGCCTCACTCTCCTGCATCTATGTGTGTCACTCTCCTTCGTCTCTGTGCCTCACTCTCCTGCATCTCTGCGCGTCACTCTCCTCCGTCTCTGTGCGTCACTCTCCTCCGTCTCTGTGCGTCACTCTCCTCCGTCTCTGTGCGTCACTCTCCTCCGTCTCTGTGCGTCAATCTCCGCCGTCTCTGTGCGTCACTCTCCTGCATCTCTGTGCGTCACTCTCCTGCATCTCTGTGCGTCACTCTTCTCCGTCTCTGTGCGTCACTCTTCTCCGTCTCTGTGCGTCACTCTCCTCCGTCTCTGTGCGTCACTCTCCTCCGTCTCTGTGCGTCACTCTCCTCCGTCTCTGTGCGTCACTCTCCTGCATCTCTGTGCGTCACTCTCCTCCGTCTCTGTGCGTCACTCTCCTCCGTCTTTGTGCGTCACTCTCCTCCGTCTCTGTGCGTCACTCTCCTCCATCTGTGTGCGTCACTCTCCTCCGTCTCATTTCCAGGGCCTGGCTAGCAGACAAGTGAGACTGTGCATGAAAAGCTTACAAGAGCCCCCCCACACACACACACATACACACACCCCAAATTCAATTAGCCACGATAATGCGAGAACTTAACACGTTACGGTTTTGCGCACTTCGGGCCTTTTTATGCGACACTTTGGCATCTTTTGTCTATGCGCGCTCCCTTTTCTCGCATACTCTCCCGAAAACTGTCCATGGAGTAACCTGCAAAAAGTACAGCAGAAAATGGGGAAATCTGTCTGTACCCCCAAACTGAGATAGGGTCACTAATACACCTCTATATCGTTTTCCTAATAAAAGTATTTGGGGCTCTTAAATTGTGTCAAATGGCTATTACTATATGCATTTTGCTATAATAGTGAAAAAATTATAGAAAGCTATTTTTTGGTCAAGATAAAAGCTACAGTTACATTAGGGGTACATTAAAATGCGTGTAAGTATATTTTTGTGTAATTTTAGAACACTTTTCAAAAATGTTACAAAATACACCAAGGACCTGATTCAGACCTGCTTGCTAGCAAGCGGCCGCTCATTGCAGACAATGTTCGCTAATGTGCGCATGCGTGTAGTTCACAGTGCGCGTGTGCAAACTAATACAAGCAATCGGATTTTGTTTGCTTGCCCTGCAAAGACAGCCCAATGGAATGAGTGACAGGAGAGGCCGTTTGTGGGTGGTAACAGGGGCAGGGCATTAGTAACGGGGGAGTGGAGTTGCAGACGCAGGCGTGCCAGAGTATTTCCACGCCGTTTCTGGGGCGTGCATAATTAACAGGCAGCGTCATAGTACATGTCACTTGGTTGAATAATACACTGAAGTGCTCGTAGTGCTTGCGGTAGAGTAAAGTCAACCGCAAGCGCTGCTTTCAGATCCAATGGAACCCGATGTAACGATGAATGTATATACTTGTATGACGTACGCTAGTGGGTGGCTAAAGACAGGCTGGTGGGCATCTGTAAACACAAAGTGATCGCTCGCCAAGACATAGTGGGTGTGCTTATGCCTTGCCGTGCTAAGTTTTCTGAGTGGCTAGAAACCCCCCTGACGGACCAATTCCTCCTGCTACCGTGGCTGGGGGGGCGGGGTTAATATGACAAGCCCCACCCCCAAATGACCTGCGAATCGCGGCAATACGGCGCGAGGGGGCTGAGCCTAAGGATGTGAGCAGCAGCTGCATAAAAAGTAAGTGTGTATACTGTATGTGCTGTTTTATTGTGTATATATGTGTATGTATGTGTTAATGTGTATACTGTATATGTGTTAGTGTATACTGCTGTGTGTGTATGTGTTAGTCTGTATGTACAGTATGTTTGTGTGTATACTGTACATGTGTGTATGTGTTTGTTTACTGTATATGTGTGTATGTGTTAAGTGTGTGTGTATATATATATAATGTGTTTATGTGTGTGTATACTGTATATGTGTGCATGTATGTGTTTATTTGTGTGTATATGTGTGTGTGTATGTATGTGTTTATTTGTGTGTATATGTGTTAGTGTGTGTATACTATATATGTGTGGATTTTATATATAATATACGTTTGCTACACATATATATAATGTGTGTGTGTTTAATACACACGTGTATAAATAAATAAAAAAACAAAAAAATAATAAAAGAAATATCTAATTTATATAACCCCCTCCCAGAAAATCCTGTATTTGCCCCTGCCCACACATCGTTGGGGTGACCCTGCGGAGAGCAGGTGTCCAGTGTACCCTGTTCCTGGATGGGGGCTTAGCTGCAGCTGATCTGTGTTCTGGATGCAACAGCACAGTCAGCTCTGCCACATAGAGCGCAGAGCGGCTCCCGAGTCCCCTCATCAGCATCACGTGACACATCCTATCCGCGACGCTGATCACTGATGTCGGGCTTCAGGAGCCGCTCTGTGCTCTATGCAGCAATGCTGACTGCGCTGCTGCATTCACAACACACAGCCAGAAGGTAAGTAATCAGGGAGGGTGGGGGTAGGCTCCGTGTGGCTTGGTGGGGGCCCCCACAACTTAGTTGCCCCAGGGCCCCCACAAGCCTTAATCAGGCCCTGCAGCTGGGCAAAATGGAAGGAGCGGAACAGAAATGGGACCGGACTTGGAACACGGACGGGAGCCGGAGAACGCAGGGACATCAGCTGGATAGATATCAGCTGGAACCGATAGTTAGTAGTAGTATCGGCAGGAACTGAAGGACTGCGATTATCGGCTTGATCCGATGGACTGCGGTTATCGGCTGGGACCGATGGTCTGCAGTTATCGGCTGGGACAGGTGGTCTGCAGTTGTCAGCTGGGACCTAGCAGGATTCACTGGTAAACCGTAGTTGGCTAGTCAGGGAACTAGTGGAGCTAGGTGGTCTTCAGGGCAGATTGCTGGTACTGAAAGGATGCAGATTTCAGAGGGGTATGATTTCAAGAGTGGCACGCTGGCAGGTGGTAGCCCAGACGGAGGTAACCTGACAGGTATGCTGAGTATTGCCGACTGGTAACTGGCTGTCTGGGGAGAAGTGCAAACTGTTCGGATGTCAGCAGGAGTCCCCCTAGGGGTGGTAGCCTGGAGAAGCACTGCTGTCTCACAGAGATCTGACAAGAGTAGCTGGAGTCTGGAGCAAGCAGGGTCTGTGGATAGTAGCTAGGAACAGGTAACAGCAAGGGAGCACAGAGAACTAGTACCCAGCTTGCACTGGGATTAACATTGCACTGGCAAAGAAAGGACTGCTCAGCAGCCCTTATATACCAAAGGAAGTGCATGGTTACTAGGATTAGTGATAATGCTCTGGCTGGATTGGCTGAATTGAGTCACCTGATGAAATCCAAGATGGCGACGCCTATGTCGTGCTGCAGCACTGCCTAAAGTGACCCAAACTGACACCTGCGTTCAGAACTCTGTGTCTGTGTGACCCCGAAGTATGCAGCGCTGACCTCCAGATTCCCGCACCCCTGCCAGAGGGACCCCACCACAGCGTCCGAACAGGTAAGGCTCACTGGCCCTGGACACACACAGCCCCCTGGAACAGCATGCACAGAGAGCAATTGTATCTTCAATCTCTGCAGTTCAAATCCAGCACTACTATCTGGACAACACCTGCTGTTCCAATCAGGAATTTGTAGCATTTACAGACAGAAGGAGACTCAGGTGAGTAATCAGCTTGGAAGGAATAGCACAGTCTAACTGCACACACTGGAAGTGTTGCAGCCTGCATATTTGAGCAGAACTCCCAGGCAAATTAGAACATCCAGATCCACAGGTCAGATGGCAGGGGTAAAGCTGGCCACACACTAGATCAACTTACATCCAACCATCCAACTAGTTGATTGGTTGGAATGAAAACCTGGTAAGGGATGAAAGCAAATGACAATCGGCAATTTGCTCCCAAACGCCGGAAAATGGACTAAAAACTGTTGTTTCAACAAATTGTTTTGATCAAACATTTAACAAACTTGTCTGACGTCCATTTTCATCTGTTTTCTGGAATTTAGGAGCAAATTGCTGATCATCATTTACTCCCATACGTTACCAGATTTTCATTCCAACCAATCAACTAGTTGGCTGGTTGGGTGAAAGTTGGCCTAATGTGTGGCCAGCTTAAGTCACAAGACAACACAAATGAAAGAAATAGGATCCTGACAAAGGGTTTTGCACAACTCATCACCTGCTTTGGTGGAGGAGAAAACTTTTTGCCGCTTTTTTGACTATGGAGAATTTGCAGATGCCGAAACCACAGAGAATAGGATTGCCCTAGGAGTAACTAGTTGATTAGTTGGAATAAAAATCTGGTAACGTATGGGAGTAACTGATGATCATCAATTTGCTCCTAAATGCCAGAAAACAGATGAAAATGGTCGGTCAGACAAGTTTGTTAAATGTTTGATCCAAACAATTTGTTCAAACAACAGTTTTTGTCCATTTTCCAGCGTTTGGGAGCAAATTGCTGATTGTCATTTGCTTTCATATCTTACCAGATTTTCATCCCAACCAATCAACTAGTTGGCTGGTTGGACAGATAATCTTTAGATGTGTGGCCAGCTTTAGTGGGTATCCAAGAAGGAGGGGCCAGGGATTTCGGGCTCTATTTACTACAATCCACATTGGTAATGCAGATTGTAGTGTGATATTACCGACTGAATTCGCAGTGCGAATTCAGGCAATATCACAGGGATTTACTACAAATCCCTTGCAGGGACAGAGCTTGCGAGAAAGCTCTGTCCCTGTGAATACCCTCCGCACACTAGTCACGATATTTTCGCAAAAAAATTCTGTGACAAGTGCCCCATGCATGCGCTGACCGGCCGCCGCTACTACCCGCAACCCCCCCCCCTCTCCCTTAATTACACTTACCTGCATGATCCGGGCTCCGGTGATGTCCGCCATGTCCTCCGGTCAGCTGACTGCACTGGGACCCTGTCAGGTGACGACCGGGCTGTAGTGCAGCATGGGAGACCAGCTGACCGGAGAGAGGACATCACCGGAGCCCCGATCACCGATCCCTGGAGTCAGGTAAGTTGTTTTTTTTTTTTTTTTTTTTTTTACAGTGTATCAGCGTGTGGTCTGTTTAGACCATACAGCTGATCACTGGGGCCGGCTCCAGGCTCTGCTCTGCATGTTAGAGCGGAGCAGGAGTCCGGTAACCGGGGGAGACCCTGGATAACGCCACCTCCAGGTGGCGTTATTATCACAGGGCTTTCCCCGGCATTTTTTGACATTTTATTTTTAGTAACTTTGGTCGGATCACATTTCCCATTACAATTATGGGAAATGCGATCTGCTTACTAAAAATAATTGATAATTAGGGGTTGGAGTAGAATTTTACGAATTCTACTCCAATTGCCCTTTAGTAACTGTAGGTGAAACTAAAAACTAACATAATGTGAAAAGGGTGTGAAAACACCCTTTTTCACTTTATTTTAGTAAAAATAATGTTAGTAACTAGAGCCCATGGAGAATGAAGTTTTCAGAGCCTCATCAATAAGGCAGGCTGCAGCATCCCAGGACCCTATATGCGGACAAAGAGTTTCACTTCATGACAGCAACTCCAACATTTGTCTGAGGCGACACCATAAGATCCTCTTGAATCTAGTGTGGACTAGATACCCTGCTTAGTAGGCCATAATAGCATTCTCCTTGGGAGTGGGATGAAAATGAAAATCTAGGGACCCTTTCATTCACAGTGGACCAAGCGGCCCCATCTCAGGGTTGCCGACTTTTAGCTCCCTCTGTCGGGCTTCATCAGCAGGGGGCGTAGCCAGGTAAGTGATGAGAATAATGGTATTGTGAAGCAGGGGGCGTGGCCACAATGACGCGATTCAGTGCGAATCGCGTCACCGGCCCCTCCGCAGCCGGGTGTATATGGATATGGTGACCGCTTGCCTGCCTTTCCGGGGGGCCGGGAGGCTCCCGGCCGAATCGGGAGGGTTGGCAAGTATGCCCCATCTGTACGTAGGGCCTACGTATATCAGAGTCAGGGAGGGAGTTGGCAAAAAATTTGCAAAAGGGCTGATTGATGGAAATTAAAATTTGTCCTCAAAGCAGGGTCGCAACTAGGGGGGGCTAAGGGGACACGTGACCCGTCTGCCGGACTTCAGGGGGTGCCGGGGAGAGGCTGCCGGGAGGCTAGGTTGCTGCTCTTGTGGGTTTGGAGCCGCATCCTGGCCTTGAGAGGCACCGAGACACCGTCAGTCTAATGTGGTGCCAGTCGCAAGCCAATCAGTGCTCGCGGACCGACAGCCAATCAGCAGAGGCTGCCGGTCCGTGAGCTCCAATTGGTTTGCGAGCGGCGCCACATTACAATGAAGGCAGTACTGACAGTTCCCCATCTTGTGGCAGCCCTGTCCCACGCCACCCCGAGCTCACCCACCACACGGCCCTGGCCGGTAAGAGAAGGGAGATAGGGCCTTACTGTGGTATAATGTAAAAGAGGCCTTACTGTGGCATAATGTGTAAGGGGCATTACTGTGGTACAATGTGTAAGGGGCATTACTGTGACATAATGTGTAAGGAACATTACTGTGGCATAATGTGTAAGGGGCATTACTGTGGCATAATGTGTAAGGGGCATTACTGTGGCATAATGTGTAAGGGGCCTTACTGTGGCATAATGTGTAAGGAGCCTTACTGTGGCTTAATGTGTAAGGAGCCTTACTGTGGCATAATGTGTAAGGAGCCTTACTGTGGCATAATGTGTAAGGGGCCTTACCGTGGCATAATGTGTAAGGGGCCTTACCGTGGCATAATATGTAAGGGGCCTTACCGTGGCGTAATGTGTAAGGGCCATTACCGTGGTGTAATGTGTAAGGGGCCTTATAGTGGCATAATGTGTAAGGAGCATTACCGTGGCATAATGTGTAAGGAGCATTACTGTGACGTAATGTGTAAGGAGCCTTACTGTGGTATAATGTGTAAGGAGCATTACCGTGGCATAATGTGTAAGGAGCATTATTCTGACATAGGCCCTCATTCAGAGCAGTACGCTCTGAGCAGACCGCACGCTCTGAATGAGGGCCGGGCTCCATGAAAATGGAGCGTCCTCCTGGACGCTCGTATAGCTGTGGGTCACCACCCACAGGCTATACGAGCGTGCATTTTGTTGGCCGCGATGGTCGTGACCATCGCGACCATCGAAATTGCGAGCCGGAGCCTGCGGTTGAGGTTTTCAACCGCAAGCTCCGGAGTGATTTTGGCTTTTGACGGGAGGCGTTCCCGTGGGAACGCCCCCGTCAGGGAGGCACGCCCCCGGAACGCCTACCAAAGGGGGCGTGCTGTCAATCAACATTGACAGCATGCCCCCTTTGATCGGACACAACGAGCGAAGGACTTTCCGTCGCGTCTGGCGCATGCGCACGACGGAGCTCCCTCCGTCGTGCGCATGCTCAGTCCATAACATCGACCCACTTGCGAGCGGACAGCCGCTCGCGAGTGGGTCTGAATCAGGCCCATAATGTGTAAGGAGCCTTACTGTGGTATAATGTGTAAGGAGCCTTACTGTGGTATAATGTGTAAGAGGCCTTACTGTGGCATAATGTGTAAGGACAATTTCCGTGGAATAATGTGGAAGGAGCATTACCTTGGCATAATGTGTAAGGGGCCTTACTGTGACTTAATGTATAAGGGGCATTACTATGGCATAATGTGTTATAAGGGTCATTAATGTGTGGCATAATGTGTTATCGGGGCATTTCTGTCTCACAAAACCACACATCCTTTTCGTCCTCTGCTGTATTTTTTTTGCAGGGGCGTCAAACTGTGGCCTTGCCCGGGGTATCACAAATCCTAGTTTCGGCCCTGCTCAAAGTACCCAGAAAGTCACAGCGGACATATTCCAGGACATCTAATACCATTCCTAATACCCTTGTCAACCCCCGGACTAGATTGGAACAGTGTGGTGAACCCCCTGGAGTGCAGTTGCCCAATAAGTCACAAAATATAGTGCTATTTATTCTGGGAGAAGGTATACAGATTGAACTGATGCCGGAAACACTAATCAATGAAGATACACTATGCAGACATGAGTCCAGAATATAAACTGGTATGCTAATATGAGGGAAACACTAGGGGGCAGGGGCGTTTCTGTAATGGGTGCAGGGCATACTTACCGACAATTCAGGAATCCTTTCCGAGGAGCAGCTAAAGAGGAGCTGCTGCTCTCAGCTTCTGTGGGCGGGGCCAGACTATAGTCGTCATTAGGCCACGTCCCCTTTACAGGAAAATCCTGCTATTCGTGGGTCCGTGAGGAGGGGGCGGGGCTAAATGACGCAATTTGCGTAGTTTACCCCCACCCTCTCCCTACGGAGCCGCAAATTTCTCGGAAAATCTCCCCATCCTGCCCACATCACTAGGAAGTGGGCGGAATGCGGGAGATCTGCCTACTCTTTCGGGGGTATTACCCAAAAAATGGGGAGTCTCCTGCAACTCCCGGGAGAGCAGGCAAGTATGGTGCAGGGTATGCGGTGCACACAGGCCCCTGGGTCCAGGGGGGCCCACAGCGCACAAACTGCACCCATTTATTCATACTTACCCGTCCGGAATTCCGCGTCGGCAGTAGAACCGCTGTACAAGTCACCTAGATAATAGCGGCCATTTCCCTGGTGACCTGTGCATGCGCAGTATACTCTGGGCACGGAGTCTACTGCTGCACTCAGTGTGCTGTCGGTCGCCAGGTAGAGAGGAGGGGGCCCGGATGGAGACTGCACACAAAACCCCTGCTCTCTCCCCTGCTATGGGGTATATACTTACTAAAAGTTGATTTTGATCGATTGAAAATCAATGAAAATGTATCAACATCGATGTTGTGTTTCTGGGGCTAAATCACACATTTACTAACAGACGATTTTTGATCTGTTTTATTGAGTATTAAAACAGGTGTGATGTCGCCCCAAAATCACAACAGGGATGCTGATAGATTTTTATTGATTTTAAATCGATCAAAATCGACCTTTAGTAAATATACCCCTGGGAGACCAGAAAATGCACAAAGCAGACAACTTGGATGCAGTAACTCAGAGTCCAGACTTATAATAATGCAGACATAAGTAAAGTCCTGTATAATAAGAAAATAAATAAAGAGGTCCTAACAAACAGCCATTGGCCTGGAATAAAATTGTAATCATTCCAAAGAGGCATGATATGTGAGTGGAGACAAATAGCCCCTAAGTGGGTTACGCAGTGGTCTCATATTTGGTGTGTGAAGGCAGTTACTGGGCAGAGATAAAAGTGGTGTCGGTATCCTGACGCTGTCGGGATTTTCCTCGCCGGATCCCGAGCGCTGGCAGCCCGTACCCATCCTGATGTAACTGCTGTTACCAATGATGACAGCTGTTATCTCAGCCAGAGAACTTGGGGAGGTGGCTGGAATTGCGACTGCATTACGTGCAAGTGCTACTGAGATTTAGACCCAACTTGCTTTCTATTGACACAGTATCAAAGACAGTATGTTAAACACACAGGGAGCGATATTCGCACATCTACGCATGCATATAAGTCGCAGTGCGCATGCGCAAGTCATTCTTTGCAATCTGATTTTGGTAGCTCGCAAGCCACTTTCAGGTCGCTGCTTTGAGTGACAGATAGTGCCATTTGTGGGTGGTAACAGGGGAAGGTGCTTGTGAACGGGGGAGTGGATGTTCGGACGCAGGCGTGTCAGGCCACCAAAATTCAGTTTAAAGGGCGTGCATAATTTACAAAGTTATGCACGCCCTTTAAATAATTTACAAAGTAGTGTCATTGTACACGTCACCTGAATGTATTTCAGCCAGCACTGATCGCAGTGCTTGCGGCAGGGTAAGGCACCGCCAAGGGCTGCGAGCAACTCCGATGGCTCTCGATGGTCCCGATTAATTATTCATTTCCCGGAGATGACGTCTGTTGTGAGTGGCAAGGGGGCGTCTTTATACACTTGCGAGCGCACTTTGCCGTAGCTAGCTAAAACATAGGGCCTGATTCAGAGCCGCTCGTAAGCGGCCGCTCGTTCGTTCCGAGCGATGTTCGCACATCTGCGCATGCGTACGGTTTGTAATACGCATGCGCGAACCAGTCAGTGCGGCCAAAAATCGTTAGTTCGCTAAATAGCGAATGCCTGCTATTTTGAGTGACAGGATAAGGCGTATGTGGGTGGTAACAGGGGAAGGTGCTTGAAAACGGGGAGTGGAGATCAGAACGCAGGCGTGCTTAAAGGTCAAAACGGGCGTTTTAAAGGTGTGCATAATTAATACAGCAGTGTCATTGACCACGTCACCTGGTTGTTTTATAGTCAGAACTGCTCGCAATATAGTGGTTGGAAAAACCAACCACAAGAATAGCGAGCAGTTCATACGCTGTTCGATGTACTCGATTAATCAAATAAATAGCGGACATGACATAGTGCGAGCGGCAAGGGGGCGTATTTTTCTAAATTTCGACCGCAAGTTTTGGTCGCTCGTTCAGACATAGAGGCGTGAACAGACCGCAAAGAGCGAACGGTTCATTTGAATAGCCACCCCTTTTTTTTTAACGAACAACCGCAAATAGCGAGCGGCTCTGAATGAGGTACATAGTGCGAGCCCTTCATTACACTACCCGGCCCCTTTTTGCCAGCGATCGATCGCATCTTGCGAGAGACTCTGATTGAGGTCCTGTGTGCACCTTCTTGTCCTTTGTTTCTTAGAGTTTGCTGAGCTGTTCAGAGCTGGACTGAGCGGTGACAAAAAGTTGCAGCCGAACCACATCTGAATTTTTAGTAGAAGATTGGACTTTACTGTGTTAAGATTGGGACATTGTTTAAGTGCGCCAATATCAAATTATACATTGTGTTTGTATAAAGATATGTAAACATTTATTGTAAAAACAAGTGCACATACAAACTAACAGTTAATTAGGATCAAGCTGTCACAAATTGTCACTTATGGCGCCCAGTTATTTCTTACTGGGTCTGTCGGTGGCTCTCCATTACGGCGCCCGGCTCTTTCTAACTGGGTCTGTCGGTGGCTGTCCATGTACAGTGCCCGGCTCTTTCTTGCTGGGTCTGCCGGTGGCTGTCCATGTACGGCGCTCGGCTCTTTCTTACTGGGTCCGTCTGTGGCTGTCCATGTACGGCGCCTGACTCTTTCTTACTGGGTCTGTCAGTGGCTGTCCATGTACGGAGCCCGGCTCTTTCTTACTGGGTCCGTCTGTGGCTGTCCTTGTACGGTGCCCGGCTCTTTCTTACTGGGTCTGTCGGTGGCTGCCCATGTATGGAGCCCGGCTCTTTCTTACTGGGTCTGTCGGTGGCTGTCCATGTACCGCGCCCGGCTCTTTCTTACTGGGTCTGTCGGTGGCTGTCCATGTACCGTGCCCGGCTCTTTCTTACTGGGTCTGTCGGTGGCTGTCCATGTACGGAGCCTGGCTCTTTCTTACTGGGTCCGTCTGTGGCTGTCCTTGTACGGCGCCCGGCTCTTTCTTACTGGGTCTGTCGGTGGCTGCCCATGTACGGAGCCCGGCTCTTTCTTACTGGGTCCGTCGGTGGCTGTCCATGTACCGTGCCTGGCTCTTTCTTACTGGGTCTGTCGGTGGCTGTCCATGTACGGAGCCTGGCTCTTTCTTACTGGGTCTGTCGGTGGCTGTCTATGTACGGCGCCCGGCTCTTTCTTACTGGGTCTGTCGGTGGCTGTCCATGTACCGCGCCCGGCTCTTTCTTACTGGGTCTGTCGGTGGCTGTCCATGTATGGTGCCCAGCTCTTTCTTACTGGGTCCGTCTCTTTCTTACTGGGTGGCCTCCGATGATGAAGTTTAGAACTCGCTGCGAGGGACACTTTAGTATCCAACTCGCAGCGGGGGAAGCCTGACACAGGAGCAATTCATCATTGCTCCGGTGAGGGGACGACTGCTCCGAAAAGCAGTTGTCCCCGTTGAAAGTATCGCAACTACCTCTGTAGCTGCGTTACTTACCTGCTCCCCCTCGTCCTGGCAATGTATGCGTGACCTCGGGTCACACATGCGCACAGCCGCCGGGGAGCTGGTGAGGAGGCGGCGGAAGGATCCACTTGGATCCCTCTTCACATCCCAGGAATTCCTTCCCATAGGAAGGAGCGGGGATCCGTGGACAAGCGCTGTCTGAAGATGGCGCTTGTTCTCTGCGGCAACCTCCGAAAACGGAGTTTTCGGAGTTTGCTGTATACCGGGGGAGGGTTTGATAGGACCCCTAAAGATGAATGTCCCGGTAACTTAAAAATGCGTCTCCGCATTGGTTACATGGGCCGTTTATCGTTTGATAAATAGGCCGGCTCTTTCTTACTGGGTCCATCAGTGGCTGTCCCCATGGCTCTCTATGCCTACTCATGGTGGTCATCTCTCCCATTAATCTTGATGCTGGTGCGCTCCCTCTAAATTTAGGGATGGGTGCATGTCTCTCTGACAAAACTGAAGTTGCAATCATGGTCATGTGACTGCTGACATCATGGAGGTGGCATTTTTTAATGGGGTGTCTATCTAATCCTGGCCCTGGCTGTATTTCCGCTGCCAGTGTAAGAAAACGTTAGCGCTGTAAAAATGAGTTCCCCGGAGAAAGTCCCACTTCCCAGCTCCATTCATGGAAAACTTTCCCGTCATTGAAATGTCATATTACTAGTTACCCGTACAATAGACTTCCCAAAAGCACCGGCTTTGTTATTCTATCTCAAAAAAATGTGTCTGGGCTCCAATACGTGGGATAAGAAGATTATGTGCGTCCGTCTTCCCTTCTGTTGGCGTGCCAAGCCTTGCATGTTTTTGTTTTTGCCATTTTTTGAAGATTTGCGTCTTACAGTGAATACAATTTACCGACTTCCCGGCAAAGAATCCGAGGCATCAAATTGTTCTCTTTTTTTTTTTTCAATTCTCCCTTTGATTCCGCCGTTCAGAAGACGATATCTGTTCCAATATTTTGCTATTGTCTAAACGGATTACAAAGGGAAATCTCTCTTTATAGAACTGTGACAGAAGAGCCACCATATGTGGTGTTCCTGTCTTCTTAGTAATCTTAATGCACCACATTTATTTGATCAACAGAAGTTGGGTAACTTAGCTCGTCATTATCAAGATTAAACTTCTCCCCCCTGAAAATCATTTGAACGCAGGAGGTATCTTCTGTTCTGTTTAGTTAAGTAAAGTAAGTTACAATTGTCCTCATTTTTGGGAGCTGCAGTGTTCTCTAATTTATCAAACTTTCCCAATTTTAGATGGCACTAGCCATTGAAGACTACAGACGACTGTCGTGAGGGCATAGGCCAGTGAGATAACTTTGGATTCCTCGCCGGCAGCCTGGATTTACGCACGCGTAGCCCAGTGACAGCGCATCAGCATTATGCAAGATGGGACCCAATCCAGGAGTAAAGTATTAGCTTTTGCAAAGAGAAATTGTGATCGTAGCCATTGTTCCGGCATGTGCCCGTTAATGGGAAGCCCCGAGACCGCATTCGGCATCACAGCTATACGCAGAGATAAGCAACGTCATTGTTGGGGCTGCAGAACCATTATTAATCAATGGGCTACAACAAAATGATCTCATTTTTATTACTGTCCTCAGTCATTGTGATTTTTTTTCTTCACCTTATACCCATTATAGTCCTGTTAATTCGCCACGTCGCCAATTTGAAAGTTAAACAAGCAGCCAATCAGGTATTTTTATAGCAGATGGTAATAATTAGGAGCTGATTCAGACCCGCTCGCTAGATGCGATCGCTCGCACCCAGCGTATGCAAATTCGGCTAAGTGACGGCATGGCAGGCGCTCGCTCGGAAAGGCATAAGCACGCCCACTTTGTTTTGGCGAGCGAACACTTTGTGTCTATAGACGCCCTTTAGCTTATGAGGAGACGCCCAGCAGCGCACGTCATCTGCAGGAAGTGTATTAAAACATTGGTACATCGAGGACAATCGGAAGCGATCGCAGCGCTTGTGGTTGCCTTACCCTACCGCAAGCACTGCGAGAACTTCAGTGTAAAAAACAGGCATGTGACGTGTACTATGACGCTGGCTGTTAATTATGCACGCCTCTGAAACGGCGTTGAAACACTCAGGCACGCCTGCGTTCGCACCTCCACTCCCCCGTTATTAGTGTCCTACCCTGTTACCACCCACAAACGGCCTCTCCTGTCACTCATTACACTGGGCTGTCTTTGCTGGGCGAGCGAGCAGATTCCAATCACTACGAGTACTTTGCGCACGCGCAGAACGAAGCATACGCATGCGCGGTCGCTTACCAACGGCAGTGAACGAGCGGACGCTTGCGAGCGGCTCTGAATGAGCTCCTTAGTGTTTCTGGAGACAATTGCTGCCAAGTGCCAATGCTGAATCAGACTGGCACGATGATCAGGGGTGCCGAGAGGGGGGGGCGGGGTACTAATTTCCCGGGCCCGGGCTTGCTGGAGGGGCTCGGCCAGGGCACGGCGCCACCTACCCCCTCCCTCTTACATCATAGCAGCGTATGCTGGGCTGCACTGGGAGACTGCTCTCGGCTGCCAAGCAGCAGCTGCAGCAGTCTCCTATGCCACTGATCGCGCCACCCACTGGCTATGCGCAGGGCTGAGGGGCTCGCAGCGCCCCCCTCCCCAGCGCCGCAAATTTTTTTTTCCCCCTAAGGAGACGTGGTCACACCCCTTCTCGGTTCCCGGGCATGGCCAGGCTCTATACAGCCCTGGATGGACTATCTCTGTGCATCTGCGTAGCCACCTGCCAGTCAGCACCCAGGAATGCCCTATACATTTCCGTGCACCTCAATCGCTACTGCGCCTCTGCATACACACGACGGGACTCGTGCTGTTAAAAAACAGTGACTGTACCACGTGTATATATGGTCCTTTATGTCTGCTCCTTAGACCATTACTAGGAGGTTGAGGAACGGTCCTATATCGTAATGGGCCCAAGGTTAATGCACCTTTATTAAAGCATCAAAGGAGATAAAGTACCAGCTAATCAGCTCCTAACTGCATGTCACAGGCTGTGTTTGAAAAATGACAGTTAGAAGCTGGTTGGCAGGGACTTTGGGCCTGATTCACTACGGAACGCGACTGCGAATGCAATAGCGATTACGCACGCAGTATGCTAATTCACTGCGATCGCTATGCTGCCGCTGCACTACATAAGGACGCCCACTTTACCTTACACACATCCGGAATGTTTAGAAAGATGGCAAAACCATCATATATAATTTTTTACTTGGAAATTGATCCACAACCTTCCAAAAAAATGTTTCCGAGAATTGTATTTGGCCTCACAACAAACCTTGCTGGGGAAATTAATTAGGACTCATCCAGCGGCAGCTCCAACCTGCATCTCCCGGGGGTCTGCTCGCTGCTCAAGTCTGCTCTCTGACGGTCTCTGTGCAGCCGGCTTGTGCGCACGGGCTGGATCGCGATCTCACACATGCGCTCAAATTGACAAGCAGCCCAGGCTTCTAGGCACTGCATTGGCTGCAGCCCTTATAAGCCAAATACGGCTGCCTGCGGGTGGTGGATTTTAGGGGGGGGGTCCTATGGTATAGTCCGCCACTCACTCATCCATTAATATATACAACAGTTATAGTGTCCCTCTATTCAGTTAGATCAGACAGGCAGACTGGGATGTACCATCTGTGGCTGGGCAGATCATGTGACTGATTACATCATAATCAGCTTCTGTGATGTCATCAGGTCTGGTGTAACAGTTGGTGCTGGGCAGGGAACAGTCAAGTTGTTGTACTTTTATTGAGATCTTGTTCCAACTGGATAATGTCACCTCTCACTGTCACCAAAGGAAGAAGTGACTACCACAGAGTACCTGCGAGAAGTATTGGAGTACAACCTCACCCTATTGGGTACAAGTGCCCTTTTTGCCCCAGGCTAAACCAATCGTCTCGCTTCATGCTTAATCACCCATCCAATTGGATATTTATATACATTATTCATTACGCTGGACTCATCAAACCTGACATGTGATTGGTTGTTACTGTATGTTGCAACATTCCGGATGGACCTGCTGCTTCTCACGGCCCCAATAATATATATCAATTGTCTGACGTTTCAATTACGGTCACCTTTGGCGACCTGTCATCAGTAAGCTTTGATGGACTAATGAAACTAAATGTCTGTATACAGGGCTGGACTAAGGTTGGTGGGGGTCCCAGGGCAACTAACTTGTGGGGGGGGGCTGCCAATAAAATAGTCAATATGATGTTCTGTGAATGTTAAAAAGTATAGTGTGTAAAATAAGTCACTGTATTAGTGCCCTTAGTTCACGTTATGGGCCTGAGCTGGACTCTAATGCATGAGCGGCTGCGATCACGTACGCAGTGGTTATGCAAATGTCGCAGCTACCGGGATTTGTATTGAGACGCCCTCTAGCAGTGTTTCAAGTCTGGCCGCTCGCATACACAGACGTACAGGACTATCGCTCGCACCATTGATTTTCTGTGAAGCCGTATGGTCACTCAGAGTGTCCAGTGGAAGTAAGCCGCCGGAGTCAAAAGCACGCAATCGCGGGCACAGATCACTCCCCCCCCCAAACCACCATGACACACCTGTATTTGAGTCACCCCCCCCCCCATTAACCTCCCCATCAACGCTCCCTGTCTATCAATCACACTGCGTCCAAGTCCACACTGCAACCGCCGTCGGTAATAAAACTTGGAGCGTGCAACTCATAACGTATGCGCAGTATAAATACAATTGCTCAGATCCGCAAGCATTGTCATTGGGATCAGTATATAATCCCGCCGGCCACATGGTTCAAATCCCGACAGTGGAAGCTCGGCAGGGGTGAAGATCCCGACAGCTGATTTTGGTAAGTACCCCTAACCCTACCCCCTCCCCTAACCCTCCCTTAAGTCCCCCTGGGGGTTCCTAACCCCAACCTCCCCTCGGGACTGCCTAACCCTAACCCCCTTCCCCTAGCCTAATCCTAACCCTCCCGGGGGGGGTGCCTAACCCTAAGCCCCCCCCCGGGAGCCCTAAAAACCTAACTGTCCCCCCCACGCGGCTGTCCGTGCTCGGCTTACCTTCGTTTGGTATGCCGGGCGTCGGGCTCCCGGCGCAGGTCTAATGACAGGCGCCGGGATTTCGACGCCTGACATTAGTACCTTGCCAGGATTTGACAGTCGGGAAGCCGACGGTCGAAATGCCTTGTCATTGCCCAATGCCACATATGACACAGTACCTGCCATGCTGGTGATGTACAGGAGCTATATGTGGGGAACCCTGGACGGTCGCCCCGTCCACCCTGTTGTTAATCCGTCACGGTCAGTATATATATTAATTGTTTATTGGTGTTTAAAAATGTTTTTATGACATGGAAACATTTATTACGTTATAATGTGAGCACCAGTCATATACTGTAGCCGTAACCTAATAAATGTTGCCCCATCATAAAAACACTTTTCACCTTCATTGAGCAATTAATACTGAACCACTAATAAGATTAATAAATAAATTTGCTCTCTAAATAAAATCAAACAACAATTTTCCCATCAGTATATTAATAACATAGTATTTCCCTCATAAAAGAATGATCAATGTTATCTCTCTTATTCAATACATAATTATTGCCCCCAGGTTTATTGAGATTCCTCGTCTTCCGATTGGCCAGATAGATGCGGCAATTTTACATTGCTTTTCCCGGAGGTTCCATGGCGGTTTTGGTCAAAAGACCCAGGACAAGTGACGCCACAAAACCAACGTGGAACAGAGGGACATCAAGTGGTTTGGTGCTTCAATCTATCGGGATGTGTAGGGATTTAAACCCCCAGTACAACCGCTGCTTAGTAAATTGACCCCACTGTGTACTATTACCTGTACTACAGCGGCTGTAAATGACGCTGTCCTACATATATGCCTGCGGCTCAGACTGGGGGCGTGTGCAGAGCAGACAGCACCTGATTGCATCAGCTCCTGTCCAATCAGGAGCAGAATGTCAAGCACACCTCTCGCCTTGAACTTACTACATACAAGGCTGAGAATGGTCCTCTCTATGCTCCCAGCTACAAGTAATGGTGGGGGGCTTCACAGGGGAATTCCAAAGGTGGAAAGCCAATGTCCAGCATTAATAGGAATGTCCTTACCGAATAAGCCATTATTATTTGAGGCGGTGACTTCTTATGTGAAATAGAGGGTCGTGCTTCAGAGGTGGACGCAGTTTATATACGGTCGCAACTGGCTGATGTTTTCCCTACTGCTCATTTGCCACGATGGTCTTGTGAGGCCGGCCGCAGTGTAGATTAGGGGCATGATTCATTACGGAACGCTATTGCGATCGCAACTGCGATTACGCACACAAGTCACTGCGAAAATATGCTAATGTTTGCAATCGCAATGCTGTTGCAGCCTAACATAAGGACACCCACATCCCCTTACTCACATCCGTAATACTTAGCGAAACCATCGGTAACATAGAGTACCAACGCAGTGTCACGCACAGTTGTACCAGGTAAGACCTTACACTGGAATTGCTAACCTCATTGCACGCAGTAGGCGCTCAAGCTGCGTATGGCATCGCAGTGCTAATTTATGCACTCCCCTGAAATGGCGTTCAAACGCACTGACGCCCTCATTTAATAATACTTACTGTGCGGAATATAATGCAAATATCACTTGGATTTGTGGCTAATGACTCTCACCGTATTATAATGAAGCAGCTAATGCAAACGCAGTCACATGCATGCAAAAGGAAATTACATTCATTGAACATTATTACATGAAATAAATAAGCTGCAGTAACGTAATCGGAGAGGGAACCACACACCGGCTATTTCCCTCATATCTCCCCGTTTCACCAACAATCTGACAAATAAATCTAACGCACGAGGCCAAACTCGGACAGAGAAACTGCACCATAGGGCTGGTGTAAGTATCGGCGCTGCGACCGATGGCGGCGTATAAAGACACACTAATCGGTATTACTGCGTGTACGGGTGCTGACAGTGGGCGTCTCAGTCCTTGCACATTCGGATGCACGGGTGTACACCAGAGAAGGACTACCGTATATACTCGAGTATAAGCCGACTTTTTCAGCACAATTTTTGTGCTGAAAAAGTACCCCCTCGGCTTATACTCGAGTGAAGGGTAGCGCTGACCGGACGGAGTTCGGTCAGCGCTACACGGCACAAACACACAGCCACCGGAGCTGGCAGCTGTGTGTTTGCTGTAATCAGCAGCCGCTGAGAGTCTGTCAGACTCTCAGCGGCTGCTGCTCCCACTGCGGGAGTCATCTTCCGGCTCCCGCAGTGGGTAAAGGGAGAGACGTCGTCATGAGTAATGACGTCTCTCCCATGCAAAGCGGCCGGAGGAGCTGTTAGCGGCGGGACCAGGAGCGGGGTTACAGGTAAGTGATGTTTTTTTTAATTCTTATTACTTTTCTCTCTACTGGGGGGGGGGGGGACTACAGGGGGCACTAAAAGGGGTTATTAACACTGGGGGAACTACAAGGGGGGGATTACTACAGGGGGCACTAAAAGGGGGGATTACCACTGGGGGTACTACCAGGGGGGGATTACTACAGGGGGCACTAAAAGGAGTTATTACCACTGGGGAACTACCAGGGGGGGATTACTACAGGGGGAACTACCTAGGGGGGGATTACTACAAGGAGGCACTACCAGGGGGGATTACTACAGGGGGCACTAAAAGGGGGGATTACCACTGGGGGCACTACCAGGGGGAGATTACTACTGGAGGCACTGAAAGGGGGGATTACCACTGGGGGCACTAGCAGGAGGGATTACTACAGGGGGCACAACCAGGGGGGATTACCACTGGGGGCACTACCAGGAGGGATTACTACTGGGGGCACAACCAGCTGCTGCCATTTCCCACCCTAGGCTTATACTCGAGTCAATACGTTTTTCCAGTTTTTTGTGGTAAAAGTAGGTACCTCGGCTTATACTCGGGTCGACTTATACTCGAGTATATACGGTATGTTGCGACATATGCATAAAGCCGCAGACAGGCGAGCGCCATTGAATAGACCCAACCGCGGCCATTTCTGCGTCCAGCTATGATTCAGCCTCATGTTATGTTATCATATATACAATGCAGGTCTAGAACATGGTTTGCTATAACAGAGACAATCAGCAACAATCCAGGAGCACAGAGTATTACAGGATCACATAGGGAGTGCCTAATAGTCTTTATTATAATACTGTAGTTATCACATCAATAATAATTTTAGGATGACTTGTGCCCCTTATTATCACTCTTCTTCCTCTGTTCTTGATCCACAAGGTGCATTAGCCAGTGACGGAGAGTGTGATATAACTTACCTGTGCTTACTCAGATCACACATATACATACAGTATATAGTATATACACCATGCCTTTTACCACTGTATGCGCTGGGTGTTAGGCCCTGCATGACCGAGAGGGACGCTGACTGTACAGGTAGAATTGGGCAGGTGATATGGTTTATTTTCTATGGTCTTCTCCTTTACCATAAACCCGACTGTGTATTTGCTGGGTGCTGTATGTTATGTTGACATTTAGAATGTCGACACCAGAACGCTGACATGTTCCGAGTGACGACAGTCAAAATGCCGACATGGGTGTTCTGTCGACACGTCAGCATACATAAATGTTTATTATGTCGACATACTGTAGCATGTTTTCACTATTTTATCCTAACCCCGCCCCTAAATGTAGCACTGTCGACATTCGCACTGGATATCGTATTAGCTGAGCCCTGCTCGCAGGTCCGAGCACTACTCGGCGTGATGTCATGGGACGCGATTTCACCAGGAGACAGGTATCCGGCTGCGCAGGATCATCCCTCTCTCTCTCTGTAATGACATACGTATATGTGTGTATATGTAATGTATATAGTATACATTTCACTAGAACTACCGACGTGTGTTGATGTTTCCATTCATTTTATGACTGCTCAGTTAGAACGCACATTACTACAGAGAGAAGCATAATACTTGTACCGCTTTTATCCAGTTTCATCATTTATACTTTGTATAAATATTTGATGCTTTAATAAATCAGTCTTTGCTCATTGCTGGGCCCCGGCAATAGGCAATTCTGCTTCCTGTGTTTGCTTTAGCAGATGTGATCACCCCCCCCTGTATCGTGCAGCTTACAGTATGTTCCTGCTGCTCTGTGGACAGGAGTGGTGCGGGGGGGGGGGGGGGGGGTACAGAAGCTGTTAGTTAGATGCACAGTCTTGTGGTATAGCCAGTTATCTCTTCATGTAAGTTACACTCACAAATCGCCTGTAATACAGTATATCTGCTGTACATAGCACTGGATTGAATATTGACAATACTGAATAGCTCCAGGTGTCCTCCATTACCTGTTGTTACCAGCTGTCATTTAGCTTGGCAGGGAATTCTGACACTTGTAGTTCCACAGAAACCTACACCTGACAGCCCTATGATCTGGAGTTATGACAGTGTCGGCTCCTGAGGTTCCAGCTGCTCAGCACTGCCGCCCTAGTGCATGGATAGGATTCACAGTCACATCACACATCTTCCTGCATACATGACAGCTTCTGTGTCAGAGGGAGGGCAGGATACGAAGGACAGACTGGGGGTATTTTACACCTAAGCGACCAGATCGATTCTATTTTTCTGTTTTGCAATATATTGGTTTCACCAGGAATAATTTACTGCCAAGCTAATTTTGTATCTATAAATATATGGGGGCAGATGTACCAAGCTCTGGAAAGTGATAATGCGGAGAATGATAAACTAACAACCAATCAGCTCCTAACTGTCATTTTTCAATCTCAGCCTGTAACATGACAGTTAGGAGCTGATTGGTGGGTACTTTATCTCTCTCCATTGGGAGAAAATATTTATTTACCAAGACGGATAGGGTCGTCATTATAGCAGGGGGAAGGGGCAACCAGGTCGGCACAGCAGGGGGCATGGTGGCGGCAATGGTGGGCAGTGCAGGGGCATGGCAGCCTCATCGCCTTCCCACCCTCCCACTATACAATGGCGTGATTATTGGCATTGCAAAGCAGGGGGCGGGCTTATGATGATGAGATGCAGCGCGAATTGCCCACTCGGTAAGTGGGTGGCTGCGGGAGAGAGAGGGAGGTGGATTTTGCAAAGGTGGCGGCCACCCAGTTTTCGGGAGCCTCCCGGCTATTCCGGGGGAGTAAGCTAGTATGGGTAAAATCCTCCAGTGGTTGCGATTAATTCCATGTTACATTCATTTACCAGAAAGCGAGACGTTGACCTTGTTCTGGTTCCCCAGTTCCTAAATATGGTAGCACTGATACATGGATCGGGAACTTATGAGTCAATGAGCTTCTAGCTAGCGTTTCTCTAGTACATTCTTTAAAATGAAAGGAATGAGCCGATTGGACGTTGGCTGGAGGCCGGAACAGACCAATGCCAAACCGTAAACATTCATAATCTTTAATTTCACACCAGTAATAAAATTGCATTACATTTTCATAAAATAAATGTTCAAGTTTATATACATAAAACAGACTGTACAGAACCTTCCCGGACCCCCCCTCCCAAAACCCTCACAAACATACAGGCAAATGCAGTGCACAGCTCTAAGCGGGCACAACCGTACATCTAAGATTGCAACTGCTTTGTGTTGTATTGGGGGGCGGGGAGTACTACATTGTACACAGTCCTTGGGGCAGGGGACCGAGAATTTAAAAAATATTGCAGGCAAGCCAACAGACAATCCTCACTGCTTGCATGGCAGAACACCCACTCTGTGTGTTTGCTTCCGTGAAGCTGGACTGCGATCGTTATTGAACCTGCGTTTCGAAGCTTCCGTTTAGCTGCCCTTCTTCATAGTCCATCTGGCACAAGATCATATTGTTTTTAAGAAAAAACTTGTCCCCAACGCAGAATCTGGAAGGAAAGAATAATCAGTGTTAAAACCAGAAGAATGGCTCAACAAATTCATCTGCAGCGGATAATTTATTCATATACATCCTGCCCGACTGAATCGTCATTGTAGCTTATGTGCAAGGTGCTTAAAAAAAAATCTACAGGGTATAACAAATCTTACTAAGACAACCCATTCATAAGTAGAGAGACTGACGAGATAAGTACATACAAGGTTGACGAAGAAGTTATGGACATGAGATAGAAGATAGAGTGGGCACTACTCGCTTACAATCATGAGGTAGAGAGCAGGGCTGCCATTTTGGGAGAGTCTGGACGGACTGGTAAGAAGTTCTATAAGAGGGGAGCAGTACGGGAGAGAAGACTTGGGAGTGTGAGTGAGGGTAGTAATCCGAGAGGAGGAAGTGGAGTTTCAGCAGTGAGAGAGATGAAGATCAGTCTCCCGGCAGAATTGAGGACCACTTGAAGCGGGGCTGTTGGGTGATGGGAAGGTCACGTAGGGCGGCAGTCAAAAGAGAGAACGGGAAAAAGTTATGGCGGGGGGGAGGGTTGCTAATGACTACAGTGAGAAGTTGGGTTATTCTATCTATGTCTCACGAGGCAGGTAATAGTGTTTAAGTGTCCCTGAGTGAAAATGGAATTTATTTGGTGGGTGCACAGGAAGCAAGGTCTAGAAAAGGAAAGGAAGTTGTGTCAGGGAGTGAGAAGGCTGGAGAGTCGGAGAAGCTGAGATGGAGCAGAGGCGGGGCAGCAGATGATGATCTGGAAGTGTCCATTGCAATGGGTGGGAGATGACATCCACCACTGGGAGAGTCCAGAGGAGCAAGTTAGCAAGGTTGCAGGTGGCAGTGTCTGTAGGGTTGAAACAAAAAGGTAAGTCATTGGATATGGCAAGACAGAGTCAGGCTGCAATGTTGTCAAAGAATTGGGAAACTAGGCCTTGGCTGGAATGGAGAGAAGAAGGAGGAGAAAGGTCCTGGAGGTACAACTTGAAAGGTGTAGCCATGGAAGAATACGAAGCCTATCCAGATTGCCAGACACTAGATCATGGAGAGTGGGTGAGAGAGAGACCCCTGTAGGACATAGTTGCAGAGAAAGCAGTGTCAAGAGGGAGCGCTAAGTCTCAGTAATGGTATGGATGCTGAGCTTCATGTGAGATGAAGAAGTTGTGTGTTGAAGTGGGGATGTTGCATTGAGATTTAGCTTTCCGGGAATATGCAAGACAAGGAGGACGAATCAAGTTAAGAGATGTGAATGAGTTGGAGGGGTTGTATATGGTGGGTGGGAGGTTTTGGGTCGGAAGGAGGAACGTGAGCAGATATGGATTGTTTGGGTCTCAGGGAAAGCTATCACATGAGCCAGGATCTTGGTACAAAAGGGAACTAGAGCGGTGATATGTGGCTGTATAGGGACTGTAGTGGGAACCACCACATGTACCACCAGCGATAACACTTAATAAGTGTCTGATGGAAGATCTGCATCTGCACTCTCTGAGATATCGGGAACGGTCACTGTTCAGTGTAAGCGCAAACTCCCATGGGGTATATACGCGCATACTTGCTGGATCATTTGCATGAACACGCCCCCAAACTGAACATGGGCTACATGATAACGCCCTTTCCCTCCTGTGTTCCACCACTCCGCTGGGGAGGAATGATACATTCAAACCACATTTAGGTTAGAACAGGCGCAGCAAAATCTTGTGCGTCACGCTACGCACGCTGGGCCTAATTCATAGATTTACATACATTTGATATTTACGTACATCTCCGATGTTTGCAGATCTGCAGGAGCCGCATTGCGCATGTAAAGATCTTATCCTGCCCCGTCCGCTGCAGTGTCCCAATAACTGCAGAATGATTGACATGCTGATGGCGACAGTTCCAGAAAATGGGAGGGTGCCAGCCCCATTTTCTGGGCATGCCGAGACCGATGGCTGCACCCTTGTGCCTCCTAAATACTGCAGGAGGCACTAGACGCCTCTTGCAACATTTACAAGTTGTCGCACGGTACGCATCTGCTGCACAATAGCGTCCATTTCTGTCTCTGCATCAGCCGCAAAGCGCGCTGCACTCCCTCTATAGAAAATAGGACCGATGCACAACAGCCGTTTTAACTGTATGCCTCAATGTAGGAAAGTGAGATCACTGTTCTGAAGATAATTTACAATTAATAGGTATTTCTACACTTCATTACGCTACTGTCCACACTATACGGGACTCTAATATATTAATGATGGATTGTCATCATTCTCAGAGGATGTTAATATATTCCGACTTCTATATAAATACATCAGCCAGAAAAAAAAAATAACTTCAAATATTTATATCACCAGGTTAATTACATTTCCTGCTGATTTATTACACAGACATTTGTAACTCTTGTATCTGATGTAGCGTGACGGCCACTAGATGTCGCTGTAGCTCTAAAGTCACTTACATCGGACATTCGAGATCTGTTTTATAGCAGCTGAATAATCATTTAATTGTCTCGCTGACCCTTTGTTATGATCTGAGCACAAGTCATTTTATAAAGGTCTAATTGTGTATCACGCCCGAATCAGCGTGCAAGTTGTTTTACTCATAGGCCTCCATTAAATTATATCTATCCAGTACACACACTAGAGGCCTGTTGTGGACACTATTACAGCAGATACTGTATATAAGAACCGCCTGTCCATTGTCAGTAATACCTCTTTTCCACCAAAAACCCAGGTCCGACCTGGGTTTTTGGACATGGTTCCAACCCTGGTCAGACCCATTTACACTGCACCTTTGATCTGGGTTACTCCCAGGTCAGCCCTGTTCACACTGAACTCAGGTCTGCCCTGCTAAACCTGTGAGGTCATAAAAAGTGGGAGGTGAATGCTCCACAACTACCAATCCGCTCATTTTAGGCATGATCCAGGTCAGATAACCCGGGTTGCACCGTTTACACTGCACCATTACCTGGGTCCAACCCTGGTAGCTACCTGGGTTGGATTGCAGGGTCACTTGACCCAGGTTATTTTTCAGGGACCCTTTTACACTGAGCTGCGACCCAGGTAGACCCAGCAAAAACCCAGGTTTTTGCTCTGGTGTAAAAGGGGTATAACTGTATCATATCAAAATGGATCTATCAAGTTGACACATCTGTTCCAAGTTTAGTTGTGACTGTTTGGTGCTGATACATAAACCCCTCTTAGTGCAAGTTCTATAGGAAATAAGTTACAATTCTCTCTTATCACGAGAAGCTTAACATAAACTACTAGACATATGCCGGAAAAAGTTTAAGGCGACTTATCAGATTGATAGCTGTCAGCCGGGAGTGGTGTAGAGGGGGCATCTGAGGTGGGCTCATGTTGGGACTTAGAGATTGTAATGATGGGTTTATTTGTAGCAACAGATTTAAAGGGTTTTTTTTATTTTAAATGACAAATTTATTCTATTCAAATTTTATGTTTTATTTGTCAGTATGAAATGCGGAGTCGGACTGCGTTATAGGGTCACCCGGAACAGTTACTCATTAACTAATGTTACTCCAATAGATTGTAAGCTCTCCGCAGAAGCCCCTCGCCCACTAATTATGCTAATTGCACACTTTAGTGATGTATTTATGTGAAGCTGCTAACTTGTTGATAGTACGCTATAAATATGTAACTTATTGCCTGCTATCCGGTGTTACAGAACCCTTGTGGCTCCTTTATAAATAACCAACAAGAACAATAATATATAATATGTATCAAAAAATTATATAGTGCTGTTTTCTCTTGTAATTCTGTACTAGACAACATTTTATTGAAAGAAAATCTCCACTATCCCTTACTCCAATTGGTCCGTTGGTCACAGTGACTGCAGAGGGCAAGGTGGTGGGCGTCAATCCCTAACGCTGCTAATTCCTTGGTTGCAGGAGGAAGAGGCAGTGACTTGTATCACACTCTGCTTCCTCCTGCAATCAGAGTGTCAAACCATGGAAACATTGGACTGAGATAAGGGAGGATGGCACAGAGTTTAGGAGGAAAGGAGGACACACTCATCTATATCAACCCTAGAATGGTCTGTATGGAAATAATGGTCCTCATTTTAAAAATACACAATTACTGTATATATTGTACAAAAACAATAATGTCACTTTGCTAAGTTTTTCCAGGTATCAAAAATACATCGGAGGTCTACAAGGGGTAGATGAAACAGATGCAACGTTCTGCAGACTTTTAGAGACGTCAGTAATGTAATAGTCTGCAGAAAACATCAGTATGTAACTGTCAGGGGGAGATGGAACAGAACAACGTTCTGCAGGTCTCTACAGAGGTCAGTAATGTAATAATCTGTAGGATGTATCACTATGTAACTGTCAGTGGGAGATGGAACAGAGCAATGTTCTGCAGATCTCTAGTGAGGTAAGTAATGTAATAATCTGCAGAATATATCACTATGTAACTGCCAGGGGGAGATGGAACAGAGCAATGTTCTGCAGATCTCTAGTGAGGTAAGTAATGTAATAGTCTGTAGGATGTATCACTATGTAACTGTCAGGGGGAGATGGAACAGAGCAATGTTCTGCAGATCTCTAGTGAGGTAAGTAATGTAATAATCTGCAGAATGTATCACTATGTAACTGTCAGGGGGAGATGGAAAAGAGCAATGTTCTGCAGATCTCTAGTGAGGTAAGTAATGTAATAATCTGCAGAATGTATCACTATGTAACTGTCAGGGGGAGATGGAAAAGAGCAATGTTCTGCAGATCTCTAGTGAGGTAAGTAATGTAATAATCTCCAGAATATATCACTATGTAACTGCCAGGGGGAGATGGAACAGAGCAATGTTCTGCAGATCTCTAGTGAGGTAAGTAATGTAATAATCTGTAGGATGTATCACTATGTAACTGTCAGGGGGAGATGGAACAGAGCAATGTTCTGCAGATCTCTAGTGAGGTAAGTAATGTAATAATCTGCAGAATGTATCACTATGTAACTGTCAGGGGGAGATGGAAAAGAGCAATGTTCTGCAGCTCTCTAGTGAGGTAAGTAATGTAATAATCTGCAGAATGTATCACTATGTAACTGTCAGGGGGAGATGGAAAAGAGCAATATTCTGCAGATCTCTAGTGAGGTAAGTAATGTAATAATCTGCAGAATATATCACTATGTAACTGTCAGGGGGAGATGGAACAGAGCAATGTTCTGCAGATCTCTAGTGAGGTAAGTAATGTAATAATCTGCAGAATATATCACTATGCAACTGTCAGGGGGAGATGGAAAAGAGCAATGTTCTGCAGAACTCTAGTGAGGTAAGTAATTTAATAATCTGCAGAATATATCACTATGTAACTGTCAGTGGGAGATGGAACAGAGCAATGTTCTGCAGATCTCTAGTGAGGTAAGTAATGTAATAGTCTGTAGGATGTATCACTATGTAACTGTCAGGGGGAGATGGAACAGAGCAATGTTCTGCAGATCTCTAGTGAGGTAAGTAATGTAATAATCTGCAGAATGTATCACTATGTAACTGTCAGGGGGAGATGGAAAAGAGCAATGTTCTGCAGATCTCTAGTGAGGTAAGTAATGTAATAATCTGCAGAATGTATCACTATGTAACTGTCAGGGGGAGATGGAAAAGAGCAATGTTCTGCAGATCTCTAGTGAGGTAAGTAATGTAATAATCTCCAGAATATATCACTATGTAACTGCCAGGGGGAGATGGAACAGAGCAATGTTCTGCAGATCTCTAGTGAGGTAAGTAATGTAATAATCTGTAGGATGTATCACTATGTAACTGTCAGGGGGAGATGGAACAGAGCAATGTTCTGCAGATCTCTAGTGAGGTAAGTAATGTAATAATCTGCAGAATGTATCACTATGTAACTGTCAGGGGGAGATGGAAAAGAGCAATGTTCTGCAGCTCTCTAGTGAGGTAAGTAATGTAATAATCTGCAGAATGTATCACTATGTAACTGTCAGGGGGAGATGGAAAAGAGCAATATTCTGCAGATCTCTAGTGAGGTAAGTAATGTAATAATCTGCAGAATATATCACTATGTAACTGTCAGGGGGAGATGGAACAGAGCAATGTTCTGCAGATCTCTAGTGAGGTAAGTAATGTAATAATCTGCAGAATATATCACTATGCAACTGTCAGGGGGAGATGGAAAAGAGCAATGTTCTGCAGATCTCTAGTGAGGTAAGTAATTTAATAATCTGCAGAATATATCACTATGTAACTGTCAGTGGGAGATGGAACAGAGCAATGTTCTGCAGATCTCTAGTGAGGTAAGTAATGTAATAATCTGCAGAATATATCACTATGTAACTGTCAGGGGGAGATGGAAAAGAGCAATGTTCTGCAGATCTCTAGTGAGGTAAGTAATGTAATAATCTGCAGAATGTATCACTATGTAACTGTCAGGGGGAGATGGAACAGAGCAATGTTCTGCAGATCTCTAGTGAGGTAAGTAATGTAATAATCTGCAGAATGTATCACTATGTAACTGTCAGGGGGAGATGGAAAAGAGCAATGTTCTGCAGGTCTCTAGTGAGGTAAGTAATGTAATAATCTGCAGAATGTATCACTATGTAACTGTCAGGGGGAGATGGAAAAGAGCAATGTTCTGCAGGTCTCTAGTGAGGTAAGTAATGTAATAATCTGCAGAATATATCACTATGTAACTGTCAGGGGGAGATGGAAAAGAGCAATGTTCTGCAGATCTCTAGTGAGGTAAGTAATGTAATAATCTGCAGAATGTATCACTATGTAACTATCAGGGGGAGATGGAACAGAGCAATGTTCTGCAGATCTCTAGTGAGGTAAGTAATGTAATAATCTGCAGAATGTATCACTATGTAACTGTCAGGGGGAGATGGAAAAGAGCAATGTTCTGCAGCTCTCTAGTGAGGTAAGTAATGTAATAATCTGCAGAATGTATCACTATGTAACTGTCAGGTGGAGATGGAACAGAGCAATGTTCTGCAGCTCTCTAGTGAGGTAAGTAATGTAATAATCTGCAGAATATATCACTATGTAACTATCAGGGGGAGATGGAACAGAGCAATGTGCTGCAGATTTCTGGAGACTTATACAGAGATGTACGCAATGCCCATACTTACGCAGTTGAGCAATTATCGGTAAACTGCGCATGTGTCTATGCATCAAGGTACATTACCGCAGTCGCTTGCAGTGAGTGATTAGCAGCCAGTGAGCTTTGGGAGAGGTAACGGGAAGCGGGGGCAAATCACACAGGTGTGTCGCGACCATTTTCAGGGCGTGTTACGGCCTGCGGTCCCATTTCCCATTTTGACTAGCCTGACTCAGAACTGCGATCATCAAATGATCTGCAATTGATGCTGCGTCTTTGCATGCAGATGTTTGGATTGGCCGATCCACAGGTGGGCGTCTCAATACAGTCCTCAATGTCTGCGCCATTTGTCTATTTTCGCACAGCAGCTGCGATGGCATTAGCGGACATCTCTGAACCAGGCGCTTTATTCATCTATTAATTTGCTAAAAATCACAACACAAAGTTAATGGGACGCTCAGTATATTAATAATCAGCACAGTATCATTACGTGCTCTGCAGAAACAGAACGATGAGGCTGGGATTACACAATAGTGAAATGCGTTACTGCTCAGGAGTCTGGTAGCAGACAGAAAACCATGTGCCTATGGGTCTTCCAGTATGGTTCTCCTACAGAGCTGAGGATAAGAGGTATATATTTATAGGCTGGGATTACACAAGTGATGGTGAAACGCGTTACTGCTCAGGAGTCTGGTAGCAGAAAGAAAACCATGTGCCTGTGGGTCTCCCAATACGGTTCTCCTACAGAGCTGAGGATAAGAGGTATATATTTATAGGCTGGGATTACACAAGTGATGGTGAAACGCGTTACTGCTGGGGAGTCGTAGCAGAAAGAAAACCATGTGCCTGTGGGTCTCCCAGTATGGTTCTCCTACAGAGCTGAGGATAAGAGGAATATATATATATATATGTGTATGGACCATGACCTTGGTAATATATGCAATATTCGGTACCAGAGTAGGGGCAGTGACTTTTGTATATGGGACATATATGTGTCGGATGGGGTTGAAAGTCAAGGTGGTCCCACGTCATTTCACTGGATACAAATATTTTACTTGACACTTTCATGGCTCCCCATAGAGATGGCGCTCCCGTCCTGCGTGCGTTTCCCATTGTCAGCGTATCTGTGGCTGGTGAGTGCTGAGTTCTCACCTCTGGTTGCAGAGCTGGCAGGCGAAACAGTCCAAGTGGTAAACGTTATCTCTGGCACGCATCACCATCTCAAAGGCAGGGATCAGCTTACTGCACGCGGCGCAGTTCCCCGTGGTCCCGAAGAGCCTGCCAAACAGACACATGTACAGGGATCACTTTACACAGACGGCAACATGACTGGATATGAAGAGTCAGTGAGAGATTGCAGCAGAAATATTGCATTGGAAATCACAACAAAACCACCAGCCTGACATCGGCTCACTGGATAAGACCTCTGGATCAATCACCCCCATCATGTACAAATGTGTCCACAAACATCTAGCCGTGGTGTCACTTGGTAGCGCTGAGCGTCTTTTCGTGTGACTTTTTCCGCTTAAAATCCGTCTTATTCACACAGCGATGCAAATAGGACGCACAAGCAGCTTCTGCTGATTAAAATGATATGCGGCATGTTACAGTGTTACGGGACGCCAGCGCTTAGAATGCCGGAGCCGGAATCCCGACACCTGTCAGAATCCCGACTGCTGGCATCCCAACGGTTAGTAGCGGGGTTAGGCACTAGGGGGGGATGGTTAGGGTTAGGCACTCAGGGGGGAGGGATAGGGTTAGGCACTGGGGGGGCTGGTTAAGGTTAGGCACTAAGGGGGGAGGGTTAGGGTTAGGCACTAAGGGGGGGAGGGTTAGGCACTAAGAGGGAGGGTTAGGGTTAGGCACTAGGGGGGAGGGTTAGGCACTAAGGAGGGAGGGTTAGGCACTAAGGGGAGAGGGTTAGGCACTGGGGGAAGGGATAGGCACTAAGGGGGGAGGGTTAGGGTCAGGCACTAAGGGGGGAGGGTTAGGGTTAGGCACTAAGGGGGAGGGTTAGGCACTAGAGGGAGGGATAGGGTCAGGCACTAAGGGGGAGGGTTAGGGTTAGGCACTAAGGGGGAGAGTTAGGAACTAGGGGGAAGGTTAGGGTTAGACACTAAGGGAGGGTAAGGCACTAAGGGGGAGGGTTAGGCACTAAGGGGGGAGGGTTAGGGTTAGACACTAAGGGAGGGTTAGGCACTAAGGGGGGGTAGGGTTAGGCACTAAGGCGGGAGGGTTAGAGTTAGATACTAAGGAAGGGTTAGGGCTAGGCACTAAGGGGGGAGTGTTAAGGTTAGATACTATGGGGAGGGTTAGGGTTAGACACTAAGGAAGGGTTAGGGCTAGGCACTAAGGGGGGAGTGTTAAGGTTAGATACTATGGGGAGGGTTAGACACTAAGGAAGGGTTAGGGCTAGGCACTAAGGGGGGAGTGTTAGGGTTAGGCACTAAGGGGAGGGTTAGGCACTAAGGGGGAGGGTTAGGGTCAGGCACTAGGGGGGAGGGTTAGGCACTAAAGGGGAGGGTTAGGCACTAAGGGGGGAGGGTTAGGCACTAAGGGGGGAGGGTTAGGGTTAGACACTAAGGGGGGAGGGTTAGGGTTAGACACTAAGGAAGGGTTAGAGCTAGGCACTAAGGAGGGAGTGTTAGGGTTAGGATTAGACACTATGGGGAGGGTTAAGGTTAGACACTAAGGGGGGAGGGTTAGTGTTAGGCACTAAGGGGGGAGGGTCAGGCACTAGGGGGTGAGGGTTAGGCACTAAGTGGGGAGGGTTAGGTACTAAGGGGGGAGGGTTAGGGTTAGGCACTAAGAGGGGAGGGTTAGGCACTAAGGGGGAGGGTTAGGCACTTAGTGGGGAGGGTTAGGGTTGGGCACTAGGGGGGAGGTTAGGGTTAGTCTCCGGGTAGGGAGAGGGGGAGGGTTAGAATACTGATGACAAGTGTCAGTATTGTAACCCTGTCGGAATGCCGGCATTGGGTTTCTGATCGCCGGCATCCCGTACCTATCCCAGCGTTACAGACGCTGTTCTGGGAGAGTAGGCATATGAATGCTATTACTCAGGTATGTCTAACTAACATTTTTATTAATACAATAAAGTTCATTTACATTTATTTATATATAAAATGGCGTGTCACAAATTTGGAAGTCAGTCCTCAGTCTGGGCACCACCTGCTATAGCACATAAATGTATATCTGTCAGGATGTACTGCACTTGCCCGGGGTTCGACCGCATTTCCCATATGTACCAAGCTCCGGAATACCATACATTCCGGAGCTTGTACCCGGTGGGTAATGCCAACAGAAGCCTATAGGCTTTTTACAGCAATTCTTCTGGAAGGGATCCAATCGGATACCTCCCAGCGTCCCCCACGGCGGCACGCGACATTCTTTGGGGACATGTTTAGTATCTCATTTGTGCAAGGCATACGTTCCGTGTGTCGTCACCTTCCAAACTACAAAGATGTCGGTGCGCCATGCCTTTACGTCATGTTGCGCCATAGTCCCGATATTTAAATACATCCCTTTATCAGAATCAAAGTATTTGGAACATCAGAAATGGCATAAAATCTGCGGGTGGCGAAATGACCCGTTTTTGTTTTCTTTCCAGTACATTTCGCCGCCCTGGACCACGGAATGGCGTCAGTATATATTCAGAGGTGAAACTCTAAGTAACACAGACAAACGGCCGCTCCTGCAAAGAATCTATACGACTGGAGAAGAAAGAGATTTACTGCAGTGACCTTCCAGTCTATTTGTTTTATATAATTACACTAGTGAGTTGTGTTAGCGCCGAGCCGACCAGCGTCCGGTATCAATCTAAAAACATGAATCCTGGAGCACGAGGTTTCCCAAGCACAGAGATCCCCATCTGGCAGCGAGCGGCCGGCGTCCTTGAGCAGGAATACAGTGCGCTGTATAAATGATATGTTGGTCTATTAAAAAGTATCGCAAGCTACGGATCAGCTTTTCATAGCCGGCGTCCATTATCGCTATAATCGCAGTGTTCTTTTGATACAAAAATAGGAACGATTGAGAGCAGAAAATCTTCAATGAAATTGAATACGCTTTAATTTATTTATTTATTTTCCCCCCCCCGTATTTTTTCACCCTCCGGGTTGGAAATGATCGGGATGTGTAGAATTGTCACGTCCCGGCTGTGTCAAAAATAACTACTATTTCAGTCATCAAAACTCGAATGTAAAAGTAAAAAAAAAAATTCGGACAACAATTATTCCATTCGCTACTGATTTTTTTTCTTTTCCCCCCCAAGCAATTACAGCTTTCAATCTGTTTCTAGCTCAGAGAGATGACCTCCGTGTAACTGCAGGGTCAATAATATATTGCAAAAGGATTAACTATGTTTTTTTTTTTTTACTTATTCTCTCATGATAAGAGCCAGGGATCTCCTGTTCCAAACACCTTGGAAGAGAACGGAGCTGTCGGTGACTACAAATGTGTGACTATTAAATAGTGATATAGACTGTGTCTGGCAATCTGGATGCTACTGTATAAATATAGAGGCATTTGCAGGGAGACAGTTCTGATGCATCCATTGAATTTCATTTCTTAGGCGCACTCAGCTACTGTATGCTGTCATCAATTATATACAAATACAACATACACACACTTATTCCACCACTCATGCTTACTCAGTCTATGTATACATCTATACACGTGTGTCTGCATATAGATATATAGATATATATATATATATATATTACAGTATGATTATGTGTGTGTACTATGTGTATAAATATATACATCAACAGATATACTTACAATATGTATGTATACATTCTATCTAATATATATATATGTTCCCTGAAAACAGATAACAACTGAATTTAGGGGGTTCCAAGTCGAGCCCAGTCACAGTTCGGAATCACTTTGGGGTACAGAGTCTAACCGAGTCTTTGTTCGGATTTTCCCACGGTTCAGTACTCGGATTTAAAAACCGAACTCGCAGGGGCGTAACTAGACCCAGAAGGGCTCAATAGCAATACTTTCACGGGCCCCTCTAGGTCCCCGGCCCCCCCTCCGCACTCCCCTTTCCTCGACTTACCTGCTCCGTGGTCGCGCTGCGCAGGGCAGACACACCTCCCCTCCTGGTCCGCTCCAGCTCCCCTCACTCACTGATGCTGGGAGGAGACGGACACGACTCCTCCGAGTGTCAATCAACGAGGAGAGACGGAGGCGGAGCCAACCAGGAGGACGCGACCACAGAGGGGGGGGGCGGGGTGCAAAATCAGAGCAGGTAAGCCGAGGAGAGGGGAGTGATGAGGGTGCGGGGGGGGATTGGAGTGCGGAGGGGGCGCAGACTGAGGCCTGGCACCGTAGGTGCAGGGGGAGGGCCGGGCCACATAGCAGCCACACCCCCTGCACCTACAGTAGTCACGCCACTGTGAACTCGTGTTTTGGTCTGCATGCCAGCAGGTGAAAATTTTATCATTTTAGCTGATTTTTATTTAAAAATAAAAAATAGAGATCCAAAACACGGAGATGAATCCGGATCCAAAATCAAAACACGTGAGGGTGGTTTAACCAAAACACGGAGATGAATCCGGATCCAAAATCAAAACACTTGAGGGTGGTTTAACCAAAACACGGAGATGAATCCGGATCCAAAATCAAAACACGTGGGACAGCGCACATCTCATATATATATATATATTATTTTTTGTATGCATTGAAGCTCTCCTGTTATTACTATGTGTACTGTTTGACATTATATAATTGGAGAATGAGATCTCTGAGTATCTATCGTGTGTACAGTAAATGTATAGATATATATACGTCTAATATAAAGCATCGCTTAATAAGGTTGAGCAGCCAGAGTGTGCTGGCCGTGGTCCTGTACACTATGGAAGGAACGAGATAATACTATGGGATGAGGGGGTGGCGAGGGGTCTAATCCTAGATTAGAACTCAGTGAAGTCTCACTACATGTGGCAGCGTGCACCATGCATTATTCATGTGCTGCACAATTGTGTCGGCCACTTTTCAGATTACACGACATAAAAGGCCCCCACACAGTAACTATTTGCATTGTAAAAGGCCTTTTCTGAAGCATTTCAAATGCAGGCACTCTGTCAGCGAGAACGGTGGGGAAGTTTAGACAAATGCTGCCGTAACCATTTAAACAGCACGCTTCAGAGGCGAGAGCCGCGCATCTGGCGTAGTCGGTTTGTCGCGGGGTGCAAGGTTAAATGTGCAATGTCCCTACGCTTTGAAATATTTAATGAGGAATTACAGACCCCCCCCAATTTAGACAAATGGAAAACCTTATTATCTTATGCTGCCAGCCAGGTAGGATCCAGTGTGTGTCCAGCCTGCCTCACTTCATTGTCTAGCTACAGATAAAAAGCATCTGTTTGGCAGAGCACATAAACGTGACAAATGCTGGTGCGTTGACCGTTTATATCGCACGTCGCCATTTGTTCAGTTTCCTTTAGCACCAAACCACCATAAAGGCGAAGCCAGTCGCAGGGTATAATAGCAGTAAAGAATTGATGGGGCCCTGTGTATGGTGGGGCCCCGTGTATGGTGGGGCCCCGTGAATGGTGGGGCCCTGTGTATGGTGGGGCCCTGTGTATGGTGGAGCCCCGTGTATGTGGTGGGGCCCTGTGTATGGTGGGGCCCTGTGTATGTGGTGGGGCCCTGTGTATGTGGTGGGGCCCTGTGTATGGTGGGGCCCCGTGTATGTGGTGGGACCCTGTGTATGTGGTGGGACCCTGTGTATGATGGGGCCCTGTGTATGTGGTGGGGCCCTGTGTATGTGGTGGGGTCCTGTGTATGTGGTGGGACCCTGTGTATGTGGTGGGGCCCTGTGTATGTGGTGGGGCCCTGTGTATGTGGTGGGGCCCTGTGTATGTGGTGGGGCCCTGTGTATGTGGTGGGGCCATGTGTATGTAGTGGGGCCCTGTGTATGGTGGGACCCTGTGTATGTGGTGGGGCCCTGTGTATGGTGGGGCCCTGTGTACGATGTCACAGGAATTCACGCCTCCCTGTATGAGGTGGTCAGTGTGTAACGCACAACTCCGACACAGAGACAATTGTGGTCAGCGCATGTCATGGATGTGGTATACTGTAGTAACATTCATCATGTTAACATAGTCGTACGTTCAAGTCACTACTGAGGAAATGTCGACATGATTTGAATGTCAACAAAACGCCCCTAGTGGTCTAGTGGTGACTTAGGCCCTGATTCAGAGCCGGTCGCTATTTGCGCTCGCTCGTCCAGAAAATAGGGGTGGCTATTCAAATGAACTGTTCGCTGTTTGCGGTCTGTTCACGCCTCTAGGTCTGAACGAGCGAACAAAACTTGCGGTCGTTTTTTGGGAAACTACGCCCCCTGGCCACTCGCATCCGACGTCATGTCCGCTATTTATTAGATTAATCGAGTACATCGAACAGGGTATGAACTGCTCGCTATTCTTGTGGTTGGTTTTTGCTACCACAATTTTGCGAGCAGTTCTGGCTAAAAAAAAACCCAGTGACGTGGTCAATGACGCTGCTGTTTTAAATATGCACACCCATAAAACGCCCGTTTTGACCTTTAAGCACGCCTGCGTTCTGATTTCCACTCCCCGTTTTCAAGCACCTGCCCCTGTTACCACCCACATACGCCTCTTCCTGTCACTCAAATTAGCAGGCATTCGCTATTTTGCGAGCACATGAATTTCGGCCACACTGACTGGTTCGCGCATGCGTATAACGATCCGTACGCATGCGCAGTTTGGCAAACATCGCTCGGAGCGAACGAGCTGCCGCTTACGAGTGGCTCTGAATGAGGGCCTTAATTGGTACTGAGGCTCCAACAGTGTCTTACTGGATGACTTCCGTCGGACCCTGCATCGCTTTTGACCACACTTGCTGATTATGTTTCTCCCGGGGAGAGGCAGAAGACCACTTTGGGGGCAGGTCCGGGCTCTTCATGTCATTAGGCAATTTGCATTATCTTAACCCCGCCCCATCCATATGGAGTCGCGATTCCCAGTATTATATCCTCATCCTGCCTAATTCACTAGGAAGTTGGCGGAATGTGGGAGATTCATTCGTTCATCCTGGGGTCCCCGGGGACTACCCAAAATAAATCAATTGTCTCCCACACTTTCCAGAAGAGTAGTAAGGTATGCCCTAATCCCAAACCCTCCCCCTTCCCATATCCTAACCCTAACTTCCCCTTCTGTAACCTAAACATAACCTCCCCTCCCATAACATAATCCTAACCATCCCCTCCCAGAGCCTAACCCTAACCTCCCCTCTCGTAAACTAATCCAAACCTCCCCTCCCATAACATAATCCTAACCCTCACCTCCCAGAGCCTAACCCTAACATCCCCTCTAATAACATAATCCTAACCCTGCCCTCCCGTAGCCTAACCCACCTTCCCTTACCCTAACCTCCCCTCCCATAACATAATCCTAACCCTGCCCTCCCAGAGCCTAACCCTAACCTCCCCTCTCGTAAACTAATCCTAACCTCCCCTCCCATAACATAATCCTAACCCTCACCTCCCAGAGCCTAACCCTAACATCCCCTCTAATAACATAATCCTAACCCTGCCCTCCCGTAGCCTAACCCACCTTCCCTTACCCTAACCTCCCCTCCCATAACATAATCCTAACCCTGCCCTCCCGTAGCCTAACACTAACCTTCCTTCCCTTACCCTAACCTCCCCTCCTGTAATCTAATCCTAACCCTCCCATCCCATAGCAAAATCCTAACCCTCCCCTCCCAGAGGGTGTAGTAGGTATTCAAATCCCGACAGCAGCAGCCCAACAAGGGTGAAGATCCTGATCGTCCCTAAGTATCGCTAAACTAATTCTACCCCCTAACCCTCCCTTAGGGATGCCTAACCATAACCTCCCCCCCAAGTGCCTAACCCTAATCCAGCCTCTAAGTGCCTAAACCTAACCCCCTCTTCCCCGCTGCCTAACCCTAACCCCCCCTTCCCCTAGCCTAAACCTAACCCTCCCGGGGGTGTGCCTAACCCTAAATTCCCCAGGGAGCCCTAAACCTATCCCCCCCGCGACTGTCCGCACCCGGTTTACCTTCGTTCGGTATGCCGGGCGTCGGTCTTCCGGCGTATGGTTAATGACAGGCGTCGAGTTTTCGATACCTGTCATTAGTACCATGTCGGGATTAGAGAGTCTGGAAGCCGGCGGTCGGCATTTAGGCCGTCGGCTTCCAGACTACATACCCTCCCAGAGCTTAACCCTAACCTCCCCATTCATAACCTAACCATAACCGCCCCTCCACTAACCTAATCCTAACGTCCCCTACCATAATATAATCCTAACCCTGCCCTCCTGTAGCCTAACCCTATCCTCCCCTCGCATAACCTAATCCTAACCCTCCCCTACCATAGCATAATTCTAACCCTCCTCACCCGTAACCTAATCCTAACCCTCCCCTCCACTAACCTAAACCTAACTCTCCCCTCTTGTAACCTAATCCTAACCCTCCCCTTCCGTAACCTAATCCTAACCCTCCCCTCTCCACATCCCTACTAACTAGGGATGTGGCCAACCCCCGTGTTTTGCTTTTGGATCTATATCTCCTTCAAGGTTTAGGATATGGATTAAAAAAAATATATATATATAGATAAAAAGTTTTAAAAACAGCTAAAATTGTGTCATTTATTCAATCCAAAACCCCATATTTGGAAATAAAATCCGAATTCCGAACCACAAAAAGATCAGAACTGCGACCCGGATTTACCTGGATCTCCTCAGGTGATCAGAACTGTGATATGGATTTACCCGGATTCCCGAAATTCAGGTGGATACAGATTTCTGGAGAACCGAACCACACATCTCTAATCCTAACCCTCCCCTCCCGTAACCCAATCCTAACCCTCCCTTCTCGGGAGGGGAAGTTAGGTTTAGGTTAGTGGAGGGAAGGGTTGGGATTCGGTAACGGAAGAGGAGGTTAGGATTAGGTTAGCGAAGGGGAGGTTAGGATTAGGTAACGGAAGGGGAGGTTAGGTTAGCGGAGGGGAGGTTAGGATCGGGTAACGGAAGGGGAGGTTAGGGTTAGGTTAGCGGATGGAAGGGTTAGGATTAGGTAACGGGAGGGGAAGTTAGGATTAGGTTAGCGGAGGGGAGGTTAGGATTAGGTATCGGAAGGGGAGGTTAGGTTAGCGGATGGGAGGTTAGGATTAGGTAACGGAAGGGAAGGTTAGGGTTAGCAGAGGGAAGGGTTAGGATTAGGTAACGAGAGGGGAGGTTAGAATTAGGTTAGCGGAGGGATAGGATTAGGTAATGGGAGGGGAGGTTAGGATTAGGTTAGCGGAGCGGAGGGTTAGGATTAGGTAACAGGAGGGGAGGTTAGGGTTAGGTTAGCGGAGGGTTAGGTAACGGGAGGGGAGGTTAAGGTTAGGTTAGCGGAGGGTTAGGATTAGGTATCGGGAGGGGAAGTTAGGATTAGGTTAGCGGAAGGGAGGTTAGGATTAGGTATCGGAAGGGGAGGTTAGGTTAGAGGATGGGAGGTTAGGATTAGGTAACGGGAGGGGAGGTTAGGGTTAGCAGAGGGAAGGGTTAGGATTAGGTAACGAGAGGGGAGGTTAGAATTAGGTTAGCGGAGGGATAGGATTAGGTAATGGGAGGGGAGGTTAGGATTAGGTTAGCGGAGCGGAGGGTTAGGATTAGGTAACAGGAGGGGAGGTTAGGGTTAGGTTAGCGGAGGGTTAGGTAACGGGAGGGGAGGTTAGGGTTAGGTTAGCGGAGGGATAGGATTAGGTAATGGGAGGGGAGGTTAGGATTAGGTTAGCGGAGCGGAGGGTTAGGATTAGGTAACAGGAGGGGAGTTTAGGGTTAGGTTAGCGGAGGGTTAGGATTAGGTTACGTTACAGATAAAATGTACTCTTCCCAGATACCCAGGCTGGCAGCTATTACCAGGCAGGCTGGCCCTATGTATAATATAGGTAAGGCAGAGCCCGGGCATAGGGCCTGATTCAGAGCCGGACGTTATTTGCGCTCGCTCGTTCAGAAAAAGGGGCTGGATATTTAAATAGAGCGCTCGCTCTTTGCGGTCTGTCGACGCCTCTATGTCTGAACAAGCGAACGAAACATGCACTCGCTATTTTTTAAAAAACGCCCCCTGGCCGCTCGCATCATACATCACCTCCGCTATTTATTAGATTAATCGAGTACATCGAAAGGCATCTGAACTGCTCGCAGTGCTTGTGGTAGCATTTTCCTACCGCAATCATGCGATCAGTTCAGGCTAAAAGACAACCAAGTGACGTGGTCGATGACGCTGCTTTGTTAATTATGCACACCCTTAAAACGCCCGTTTTGACCGTTTGGCACGCCTGCGTTCGGATCTCCACTCCCCGTTTTCAAGCACCTTCCCCTGTTACCACCCACAAACGCCTCCTCCTGTCACTCAAATTAGCAGGCATTCGCTATTTTGCGAGCACACAATTTCCGACCGCAATGACTGGTTCGCGCATGCGTACTAAAACCCATACGCATGCGCAGTTGTGCGAACATCGCTCGGAGCAAACGAGCGGCCGCTTACGAACGGCTCTGAATCAGGCCCATAGTGCTTTTCCTGCCTAATGTTGTCCCGACTACTGCCAGACGAGGCTATACCAGGCCAATTAGGGGGAGCCCTTGTCTGGATGTTTGTGAGTCAGACGGATGTTTGTGCAGGGGCGCATGGGGCACGTATTTGCCCACAGCGCATGCGCAGATGTGAATTTACGCATTTGTAAGTATGTCCGTCCAATTCAGATTAGGACAAACTTGGCAAAATCCGTCTTTCAGTGAAATTGGGTGTTTCAGGGCGAGAATTGGGCAGCAACAACGCAACCGCACGGAACCGCCCTGTCTTGTGGGAAGGTCATGGGAGTGTCTGAAAGGTGAGTCATGCATACAGGGAAGGGACGGCTGTGTCTGATGTATCTCTCTAATCTAGCACGGGTCTAGTGCATACTTACCTGTTTTCCCAGAACAGCCGGGGGTTCCTGAAAATCGGGTCATGCAAGTCTCCCAGCCGGCGCCACCCTCCTGCATACCCCCATGACCCCCTGCAACACCCCTCCACAGCGGGGAGACTCTGATTAGCTCTGAATCACATCTTCGTGGCCCCACCCCCTGCTTCACAATGCCGGTAATCCAGGCTTTGTGCAGCAGGGTCGAGGCCACGAAGATGCGACCGTGTGATCACGCCCCCCATCCACCCCTAATGCAACACCCCCATATGTCGCGGGGGAAGCCAGAATGTCGGCAAATAGGGTCTGGTGCAAGTGCTGATACTAGAGGTTGCTATTGCAGCGAATGGCGTAAAATCAATGGGCCTGATTAATTACGGAGTGCTATTGCTAAAGCGTATGCAGACGGGCGATTGTTGCGTACTGCGTAAGCGTATGAATCGCAGTGCGCATGCGTGAAGGCAACACTGCGATTGCACTGCGACCACGCAGAGCCATCGCAGAGTGATTGACAGGGCAGTGGAAAAACGCCGGTGTGCCTGACCGTTTGAGCGCCGTTGCGTGGGCGTGCATAAATTAGCCAGTGTGATTGCATACGCAGCTTCAGTCCTCACTCAGGGTTGCCGACTTTCTGGTTGCCCCTACCGGGAGGGGGTAGCCAGGTCGCAAATCAAGGGGGCGTGGCTGGAAGTTGTGGGCGGAGCGGGGCGTGCTCACGTGATTGCGTTATTTTTGCCTCGGCTCCGCTGCACAATGCCGGGATTACCAGCATTATGAAGCAGGGGGCAGGGCCAAAATGACGCGATTCTGCCGGAATCGCGTCACGAGCCCCCCCTGCTGCGGGGGATTCTCTTATAATCGTGTGGGTTGGGGGGGTGCAGAGGTGTCGCAGCTGCCGGGAGGCTTGCCTGCCATTTTGGGGAGCCGGGGGTGGCACCCGATTTTTGGGAGGCTCCTGGCCGAATCAGGAGGGTAGGCAAGCATATCCTCACTGCGTGCAACAAGGTTAGCAATTTAGCAAGTAAGGTCAGGGCTGCTGTAATTGTGCGTGAGGGGCCGATGGTATTCGATGTTACCGATGTATACTCAGGACTGCAATGTATTACGGATGTGAGATAGCTGTAGTGGGAGACAGTGGGCGTCTCTATGCTGGCATTGCCATAGCAATCATTAGCATATTTTCGCAGCAGACCTGCCTGCAATTACGGAGCTGAGATCGCAACAGCGACCCGTAATTAACCCGGCCCAATGTGCAGATTCAGGCATTAGCGTAGACTTCTGCAGCTATCAGCTCAGAATCAGTCCCTGCATCTGTGCATTTACCAGTCATTTCATCTTGTATAATGAGGGTCCCTTGACTAAGGCTGTAATCTTAATTGTTTTGATCGAAATATGCACAAAATCCTAACGCTTTTATATGCTAGATAGATGCAGATTTTCTGACCTGGTGACAAGTGCCGACAGCAATGATCTCTGGGCCTAATTCAGACCCGCTCGCGAGCGCTGAGCGCTCGCAAGCGGGTCGATGTTGGCCCAGTGCGCATGCGCACAACGGACCCCGCTCCATCGTGTGCATGCGCGAGACCCAGATAGCGACGGGCAAGCCGTCGCTATGGGTCTCGCTACAAAGGGGGCGTGCTGTCGATGGTGAGTGACAGCACGCCCCCTTTGGTGGGCGTGGCTGCCCAGACGGAGGCGTTCCCATGGGAACGCCTACCGTCTGGGGCCGGCCCCACTGACATCACAAATTATGTCAGTGGGAGTGCTTTTGGCTCTGATACCACAAGGGTCTTGTCGCAAGCCCGATGGTCGCGATGGTCTTGACCATCGCGGCCATCTTCCTGGCCGCTCGCTATAGCTGTGGGTGGTCACCCACAGCTATATGAGCGGCCAGGAGGCCGCTCTAAAAATGAAGAAGGACGGCCCTGATTCAGAGCGAGCGCTCTGTCACGCCGTTGCAGGGGCGTGCATAAATTACCCACTGCGATGCCTTACGCAGCCTGAGGCCCCATATAGTGTGATGAAGTTAGCAATTCCTGAGTAAGGTCAGAGCTTGTGCAAGTGTGCGTGAGGCTGCGATAGTACTCCATGTTACCGATGGTTTCGCAGTCTTGCTAAGGATTACGGATGTGTGTAAGGTAAAGTGGGCGCCCTTATGTTGTGCTACGGCGGCATAGCGATCGCAATGGATTGGCATACTATAGCAGTGAGACTGCGTGGGTAATTACTATTGCAATCGCAGTTGCGAATGATAGTGAATCAGGCCCCAAGTGCGGACATAGGGCCTGATTCAGAGATCGACGCTAATGCAATCACAACTCCATTCCCTCACGGATCGCAGTTGCTAAAATATGCTAATTGCTTCCGTAGCACAGCGACGCCCACTGCTGCCACCCCCAAACGCTGTCGCCCACATTGCGAGTAATTCCTATGTACTAGAGAATCGCAATGCAATCACAGCGCCTTTGCAGTGCAGTGTTCGCATACCTGCAATAGCAAACAATCATTCGTTTTCCGAAAGTATCGGCTCTGCGTCCGTTTCTGAATCAGGCCCATAATCCTTTGCTGTGTTTTTTTTTTTTTAACTTAAAACCCGTTCCTGCTTTTTACTACAATCCTCACCTACATTGTCTTAATGACTAATAATGCTCACTTTCCTGAACTGTATTCAAAGACCCTGGAAGAACCGGTACTGTAGGTAGTTTTGATGTATTCTTGAATAGGTCTTAATTCATGGTGACGGGCCGATTTTATGTGCAGACATGTCTCCTGCAATTCTCACTTTAACAATCTTCAATAGCGTTGTCAATAAACCAGGGTAAAAAAAAAAAAAAGGACGTTTTCTGTGCCGCCTTTTATATAAAATCATGGAACGTCTCCGAAAGATCTAATCGGGGCATTTAGCAGCCTTAAATATTCTCTTGTATTCTGCTCCTCAGAAGCCGTCGCCGCTTTGCTCTATTACCCTCGCTGGGAAGGAAAAAGGTTGCAGCAGCTCCGTACAGAATAAAACGACAAGGAGTTGGAACGCTTGACACTTTTTAAAGTCTATCACTTGATGTAAAAATAGAGCAAGGTCTTTGTGCGACTTCAGATCCTGGCGATACGCTTCAGATATTAAATCACACGGAGAAACTTTTAAAGGGTGGGAAATAAAAAAGGTAGCAATTTTGGCGACTTTTTCCATTACTTGAAGTGTTAACGGTCTTTATGTATAGTGTGGCTGAGGTAAATCTAGCTTACAATGCGCACATAATACAGCCTCTCTCCGAGCACAGCATCCTGTTTACTGTACGCTGGGATAATACCTGGGAGAGACGTAATTCCCCTATTTACGCTGAAAAAATTTACTTCTCATGCCGCGGTGGCTGACGCTCTCTCCCCACCCACCATGTGGCGTTCAGTTTACAGCGTATGGCCGATCCAAACTACATGCCCTGGGAGAGCAAACTTGGGCTACCAGTTCCAAAATCCATGAAAAATTAAAAAAAATATACTGTTTAAATAATAATTAAAAAAAAAGAAATACAAATAAAAAAAATACAGTATAAAAAAAATTGCTGTATTTTTTTTTTAATCTCTTTATTTATTTAAAGATAAATAACAAAAATTGCTGTTTTTTTTTTAATCTATTTATTTAAAGATAGATAACAAAAATTGCTGTTTTTTTTAATCTCTTTATTTATTTAAAGATAGATAACAAAAATTGCTGGTTTTTTTTAATCTATTTATTTAAAGATAGATAACAAAAATTGCTGTATTTTAATGATCAAGCATCTCCTATCCACGATAACTCCATCTTGAGATGTGTTAGAAATCGGGGGACAAGTACCGACGCTTCTCATGGCAAATAAGTGCAAGGGGCAATAACGCAGGAGGTTCCCGAGGAAGGCTATAGTCATCCTGCAAAAACTCCAGCTCCTGGGCATTAGATGAATAAACCTCATAGGTTTCAGTCTGCATTAAGGGCTCGCACACCCCTAAATGCTTTATTGCGCTGTTGCCGCACTTATAAATACATGGATAGCAGTGTCAGATTATATCTAGGGGCAGTAAAATCCGCCACCCCCAGTGAGCCTTTCCGCCAGACCTATCCGGCTTCTGGGGGCTGCAGCCGGTGCAGTCCGTCGAAGCCGGTGTTTGTCCGCATGCTTCACATTCCCACTGCTGTTTGTGTGCATGAGAAACGCAGCTGGAGGGCGACTTTGTTCTGCTGTGTGGTTATTCCACACGTGGGTACAGCTGGTATGCAGTCGGGGTGCCGTAGGTCTAAATCCTGACTGTCTAATCGTGACGCCTGTCATTTTACCTACGCCGGGAGCAAGGCATCCCGATCGAAGGTATGCTGGGCGCGGACAGTCGCAGGGGGTAGAGGGTCAAGTTAGGGGCTCCCGGGGGGGGGGGGGTGAAACTTAGGGTTAGACAGCCCCCTGGTAGGGTTAGGTTGTGGCCTCCCGAGCTTCTGTACAGTCCATGCGGCTTCCCGAGCTGCTGCACAAGCCAAGAGAGAGAGAATGCTCCCAACCTTTACTCCTGGGGGGACTGTCCCGCCAAAATTGCCTCCCCCCCACCCCCTCCCAGATTTGTGCCAGACTGAAGGGCTCACAGTGTGCCCCCATCCCCAGCATGCAAAGAGGTTTTTTTTTCCTTTATAAGGAAGGAATACCCATTCCTATGATACCCATGATTAGAGTACTGGGGCCCTACCTTGCTAGTGAGGACGCTGGCCAGCACTAGCTACCTGCTTCTGATTGGCTGATTGCGTAATCATCTCTGAAGCTGATAAGTGCTTTCTTCATTGAACCTATCTATATTACATGGTTTGCGGGTGTATTATAGAGTTTGTTTTTGCTACTTTTGTTCGGAAAGATTGTATTAGCAAAGGGGATTCTTTATTTTAAATCAAACCGAACAGCGAATCTGTTTTTCGTTATCAAAACCAAAGTTAAAAAAACAAAACAACATCTTGTGCTTATGACCTAGTTGGGTGTAAGTGTATTAGGGTGTAAGTACGTCTGGCCTGGGGCAGCAGATGCTACTGGTGCAGCGGTGGACACATCTCGATGTTCCGCCGACTCAATATAATGGCACAAAAGCCTCTATTTTCACGTGCGGCTCTTAGAGCTTACGGTTTTGGCGCATATGTGCATAAGCTCCACTGCAAACACTGGAAGCTGCAATTGACGCATGTTCCAGGCGTTTTGCGCTGACCAGTAGATGGCTGAATACATGCCTGGCACAGGACGGAATTGGAGGGCTCTGGTCCTGACGTTTGGCCCTGTGCCTGAGATTATTCCAGGCTGCAGAGCGGAGTAACTACAGGCTGGTGATAATATCTTCTATTCATTTCGCACATTGTCCGTGGCGCACCTCGGGGAGCTCAGAGGGCAGCCACTTATACTTCACCATCAGCCATTTGTTTCCAGCCTGTCAAAACGGCCGTGAATGAAATTGCTACAAATAAAATTCCCCTGGTTATTGTGAGACACCGCTGGGCTCCATCAAGTCCTAGACGAGGGAACGAGCATCTGGGCCAATTAGTCTCTGCGGCTGTGTCCTTAGTAATACATTTGGTGGGAATACCAGGACGATGCAGTCTGTGCGAGGAATGGACAATACGGTAGGGTAGGGGTCTGTACGGGAAGTGCTGGTATTAATCATTTATGGACATCCCCTTGAATGGGTAATAATGGCTATCATTCTGCAAAGGACAGAGATCGTATATCCTGTATTTCTGAAATGTCAGGGTCTTATATGAATCTGTGGTATTAGTCTCATGTCAACATCTGAAACAGCGCACAAGCTCTTTCCATTAAACCGCTGTGGACCCTGGGGCTGCTTTGCAGTTAGTTGGAAATCTTGTTACTATATAAGCAGGTTGTGCACCTCATACAGGGCCTGATTCTAAGTGAGACGCTGTAGCGTATGTGCCTGCGTCTATTGGCGGTACTGCGTGTGCGACACTATGCAAATGCCGCTAAAAGCCCTTCCCTGGGGTACAGCCGTGCGCCTGCATGTACAATGAGTGAGAAACCCACTTTTAGACGCTACCATCGGTCGCACTGAAAACTCGCTAGACGCAGATTGTCCGTCAGAGTATGGCCTCCAATGAGAACTCGTATCCGCTATCAGCGACACGTCCGCCGCACTCCCATATGATGGATCATCTCTATGCGCCCGCTTAGCCATCTCCCTGTCACCGCCCAGGAATGTCTGATACATTTTCAAGACATCCGCGGGTCTCCTGTGCGTCTCAATCGCCACTGCGACTCTGCGAGCGCAGACTCTGGACATGCGCAGTGTGATTTAGATACATGCACAGAACAACAAAAAAATAGCTCAAGCGTGTCTGACTGAGAATGAGGCCTACTATGGAGCTGGTCCAGAGTTGAATGCAAGTCTGTCCGCGGATTGTATCTTGCGTGTTTCACACTGCGCATGCCCTGCTCCGGGGTTAGACTGGGGTTAAGGTTAGGCAGCGGCTGGGGCTAGAGTTAGGTTGTGGTTAGAGTTAGGCTGTATGGTTAAGGTTAGGCTGAGGTTAGGGTTAGGCTGCGGCTTGGATTAGGGTTAGGCTGTGGTTAGAGTTAGGCTGTGGTTAGGGTTAGGCTGTGGTTAGGGTTAGGCTGAGTTAAGGGTTACGCTGTGGTTAGGGTTAGGCTGAGGTTATGGTTAGGTTGTGGTTAAGCTGCAGCTAGGGTTAGGCTGAGGTTAGGGTTAGGCTGGGGTTAGGGTTAGGCTGTGGTTAGGGTTAGGCTGAGGTTAGGGTTAGGCTGTGGTTAGGGTTAGGTTGTGGTTAAGCTGCAGCTAGGGTTAGGCTGAGGTTAGGCTGAGGTTAGGGTTAGGCTGTGGTTAGGGTTAGGCTGAGGTTAGGGTTAGGCTGTGGTTAGGGTTAGGTTGTGGTTAAGCTGCAGCTAGGGTTAGGCTGAGGTTAGGGTTAGGCTGCAGCTAGGGTTAGACTGGGGTTAATGTTAGGCTACAGCTAGGGTTAGGCTAGGGGACAGAATTAAACTCATTCTGACTGAGGACTTATTATACCACATCCATTGTAGTATGATTGTGCTAAAGAGTTTACATAAAAACACAACACTTACACTATAATACCACTGCACCTAGGCCCTCATTCAGAGCCGCTCGTTAGCGGCAGTACGCTCGTTCCGAGCGATGTTTGCACATCTGCGCATGCGTACGCTTTTTAGTACGCATGCGCGAACCAGTCAGTGCGGCCGAAAATCGTTTGTACGCTATATAGCGAGTGCCTGCTATTTTGAGTGACAGAATGAGGCGTATGTGGGTGGTAACAGGGGAAGGTGCTTGAAAATGGGGAGTGGAGATCCGAACGCAGGCGTGCTTAAAGGTCAAAACGGGCGTTTTATGGGTGTGTATATTTAAAACAGCAGCGTCATTGATCACGTCACTGGGTTATTTTAGAGCCAGAACTGCTCGCAAATTTGTGGTAGCAAACACCAACCACAAGAATAGCGAGCAGTTCATACCCTTGTCGATGTACTCGATTAATCTAATAAATAGCGGACATGACGTAGGATGCGAGCGGCCAGGGGGCGTTTTTAACAAATAAACGAGCGTATGTTTTGCTCGTTCGTTCAGACTTAGAGGTGTGAACAGACTGCAATGTGCGTACGGATCATTTGAATAGCCACCCCTTGTTTTTAAACGAACGACCGCAAATAGCGAACGGCTCTGAATGAGGGCCCTAATCTCTACACTTATAGGGGTCTATTCATTATCACTTCATTTCTACAAAATGTAGAAATTAAGTGTCCGTGTCATTCATCAAAAAGGTAAAGCAGGAGATATCACAGATATCTCCCCATACACTAGTATCACAGATATCTCCCCATACACTAGTATCGCAGATATCTCCCCATACACTAGTATCGCAGATATCTCCCCATACACTAGTATCAGATATCTCTCCATACACTAGTATCACAGATATCTCCCCATACACTAGTATCACAGATATCTCCCCATACACTAGTATCACAGATATCTCCCCATACACTAGTATCACAGATAGCTCCCCATACACTAGTATCGCAGATAGCTCCCCATACACTAGTATCGCAGATAGCTCCCCATACACTAGTATCGCAGATATCTCCCCATACACTAGTATCGCAGATAGCTCCCCATACACTAGTATCGCAGATAGCTCCCCATACACTAGTATCGCAGATAGCTCCCCATACACTAGTATCGCAGATAGCTCCCCATACACTAGTATCACAGATATCTCCCCATACACTAGTATCGCAGATATCTTCCCATACACTGGTATCACAGATATCTCCCCATACGCTAGTATCCCAGCTATCTTCCCATACGCTAGTATTGCAGATATCTCCCCATAGGCTAGTATCGCAGATATCTCCCCATAGACTAGTATCGCAGATATCTCCCCATAGACTAGTATCGCAGATATCTCCCCATAGACTAGTATCGCAGATATCTCCCCATACACTAGTATCGCAGATAGCTCCCCATACACTAGTATCGCAGATATCTCTCCATACAATAGTATCACAGATATCTCCCCATACACTAGTATCACAGATATCTCCCCGTACACTAGTATCACAGATATCTTCCCATACACTAGTATCACAGATATCTCCCCATACACTAGTATCACAGGTATCTCCCCATACGCTAGTATCACAGATATCTTCCCATACGCTAGTATCGCAGATAGCTCCCCATACACTGGTATCACACATAGCTCCCCAAACACTGGTATCACAGATATCTCCTGATTGCCTTTCTCTCGTAATGTGGCCCGCTGTCCCCATACACTAGTATGGGGACAGAAATCATCATGCTCCGAAAATTTAATATTTTCGGAACTTGACTGCGAAATGGCGCACACCCCGCTCCCGGGTTGCAAAGAGGGATCCTTTTGGATCCCTCCGCCCCTATCCGGCTTCTTTCCCTGGACGCCAGGGATTTGTGCGTCTGTGTGAACTCATCAATCAAACAGTGACTGTAGTAGATACATCTCCAACATGCAGTACATCCGTGTGCAATAATGTCACAGAGAAACTACCAGCAAAGTTGCTATTCGCTCTCAGCAGGAAGCACAATGCAGCGACAACAGGCTAAAAAGCTGCAAATCTTTGGTCCACACCCTCTATTACTAACGTCTTGTGAGTACAGAACACGTACTAGAATGTGGGGGTTTCACCACAATGTTTATAGTAGTTATTATTGAATTACCAACACTATTTTCTATCTGAGGGCAATATAGCGTACGCACGCAGTTCAACTGCGATAGTAGGCTAATCCACAGAGATCGCAATTCCGCCGCAGCACTACATAGGGACTCCCACTTCACCTGGGATCGGTATGAAATACCGCTGGACCTATGTCCGGTGGTTCAAATCCCGACAACGGAAGACCGGCAGCAGTGAAGATCCCGACAGCTCCAAAAGGTAAGTATTTACTAACCCTACTCCCCCCCCCTAACCCTCCTTTAGGGGTGCCTAAACCCTAACCTCCCTCCCTAGTGCCTAATCCTAACCCCCCTCTAAGTACCTAACCCTAACCCCCCTTCCCAGCAGCCTTAAACCTAAGTCTCGCTGGGGGGGTGCCTAACCCTAACCTCCCCCCGAGGGTGCCTAACCCCCCCTTACCCTAGCCTAAACCTAACCTTCCTGGGGGGGTGCCTAACCGAAGTCCCCCCGGGAGCCTTAAAACCTAACCTTCCCCCCCCCTCCTCGGCTGTCCGCGCCCGACTTACCTTAGTTCGGTATACCGGGCAACGGGCTCCCGCTGTAGGTCTAATGAGAGGCATCGGGATTTCGACGCCTGTCATTAGTACCTTGCTGGGATTTGACAGTCGGGAAGCCGGCGGTCGGCATTTCGACCGTCGGCTTCCTGACTGCATCCCCTTCACCTATATGCACATCCATAACGGTTAACAAGACTGCGAAAACATTGGTACAATGGAGTTACCATCTGACCCATACGCACAGGTAAGGCAGGTCAGACCTCACTCAGGAATTGCTCACTTCAGCGCACGCTATGAGGCCTCAGGCTGCGTACGGCATCGCAGTGGATAATTTATGCACGCACATGCAACGCTGTTGAAATGCACTGGCACGCTAGCGTTCGGACGACCACCCCAAAATCACCACCCACAAACGGCACTTCTTGTCAATCACTCTGCAATGAGCCTGCGTAGCCGCTGCGAACACAGTCCCGATCGCAGTGGGCGATTGCGTGCCTATAAGCAACTGCGTTCCTTGCTGAATCAGGCCCTGAGACTTTTGTGCGACTTTTTTTTGCAGCTGCGTTTCGTATTCAGATTCAGAGACTCCGTTATAAACACAGATATGCCAGTGTCACATAGCATGCCAATTAGGGCTATATGAAAGTAGCAAATTCACATGGGCCACGGTCAAATGCAGAATTTTGAGAGAGGCGACTCCATCATTATAACCTTTCACTGAAATATTCATAAAATAGAGATACACCCCTGAAGAAAGCCTAAAGGCAGACTGAAACGTACGCTGCTCTAATTCAACCTAATTCTCTGCACTCATCCTTCCCTTACTGTGAGTGTGAATAGGTTTACATACTGTACATACGTACATACATACACATTCTCTAGAAATACTACAGGCAGTACATGTGCATGCTGTCTATTATATTATATTAATTATTCAGATTTTATTCATTGCAGATTTTGCATATAATAACATAACGTGTGTATTGTATTTCTATTTAACTTCAGTACCTTATCTATGTGACTGATACCTAGCGATGCCATCACATATAACCAGTGTTGATATAAATATTACCCACGCTTCTTTATTATAAGGGGCACATTTACTAAAGTGAGTGTTTAGGAGTGAGTTTTAAAAGAGATGTTGCCCATAGCAACCAATCAGATTCTAGCTATTATATTCTAGAACAGTGATTCCCAACCTCGGTCCTCAAGGCACGCTAACAGTTCTGGTTTTAGTGATATCCATGATTGTACACAGATGGTTAAATAAAATAACTGAGGTACGAATTAAGGGCCTGATTCAGAGCCGAACGCTCTGACCAGAGCGCTCGCTCTGAATCAGGGCCCTCCTCCATGAAAATGGAGCGTCCTCCTAGACGCTCGCATAGCTGTGGGTGACCACCCACAGCTTATGCGAGCGTCCATGATGATGGTCGCGATGGTCAAGACCATCGGGCTTGCGACGGAGACCCTGCGGTAGGGTCTCGCTGCCGCAAGCCCTGGAGTGATTTTGGCTCTATCAGAGCCAAAATCACTCCCACTGACATCACTACTGATGTCAGTGGGGCCGGCTTCAGACGGTAGGCGTTCCCATGGGAACGCCTCCGTCTGGCAGTCACGTCGCCGGCACGCCCACCAAAGGGGTCGTGCTGTCAATCAACATCGACAGCACGTCCCCTTTGGTGCGAGACCCGGAGCGACGGAGAGCCCGTCGCTAACCTGGGTCTCGCGCATGCGCACGACGGAGCTCCCTCCGTCGTGCGCATGCGCAGTGGGGCAACATCGACCCGCTTGTGAGCGTCCTGCGCTCGCGAGCGGGTCTGAATGACCCCCTAAGTCACTTGTGCTCAAGTATGGCTATCCCTAAAACCTGGACTGTTAGTGTACCTTGAGGACTGTGGTTGGGAACCCCTGCTCTAGAAGGTGCTAGTTAAATGTTAAATAGAATCTGATTAGTTGCTATGGGCAACATCTCTTTTAAAACTCACTTCTAAAATCTCTCACTTTTAGTAAATTTACCTCTAAGGGTCTTGAAGCCACAGTAATATTATCTCCCTCACCTCAGGTAATCTCTGCGACAGAGAATGAGATTTGCCTTGGTGTAGAGCGTTGACCCGACCTCTCCCAGGCGACAGTCGCAGCAGGCACATTTTAGGCAGTCCTCGTGCCAGTACTTATCCAAGGCCTTAAGCAAGTATCGGTCCTTAATTTTCCGGTTGCAACCAGCACAGCCTTTCTGTTTCCCTTTGGGTTGTACCGAGAGCATCGGCACTCCTAGGGTAGGAGAGAAATGGGACAGAGACAGTAAAAATGAGCACTTCTCCATTCAAGTATAAAATACCCCACAGATAATGTAACCAATATATACAGGGCTATTTGTCAGCAGGAACAAGCAGGAACACAGGGCCTGATTCAGACCAGGACGCTAAACCGCGGACGCACGCTATAGCCGATAGTCGCCTGTCTGTGCGTGTGTATGCGTCAATATGCGCATGCGCGAGTCACTCACTGCGCTCGGGAATTGTGCGCTCGTAGTACACAGACTGGGAGCTACTTTGAGTGACAGATAGCGCCTTTTGTGGGTGGTAACAGGGGAAGGTGCTTGTGAACGGCGAAGTTGTGCTGCGAACGCAGGCGTGTCTGGGCGTCTAAACGGAGTTTTATGGGTGTGCATAATTAGCATGGAGGCGTCATTGTTCACGTCACTTGGTTGGATTTCAGCCTGCAGTGATCGCAGTGCTTGCGGTGGGGTAGGGTCTACCTCAAGGGCTGAGTGCAGCTCTGATGGCTCTCGATGGTTCTGATTACACACATCATCTCCAGGAAGTGTATGATTAAAGAAAGGAAAAGTGGGCGTCTTTAGACCGGCGTGCGTTCGCTCTGCCGTCGCTCTCTAAGACATAGAGGGCGTCCTTACACCATACTTGCCTACTGTTTCTATCTCCTCCCCGGGAGAACCCAGAGAGGAGAAAAAGGTTGGTCGCGATGGTGGCGGGGCCTGACAATTCACGTCATTAAGCCCTACCCCCTCCATGACAAATTGCCAAGATTGGCACAAATTTAAATAAGGGGCGGTGCTAAATGACGCGATTCATGAAGATTCGCCCCTACACGGGGACCAGCGATTGCCGATTGCCATAGGAAGTGGACAGAATGCGGGAGAAGTGCCTACCCTTCCGAGGGTGCAGAGGGTTACCCGAAAAATCCTGAGCCTCCCGCTAAAACCGGGTGGGTAGGCATGTATGCCTTACACCAGACAGTGCGATCGCGGAATTTGCATACAAGGCCCCTTTTGGCTGCGAGAGAGCGCAGCTTAGCGTCCGGGTCTGAATCGACCCCTCAGTTCCCGAACCTCTCATTAACTGTGACGTAATGACCTGCGCCAAAATTTATTTTCTATAAGATAAGTTATTTTAAAGTCCCTTTTCAGTGCCTTCTTTTCAAAATACTAAATATATGTATATATATTTATATTATAAATATATACACATATATCATTCTTTTTCTATAGCTCCACCCACAGTTCCTGAACCTATTTATCCAGAAAAATAGCCATGATATTTATATATATATATATATATATATATATATATATAATATATATGTCATGGGTAAATGAACCTTACACCAAATACTAATTTACTGTAGTTTATAGCGCCTGTGTATCACTTGAAATAAAACAGACAAATCTGGATATTATCATAATGTAATTCTATTACACTGTATATACAGACATAGGACACTATACCCCCAACATGACCACTGTACATGACCATAATACAATTCTATTACACTGTATACAGACATAGGACACTACACCCCCAACATGACCTGACCACTGTACATGACCATAATACACATCTATTACTCTCTGTCTGTACAGACATAGGACACTACACCCCCAACATGTCCTGATCACTGTACATGACCATTATACACATCTATTACACTCTATACAGACATAGGACACTACACCCCCAACATGACCTGACCACTGTACATGACCATAATACACATCTATTACACATTATACAGACATAGGACACTACACCCCCAACATGACCTGACCACTGTACATGACCATAATACACATCTATTACACTGTATACAGACATAGGACACTACACCCCCAACATGACCTGACCGCCGTACATGACCATAATACACATCTAATACACTGTATGCAGACATAGGACACTACACCCCAACATGACCACTGTACATGACCATAATACACATCTATTACACTCTATACAGACATAGGACACTACACCCCCAACATGACCTGATCACTGTACATGATCATAATACACATCTATTACACTGTATACAGACATAGGACACTACGCCCCCAACATGACCACTGTACATGACCATAATACACATCTATTACACTCTATACAGACATAGGACACTACACCCCCAACATAACCTGACCACTGTACATGATCATAATACACATCTATTACACTGTATACAGACATAGGACACTACACCCCCAACATGTCCTGACCACTGTACATGATCATAATACATCTATTACACTCTATACAGACATAGGACACTACACCCCCAACATGACCTGACCATAATACACATCTATTACACTGTATACAGACATAGGACACTACACCCCCAACATGACCTGACCACTGTACATGATCATAATACACATCTATTACACTGTATACAGACATAGGACACTACACCCCCAACATGACCTGACCACTGTACATTATCATAATACACATCTATTACACTCTATACAGACATAGGACATTACACCCCCAACATGACCTGACCACTGGATATAGTCACAAATTACAGTCATAAACAATATTTTTAATTTATACACAATGGGGGATATTATGTAAATATATATATTATATAAACATGGAAAGCCGCGCTGGGTAATTAATCACCATCATTAATACCATATACAGTGACCTATTCATCAACACTAAAATAACGTTTTTCAGGACATTTTCCTTAATTACCGTTATTTTAGTATTCATGAAGACACTTAACACAAAATAGATCACTGATATCTCCTGGTTAAGTCCCCCTGCATTAATTTCCACACTCCCCATACATTAGTACATTAGTATGGGGATATGGAAATTAGGCTATTTATTAAATTCCGAAAATTATGTATTTTCGGAATTTGATGGTGTTACTATATGCCACTCTCAGGTGGCGTATAGCGGGTTACACTTACCTGCTGTCAGCTGGGCAGGTCCTCTGCCGGCTCCCTCCGTCACTCTGGTCGCTTCTCAGGCTCCCTCTGCTGTGCTAACACTGAGGGCCTGATTCAGACCCGCTCTGAGCGCTCGCAAGCGGGTCGATGTTGCCCAAGGCGGCTCCGTCGTGCGCATTCGCATGACCCGAATAACGACGGCCAAGCCGTCGTTATGGGTCTCGCACCAAAGGGGGCGTGCTGTCGATGGTGATTGACAGCACGCCCCCTTTGGTGGGCGTATCGGGGGTGTGGCTGCCCAGACGGAGGGGGCTGGCCCCACTGACATCACTCCCACTGACATCACATCAGTGGGAGTGCTCTCGGCTCTGATAGAGCCAAAAGCACTCCAGGGCTTGCGGCAGACGAAACCCTTACGCAAGGGTCTCGTCGCAAGCCCGATGGTCTTGACCATCGCGACCATCATATTGGCCGGCCCTGATTCAGAGCGAGCGCTCTGTCAGAGCGTCCGGCTCTGAATCAGGGCCAGAGTTCTCCCGGCAGAGCACAGTAAAGTTTATATATAAAAAAAAAAAAATGTTTTCGTTTTTATGCTAAACTTTACTGTGTTCTTCCGGGAGAACACAGTGTCAACACAGCAGACTGAGCCTGAGGTGGCTGCAGGTAAGTGCGGGACAGGGGTGGGGTAAGCGGAAGGGGGAGTGGGGGACAGAATTACCGCAGCTGTAATCAGTGCTGCACATGCGCTGCTTTTGTGAATGTAACGGCGCATGCGCAGCACTGATTACAGCTGCAGTAAAGTAGCGTAGAAAAGTATCTATTTCCTGAAAAGCTGTCATCGCAAAAATGACAGCTTTTCAGAATAGATAGTTATGGAGAGGAGGAATGATGAATTCCTCCGGTAATTAGGTAGACCTCCATGCCAGTTCTAAACCTAATTACCTCCAGAGAATTTTTAGTTATGATGAATAGGCCCCACAGTAAGAACAAATCTTTGAACTGTGTTAACTGATAAAGTGATACACACAGACAGACGAGACAAGAGGTGAGCGGGCACTTTATCTACTGTTTCTAGTTTCCAGATTGTGGGGAGGGTGACACCAGTAACTTGGCTGCTCCCCAACACATTCCAATGATTTTCCCGGTGAGCGCACCCCCCAAACCTTTATAAATGCTTAAACTGGATCACTTGGAAACTCTAGATTCAACCAGTGTGTTACAGAAGATATTAGTTATACTGATCTCATCATTGACACGGTTTCTATAATTCCACTAATGCTGAAGCAATGAAGCCAGATCGAGTCTTCCACAGAATGACCATAGACAAGACTCTTATATATTCCATCATTCCATTCTCAAAGTCTACATTCAGCCCACACCTGTCCTGAATTGTGTGTGGGGGAGCCCACACCTGCCCTGTATTGTGTTGGGGAGCCCACACCTGTCCTGTATTGTGTTGGGGAGCCCACACCTGTCCTGTATTGTGTTGGGGAGCCCACACCTGTCCTGTATTGTGTTGGGGAGCCCAGACCTGTCCTGTATTGTGTTGGGGAGCCCACACCTGTCCTGTATTGTGTTGGGGAGCCCACACCTGCCCTGTATTGTGTGGCATCAGAATATAATTCACCTTGGACCATATAGTTGTCTTGTAACGCTTTTGCGGTAATGGGCCTCACTCTGATTTGGAGGTGGCAATATTTGCGGGGAAGCTGTAGAAGCCAGATTCAATACCGTAAGTTAACGCGAGGGTCCCCTGCGGCTTCAATCGGGAAGCTGCACCGCCCACTGTTTTTCCGTCCACAGCTGTAGCCATCAGCATTCTTATCAGCTCTTGCACCTGCGCCATACCGAGTGCAAGAGATCAGTCAGACACAGACTTTATGTGCGACTCAGAACAGCAGGGAACTGTAGCTACACCCCCATGGGACAGGTCTCTGGCGGGCAACTGCCGCTTTGCAACTCCGAAACGCCCCTTTCATGCCAAGAGAGATCTGGCCAAGATCCGCCGGACTTAGAATCGGCCGCAGATGCTCAGAAAGTGCGTGCATATATGTCTGTGCACAAGCAGTTCGCTAAAAACGAATAATAAGGAGCTGTGTCAAACTCTGGGCCGACACGTCTATCTGATCCACTCCGTGCCGAACAAAGAACATCAGCCCTATTATCCGTTAACATGGCTGGAAACAATTACAAGGTTTTTGTTTTTTTATTTCGATCCTAAATCCAAGTAAAAGTGCCATAATTAATAAATATATATATTACTAGAATTTGGACAGAGTTAGGAACATTTCAGCAGCGGAGCAGCACTAAGTGCATCCTCCTCGCAGCCTAAATGGAAAACGTTTTAAAGCTTTTTAAACTTTCAAGGCGCCTATTCATTATGCCACTTCTGTTTCAAATACTTATTTGTAATTTATTACGCTGGGTCGAGCTAAGGAAAAAAAAAAAAAATAAATAAAATCCAGCAAATTGCTTTGGTGTCATGAAACTTCCTGTTTAAATGTTCGTTTCAGCCTCCCAAAGGACAAATACAGTCTGTGTAATAAACACGGTAAACACTAATAGTCTATCTATACTTGACATTTTGTCGGAGTATTAAAACGCAGCCTCGGGCTGATACTGCTTGTGATGAGAGCACCCTTCTTAGCAGTAATAACTGACCTAGTGAAGCTAAAAGCTTAGGACAACAGCACTTAAGACGGTTTCGCACAAACAGTGAAGTATTGATCCATTTCATAACAAAGTAGCCTCAAAACCATGGAGACGGGTCAGGAAAAAAAACCTCTTAAGGCTTTAAAAGTGGCTTTTCTGGAAATCTCTCCCGGCGCAGCTAATGATTGAAAATGCCACTCATTTACACTGTCTCTAAGTACGCATTTGCCATTCCTCGCTACCGCAGTTAATGTATTTAAATGGTAAAATAAATAGATTCACTGGCTGTTTGAGGAGCGTTAACCAGTGCTGCTCCAGACCTGACCTCCCAGAATCCTCCTCTCCAATGTAAAGGCAGAGGAATGCTAAGATCTCCATTTATAACAGAGAAAATAAACTGGGGGCAGTGGGTGCTCACAAATAGGGTGCAAATGATGCATTATTACAGCTTCTGTAGACCCACAAAGGGGGAGTATATGGGCACAGGCATGACGTATGGATAGCCACCAATGGTCGATGTTTTTGCCATCAATAGCAGAGGTCTGATGGTGACATGGCAATGTTATTCTTAACATTGCAATGCGCTTAGCCCCAACCCACTCTGGTCCTCTGATTGGCCCACCGCATGTACGTGTCCCGCAATAGTGGGGGCCCAACAATAAAAGACCCTACATACATGTCTCACATCATTGCACCTCAACATACATGTATCATATCATTACACCTCAACACACGTCTCACATCATTACACCTCAACATATATGTTTTACATCATTACACCTCAACATACATGTATCATATCATTACACCTCAACACACGTCTCACATCATTACACCTCAACACACGTCTCACATCATTACACCTCAACATACATGTATCATATCATTACACCTCAACATATATGTTTCACATCATTACACCTCAACACACGTCTCACATCATTACACCTCAACACATGTCTCACATCATTATACCTCAACACATGTCTCACATCATTACACCTCAACATACATGTTTCACATCAATACACTTCGACATACATGTTTCACATCATTACACCTCAACACACGTCTCACATCATTACACCTCAACATACACATCCAACATCGTGTAACCCATTTCTTTTATTTTTAGAGAAAATGCCATGATAAATTAAATGTCGTTATTGGCCATATTTTCCCATTTAAAAACATTTAAATACATGATTAGGGATGGGTACGGGATGCCGGCGGTCAAAATCTCGAGGCCGGCATTCCGTCAGGGCTAGGATACCGACACCTGTCAGTAAGTATCCTAACCCTACCTCTAAACCTTACCCTACCTCCCTCCCTGGAGCCTAACCCTCTCCCCCACAGCCTAAACCTAATCTTCCTGCACCCTAACCCTCCCCCCCTGCAGCCTAAACCTAACTCTCCATCCCTCACTGCAGCCTAACCCTAACCCTCCCTCCCCACAGCCTAAATCTAACCTTCCATCCCTCACTGCAGCCTAACCCTCCTTTCCCGCAGCCTAAACTTAACCGTACCTCCCCGCAGCCTAAACCTAACCCTCCTTCCCTCACTGCAGCCTAACCCTCCCTCCCCGCAGCCTAAATCTAACCTTCCATCCCTCACTGAAGCCTAACCCTAACCCTCCCTCCCCACAGCCTAAATCTAACCTTCCATCCCTCACTGCAGCCTAACCCTCCCTCCCCGCAGCCTAAACTTAACCCTCCATCCCTCACTGCAGCCTAACCCTCCCTCCCCGCAGCCTAAACCTAACCCTCCCTCCCTGCACCCTAACCCTCCCTCCCTGCACCCTAACCCTCCCCGCAGCCTAACCCTCCCTCCCCGCACCCTAACCCTCCCTCCCCGCAGCCTAAACCTAACCATCCCTCCACGCACCCTAACCCTCCCTCCTCGCGGCCTAAATCTAACCCTCCCTCCCCACAGCCTAAACCTAACCCTCCCTCCCCGCACCCTAACCCTCCCTCCCTCCCCGCAGCCTAAACTTAACCCTCCATCCCTCACTGCAGCCTAACCCTCCCTCCCCGCAGCCTAAACCTAACCCTCCCTCCCCGCAGCCTAACCCTCCCTCCCCGCAGCCTAAATCTAACCCTCCCTCCCCGCAGCCTAAACCTAACCCTCCCTCCCCGCACCCTAACCCTCCCTCCCCGCAGCCTAAACCTAACCATCCCTCCATGCACCCTAACCCTCCCTCCCCGCAGCCTAAATCTAACCCTCCCTCCCCGCAGCCTGAACCTAATGCTGTGTACACATTTAAAGATGTGTACCCAGCACGATCTCGCAAGCGTCGAGACCAGCGGAGGAACCAACATCGGCAAGTGCAAACATACTTGCCAATGTCGGGAGCAACATCACGAAGGCGGCACGCTGACAATATCGCCCGTCAGATCTGCAAGCGATGTCGCTGAAGATGCACGGGAGCGCTCACTAGCAGTGACATTGAGTGTACACACTAGACGATGTTGCCGACATGTCATCTGATCCGGCCCAAACGGACGACATATTGCCAAGTGTGTACCGGCCATAACTTGCCCTAAAAGTAACCCTCCCCTCTAGTACCTAATCCTAACCCTCCCCCTACTACGTAACCCTAACCCTCTCCTTAACCCCACTACTTACTGTTGGGATGTCAGCGGACGGGATGCTGTCGCCGGGATCCCGACAGCCGGGATTTAAACTACATCTCCATTATTTCACATTGGGAGGGGTGTACCAGGGGTACTGCACTGTGTCCTGTCATTTTGGAGCTGCGAGCTAAGAGCCACGTAAACTCCCAATGAAACCCGAGGCCTACTTCATGGACAATTGAATCTGGCCCTACTTGGTTTGGGGAACTACTTTAAGGCTGGAGGCACCACTAATACAACAGCCGTACCTCCCAACATTTCTAATTGTACAATCAGGACCCTGTCTGAAGGCAAACGCCTCCTCCTGGAAGGGGCGTGGCCTCACAGCACGCCTTTGTCTTCATCATCTGGGGCGTAATCAGCATTAGCGGAAATGCTGGGCTGTCCCAGGCTCTACATGCAATGTGAATAGATGCCATGCGCATGGCATCTATTCACCTGCCGATGATCTCCACCCACTTTTTTACCCCCTAGCGACACTGCGGCCCACGCGTGGGATGGCAGGACAGTCCCCAAAAAGCTATCTATCAATCTACTTAATTTCTAATTTGGACAATTAGATTCAATAGTAAAGTTATTTTAAATTTAGATCCACACCCACTTTAGAGATTTTGCTGGTGGATTTTGCACAGTTTGGGTAATTTTGTTTTTTTTTTAGAATTAGAAGTTCATGTAACATCATTTGAAGCATAATTTGACTAATAAAATGTCAACATTCCCGATAAACTCAGAAAATGCCCTGGCCCACCCCATAACTCACTAAAATGGTGATGCCACAAATTGCGAACACCACCCCTATCAGATTCCCACATGGGGCTACTGCCGTTTATATTCAACTTTATGCATTACCATACTTTATTATAGTTATTCCCGGAGTAGTATGAAAACACTGGGGGGGGGGGAGGGGGGATTCAATGAACCACGTCTTCGCGTGTTAAAGTGCATAAAAGTAAATTTTGGGTGGAAATATACATTCACCCTATTCAATTAGCCCGCAAGTTAAGGAGCGATTTAAAACAAAAATTTATTTTCATCACCTCCTGGGCAGGTGAAAATTTGGGGAAAATCCCTATTTTATGGTAAAAATGACGGGACTTGGGGCCTGATTCACAGATGCAGGCTAATGCGATCACAGCTGCAATTTCGTACGCAACGCAGCTGCGAATATATGCGCATGGTTCAAAGGATCACCCGAGCGTGGGGACATCCACTGCTGCCTACATACCTGCATACGACGTCGCTTATGTGTGTAATTATCGGTAACATCGACGCACATTAAGTGGCCATCTTGCCCTTGCCTGGCCATCTGTACACTCACCAGCTCTCCTGACACGCTGCGGGCTATCATGGGCTAATTCATGCACGCCCATGTAACGGTGCTCAAACGGTCAGACACACCTGCGTTTTTCTGACCACCCCCCCGTTACCACCCACAAACCCTGACTACCTGTCACTCACTTTGCGATGGGATTCCTCTGTGCATCCATAATCACGATGCGATTACTGCGCACGTGCAGTGCGGCTTATATGCATGCGCAACGGCAAACAATCGCTCGATCTGCGTGAAGATCGCATTATTGTCTATATCTGAATCAGGCCCTTGGTTCAGAAACACTGGGACACCCTCCTTAATGAGTACAGACAAAAATAATTGTTTTATTTATCTTACTTTGGCCAATAATCCCATTTAATTTTGGGGGAGAAAATATGCCAAGTGCAGGTAAATGAGTTAATTGATGTGGGACAGGTATATGGGGGTGCTGTATGGATGGGACAGGTATATGGGGGTGCTGTATGGATTGGACAAGTATATGGGGGTGCTGTATGGATGGGACAGATATATGGGGGTGCTGTATGGATGGGACAGGTATATGGGGGTGCCGTATGGATGGGACAGGTATATGGGAGTGCTGTATGGATGGGAGAGGTGTTTTTAAGATTGCAGGTGGTTGTTAGAGGTGTAATTTGAAGGTTTTTTTAAACTGGCTTAAAATGACACAGATAAGTATATATATATATATATATATATATATATATATATATATATCAAGATTTTTATGCAGCCCCAATTTAAGCAGAGCATATATATTGCAAAAAGAAAACAATAGCTTTCTATAATTTTTTCACTGTTTTAGCAAAATGCCTATAACAGACATTTGCCATAATTTAAGAACCCCAAATATTTTTTATTATGGCCACTAATAGACTTCTATACTGTTATTCTATATGTTTGCCTTTGTTAGGGGTACAGATTTCCCCATTTTCACCTTTAGTTATGCGTGCAAAATCTGCAAGAATTATCGCGCAAATGTTGCAGACAAGAGCGTATACAGCTGAGAAGTGAAATGAACGGGCGATAGGTTCCATAAGTTAAACAAGAAAAGTTGACGTTTTAATTCGGCTAATTGAATCCCCCCCATAGAAGGTGAAACACTGACACTGACCCGCCAACATCTGAAGTCACAGTAAAAATACTTCCTTCCTTTTCAACGCCAACCAATTGGCGTCTTCGGGTTATTTATTTTTCACTCCTTAATCCCCGCAGGTAGAGGCACGGCTATTGTTTTGGCCTCCGCAAGTCATTCTTACACAGATAAAATCTCATAAAGCGCCTCTTTAAATAAAATTGTATTTATTTCTAAGAACTAAAATAAATATTTCCATTTAAACTCTTGCGATAGATCTTGCACAATCCTAATGAAATCTGCCACGCATTATCAGCCAGAGAAGGCTTATCTGTGTCCATATTCCGCTGTAATTTTCATCTCACAGCTCAATCAGCCGCTCTAGATATGAATTAAATTTACCTCCGGAAAGTTTTAATTAGCAGGAAGGCGGCTGCCATGGATGAAGTCTATATAACCCTTTTAAAACCAACAAACTTATCAGCAAGGGATCTCGCTGGTACCTGTCATCTCGTTTTCAAAGGGCTCATCAGAGTTTGAAGAAGGCACGGTACAATGTTACTGGGAAGGACGTTACCGGTGATTGTGTCTAACAGGTTTAACCCTTCAAGCTCCAAATCCTACACTGCACCATGGGAAGGCCAGTGAACCCCAATGACACAATACATCCTTCCTGACTCCACACTGGAAGCTGATTAACATACATGCCATTATACGTGTCACATCATGAACTGGATGAACATACTGTACGGTCACACATGTTATGTAATGCCAGTATCCCTGTAAGTTCTATATTGTGAGATAAAAACACCAATCCTTTGTTGGATCGGGTTGGGTAAGGGATCCCGGCGGTCACAATGTCGATAGTCAGAGTACAAACAGCGGCATCCCAACTGTCAGAATACCGCCGGATTTTGGTAAGTATCCTAACCTTTAAGCTGGGTCCACACCTAATAGATAACGGCCCAAATTGTAATTTCCGGGCAAATTGGAACATCAAATCGGGCATATCGTTAAGTGTGTATGCCCGTTTTGCTCGCTTCCCTGGTCGCACGCGATATCTTCTGGTTGGCCGTGCTGCAGGTCAATCAAGATATCGTGTACGGTGCCATGCTGCCGCATGCAAAATGGTATCCTACATCGCGCCGTCACCCCCTGCAAGTGTGTATGCGCTTGCCGATGCAGGGGCCTGTTGGAACCCCCAGCTACACACCATTCTGATGTGTAGCTGGCATAACCCACCACTCCCACAGCCTAAACCTAACAGTTCCCTCCTGCTGCCTAACCCTAACCATCCCCACACCGCAGCCTAACCCTCCCCCAGTGCCTAATCCTAACCATCCCCACACCGCAGCCTAACCCTCCTCCTAGAGCCTAACCCTAACCATCCCCACACCGCAGCCTAACCCTCCTCCTAGAGCCTAACCCTAACCATCCCCACACCGCAGCCTAACCCTCCCCCTAGTGCCTAACCCTAACCATCCCCACACCGCAGCCTAACCCTCCCCCTAGTGCCTAATACTAACCATCACCACACCGCAGCCTAACCCTCCCCCTAGTGCCTAACCATCCCCACACCGCAGCTTAACCCTCCCCCTAGTGCCTAATCCTAACCATCCCCACACCACAGCCTAACCCTCCCCCTAGTGCCTAACCCTAACCATCCCCACACCGCAGCCTAACCCTCCCCCTAGTGCCTAACCCTAACCATCCCCACACCGCAGCCTAACCCTCCCCCTAGTGCCTAACCCTAACCATCCCCACACCGCAGCTTAACCCTCCCCCTAGTGCTTAATCCTAACCATCCCCACACCGCAGCCTAACCCTCCCCCTAGTGCCTAACCCTAACCATCCCCACACCGCAGCCTAACCCTCCCCCTAGTGCCTAACCCTAATACTTACCTTTGGAATCTGTCATGATTGTCACCGTCGAGATGCTGCAATCGCTATTGCGACCATCGGCATTCTGGCCGTCAGGATCCTGATTACATCCCGTTGCATTTATCCATAGTGTTGGACTAGAACAGATTCTTGTGGGAGCTCATGTAACAGTTTAATGCTCTTACTGGAAATAAGCCTTTCCACAACTAATATCAGTGTTGTCTTATCTCTTTATTTCCAACTGACACAGTAATCATAGAATTTCCTGTATGCTGTAGCTCCTGAATGCATTTATAGGGTGGTATTCAATTGTTTTGCCTGACAGAAGTGATTCAATTGTTGCTCCTGTCAGGCGCGATCAGCTGCCGGCGCACCATTTCATCTCGCAGCCCCAGGGGGGTGCGAGCTGAAATGGGCGAAAAGTGACCTGTTTGGGCGCCCAAACAGCACTTTTCACAATCGCGCCCAGCACTTTGGCTCGGAGGTAGCTGTTTTATGCGGCTAAACCCGACCACTATGGGCGCGATGAGCGCGAAAATCAGCAACAATTGATTAGTGCCCCACGATCTCCCGTCACTTTAGACGGGAGATCCGGACCGCGAACACAATTGAATACCACCCATAAAATGACTTTGGTGTCACCCTCCCCCCCACAATATATTTTCATGTGCTTTCTCACCTGCAGCAAAAACAGATTCCTTTAGTATCTTACTGCTTCAGACGACATCTTAGCAAGAACACACAAAAAGTCCTCACACACATTTTAATACATGCAGCAATGATCATATGCCATAAAAAATATTTGCAATGAACAGCGAAGCCATGGCTAATACGCCAATACGGCAGCTCCAACTCACTTTATTCCTTGTCTGGGTCATACGGACCCCATTGAGACGCAAAGGATCTGGCCACAAGCTCCAGGTTGCCACCCCAAACTGCCCTATATTTCTACATGTTTAGGCAACACAGAAAAGGCCTCTGGGCCTGATTCAGAGCCGGACGCTCTGACAGAGCGCTCGCTCTGAATCAGCGCCGGGCATTTTTTTTTTTCAGAACGGCCTCCTGGCCACTCGCATAGCTGTGGGTGACCACCCACAGCTATAGCGAGTGGCCATGATGATGGTCGCGATGGTCTTGACTTCATGGCATTCGTCACATTTAGCAGCGAGTTACACTACGGCTCTCTCTGCAGCTAGCACAGTTCTGCCCCCCTGCCTGGTGTAACGCGTTAATGTATTTATCTATTACAGACCTTTCCAGTGCAGGGATAAGCAATAAGACACAATGCAATTTTAGTGCATAATAAAAACAAAATGTTTACTTAAGAGATAAACAACGGTGATGAGTTGTTTGGAGATAATTAAAGTAATATAAAGTTATGAACGTTTTGTCAGTGGCTACATCTTGCCATTATTTAAAAAAAAAAAAAAATTCACTAGCGATCCGATGCACAGGGCAAATAAAAATAGTTATAGGGGGGAAATAGTTATATTGGTTGCCTGAAGCAACCAGTCAGCTTCTAAAGCTGGGCAATAAACACTATGCGATTTTTGGCCAGACATGGCTATATCTAAAAGACAGGGCAGATAATTGTGTAGTGTGTACGCAGCACTAGGGCCCGACGGTCGGATCGGCTCCTGATATACTGTAGTGAGCGCTGCACACGCTATGCCAGTCTCGTCATTTTCCTATCATTCGGAAACTGTACAGATCGCTGCCCAATGTCTGCTAATTAATTACCATTCCCCTATGGAGACGAGACGATTTGGAATTAAAGTTTTTGGTTGGAGGGAGCAGCCAGGTCGGAATACTGTAGAACGGCGGCGTGACCGGCATAGGGGGAAAATATTACCCGTTATTTGTGGGCGGAGCAGGGGGCGTGGTTGTGGTCGCATCATTTTGGCTCCGCCCCCGCTACAATGCTGAGATTACCGGCATTGTGAAGCAGGAAGCAGGGGGTGTGGTCATGATGACACGATTCAGCATGAATCGCGTCATCGACTACCCTCAATTCTATTGTAACCAAGGAGGGATCTGGAGGGGTCGGCGGCCGCCGGGAGGCTTGCCTGCCTTTCCGGGGGTCCGGTAGCAGCACCCGATTTTCGGGAAGCTCCCGGCCGAATCGGGAGCTTAGACAAGTATGATGCAGCCGTGTCCTCACTGACACATCACTCATCCCCTGATATACTCTGTGCTGCTGAGAGACTCTGGGCCTGATTCAGAGTAGCTCGCTCTGAATCAGGGCCGGGCTTTTTTTTTTTTGGAGCAGCCTCTTGGCCGCTCGCATAGCTGTGGGTGACCACTTACAGCTATTGCGAGCGGCCAGGATGATGGTCGTGATGGTCAAAACCATCGCGACCATCAGGCTTGCGACGAGACCCTTGTGGTAGGGTCTTGTTCATCGCAAGCCCCAGAGAGCTTTCGGGTCTAACAAACGGCAGGCGTTCTCATGGGAACGCCTCAATTTGGGCAGCCACTCCCACTGCCCGCCCACCAAAGGGGACGAGCTGTCACTCAACATCGACAGCTAGCCCCCTTTGGTGCGAGACCCGGAGCGACGGAGTGCCTGTCGCTAGCCGGGTCTCGCGCATGCGCACGACGGAGCCGGCTCCGTCATGTGCATGCGCTGTGGGCCACCATCGACCCGGTTGCAAGCGCTCAGCGTTTGCGACCGGGTCTGAATCAGGCCCTCTGCTCCTTCCACTATATAAAAAAATGCATCAATTAGAAGCAAAAAGTCGGAAACTTTTCGCCTGTTGTACTTTCCGTCGCATTCACCTGTTTGGGACGCGAATTTGCAGCATGCACGTCCTCGCGTTTCACCCTATTCAATTACAGAAGAGCCGAAAACGCAAATAGGCGAATGCATGACAGGCGGAAAGTACTGAATAGATTGGGGGAATCAGTCTGTACCCCACAATAAGACGCTCTGACACTGGAAATCAGTACAGATGTGTACGATTAGCCCTAATAAACGTACTTTGGGGGAGATGTATTAACGGCGACATCGCCGTTGCGGTACATCCCCCCCGAGTTCAAGTACATACCGCAGTTCATTACCGCGGTATGTACCAAGGATTTCGCAAAGGACAGCCCTCTCGATGAGAGCTGTCCTTTGCGATGCGGCCGGGCAGAGGGACTTCCGGGTTGAACACCCAGAAGTCCTTCTGCGCATGCGCAGAAGGACGCGGGCCGCGGGGGCTCATGGGAGGGATCCGATCGGATCCCTCCCGGCCCCGAGCGTCGCGCTAAGAAGCCCATAGGCTTCTATTGGGTAACGCCTCCTGAAGGTGGCGTTACCTAGCGACGCGAAGCAGCAGAATGCAGCGCATTCTGCTGCTTAATACATATGAGCAATGCGGTAAAACCCCCGAAAACTGCATTTTCGGGGGTTTTACCGCATTTTGCCGTTAATACATCTCCCCCTTTGTGTCCTTAATTTGTGCTAAAAGCTTTCTAGAAGCATATTTGTAAAAGTGGTGAAGAATGACAGAAAATAGTATTTTTTTTGTGGTAAATAAATAGTCCTGTTAAATTTTGTGTGCTTGAAAATGGGTGCTTAAGTGTTTCTAAAGCAGTGGTGTCAAACTCAGGCCCTCCAGCTGTTGTGGAACTACACATCCCAGCATGCAGTGCCACAGTTTTGCTATTAGGGCATGCTAAAACTGTGGCAGGGCATGCTGGGATATGTAGTCCCATGAAAGCTGAAGGGCCCGAGTTTGACACCACTGTTCTAAAGTATACTTTAAAAAACAAAAGTGAAAAATCCACCTGCTGCATGCACCTGCAATCCTAAAAACACCTGCCCCATCCATACAGCCCCCCAAGAAACCTATTTCGCTATTTTTCTATCATTGTCCCCCCAATTTTTTTCATTTTTGCCACCAATCAGATTCTACTTAACATTAAACTAGCACCTTCTAGAAGATAACTAGAATCTGATTGGTTGCTGAAATATACCCCCTACTGTCTAAACAGCACTCAAACATGCTTTATTGAACTCATAAGGCAGCAGACAAATAAACACTCTGATTTGGAAATGATATAAATAGAATTGTGTAATAGAAATATGATAGCTAATATTCCCGTAGATCCTAAGCCAATATCATTGTCATTTGTCGCTTCTTCCAGGCTGGGTCAGTGAGTCTTTGACCCGCGCACAGATATAATTGGCAATCAATCACACATATAACTACTTTAAGGACATTCTTAAGAGCATCTGAGCTTCCAGTTTTGCCCAGATTTAATACTTCTTCTCGTCTTTGCTGCATAGCTTGGGGGAAAAAAAAAACCTGCTCAGTTAATATCGAAATTTCTCAGTCTCGGAATTAATGGGGCTGAGCAGATTCTCCGTTAATCAGCAGTTGTTACGGTGAGAAATTCTCAAAATGGTGCTTAAAACTTTCAGAGATTAGAATTCGCCGGCGTTCTCGCAGTGCAATTCTTTGTGGATGATCAGATATTGCTATTAACTGTACCCAATTTGCACGGTACATTATATAATTCATTTCAGAATAAGGTAAAAGTCTGATGCTCGGCTTTTAATTCTACAAATTCCTCAAATTCGCAGCGAGGAAGAGTTTGTTGTCGCATCAAGGATGGTGCTAGTAATCTGTTTGAAGAGTTGACTATTCCAGTGGTTCCCTGGGGTTCCACAGGGCACTTGTGGGTCTTCCTTGGGTTGGTGGTCCAGGAACAAATCAAATTACTCATTCATGTGATAGGCAAAACCTATTGACAGCTGTCAATCTTAAAATACCTGGACAAACAGAAGCACAGCCCTGTCCACAACCAAATAACCGAATGTACGGCTGGCTATACACTGGAGCGATATCGGCACAATATGCCTTTTCTAGGCAAATTGTAACAGCATATCGTGTGGATCGCACAAAGATTGCACGCTCCTGTGGGTAATGCATGGTCAATCAGAAGATAGTGTACGACGAACCCATGTTTCTGGGTGTGGCCACTGAACAATAAATCGCACGCTATATAGTTTAGTGTGTACGGGCGAATGCAGTAGCGTTCCATCGGTCGCCCAGTTGGTCGTGATACACATCGTTCTGAAGTGGACCCGTCCTAAGGATGATTTTTTTAAAAATTTTTATGTTTGCTGAATTTCTCTATAAAAAAACTTTTGGCCTAGGGGTGCCGTGAAAAAAATGCTGACACTGTAGGGTGCCGTGATTCATGAAAGTTTGGGAACCACTGGACTATTCAGTACAGTTGCCATTGTAATTCTGCTCTTTCCTATAATCCCATAATCTGATTTGTCCTGCAGAAGCTGACAATTTTATTGAATCTGCTGATTCTTTTCTAATACAGTCGATTTGTGTTGGGTGTGTGACTAAATGACACTGGCAAGGGATATGTATGGCGTCATTGGGGTTACAATTTGGCAAAGCGTTACAGGCACAACCCCCCGATATTGCTCATAAACTGTACAGTGGGGTAACGAGAATCTATGCATACCTTATTATTCAGGCCACAGTCCCTTTTAATTCAGAGGTGAGTTTGTGGTGTATATAGTTCTCATTGCGTTGTATGTATTCTGGTGGAAGGTTACAACGGATTTTATTATTTGTTTGTATTAGTTGGCGTATGAATCTCTAGTCTGTGTCTTTGGTTTTTCCTGCTGTTGTACAGTAAAGAAGCTTGCTCACTCACTGTGTCCAAGTTATTAAGAAACCCTTATTGAAGTATAAGTCACAGACTTAACAGAATTCAGCAACTTTTCTAGTTGATACCACTAATATGCAGGGACCGGAGGCCTTAAACTGGTGACATGAAGTCTAGAACCCGCTATCCCTTTCTCAGAGTTTAAAGGGACACCATGCCATATTCTGCCTGAGATCTGCACAGAGGTTTTAAAGTTTAACTGGTGCCACTAGTTTTGGATCTGTAGTCACTCTTGTAATAATAATAACGAATACTGGGGGCGGGAGGGACAAAAATACATTTGATGCTATTAGTAATGGTGCTGAGTATCCATATTTACATGTCATATTATATAAGAGGATGGCTGTGCACTGTGACATCGTCATTACATTCGTTTTAGCCATTCGCTTCTTTGCCGGTATAATGCCTTCTCCCTGCTTCTGAAATGAGATGAACTAAATGAGCGGTCAGAACATCGGTCATCATTACACAGCTCTGTCTGGATACAGAGCAGGCTGCGCCGTATCCAAGGGCTATGGAAACTGTCAACTTTCCCTAGAAATGAACTGCACAGATAAAGTAGTAAAAGTTGCCCTATGGAGCATTCTAGGATAAAGAAATAAAGTTGTCTGAAGGTGTATATACAGTATGCCTTTAACATATCTATATTCGCCATCAGTTAACCAGCGCTGCTAGTGGATTGCACAGAATCTATTATTTGGCTTATAATTGGTAAAGACTTTTCATTTGCGAAGTTTCACATTTGTTAACACTATGGGGAGCGCAGAGCCCATTCGCGGGCCTCCGTTTACTCCTGGGATAGCCATAAAGACCAAATAACTCATTTATCTGCTGCACTAGGATCTCAAGAACTAACAATCTTGCAATAATCCTTGAGAAGGAAACTCAGTGTGGCTCCAGGAGAGGATCTTAAGCCCAGTCCCAATCAGAGAGGTGAGCGGAATTAATGCCCTGAATGTGGTTTGTGAGACGGTCTTCTAATGATCTCTGCCTTAAGCTGTTCTGCCCCTCTCATGTTCTGTGCTGTCAAGTCCAGGGCTGGCGATGGGACCACCCTGATTTCCAAAGCCCCCCCCGGGCCCTTACGCTCTTTGAATAATTTTTCCGAGAGCTTCACATGAAAGCAGCTGCAGCTGAAGGCAGTTTAATTTCACCTGCATTTCATACCTTGTTAGAGGGGCTTGCAGCAGTTTAAGTGCAGGATGGCGCAGCTCATTACTGCCCTAGAAAAACTAAAAACAACTCTAATGAGGGGAAGAGAAGTGCGTGCGGCAGTATAAAGAGCGCGGGAGAGGGACCTCCTCTTACATTCCCGAGGGAGCCGTTCAGGGAAAAAAAAATCTCCAATTTGCCATTTATGACAGGTAATTGGTTATTCTATTGAGAAGCTTTGCTTTAAATAAAAGAACTAATTACGGACAAAAGTCAAACCCACCTCCTGTAAAAATTCCCATAATTGGCTTATTCCACCAACATTGTGTGGGTTATACAATGCTATCCAGCCACAAGGCCTTAAATCTTCCCCCGGGCTTAAATTGCTGGGACTGCAGCAGATCTGCAGCTCGGCCGCTGTGACAGGCGGCCTTTCGGTGAAACAATTTCAAGGCTGTTTTGTTCTTAGAGGAGAACAGACGTAACCAGGTTGTAAAAATGTCCTGTTTGTCTATTGTGTTGCTGGGATGGTTGTCTGGAATCACCCCCCCATAAACAAGCACCGTTCCCTTACTGATAAAAGCCACCTTGTTGTTTGGGGCGAGAGATTGAGGAGTTTAATTAACGTGGGTTTCTAAGACGTAAAATATTTGCATAAACGTGTCCTACTATCGTTCTCAACCTTTAACCCCATTTTCCCCACGGACTACTTTTTTTTTTCAAATAACTTTATTACAAAAAATATACAATGAAACATATCATAACACAAGCATGTCACAGAAAATGTACCAGCAACAGGCACCACAAATTACACGTCTGAATTTCCAAATCTCCTACGCCTACCTGGTCAGCTCCCTTTCCCCGGCCTCACACGGTATGCAGTCAGGAAGCCGGCGGACCTAATCCCGACAGCTGGCTTCCCGACTGTCAAATCCCAGCAAGAGTCTAAAGACATACGCCGGGAGCCCGGCATCCAGATCGAAGGGACGCCGTGCACCGAGTGCGGATAGCCGCGGGGGGGGGGGGGGGGGGGGGGCGGGTTAGGTTTAGGGTTCCCGGGGAAGGAGGGGTTAGCGTTAGGCACCCCCGGGGGGGACTTAGGGTTTAGGTGGCGGGGAAAGGGGGTGTTAGTTTTAGGCACTTATATGGGTGATTAGGGTTAGGCTTTGGGGAAGGTTACGGTCAGGCGGAATCGGTATAAAATACCGCCGGTTCGATTCCCGGCAGCGGCAGCCTGACAGATGAACAGATCCCGGCAGCGGCAGCCCGACAGCGCTGGAAATCCTGATCGTCCTCAGGTAAGTAAATAACTAACCTAACCCCCCTAACCCTCCTTAGGGGTGCCTAACCCTAACCTCCCCCTGTAAGTGCCTAACCCTAATCCCCCCTCTAAGTGTCCTAAACCTAATCCCCCCCCTTCCCCGCTGATTAACCCTAAGTCCCCTCCG